>CM070770.1:146740654-148103154 GCA_036346955.1 Dipus sagitta | reverse complement strand
TTTAGGTCACTTAAGATGCTAGTATAGAACACATTAGCAATTTTAAAGAAGATGGCCCAACTACCTGACACGACATGGAAACAATGGCAGGAATGCACTTTTTTTTTAAGGTTTTTTGAGGTAGGGTCTCACTCTAGCTCAGGCTGACCTGGAATTCACTATGTAGTCTCAGGCTGGCCTTGAACTCATGGAGATCCTCCTAGTTCTGCCTCCCGAGTGCTGGGATTAAAGGCGTGCACTACCATGCCCAGCTGAAATGTACTCTGTTGAAAGATCTGAAAAGAGGGAACCTGCTCTTCAAAGTCACAATTTATTTCATCCCGAAATTAACAATATGGCTATGTCTTGCATATCTGGTATTGGTTTCGGAAGCATAAAAATGCATGGAGTTGTCATGAGTTACACACAGTTCCAGGAGCCTCTGGCAAGGTGTGACATGAGGCAGGGCGTCATGACCCTGATAGGCTGGCAAAATCACTGGAAAGTGGACCGTGCTTTGAAGTGGAGACTCAAGGATGTTTTGATAAACCAGGACAGTGCAAGGACTACCATGTGTTGTGGGAAATTCCTGGGAGTCAAAAGACCAGCAGCCAAGTCAGGCGAAGGAGAGGAAGTATATTCATGCCAGCAGACTGAGGCCCGGATCTGTCCATAATGGCGTCAGCCGTGAGCTCAAGTTTGCTAGGGATTTTAAAGTACATGGGGCTGAGCAAGCGTGGGTTACAATAGTGCATACATGACAGTTGAGCAAGCAGGTTACGGAAGATTACAAAAATGCAATGGGGTCTCTCTCGCTCTCTGGACCTTGTGGCAGCAATGCTCTTGGGTCTCTGCGCCCAGTAATATTTCTTTCTCTCACTCTGGTAGCCATGTTGGGGTGGGAAGGGGCACTTTTTAAAAAACTTTTTATTGGTCTTCACTTTTAATGGTTTTGGAAGTGCCGCATTTTTTTTTTTTAATCTGCTTTCGAGGCCGGGGGTGGTGGTACATGCCTTTAATTCCAGCACCTGGGAGGCAGAGGTAGGAGGATTGTCATTAGTTCAAGGCCACTCTGAGACTACATAGTTAATTCCAGGTCAGCCTGGACCAGAATGAGACCCTACCTTGAAATACCAAAAGAATAAAATCTGTTTTCATGTATTTTTCTGCAAGGTCCATGTTTGTTTACATGGGCTCCACATGGTGTATCTCACGTCTTTCCACTGTAAAGAAAGTGTAAGAGAAAAGCAAAAGAGAATACCAGACTTGATCTCTACAGATAGACTGTTCATTTAGAGAAATGGCGAGGGGCAGCAGCCTTCCCATGGGAAGAAGGCTGAAGCACTGAGCCAGGCTGGGGTTCAAACTTATAAGGTGGATCCTAAGAAACAGACTGTACCAGGTGCAGTTGATAAGAAAGTTGTAGCTGTCTGTGTCCTTGTAAAGAATAGGATACTTTAGCCATGAATGTCTAAGGAAGGATACCCAGATGGTCCCTGATCCTTCAAGGCCATCTAGGGTAAGGAGAGTATTTCAATCAAGGAAGGTGTCAAACTTAATGAGGCCAAATACCTCTGTTGCTTCTTTATTGTCCTCAAGCTTTAGGGATAGTTATTAACTCTTTAGTTCCCTTTTGTTTTTAGGGAAGGCTATTAACCCTTTACCCACTTCACCTGCCCTTCCTCAGCCCTCAGTTTTTTCCCCCCTCCCCACATCTTTGTGATATCTGAATAAAAATGTGGTGTTTTGCCGGGCGTGGTGGCGCACGCCTTTAATCCCAGCATTCGGGAGGCAGAGGTAGGAGGATCACCGTGAGTTCGAGGCCACCCTGAGACTACATAGAGAATTCCAGGTCAGCCTGGGCTAAAGTGAGACCCTACCTCGAAAAACCAAAAAAAAAAAAAAAAAAAAAAAAAAGTGGTGTTTTAAAAATCAAAAGAAAAAAAAGTAACAGTTTTGCAAACAAAGGTTACAATAGGGTGTACATAGTAGTTAGAGTTAAACCTGCAATAAACAGCGAGGAGGGCGAGGGCAATAAACCACAAGGGACGAGGGCAGCCTCCCTAACCATCTCCCCTCATGCCTTTTTTGTTTTAAATCTCACCCTGAGGAATTCTGCACCAATAGCTATTTCATTTCAGTAACTTTCCATGTCCCTACACTCCCTCCTCTTCACCTCCATAATCCCTCATGTCTTCTTCCAGGGGTAGTCCTTCATATTCCCAATGAATTACCCGAAGTCTGATGTCCTCTTTCCAGTTTCAGATGAATCCAGTGAACAGATTTATAAGGCAGGGCCTGAAGACCAGAGCTAAAAGGACCATAACTAGTGGCCCATCTAGGGGGGCTACCCAAGGGCCCCAGGTGGTCTAGGTACTCTCAGTAAGACTCACTTTCCTTTCCTCTGGCCTTAATTCTTTCAAGTTGCTGTCTTGTATTTTCCCTAGTGGATGCCAGATTGGTTTGCATGGGAACAGTATTCTTCCCCTAAGGAGACACAAATTCCTCCTCTTACGGCTGTAATCAGGTCCAGACCTCCAGTTCTGTAGGACTTCCGCTGCTAGAGAGTCTATCTGGTTCTGTAGTGTTACAATGCTTGGCTGGACTAGACCAAGGTCTTATTTGATTTGGCTGGGCAGCTGGCCATGCTGGACCTGGAAGCCTGACCAGGCAAGAGCTATTTGATGTTCGAATGGCTATGGCCAAATTGGTGACTCCCCACGCCAGTGTGCCATCTGACCCGCCCTCAGGCATACCCAGCAACCTCTTCCGGGTTGGGATTGACTTGGATTAATAGCTCATGGCTTGTGTTCACAAGCTTAAGTACTTTTACTGGGGGGTGGGGGGGCATCGGGGCCAAGCTTAGATGGGTCACTTCTCAGAGGGGGGGTTCTTAGGTTGTGGGGCCCATGGGTCTATGCTGCTCACTCTACTGACTAGTGCCATCACTTTGTTGAAATAACTAGTTGCAGGGTTTGCAAAGGGTCTCTTCTGGCCATATTATATCAACCCATTCCAAGATTATGGCTTTCCCAACAGGAGGGGCTTCTCTATAGACAGTTCTCAGGTTAGGGTTTCCCCCTCGAAACCTGTCACAGCCTTAACCCCTTGTCCAGCTGTGGGAGCTCCCTCCCAGGGTGCCTCTGCAGCAAAGTCCATGCAGGACCAGTACTTAAGATAGGACCAGCAGCTTCCCTCACACCCATCACTCTGCCCTCCAGGAATGCACCCATATGTGGCAATTTTCTGGGCAGATCTCCAGAAAAATATCATGGTCTGCCACTCCGGCGCTTTCCGTCACGGCACGATGATCCTTGGTCACAGACGTCCGGTGGGAGCTGGTCTGACTGGACATCCACAGAATCAAGAGGGACATGAGGATCCAAGTTGGCCACTGGGCCGTCGTCATGATTCTGTGGTGATGGTGGCCTGCCTGCAGTGTGGATCCTGCCCCATGGTTGTTTTGATGCCATCAGTCTTCAAGGCCGGTCTAGGGAGAGTCTTGCAGTCTACCCGTAGCTCAGATCCGCAGCAACCTTGACGCGGGAGTGAGGAATCCGAGGCTTGATGCCTGCAACTTTAAGAGCTGAAGGGGTGGTTAGTGTAATTTGATATGGCCCTGACCATCCTGGGTCCAAGCATCCCCCTACTGGGGCTTTGATCCAGACCCAATCTCCTGGACTCCAGGGATGTAAAGGGCCCTGAGTTAAGAGGGAAGGGGGTAGATTTAAGTGACCAGCGATTTCCTTGGTGAAGTTAACCAAGTCTTTCAGGAACTGCTGTAGGCGGGTCTGTCCATACTCCCTGAAGTCACCAGAGCCCCTTGGGAGGAGCAGGGCTTAGGAGGGCAACCAAACAGGATCTCGAAAGGGGAAAACCCACACTTGCAAGGTGCACATCACACCCTGAACAGCACAAGCAACAGGCTGTCCTGCCAGGAGGGACCTGTTTCCAGGCAGAGCTTTGCTATTGCAGTTTCGAGGGTCCTATCCATTCTTCCGACTCAGCCCAAGGACTGAGGGTGAGACCGTGTATGCAGAGTCCCAGTCAGTCCCTCTGCTTTAGACACTTGTTGAATGATTTTGTTGACAAAGGCCGGGCTATTGTCCGGGACCCCAGAAGTGGGGAACAATTTCTCTAACCAGGGCACGAGACACCTCTTTGCGCCTTTTCTGAACGGGTGGAGAAGGCTTCTACCCAGTCTGAGAAGGTGTGAACTATGACTAGCAAGCATCAACACCCTTTACTGGGTTGAATGTCTGTGATCTATTTCTAGACATTCAAATTGATAGGTCCCCCATTTCTGTGGCAACAATGGGGCCCAAGAGCCCTAATTGGGGTTGTTTTGTGCACACAGTAACCAGGCCCTTCTGGCTTACTGGATCAATATTGCCAGCTTTGGGACCACCAAGTATGTCTGCACCAGGTCTCGGAAAGCCATTTTTCCCAGGTGAGTCACCTCATGGGCTTGCTGAACTAGGCTGGGCGGTGTTTCCTCTAAATGATTATCTTGTCCTCCAAGGTGATAAACCAGCCTCCTGAGTGCTCTGTCGCCCCTTGGCCTGTTGCCTCCCTCCTTTCGCCTGAGCTGCGTTTAGGCTGCTCGGGGAGTGCTGACAGTGCGAAACGCACCTTCCTAGAATTAGTGGGTGGGAGTATGAGTCTATGTCTTCATGCCAGCTGGCTTCCCTAATTTACTTGGTCTTTATTCCTTGTGCGGGCTTGGCAGTGTACCACTGTGATAAGCACCCCCCTGGGGGGGGGGTGCCTAGATGGCCTCTAGGAGCTGGAGAATTTGGTCACTGTTTTGGGTTTCTTTGCCTCCTGAGGTGAGCAGTCCCTTGTCTCAATATGTCACTCCATGAATATTCAGGGTGGCGAAAGCACACGGAGAGCCTGCGTAGACTGTGGCCTGCTTCCCTTGCGAGAAAGAGAAAGAGAGCTCTCGTGAGTGAGTGCGTGTAATTCAGCCTTGTGCGCAGACCAGCGGGTGGGGCGTCCGTCCCTCCTCTGTGACTTTGTCTGCAGTGGTCACCGCTACCCCAAGTGGCACTTTCCCCATCGCAGACGTCCGGCTCCCGTCAGTAAGGAGATCCAGTTCTGAGTTAGGGAGTGGCTCATCCTTCAAATCTGCACCTCCTTCATAACTACCTCGCGGTATGAAGAGGTTCTCCCTTCTCTTCTGGTAGGTATGTGGCTGGGTTTAGGGTTCTAATACCTTCCACCCGAACTTAACTTAAGGGGTCTCCCCTAGCATGGCCTGATATGACGCCACTCACTCCCTGGTCATCCAGCAGCTGGCTGCTCCATTTACCGGACTTGATGTGGGACATTGACAGTGATGTCTTGCCCCTAAGTCAGTTTGTCTGCTTCTTGTGCCAGCATTACTGTGGTCATCAGGGCCTGGAGGCAAGGGGAACCATCCTGAGGCCATGAGGTCTAGTCTTTTGGATAAGTATGCCACTGGCCTGTTCCGTGGACCTAACCGTTGGGTCAGCACTCCCAGTGCCTTTCTCGTGCACATAGGAGGAGAGAAGGGCGGGCAGCGTCTGGGAGTGCCAGCGCAGGGGTTTCACTCGCTCTTTTCTTAAGTTGGTTGAACGCCTCGTCTTCTTCTACTGCCCATTTTAATGGGTCGATTGTGGGCCCTCAGAGGGCGCTGTAGAGGGGTTTGGTGATGGCAGAGAACTCTGGGATCCATAGCAGACAAAATCCAGCTGCTCCCAGGAACTCACAGAGCTGTTTCTTGGCTTTAGGATGGGGGTACTGGACGATCATTTGCTTTCGTCCTTCCCCTAGTTTCCTCTGTCCCCGACTGAGGTGATACCCCAAATAGGTGACTTCCTCCTAACAGATCCGGGCCTTTTCCTTAGTGACTTTATATCCTGTCTTTTGTAGGAAGTTCAATAGTTCCTCAGTCTCCTTCTCATAGCTCACCCTCGTGGGGGATGCCAGCAGCAAATCATTGACATACTGCAGGATGGTGCCCAGGGGGTCAGCAGTTTTCTAGGTCTTTTGTTAATACCTCCCCAAAGATGGTGGGGTGGTTTTTGAACCCTTGGGGCAGACAAGTCCATGTTAGTTACCCCCTTGAACTGGTCTCTGAGTCTTTTCCACTCAAAGGCGGACAGGGGCTGGCTAACTTCTGCCAGTAATAGGCAGAAGAATGTGTCTTTCAGGCCTTGGCATGCGAAGACAACAGCTGTTGGTGGGTATCAAACTAAGCAATGTGTACAGATTGGGGTCCCTGGGGTGCAGAGTCTCAGTGGCATCGCTGATTCTGCAGAGGTCTTGGACCAGCCAATAGTCACTGGTCTCTGGATTTTTCATTGGGATCAAAAGGGTGTTCCATGGAGATTGGGTTTCTACAGGATGAGCCCTCTTATCCTTGAGTCAGTCTTTTGACTCTTCTAATAGTAGCCAGTGTGCCCCCTGATGGCCAGCCCATGTTGAAAGATCACTCAACTTTGCATAGGGTCCTCAGCATGAAGGCTTTCATCTTGATACCATAATCTCCTGCATAGGCTAGTTTAAAGTTGTCCAGCACTGTCTGGAGGACAGTCTGGGTCTGACACTTGGACTGGGAGGAACCCACGTGAAATTTTATATGTGCTTAGGATGTATGTAATGTGTGCACAGGGAGGGCTGGAGAGCATTGGTCTCTCTTATCACTCAGGTGCCTGCCTGGCCAACTACCTCGCAGTGACCTAAGAGGGCTTACCTTAGGGCCACACATATAAACCCCATGCTTGGTCACCTCCTGCTATGGAAGGTGAGTGCCTGTTTAGGTGAAACAACCTCAGTGGAAAAGCAGGTTAGGGCCTGAAGGGTTTATAGCCTTCCCTGAAAACTAATGGGAACTAAAGAGTTAATAACTATCCCTAAAGCTTGTGGGCAATAAAGAAGTTTGGCACCCTTCCCTGATTGATGTACTCCCCTTAGCCTAGATGGCCTTGAAGGACCAGAGACCATCTGAGTGTCCTCCCTTAGACATTCCTGCCTGAAGAAACCTATTCTGAACAAGGACACAAACAGCTACAATTTTCTTATCAACTGCACCTGGTCCAGCCTGTTTTTCTTAGGATCCTCCTTATAAGCTTACACCCTAGCCTGGCCCAGTGCTTCAGCCTTCATCCCACAGGAAAGCTGAGGCCCCTCGCTGTTACTCTCGATAAACAGTCATCTGTAGAGATCAAGCCCAGGTCTTCTCTTTTGCTTTTCTCTTACGCTTTCCTTACATTTCTGGTGTCATGACTCGGATACCCCTCTGGGGTTTTCAGGCTGCATGCCCCTCTCTTCCTCTCTCCTTCTCTCCACCTCCCTGCCAATGTTTCACTCTCTCAGGAATAGAAAAACTCACTGTGCTCACTACTCTGAACTAAACAGCCACCAGTGACCTGAAACCTCCAGTCTTTCCTGCTTGATATCTGGAGCTTCTTCCTTTTCTTCTTTTCACCCTCTCCCACAAGACTTTTGAACTCTAGAGTCGAGGTCTCTCGCCATGTGATCCACTGCATCCACAGCTCATCAAATTACAACTTCAGGACAAGGTATTCATTCTCGGTCTATGGCAGAGGCGCCTCGTCCCAGACCTTAGAAACTCCAGGAGTGTCTCACTGTTCGGTCTGTGGACGATCGGAGACTCTGGGAGCCTTCCGCGTGTCGTTCTACTGGACACCCCAAGCCCTATGAGTGTGAGGACGCTCCCTCCTAAGCCTTGGGTTTCGTTTGCCCTCCCTAAGCCTGGTGGTGGGACTGGCCACTCTAGTCCTTGTCCTCCAAAATGGGATCTAAATTATCTCTTCCAAAAAACACTCCATTGGCATATCTCAAGGCTAATTTAAAGAAGCTTGAACTTCCTGAGCTCCTGCCTGCCAAATTACTCTGACTCTCTATTCAGATTTTGCCAGATAGTCCTTAGATAATGGTCACCACTGGCCTAAATTTGATACTTTTGATTTTAATGTTCTCATTGATCTTGATAACTTCCTCAGAAGATATGGCAAGTCGCCCGAAGTTCCTTACCTTCAGTAGTCTCAGGGTGTCCTTGCACTCACGGCAATCCTCCTACCTCTGCCCCCCGAGAGCTGGGATTAAAGGCGTGTGCCACCACACCTGGCCCTTTGTACTTCTTGTTCCACTTACCAAATTCTCTTCTGTCACCAAAAACCCTCTAAAATCCTGTCCCTTCTAAAACTCTATTTTTCTCTCCTTGCTAAAAGTTAAAATCACTAAACAACTTTTAGAGGTTTTTCTTTCTTTTCCCTTTCCCTCTTCTTTTCATTGTAAGCCACAAAATAGTCAACTTAAAATTCAAACCACTGGCTGTTTCCCTGTTAAGATGAGCTCCTCACCAATTTACAATATAACTGAAATCTTAAAAGGATGTCTCTCCATGTTTCATGTTGTCATGTCTACTGTTGGCCAACCATGTCATGTCATGTGTTCTATGTTTCATGTAGTCTGTCTTTATGTATGACTAAATTTATGATTATTAATTGTTCTAATGCTTATGGTCGTTAAATGTTCCAAAGCTTATATATTTTAAGATGATGTTAAATTATTAAAACCAGGTTTACAGTATATTTAAAATAATTAACTTCTATGTTTTTGACAATGTGCTTATTCATGCTTACTACAATAATAGACATATTTGTTTACCAAATTCTAATCTTGCTCTACAGAAAGAAATGTATTTTTGGGTCAAAAAGACCTTATAAGGTAAAAGGTTGTTGTAAGATATGTTATTAAAAGGATATGAAAATAATATGAAAAGGTTATGAGACTTAAACTGAAGAAGATTTGGGTTGCCTGTGGTAAAATGGGTTAACTTAAAAGTTTTCATTCTCCATATTTTTTCTCACCTTAATTGTTCATATAGTTCAAACTTTACTCTTTATAATAAGTTGATAAATTTATTTATATTGCCATGTCTCAAATCAAAGTTAATTTGAGCTATTTCTATATTTCCTACTATTAATACTCTGACTACTAAAAAAAATCTAAATGCTTAACAAAATCAAGATTCATTATAATGAGTTTGTTTGTTTATTTAAACCTCATCTAAATGTAACATAAAAATCAAAAATACAAAATTAATGTAAATGACCTTCTAAATATCAAAAAAGAGAGGAGCCTAGGGGAATTACTGACCCAAGGAAATGGGAAGATAGACAATCAGAATCCAGACAGTCTATTTATAATTAACCATAGGGACCAAAAAAAAAAAAAAAAAAACACCATACAAGCAGAAGTTAGAAAAAAACTTAACAAGCAGAAGTTAGAAAAAAAAACTTAAATGGTCATATTAAAAGTCTTATGGTAAGAAAGTTTTTGTTGGTATTTATGAGATGAACTGACTAAGGAAGATAAACTGGAGAGGAAACTTTAAGTGTTGATAAATATTTGATAAAAAAGATTGTTACAGAGTGGTTACATAGATCGTAAGGTAAAAGTATGTAGATGTAGGTATGAGTAAAGTATGTAGATGAAGGTATGAGTAAACTTACACAGAAAGCTAAAGGCAAAGTTGATTAAATCTTAAAGTACTTGATCAGATTACAGACTCCTTGAGATATATAAAATGACTATTAAGAGCCGGGCATGGTGGTGCATGCCTTTAATCCCATCACTCAGGAGGCAGAGGTAGGAGGATTGCCTTGAGTTTGAGGCCACCTGGGCTAGAGCAAGACCCTACCTCGAAAAAAAAAAAAAAGACTATTAACCTAGGGCTTATATCAGATGAATAAAGGCTGGCCCGGCTGGTAACAGGATACTATAATATTCAGGTGGTAAACTTAAAAACCTTAACTCATTGATATTAATCTGGTCATGATAATGGTTGTAAAAAACTGACTTTAAGGCCGGGCTTGGTGGCACACACCTTTAATCCCGACACTTGGGAGGTGAAGGTAGTAGGACTGCTGTGAGTTCCAGGCCACCCCGAGAATACATAGTGAATTCCAGATCAGCCTGAGCAAGAGTGAGACCCTACCTTAGGAGAAAAAAAAAAAAAAAAAAAAACGGACTTTAAAGTTTACTATGTTCCTCTATTTGTCAACCTTTTACTATTTGATAAGACTATTATATCTAATGTCTTCTAGTTCCTGGCTAAATGTATATATATACTATGCTCACCAACCTGCCCAGTAAGCACCTCTCTTAATGATCATACCCATATATTAATGCTACTGTCACTTTTCGTTAGAGAAGCTTCTCTTTTCAGATGGCAGTGACCTTGGGGTGACTCAGAAGGCAGCATGGTGCTGAGAGGAAGTGACAGAGCAGTGTTCAGCACTGCAATATCTCTATCACACCTTCCAAGGCTCAGGGTCCATTGCGGAAGAGGCGACAGAAGGAATGTAAGAGCCAAAGGAAGAGTAAGATTCCTTACAATGTGCTCCTCCAGACCCAAAATGGCCTGAATGTCCATGACCTCACAGTGCCTGACACTGCCTACACAAGACCATAATAATAGAAGGAAAAGATCATGACATCAAAATTAAAGAGAGACTAATTGAGGGGAGGGGATAAGATGGAGAGTGAAGTTTCAAAGGGGAAAGTGGGGGGAGGGAGGGAATTACCATGGGATATTGTTTACAATTATGGAAGTTGTCAGAAAAAAATTTAAGTTTATATCTAAAAATCAGATAAACAAACAAACAAAAAAAACTGTAACCTTAAGATGGTTCCTGTCTTGTTCATGCTGTTTTGCTGGGGGATTATCACTGAGGTTATTGTCTAAGTCTTATAAAAGGTGATTCAGTCATTATAATTTTGTTCTTAGGGAAACTGTCTAAACTACTCCTGTCCTAGAAAAGCTTGCAATATAGAAACAATGTTAATATAGTTTGACTAGGCTTCATATATTCTACCATTCATAAATATTACCTTGTGTTAAACTTAAAAAATGGTTCAATGCAATGGAACACTCAGGAGCCATAGATTGATACTAGAAAATTTTCAGTGCCAGGGATGGGATACCTTCCAGTGAGTTGTTGGCCAGGGAGGTCCCTGATGGCCCCAAAACATTACAGGCCATCGCTGAGGCCCTTGGTTTCCCACAAGAATAGATGGTAAGACCCTATTGCTGAAGACTCCACATACTTGGGCTGCAAGGCCACTGAGAAATCCTGCTGGAATTGAGCTGATAACTTCCTCCATGTAGACCAGCTGACAGAAAGCTGAAAGAAGCCATTCTGCATGCAGTTCAATGGGAGAGTGAGAAATCACCAGGGAAGATACTCAACCGTGGACACTGCAAGCCTTATATTTGGCCAGCCAGGCCAAATGAGCCAACAGGTACAATAGTGACACATCTGTCATGATAGAAACCAAATGCCCTCTAACTGGACTGGAGGCTGCTCCATGGCGGGGAAATACATCCCTGATACTGAAAACCTACAAGAGGCATAGTCATGAGCTCTGGGGTGTAACATCTACTGCTGTCTGGCTAAATGTATATACTATGCTTATCAAACTGCCCAGTAAGCACTTCTCTTAATGGTCATATCAATGCTACTCTCACTTTTGGTAGAGAACCTTCTCTTTTTGATGCATGGGATGACTGAGAGGCATCATGGTGCTGGGAAGAAGTGACAGGAGTGCTCAGCACTGCAATATCTCTATCACACCTTCCAAGGCTCAGGGTCCATTGTGGAAGAGGCTGGTGGAAAGAATGTAAGAGCCAAAGGAAGGGTAGAACTCTTTACAACATGCTCCTCCAGACACAAAATGGCCTGGATATCCATGACCTCACAGTGCCTGACACTACCTACATAGGACCATCATAATAGGAGGAAAATGATCATGACATCAAAATAAAAGAGAGACTGACTGAGAGGGGGAGGGGATATGATGGAGAATGCAGTTTAAAAGGGAAAAGTGGGGGGGGGGGTATTACCATGGGATATTGTTTACAATAAAAATTAATTAATTAAAAATAGTTCAATGATTAAAAGTAATTGATGAAAAATTACTTTGTGTCTATCATAATGTCTCTAATGTATGTTAAAATCAGACTAATTTAGCTCAACAATGACCAGGTTTGGCTTTATTCTTAAGCTATGTATACTCAGTCTTAATCAAGGTTTTACTTAACTGTCTCATTTCTTGTATGTTAAGTTCATTGCTTATAGATATATTGATATTTAAGACATGTTCCCTGCTCTAGAAAAATGATATTAAATGCTGCTGTTCTGCTTCCATTTTGTTGGGTAATTGGTACCCACACAGGTATCTAAACTAACCAAGGATGTTACCAAATACAAATGCCAAAACTCTAGGCTGTCTTACTTGATACGTTCTGCCTGAACTAATATCTATTATACATTCAAAGAACAAGATGTGTCTACCTTCTAAAAAGCTGTTTCTCTGTATTTCTCTTGCCTTAATTGTTTACGTAGTTCAAACAATTCTCTATAATAAGATGATAAATTTATCTATAATGTCACACCTCATACTATGATAAATGAAAAGTTAAAGGCCTCTGGCGCAAAGTTATGTCTTGAACTGTAATAAGCTTTCATGCTAATTATGTCCCATACTACACAGTCTTTTGTACTGACACTGCAGTTTTTGCACTGTTTCAAGGCCATAGTGTGTATTACAGCTTCTGACCAGTGCTAGAATTATCTTGTGTTTCTTCTTCACTCCATAACACTGCTACAGATATCTCTCTACTAATTAACCATTTTCTCAGGCTTTGGAAGAGATTCCCCTGGACTCACGCTTATGTAAAAATTCTCCACTCCATCTCTGATGCCAGTTCTGTAAGCTTTAGTTTGCCATATCAATATCAAAGTTAACAAGATCAAGATATTTTAACTAGTTTTGTTTATTTTTTAAAAACTCCATCTGAGTGGGACATAAAAATCAAAACTAAGTCTTTATTTTGTTACATAGGACACCTGCTTACAACAATAGGTTTCTTAAATATACTCTTATATGTTTTCCTATTGGGATGACTTTTATTTATCTGCTACAAGCTTATTACAATAAATGAAACTGGGTCTAATTATATAAAATATATTTCATTGTATTATATAACCACTATAATTCTATAAAACACAATCTCATTATGTTTATAAAATAAACAATTAATAGTAACAAATTATCAAGACTAATCAAAGTTTTAGCCTTTCAGCCTAACATACTTTCATTAGTTCTCTTAAATATAAGAATTTTTGATCTTTGAACCAAGTAAGTAAAGACCATAAATCTTCTACATTAAAGACTTAACCAAAAAAAAACCCTTTAAACCTAAATTTCAAAATTAGTTAATTTCTTAATCTCTATCATATCTAAACTTAAAATAATTTAAGATATTTCAAATATTGCTTCAATACTAATCTCTTATACTTCCTACCTTATCTAAACCAAATCTTTATATTTCCACAAATTCCAATTAACTTCCCATCCAAGTTAACAACTCCTTTTTCCTTACTCAACTCCTACATTATTATTATTTTTCTACCTTAAATATAATGTCCATGTCACCTGTAAATGTCATGTCACATGCAAGAAAATTCATACATGAATAACCAGATCATAATGGCTAATAAATTCGACACGATCTAGGCATTTCTTTCCTAATGGCTCTGATAACTATCACTCTTCTGAAGAGCTGACTCCTTGCCTGTTCATAAGATTGACAAGGGATAATAGCCTGCTATGTATACAAACTGCAAAATAAATTTTGGCAAATGAAAAACTGAAATATAAAAACTCCCAAAAGCCACACCTATGTGACTAAGACTTTGATGACGGACTACATTGATTGTGGACAGGTAAATGTTACCAATCCAGAGCCAATAACATTTTGGGCTGTATTCACCTTTTTAATGGCCAATAATATTATTTCTCTACATGTGGCCTGACATCTCTCTGTGACCAACTAAGATATCTATTGCTATGAGTTAAGAAATCTCACAACTCTACTCCCTTCAAGTTAATCCTATCCTGTCTCTGACATGTACTTTATTCCCCTGATAATGCTCACCCTCTCTTCTGGTCCTTGCATACTCAGATGCTTCACTGAATTCTTCCTGGACAGAATACATGACTTCACGTCACAGCAAGTCACTGAATTCTTCACAGCCACTGAATATCAGCCCTGAACATCCAACTTCTACAGACTGTGTGGGACACCCCAAGAGACCTACTGACCCCCCTCAACCTGAAGCAGTTGGAGATGAGTCATCGTCCCCAGTCCCAGCCCATGCAGTCCTCCCCAAAATGTCCCACTCACCCCCAGTTCTCCCCAATTTCTTTTATCCTTCCAGAGTCTAGACTGAAGGGTTTATAGCCTTCCCTGAAAACTAAAGGGAACTAAAGAGATAATAACTATCCCTAAAGCTTACGGGCAATAAAGAAGTTTGGCACCCATCCCTGATTGATGTACTCCCCTTAGCCTAGATGGCCTTGAAGGACCAGAGACCATCTGAGTGTCCTCCTTTAGACATTCCTGGATGAAGAAGCCTATTCTGAACAAAGACATAAACAGCTACAATTTTCTTATCAACTGTACCTGGTCCAGCCTTTTCTTAGGATCTTCCTTATAAGCTTACACTCCAGCCTGGCCCAGTGCTTGAGTCTTCACCCCACAGGAAAGCTGAGGCCCCTCATGCTTTCTCTCAATAAATAGTCATCTGTAGAGATCGAATCCAGTGTTCTCTTTTGCTTTTCTCTTACTCTTTCCTTACAGGGCCCACTCTGGTTTCATGGCCAGGCGCCATAGAACCATTGCTTTCAATCTCACATTCACACACAATCAGAGTTTAAAATAGTTGTTCCCTAGTTTTTCCCACTAAATTCCTGCTTTATCTAAATTGGACCAGCCTCACCTTGGAAACCCTTCAAGGTTTAAGTATAGTCCCATTTTCCTGCCAAATCAGAAGCCAGTGCCATCTCAGAATCCCACTGGGGCTTTGGATGCAACATCCTGAAGGCGATAAGCCCACACTGGCTTCTGTCTGCCTATACTGGGGGAATTTACCTGGTCTGGACATCCATGATGATCCCTTGTCTTGCCTCACCTAGGGGGAGCTCTGGTCTAGGGCATCACAGACCTCTTTTGGTCTCCTGTATGGAGACCGCAGTAACACTTTGGGGGTATACACTTCTCTGTTCCAGAGACCACAGGCAGGCTGCAAGACCCAGGAGCAGCAGCCCCTATGACCAATGGTGGTACTGTGGCAATATCTCACTGGGACCTCCAGAAATGTTGCAGGAAATTTCTGGGAGTCAAGAGACTAGCTAGCAGCCAAGTCAGGCAAAGGAGAGGAAGTATATTCATGTCAGCAGACTGAGGCCCGGATCTGTCCATAATGGCGTCAGCCATGAGCTCAAGTTTGCTAGGGATTTTAAAGTACATGGGGCTAAGCATGCAGGGGTTACAATAATGCATACATGACAGTTGAGCAAGCAGGTTACAGAAGATTACAAAAATGCAACAATTTGGAAAACGAAGTTCACAATAGGGTGTACATGGTAGCTAAAGTTAAACTGCAATAAACTGTGAGGAGGGCTGAAGAATTAATAGACTTCTCTGAAAACTGGAGGGAACTAAAGAGTTAATAACTATCCCTAAGACCAGCAAGCAATAAAGAAACTTTAGAAGCATGGTCTTGACAGACCTGTCCACTCCCAAATGATAAACTAAAATTCCCTTAGCTCAGAAAACCTTGAGGGAACAGAAAACAATTTTTGCTAAAAATACTTATTCTGAGTAAGGACACAAATAATCATAGTTCCTAATCTACTTCCTTGGACACATAGATGGTTAAGCCTGTTTTTCTTAGGATCCTCCTTGTAAGTTTGCACCCCAGCCTGGCTCAGTGCTTCAGCCTCCATCCGTCGGGAAAGCTGCTGCCCCTTGCTGTTTTCTCTAAATAAACAGTCTGCCTGTAGAGATCAAAGTCTGGTGCTCCCTTTTGCTTTTCTCTTATACTTTCCTTACAAAGGCAAGGGCAATAAACTGCAAGGGAGGAGGGAAACCTCTCTGGTCATCCCCCCTCATTCCTTTCTTATCTCATTCTGAGGACCTCTGTACCAATACCTACTTCATTTCAGTAACTTTCCAGGCCCCTACACATGGAACTCTGTTGGCTAGGGATGGAAGTCTTCCCTGGCTATTCAGCCCAGCTGGAGGGACAGAATTGGAAAATGCAGAGACTGTCAGTCACTAGTTTTGATATTAGACTTGAACTGCAGAGGTTTGATGTTTCTTTGATGGTTATTGAGTTTGCATTGTTCCAGTCTCTCCTTACTATGCCTTATAGCAGTTGAAAATGTTTACTCTGTTCCTTTTTATGTCAAAATGAAGTGGGAGGGGATAGAGTTAGGGTGACTGGACCCCTTAAGGTAAAAAGGGCAGGAAAGTTTGCACTTGCCAGAAATTCAAGATGATCTGACTTCTTATCTTTTGCCTAGCTCTGTAGAACTGTTTTTCCACAGTCAGGACCCCTCCTGGTAGGGAGGTCTTTCATAGGATTTAAACATTGTGGTTGGTCAAGTTCAGCCCCTGGAACTTGGTGCCAGAGCTAACCTCTTCCTGAGACAGCCCCTAGCCCTAACCAACCAGCTGGCCCTCTGGTTTACCTGAGCAGGAAAACAGCTCACTACCCTAAGGTTATAAATACCTTTGCAAGGGGAGGGCAGGCTCTCCCTCTCTGATCACTTGGAAACTTCCGGCTGTGGGAGTTTTCTTCCCTCAGCTGGGCCTGGGCTGGCCCAGTTGGGAGGGGGCTTGGCCTAGGCCCTAGCCCAGTCCCAGTGGGAGGGCCACCTAGCCCTTACTGTCCACATGGACTTTTTATCCCCTCTAGCCCCCCACATGGTAGGAGCTTCTTGAACTTTCTTTTTTCTTTTCTTTCCATGCTTTTTGCCCCAGGCCCTCCATGTGGGATCTCTAGCCACATGGGTGCCTTTCCTTGGCTCTACTTCCCTCAATAAATATAATAATTTAATAAGTATCTTTCTCAGTTTTTTTTTTTGTTTTTTGTTTTTTGTTTTTGTTTTTGTTTTTTTTTTTTTTTGGTTTTTCGAGGTAGAGTCTCACTCTGGCTCAGGCTGACCTGGAACTCACTATGTAGTCTCAGGGTGGCCTTGAACTCACGGTGATCCACCTACCTCTGCCTCCCAAGTGCTGGGATTAAAGGCATGCGCCACCACGCCCGGCTCTCAGTTTTCTTTTTTTTATTCAATTCTTTGACTAAAATTAGAAACAAACCTAGGGTTTGGGGATCCAGGACTTTCCTGGACCCTTAGCACCCCATTACAGAAAGTATATAACTTGTTTTGATTTTATTGGACTCATAGCTAAACAGACTCTTAAAGCTCAGATGGAACTTTAGAACTATCTTAAGTTGGTAAAGACTATGGAGACGTTTGAATTTGGACTGAATATAATTGACAATATGAAATGATTATGAATCAACTGGGGGCCAGGGGTGAAATGTAGTCATTTGAATGGATGTCCCCCACCAACAGATTCAGGAGTTTTATTCCACCTTGTAACTTGGTGTCACAGAGGGAGGATTCTAGGTGTGCTGGTAGATTTGGAATGCCAGTCTAAAGGTGTGCAAAGTGCCTGAGCTTGGCCTGGGCTTCCTGAGGGTGCTTGCTTATGGTGCTGGTTGCTTTCTTCCCTCTGCGTGGATCTGTGAAGGTGGACCAGTGTCTTCTGTTATGATGGAACTTCCTCTGCATCTTTAAGCTTCAATAAATCCCTTTGTCCCGTAATTTGTGCCTGGTTTGGAAGTTCATCCCAGCAGCCTGAAGCTGTCTGCTACAGGTACCAAACCTGGGCCATCAGGCTTTCCAAGGAAGCGCCTTTAACCAGCTTAGCCCCAAATCAAGGAATAATTTTAATAATCAGCAATTTACTGATTTGGGGTTGAAGTCCTGCTTCAGAATTCCTTGATAATACCTTTGGTGGTCATGACTGCCCTATCTGGTATATTAGTACCACATAGCTAAAATGTCTGGTGACATTGTCTGTAGACCAAGTTAACCTAGCCAGGAGACCAGGATCCACAAATACCTGTAAATCTGATGTAAAATGCCCTACCTGGCCAGTCAGCCTGGGCCACAGCAAGAAAGACCTCGAAAAAAAAAAAAAATGCTCCACCCGATTCCAGGCTTACCTTGACCATCAGGGATTTTTTTTTTTTTTAAAGAGAGAGAGAATGAGAACAACATTTATTTATTTATTTATTTATGTTGAGAGAGTGAGATAAAGTCAGATAGAGAGACAGAATAGGTGCATCAGGGCTTTCAGCCACTGCAAACAAACTCCAGAAGCAGGCACTACCTTGTGCATCTGGCTTACATGGGTCCTGGGCACTCAAACCTGAGTTCTTTGGCTTTGCAAGCAAGTACCTTAACCACTAAGCCATCCTTCCAGCCCCAATAGGACTTTTTTTTTTTAAGATGTTATGGGACTTTAATGTTCTTCACATATTCAACAGAAAATACTGACAACAGATGAACAATGGGTGAAAAGACCAACAAACCGACAGCATCGCTCTGGCCAAGATTTACAAAGTCATGTGAACATGGGACGAAGGAGCTTAACAGATTTGTGTGTTTGTGTGTGTGTAACGGTATGACTGAAAAACAAAAAACAAACCAACCATTTCTTCTACCTGTCGAAAGAAAGAAAGTGAATTACAGAACTTCTACAGCCTTTTTATGAAATGGCTTAAAGGCCTCTACAGAACTGTTTTATTAGAAATATAAACCGTATGATGTTAAAAATAGACCGTGCTGTATAAACATTTCTATGGTATGTCACTTGTGCCTCTTTATGAATAAGTCTTTAAAAACAAGTCTTAAAAAAAAACAACAGTATAAAGTGATCCACAGTTATTACCCTTTTGCCCAGAACTCCCAAATGCTCACAAGGGTCACTGTTAACTGTCATCAACAACAGCTGTAGAACCCAGGAGGCCCTTAGCTGTCTAGACCGCACGCTAGCCCACCCTTCCCCAGCGCGGCACGTTCACGTGGCTCCAGGAGTAAATAACTGGAACTGTCAGAACTAAGTGAGGCAAGTACTGAGATCTATTAGAAAATGTATCAGAAAAAGACAAAATTGGTTGAATTTATTTTTATTTTTATTTTTATTTTTTGGTTTTTCGACGTAGGGTCTCACTCTAGCTCAGGCTGACCTGGAATTCACTAAGTAGTCTCAGGGTGGCCTTGAACTCACGGTGATCCTCCTACCTCTGCCTCCCGAGTGCTGGGATTAAAGGCGTGCGCCACCACGCCCGGCTTAAATTTTCACTTATTTACTTGAGAGAATATTAGCGTCCAAGGGTCTCTTGCACTGGTAATGAAACTCCAGATATATGCTCCATTTTGTTCATACAGCTTTACATGGGTGCTGGGGAATTGAACTCAGACCAGCAGACTTTATGGACAAGTGCCTTTGAACCACTGAGTCATTTCTCCAGCTCCCACCACATTTTTTATAGACAGAAAAAGTACCATTGTCTGTCTCTCTCACATATAGTACATGTTTCCTTCCTGTAATGATCCGGAAGGATGGGGAGGAAACCCAAAAAGAGGAGTTGCTTATCTTTGTCACAATGTGTTGGAGGCTCATGGCCACAGGGAAATCTCTCAAGTTCCCTCAGGACTAAGTTGGAACATTATATAAAATAATGCCTCAAAAACACAAGAATAGATGGCTTAGCAGGTAAGAGAGCTTGCTATACAAGAAGGAATGTCTGAGTCTGATCCCTAGCACCCATGTAAAAAGTCAGGTAGGCAGATGCACATGGTGGTGCATGAGTCTGGAGTTTGTTTGCAGGGGCTAGAGGCCCTGTCATGCCTGTTCTCTCTCTCTCTCTCTCTCTCATAAATAAATAAAAATAAAAAAATATTTTTAAAGCTTTATAAAAAAGTCAAGCATAGGCATGCACACCTATAACCCCAGTCCTGAGGGTGGTAGAGACAGGAGAATTGCTGGAGCTTGCTGGTCAGCCAGTCTGACCAAAACTGGCAGCTAAAAGTTCAGTGCTGACCTTAAGAGTGTCACAATCAACTTTGATTCCCCAGTACCCAGGTAGGCCAGATGCACAAGGTGGTGCATGTGCCTGGAGTTCATTTCCAGTGGCTGGAGGCCCTGGAGGGCCCTTTGTCTGTCTGTCTGTCTCTCTCTCTCTCTCTCTCTCTCTCTCTCTCTCTCTCATAGATAAATTTTAAAAAGCAGAGGACACTACCATTTGAGGTGTGGTATTCCCTCCTTTAGTCTGGTATAGGAATTGCATTGACCTTATCACACTACACTAGGAACACCCAGGAAACATTACATGAATGTAGACACACCCCTTTTGAAAAAATGCACCTGAGTTAGGTTAACATGGATACGACAGGAGACAGAAATACTAAGGAACAAGAGCAAGTGACCTGAGGCATGTGGTCCCAAAAGACAGAAAAAGCCGGGCGTGGTGGTGCACGCCTTTAATCCCAGCGCTTGGGAGACAGAGGTAGAAGGATCACTGTGAGTTTGAGGCCACCCTGAGACTACATAGTATGTTTCAGGTCAGTATGGACTAGGGTGAGACCCAACCTCGAAAAAAAAAAAAAAAAAAAGATAGAAAAGTTGTAGGATCATGGAGTTCCGTGTTCTCAAGAGAGGAGAGTCTATACCTCAGATAATGGAGAAGGTGGAAGTCAGATCATAACAGGTTAGAGAGATGGCTTAGTGGTTAAGATGCTTGCCTGCAAAGTCAAAGGACCCAGGTTAGATTCCCCAGTACCCACGTAAAGCCAGATGCACAAAGGACACATGTGTCTGGAGTTCATTGCAGAGGCCCTACTGTGTCCATTCTCTGTCTCTTTTTTTTAATTTAAATTATTTATTTTTTTATTAGGGAAAGAAAACAGGCATGTCAAGGCCTCTAGCCACTGCAAACAAACTCTAGACACATGCCACCTTGTGCATCTGGTTTACGTGGATTCTGGGGAACTGAATCTGGGTTCTTAGGCTTCACCAGCAAGCATCTTAACCACTAAGCCAACTCTCCACCCCTGTCTCTCTTCTCTCTATCTCTCCATGCTTGCAAATAAGTAAAATAAAAATAAAATATTTTTTAAAAGGCTTTGAGGGCTGGAGAAATAAGGCTTAATGGTTAAGGTGCTCGCCTGCAAAGCCAAAGGATTCAGGTTCAATTCCCCAGAACCCACGTAAGTTAGATGCACAAGGTGGCACATGTGTCTGGAGTTCATTTGCAGTGGCAGGAGACCCTGGTATGCCCATTCTTTCTCTTTACCTGCCTCTTTCTCACTCTTACTCTCTCAAATAAATAAATAAAAATAATTTTTTAAAGGCTTTGAGGAGATGGCAAGTGAGATTGCCAGGGCTCGGGTCACCCAGCCTGGAGGTGACACACTTTTGGGAAGATCATGCTCAAGGAAATCCCAGCCAAGATCATTTTCAAGGATGACTCCTGTCTTGCCCCTCAGGATGATTCCCCTCAAGTACCAACACATTTTTTTGGTGATACCCAAGAAACCAATAGCCCAAATTTCTGTAGCAGAAGATAATGATGAAATTCTTCTTGGACATTTAATGATTGCTGGCAAGCAATGTGTAGCTGATCTTGGCCTGAGATGGGGTTATCAAACTGGTGAATGAAGGCACTAATGGGGGACAGTCTATCAAGTTCACCTCCATGTTCTTGGAAGTCGGCGGACGAATTGGCCTCCTGGTTAATATTGTTAGGGATAATTTTCCCTACTCTAGGTAATGAATGAGTTTGCATGTTCCAATATGTTAAATGGTACACATATTTTTGCCTGTATTTGAAGAAAAAGAAGAATTTAAAAACCCTATGCCTGGGCTGGAGAGATGGCTTAGCAGTTAAGGCACTTGCCTGCAAAGCCAAAAGGACCCAGGTTTGATTCCCCAGGACCCATGTAAGCCAGATGGACAAGGTGGTGTGTGATCTGCAGTTCGTTTGCAGTGGCCAAAGGCCCTGGCACGCCCATTCTCTCTCTCTCTCTCACTCTGCCTCTCTCAAATATTTTTAAAAAATTAAAACTCTATACCTAATAAAAGACATTGTTGAAGGGTTTTTGAAATTTTATTTTATTTTATTTCTTGGGTTTTTGAGGTAGGGTCTCACTCTAGCTCAGGCTGACCTGGAATTCACTCTGTAGTCTCAGGGTGGCCTTGAACTCACAGTGATCCTCCTACCTCTGCCTCCCAAGTGCTGGGATTAATGGTGTGCGCCACCACACCCGACTTTTTTTTTTTTTTTAAAGAAAAGCTTTGCAGTGTATCCCTTAGGGCTGGGGGAAAGATGGTTCAGCTGTTAAAGACACTTGCAAAGTCTGTTGGCCCAGATTCAATTTCCCAGTACCCATGTAAAGCCAGATGCACAAAGTGGAGTTCGTTTGCAATGGCAAGAGGTCCTGGTGTGCTCATTTCCCCTTTCTTTCTCCTTCTCACCCCTCTCAAATAAATTTTTTTAAAAATCTGCTTGTTTTTTTTAATTGCTTGAGCCTGCTATGGTGGCACACACCTTTAATCCCAGCACTTGGAAGGCAGAGGTAGGAGGATTGCTAAGAGTTTGAAGCTAACCTGGGACTACAGAGTGAGTTCCAAGTCAGCCTCAGCTAGAGTGAGATCCTACCTTGGGGAAAAAAAAATGCTTTAAGTGTATAGTTCAATACAGCACTTGCTCAGCAGGCATGAGACCCTTGAGATCTTCAGTTTCCAGCACCAAAGAATAAGAGTCAAAAACGAATTAATATAATGCCATTTATATAGTTTAATTTTTTATTTTATTTTATTTTATTTTTTCAGTTTTTCGAGGTAGGGTCTCACTCTAGCCCAGGCTGACCTGGAGTTCACTATGGAGTCTCAGGGTGGCCTCGAACTCACAGTGATCCTCCTACCTCTGCCTCCCAAGTGCTGGGATTAAAGGCGTGCGCCACCACGCCCGGCCATTTATATAGTTTAAGAGCAGGGAGTAGAATACACAATGCAGACCAACACAGAATGGTGGAACTTTGGGAGGAAGGGATGGTTGGGAGGGACATCTTGGGCTGTCAGGTAATGGGATGCCAGTTTCCTGGCTGGTCACGTGCACATAGATGTACATTTGTGGAGCTGAGCCTTTAAGAGTTCTGTCTCCATTTACAAAGGTGGTCTAAAGAGTGGGGCAATGGTCCAGTGGTTAAACGTATGTACTTGCAAAGCCTGCTGGCCTGGGTTCAATTACACACACACACACACACACACACACACTTAAAAAAAAGGCATGGTGGCACACGCCTTTTTAATCCCAACACTCGGGAGGCAGAGGTAGGAGGATCGCCGTGAGTTCGAGGCCACCCTGAGAATTCAGAGTGAATTCCAAGCCAGCCTAGACTAGAGTGAAACCCTACCTCAAAAAAACAAAAAACAAACAAACAAAAAAAAAAGGTGGTCTACCACTGCTAGGAAACCCAATTCCATGTCTATATTCTTAGTGAGAAGAAAATGCTTGGGCTACAATACGAAGTGGGACATCATCAAAAGCACCCTCCCGCTCCTCGACCCCCCCCCCGCCCCCGCATCTCTGAGACAGGAAGGTCAGACTGTGAGAGACGGGTGGTTTCCCATCTCTTGGTCCAATCTCACTGTGTCTCTATTATAGTAACAGGGAACTGAAACTTCTAAAACACGCTTTACTATCTTAATAGCTAAACTTTGGAAGTGCTCCAAACGTTTGACAACAATGCATCAGTTTATAAATGTGGGTGGTGGTCTGCCCTTCCCCTGGGTGTTGGTGCACCTAGCCAGAGAATGGGAAGGCAGGAACGGGAAGTGAGTCTACCCCATCTGTGACCCCCGACTGTGACAAAATATAAAGGGAAGAGTTAGTCATCCTAATTGCTCACCACCCTTGGGCTTCCAGGGAAGTTTCAGTTTCAGTTTTCTTATATTTTATACTATTACTTGTATAGTTTCAACTAATCCAATTTATTTCAACAATCAGAAACTCCCAGGGGCTGGAGATATTATTATAGCTCAGAGGTAGGTATATACCTGCTGGAGATGGAGCTCAGTTGGCAGAATGCTTGCCTAGTATACACACAGCAGAGGATTCAATGCTCAGCATTGCATAAACCAGGTGTGATGGTACGTGTCTGTAATCCCAGCAAGAAGGTCAAACAGTCAAGCTATATGGCCAGTTCGAGGTCAGCCTGGGTTACATAAAGACAAGCAAACAAAACGCAAATAAATCGGGGCAGAGATCTGGGTTAGCCCTTAACAACCTCTTTTGAACCCGGTCTTCCTCCTTCTGCCTTCACCTACCTCACACACCCACCAGCTGCCTAGGAAGTTAAACCTAATTCACTTGGCCATCCAAGGGGGAAGGGGGAGCCAGGGGCATAGGTACACGACGTGGCAGGAGTGAGCCTAGAGCAATGCCCTGGGAGACAAAACTTCCCTGTGTGACCTTGGTGAGTCGCTTCGCCTCTCTGGGCTGGTCCTCTCGGTAGTAATGAATAACACGTAAGAGCGGGACCTGGCGCGGCGGTTTCGGGGACACAGGGGACCGGGCTGAGCTTCAGGCCCCACCAGTCCTGAGCCCTACCCTAGGCAGCGGGCTTCCCCCGCACCACCCACCGCTAAGGGCACACGCGGCGGGCCACACCCCGGAGCCGAACCCGCATCCTGCATCCGCGAGGCGTACGGCCTCCCCATTGGCCAGCGCAGCTCTGCAGGGCCGCCCCACAGCCAATCGCGGCAAAGGGGCGGAGCCTAGCGGGTGCCTGCCGTACGCTGAGCGTTCGGGCGGATGCCCCAGTGCTGCTGCCGCGTCCAGCTGGTTGGTACCTGGGCGTCCTCGCGCCGGCCATGCAGGAACCCCTGCTGGGAGCCGAGGGCCTGGACTATGACACCTTCCCCGAGGCGCCCCCGTCGCCGGGAGAGAGAACGCGGGCCGGGTGAGAGTGGCAGGGCGTGCGGGTGGACAGGGTGGGGACGCGATGGGGTGGCTGGCACGCTATAGCGCTGGGTCTCCTCTGACCTTCCGGTCAATGGCCACCAGAAACCATCTGGATCCCACCTGCTGCATATTTGTCCGTCCTGTTTAAGGAGCTGCCTCCTGTCAGAGGGGACCACCCGAGGGAGTACCAATCCAGCCTCCAAATGTGGCTGGCAGGAAGCCTGGGAGACTGAAGCGAAGAGAGGGTGAGGGGTTTGCCTAAGGTCACACAGCCAGCTTTTAGCAGCAGCACAGCTGAGCGAAGAATCCACAACTCCCCTCCTGGAGAACAGGGCTGTGGCCTTTGGCTAACACCTGGGAATTTCCCAAAAGCGATACCAGCCTTCCCCATACTGTCTGCCGAACTGGTCAGCCATGTGCCTCAGGGAAGGCAGCAGTCTGGGAAGCCAGAATACAGCGAGGAAACCTGACCCCTTTCCTTTTGTCCCATCCTTGTTCCTCACCAGGGCCCTACAGAACAAAAGGGTGTTTCTGGCCACCTTTGCCGCCGTGCTGGGCAATTTCAGCTTTGGGTACGCGCTGGTCTACACGTCACCTGTCATTCCTGTCCTGAAGAACTCCTCCACCCCAGAGCTGCACCTGAATGAAATCCAGGCCTCATGGTTTGGGGTAAGGCCTGTCCTCCAAGCTGAAAGGGGGGCTTGGAGGGAACGCCCTCCAGAGTCCGGGACCCCTCTCCCTCTTCTACACCTGGCTGCTGGTGTATGGGTGAAGGGAGAGGGCCATGTGACTTACTATAATGCCATGATCAAATGACAGCCAGCAGAGAAGACATGGGGAGGGGGCAGTGGGTAGCTGTCCCTGGGTCTCTTCCCAGTGGGAAGGAGGGTTACCCAAGCCCCAAACCAAAGCCGGGCTACCACAGCAGAGCTGACACCCTCCTCCTTGCTTTGGGGGCATAGGCACCAATTGACAGAGAGGCCAGGAGCCTGCTGGGGAAGGACAGTGTAGATAAATAGAGAAAGGGACCCCCAAGAGTCTACAACTCCATGATGGTAGAATTACATTGTCAGTAGCTTCTGGGTTAGAATTATAAGTTCTCTGGGCTTCCTGAGCACTTTGAATGGGCCATATACATCCTGGCACTTTATGGAAAAGCTATTTGCTTCTGCAGCCAACCCTGTGCTCTCCCCATAACACAACTGAAGAAACTGAGGCTCGGCCAAGCCATATGCCTCAGTCCTGCAGCCAGGGTAGTAGAGTCCAGGTGAGCTGCCACTTCAGCAGGGATTTCAAGAACTGCCCCAAATCTTAAAGTCCCAGAGCCTTCAAGTCCCAGAGTTCTCCTAGATAAGAATTCAAGACACTTTAGACCAAGTACAATGGCACTTACCTGTCATGCCAACACCTGGGAGGTTGAGACAGGATGCTCACAAGTTCAAGACCAGCCCAGGCTCAAGAAAAAAATAAATTGACATTAATTTTTTTAAAGTTGAGTTGGGTGGCTCATGTCTATAATCCTGGCACTCAGAAGGTTAGGAGGGTCGCTGTGGGTTTGAGGCTAGCCTAGGCTACAGAGTGAGTTCCAGGTTAGCCTGGCTAGGTGTGTTGGTGCACACCTTTAATCTCAGCACTCGAGAGGCTGAGATAGGAGGATCACTATAAGTTCAAGGCCAGCCTGGGCTACAGTAGAATCCTACCTCAAAAAAACAAAGACAACAACAATAAAAAACAAAACAAACAAACAAAAAAAAACCCTACATTTTGTTCTACCTTCTCTCTAGAGCAGGACAGTAGCTATCCACCTCCCCCCCCACACACACACACACTAACAGATAGCTGTCCACATGCTGTTTTGGGGACAGAACTCTGGGGACAAGAGCCTCACTGCCAGTGCCATGGTGGGCCTGGCTTTCGGATCAGCTGGAGGGGGGGAACTGCCACTGGGTTCAGATGGGGTTGAAGGCGCTCAAGGCTGACATATCTGCCTGTACCCCATGCAGTCGGTGTTCACGTTGGGTGCCGCAGCCGGGGGCCTCAGTGCCATGGTCCTCAATGACCTTCTGGGCCGGAAGCTCAGCATCATGTTCTCGGCTATACCTTCAGCTACTGGCTACGCACTCATGGCCAGTGCTTACGGCCTCTGGATGCTGCTTCTGGGGAGGACACTAACAGGCTTCGCTGGGGGACTCACTGCTGCCTGCATTCCGGTAAGATGGGGACGGCCACCCTGTCTTGAGTGCTGTGCTGTGCTGGGTTTCCCCTGACAAGAAGCATCTGGACACAGTGAGAATGTATGCCGTCCCCTGTGGCTGCCCAAGGAGCCTCGGCTTACCCCACCAAGATGACTTCAACGTCCCCATGTGCACTTCCTACCTTGTGTTGACCTCACTTAGATGTATTGCTTA
Organism: Dipus sagitta; assembly: GCA_036346955.1. Lineage (NCBI taxonomy): Eukaryota > Metazoa > Chordata > Mammalia > Rodentia > Dipodidae > Dipus > Dipus sagitta. Next base: position 148,075,814 of record CM070770.1, on the reverse strand, counting down.
ACTAGAGAAAATCTGCGTTGAGCAAGGGGTGTGAAGGGAAGTCCTTGCCCGCCTGGCCTCCCCAGGACTTGCTTATCTCATGCAGTGTGTCCCACACACCCCCTCAGCTACCTGAACCCAGGGAGGAGATAAGGGTCACTGGGGGGGGGGGGGGCAGGAACAGAAACACCTGGTCAGCCCCCAGGTCTGGGTGCCCTAGACCACATTGATTCCCAGCTAAACATTCCCTCTGTCAAAACTCAGTGCTTCTGTGTGCTTCCCAGTTAGGGGACGTGAGGCCAGAGGGCCTTTAGTGAGCTGTGATTGGAATGGGACCCCTTTCACACCCTAGCAGTCCCAGGAACTTGCATTCTCACTGAAGCCCTGGGGGGGGGGGGGACTTGTGCCTTGCAGGTTTATGTGTCAGAGATTTCACCCCCTGGTGTTCGTGGGGCCCTGGGGGCCACACCACAGCTCATGGCCGTGTTCGGATCCCTGTCCCTCTACGCCCTTGGCAAGTATTGTCTTGTACCCCAGGTTCTAGGGAATGCTGGGGTCTGCTGAGGAATGGAACCACCCCCGAAGGAGCCCAGGATCAGGAGGCAGAACGACACTTGGCACAACCCTGCCGTGTCCATCTGTACAATTTGCTGCCCTCTCTGGGCAGTGAGGCCTCTTCTACAGCAGCAGTCTTGGACGATCTTCCCATAGCAGAGGACTGGACAGTCCATGTAGGAGCTTGCCTGTTTGGGTCAGGGGTGGGGCCCCCAGGCTTAGCATGCCTAACCCTCCTCCATCACACTGAGACTCTCTGGGCCTCCCTCCAGTACTAGGGGCCTGGCCATCTCTGCAGCTCCTCTCTGCCTCCACTGCAGAGACCCAAGCATTCAGAGACCTCCTCTAAGAGTTTAAGGTAGGGGGAGCAGGTGAGGTTGTCCTAAGGCTCTAGCCGCTTGCTCACATGCCTTTCTTCTCCCTTAGGCCTCCTGCTGCCCTGGCGCTGGCTGGCTGTGGCTGGAGAGGGGCCTGTGCTCATCATGGTCCTGCTGCTCAGTTTCATGCCCAACTCACCTCGCTTCCTGCTCTCACGGGGCAGGGATGAAGAGGCGCTACAGGCATTGACCTGGCTACGCCCAGCCTATGCTGACGTCCACTGGGAATTCGAGCAGATCCAGGACAGCGTGCGGAGACAGGTGTGGTGGGGGCCTGGGTGAGGTGGGGCAGGTTGACCCAGGCCTCTCTGGCCATGGGTTGCTTTTCTTGAAACAAGAGTGGTTTAGCCGGGCATGGTGGCACATGCCTTTAACCCCAGCACTCGGGTGGCAGAGGTAGGAGGATCGCTGTGAGTTCAAGGCCATCCTGAGACTACATAGTGAATTCCAGGTCAGCCTGGACCAAAGTGAGACCCTACCTCAAACAAACAAACAAAAAAAGAGTGGTTGGCTACTGCTAATTCTGGAGCCTGGCGTGAGACTATGGGTGGGGGGGGCGGGGACGGTTCATTTGGAGAGCCTGGGGAGCCTCCGTTGCTGGGAGGAGGTAGGAAGGGGGTCTCTCCCAGCATCCTAAGTTCCAGGACAGGATAACCAAGACTGGAGACCCTGGCATAGCCCCTCAGCTGCAGCGTTGTGTTCCAGAGCAGCCGAATGTCATGGGCCGAGGCCCGGGACCCCCGCATGTACCGGCCCATCATCATCGCCATGCTGATGCGTTTCCTGCAGCAGCTAACGGGTATCACGCCCATCCTCGTGTACCTGCAGACCATCTTCGACAGCACATCCGTGCTGCTGGTGAGAACTTGCCCAGACAGAGGGTGCCAATCCCAAACCCCAAGTGCTGCTCTGGCTGGAGGCCAGGCCTCCAAGGTCCAATCCTAGATGTTGTGTGGCTCAGAAGCAGAGTTTTCACGTAAAGCTTAAGTGTTATAAAATTATACAGAACAGGGCTGGAGAGATGGCTTAATGGTTAAGGCACTTGCCTGTGAAGCCTAAGGACTCATGTTCTACTCTCCAGAGCCCACGTTAGCCAGACACACAAAGGTGAGGCAAGTGCAAGGTTGCACATGCCCACTAGGTGGTGCTAGTGTCTGTAGTGCGATTTCAGTGGCTGAGGCCACGTGCCAATTTGCTCTCTCTCCTATCTCTCTCTCTCTCTCTCAAAAAAAAATTTTTTTTAAATTATACGAAGTAACAAGTGAAAACAATTTAATAGAAACACAGACCTCTTGGGACCATGCCCTTGGGCTCACCATCTCTGGGAACCGGGCTTTGAATTTTGTCAATGCAAACAGCAAAGCTCTGCCATCTCCATGCCAGCTGGGCCTCATAGACAAGTGCCTGGTGCGTGGCACCCGTGAGGCTTCAGGACTCTTAAAAGTTAAGAGCGGGGCTGGAGAGATGGCCTAGCGGTTAAGGTGCATGCCTGCAAAACCTAAGGACCCCGGTTCAATTCTCCCGATCCCATGTAAGCCAGGTGCACATGGTGGCACATGCGTCTGGAGTTCGTTTGCAGTGGCTAGAGGCCTTCGCACACCCATTCTCTCTCTCTCTTACTCTCCCTCTCTCTAATAAATAAATAAATAAATAAATTTTTAAAGTTAAGAGCGGCAACCCTGGCTTCCAGCCTGAGTGCCCTGTGATGTGTTGGGGTTCAGATGGAACGTGGAGGTGGAACGGGAGTGCCAGCTGGATCCCTGAGCGCTGGTACCCCTGCTCCACAGCCCTCCCAGCATGACGCAGCCATCGTGGGGGCTGTGCGGCTCCTGTCTGTGCTCATTGCCGCAGTAACCATGGACCTGGCCGGCCGCAAGGTTCTACTCTACGTGTCAGGTGAGCAGTCCCCATTCCTCGCTCTAATGAGTGCCCCTGTGTGCGCTGTGACCTCTGGGTCACCCCCCCCCCCCGCAGCATGTGGCCCAGGGCCTGGTGTGACCCGGTCTGCTGCAGCTCCATGAGGGAAGGGACCCACTGATTCAGCACAGGGCTGTGGCATGAGCCCAGGCCAAAGAAGCCCCTACCTTGTCCTTTTGTGGGGCTGGGGGAGGAGGTCTCTGGCACAGGCCAGCCATGCCATCAGGCAAGGGGTGCTGTGGAAGAGCTTCAGCTCAGAGGGCCCTGGCCCCGAGGGCCACCATGTGTCCACAGCTTCCATCATGTTCGTTGCCAACCTGACGCTGGGGCTGTACATCCACTTTGACGCGAGGCCTCTGACCCCCAACAGCACTGTGGGCCTGGAGACCACGAGCTTGGGGGGCACAGACCCCCCAGCCGCACACTTCAGCTACATCACCCTGGTGCCCCTGCTGGCCACCATGCTCTTCATCATGGGTAAGGAGGGCACCCTGGAGGAGGGGCTGTCTTGGGGTGCAGGGGTCTTACCACCATCCATCCTAGTTTGTCTGTGAGGAAGGGGGCTGGAGGGAAGGGCCTCCCTGCAGCCCAGGAGAGACAAGTAGGGTGGCCCTGAGTGTCCCCGGGGCCTGAACCCACTCGCATCCCTCTTCTGAACAGGCTACGCCATGGGCTGGGGGCCCATCACCTGGCTCCTCATGTCTGAGGTCCTGCCTCTGCGTGCCCGCGGTGTGGCCTCAGGACTCTGCGTGCTGGCCAGCTGGCTCACCGCCTTCGTCCTCACCTACTACTTCCTGGGGGTGGTGGTGAGTGCTTAGCCCTGGGACCCCAGATGCCCCAGGCCTGCTCCAGCCAGCAAGAACCCCTCAATTAGGTGGTCTCCCGTCAGTGACCCTGGGAGGTGAACATAATGCCCTTTTGCAAAGGCTAACAATGGCCAAGTGACAACATAGCCAGGGCCCTTCATTACAAGAAACAGGAACTGTTCTGGGAAGTTAGGTTCCTATGTCCCTCCATGCCAGGGGAGGGGGGCAGCTCAGATCTCTGCTAGGAACCCAGAGCACAGTGATATTATCTTATCCCGCCAGGCAATGGGCCCCTCCATGCTGAACTGTTCATAGCATAGTGGAGTCCCCCCTACATCCACCTGGCTTCCAGGCCCCTCAAGCCAACAGGCTCCAAAACACTTGAATCCCAGCCCTACTCCAGTTAAGCAGGGGAATCCAGTAAGAGCAGTACAGGCCAGTGTCTCCTTGTCTACTCTGCTCGATGTTGGGGGTGGGGGCCAGACACACACTGCCCATCAGGCTCTGCAGGCAACTTGCAGCTGGCGGAGGTGTGCCTTGCCAAGAGGAGCCTCCAGATAGGAACGCCCACAGCCAGCGCTGAGGGCAGCCCGGGAGCAGTGGGGAATCCCTAGGTCTTGAAGCAGGGCAGTGGGCAGCTGAAGGCCCCACTGGCTGGGCCCATGAAGGTCATGGGAGGGTGGCTGGCTAAGTTTCTCCTGGTGACCGACCCCTCCCCTGCTCCCCACCGCAGAAAGTCTTCGGGCTCCAGGTGCCTTTCTTCTTCTTTGCGGCCATCTGCCTGCTGAGCCTACTCTTCACTGGCTGCTGTGTGCCTGAAACTAAGGGCCGCTCCCTGGAGCAAATCGAGGCCTTCTTCCACACGGGGAGGAGAACCCGACATTAGCCAGGCCTGCCTGGGAGGGGCCGAGTCACCAGAAGGGCAGCCCAGGCCTTTGCCACAAACCACAACTGTGACCAGGAACAGAAGTGTCCTCGCCATCAGCCAGCGCGCAGGAGCAGCCCGGAGTGCTTTTGCCGTAGGCCAGGCAGCCTGCGGTGCTGCACACACCTCGGCCAGCCAAGACTCGCCTCGCGGGGAGCAGGTGACCTGGGCCCCAGAGACAGTTTTGCCAAGGGACCCCAGGCCTGTTTCCGCACTCATGTGCAAGGGACACTCCTCATGGCGGGCTGTCGAGGACAGAGAACAGGGTTGGAGGTGGAAAGTGGCCCTGCACAGGACAGCATGGTGTCATCCTGCTCTGATCACTGGAGTGGGGACAGAGGGGCCTGTACTCACAAGGGTCTGGACACCCTGAGGAACTTTTTAGACTTCCAAAGGTCAGGGCATAGGGCCCAATGCAGCCACTTCCTCCTACCCCAGCCCAACCTTGGGGCAGTTCCAGTCTGCAAACCGTTCACTATTCATAAAAATAAAGAAGTTGGGCCTGTAGCCCTAGGGAGGAAGGAGTGGGATCTACTCCAGGGGAAGCCTCTCTGCCCAGTGGCAAGGCTACCAGGGTAGTCTGGATTTATCCATGGGGAAGCAGAGAAAGGAAAGGTAGCCACTGTGGGTGGACTGCCAGCCTGCCTTCCAAGGGCAGGCCACATCCCTTGCCTGCAATCCTCTGAGGTCAGGCCAGGACCAAATGACCTTTACTGGGGCCTCCCTACCAGTTAGGGGTACCGGAAACCAAAGGTGACAGACAGAGAGGGCATACCAACTACAGAGTTGCTTTACTCAAAAATGCAAATTACCCATCAAAGAACAGCGAGCAGGTGAAGGGGACGCAGAACCAGGCACAGGCCGAGATGAGGCACAGTGGCCCAACTGGCCTGGGCTGGATGGTGCCCGTGCTGGGAGGCAGGCCAATTATGGGCTCCAGAGCCGCCCTGCCTCAGACCTGCTGGGAACCTCAGCGCAGGGGAACACCCTACTCTGGCCAGTATCCGAGGGCCAACCCTTCCACCTTTCTGGCCCACACCACACTCAACTAGCACCCGACAGATTTCCCCTGTGGGTGGGGTCTGATTCTCCTGGACACACAGACAGCTTCCTTTTCCATGCCTGTAGCTAGTAATGCCCTTCTGCCAGGGGCCAGAGGCCTGGACCAATGTGATCCCAGACCCAGAGTCGTGTGCCTGGACAAGTGAGCAGAGAGGGGTAGGCAGGGCCTTTGTTCCTCTTGGGAGGTAGGTCATATTCACTGTGTGGACACACACACACACACACACGCACGCACGCACGCACATGCCCATACACACACACATACATACACACACAGCCCTTTGAGCCTAGCATTGGCTCAGGAAAGGTGGCCCCAGAGGAACCCCAAAGGCACATGCCCTAGCAAGCCAGCTACACTATGACATCCCTGGGGGACTGCTGCTGACCCTGGAGCCCATGGGTATATCGCCAGGGCAACTCTGAGCGGGGGTCCAGGTGTCCCTATCCCCGACCAGAAGGCCCACTGCTCCTGAGCTAGGTTCCAAGCTCCCATCCCTGTGCTCCGGGAGCAGGCCCAGCTAGGGGTAAGAGGGAGACAGGGCTGAGCAGTTTCCACATCAGCAGACCAAGGCCTGGTGGCTGACCCAAAACCCACTAATGGTCAGCAGCTGGAGTCAAGGTCACAGGGCAAGAGGCAAAGATAACAGTTCAAAGGAAGAATGGGGGATAATAAAGGCATGCCCAGGAGGGCCACTCCCTGTGCCCTTGTGATGCAGGCTTGCTCCTCATGGCCTGCACCTGAAGCAGGAGCCAGCTTTGAGGATGGCGGCTCTGCCCAGCCCTTCAAAGGCTACAGGCGCCCAAGGGCAGAGCCTGAGGCAGGCTGAGAGGAATACCTGAGGTTGTTCATGCCCAGCCCCTGCTGATGAGGAGCTGGTCATAGCTGATACAGGGAGGACAATACCAGAGGGATGGGTGGGCACCTCATCTGTGCCTCTCCCCACTTCCTTAGCACCGAGGCCTGAGCCAGGGGTGGGGGTTCAAACCGAGGGAGCTGTGGGAGGTGGAGCAGCAGGGCGTCTTGAAGGACCTGTTCAGGGCTCCAGGGAACGGGTGGAAACGCTTCTGCCCAGCTGTCCAGCCTCTGCCAAGCCTGTTCTAACCAAAGAGCACTATGCACAGCCCAGGAGCACCTAAGGCTCCCAGAGGACTGGCCATGTCCCTGGGCAGCATCAACTGGCCTCAAGACACTGCTCTGCCCATCCTCTATCCTGACAGCAGGTGCAAGGGGCAGGATCAGGAACCCCCACCTTCCAGGAAAGCCAGGGTGGGTGTTTCCTCGATGCTCAGGCCCCAAAGGACCAGGGAGGGTCAACCGGGGCCAGCTGCACAGCACTGCAGCAAGATCTGCTGTCCTGCGGCCCAGGCTCTCGCCACCAGCAGGCAGAGGCTCCATGCTCATCAGATCTGGAGAGCAGGGCAGGCACAGGAAGACTCCGAGCTTGGGGACTTGGGGGACTCCCCTCAGAGGCCATCCCACAGAGCTGCCGCTCAGCCTCCTCCAGAGCTTGCGCAGAATCACATGGTAGCAGGGAGGGAGGGCTGCCAGCCCCGACCTGCCTCATAGCTCCCCCTCCAGGGTCTCAGCCAGCTTCTCCTCATCCGCCTGCTGCCTCTGCTGCTGGATACGGGCATAGGAGATGGCATCGCCCCTGAGGAGAGAACAAGCGGGTGTCCCGTGTGCATAGCCCTGGCACAGCCCTCTCGGCCATCACCAACATGCCACCCACACATTGGGCTCCAACTCAGGTGTAACCTACAGGTAGCTCCTACCAGGCCTTGTGGCTCCCCACAAACCATGGCCAGAGGGGACAAAAGCCTTGTCACTCTGGGTGAGGGCCCAGTCTGTCTGGCACTAACTGGGTGAGGACACATTCCCAGGGTGGCTCAACTGGCAGTGATGCCTGGTGCCCACACCGTGGGAAGAGGCAGAGCTGGACAAGAACCACCACCTGAATCCTCACTTCTGTCCCTGACAGCACAGATGAGTCACTGGCTGCCACTATGCCCCACACTGGACAGAGGGCCCCACTCAGACCATCCCTGTGGGGACCAGGGCCCTCCACCCAGAGGCTGGGGCTGCAGACGCACTTTTTTCCCAGAGCAGATAGTCCATACAGCACCCCGGTGGCAAAGGCAATGGCGTTGCCCAGCAGTGTGGTCAAGGTCAGGCTCATGACGATGGGATGATGGCCATCCTAGGAGAGAAACAGAGGTCAAAGGGGCCTCCCACCCATACTACCACCGTGATGCTTCCAGAATGCACCCTTCTCATCCAACGGGGAGCAAGGAGGGTCCCAGGGAAACAACCAGGACCCAGTTAAGAGGCAGCCTTCAGAAAGGCCAGGTGCACCCCTGAAATCCTGTCTTTTCTGGGGACAGTCCAAAGACTTCCTCAGATCTTTGTGACAGTTTGATCCACAAAGGGTTAAACAGCAACAAGCCAGGACCGGTGCCCTCTCTGTTCACAAAAAGAGACTGTGCCCAGAGAGTCCAGGGCCTAGTCCAGCTGTAGGAGCCCTGTGACCAAGTCACTTAGCTTCTCCAAGGTTCTGCCCCCACTATAAAGTGAGATCAGGGCTGGAGAGATGGCTTAGCGGTTAAGGTGCTTGCCTGCGAAGCCTTAGGAACCAGGTTTGATTCCCCAGGTCCCATGTAAGCCAGATGCACATGGTGGCGCATGCATCTGGAGTTCATCTGCAGTGGCTAAAAGCCCTGGCATGTCTACTTTCACTCACTCTCTATTTCTCTCTCCTTCTCTCTGTCTCAAATAAATAAATAAATAAAAATCTTTACAAAATTGACCAAAAAAGTGAGATCAAACCCCAGAGGCTTGACAACTACTGGAGTACAGTGCCACAACATCAGAACACTGAATAAATGCTCCTATCAGCCTATTGCTATAGTGGACCATCAGGGCCTCGACAAGTCGGCTCCCACATCAAACCCCCCAAGGCCCACTGATCACTGCGGGACTCTGAAGCCTCAGCTTGGGCCACCCCCACACACACCCCACTGCAGCCAGGCGCCACCTGGTGGCAGGGTCCACCCTGCCTTATAAAATCCCTGCAACTCATGCTTGTTCCTGGCAGGATTTTCCAATATTGGGTGAGTCCTGGGCTAAGTATGCCAAAAAAAAAAAAAAAAAGAAAGAAAGAAAGAAAGAAAGAAAGAAAGAAAGAGAGAAAGAAAAGAAATCCTGGTAGTTTTCAGACCCATTTTTCAGTCTTGTTTGACTTTCTGAGAGGATGTACCACATGGGACACTCACTGTCTGCATTCACCTGGATTTCTAGTCTAGACTGCACTGTAATTAAAACATTTCAAGGGATTGGAGAGATGGCTTAGCAGTTAAGGCACTTGCCTGCAGACCCAAAGGACCTAGGTTCAATTCCTCAGGGCCCATATAACCCAGATGCACGAGGCGGTGCAGGCAGCAGCTGGAGGCCCTGTGTGCCAAATCTCTATCTGCCTCTTTCTCTATCAAATAAATAAACAAAAATAAAAGAATTTTTTTAAAAATTAGCTGGGCATGGCGGTGCATGCCTTTAATCTCAGCATGTGGGAGGCAGAGGTAGAAGGATCGCCATGAGTTTGAGGACACCCTGAAAGTACATAGTGAATTCCAGGTCAGTCTGGGCTACAGTAAGACCCTACCTAGAAAAATCAATAATAATAAAAATGAAAACATTTCAGAGTAGATGAGCGTTGACTTCAATGGTTGGATGAGGTTATTTTTACCCCCTCTAGAATGGTGTGAAAGCACTGAGCACTCAGTAGACGCTGTACTTAGAATCTGGACTTCTGAGCTTTGCCTGGGACAGCACTATGCTGTGTGAAATCACACCATGCCACCTACTACTAGTGAGGGCTCTGAGCACGTGAGCTTGGTAAGGTAAGGTGCAGCTGCTTGGTAGGTGAGGGGTACTAACTGCATCTTCTTGTCTTTTTTTAAATTATTTATTTTTGTAAGCAGAGAGGAAAAAGACAGGAGGCAGACAGAGAGATAATGGGTGTGCCAGGGCCTCTAGCCACTGCAAACGAACTCCAGATACATGTGCCCCCTGGTGCATCTGGCTTACGTGGGTCCTGGGGAATCGAACCTGGGCCCTCTGGCTTCACAGGCAAGTGCCTTAACCGTTAAGCCATCTCTCTAGCCCCTGCTTGTCTCCCCTCTCTCAACGTAGGTCACACTATAGCCAGCCTGACCTGGAACTCACTCTGCAGTCCCAGGCTAGCCACAAATTCATAGTGATCCTCCTACCTCTGCTTCCCAAGTGCTGGGATTAAGGGTGTGTGTCACCATGCCCAGCCCCTAACTACATTTTCAACCTGATGTTTTAGCCCACTACAGGCTTTCCAGAATGGAAACCCAGGGTAAGTAGAGGGCTTCTATAATAAATAATAGATGGACACAAAGAAAAAGCCCACAGGAAGAAAAAAACTATCAAAATTACAGGTAGGGCTGGAGAGCTGGCTCAGTGGTTAAGGTGCTTGCCTGCAAAGCCTAATGACCCAGGTTCAGTTCCCCAGTACCCATGTAAAACCAGATGCACCAAACAGTGTATGCATCTGGAGTTGTTTGCAGTGGCTAGAGTCCATGGTGTACCCGTTTCTTTTTCTCTCTACTTACAAATGAAAAAAAAATTAAAAATTGCAAGCAAACAAGATAGAAAAATATGTGTAGGAAAAAGGAGTGTGAAATATTTAAAGTAGAAAACACAGAGCCTGCTAGTCAAACAGTAAGGTTCGTGTGTGTGTGTGTGTGTGTGTGTGTGTGGAGTATGTACGTGGTATGTGCACATGAGTGGATGTCCAGACATGTGCATGCAGAGGTCACAGGGAAATAACGAGTGCCCTCTCATCACTCATGCGTCCACTTCCCTCCGTCAGCGAGGTCCGGTGATTCTCCAGTCTCCACCTCCACCATTCCTTAACAAGTTCTGGGGTTACAGACTTGCATGGCCATGAGCACCTTTTTACCTAGGTTCTGGGGAATCAAACTTAGCTGTCTCCAGCTGAGAGGCTCGTATGCTTAGGCAACAAGGGCTCCTAACTACTGACCACTTCCTAGTCCCAAACAAGAAAGCTCTTAATAGGATAAAAAGCAAACCATAGTATTTTCAAATAAGACAATGCAAACAGGGTTTCGGAGCTGGCTCAGCAGTTAAAGGCACTTGCTTGCAAAGTCTGCAGGCCTGAGTTCAGTTCCCTAGAACCCACAGAAAGCCAGATGCACAAAGTGGTGCATGTACCCGGAGTTCATTTACGCTGTGGCAAGAGGCCCTGATGGGGCCATTCTCTTTCTTTCCCTTTCCCTCCCTCTCTTTGCTTGCAAATAAATAAACAAAAAAAAATTTAATTTTTGTTTATATTTGAGAGAGAGAGAAAGAAACAGGCAGACAGAAGGACAGAGAGGGAAAGAGAACAGGCACGTCAGGGTCTCTAGCCACTGTAAATGAACTCCAAATGCATGTGCCACCTTATGTAGCTGGCTTACGTGGGTTCTGGGGAATTGGACCTGGGTCCTTAGGCTTTGCAGGCAAGCACCTTAACCACTAAGCCATCAGTCAGCCCATTCTTAAGAAAAGAAAAAATGCAGTTAGAATATGTGGGAAGATATTTTTCCTCTTAGATACAAACACAAATGTGAAAATGGCATATAGCTGGGCAGAAGAGGAAAGGAGACACTCAGATGACCTCTTTGGAAAGCAAGATTCTTTTTTTTTTTTTTTTTTGGAAAACACATTTACCTTTATCTTGTCAGTCACCTAAAGGCAAGATCTTTTATTTGTTTGTTTTGTTTTTTTGAGGTAGGGTCTTGCTCTAGACCAGGCTGACCTGGAATTCACTATGTAGTCTCAGGGTGGCCTCAAACTCACAGCGATCCTCCTACCTCTGCCTCCCGAGAGCTGGGATTAAAGGCGCACGCCACCACGCCTGGCTAGGCAAGATCTTTTTAACGACCCTAACTTGGAAATACTTCCTAGAGAAACCGTCACAAACACCAAAGTTTTGGCAGACAGATGTTGCCACACCTTAATGAACATCACAGCTACTAGATTAAGAAAAGGACAACAGGTCCAGCTGAATCAGCACGCCTATTATTAAGATAAAAGTCTTTGGGTTAATACTAAACAGTTGATATTAAAATAAGGGGGTAAAAAGGCAGGCAAAAACTTACTCATTGTAGCTAATAGCTGTCTGAAAGACAAGCTTAAACTACACAGTAAATTTCAGGCCAGCCTGGGCTACAGCAAGACCATACCTCGGGAAAACAAAACGAAACAAACAAACAAAAGCCCAGGTCTGAATTCAGCCTTTAGGAAATACACCAAATGGTAGTGGGGCTTGGAGTAGCCATTTTCTAGTTTCCAGATGATTTTGTTGTTGTTGTTGTTTTATTTTTCGAGGTAGGGTCTCACTCTGGTCCAGGCTGACCTGGAATTAACTATGTAGTCTCAGGGTGGCCTCGAACTCGCAGTGATCCTCCTACCTCTGCCTCCCAAGTGCTGGCATTAAAGGCGCGCGCCACCACGCCTGGCAGTTTCCAGATGATTTTTGATGAGCGTGTGTCACTGCGAGTATCCTGACACGAATCTTACAAATACAATGGAGGTGATGCTGTGTACCGACTGGCACTCTTGGATACCTCAAGATTTTCTTTTTTTTTTTTTTTTTTTTTGAGGTAGGGTGTCACTCTAGTCCAGGTTGACCTGGAATTCACTAGTCTCAGGATGGCCTTGAACTCACAGTGATCCTCCTACCTCTGCCTCCCGAGTGCTGGGATTAAAGGCATGCAGAAGACTACTGGAGAGCCTCATGTGCTCTGTGGACTCTGTCAAAAGCCACTGGGCCTCCACTAGGCTTTGGTCTGACTGGATCTTGAAGATAATCTGGATAACAACAGTGACTACCGCCGCCCTGCCAGACCCCTCCCCCCACCCCCACGCAAAAGCTTCCATATATTAAATCTATCCCGGAAGTAGTTGAGTCTCAAGATTCTGTGCACTTGTCAGAAACAGGAAGAAGAAAACCTATCTAGAAGGCAACAGTGCTTTCTGCTCTGCCTCCTGTATGCTTCTGCCTTCAAGGCAGGACTTCCAGGTTGGCCACACTCCTCTGCAGAGGTGCAGAGTGCCATGCTGATCTCATGCAAGCCACGTGGCAACTCCCAACCGAAGGAGCAAAGCTCTGGGCACATCTCTGTCCCTCCACTGCACTAACTGTTGCAGGGACCACCTGTCCTTGAACTCTTGTGAGGCGGCAGCTGCAGTCTAAGCTCCCAGATGCAAAACTGCTAGGTCCCATTCTTTTGTTTTTCAGACATGGTCTCATGTCTCCCAGGCTGACCTGGAACTCCCGATCCAGACAAAGATGACCTCAGAGCTTCGGGTTTCCCTGCCTCTACTAGCAGATTGCTAGGATTCCAGGTGTGCACCACCACACTCAGTTTATGCGGTGCTGGGGATCGAACCCAAGGCTTGGCGCATGCCAAGTAAGCACTCTATCCACTGAGCTACATCTCCAGCTCCTAGCAGCTGCCATCGGATGGGCCAGTCACTCTGCTCAAGATTATCAAATGGAAATGTTGGGCTAGAGAGATGGCTTAGTGGTTAAGCTGCTTGCCTGTGAATCCTAAGGACCCAGGTTTGATTCCGCAGTATCCACGTCAGCCAGCTGCACATGGTGGCACATGCTTCTGGAATTCATTTACAGTGGCTGGAGGCCCTGGCATGCCAATTCTCTCTCTCTCTCTCTCTCTGTCTCTCTGTCAATCTCTCTCTCTCTCTCAAATAAACAAATAAACCAGGCATGGTGGCACACGCCTTTAATCCCAGCACTTGGGAGGCAGAGATAGGAGGACTGCCCTGAGTTCAAGGCTACCCTGAGACACATAGTGAATTCCAGGTCAGCCTGAACTAGAGCGAGACTCTATCTTGAAAAAAAAAAAACAATAAATAAATAAATTATATATATATATTAAATGGGAGCCTCTATAACAAATGCATGCATCTGCTCCAATCTGGCCCACCCTTGCCACCACCTGCCCTTTGGGTCCTTTGACCAGCAGAGTTTGGGGGAACCATGCCACAGGCCCTGCCCAGCAGCCCCTCACCCACAGTAGAAGACAGCCTTCTGCCAGGAGCGTAGCCGGTCCACCCTTTCAGCCACTGTGTTTGCAAACTCCACGAACTGGCAGCAGAAGGGTGCCTCGCACAGCAACAGGATGAAGGCGTTCATGCTGCAGGGTGAAGATGAAGAGGAGAGTGACAGGTGATAATCCGGGACTGCAACAAGCCCAGCGTCAGTGCCTTGAGGAACGTCCCCCTCCCACAGGCACTGCAGCAAGCACTTCAGTTTCTGCTGAGCATTTCAACCCCAGCTGGAACTGAGCATCCCAAAGGGAAGGGCCTGGCACCGGGTCCCTTATCCTCAACTGTGAAGTACGGGACTAGGACCCCTCATCACAGCACTGACGACCGGCCAGGGCAGGGACCTGTGAATATGCAGGCCAGGCAGATGAAAGGCAGTGGGTAGCCCACCCGAGGGAGGAGGGTGTTTGGCAGCCTTCGGTCCCAGCTCAGACACTGGGAGCAGCTAAACCACTGGAGCTGATGACCTTTGCTCTCATGGGTGGGTAACAGTCATGAGCAGACACTGGGCCCTTGCCAGGCCCCACACCAGGGGGGAAGTTCCATCTAATAGCCTGATTAATACGCTTGTAGCTCTTATTATTTTTTATTATTTTATTTATTAGAGATAGAGGAAGAGAGATGTATACAGAAAGAGAGTGAGAATGGGCATGCCAGGGCCTCTAGCCACTGCACACGAACTTCCAGACGCTTGCATCACCAAGTGCATCTGGCTTACATGGGACCTGGAGAATCAAACCTGGGTCCTTAGGCTTCGCAGGCAAGTGCCTTAACCACTAAGCCATCTCTCCAGCCCGTAACTCTTTCTTTCTTTCTTTCTTTTTTTTTTGTTTTTTTTTTTTGTTTTTTCAAGGTAGGGTCTCACTCTACCTCAGGCTGACCTGGAATTCACTGTGTAGTGTCAAGGTGGCCTTGAACTCACAGCAATCCTCCTACCTCTGCCTCCCAAGTGCTGGGATTAAAGGCATGCACCACCATGCCCAGCTCCGTAACTCATTTTTTTTAAATATTGTTTTGTTATTTATTAGTGAGAGAGAAAGCAAATAGAGACAGAGAGAGAGAGAGAATGGGCACACGAGGGCCTCTGGTTTGCGTGGGTACTGGGGACTCAAACCTGGGTCCCTTAGGCTTTGCAGGCAAGCACCTTAACAGCTAAGCCATCTCTCTAGCCCCAGATGCTCTATCTTTTTTTTTTTTTTTTTTTTTTTTGGTTTTTCAAGGTAGGGTCTTGCTTTGGTACAGGCTGACCTGGAATTAACTATGTAGTCTCAGGGTGGCCTCGAACTCTCGGCGATCCTCCCACCTCTGACTCCCAAGTGCTGGGATTAAAGGCATGCGCCACCACAGCCCGGCCCAGCTTCTAACTCTTGACTACTGTCCAGCCTCTCTCATGCCCATCCTCTAGATGTCAGTTCACTGCTTGACCAACCCTTCCACAGCCTCACCAGCCCTCAACCCCACCCCGTGGAGCCAGGCACAGGCCTTCCCCCTCCATTCCTGCTGCTTCAGGCCTTGTAGGCCTCTGTTCCCACCACTGTAAGGCTCTAAGGGGAAGCCCCAGATCTTTCTCCCCTGTGGTCCTCTCAGTCCTCGTGGGTGCTCACAAAGAATCGGCACACAGGGCTTCCCGTGTGCCTTAAGTGGGCCACACATGTCAGAACCACACAGCCAGTCCTCCCACTGCCTCCCCTTTCTCTGGGACCTGGCTGCCCTGGTTGGAGGTGGCAAGGAGCTCCCCTGAAGATGCTTCAGCCACCGGTTCCTACCCCACCTGTATCTGCCTCTCCCGACTCTGGCCTGCTTACCACCTTGTAGCAACTGCCCTCCTCTCCCAACGTGAAACCCCAACTCTGTCCTTGGTCACCTCGATGGTGGACCTTCTACACCATGACTCTGGAGCTCTGGGAGGGAAGGGCCCATCATAGTAGACAAGGACTCTATAATATCTGACTCAATGCATGCTCAGGAACTGAGTGTGTTTGCCATCTTGTACCCAATAGAGGCCCAGGTGAGTGCTTACCCTTGGCTGGCCCCCTCATTTGAAACCAGGAGGAGGGGAAAGACTTGCACCATAGCCAGAAATCCACAGGCCCCAAACCCCAGCATGGCAGGACAACCCCAGCTACTCACATCATCCACACGCCGGCCGCGATGTTCAGTGGGTGGATGGTGATACAGTTGAAGAGGCCCGAGATGGCGCATGCTAGGAAGGAAGAGACATGAGGGAGTTAGCAGAGGACACAGAGCTGTGGAAGGCTGCCCGAGGATGACGGGAAGTTGTGAGGATCCCTCCAGATGCTCAGCCCTAGGTCTTCTCACAGCAACCTGCCATCAGCTGGCACGGGTGAGTGCACCTCGCCCCTCAACAAGCCTGCCTCGAGACTGCAAAGACGGTCACTCTTGCATGGGGGGACTGTAGAGACATCACTCCTTCCATCCTGGGGCTCGACGGGCCAACCCTTGGATCCCAGCTGTATCAACACTCATCTCACAGGGTAGTTAAGACTGCCTCTCAAGGGGTCAGGCCAGTTCTCTGCATTCACTGAGCTCTTAGTAAGGGCCACCTGTCACCATTCACAGAGGCCTAACTACACAAGAAGTCCTCTGATTGGATTTTCAATTTTTTTTTTTTTTTTTGGTTTTCCAAGGTAGGGTCTCACTCTAGCCCAGGCTGACCTGGAATTCACTATGTAGTCTCAGGGTGGCCTCGAACTCACAGCGGTCCTCCTACCTCTGCCTCCCGAGTGCTGGGAGTGTGCCACCACAACCGGCTTGGATCTTCAATATTTTTTAAAAACATGTTTATTTATTATTTATTTGAAAGGAGAGAGAATCAATGAGTACACCAAGACCTTTTGCCACTACAGACAGACACCAGATACATGAGCCACTCTGTGCATCTGGCTTTATGTGAGTACTAAGGAATCAAACCCGGGCAATCAGGCTTTGCAAGCAAGTGCCTTTAACCACTGAACAATCTCTCCAGCCCTCAATTTGTTTAATTTTTTTTGAAGAAAGCCCAACAGACTTCCTTTTTTATGAGAGAGAGAGAGAAAGAGAATTGGTACGCCAGGGCCTCTAGCCACTGCAATTGAACTCCAGACATGTGCGCCACCTGTGCACATGTGCAACCTTACACGCTTGCATCACTGTGTGTTTGGCTTACGTGGGACCTGGAGAGTCAAACATGGGTCCTTAGGCTTCACAGGCAAGCACCGTAACTGCTAAGCCCTCTACAGCCCTCAATTATTTTTTTCCCCAAGGTAGGGTCTCACTCTAGCCCAGGCTGACCTGGAATTCACTATGTAATCTCAGGCTGGCCTCCAACTCACGGCAGTCCTCCTACCTCTGCCTCCCTAGTGCTGGGATTAAAGGCATGCGCCACCACACCCGCTCAATTTTGGTTTTTGATTGCTGCTTTTTGTTTTGTGTGTGTATTCGTGCTCACATGTGTGTGTGGAGAACAGAGGTTGACAATGGATGCCTTGTTTTCCATTTTGTTTACTGAGGCAGTATCTTGCTGAACCTGAGATTAGGCTAGTCTAGCTAGCCAGCTTGTCCTGGGGACCCTGCCTCCCTAGAGCCGGAATTACAGGTAGGCAGCCCTACCTACCTGGCTTTAATGTGAGTGCCATCTCCCCACCCCACCCCTTTTTTGACGGGGTCTCACTCTGTAGCACAGACTGACCTCCTGCTGCCTCAGCCTCTCACGGTGGGACTACACTCCTGCTATGGCCTGGTCAGGACAGGGATGCCTCTCAAGGAACACAGATAGACACCAGGTAAGGCCCAAGTGACAGCTGCACTTCTTAAACACCAGGTGAGTGACCTTGGGCACATTCCTTTACTAGGTGCATTTTTCCTCCTGTACATGGTCAGGTCATGTCCTGTCACATTGCTAGAAGAGCAAGGGCAGTGCATCCTCTTCTACCCCAGAATGGGGCTTCTCCAATGCCCCCATAGTGGAGCTTGATGCTCTCCCCCGACACACACTTCACCTCGCAGGTGGAGTCTGCCACACCCGTCCATTCTTCCACCCACAGCCTGCAGCCAGCTTCACCAGGAACTCTGGGAGCCGGCGTGCTTGGCTGGATAGTAAGCTGTCTGTCAGCAGCGTGCGGTAGGGTGCTGGCTCTCTGAGGCTGCAGTTAGCAGCCAGCTCATTAAACTTGCAACAGCTCCTCGGCACCTGATCCCTCTACTCGGCTTGGAATTCTGCTGTTTTCCACATTCCCATGTAACCCTATGCAGGTGAAGTAGGAGGAAAGCAGATGGTATGACCCACACCAAGTGGCACCAGATGTCACCTAACAAAGGACTCAAGGTGGCACTTGTCCTTGATTGTGATGCGGGCAGCAAAGCTCCAGAGGGTCACAGCCATGGGGCACTGTTTGCCTTCTGCCCATGTGTGGCAGAGGGGTCTGGTCTGACCCGAGGGGGCCTGTACCCTCTACAGCATTGGCATTCCACCCATAGCTCCACCCACACTGACCTACAAAGCCAACCAGGCCGCAACCCAGACAAGCAGGCTCCAGCCAGGAGTCCTGTGACAACCAAGGGCTCACTAAGGACCACCAATGCTCACATCTTCCGTGTGAGAGGATGTCACCATGCAATCCTCTCTTCTTCCTAGCTATTGCCTCCAGATGGCCTTGGGACCCAAAATAAATGTCTCTAAGGCTCAGCAACCCTGCCCCAAAGGTCACAGTCCTTGTAAGAATCTTAAGTGTATTTCTTTATTTTTATTTATTTATTTTCAAGCAGAGAGAGATAGGACAGAAAGACAGACAGGCAGACAATGGGCGTGCCAGGGCCTCCAGCCACTGCAAATGAACTCCAAATGCATGTGCCTCTTTGTGCATCTGGCTTTATGAGGGTGCTGGTGACTCAAACCCACGTCACTAGGCTTTGCAAGCAAATGCCTTACTGCTGGGTAATCTCTCCAGCTCCCTAAAGCACTCCACTTTAGCCTTCCACCCTGTGGCACAGAGTACCTTTGGTACTCAGATACCAAGGCTCCCCAAATCTGCAGAAGCAGGGGACAATTCAGGGCAGTGCCACAGTCTCCTCTGTAGGCCCAACACAGCATGAGGCGCTGAGGCCCCCTGGAGTGATCAGACAGGCACCCACTTCAAGAAGCTCAGAACTAGATGGGACTACAAGATCAACCTGGGAGTCAGCAGGGTCAATGACTAAGATGGAGAGAGGGTGGCAGGCTGTTGGTCAAAGCCCTTTCTCACTCCACCCCTGAACCCTGTCATCACTCAGCACCTGAAAACATTAACTGTACTTGACAGGACTTGACCTTACCCCACCAGACTCTCCTGAGTTAAAAAAAAAAAGGGGGGGGGGCCCTCTCATCAGAGTAGCCTGACAGGGTACTCAGACAAGGCAGCCCACACATAACCCTGCCCTAACTACCTGAAATTCCAGCTGGATCACCTGGATACAGGGGCTCCTTCTGGCAGGACAGCAGATGGGTTTATGTGCCCTGGTCGCAGCCCCACAGGTAGACACTGGAATCCCCCAACCTTCCCCGGCTGAGACCCTCCCTTACCAAGATGAGCAATTGCCCTGGGGCTCCAAGAATTCTCAATGTTAGAGGCAGATAGGAAGGGAACAAACAACACTGAATGGACTTCAATTTCTTCTATTTGGAAGGCCAGCAACAGGATCTGCCTTTTGTCCTTTTTTTGGGGGGGGGGGGGGTTGAGCCGGGAGAGCTTGCTTCCTTGGGAACTTGATGAAGTCAGGAGGTGTGAGCCTGGGGCTGCTACGGAGGGGAGGAAGGGCCCATGAAAGGCGAGAATGCAGGAAAAAGAAAGCACTGGGGTGCTAGTGGACAGCCAGTGGACACCGCTGCCCAGCCAATGTCAGGGGTACCTGACACCTCCTAACCCTCAGCAAACTTCCCAGCCAAGGGCTTCCTGCTAGCTAGGAGTTGGGTAAGAACGGTCCCCACCTGGCTTACGAAGCAAGCTTTGTCCAAAGGTTAGGAACTTGACCATTCCTGCCCAGGTGAGCATCGTCAAGCCCAGGACAGGGCAAGGACTGTTGAGAGGGTTCTCCTTCCTGGAGGTCCTTTTCAGTCACTCTGCACATTATTATTGATTATTTTAGGACAGGGTCGCTCACTGAACCCAAAGCTCACTGATAGGACCACACTAGCTAGCTCGTGTCTCGACCTCCCCAGTTGTAGGATTACAGGCGGCCACTACCACCACGCTGGGTACTGGAGCTCCGGACTCAGGTTCTCATGCTTGCGTGGCAAGCACTTTAATCACTGAGCTTTCTTCCTACACCCGTCTGCTCCTTCCTGGAATGAGCAGCCCGGCCCTGGGCCTCGGAGCCCACGGCCTGAGATCGGGAACCATGGCAACCCCGCGGTACTCACAGACGGCTCCCAGTACGCCCGACAGGCGGCACAGCCAGCGGTACCACCACGTCATGCCCTCCTCCTGCGCCGGGGGCGCGGAGCCCGCGGGTGCGCCCGTCCCACCCGAGCTGCTCATGCTGCCGGGGAACCTCTGCGCTGCCCCCAGCGCGCACAAAGGGACGCGTCCGCCCGCGCACTGCCTTGTGGGAGAAGTGTTAATTAGCATAGAGGGCGGGCCCGCAGGCCAGTAGCCCAGGGCTGGTGATTGGTGCTCATTAGCATAAGGACGGGGCGTGTGAGGTAGCCCGAGGACTGGGATATATTAGCATAGGGGCGGGGCTTCGCAAGAGTTGGCAGGTGCGCCAGCCTCAGCGTCCACAGCAGCGTCCTCACCTTTCCTCCTCCCATGATAGGAAGAAGGTGGCCATCTAGAGCTGGCTTGGTCAGATCAAAAAATCCTCGCTTTGCAGAAAGGTATTTTCATGGCTCAGCGGTTAAAGGCCCTTGCTTGCAAAGCCTGCTGACCAGGGGTTCAATTCCCCAGAGCCCACATAAAGTCAGATGCACAAAGTGGCACATGCATCTGGAGTTCGTTTGCAGTGGCAAGAGGCCCTGGTGCACCCATTCTTTCTCTCCCTTTCTTTGCTTGCGAATAAATATTTAAAAAAGAGAAAACAGAGCAAAACAAAACTAACCTAACCTAAACAAAACAACTAGGACTGGAGAGATGGCACAATGGTTAAGTGCTTGTCTGCAAAACCTAACGATCTTGTTTCAATTTCCCAGAACCCCAGTACCCATGTAAAGCCAGATGCACAGTGGTGCATGCATCAAGTTTGTTTCCAGTGGCTGGAGGTCCTGGTGGGCCTTTCTGTCTGCTTCTCTCTCTCTCTCTCTCTCTCTCTCTCTATATATATATATATATATATATATATATATATATATATATCCTTGCAAATAAAGATTTAAAAAAATAGAGGGCTAGAGAGATTGCTTAGCAGTTAAAGCAGTTTGCCTGAGAAAACTAAGGACCCAGATTTGAATCCTGTACCCATATAAGCCAGATACACAAGGTAGTGCATGCATCTGGAGTTCATCTGCAGTGGCTAGAGGCTCTGGAATGCCCATTCTCTCTCTCTATCTGCCTCTCTCTCTCTCTCTCTCTCTCAAATAAGTAAATAAATAAAAACCAAAATCATGAAAAAAAAAACTAGGTTGAGACAGGTTATGTAAGGAAGACACCAACAGAGCTTGGAGGACCTTTATTGAGGAACTTATATAAGGGACTAAGGCTGACTTTCCAGAGTTTCCACCTCCCATAGGCCAGCCTTTTTCATGGGAAAAGACCCTAAAGATCCCTAGGACTGGCAGAAGTTGGAAGACTGTAGTTCCACCCTCCTGGGCTGGCCACTTCACAGATGAGTTGCTTCCCTTCTTTCCAGTGCTTGGAGAGAAAGCTAGGGCAGGGCCAGGCTGCTATCCTCTTCCAGCCTCTTAGATGGGAGAGTCCAGTACTGGCCCTGTAGGCTGGCATGTGCCTCCAGGAAGCCCTGGCTAAACTCTATCTCTGCCTCGCTGCCCTCTGATACCCAGTAGAGCGCCTGTTGCCCATGAAACGTTGTGGTCCTCAGGCTGTGGGTGTCGCGGATCTGGGGAGAAGAGGGCAGCCAGAAGGGTGGGTCATGAGCTGACAATAAGAAAGAATTCATAGATGCCTGGATATGTCATTCATTTAGGATCACACTTAATCCTCACAAGATTAATGGAAGGCATTCTTGTTCAGCCAGGAAACAGGCTCAGGGATGTTACTCTACTCCCCCAGGACACATAGCCAGGTGCCAGCTAGGATCTGATCTGGGGCCTAAGCCTGACTCAGAGACCAGGCTGCCTCCTCTGGGTGAGCTGATGCCTTACAGGGCGCACAAACCCTCAACACAAACTGTGCTCTTCTGCAAAGAGTATCAGGTTTAAAAAAATATGCTTCTACCAGGCATGGCGGCATACATCTTTAATCACAGCACTCAGGAGGCAGAGGTAGGAGGATTGCTGTGACTTTGAGTCCGGTCTGGGACTACAGAGTGAGTTCCAGGTCAGCCTGGGCTACAGTGAGACCCTATCTTGAAATACACACACACACACACACACACACACACACACACACATTTCTATCATGGGTTACCTGGCAGTCTACCCCAAAGGTCTTTCCACTTCTTGGTAGTAGCACAATAAATATTGGTGGGTGAATAAGGGGTAGGATTTCTCCTTTTCATTCTTTCAAATGATTTTGAGGTTTTGGGTCTGAAGTAAACTAAAGGGGTCATCTAAACCCAGCACCTCCACCCTCATCCCTAGAGAATCCAGGATCATAGCAAAGGTCAGCCCGTCGGTTTTAATCCGGGCGGCCTTACCGAGACATAGCTGGTGTTGGTTCCCTTGGCTGCTGTGCCTGTGTCTGTGGCCAGCGCCTGAATAGCAATGCGAGCCTGTGGAGCAACACTGATGAAGACTCGGCAGCCCTCCACGCTCTTCCTGTCTGGGCTCGGTGAAGGGCTCACGATTTCACCTCGAGGTCCAAAAAGCTGCCTGTCACATTCTGCAGGGGACAGCAGGTGAACACTCTGGGTGTGGGCCACCTCAGGGGCACAGGAGCCCAGAGACACTGGCTGACACCTAGGCAGAGCACAGCTGAGGGGACAGTGTGGTAAAGACTAGAGTCCCCAGGCGGGAGCTGAACCCTCACCTCCATCATTTCCCGGGTAGAGAGACTTTAAGGGAAGACCCAAAGACTTCAAGCAGCAGTTCCCTCCCTGGTAGGAAACACTTTTGGAGGACTCAGTAAACTTAGGCTACAAGAGTACTTAGAAAACTGAGCTTGTACCAAATCTATGATAATTGGTTCTTTAATGTGGCTGCATTTCCAGTTTCCTGTTCACGTACACTTTTAATAAAACTTAAAAATCTAAAAGAAATAAACTCAAAAATCTATTCAAAACAAGAACACTGAACCTGCACTGGGGAGATGGCTCAGTGGTTAAAGGTTCTTGCTTGCAAAACCTGCTGGCCTGGGTTCAGTTCATCAGTACCTATGTAAAGCCAGATCCCCGCCCCCCCGCAAAAAAAAAATGCTGCATGTGTCTGACATTTGTTTGCAGTGGCAAGAGACACTGGCACGTGTGTGGGCACATATGCGTGTGCACATGCATAGGCACACACACAAATAAATTTTTAAAAATGTAGAACACTGCACCTGACAGAAAAAGTGGGCTCCAACTATGCCATCCATTGCCATTACCAGGGGCCTACACAAGCCCCATTTGCCTGTATCTCCGGAGCCTCCCTTAAGGCAGGTGCCCACGGTGTGCAGGGAGGATGAGAAGTGAGTGAGAACTAATGAGAACGAAGCCAATGGGCTCCTCAGCAAGATCCACCGCGCCTGTGCTCTTGGTCACCGCCTTGGTCACCAGCACAGTTCTCTGCAGGTCATGAATGCCTCCAGGGAGACATTATGTTAAACCTCCAGAGAGGCTACACCCCTGATGTATCACTCTTACATGAGACCTGGGACTACCCAAAATCCTCTGGAACTGCCAGGGGAAACTGCCTTAGACTACTGGGAGACATCAAACTCCTGAGGTGACTAGGAAAGCTCTCAAACTGTTTGGGCTTTGGACAAGGCAAAGGTCTCTGGGATGCCCTCTCTGTCTGTGGGGTATATGGTGTAAGAATCTTTTTCAGAATCATTTATGTGCCTACCTGTGTGCGTGCATGGATGCCCCAGAGTCACTTGCCACCAGACGCATGTGCCACTTTTTTTTTGTCCAGCTTCACGTGGCTGCTGGGGAATTGAACCCAGGCCTGCTGGCTTTACAAGCAAGCACTTTAACCACTGAGCCATCTCCTCAGCCCCCAATTTTACTTATGTGTGTGCCAATGTGTGTGTGTGTGTGTGCACGTGCACACACACACACACATGCAAACATACCAGGGTCTCTTGCTGCTGCAAAGACCTGTCCAGTTTTACATGAGCTGCTGAGGATTTAACCCAGGCTTGCAGGCTTTGCAAGCAAGTGCCTTTGAACCATCCTTCAGCCCCTGGTGTAGGCACGTTACCATGCGGGTACAAGCATTCATATAACTCACCAGTGCACAGAAAAAGGGCTGAGGGGAAGATCACGCAGGATCTTGAAAGAGCTGAGCTGCCAGGCACAAGAGCATGAGACAGTGGCCGGAGTGAAGGCTAAGGGCGTGGACCACGTCCAATATTCACTCATCTGGCTACACAGCCAGAGAGGAACCTTTCCCTGACCATGTGTGCAGAAGGCCATTTCCCATTTCCTTCCATCTTGACTGGCTCCCTCATGTCCTGCCCACTACCCTGTTGTAACTGCCCTGTCCCCAGCAGCACAGGCGCAGCCACCAATGGGCACCTGGCCATACCTCCGTAGAAGGTTCCCGGTGCTGGCCGGCTCCCGTACCGCAGCACCACGCCTCCTCCTGGCCACACAAGGCGCTGCTTCACCACCAGCGTGTTAGTCTTAGGGTTGAAAGTCATGCCAGACAGCTTCCAGCAAGTCTTCCTCCACGTGAGCCGGTCCCAAAGCAGCAAGTGCTCCCCTAGGAAGGGACAGGGTGGTAAAGAACCCCCCCCCAAACTCTGGGTCAGCAGCAGGGGCTCTTGAGTGGGCTAAGCTAAGCTGGGGCCCCATTCTTGCCCCCACATTGCCATTCTCCTCCTTATGGGATATGTGCTTCTAAGTAGAGGACACATTACCAAAGTTTTTCTCCCCAGGGTTCCTCATCTATGAAATGGAGATTCCCTACATCCCAGTCACAAGACAGCCATGGAAATGGGGAGTGCCGCATTTATACGATGGAGTTTTACTCAGCGGTAAAGAAAAATGAAGTTATGAAATTTGCAGAAAAGTGGACGGATCTGGAAAGGATTATACTAAGTGAGGTAACCCAGGCCCAGAAAGCCAAGCGCCACATGCTCTCCCTCATATGTGGATCTTAGCTACAGATGATTGGGCTTCTGTGCGAGAAGGAAAAATCTCAGTAGCAGAGGCCAGTAAGTTAAAAAGGAGATAGAAAGGGAAGAGAAAGAAAGGGAGGAGGCCATTTATTAGGTTGGTATTGTATATATGTAAGTAGAAAGATTGAGATGGGGAGGGGATATGATGGAGAATGGAATTTCAAAGGGGAAAGTGGGGGGGGAGGGTAATACCATGGGATATTTTTTATAATCATGGAAAATATTAATAAAAATTGAGAAAATAAAAAAGTAATAGTTTAAAAAACCTATATATAAAAATGAAAATAGTATTTCATAAGTTATGGTCTACTCAGATTGTAGGACTATTATATAACCATTAAAATTGTGCTTGCGTTGTAAAAAAAAATGGCATGAGGAAATGTACAGGAGAAAATGTTAAACAGAAGAAGCAGTACTCAAATTATATATTTGATAATATCTCAGATACATATTTTGTATATGTCTGGGTAAGATCTTACATACATACTTTGTATATGTCTTGATATCTATAAAAATACATCAAAATAAAAAAAAATGGGGAGTGCCGGAGTTGTGCTGGCGCCTGGAAGGGCCCCTGGCTGTCAGCAGCTGTCACTTAGTCCTGGACATACTTGCACTGCAGTTGAGGGAGCTCTCGAGGACCTGGAGGGTCACCGCCTCGCTCAGGGGTCGCCCGATGGCCACTGCACATTCTGTCTGTCCACTGTCCCTCATGTCAATGATTCCTGCGGGCTCCAGGTACTGTCTTCCACAGGTACCTGTAGAGGAGTTAGGGAAGCAAGGTGACCAGAGCAGGGCAGGGCTGGGAGACTGGAGTAGGGGGATCCCGTAGGAAGCCTCCTCGGGTTGGGGAGGAGATTACATGGGTCAGTGTGTCAGTCACTAAGGCACAGAGCCACTTTTAGATGTCACAAGCAAAGGTGCACGGGCTTTGGGCCACATGGACCTGTGATCCTGAGTCTACAACCTCAGATTACTGGGTGGGCTCAGTAGTAAAAGCGTGGTTTCCTTTTGTCAGATAGGAAAGAGGCCCTGAGCACAGTGACACATGGCCCAGGGCTTCAGTGTTTGTCTCGGGTGGAGATGCCTTGGTCTCCCCTCCCCTGACCAGCCTCCCTGGCAGAAAGCAGGAAGGAATCTAACCAGACTCTGCCAGGCTGTCCTGGGGTCCCAGAGGCTGGGAGGCTGGGGAGAGAGGGTGGGCCTGGGTCAGAGGCCACTTCAGAGAAACCCCAGCAACAGCGCCCGGGGTCTGGCTGGGAACAGTGGCTTCCTTGTGCGGTGCCAGGTTGAGTGTCCCCTGCCCTGCACAGGGTCCGGCCCAGCAGCTCCGTACAGTCACTGGCTTAGGAAGGTGCTGGCAGAAGTAGGCTGGCACAGGTGCCCGGGCTTGGGGTCCAAGGCAGGTGTCGTGTCGGCGCTGGATGCCATCCCCACAGGAGACAGAGCACTGTCAGGAGAGAAGTGAAAGAGTCTTGGTGACTCTGCCAGACGGTGCTGAGAACAGCAGTGATCACCGGCCAGTGCAGCGTCATCGGCTATCACCCCACATAATGGTGGGCAGGTGTCTCCATTCTACGGACGAGGAGACTGAGGACCAGGTAAGTGTCTTTGTGTGGGTCACACACATGGCAAGAACTGAGATTCATGTCTTGGTGCCCAGCCAACTTTGTCTCAGCCTTTCTGGCCCTCTGAGGGAGAATAGGTGACCCTCTCCATCTGACCCTGCAGTCTGTGTTTGTTCAGCCCTACTACCGGTCCCCATCTCACCCAGCCTAGATGCCAGGGTCCTTTGGACCTAAGTGCAAGCTGGAGTTGGGGGACAGGCCCTGGGGGACTACAGCATGTCCTGTCTGCTCTGTCTCTCTGCTTCCCACGACTGCGAGCCAGCTCCTCTTGGAATGGGAGGGGGAGCCCTCTGGGGCCTTGCTTGGCAAGGATAGCTGGGGAGATTTGAATCAGATGTCCTCCAGCAGCGCATGTGTTCTGAATGCTTGGTGATCAGCTGATGGCAATTTGGGAGGTGGCGCCTTGCTGGAGGAGGTGTGTTGTTGGGAGCAGGCTTAGGGTGTCGTAACCAGATCTGCCTTGCCAGAGTTCAGCTCACCCGTTCTCCCCTTGCTGCTGCCTCCCACCTGCCGTGGCAGAGGTGATGTCCAGCCTCTGCTCATGCCATGCTGGTCCCTGTCGTCATAAATCTTCCCCTCAAGACCGTAAGCCAAAATAAACAACTTTCTAGCCGGGCGTGGTGGCGCATGCCTTTAATCCCAGCACTCGGGAGGCAGAGGTAGGAGGATCGCCGTGAGTTCGAGGCCACCCTGAGACTACATAGTGAATTCCAGGTCAGCCTGGGCGAGAGTGAGACCCTACCTTGAAAAACCAAAATAAATAAATAAATAAATAAATAAACAACTTTTTTCCCATCAGCGGCTTTTGGTCGGCATTGTCCCAGCAATGCAAAGGTAACCACAACCATGGCACTGCTCCCTGTGGTACTGAACTGCCCACCTTCAAGCTTCCAGGTCTGCAGATCCCAGGCCTCCCATGACCCCAACTGCCTGGGTCTCCATGTGTCTTGCTGGTTCTGAATGCCCACCCTAGCAAACACTCCCTCCTTCCAGGGGACCACATTTAGTCAGTGCTCCTCATGTACATACTGGTGAGGTCCTGGCACCCTCCTCAGCTTCAGAGAGAAATCCCAGTGCCAGGAGCACCCTTACCTCCATCCAGGCACTGACATGCCACTGATAGGCACAGTCAGTGATGAGGCAGGGAACACTGGCCTGGGGCCGCACCAGAGCTGCACAGATTGCCTCGTCTACCTCTGTGTCCCGACCTCCATCAAGCTGCACACAGGCCACCTCACGTACGGCAGTGCCAAGGCCACAGCTGGCTGAGCATGAACCAAGAGATGTGACTTTCCATCTGCAGAAAAAGATGAATCCAGAGCCATGCATGGTAGTGAACATCTTTAATCCCAGCACTTAAGAGGCAGAAGTAGGAGGAGTGTCATGAGTTCGTGGCCATCCTGAGACTACATAATGAATTCTAGGTCAGCCTGGGCTAGAGTGAGATCCAACCTCAGAAAAAAAAAAAAAAGAGCCAGGTGTGGTGGTGCATTCCTTTGATCCCAGCACTCAGAATTCAGAGATAGGAGGATCACCATGAGTTCAAGGCCACCCTGGGATTACATGGTAAACTCTAGGTCAGCCTGGGCTAGAGTGAGATCCTACCTCAGAAAATAGCAACAAAAAAATGGGGGCTAGCTAAATGTATATACTATGCTTATCAAACTGCCCAGTAAGCACTTCTCTTAATGTTCACACCCTTATATTAATGCTACTCTCACTTTTGGTAGAGAATCTTCTCTTTTCAGATGGCAGTGACCTTGGGACAACTCAGAAGGTATCATGGTGATGGAAGGAAATGACCGTAATGCTCAGTACTGCAATATCTCTATCACACCTTCCAAGGCTCAGGGCCTAATGCAGGAAGAGGTGGCAGAAAGAATGTAAGAGCCAAAGGAAGGGCAGGACTCCATACAACATGCTCCTCCAGACACAAAATGGCCTGGATATCCATGAGCTCACAGTGCCTGACACTACCTGCATAAGACCATCATAAGAGGAGGAAAAGATCATGACATCAAAAGTAAAAGAGAGACTGATTGAGATGGGGAGGGGGTATGATGGAGAATGGAGTTTCAAAGGGGAAAGTGGGGGGGAGGGAGGGTATTACCATGGGGTATGTTTTTATAACCATGGAAATTGTTAATAAAAAATTAAAAAATTAAAAATAACTTAATTAATTAATAAATAGAAAAAAATGGGGGCTAAAGAGATGGCTTAGCAGTTAAGGTGCTTGAGTGCAAAGCCTAAGAACCCATGCTCAACTCTCTAGATCCCATGTAAGCCAGATGCACAAGGTGATGCTAGCACAATCTCACATATGTGCACTAGGTGGTGCACACGTCTGGAGTTCAATTGGGGTGGTTGAGGCCCTGGTGCACCAATTCTCTCTTTCTCTCTCATAAAAAAGGGGGGTTGGCTGGAGAGATGGCACTTATGTGCAAAGCCTAGGGACCCACGTTCAACTACCCAGATCCCATGTAAACCAGACACTCAAGGTGATGCATGCACAAAGTCGTGCTTGTGTACAAGGTGGTGCATATGTCTAGAGTTCAATTGCAGTGGCTGGAGGTCCTGGTGCACCAATTCTCTCTCTCTTATGCACACACACTCTCTCTCATAAAAAAAAAGAGAGAAATACCCAGAGACTGATAGGCCTCTGCAGAAACAGGGTCACAAAAAGGATAGCACTCTACCCTCATATACCCTGACAGTGGCCTGGACATGTCCCAAGGCAGCATGAGAGAGAGATCCAGTCACTAAACCTGCACCTGGTTATGGAACAAAGTCCTCAAGGGTTCTGCAAGGAGACTCCTTGTCTTCTTCATTACCTAACACCCTTTACCCTACAGGGCTGCTTGAAACAAGATATAGTTAAAGAAAGAAATTCCTGGGCCTGGAGAGCTGGCTCAGCAGTTAAAGGTACTTGCTTGCAAAGCCTGACAGCCTGGGTTCAATTCCCCAGTACACACATAAAGCCAGATGCACAAAGTGGCATTTGTATCTGGAGTCCATTTACAGGAGGCCCTGATGCACCCATTCTCTCTCTCTCTCAAACAAATAAATAAAATATTAAAAAAGAAAGAGGCGGGCGTGGTGGTGCACACCTTTAATTCCAGCACTCGGGAAGCAAAGGTAGGAGGATCGC
This sequence comes from Dipus sagitta, assembly GCA_036346955.1. Taxonomy (NCBI): domain Eukaryota; kingdom Metazoa; phylum Chordata; class Mammalia; order Rodentia; family Dipodidae; genus Dipus; species Dipus sagitta. The sequence goes on along the minus strand of CM070770.1, from coordinate 148,045,854 downwards.
CGCGAGTTCGAGGCCACCCCGAGACTACATAGAGAATTCTAGGTTAGCCTGGGCCAGAGTGAGACCCTACCTCAAAAAAACAAAAAATAAAAATAAAAATAAAATAATAAAAAAGAAAGAAAGAAAGAAAGCAATTACCAGAAAACAGATCTTGACATACCCTGGCCTGCATGGGCAGGTAGAGGATTGTCCCTCTGTCAGTCCTGACGATGTTTACTTGGAATCATTAAATGGACAGGAAGGGCTGGCACTTTTCAGAGCTCACACATGAACATAGGTTGCCAACATTAGCGCCTGTGGTTTTAACTGTGACAACACCCCGCTGGTCTCATGAGCTGCAGTGTTGCTCCTCAAAGCCATGTGTTCAAAAGACCTGGTGCTTGCTGTTTCAGGACCCTGGGACAATGGCATGAGCCAATCAAGTCCCCACTTCAGGGACTTACGGCCTGTACTTTGACACCCTGGCATCTGAGACTGTATGGCTGTCCCAGGGACCTGTCCTGCATGTTTCAGGATGGCGAGCCACACCTGGCCTCCACCCATGAGGAGCCAGTGGTGAATTTCCCTCCTCAAGAGTAATCATTAAACAGTCCCTGGAAGGTGCCAATACGCACTAGGAGGTAGAATCACACGTGGCTGAGAAAGCACTGCCCTAGAAGGAAGATAGAAATGATACAAATGCCAGGTGGTGCCAAGTTCTGCAAAGGAAAATAGTAGAGCTGCAACCAGGGCAGGCTGAGTGAGCCACGACAGACAGTACTAGAAAGTCCTCTGTACCTCCACACCCAAGGTGAACAGCGCTAATCCGTGGGGCCTAGGAAGGCATGCCTGGAGCCCTGAGGGTATCCAGAGAAGAACCAGTGAGGAGATAAGAGCAAAAACTCCCATTTTTTCTCTCTCTCTCTCAAATAAATAAATAAATAAATAATTTTTTAAAGGGCTGGAAAGATGGCTTACTAGTTAAGGCACTTGCCTACAAAGTTGAAGTTCCCCACTTAATTTCCCCAGGACACATGTAAGCCAGATGCACAAGGTGATACATACATCTGGAGTTCCTTTGCAGTGGCTGGAGGCCCTGATATGCCCATTCTCTCTCTCCCTCTCCCTCTCTCTCAAATAAATTAATTAAATTAATTTTTTTAGATTTTATTTATTTATTTATTAGAGAGAGAGAGAAAGAGAGAGACAGAGAGAGACTGTGTGAGAATGCGCATGCCAGGGCCTCTAGCTACTGCAAATGAAATCCAGATGCATGTGCCACCACATGCATCTGGCTTACATGGGTACTGGAGAGTCGAACCTGGGTCCTTAGGCTTCACAGGCATGCGCCTTAACTGCTAAGCCATCTCTCCAGCCCTAAATTAAATATTCTTTTTTTTAATTAAAAAAAAGAGCAAAAACTCTAAAGCAGGAGAATCCCTAAAACCTTCCAGAAGAGTGCAGAGAATAGTGGCCATAGCAACATCCAGGAGTAGCCAGGGCTTTCGTGTGCATGCAGTCCCCAAAATACTGCAGATCCTCCGTGAGTAAGTGTGATATGGAAAAATAAGCAGGTGCATAGCCAGAGGTCTCAAGCATAAAGAGAGACACATGTAGTGTGGTGCTACATGGATTCTAAAGCTACATAATTTGAAACAATGGTGGGGAGGGTGGGCTGAGGAGATGGCTCAGTGGATAAAGGCCTTGTCAGGAAAGTGTGAGGGCCAGAGTTCAGACCCCCAGAACCCACACAAACGCCCCTGGTGAATGTGGCACCACCTGTAATCCCAGCACGCAGGAGGCAGAGAGGGAATCCCTGGAGCAAGCTGACTCGCTAGACTAGATCAGTCTGCAAGCTCTGGGCTCAGTGAGACACCCTGGCTCAGTAAAATAAGGAGCAGAATGATGGAGGGAGACACCCAACGTCCACCTCTGGCCTCCACCCATACACACTTGTGCACACAAGCATACACACCCAAAGCTTAAAACTAAACTATTTGGGGCTGGAGAGATGGCTAACAGTTAAGATGCTTGCCTGTGAAGCCTAAGGACCCAGGTTCGACTCCCCAGAACCCACGTAAGCCAGATGCACATTGCGGCACTTGCGTCTGGAGTTTGTTTCCAGTGGCTGGAGACCCTGCCATACCCCTTTGGTCTCTCTCTCTCTCTAGTAACTAAATAAAAGGGAAATATTTTTAAAATAAACTATTTGATATGAGGAACTAAAAAACAATAACCACGCTGGAGAGATGGCTCACTGATTCAGGTGCTTGCCTGCAAAGCCTAATGAACTGGGTTCAGTTCCCCAGGACCCACGTAAGGCAGATACACATGGTGGCACATGCATCTGGAGTTTGTTTGCAGTGGCTGGAGACCCTGGCATGCCCATTCTCTCTCTCTCTCTCTCTCTCTTTCTGTCATAACTAAATAACAATGAGATACTTTAGCTGGGAGTGGTGGCACACGCCTTTAATCCCAGCACTCAGGAAGAAGAGGTAGGAGGATTGCTGTGAGTTTGAGGCCACCCTGAAACTACATAGTGAATTCCAGGTCAGCCTGGGCTACAGCAAGACCCTACCTTGAAAAACAAAAAACAAAAACAAAAACAAAAAAGATATTTTAAAAATAAACTATTTGATAAAACAATAACCAGGCTGGAGAGATGGCTTAGTGATTAAGGCACTTGCCTGCAATGCCTAATGACTCAGGTTCAATTCTCTAGTACCCATGGAAGCCAGATGCACAAAGTGGCACATGCATCTGGCCTTCATTTGCAGTGGTTAGAGGCCCTGGTGCACCCATTCTCTCCCTTCTTCCTCTGTCTTTCTCTCTCTCCTTGCAACAAAAATAAATAATTTTTAAAAATTAAAAAGGCAACCTGGTAGAACATTTAGACACACTATGGTGGTAGCTCTGTTGTCCTTGTTGGGACCCACATCCATGTCCTCAGAGGCCCAGACTTTCCCACAACTGCACCCATAGGACTGAATACCCACCTCCCGCCTTCTGCGTGGCTTGCCCAGCAGCCCTTTCTCCTCTTGTGTCTCTGAGCCACTGCTAATACCTGAAATCCCAGAGTACCTGCCTGGGCCTGGTTTCTACACACTGGACTGCGCTCCACCACCACCACCACCATTGCCTCCCCTTACCTGGGAGGACAGGGATCCAGGCCACAGGCCTCCTGGGGCTCTGGGCGAGGCAGCCCCTGGCACTGGCTGTCAGGCAAGATCTCATCATGGCCTTCCCCGTGGGCCCGGGCGCAGTACAGGATCCTCCGTGCTAGCCCTCCTCCACAGCTCACACTGCAGGCTGCCAGCTTGTACCGCCACCTGGAACAGACTGAAGCCAGTGAGAACCAAAGAGCCAGGCCTCGCCCTCAGTCCTCTGGATGGGAAACAACAGGTCGGAACTTTTCTCCCTAGGACGATTCCTCTATCCCCACCAAGAGGCTTGGCATCGTGGGCAGAACACTCAGAACAACACACTTAACAGAAGGGGTAGCTGAGGACAAAGAAGTGGTTGCATTCCAGATGTAGGAGGGGAGGGTCAGGGCACCTTAGGGGCTCTGCAAAAGCAGTTCTTACAGAAATCCCACACTCAGGGCTGGGGAAATGGCTTAGCGGCTAAGGCACTTGTCTGCAAAGCCAAAGAACCTAGGTTCGATTCCCCAGGACCCATGTAAGCCAGATACACAACGTGGCACATGTGTCTGGAGTTCATTTACAGCGGCTGGAGGCCCTGGCGTGCCCATTCTGTCTATCTCTGCTACTCTCTCTCTCTCTCATAAATAAATAAATAAATAAATAAATAAATAAATAATAAAAAATAAAAAATAAAAAGAAATCCCACACTCAGCACTCCCACCAGCCCTATCAACCTTACAGTCCACAGTGGGTGACTGCACCACCCAAACGCCCCTCATCCAAGTGCACGTTCCATTGTCTGTCTAGTCCATTCTCCGTCACCCCTTCCATGTCAGCTCTGAACATTTGTCCACTCTGTCATGGATCTGTCCCCTGGCTCCAGCACAGCACAGCACCGAGGCTCGGAACTTGCTCAGTGAAGAGCAGGTGATGAAGAAATGTCCTGTCAGGCTGAGCCTGGGGCCGCAGGCCTGTCATTGAAGCTACTCAGAAGCCTTAAGCGGGAGGATCACAAGTTCAAGGCCTGCCTGGGTTACAGACAGTTTCAGGCCAGCCTGGGCAACTTAAGGAGAGCCTGTCTTAAAGTAAAAAAAGTATAAAGAAGGCTAGGGATATAGCTCAGTGGCTCAGTGGTAGAGTGCTTGTATAGCATGGGTTAAATCTCTAATGCAAAAAAAAAGGCCAGGTATGATGGTGCAGACCTTTAAACCCAACACTTGGGAGGCAAAGATAGGGAGGATCACTATGAGTTCGAGGCCAGCCTGACACTACGTAGTGCATTCCAGGTCAGCCTGTGCTAGAGGGAGACTCTATCTCAAAAACAACAACAAGAAGAAAAAGATAGTGTGCTTCATAACCATCACTCCTGAGCCCACAGGTGCTTCACACACATTGCCTGAATGCCACAGCCACCCAGGACGCTGAAATGACCAGCTTTTGCACAGGGGGTCAGGAAGCTGAGCCCGATGCCGGCACAGGGCTGCCTATCGCCCAGGGCTCACCTAGCAGGGCAGGGTTCAAGGTTGCAGCCTTTGAAGGGGCCAGGCTGAGGCAGTGGCCAGCACTTGGAATGAGGCAGAGGGACAGGACGGCCGTGGTCCAGCTGCACACAGCGAACAGATAATGGTACCTGTCCCCCTCCACAGGTCACTGGGCATGGCATCAAGACTCGGATTTCCCACCTGTAGGAAGCAAGAAAGCCAAGGCTTCAAGAGAGACTACCCCAGGGTCACAATCTTGCCCTGCGCTCTCTCCCTTCCCTAACTCACCGAGCAGGGCACAGACCAGCCCGGCAGACCTCCCACCGGTTCCTGGGCTTGCTGGCCAAGTCACAAAGCTCTTCCTGGACAGATGTCTTGAGGGCAGAATCCATGCACTGAAAACGCAGCTCCCTCAGGCCTACAGGGAGGAAGCAGGAATGCCCATGACACAACAGGCCAGTTAGGCAAAGACCATGGCACCTGGCTCTCTGGTCAGCTACAACAGAGAAGGCCTGTGGCTCTGCAGCTTACCGGCCAGGAGGCCTTGGGCAAGTGACTTAACCTCTTTGACCGACCCTCAATGTTGTTTTCCCCCCGTATCTAACCAGCAGAGTCATTTAAAAAGATTTTAAGGGGGGGAGGGCTGGAGAGATGGCTTAGTGGTTAAGGCGTTTGCCTGCAAAGCCAAAAGATCCCAGTTCAACTCTCCAGGACCCACATAAGCCAGATGCACAAGGAGGCACATGCGTCTGGAGTTCATTTGCAGCAGCTAAAGGCCTGATGCGCCCATTCTTTTTCTCTATCTTCCTCTCTCTTTCTCTCTCAAATAAATAAATAAATAAACTTAAAAAGAAAGATTTTGAGCCAGGCGTGCTGGCGCATGCCTTTAATCCCAGCACTTGGGAGGCAGAGGTAGGAGGATCGTCATGAGTTCAAGGCCACCCTGAGACTACATAGTGAATTACAGGTCAGCCTGAGGTAGAGCGAGACCCTACCTCAGAAAACAAACAAACAAACAAAAAAAAAAAAAGATGTTAAGAGGGAAGGTGTGGAGAGCTTGCTGTTGTGAGCTGCTGGGATTTGTGGAGTAGTGAGGTGAGAATTGGTGTAGGAATTTTTCCTGCTGGGTTCATCATATAGATGTTATTGAGATGGGTTTCCTCCATAAGGAGGGTCTCCCAAAGGAATCGCTTTCTGGTCTCAGTTCTAACCAGGCAGAGGTTAGGGCCATGGCTGAAGAACACGGGGTATCTTCTCACAGTGTTCACATGGCTACTGTAGGAACGAAATGTTTAAAACTCAGGAAATAAAGCTGGGCGTGGTGGCACATGCCTTTCATCCCGGTGCTCAGGAGGCAGAGGAAGGAGGAGTTCAAGGCCACCCTGAGACTACATACTGAATTCTAGGTCAGCCTGAGCTAGAGCAAGACCCTACCACAAAAAAAAAAAAAAAAAAAAAAAAAAAACTCAGAAAATAGGACTGGAGATGGAGAGATGGCTTGGCTGTTAAGGCGCTTGGCCTGTGAAGCCTAAGGATCCATGTTTAATTCTCCAGCTCCCTCATAAGCTAGATGCATAAGGTGACACAAGGCACGAGGTCACGCATGCACACAAGATGGTGCACATGTCTGGAGTTCAATTGCAGTGGCTGGAGGCCCTGGCTCACCAGTTCCCTTTCTGCCCCTCTCAGTTAAAAAAAAAAAAAAAAAAAAACTCAGATGAGGATATGGAGAAATGGGAATCTTTGTGCCCTGCTGGTGGGGATGTAAAACTCCACTCTGAGGCCAGGTATGGTGGCGCATGCATTTAATCCTAGCACTTGGGAGGCAGAGGTAGGAGGATCGCCGAGTTCAAGGCCACCCTGAAACTACATAGTGAATTCCACGTCAGCCTGAGCTAGAGTGAGACCCTACCTCGGAAAACCAAAACACACACGCACAAGAACCCTCCACTCTGAGAAACAAAACAGAGGGTCTGCAGCTATGACTCACTGCTTGCCGTGTAAGCATGAGGACCTGCGTTCAGATCCCCAACACTCATGTAACTGTAGCCCTGGGGCAGTGTACACAGGCGGATACTTACGGATTCCTAGAGAGCTGGTCTATCTGAATCAATGAGCTATGGGTTCACAGAGACCCTGTCTCAAAGAATAGTGTGGAACGTGATTGAGGAAGATACCAAATACTGACCTCCGGGCTCCTTGTGCATGAACACACACACATATACATAAGCAAAAAAAAATACAAAGGATCCTATAAAACTTAAACATAACATAAAATGTGATCCAGCAGTTTCTTTTCTATGTATGCACCAAAAGCAGGACTCAGGGAAACGCGCGCAGGCTCATGTTCAGAGCAGCACTATTGAGAGAAACTACATGAGGAGACAGGTCAGGGCTCCGCACGTGCATTGTGGGCTGAAGAGATGGCTCAGAGGTTAAGGTGCTTGTCTGCAAAGCATGGTCCATCCAGACCTACAACAGAACACCTCTCAGGGGCAAGTAAAGAACCTGACACCTGCTGTGACATGGGTGAACCCCAAGAACAGAAGCCAGTCACAGAGGGACACATCCTGTAGGGTTCTCCATATCTGAGGCCTGAAAAGAGTCAAATCCATAAGATAGAAAATGGAATGTATGTTGGCAGGGGCTGGGGAAGGGATTGGGTGTCGACAAAGTTTAACTTAAAATGATAGAATGTTCAAGAGATGGACAGGCTGCACAACGATGTGGATATGGTTAATGCCACTGGGTGCCACACTTAAAAAATGGTCAAGATGGGGCTGGAGTGATGGCTTAGAGGTCAAGGCACTTGCCCGCGAAGCTTAAGGACCTAGGTTCAATTCCCTAGTACCTACATGAGGCAGATGCACAATAAATAAATAAATGACTAAGATGTGTGTGTATTCCATAATAAAAACTGGGAAGACAGAAGAACACCGTAAATCTATTCTTCGTTTTGACGGTCATTTTGGCCACAGGTGTGCTGGACTGTAAGAGACACACCCTTAAGTGCCCATCTTGCTGGAGATTGGTATCTTATACCATCATTCAACCAATCGCAGAACACCTTAGAGTGCCTGTCAGGCATGTCACCAGATCTTCCTGCAAGCAGCATGCTTACGTGTGGCTGGATTTCCTGTAAGTCCCTCCCCCAACACTCATTAGATCTGGGCAGAATGCAGGGAATTAGAGAGGTTAGGTAAGTGCTGGTCTCAGAAATGTCACTGAGGGGGGTTCCTGGAGGAGATGGCTCAGCAGCCTACAAAACCTAATGACCTGGGTTCGATTCCCTAGTATTCACATAAAGCCAGATGCACAAAGTAGTGCATGTACCCAGAGTTCATTTGCAGGGGCTGGAGGCTCTGGTGTGCCCATTCTCTCTGTCTGTCTCTCTTCTCTCTATCTCTCTCTACTTGCAAAAACTAAATAAATAATATTAAAAAGAAAGAAAGAAAGAAGGAAAAAAGGAATGAAGAAAGAAAGAAAGAAAGAAGGGGCTGGAGAGATGGGTTAAGGCATTTGCCTATGAAGCCTAAGGACTCGGGCTTGATTCCCCAGAACCCACATAAGCCAGCTGCACAAGATGGTGCGTGTGTCTGGGGTTTGTTTGCTGTGGCTGGAGGCCCTGGTGCACTCATTCTCTCTCCCTCTTTCTCTGTCTCAAATAAATAAATAAATAATAAGACATTTAAAAAAAAAAAAGAAAGAAAGCCGGGCATGGGGGCGTACGCCTTTAATCCCAGCACTTGGGAGGCAGAGGTAGGAGGATCACCGTGAGTTTGAGGCCATCCTGAGATTATATAGTAAATTCTAGGTCAGCCTGAGCTAGAGTGAAACCCTACCTCAAAAAAAAAAAAAAAAAAAAAAAAAAGAAAGAAAGAAAGAAAAGAAAAGAAAAAGAAAAAAGAAAAGAAAGAAAGAAAGAAATGTCAAGCCAGCCACAGTGGCGCACGCCTTTAATCCCAGCACTTGGGAGGCAGAGGTAGGAGGATCACCATGAGTTCGAGGCCACCCTGAGACTACATAGTGAATTCCAGGTCAGCCTGGGCTAGAGTGAGACCCTACCTTGTGGATAAAAAAAGAAAAGAAAGGAAGAGAAAAGAAAAGAAAAGAGAGAAAGAAATGTCAGTGAGGCCTCACCTCTCCCACAGGACACAGAGCACAACCCCACCAGAGGAGTCCATACATGCGTAGCCTGAGCCCCTGGTCTGCTACTGCCAAGTGGTGGTGAAGCCTCCTCTTCTGGTGGCGTGGTGCTCTGCTGAAGGAAGAGAGCAATGGGCAGGCGGGCCTGAGAGTCCCACCTCCACTCCTCCCCCAGCTGCCAGCTCCCCTGCCTTTTTCGGGAGGGAGTAGAGAGTAGTCAAAAGACACCGGGGCTCCCACTGTGCTGCTCACTGGGAAGGCCTGCCTCCGCCCCCAATGATGCCCTCACCACGTGCTCCACGTTGGACTTTGCAGAGTCACTGCAAATGTTCTCTGTGCTGAGAGCTGGGGAGCAGGAGCGCGTTTGCAAGCATGCTTGGTTCCATAACCCCCAGCCCCCAAGAATCCAGGGCCCGCCAGCTCCTGAGAGCAAGGCTGCTCAGCTAGGAGCCCCTGGGTGCCAGGCAAGAGCTGGCAGGGGCACTCTGCACAGCACAGTAACTGCTTGCGCTTTTCTCTTTCGTGGGACTTGTGATCTCAGCAACTTGGGAGGTTTAGGCAGGAAGATTGGAAGTTCAAAGATACCTTGGGCTATAGAGAGAGTTCAAGGTCAACCTGGGCAATTTAGTGAGACCCCCGTCTCTAAGTGAAAAACTGCAAAGAAAGGGGCCAGAGATGTAGCTCAGTGGTAAAATGCTTGTCTATCATGAGCAAGGTCCTGGGTCTAATCCACAGCACAACAATAAGGAAGACAGAGAAAGAGAGGCTGGACATAGTGGTACATGCCTTAAGTTCCAGCACTGGAGAAGCTGAGGCAGGAGGATTATTGTGAGTTTGATGCCAGCCTCGGGCTGCAGAGTGAGTTCTAGGTCGGCTGAGCTAGAGTGAAACCCTGCCTTGACAAAAACAAAAAAAGAAAAGAAAAGAGGCTGGGTGTGGTGGCGCATGCCTTTAACCCCAGCACTCAGGAGGCAGAGGTAGGAGGATTGCTGTTGAGTTTGAGGCCAATCTGGGACTACTGAATGAGTTCCAGATCAGCCTGAGCTAGAATGCGACCTTACCTTGAAAAAAAAGAAAGAAAGAAAAGAGAGAGGGAGGAAAGAGGGTGGAGCCCCAACCACTGTCCATTCCAGGCCACTCACCTGACCCCAGCCTGGAGGACATGCTGTCCTGAAACAGGGCTGTAGGGCAGGAGGCGTCTCATCTGTGGAGCAGGGTCCTGCCGTCACTGGCACCTCCAGGCCACCCTCTCCTGGCACACACGGCCTGTTCTTGAAGCCTGACCTGTTCCACAGGCTGATGGGCATGGGCTGGGGTCTGACACCTCCCATCTGAAGACAACACAGGATCATCGTCAGGCCCTGCTTTTGCCACCTAGCTGTGGGTAAAACTCAGCTCCTAAGAGCAGAGAGGTCCTCACTATCTAGGAGCACAACATCTTGGCATTATGAGCAACTAAAGTCTAGGGGCCTTTCCCTGAAGCGCTGGGGTAACAGACTCCTTCCTCACACCTCAGGTTTCCCTTCACAAGAACTCTGTATGTGGCAACCAGGCACCCCACCTGAGACCTTGGCAAGCACAAGTGGGATTGTTATGTCTGCCATACACAAGAGAGGGCCATGGGTGGGTCTCCAATGCTTTAGGCACCTCCTCACTGGACAGATAATAAAATGAGCCCAAAGAATGAGGGGGTCTCACCCTTATCACTCGGCCAGTTAGGAGCAAGGCAGAATACTAAGACATGGTTAATTTGGACATGGAGGGAGTAAGAGGTAGTCACGTGGGCACCTTAAGAGAGATGACAAAGTGACATGTCCTTCACATTCACAGCGTCACCTCACCTTCGCAGCCCCCTGAGTAGGGCCTCATCCCGTTTCATGCCAGAATTTGGAAGTTCTGAGAAGAAGAGTGAGAGGCCTCAAGGCCTCTTGAGCAAGTGAGGGTGTGGGGATTCACAACCCCAGCCTCCCCTGCCTGTCATCAGGACGGGGCTGGCCAGAACACCTGGGAAGGGAAGATACTCAAAGGCAGTGGGACTCAGTGCAGGGACAAAGTCTGCCTTGCAGGCCTACTGTGCCCCACACCCCCCGCGCTTGCCTGGGTGGGCAGGGCTGGGGGTTGCAGGTTTCCACCTCTGCTGCTGGCTGCTGGGCCAGCGCTGTGCACCGGGCTGGCGGCAGCGTCCTCAACAAGCCATCCCGGGCCTCCACGCAGCGCACCAGCCGCTCCCGAAAGCCTCCTCCACAAGACACACTGCATGGGCCAAAGTTTCCAGCTGCCCAGCTGAGGAAGAAGGACAGAGAATGAGACCTCATGTCCTCTGGATGCCACCCTGGGAATGGGGTGGCAGGCAGGCAAATCTGTCCCACCGATTCTGACTGACATACTTCCTCTGTTCTGTGTCAGGTCCTGTTGTCCCCAAGTTGCCCTTCTAAGAGAACTAGCCTTGCAGAATTGCCCCGATACACACCCAAACCTGAGGCCGTGTATTTAACGGTGTTGGCCTGTGGCTACCCAGCAAAAACAGACTTGGCCCTAACAGCACACTGCTACCGAATGCCCTTGCCGGGGGTCAGTGGAGGTCAGCTGCCTCCCTCCAGGCTTTCCCCTCAGAGTCCCATCGTTCTCCCAAGGATGGTGGTCATTGCCATTAAAAATATATATATATTTAATTTATTTATTTACAAGAAAGAAAGAGGCAGATGAGAGAGAGAGAGAATGAGCACACCAGGGCTTCCAGCCACTGCAAATGAACTCCAGACTCATGTGACACCTTGTGCCTCTGGCTTACATGGGTACTAGGGAATCAAACCTGGGTCCTTTGGCTTCACTGGCAAACGCCTTAACCACGAAGCCATTTCTCCAGTCCGTTACTGCCATTTTGTAGTGAGTACCTGAACTTAGAGAGGCCTCAGCAAGGTGGCAACAGGTGTGACCTCACCTGGCTGATACTGTTTCTTTGTGTGTCCCAAGTCTTCAGTGTCCCCACGTGCAAAATGGAGGACACTGACAGATCCCACCGCACAGAGCTTATGTTAGAATGGAACGAGAGCAAGCTCAAATGCTCCCCAAACCCCGCCCAGGCTATGAGAGTACCCCAAAACCAGGCAGCTTCCCAGCTCAGCACTTACAATGGTGAGCAGGGGTCAGAAACACAGGGCTCCGGCTGTGCGTGCGGCCGGGGGCTCCCTCGACACTGGCCAGCCTCCACCCACTTGTTCTGGGCCTGGTCCAGGCAGCTGTAGGTCACCCACCGCGTTCCTGAGAGAACAGAGAGAGGGCTCAGCCACCTCCATGCAGGGGCAAGCAGAGTTGTGGGAACACATGACCCCAAGCCTCACCTGCCCCACAGCTCACCGAGCAGGGCCCGCGTACAGCAGCCCACACCCAGGCCATGTGCCATTTTGGCTGGAAGTAGGTGAAGGTGATGTCTGGGCGGGTGAGGTCCCCATATTCCTCCCCATATCGCCTGTACACCTGCATCAGGACAGATGAAAGCTTGTGTCCTGTTCAAGAGCTCCATTGAGTCACCACGTCACAGCCCTAGAAGGCTTCCAACGTTTCATTCCTCCAGCCCCATATTCCCAGGCTCCGATGGCAGACAAGACTTGAGCATCAGAGCTCTGCATGGGGCAGGGGGAGCAGGGGATAGACAACATTCAAAGAGTCATGCCGTGTCAAGGCAGGGAGTAGTCTAACAATAGGAGCCCAGGCCAGGGTCTGGGGTGAGACTAGCATAGCGTGGGCCTCTGGAGTGAGAGCAGAGGCCCATGAGGCCAGCAGGAAGGGACAGGATCCCAGTGGTCTTATGATCACCTAGTGGCCTGGCTTCACCCTCAAAGATGAGAAACAGTTCAGACACATACCGGAAGGGCTGGGGAGGTGGCTCAGTGGGTAAAATGCTTGCCATACTAGTATTGGACCCATATTTGGATTTCAGTGCCCACATAAAAAGCTAGGCGTGGAGCTGGGAAGATAGTTCAGTGGTTAAAGACGCTTGCTAAGTTTACTGGTCCAGTTTTAGTTTTCTAGTACCCACCTGAAGCCAGATGCACAAAGTGGTACATGCATCTGGAATTTGTTTGCAACAGCAAGATGCCCTGATAAGCCCATACTCATACTTTCTCTCTCTCAAATAAATAAATAGATATTTTAACTAATTTATTTTTATTTATTTATTTGAGAAGGGGAAAGAGGCAGAGGGACACACAGAGAGAGAGAGAGAGAGAACGGATACACCAGGGCCTCCAGCCACTGCAAACGAACTCCAGATGCATGAGCCACCTTGTACATGTGGCTTACATGGGTTCTGGGGAATCGAACCAAGGTCCTTTGGCTTCACAGGCAAGCGCCTTAACCGTTAAGCCATCTCCCCAGCCCAAAAGTAAATATTTTTAAAGCCAAGTATGATGGTGGGTTTCTTCCAAGACTGGGGAACTGGAGATAGAAGGATCCCTTGGGCCTGTTGGCCAGCTACCATAGCCCAGTTGGAGAGATTCTATCTCAAACATAAGGTGGAAACGCCTGCTGGTGTCTGGCTAAATGCATATGTTATGCTCACCAAACTGCCTTGTAAGCACTTTTCTTAATGTTCATACCCATATGTTAATGCTGCTCTTGCTTCTCTTTTCAGATGGTGGTGACCTTGGGATGACTCAAAAGGTACCATAGTGCTGAGAAGTGACAGAGGAGTGCTCAGCACTGAAACATCTCTATCACACCTTCTAAGGCTCAGCATTTGGGAAGAGGTGACAGGAAGAATGTAAGAGCCAAAGGAAGGGTAGGACTCCTTACAAGGCACTCTTTCAGATACAAAATAGCCTGGTTATCCATGACCTCGCAGTGCCTGGCACTACCTACACAAAAACATTATAATAGGAGGAAAAGATGATGATATTAAAATAAAAGAGAGACTGAGGGGGGAGAGGATATCATGGCAAGTGGAGTTATGAAGGGGAAAGTGAGGGGGAGGGAATTATGGTTTATTGTCTATAATTATGGAAGTTGTCAATAATAAAAAATTAAAACTAGGGCTGGAGGGATGCTTAGTAGTTAAGGCATTTGCCTGAAAAGCCAAAGGAACCAGGTTCGATTCCCCAGAACCCACATTAGCCAGATGCACAAGGGGGCACATGCATCTGGAGTTCATTTTACAGTGGCTAGAGGCCCTGGCATGCCCATTTTCTTTCTCTCTCTCTCTCTCTCCCTCTTTCTCTGTAAAATAAGTAAATAAATAAAAAATAATTAAAATTTTAAAAGGCAGAGGAGGACACCCCCACATGCATATACACATAAGTATATGAGCCTACACATATACACATACACACACCACACACACTAGATAGATAGATAGATAGATAGATAGATAGATAGATAGATAGATAGATAGATAGATAGACAGATAGATAGACAGATAGATCGATAACTGGTCTGTCTGCACTTCCAATGGGAACTGGGCCCAAGAAAGGGGCCATCTAGGAGGCCAGAGCCCAGAGAAGGTCTGGTGACACTCAGCACCTGCCCACATCTAGGTGGCCAGAAAAGACCTCTGGGACTTAAAATGGAGATGGTTAGACCCCTCCCAGGAAGTCCTGCCTCACTGTGTCTGGGGAGGGGCCCTGGAACCTGCGCATTCATACCAGCTGCAGAGGACGCCGGCTGAGCCACTGGGCAGCCAGCACTGGCCTCGCTATTCCCAGGCAGGGTGTGTGGGGGGGGGGGCTGTGAACTGATCCACATGGGGAGGCAGAGTAGCCACTCACAGGGGCCCTCTCTGGCCTGGGCCCTTTTAGGGGAGCCCTGCTGTCTCTTCAGGACGGGACCACGGAGACACCACCCCTCTCCAAATATTTCCCCGAGGTTATTTCAGCTCCAGCCCACCCACACACGCCTTCCTCAGCAGCTCACACGGGCACACAGGCAAGTGAAGGCACGTCGTTGATCCACCATACGGCCCAGCTACAGCACTCCTAGGCATATATCCTAAGACTCATCCCATTTCCTTAGAAGTACGTGCTCTACCATGTTTATTGCCGCTCAATTCACAGTAGCTGGGAAATGGAAGCAGCCTAGATGTCCCTCAACTGATGAGTGGATAATGAAGATATGGCACATTTTTACAATGGAGTTCTACTCAGCGGTAAAGAAAAATGAAGTCATGAAATTTGCAGGAAAATGGATGGATCTGGAAAGGATTATACTAAGTGAGGTAACCCAGGCCCAGAAAGCCAAGCGTCGCATGTTCTCTCTCATATGTGGATCCTAGCTACAGATGATTGGGCTTCTGTGCGAGAAGGAAAAAATTCAGTAGCAGAGGCCAGTAAGCTAGAAAAGAGATATAAAGTGAAGAGAAAGGAAAGGAGGGGAGTACATGATAGAAAGTACTGCCTGTGTCCATTCCTTTAGCTTCGCTGTGCTTTTCTGGGGCCCCTGATCCTGGCCAGGCAGCAGCCCCCTCTCACTCACTCTCAGATCTCCAGGACCTTCTCCCTTGAGCTCGAGAACTTTTTTTTTTTTTTTTTTTGGTTGTTTCAAGGTAGGGTCTCACTCTAGCCCACGCTGACCTTGGAGTTCACTATGGAGTCTCAGGGTGGCCTCGAACTCACAGCGATCCTCCTATCTCTGCCTCCTGAGTGCTGGGATTAAAGGTGTGCACCACCACATCCCACACATTTTTTATATACTGATTTTTGATCCTCTAAGCCTGCAAGCAGTTCCTGTTATGCTTTGCCTAGCGCAGAGCCCCACTCATAGAAGGGCCCCCGAGGGCTGCTGCAACAAAGGATGAGTGTATCGATGACGGACAAATGAACAAGCAGCCAGAGAGCCTGGCTAGTTGGGTGACCTGGATCTCCATGTCTTCCTGGGTGGGTCCCCGGATATGGATCTCCTCAAGGTGGGGCAGCAGGTCCTCAGTGAGGGCCACCCTGTACTCCACACGGCTGTCCTCCAGGATGGATGGGTAGGTGGTATTGGAGGAGATGCTGGTCTTCCCTGCCACGATGTAGTGTCCCTGGATCCTCACCGCTGTGGAAACAAGGCTATCCAGCACTGTGGAGCAGTCACAATCCCTCCCCACGCGTCAGCAGCCCACCAAGTGGGTACCACCCTTCACAGGGGAGGCCATGGGATAGGTCGCGGGCATGGATGGCAACAGGAGGAGGAGCAGAAAACCCTCTGCCAACAAGGTCTAACTCACATGTCATAGCCTTGGCTCATCCTAGGGCCCCCAGTCCACCCCTAAAAGCTGACTGTCCTGGTGTCACTATGGGGTATCTTTTCATTGGGAGACCTTCTCCCTCAGTGTACACACCTCTACCACATAATATATATTCCACTCTGGAAGGTTCCCACAGTGGCGACTCCAGGCCTTTCTGAAATCTGCGCCTACCAAGTATACTCATACACAGGCCCCAGGCTCAAGGAACAAAGGCCAACACGTCTGCCATGGGTTCAGAGGTCAGGAATAAGCAAGCCCAGTCTGGCCTCTGCCTTCCACCTCTGAGACAATGCAGAGGTCTCACAGGATGTCAAAGCCAGCTTCCTGGGCCGGCCATACTCTGAGCACGCATCATGTCCTCACGCTGGAAGCTGGGACCATACTCTTAGGACATGGATCTTTGAAGGTTGAACCCTCCCCGGCTTGGGCTCCCCATCTCTTCTTCAGATGATTTTAACCTGCATCTCTCCTTGACCCACCCCACCCCACCCTGCCCCCGGGATAGGCTTAGTTGTGAGTATAGCAGGGCTCCGCAGGTTCTGGGAATCTTCGTAGAGAATTAGCAAACTCCGGTAACTTGGGGAACCCGTGCACTTGCCACTGGAGTCAGAAGTGAGAATGTGTTGGGGACTAAGACATATGCCTACAAGTAGATGAGGGTTCTCCCAGTCAACTAACCAACTCACCCAAGTGTGTGAAGAGAGGCCGGTGGTTGACGATGTGCACGTTGCTCATGTTGGGAGTGACTGTCAGGAACGTGACGTATTCTGAGGAGAAGCAAAGCAGTTTGGCTGCATGACCTCATGGTCCCCTGACACCACAGGCAAAGGAGCCCATTCCAGTTGGTCAAAAGAAAAAAGATGCCAGGGGACTGCTTCTAGCAGCAGAGTCCCCATCACTGGGAGCAATCAACACCAGGCTGGAAAGCCAGGCTCATCACAGCGTGCAGGAGGCTGTGGTGAGAGAATCAGCATGAGTTCAAGACCATCCTGAGCAGCAAAGTGAGTTCTAGAGAAATCTGGGTTGAAGTAAGACTCTGCCTCAAAAATGTACTATAGGGCTGGAGGGATGGCTTAGCCGTTAAAGTATTTGCCTGCAAAGCCAAAGGATCCAGGTTCGATTCCTCAGGACCCACGTTAGCCAGATGCACAAGGGGGCATACGCATATGGAGTTCGTTTGCAGTGGCTGGAGGCTTTGGTGCGCCCATTCTCTCACTCTCTCTCTCCCTCTTTCTCTGTTAAATAAATAAATAAATAATAAATAAAATAGTTTTTAAAATATTCGTTTATTTATTTTGATAGAGAGAGAAAAAGGGCAGAGAGAGAGAGAGTGAGAATGGGCACATCAGGGCCTTCAGCCGCTGCAAACAAACCCCAGATATGTGTGCCCCCTTGTGCACATGTGCAACATCGCATGCTTGTGTCACTGTGCATCTGGAATACATGGGACCTGGAGATTTGAACATGGGTCCTTAGGCTTCACAGGCAAGCGCCTTAACTGCTAAGCTGTCTCTCCATGCCAAAATAAAATATTTTTTTAATGTATTATAGCTGGGCATGGTGGTGCATGCCTTTAATCCCAGTACTCAGAAGGCAGAGGTAAGAGGATTGCCATGAGTTTGAGGCCACCCTGAAACTACTTAGTGAGTTCCAGGTCAGCCTGGACTAGAGTGAGAGCCTACCTCGAAAAACAAAAAATTTATATATTGTATATACATACACACACATCAGGCTGGAAGGCCACCTGTGAGAGCATTGCCCTGGCTAGGACAGGGACTAGACCCAAGGTTCCCAGCCAGTGGGCACAGTCAGGAAAGGCAGGACTCAAGTCTGCAACTGACCATGGAACACCAATGCTGGCAATTGTTTTTTCACTTTATTTATAAGCAGATCAAAGAAAAGTGTAACATCTCTGCTTTTGGATTTCACTGGGATTTTTAATATTTTTATTTATTTGAGCGGAGAGAGAGAAATTGGCACACCAGGGCTTCTAGCCACTGCAAATAAATTCCAAATGCATTCATGTCACATTATACCTCTGGCTTCACATGGGTACTGGGAAATTGAACCCCAGGTAAACAGGCTTTGCAAGCATTTAACTTTGACTTTAACCACTGAGCCATCTCCCCAACTCCTGATGGAATTTCTGAGTGGGAGGTCAGATTTTTGGGTATTTTATGAAAGAGAGAGAGAAAGAGAGCGAACTGGTGCACCAGGGCCTCTAGCCACTGCAATTGAACTCCAGATGCATGCACCACCTTATGCACATGCATCACTTTGTTCTGGGGAGTTGAACCTGGGTCATTAGGCTTTGCAGTCAAGCACCTTAACCACAAAGCCATCTCTTCAGACAACAAGGTCTAATATTTTTTTGTTTGTTTGTTTGTTTCCTTGAGGTAGGGTCTTGCTCTTGCTCAAGCTGACCTGGAATTCACTATGTAGTCTTAGGTGGCCTCGAACTCACAGCAATCCTCCTACCTCTGCCTCCCGAGTGTTGGGATTAAAGTTGGCTTGTTTTTTTTTTTTTTTTTTTTTCATAACAGCTACACTGAGGGAGTTACAGGTGCTACAATGCAGGAGACACTGACAATATTCTTGGAGTCTGAGCCTGCCGTGGGAGGGTGGCAGGCAACGTAGGGGGAGGATGAGTTGAGACATGCAGGGAGGTGCCCAGAGCTGAGCCAGCGTGTGAGCCCTGCAGCTTGAGCACCCTAAACCAGGACTCTGGGTGCCAGGTACTACAGCCTAGCAGGAAGCCCGGCCTTCACAGGGGGGCGGACTTACCTCTGGCTCTCCCCGCTGTGAAAGAGCCATTCCGCAGGCTGCAAGTGCTGTTGTCCCCTCCACACACCTGACACACATCCCGCACCTGCTGGGAGTCCATCCTGCCGTCACAGCCAAATGTCTGGGCAAGGGGAGGGCGAGGTGTAGAAGGCCAGTATCACTGAGGTGCTGGTGTCCCTGGCACTACTGCCCCGCTGGCTCTGAGGTTCTGGGGTTCATATAGGCCTCTGTAACCTTCCTGGAGTTACTGATGTCTATATAGCAACAGCTGACTAGAGATCTTCCATGACTTGCCCAAGGTCAAGGTGTGGGCCAGGTTGACTCCAGGTTCCATCCTGTTCCCAGTGCCCCTCTCCAGCAAACCACAGGGAAGCTCCATGGGACAGTCACACAGACCACCTCCCAAGAAGCCTTCTGCTGACCACAGGCCAGCTCTCAAGAAGCCTTCTGCTGGGCCAGAGAGACTTGGCCCCACAGGGAAGCACCATGAGGCATTCACACAGACTGCCTCCCAAGAAGCCTTCTGCTGGGCCAGGCAGGCTCGGGCCCACAGGGCTAGAAGGGCTTCTAGGCTGTCTGCACACCTACCCTGCAGCTGCCTGATACACACAGGCTCAGAGCTCCATCCTCCTGGGGGCCATGTGGCACACATCGGGTCCCGTCCAGGAAGCTTTCTCCACGTCTCACCATGAAGCTTTCGCCAACAGCCCGGCACATGTGTCTGCACAGAGTGTCCCCTGGGAGAGAAAAGTGACAAGGAAAACTGATGGGTGGAGATTGGAAAACCCCTCTGGGACTTTCTGCTACAGCTCTGCCAGGCGGGGGCCAAGGGAGTCGTCTTCCCACCAGCCCCAGTTAGCTGCACCCTTCACACATGGGACCAAGAGGATCCCTGCCCTGCCTCCAAGGCCATGTCATCTCATAACCACAGCTTCTGAATGATGTGTCAAGGAGCACACTGCCATTTCCTCCAGAGTTATCTCCCTCTAGCAACCTCAGAGGAAGACACTTCTGAGACTCAGAGATGGCACCTCATTGCTTATCTTCTTGGGAAGCCTGACCAAACTAAAAGCGCAATCCACAATGTGTGGGCCACGAGAGCCTGAGTCCGGCCTTGCTCTAATCAGCACTGGAATGAGTGTCCAACCCCAATGGCTCTGCCTAGCAGAGGATCCAAAGGCCAGGCTCCCTGGTGGACCACAGCCCACCTTGACTATACTGCACAGCGGCACCCCAGTGGTAGAAGGAGGCACTGCCTTGGGAGAGGTAGAGCGGCTGTCTGTCTGTCCTGGGCACACTGCTCAGACATGAACTCCAGCTGGGTCTTCTCACAAGCCTAGGAAGAGGGAGGCAGAGGATTGGTATGGGTAGGGCCCTGTCACTGGCAGCCAGCATGTATCTTGCATGTGGGATCACGACATGGGGGTGACAGTCCCAGGCTGCATCTCATCCCAGCTCTGAAGACCTAGTGATCAGACTGCCTGCCTCTTTCTACCAGTGAGAAAATTCCAGAGCATTTGTAAAGAACAACGTAGAGGGCTGGAGAGATGGCTTAGTAGTTAAGAGCTTGCCTGTGAAACCTAAGGACCCCAGGACCCATGTAAGCCAGATGCACAAGGTGGCGCATGCATCTGGAGTTCATTTGCAGTGGCTGGAGGCCCTGGCTGTGCCCATTATCTCTCTACCTATCTGCCTCTCTCTCTCCCTCCCTCTCTCTCTCCTCTCTCTCTCTCCCCCTCTCTCTGTCTATTGTTCTCAAATAAATAAATAAAAAATAAACCAAAAAAATTAAAAAAAAAAAAAAAGAACAACGTAGAAAGCAGGGATGAATGCTGCTCTTGGGACCTCTGGTTCCAAGTGTTGAGCCTGAAAAAATGAGGGTCAGATGTACAGTCAATTCACAGGTGCGCTCTGGATCGGGCAGTTACCAAACAAATTGATGAGAGCAGAGAGCTTCATCACGCAAGCCCCTGAACCCAGCAGCCTCCTGCCCAAGTCTGCACTCAGGAGTGAAGAGGTCAGTCATGGCTGCCCTCCTCCACAGCTCTTGGAGACCTTGGTGTCTGCTGGCAGAAGGCGGGGATGGGGATCTCACCACACACAGAACATCCACACACCTGGGGCCAAACCTGAACCCAGGCCAAGGAGGTGCACATTCTTACTTGATATTATATATATATATATATATCATTCCAGCCGGGTGTGGTGGCGCACGTCTTTAATCCCAGCACTCGGAGGCAAAGGTAGGAGGATTGCCATGAGTTCAAGGCCTCCCTGAAACTACATAGTGAATTCCAGGGCAGCCTGAGCCAGAGTGAGACCCTACCTCAAAATATATATATATATCATTCCTATGACTGGGAGATGGATCAGCAATTAAAGGCATTTGCCTGCAAAGGCTGATGGCCTGGGTTTGATTCTCCAGTATCCACATAAAGCCAGATGCACAAAGTGGCACATACATCTGGAGTTCACTTGAGGTGGCAAGAGGACCTGGTGATCATTCTCTTTCTCCTCACAAATAAATAAAATATTTTTTTAAAATTTCACCACCTCTTGTCAACTAAGATGGTTGAACTAAGAAAAAAAATTCTTTAAAAAAGGGAGGAGCCGAGCATGGTGGTGCACACCTTTAATTCTAGCACTTTTGGAGGCAGAGGTAGGAGGATCGCTGTGAGTTCGAGGCCAGCCTGAGACTACAGAGTGTGTTCCAGGTCAGCCTGAGCTATAGTGAAACCCTACCTTGAAAAACAAAAAAATAAATAAACCAAAATAAATAAATAATGGCCTGGGGGGATTGCTCAGTGAATAAAGCAGGAGGACCTGAGTTCACATCCCCAGGACTCAGATAAAATGTCGTGGGCTGGGGAGATGGCTTAGTGCTTAAAGACACTAGCTTAGGGCTGGAGAGATGGCTTAGCAGTTAAAGCACATGCCTGCAAAACCTAAGGAGCCTGGTTTGATTCTCCAGGTCCCACATAAGCCAGCTGCACAAGGTGGCGCATGCATCTGGGATTCGTTTACAGTGGCTAGAGGCCCTGGCACGCCCATTCTCACTCTCTCTCTCTCTCTCCCTCTGACTATAATAAGTAGAAATAAAAATCTTTTAAAAAAAAAAAGACACTATCTTACAAAGCCTCTCAGCTTAGGTTCAATTCCCCAGCACCCATGTAAAGCTGGATGTAAGATAGCATATGTGTGGCACATGAGTGCCCTCACACATACAAGCATGTTTTTAAATGCCGGGCCTTGTCGCATGCACCCACAATCCCAGTGTTGGGGAGGCAGAAGATGGAGTCCCTGGAACTTCCTGGCTAGCTAGTCTAGCCAAATTGGTGAGCTCCAGATTCAGTGAGAAACCCCGACTCAAAGGATAAGCTGAAAAGTGATGGAGGAAAACACTCATCATTGACTTCTAGCCTTTACACAGATGCACACCTATGTACACACACCTTTACACACACATATGCTCACTTGCCTTTTAAGTCAGATACATGTACACCACACACACACACACACACACATAGACACACACACATAGACACATACACACACACATACACACACACACAAATTTAAAAGGGAAAGGAACATGGGCAGGAGAGACCATGGAGGATTTGGAACTCTCGCATGGGAATGCAAAATGGTTCAGGTCCTATTTAAAAACAAAAAAGAAGAAAGTTAAACATAGAATTACCATAAGATCCAGCTATTCCACTTTTAGGTGCTGGCATGGGTTAATGATGATGTCCTTCAAAACTTCGTATTGAAACTCAATTCTCCATGTGTAAGAGGAGTGGCCTTGGGAGGTGATGAGGTCTCAGTGGCTATGCCCTCATGAATGAGCCTGTGCTTATGAACTGGCTGGAGAACACTATTGTAGGCCTTCTGTCCTCTCTACTATGTAAGGACCCAGTGCCTCTCCCATGTGAGGAATTTAGCAATCAATGCGCCACCAGGATGTGGAGAATAGCTCTCACCAAACACCAAACCTGCCGGGACCCTGATCTAGCCTCCAGAGTCATGAGAAAGAACTTTCTATTATTTATAAATCCCTCTGCTTGTTCTGAATTTATTTACTATTTATTTGAGAGAGAGGGGCAGATAGAATGGGCACACCAGGGCCTTCAACCACTGCAAATGAACTCCAGACACATGCACTACCTTGGGCATCTGGCTTATGTGGGTCCTGGGGACTCAGACCTGGGTCCTTAGACTTCACAGGCAAGTGCTTTAACTGCTAGGCAATCTCTCCAGCCCTGCCTGTGGTTTGTTCCAGCAGCCCAAACAGACAGAGAATTGAAGACAGAGAACCCAACAAATATACGTTCAAGCTCATTTATAACAGCTAGATTTGTCATGGCCACAAGGGGCAGAAAACCCAAAGGTCCATCAAGAGACGATGGAAGAGCCAGGGTGTGGTGGCTCATGCCTTTAATCCCCGCATTTGGGAGGCAGAGGTAGGAGGATCGTGATGAGTTCGAGGCCACCCTGAGACTACATAGTGAATTCCAGGTCAGCCTGAGCTGCAGTGAAACCCTACCTTGAAAAACCAAAAAGAGAGAGAGAGAGAGAGACGATGGAAAACATGAGCACTCTGCCCACACCATGAGATGCTCTTTGTCCCCGAAAGGGAATGAAGTACTGACACATGGCGCAACACGGATGACCCTTGGAGACATTAGGGTACACGAAAGAAGTGTACGGTAGTACTCACGTGAGATGTCCAGAGCAGGTCGATCAGATCAGTGAGACAGAAAGCAGGGCAGGGATTGCTGGGGCAGGGAGGGGAGGAGGGTGCTGACTCGTGCAGGGTGTCACTTGGAAGGAAACTCTTGGAACCAGATAAAGGCAGTGGCACACAACGTTGCCGATGTGCTTAGTGCCACCACCCTGTGCACTTTGAAATGGTTGGCATGGTTTGAAATGGGTTTCCAATGTGAGGCTCGCTCTCTGCACGCGCCCGGAGCTGCTCTCCCAGGAGCGCGGTTCAAGGATAAAGGCCTACGCATAGGCGTCTCTGGCTATCACGGGGACTGTCATCCCAGTGTCCCCCTCAAGAGGGAGGCGTGAACCCCAGCTCAGTCACCCTGGCTGTTGACTCCCTCCTACGTGCCCGGCTGGGAGGCTGGCCTACCTGGGTGTTGCACATTTCGGCCTGGAGGTCAGCACCCACACACACATGCCCCCCAAAGGCAGGTCTGGAAATGCCCAAGAGACACAGAGGTGAGAAGTGGCCACTGTTGCAATCAGGGTGTGGGGCATAACCACCCTCCCTGACAGGGAATGACGTGCCCTCCCCCCCACCTCCGCCACTCTGGGTAAGCACCTGGGGTTGTCACACCGCCGCCTCCTGGTGATCACACCTCCTCCACAGGAGCGGGAGCAGGGACTGTAGAGTCCCCAGCTGGACCAGTGCCCGTGTACCGCTGCCACAGGGGCCAGCTCCGCCAGGGAGCTGCAGCGACCCTTGAAGCACCACTGCAAGGCAGAGACGACTCTGTGCCCCACTCCCCCGGGGACACCCAGTTCACAGGAGCAGTAGCACACCAGGCTGCCGGCCGGCACACACAGGGACCCCCAAAACACACACAGAGGAACCCACACACAGGGTCTCTCATTACAATAGGGTCTTCCAATACACACAGGACCTCGCCCAAAGAGATTCACACGAGAGGGACTAGCACAGGGATCCCACTCTCGCACACACCGGACTCTTCTTGGGAACAAAAGCTAGAGTGGGGGAGGGGCTGGAGAGATGGCTCAGTGGTTAAAGGCATTTGTTTGCTTGACCAAGCCTTACAGTCTGATAGCCTGGGTTCGATTCCCCAGTACCCACGTAAAGCTAGATGCACAGTGGCACATGTGTCTGGAGTTTATTTGCAGTGGTGGGAGGCCCTGATATGCCCATCCTGACTCTCTTTCTGTCTGCCACTTTATCTGTCTCTCTCTCTCTCTCTCTCTCTCTCAAATAAAGTAAAATAAAATAAGCACAGGGCTAGAGCAATTGCTCAGTGGTTAAAGACATTTGCTTGAAAAGTCTTATGGCCCAGATTCAATTCCCCAGTACCCACGTAAAGCCAGAAGCACTAAGTGGCTCATGTGTCTAGAGTTTGTTTGCAGTGGCAGCAGGCCCTGGCACACCCAAGTTCTCTCTCTCTGTGTTTCAAATACACAAATAAAAATATATTTTTTTAAAAAAAGCCAGTGGGGGCTGGAGAGATGGCTTAGCAGTTAAGATGCTTGCCTGTGAAGCCTAAGGACCAGGTTGGTTCTCCAGGTCCCACATAAGGTAGCTCATGCATCTGGAGTTCATTTGCAGTGGCTAGAGGCCCTGGCATGCCCATTCTCTCTTTCTCCCTCTCTCTCTCTCTAATAAATAAATAAATATAAATTTTTTTAAAAAGCTAGAGGGTAGCCAGGCGTGGTGGTGCATGCCTTTAATCGCAGCACTCTGTGTGGAGGCAGAGGTAGGAGGATTGCCATGAGTTCAAGTTCAAGAATTCCAAGTCAGCCTGGGCTAGAGTGGGACCATACCTCAAAAAACAAAAAACAAACAAACAAAAAGATAATCTAGAGGCAACTAACCCACAGGACAGAGACAGAGAAAGGGTCTAGCTGCCTGGTAAGTGAGGATAGGGGCCTAGAGGGGTGATGGGTGATGGGTGATGGGTGATGGGTGATGAGGGAAGGCCACCTGGGCAGGAATGTTCATTCACTCTCTGAACTTCTCTGTAACAGGGAACAAACAACATGATAGCAATTCTGGGGCTGAGGGAAGAGGAGAGTGAAATGTGGCACAGTGTGTTAGGATGGGGATCCAGTGAACTCCTACTCAAGAAAAAACATGGACGTGCAGAGAAGGGGCTCTGGATACACACACACACCACCACCACCACCACCACCCCCAGGCACAAAGCAATCTTCCAACTGGGATTATTGACCCTATACACCTAGAAAAGCCGCCCACCTTCCAGGACTATAGAGGGCTGGGGTAGAACTGTTTGCAGAGCTCATAAGCATCTAGGGTCACCTCTCTCAGCCTGAGTAGGCAGTGACCATGAGCAGTTCCATGATGCTCTCCACCCTACCCCGTTTTCTAACATCCTAACTCCCATCCCAGGAATAAGGCTATCAGGCTGGAGGTGGTCTATATGTGCACACACACACACACACACACACACACAAGCTCTGTCTCTCACAGTGCTCTGACCTTCTCCGTGCCACATCCTGTTCCATCCAGGAAAGGAACAAGGAGGCGACTGCACGTGCTTCTATCCAGGGGATCTGTGTGGCAGGAGAGAGCCTGGCACACATCCTGAGAGGAGAGACGGATGGCCCACTCAGGGTCTGTGGCAGTTGGGATGTAAAATGTCCTCCTGTGGCCTCCAGTGTTCATGATTAAGCTTCCTACTTAGGCCAGCTGCTGGAGCCTTTTGGAGGTGGAGCCTTGCTAGAGGAGGTGTGTTTCTGGGGGCCAACCTTGGGGTTGATTAGTCTAGCTGGTTGGGTGTTTAGAACCAGGTCATGCTTGCTTTTTCTCTCTCTCTCTGCTGTGGATATGTGACATTGTGAGCTGTTGCCATGTTTTCTCCACCCTGATGAAACTTTCCTTTGAAACTGTAAGCTTTCTGAAACCAGCCCCTTCCTCCCATAAGCTGCTTCTGGTCAGGTGATTTGTCCCAGTAATGAAATGCAAACTGCTATAAGGGGCTGTTTAATCAGTGTTCCTCCCAGACCACAGCACTCTGACACAGGCAGCACCCTGCTCCATGGCCATTGGTGGATGGCCTAGGAGGAGCAGACATGGCCAACTCCTCAGGGTCAGGAACAGGGACCATAAACAGGCCGACCATGCTACAAAAGGGCCCATGAAAAGTCCTAATCTCTCTTAAAATCAGAAGAAAAAAATGAACTTGAAATGTATATTAATAAACTTATAATAACTCACGGGTTTATACATTTTATAAAAACACTGAACACAGGGCTGGAGAAATGGCTCAGTGGTTAAGAGCATTTGATGCTTAAGCAGGAAGGCCTCTTGGGCAGGAGACCACTGTAAGGTTCAGGAGTGGCCAAGACCACGGAGACCACTCTGAGGCAAAGATGGAAGTTTTTATTTGGGGGGGGCGGGACACGAGCTGCCAAGACTGACTCTCAAGAGCAGAGCAGTCAACTTGGGGTTACAGATAGTGGGCTTTATAGGCTCTTTAGCTGGGGGAAGGTGAGGAAGAGAAGAACTCCTTTGTTCTTTACATTAGCCATAGGGTGTGAGGCCAGCAGTGACCAGGTGGGAGATAAGGGGCAGGGAACCTAGACCTGGGGCATTGTTAGGCAAAGAAGGGATAAAGGCTGGACAGTTCCTTGAGGAATGTGTATGGCCCACCCCCTGGTATCTGTCGCCCTTCTGCTGTCCTCGGTGACTCCATTTTGTCCTGACCTAACAACCACCAAGTTTGACTCCCGAGGACCCACGTAAAGAGTTGGAAATAGCCGTGCATATCCATAACCCCAGTTCATGGGAAAACCAGAGGCTTGCTGGGGCTCGCTGACTGACAGCAGCTCCAGGTTGAGAGAGATATTCTGTCTCAAGGAGAGAAGTACACAGGTGAGCGGTAAGAGAAGGCTGTCTGACGTGGCCCCTGGCCTCCCCGTGCATGTGCATGAGACACATGCGTCTTCACACACATCATATCATACACACACACAACAAAAAATATTAAATGTAACCCTCTGCATGGGTGTGTAGTATGTGTGGTGTGGGGTGTGTGTGATGTATGCACATATGTGTACAAATGTGAGTACCCTGTATACACGGATACAGAGGCCAGAGGAGAACATCAGGTGTCCTCCTGTGCCACTCATCTACACGTTTCCTTGAGACAGTCTCTCACCAAAGCTGGAGCTGCTGTTTCTCCAGGCAGACTGACTGACCAATGACGCCCAGCAATTCTGCCCCCCTCCCCCCACTGCACATACTAGGGTTATAGGTGTGTGTGGACATGGCTGGCTTTTTACATGTGTGCTAGGGATCAAACCCGGGTTGCCTCGGGCCCTTTCAGGTGCTCATACTTGCATGGCAAACATTCTTACCCACTGAGCCATTCCTTGGCTCCTACATATAACTCTTAATGCTTTCTATGGACAAAGGAAGGAGCTTATCAGAATAAAAGGCAAATTTCCCAGGCAGCCCAGAGAGATCTGACTTGAGGTCCTGTCCTCTCTCTCTCTCTCTCTCTCATTGGTCCCTGTTTTCTCTATCTGCAGCCTGTTGTGGGCCACACTCCTACTCTGAATGGAGTCAGGGAGTCTCCTGGAAGCCCTCTGTGCTGAACACACCCACACAGGTTGGATGCCCTTGTGCCAGGAGCAACTATATAATCTGTGGGGCCCAGTCAAACAAAAATGTAGGGGGAGGGTTCAAAAATGTTTAAGACTTCAAGAGGTGACCACAAGCAATAAGCCAGGTGGTCCTCGGTGGGACCCTGAACCATGCTTCTGTGCCTAGCACCCAGCAGGTGTGGCCATTGCACCAGGAAGATGTGAGTTGTGCCAGGCGGGACTGGTGAAGGTGGAGTGAGGACTTACCAGATCCTCTCTGGAGAAGGTGCAGGCAACAGCTGTGGGGCCAAAGGCTATGCGGCACTGGTCATCCGCCCCATAGTACAGACCAGCGTGGACAGCCTGCTGGAGCTGCGTGAGCCTGGACTGTGGTGGATCCAACACACAGGGTGCCCGCCCTGCACTGTGACAGACCTGGGCTCAGGACTCTGGTGGACATCAGTGGGGTCAGGATGGAGGAGTGGACGTGGGGGTGGAAGCATTGGCTGGGGTGAGTCCCAAGGGCTTAGGGCCTCCGGAGAATGGAGAGGGATGCAGAGCAGACAGGTGGGCAAGGGTGGGATGGAGGCGAGGGCCTGGTATGGAAGGGCAGATGTGGGCATGGTGGGGTAGAAGGATAAGAGCATGTGGGGCCAGATGAAGGACAAAGGATAATTGAAAGGATGGGCCTAGGAGTGGGATGAGATGGAGTGGGTGCAGTGAAGTGAGAGCGAATGAAAGAGAGGGTGGTGTGGAGTGGACAGGAGAGGAGAGGATGGAGGAGGACAAGGGAGGGGTGAAGGGGGTGCTGGGACAGGAAGAGGGACAGCAGGGAAAAGGTACAGAGTGTAGGGTGGCTGAGTCTTATGAGCACGACAGCCCACCCTGGCTGGGTGGAGACCATACCTGAGCAGGTGCTGTAGCTGCCTGCGACTACAGGCAGACCACCCTAGAGCCCCACGGGCTGGCGCTGTGCTGGCAGAAGCCATCACATAGCCGCTGGGTTCACAGGCGCTGCCGCGGCCTGGAGCTCCATCGTGGTCCAGGCCAAAGCTGAGGACAGAAGCAGTGCTAAGCGTGGCCAGCGGGTCAGGGCTGAGCCACGGCTACATCCACTGCCTGACTAGTTCTCCTACCTGGGTTGCCCCCTGGCTCTTGCTGCTAGCCAAACCCAATTCTGTATAAGGAGCCCTGGAGGCTCTGCCTCAGCTTCCTACCTACATGAGGAGAGGAGTAGTGCTGGCCTGGCACAGTGGCACCCCCCCCATTCCTCTTTGGCTAATAATTATCAAAAAGCTTTAAAGATGTGGAAGCCAAGCTAATTAAGGTGCTATATGAGGTTGGGGGTAGAAGTGGGAACTGGAACCCAGCTAGGAGGCCTTGGAGGCCCTGGGGCTTCACTTATGGTGGCAGGTTGCATGGGTGTGTACAGCTTGTGGAAATTCAGCTGCATCTGCAGTATGGTTAAAAGAAAAGGGGGGGTTGGAGAGATGGGTTAGCGGTAAAGCACTTGCCTGTGTGAAGCCTAAGGACCCCGGTTCGAGGCTCGATTCCCCAGGACCCACGTTAGCCAGATGCACAAGAGGGCGCACGCATCTAGAGTTCGGTTGCAGTGGCTGGAAGCCCTGGCACGCCCATTCTCTCTCTCTCTCCCTCTCTCTCTCTCTCTCTGTCTCTTTCTCTCTCTGTCTGTTGCTCTCAACTAAATAAATAAAAATAAACAACAACAAAAAATTTTTAAAACCTAGGGCTGGGGAGATGGCTTAGCTGTTAAGATGCTTGTCAGCAAAGCCAAAGGAACCAGGTTTGATTCCCCAATACCCACTTAAAGCCAGATGCACAAGGTGGTACAAGCATCTGGAGTATGTTTGCAGTGGCTAGAGGCCCTGGTGTACCCATTCTCTCTCTGTATCTGCCTCTCTCTCTCTCTCTCTTTCAAATAAATAAATAAATAAATAATATGTTTTTTAAAATCCCAAAGCCAGGGCTGGAGAGATGGCTTAGCAGTTAAGCGCTTGCCTGTAAAGCCTAAGGACCCCGGTTCAAGGCTCAGTTCCCCAGGACCCACGTTAGCCAGATGCACAAGGGGGCGCATGCGTCTGGAGTTCGTTTGCAATGGCTGGAAGCTCTGGCGCGCCCATTCTCTCTCTCTCTCTCTCTCTCTCTCTCTCTCTCTCTTTCTCTCTCTCTCTTTCTCTCTCTCTCTGCCTCCTTCTCTCTGTCTATCACTCTCAAATAAATAAATAAAAATAAACAAAAAAAATCCCAAAGCCAGGCATGATGGTGCAGGCCTTTAATCCCAGCACTTGGGAGGCAGAGGTAGGAGGATTGCTGTGAGTTTGAGCCCAGCCTGGGAGTATAGAATGAGTTCAGGTCGGCCAGGGTTGGAGTGAGAGCCCACGTTGGAACAAAACAAAACCCAAAATGCGGCTGCCAAACTGGGCATGGTGGAGCACACCTTTAATCCCAGCACTCGGGAGGCACAGGTTGGAGGATCACTGTGAATTCGATGTCATCCTCGTACTACAGAGTTTCAGGTCAGCCTGAGCTAGAGTAAGACCCTGCCTCAAAAAAAAAAAAAAAAAAGTTACTCAATTTTGGAGGGTTGGGGAGATTGCTCAGTGGTTAAAGGTGCTTGTTTGCAAAGCCTGACAACTTGGACTCGATTCCTTAGTACCCATGTGAAGCCGGATACATAAAGTGGCCCATACATCTGGGATTTGCAGTATCAAAGGGTCCTAGTGTGTGCCCATTCTCTCTCTCTTCCTCCCTCCCTTGCAAATAAATAATAAATGAAGTATTTTTTAAATGTGTCTTTCTTTACTTAACTGTCATCGTTTATTACCGTTTTGGCTACATTCTTTGTAATTCCAGCAGCATCTTAAAGAGACAATGTGTCTATGTACAGTGAAAGAGCAAAGTGGCTTTCAATGTCAGAAATAAGAGCCACATTCTAACTGTACAACATTAAGGGGCATCTGATAGGCAGATCGTCTGTTTCTGAATGGGACTCTCTTTTCATTCTGTTCCTGGGCAGTAGCTTTCATACAAGGGCTGAGTTTCTACACCCCCTGGTCTCACCCCAAGTAAAAGTGACCCTCAGAGCCTAAGGAAGGAGAGCGGGTACAGGGGAAAGATCCTCTGAAAAGAAGGTGCTTAGCCACCATCCCTGAGAGCATTACCCAGCTCAGAGGGCTAATGGGCCACCAAAGCGAACCTTTCACTTCTTACTCTGAAAATCTCTGTATAATTTGACTTCCTCTTTCCTTTCCTTCTTTTCTTTCTATCTTTCTTTCTTTCTATCTTTCTTCCTTATTTATTTGGTCTTTCAAGGTAGAGTGTTGATCTAGCCCAGGCTGACCTGGAATTCACTATGTAGTCTCAGGGTGGCCTCAAACTCACAGTGATCCTCCTACCTCTGCCTCCCAAGTGCTGGGATTAAAGGTGTGTGCCACCACGCCTGGCTAATTTGATTATATGCAATGATTGGAATATTACTTTCATAACTTAAGAAATAAGGGCTGAATAGATTGCTCAGCAGTTAAAGGCACTTGCTAGCAAAGCCTGATGCCCTGGGTTTGATTCTCCAGTACCCACTTAAAACCAGATGCACAAAGTGGCTCATGCGTCTGGAGTTTGTTTGCAATGGCAAGAGGCCCTGGCATGCCTATTCTCACACTATCTGTATCTCTTTGCCTACAAATAAGTAAAAATACATTTTTTAAACTTAGAGAGGCTGCACTGGATTAAGAGAAGTAAAGAGGAGAAAGTACAAAGAGTTCCTCGCATGTTGAAGGCGGGAGGCAGTAGAGAGCCCATGTGGGACTAGGGTCCCCCATCTCAGCCCAGCAGAGCTGAGACAAGGGGGTTCTTACCAGAATAAGAACCGGGAAGTTCAGGAAAGGTGTACAACCAAGAAGAGCAAAAATTCATTTTTTTAAAAAGTTAAGCCAGGCATGGTGGCGCACGCCTTTAATCCCAGCACTCAGGATGCAGAGGTAGAAGGATCGCTGTGAGTTTGAGGCCAGCCTGGAACTGCAGAGTGTGTTCCAGGTCAGCCTGGGCTAGAATGAGACCCTATCTCAATAAAAATAAAAATAAAAGGAAGGGTAAGGGCCGGAGAGGGGGCTCAATAGTTAAAAGACTGCTTGCTGCTTAAGCATGAGGGCCTCTCAGGCTGGGGACCACCAATTTAAACCAACATTAAAAAAAAAAAAAAAGCTAGTATACCACTCCTAGGCGTTTATCCTAAGGACTCGTCTCACTACCTTAGAGATGCTTGCTCAACCATGCTTATGGCTGCTCTATTCACAATAGCTAGGAAATGGAACCAGCCTAGATGTCCCTCAACTGATGAGTGAGTGGATAATGAAGATGTGGCACATTTACACAATGGAGTTCTACTCAGCAGTAAAGAAAAATGAAGTTATGAAATTTGCAGGAAAATGGATGGATCTGGAAAGGATTATACTTAGTGAGGTAAGCCAGACCCAGAAAGCCAAATGTCACATGTTCTCTCTCATATATGGATACTAGCTACAAATGGTTGGACTTCTGTGTGAGTAGGAATAAAACTCAGTAGCAGAAGCCAGTAAGCTAGAAAGGGGATATAAAGGGAAGAGAAAGGGAGGGGGTACTTAATAGGATGATATTGTATATATGTAAGTAGAAGAACAGATTAATGGGGGGGGGTGAAAAGGCCTAAATGAGTTCAGGGGAAGAGATTGAGTAAAGGAAAGGTGGAGGGAGGGCTAGTCAAAATCTAAGAGGATATAAACAAGTCATATGGAAACCTACTGTTTTGGACAATGAAATACTCAGAAGCCATAGATCGTTACTAGAAAATTTTCAGTGCCAGGGATGGGATACCTTCCAGTGAGTTGTTGGCCAGGGAGGTCCCTGATATCCTCAAAACATTATAGGCCATTGCTGAGGCCCTTGGTTTCCCACCAGGAATAGATGGTAAGACCCTATTGCTGAAGACTCCTCATACTTGAGCTGCAAGACCACTGAGAAATCCTGCTGGGGCTGAGTTGAAAACCTCCTCCATGAAGACCGGCTGACAGAAAGCTGGAAAAAGCTACACTGCATGCAGTTCAATGGGAGAGAGAGAAATCACCAGTGAAGATACTCAACAGTAGACACTGCAAGCCTTATATTTGGCCAGCCAGGCCAAATAAGCTAATGGGTGCAATAGTGACATGTCTGTTATAGGGGAAACAAACCGCTCTCTAATTGGACTGGAGGCCCGCTTCATGGGAGGTGGTGGGGGGGAATACATCCCTGATACTGAAAACCTACAACAGGGATAATGTCTGCTAGTGTCTGGCTAAATGTATATACTATGCTCACCAAACTGCCCAGTAAGCACTTCTCTTAATGTTCATACCCATATATTAATGCTACTCTTACTTTTGGGTAGAGAAGCTTCTCTTTTCAGATGACAGTGACCTTGGGATGACTCAGAAGGCACCATGGTGCTGGGAAGAAGTGACAGAGGAGTGCTCAGCACTGAAACATCTCTATCACACCTTCCAAGGCTCAGGGTCCATTGCAGAAGAGGTGGCAGAAAGAATGTAAGAGCCAAAGGAAGGGTAGGACTCCTTACAATGCACTCCTCCAGTCGCAAAATGGCCTGGATATCCATGACTTCACAGTGCCTGACACTACCTACACAGGACCATCATAATAGGAGGAAAAGATCATGACATCAAAATCAGAGAGACTGGTTGAGAGGGGGAGTGGATATGATGGAGAGTGGAGTTCCAAAGGGGAAAGTGGGGGGAGGGAGGGAATTACCATGGGATATTGTCTACAATTATGGAAGTTGTCAATAAAAATAAATAAATAAATAAAAGCAGGGGGGAAGCTGGAGAGATGGTTCAACAGTTAAGCACTTGCCTGCAAAGCCTAATGGCCCACATAAAGCCAGATGCACCAAGTGGTGCATGCACCTGCAGTTTGTTTGCAGCAGCTAATGGCCCTGGCACACCCATTCTCTCTGTCTGTCTCTCTTCTCTCTATCTTTCTCTGCTTGCAAATAAATAAATAAATAAATAAATGTATTTATTTTATTTTATTTATTTATTTGAGAGCAACAGACAAAGAAGCAGAGAGAGAGAATGGGTGCACCAGGGCCTCCAGCCACTGCAAGCAAACTCCAGATGTATGTGCCACTTTGTGCATCTGGCTTAAGTGGGTACTGGGGAATCGAGCCTCGAACCGGGGTCCTTTGGCTTCACAGGCAAGCGCTTAACCGCTAAGCCATCTCTCCAGCCCCCAAATAAAAGTATTTTTTTTTAAAAAGCTGGGCATGGCGCCATGCATATCCATAATGGCCCGGTTGAAGGAAGGAGAGATGAGAAAATTATTGGGGCTCACAGATGGACAACAGCTCCAGGTTGAGGGAGAGACCTTGTCTCAATGATGAGTAATAAGAGGACACTCACGTTCTCCTCTGGCCTTCACACACACACGCACATGGGGTGCATGCATCTACATATTCGTGTGCATACACTACTCACCACACACATGCATAAGAAAAGCAGAGCATGGTGGCACACTCCTGTATCCCAGTGCTTAGGAGGTGGAGGAAGGAAGATCAGAAGTTCAAAGTCATCTTCAGCTATATCCTCAGTTTGAAGCCAGCCTGGGCTACATGAAACCCTGTCTCAAAACAACAAAAGCAGTAAACTGGGCATTGTGACACACACCTTTAATCCCAGAACTTGGGAGGCAGCGGTAGGAGGATCGCCATGAGTTCAAGGCCACCCTGAGACTACATAGTGAATTCCAGGTCAGCCTGGACTAGAGTGAGACTCTATGTCAGAAAAAAACAAAACAAAATAGTGTGACAAAGCAATGGAAAACATAAGCATAATCTTGCAAATAAAGTTATATATATATATATATATATATATATATATATATATATATATGTAAAGATAAATGAATACATGATATTGAGACATTTTTTAAGTGAGGAAACGTGGGATAATTTTCACAGCCTGCTTTTTCTTTATTAGAATTTCATTACAAAAATTTTCTAATTGCTAAATTTGTTTTACTTGTTTATGAAAACAAGCCTTCTTTATTTTTTATTTATTTTTAAATATATTTATATGAGCCAGGCGTGTTGGCACACCCCTTTAGTCCCAGCACTCAGGAGGCAGAGGTAGGAGGATTGCCTTGAGTTCCAGGCCACCCTAAGACTACATAATGAAGTCCAGGTCAGCCTGGGCTACAGCAAGACCCTACCTTGAAACACCCCCCAAAATATATATAGAGATGTGTGTGTGTGTGTGTGTGTGTGTGTGTGTGTGTGTGTGTATGTATTTGAGAGAGAAAAGAGGCAGATAGAGAGAATGGGCATGCCAGGGCCTCTAGCCACTGCAAATCAACTCCAGACGTATGTGCCACCTTGTGCATCTGACTTACATGGGTACTGGGGAATCAATCCTGGGTCCTTAGGCTTTGCAGGCAAGCACCTTAATCACTAAGCCATCTCTCTAGCCCTCTTTTAAATTTTTTTTTTATTTTTTTGTTTGGGTTTTTTTGAGGTAGGGTCTCACTCTGGTCCAGGCTGACCTGGAATTAACTGTGTAGTCTCAGGGTGGCCTTGAACTCACAGCAATCCTCCTACCTCTGCTCCCAAGTGCTGGGATTAAAGGCATGCACCACCACGCCCAGAATCTTTTCAAATTTTTGTTTATTTATTTGAGAGGCAGGCAGAGTGTGGTTGGGTACACCAGGGCCTCCTGCCACTGCAAACAGACTCCAGATGCATGTGCTACTCTGTGCATCTGGCTTTCCAGGGGTACTGGGGTATCAAACCTGGGCCATCAGACTTTGCAAGCAAGTGCCTTAACCACTGAACAATCTCTCCAGCCTCAAAAAAAAAAAAAAAAAAAGCTTCTTTTAGTCACTCAGACATCAGGAAATATCAGGCTTCCTCTGCTTGTTCCACTACTGCCTAATCACTTTGGGTCAGGGGTGAAGGTCTGGCAGGTTCTGCAAGGGCCCACTGCTTGCCTCCACCATGGTATCCAGATTGGCTCCCTGGCCAGGCTGGTGACAGCTGATGGGACCACATACCTGTGCCCAATCTCATGGGCGATGGTGACCCCCAAGTCAAAGCCAGTATCCTCGGTGACGAGGCAGCTCCAAGATGGGGAACAGATGCCTCCCAGCTGGGTGACCCCTCGAACCTGCCGGTTACCATCAGGCAACTCCAGGTCAAACCTTGGCAAGAGAAATAGTCACCTGGACAGATATAGTGCTGGCCACAGCCAAGTCCCCTGAGTAGAGGGCTGGGAGGTCATGGCGCCCCAGCCCTCTGGGGAAGGAGGCATGCTTAGGTGAGTTGAGCTACCTGGTTATGTAGAGGATCAGGTCAGCGTGCCCAGGGTCCTCGTCATCTGTGGGATTGATAGTCTGGCTCCATTCACAGACGCTCAACAGGGATGCAGTGATGTTGGTGGTAATGTTGGGAGCACCCTGGGGAGCAATGACAGAGCTTGGTTAGTACTGACTCCTGCTGCTGGCAAGTTCCTCAGTTGGTCCTCATAGCAACCCTATTGCTACCCCGCATGACAGACAGGGAAACTGAGGTTTTGAGAAGCATCGTCACTCAGAGCAGAGGGCCAGGAGAGTGGTCTGTCCGGCTTAGCCCTGTAGCTACCACTCCCCATGGGTTCTGCAGGGTCAGGACCCACCTCAGGTTCAGTGAAAATGATCAGCTTCACCAGGTGTACTTGGAACTGAGCCCCCAGGGACGGGTCCCTCAGCAGTTCTGACCCCTGCAAAAGGCAAAGTGTTATGGGTGGAGCTAGCCCAAGGGCCTTGGTGGGGACAGCTGGAGAGGAGGCAGGGCAGTTAAAAATGCTAGACCTTTGGCTGGGAGCCAGTGATAGACATCAGATGTTTCTGTGGACCCCCTCTAGCTGCTGTCTCCAGAAGACCAACTAACACAAACAAGAGGATCTTGGTAAAGTGAGATGAGAGCACGTGACTATCCTCAGTCTGAAACATTCCACACAAACACTGCCTCCCTCAGGCTGTTTTCACCCCATCCTTTCTCATCTCTGTTCACCCATCACCAAGACTAGTTTTCCCTCTCCTTTGTTAGGCAAGCCTTGCCCTTCCTCACAAGGTAGCATGAGAGCCTCCTCCACCCACCATGAGCTCTGTACCAGGCCACCTGCTCTTGGCTGTCTCAGACCATGTGTCAAGTAGTTTCATGGTCCCCAAGCATTGCTGTTGCTCTGTGTGGACATGACCCCAGAGTGAGATCCCTGCTGACTGCTGGCCTCAGCTGGCTTGAGTTTGAATCAAAGCCCTGTCTCTTCTCTGCTGTGCGCTAGCATCTTGCTCACGAAGCAGAGCCTTACTTTCCTCATCTATAATGTCGAGATCAGGCCTTGACTGGTTGGCTGACAATGGCCATACCCCCATTCTCAAATAAGAGCTCTACCCTCTGAGCAGTCCTCACAGACCATGTGAACGACCTTAGGGAGTCTGGGCTGAATACCTGGGTTTTGGCAAA
This sequence comes from Dipus sagitta, assembly GCA_036346955.1. NCBI lineage: Eukaryota > Metazoa > Chordata > Mammalia > Rodentia > Dipodidae > Dipus > Dipus sagitta. The sequence goes on along the minus strand of CM070770.1, from coordinate 148,008,237 downwards.
TTAGAATTGGAGGAAGGGACCCCAAAGTTTGAAGACAATGGTTTCCAAGTGACAGAGATCATTTTCTCTGAGAAAAACATTACCTCCAGGGCTTGTAGATGGAAAATTCTACACCTAAACCAGGTATGGTGGCACACGCCTTTAATTCCTGCACTCGGGAGGCAGAGGTATTCCGACATAAAAGTTAGTGGTGATGTGCACCTCTGCCTTCTTCACCCATAGGCTGAGGGAGAGGGTTCCGCAAGACACAGAGATGGGCATCTCCAGCAGCACAGCATCTGTTTACACTTTGGGCTCCCATCTGCCCTGTGCCTTCCTGAGTAGAAGGCAAGAGAACTGAGAGAAGGAGGCCTGGGAGGGCGGAAGGCAGTGTGGGCAGACTGCGTCCCCTGTTGGCCAAATGCATATTGGGGAGGAGAGGCTGTGGGGTGCACTCTGGGGCTACAAGAGGTTCCCTGGCCTCATCCACTCCCGCTGTAGGGGAAGGAAGCAGAAAAGAGTGACCTTCCACCTCGCTCCAGGGCCCTGAGCCCCCAGCCAACCCCAGCCCAGGTCTCTACAGCAGCTCAATACACTGAGTTCAAATATAACGCCACTTGATCACAAAGCCTACCCCTGGAGCGCTGGAAGCGCGTGAGGACAGCTCATAGGCCCGCCCGAGCCCTCGAGTCTGTGTCAGCCATCGCCCGCCTGCCAAGGACTCACGATGTTGAGGTTGGTGCGCACGTAGCGCTCTGTATCCTCCTGGTGAGCCTCGTAGACATCAGGGCCCACGGCCACCATCAGCTCCAGGTGCAGAGTGTCTCCTGCAGCCCTTGTCTCTCTCAGTCTCGGGAGGCGAGAGGAAGGATTGCCTGGGGGACGGGGAGGGATGGGGAGGAGAAGGCTGAGGAGGAAGGTTCTAGACAGCAGGTGCTGGTAAGCTAATGGAGAGAGTCTGGCCAGTCCTGGAAGGATGACCATTGGAAAGCAAGGAGCCTTATTTCATACCCACCCCAGGGGCCCAGCTCTGAGCTACTCCCAGGTCAAGGAGGGACAAGAGGCCCAGCTCAGAGTGAAAGGAGACAGCAAGGAGCTCTTGGGGAGCTCAGAGTAGCACCGAGCCCCACAGCGCGGCCCTCCATGCCTGTTTCCACAGACACCGTTGACCAGGGCTCTGCTTGTCCCTCCGGGGTCCTACTGCCAAGAAGAGTCGCAGAGCAGCTCTCTCTGGTGAGGAAGCAGGAGGAGGGGCAGGGTCCTGGAGGTAGGGGCCTATGTTACAGTCCTGCTCTTTCCAGCTCCAGGGCAGGTGGCCTGTCCTCCTTGGACCTTGCCTAGGAGCTGGACCGGAGCTTAGTGAAATAGACTCAACCTTAAAACAGGTGTTTTGTGAAGAATGGTCATGAACACGCCCCACAGGAAGGAGAACCCAAATGGAGTCTCTGGTCCCCATGGAAAGTGGGAGTCCAGGGCTGGAGAGATGGCTGAGCGGTTAAGAACTTGCCTGTGAAGCCTAAGGACCCCGGTTCGGAGCTCAATTCCCCAGGACCCACGTTAGTCAGATGCACAAGGGGCACACGCATCTGGAGTTCGTTTACAGAGGCTGGAAGCTCTGGCGCACCCATTCTCTCTCTCTCTCTCTCTCTCTCTCTCTCTCTCTCTCTCTGCCTCCTTCTCTCCGTCGCTCTCAAATAAATAAATAAACAAACAAAAAAATAAAAAAAAAAAAAAGAAAGTGGGAGTCCAGATAGGGGCTTACTCTCCCCCTGGAATCCCGCGGGCTCTGACCCAAGGCAGGAGTGTCCTACCCCCTGAGTCCAACCCCCTGCCACACATTCAGCTCCAGGGGCCCCTCCGGCTTAGCCCCAGGTTCCAGCCATCTGGAACATACATCTGTACATCTGGCATAGTGGGACAGTCCCTAATTCTCTCTATTCTGGCCACTAACCCACCTGCCTCTGGCCTCCACCACAGCTTTGTTTTTTTCTGTGTAAGTGTGTGTGCATGTGTGTATAGAAGTTCATATGTATGTGGATACACATGTGTGTGCGGGTGTGCAGGCATGTGTGTGAGCAAATGTGTAGAGGCCAGAGGTCGACATTCAGTGTCTTCCTCAAACACTATCCACTTAACTTTTTTTTCCCCCACTTTACCTTTTAAAAATATTTTATGGGCTGGAGACATGGCTTAGCAGTTAAGTGCTTGCCTGTGAAGCCTAATGACCCCGGTTCGAGGCTTGTTTCCCCAGGACCCATGTTAGCCAGATGCACAAGGGGGCGCACGCGTCTGGAGTTTGTTTGCAGTGGCTGGAGGCCCTGGTGCGCCCATTCTCTCTCTCTCTCTCTCTCTATCTGCCTCTTTCTCTCTCTCTGTCTGTCACTCTCAAATAAATAAATAAATAAATAAATAAATAAATAAATAATATACTTTATTATTTATTTATTTGAAAGAGGGAGAGAGAAAATGAATGGGCATGCCAGGGCCTCCAGCCACTGCAAATGAACTCCAGACTCATGCGCCACTTCGTGTATCTGGCTTACGTGGGTCCTGGGGAATTGAGCCTGGATCTTTTGTCCTTGCAGGCAAGTGCCTTATCCTCTAAGCCATCTCTCCAGCCCTCCACTTTACTTTTGAGACAGGGCCTTCTCACTGACTGAGGAGCTCACTGATTGGGCTGACTAGCTAGCCAGTAAGTCCTAAGGTTCCTCCTGCCCCTGCCTCCCCAGCACTGAGCTTACTGGCACACACCATGCCTGGTTTTTATGTGGGTGCCATGGTTCCAAATTCAGAACCTCATGTTTGCATAGCAAGCACTTCACTGACTGAGACACCTTGTCTCAACACTAGCTTTTTTTTTTTCAAGGTAGGATCTCACTGTAGCCCAAGCTGACCTGGAGCTCACTCTGTGGTCCCAGGCTGGCCTCAAACTCACAGTGATCCTCCTACCTCAGCCTCACAAATGCTGGGATTAAAAGCATGCACCACCACACCCGGCTACCACTAGCTTTTTTTTTTCTGAGGTAGGGTCTCACTCTAGCCCGGGCTGACCTGGAATTCACTATGGAGTCTCAGGGTGGCCTCGAACTCACGGCGATCCTGCTACCTCTGCCTCCCGAGTGCTGGGATTAAAGGTGTGCGCCACCACGCCCGGCTTTACCACTAGCTTTTTAATCACCAATAAATAGCACTACTGGAAAAAGGGGATTGACAACCTGAGCATCAGACTCACGGGCCGTGGGAAAGCCTTTGCTATAGGGAGCTCCCCAGGGCAGGAGCCAGGGGCTCATTAACCAGTGCCCACCTTGTTCCCACAAAAGGAATAAATATTTACAGCCATGGCCAGAAGCCACGAAGTTCCTGAAAATCAGCCAGCCCAGTGGAGGCTATGGCCAAAGAGACCAGCCAGCGAATGGCCATTCCCTTGTGATGCTTCGCAGAGGCAGGGGTCAGGGCCCTGGCTCAGCCAGAACAGGCATGGATCCCGCTGGCAGGAAGTAAGGAGCTAATTAACAAGGAGACGCTGCTCCTCCGACCCCCTCCCTGCAGAGCCCCATGGCTCTGACTCAGTGGGAACCCCCGAGTCCCCTCCAGGGCCCAAGAAAGTCCCCTGACTGAGAGAATACAGGACAACTACCTGTGGAAGCGGTAACATCTGGGCGGAAGTAAGAAGATACTGACTCGGGCTCCAGAAAATTCTGCAAAATAAAAAGAGAGACTGGTGAGCGTGGTGGCATACTCCTTTAATCCCAGCACTCGGGAGGCAGAGGTAGGAGGATCACCATGAGTTTGAGGCCACCCTGAGGTGACATAGGGAATTCCAGGTCAGCCTGGGCTAGAGTGAAACTCTGCCCCACAAACAAACAAACAAACAAACAAACAAAAGAGTTCAAAAAGAGATAGAGAAGGAGAATGGAGGAGACAAGACCAGGGAAGAAAGGATAGCAGGGGAGACAGGGAGGGGTCTGTGCCAACAGGAGAGGCTGAGAAGAGCAGTCCCCACAGGCCTGGCACAGAAAATGGAGGGTGTTGGTCTTCACGAGAGTAAACCAATTCCCTCCTCTGTGAGCAAAAAGACCACATGCCCTCTACCCTGGGCTATTCGACAGCCCCCTCCCCCGGGTGACCCCAACACTGAATACTAGTTCCTGGTGTGAGCTCACCGGTTGGAAATCAGAGAGCCCCCAGCAGCCCAGGACGAAGAAGACACCAGTGAGGGCTCCCTGGATCCTGGCCACAGAGAGAGGGTGGCATGTCACCAAAGGCCGAAGCTGGCTCATCCTCAGGAGGGTCAGTTAGTTGGTGGCTGGACAGGGGCCTTGGTGAATGGGAATCTGGTCGCTGTGAAATATGACAGGCCTCACTTGTTGGCTGGGCGGAACATTAGGCAGTGTTTACTCTAGGGCACTTCCTCTCAAGGAATTAGGCAGGGCCATGGCTTGGGAGGCCTGCAGCTCCTCCTTCTGGGAGCTTGTTCGGGGATGGTCCCCAGGGCAGAGTGTCTTAACCATGTCCTGCACCGAGAGAGAGCCTACTAGTTCATTCACAAGCCTCCTAGAAGGGGCTGCTTAGCAATCCCTTCTGGACAGGAGCAAGCTCTGGCCCAGGGCCTTGGGGACATGAGCTCATGAAGGATGATTCATGGGGGCTGGAGAGATGACTTAGTGGTTAAGGCGTTTGCCTGCAAAGCCTAAGGACCCATGTTCAACTCTCCAGATCCCACATAAGCCAGATGCACAAGGTGACGCATGCATAAGGTCACATATGCACACAAGGTGGCAGATGCATCTGGAGTTCGATTACAGTGGCTGGAGGCCCTGGCATGCCAATTCTCTCTCTCTCTCTCCCTCTCCCCCTCTGCCTCTCCCTCTCCCTCTCTCTCATTACAAAATTGTAGTGGCTCACACCTTTAATCCCAGCACTCGGGAGGCAGAGGTAGAAGGATTGCTGTGAGTTCAAAGCCACCCTGAGACTACATAGTGAATTCCAGGTCAGCCTGAGCTAGAGTGAAACCCTACCTCAATAAAACAAAAACAAAAAAAAAGTGCAGTCTATTGGGCTTGCCTCAAAAAAAAAAAAAAAAAAAAAGATTGATGGGATCTCAGGGTCTCTGACTGACAAACAAGTGTGGTAGTCTGAATGTATGTCCCCCATTGACTCAGTTGTTAAAATTTAACTTGTAACTTGGATCTCCAGCTGCCTGGCTAGACATATCATTGGGAGCATATCCTGGAGTCCAGCCCTAAGATGTCACTAGGGATGGATCTGAATTCCAGCCCAAAAGGTGTAAGAGAGTACTTTGAGTTCTGGGGAACCTGCTTGTTGCCAAATTTGGTGCTGCAGGTGGTCTCTCTCTCTCTCTCTCTCTCCTTAGATTTATAAATGGAAGCCAACTTCTCCCACCATCTGATGGTATTTCCTCTGGATCTGTAAGCTTGAAATAAATCCTTTCCTCCCATAAAACTGTGTTCGGTTGGATGCTCATCCCAGAGTGGTGGAGCTGTCTACTACAAACAGCCTGGACCAGAGGTTCTACAAGCCTGGTCCCCTCAGTCTGAGGTCCCTCTGGCACCCCTATTTCCCTGACTTGTTCCAGCACTCTTGTCCTCTTTGCCCAGCCTAGATCCTGAGCTTGTCACCGCAATGCACATGCAGACAGCCTGTGTCCTTGCCTCATTTTCCCCCTCCTCTCATTCCACAACTAGGCACCTGGTCTGCACCTAAACCCAACAGAGCAGGCCAGGGACCCCGCACTTCTGCGTGCGTTGTCACAAACCGTGTGACATTCCTACTGCACTTCCTGAGAGTTTTCATACACATGCTCCAAACCACTTTTGCAGACCCCTCACGTCACCTGTGCCAGTTCCCCACGATGGTTTGGACCTCAAATGAAGGCCTGGTCACCAACTTGTGGCACTATTGGGAGATGTGGAACCTTTCAGAGGTAGAACCCAGTGGGAGGGACCAGGTTATTGGGAGTGTGTGCTTGGAGGATGTTAGGATCCTGGTTCTTTCCCCTCTTTGTTTCCTGACTGCTATGACCTGAGCAGTCACATCCATCTGCCATGATGTTCCATCCCACCACAGACTCCAAAACAATAGGACCAAGTGGCTATGGACTGAAATCATGAAATGAATCATTTCTCCTTATAAAGTTGATTATCTCGGGTATTTTGTCACAGTGATGGAAAGCTAACACACGCACCTCCTCACGGTGACCAGCATGGGCTGCACCATTGTCTTCCCACTGCTAAACTTACAGCCTCCTCCTCTACCACAGGCCCTTTCTGCCCGGCCAGCCTGGCTCTGGGTCCCTCCATCCCTCTCTTCTCCCTTCCTCCTTTCCTCCCTCTTGCCTCCCTGAAGTTTTTCTCCTTCAGTTCTTCCCTCTCCCTCCTGCATCATTGTCCCTGCCCCTCCACCACATTCATTTATTTATTCATTCATCATTCAGCCAACAGACACTTAGCCGAGCTCCTGAAATGGGCGAGGCAGGCACACGACACCAGCGGAGAGCTGCCATGAGCCAACCAGACAGCTGCACTGCGGGTGCTTGGGGAAGAGACTCCAACAGGAAACTAACTAGACATGCACATCACAGAGCGTTTTAGAGCTGGTGAGTGTTGCAGAGATAGGATAAAATGTGACGAGAAGGAGGGACAGGTGCCACTTTATAGAGCAAGGCTCTGAGAGAAGACAGAACTATGGCACCCATCAGTGTGCCCAGACTCTACTGTCTCAGGATTGACCAACACCAGCCACCTCCTCTTGATCCACACTGGCCCCCATCACATCCTCACTCTTTGCTGTCTTTAAGCACAATGTGAAAATGCTGTGTCCGGGGGCCATGTTTCTTCCTCACCATCCACGTCCCAAGAGATTGTTGGGGGCGCACCCTAAATCTCAATACCACACCCAACCCCCATACCCCAGTCCTTGGCTTAGCCCCTCAGCAGCATTTGGCGTGGGGGCACTTCCCTCCTGACCCCCAGGATTCCACACACACACTCCTGATACTCTTTCCCAGAACTGGCTTCTCCTCTCTTGGAGAGCTCCAAAAGTGGTAGGTCCTGGCCCTTGGCCCCCAGCACCCCCTCTTTACTCTACTCTCTAGAGGAAGTTCTCATCATTTGATGTTGCCTTGGCACCCATTCAAATCTAAGTTGGGCTTTCCCAAAAGCAGGGCTTGGTTATCTCTGACAGTTTCCAGTTGGCTCGTGGGGACTAGAGATAATGGGTTCTAACGCCTATTTGATCCATAAACCCTGTTATCCTTGGAGTTACTCCCTCTGTTAACAATTCAGGGATAGGCACGGGCCCCCTCTCCCTCTTTTGCAACCCTGGCTGGCCTCCAACTTGCTAGGTAGCAAAGGATGGCCTCGAACTCCTGATCTCTACCTCCCAAGTACTAGGATTACAGGTGTGTTATCACTATACTCAGCTTATGTGGTGCCGGGGACCTGACCCACCAGGTTCAGTATAATGTCATGATGGCTCCAGTGGAGAACAGGCCATTGGTCTGTACTTTGAATGGAAAGAACATCGCATGGAAACCCCCCTTCAGCCTCTCTCTCTGTCTCTCTGTCTCTGTCTCTCTCTCTCTCTCGTCTTTTCTAGGTAGGGTCTCACTGTACCCCAGGCTAACTTGGAACTCACCCTGTAGCCCAGGCTAGCCTCAAACTCATGGGGATATCCTCTTACCTCAGCCACCCAAGTGCTAGAACAAAAAGCATGTGCCACCATGCCTAGCTTAGGAGCTGTTTTTCAACAATGCCATTCTCATGAGCGATCCCATTCTCATGAGTAATAAACCCAGGACCCCTCCAACAACTCCATAAAATGCCTGCTTCCCCCCACCCCCCATCAACAGGCAGCCTAAATTTCCCTTGATCAGTGCTATTCTCCTTTTCCTCAGCCACTTTTATTTTTTCCAATTAAAACTTTTGCCAGGCCAGGTATGGTGGCTCATGCCTTTAATCCCAGCACTCGGGAGGCTGAGGTAGGACGACTGCTGTGAGTTCAAGATCAGCCGAAGACCACATAGTGAGTTACAGGTCAGCCTGGGCTAGAGAGAAATCCTACATCAAAAGAAAGAAAGAAAGAAAGAAAGAAAGAAAGAAAGAAAGAAAGAAAGAAAGAAAGAAAGAAAGAGCTTTTGCCTGAGAGTTCAAACTCAATCTGGTTTTATTTTTAGAATCATTGGAACACATTGCCACATATCCCATATTGATTTCAGTTCTTCCTGAGGTCCATCCAGTTATGACCTGGGACAGCCAGAGACACCTGCCTGACTCACCCCACTGCCTCTCACACCTGGCCCTGACCGTGCAGATAGCTGCAGTGACATATCTCAGGTACAACCTGAACTCACTTTTTTTTTTTTTTTCAAAGTAAGGTCTTGCTTCTAGCCTAGGCTGACCTGCAATTCACTATGTCTTCTCAGGGTGGCCTCGAACTCATGGCGATCCTCCTACCTCTGCCTCCCAAGTGCTGGGATTAAAGGTGTGTGCCACCATGTCCACATTATTGAATTTACATTTTTATTTGCCATTGACCACCAGAAAAAAAAGTGACTCAAGTCCTCCATCTATTTTGTTTCTAGCATTAAATTCATTTAGAACTCAGCCGGGCGTTGTGGCACACGCCTTTAATCCCAGCACTCAGGAGGCAGAGGTAGGAGGATTGCCATGAGTTCAAGGCCACCCTGAGACTCCATAATGAATTCCAGGTCAGCCTGGGCTAGAATGAGACCCTACCTCGAAAAAAAAAAAATTCATTTAAAACTCTCCTGGGGACTCCTGTATAGTTGATATAAATGTAGAAATCAAATGACTCAGGTGTAGACCTTGTAGCCTGAGAATGAGTTTTGCTTTGCTAAGATGAGGAGAATTAAAGGCCAGAGTCAAAGATAAGGCCAACTGAACCAGCTCTCAGGTCCCATACCAGTTGGGTAGGAGGCTTGAGGTTCCCCTGTCCACAGTACCACCATATGTCTGCTCAGGAGACATTGGGCTCTGAGTAACTGATAGTTGTCCCTCTGTTATTTGAGGCATTTGTGATGTAGGTACATGCTTTGAGATGCCTCAATGGGTGAGTGAACCTAGTCCCCTGCCACGTAAGATATGAGGAGAAATTTGCCAGCATTCGACTTGCTCCAGTGGGGTCTGTGTCCTATCTGGCTGTAAAAGGTGCTGCTTGAGCTTAGGGACAAGCTGCCACACATTCATGACATTTTGAGAGCATGTACTTTAACCCATTCTACCCAAGCATTCAATTCTCTATATCCAGTCTCCAATCCTAAGGCTTCAGTTATCTTTATTTGGGGGGCAGAGTCATTACTAAGTTAATCAGGTTGTTTGTCATCCCCCGTGTCTGGGGTGGGGATTTCCTGTGACAGATTCGAATTAGCCAGCAGTTTAATGGAGCTCCTTCCTACTGGGTCTCATCCTGATACATCTGCTCTCAGTCCATACCAGAGCTCAGTAAGTGGATTTTGGTTCCCTGGCTAAACTGTCAATAAAAGGGAGTTTCTTTGTAAAGTTTCACAAATATCACAGAGAACTCCACTTGATAAAAATAATCTCTTGATGGTGACTCTGTGGTTAAGGCACTTGCCTGAAATTCCTAACAACCTGAGTTCAGTTCCCCAGGACCCAAGTAAAGCCAGATGCACATGGTGGTGCACGCATCTGGAGCTCGTTTGCAGTGGCTGGAGGCCCTGGTGCTCCCATTCTTTCTGTTTGTCCCTCTTCTCTCAATTTCTCTGTGTTTGCAAATAAATAAATAATTTTAAACAACAAATAATAATAATCTCTCAAGCTGGAGAGATAGCACAGTGGTTAAGGCACTTGTCTGTAATGCCTAAGGACCCAGGTCTGATTCCCCAGTGCCTATGTAAATCCAGATGCACAGGGTGGTGCGTGCATCTGGAGTTCGTTAACAGTGGCTACAGGCCCTGGCATGCCCATTCTCTATCTTAAAAAAATCGTTTCTCTTTCAGTGTTTGTAAGCCAGGAGCAGCATGGTAAGGGTCAGCCATCCAGTCCTAATAATGAGTGGTCCACCATACTTCATTCCAACTGGAACAAGGTAGTTGGTACCAGTTCAGGACAGAGGTATTTATCTACTCCTCATAATTGTCTTTGGTTTTATAGATCCCTGAATGATTTGATGTGACAGGCATCAAACTTTATAACTAATGCCGGTAAGTTCTGAGTTATGGTAAATGTTAGCATGACTGGATATTTTATGCCCTGCCTTTTGTTTCCTGAGTGATGACCCAAAATAGACAAATCATTTTCAATGAAGAGCCCTCCATCTGCCCTGTTTTATCTCTAATTTGTCTCCTTCAGTGTTTCTTTTTAAAGATTATCTTCAGGGGTGGAGAGATGGCTTAACAGTTAAAATGCTTGCTTGCAAAGCCTGATGGCCCAGGTCCAATTCCCCAGTACCCACATAAAGACAGACACACAAAGAGGTACATGCATCTGGAGTTTGTCTGCAGTGTCAAGAGGCCCAGGATGACACTCTTTCTCTTAAATAAACAGATTAAATAATAAATAATTTTTGTTGTTGTTTGAGATAGGGCCTTACTCTAGCTCAGGCTGACCTGGAATTCACTATATAGTCTCAGAGTGGTCTTAAACTCACAGTGATCCTTCTACCTCTGCCTCTCAAATACTGGGATTAAAGGTGTGTGCCACTATGCCTGGCTTTTAAAAAAATATATTTTACGGGCTGGAGAGATGGCTTAGCGGTTAAGCGCTTGCCTGTGAAGTCTAAGGACCCCGGTTCGAGGCTCTATTTCCCAGGACCCACGTTAGCCAGATGCACAAGGGGCTCACGCATCTGGAGTTCGTTTGCAGTGGCTAGAGGCCCTGGCACGCCCATTCTCTCTCTCTCTGTCTGTTGCTCTCAAATAAATAAATAAAAATTAAATATATATATATGTATTTTTTTATTATTAATTTGAGAGAGAGAGAGGCAGATAGAATGGGTGCACCAGGGCCTCCAGACACATGCACCATCTTGTGCATCTGGCTTAAGTGGGTCCTGGGGAATTGAACCTGGGTCCTTTGGCTTTACAAGCAAGTGCCTTAACCATTAAGTCATCTCCCTAGCTCCAAATAAATAAATTTTTAAGATGACCTTTAAGGGCTTTTGAGGGAACTGATGAACTTCTGAATTATTTTATACCCCTTTCCTTGGTCTCCATTTACTAGTCCTGTAACTTCAATGTAATGAGTCCAGCCCTTCTCTGTCGCCTGTACAGCTGACTCAGTGGTCAGGAGCATTTGATAAGGACCTTCCCAGTTTGGCTGAAGTTTATCTTCTTTCCATGCTTTAATTAGCACCAAGTCAGAACGGATGAACCACAAATTCCAAGGGTGGGGTCTGGGCAAGAAGTCCCTTGGACGGAGAGATGACAAAGTAGAGGGTGTAGCCAGTATGTGGTTTTCAAAAATTTATCTCTTAAGAGTTTGATTTTTATAAAAGGGATTTGATTCATCAAAAAAAAAAAAAAAACATATATGTGGCCTGGAGAGATTGCTTAGTGGTTAAGGCACATTCCTGTGAAGCCTAAGGACCCAGGTTCGATTCTCCAGGTCCCACGTAAGCCAGATACTCATGGTGGTGCATGCGTCTGGAGTTTGTTTGCAATGGCTGGAGGCCCTGGCGCATCCACATGCCTATTCCCCCCCCCCCTCTCCCCCTTTTTCTGTCTGTCTGTCTATCTCTCTCTAATAAATAAGTAAATCTTTAAATGTGTGTGTGTGTGTGTTTGTGTGTTAGCCAGGCATGGTGGCACACGCCTTAAACCCCAGTACTCGGGAGGCAAAAGTAGGCGGATTATTGTGAGTTCGAGGCCACCCTGAGACTACATAGTGAATTCCAGGTCAGCCTGGGCTAGAGTGAAACCCTACCTCGAAAAAAAAAACAAACAACAGAGAGAGAGAGAGAGAGAGAGTTTGTTAAGCCAGCCAATTAATTTCCTTATCTGAATGTGTTTCTGGAGCCAGGAGTGGTGGTAAACACCTTTAATCCCAGCACTCTGGAGGCAGAGGTAGGAGGATCACCATAAATTTGAGGCCAGCCTGGGACTACAGAGTGAGTACCTAGCTTAGCCTGGGCAATAGCCAGACCCTTCCTCAAGAAAAGAAAGAAATAAAGGAAGGAAGAAAGGAAGGAAGGAAGAGAAAGAGGGAGGGGGGAAGGAGGGATGTGTTTCTGAAGAAATTTAGAAAAGGCAGGCAAAAGCCAGGTGTGGTGGCTCACACCTCTAATCCCAGCACCTATGAGGCAGAGGTAGGAGGCTCACTGTGAGTTCGAGGCCATCCTGAGATTACACAGTGAATTCCAGGTCAGCCTGGGTTAGAGGGGGACCCTACATCAATCCCCCCCAAAAACGCAGGCAAAAGTGATGCCATTTTTTGAGCCTTAATGACAACTGCAGTCACTTAGTGCTGAATTCTCCACTGTCACTTCTCAGCACTTAGGTGAATTTTGAGTCTACCCAGTGGTTACCACCATCACAAAAGAGAAGCTTCTCTAACCAGAAGTGAGAGTAGTATTAATATATGGACACAAACATACCAAACATGAATTCCCTCCATGGAGCAGGCCCAGACGTTGCTCATTCTTCTGAGATGAAGCCTTCAAACATTAGGGAGGGGTAGGCAGGCACCCTATCCTCTGTCAGCCCTGAAATTGTGAATGTGGGTGTAATTACAAATACATGCAGCTACTCAGATGATAGGACCAGCTTGAGGCCACACCTGGGCTTTGTGGAAGGATTCCACCCCTACCTGACACTGGAATTTTCCTAGTAACAACCCTATGGTTTCTGGGCACAACAATATCTACCTCCACACTACACTTCTGCTCAAACTCTCTTTTTTAACATTTTGTTTATTTTGTATTTATTTATTTGAGTGAAACAGACAAAGAGGCAGAGAGAGAGAATGGGCGCGCCAGGGCCTCCAGCCACTGCAAATGAACTCCAGACGCGTGCACCCCCTTGTGCATCTGGCTAACGTAGGTCCTGGGAAATCGAGCCTCAAACTGGGGTCCTTAGGCTTCACAGGCAAGCGCTTAACTGCTAAGCCATCTCTCCAGCCCAAACTCTCTCTTTTTAATACATATGTTATTAGCTAGGGAATAAGTAGGATTCCATATGGCTTATTCATAAACCTTAAATTTTGATTAACTCTCTTCCCAACCCCTCCTCTTCTCCATCCAACCATAACTTAAAAAAAAAAAAACTTTTATGGACAGCTTCCACAAGTATAGACAATAAACCATGATAATTCCCACCCCTATCATCCCCTCTCAAATCTACCTTCCATTGAATCACTTCTTTTTTCAATCAGTCTCTCTTATGTTTTGATGTCAATCTTTTCCTCCTACTATGAGGGTCTTGTGTAAGTAGTGCCAGGCCCTGTGAGGTCATGGATATTAAGACTATTTTGTGTCTGGAAGATTGCACTGTAAGCAGTCCTACCCTTTCTTTGGCTCTTGCATTCTTTCCACTACCTCATCCATAATGGGCCCTGAGCCTCGGAAGGCGTGATAAAGATATCTCAGTACTGAGCACTCCGCTCTCACTTCTTAGCACTATGGTGACTTTTGAGTCATTCCAGTGGTCACTGCCATCTGAAAAGAGAAGCTTCTCTAACCACAAGTGAGAGTAGCATTTATGTATAAATATAAACATCAAGAAAAGTGGGCAATTTGGTGAGCATAATATATGCATTTAGCCAGACAAGAACAGGCATTACACCTCTAGTGCTCATGACCTCCCCTGCCATAGGCTTTTGACTAGGTTTTCAGTACCAGGCATGTATTCTGTCCCGTGGAATGGGGCTCCAGTCCAATTAGAAAGCAGTTGATTTTCCCCCTAACAGACATGCCACCATTGCACCAGTTGGCACATTTGGCCTGTCTGGCTAATCTTAAGGCTTGCAGGGTCCACTACTATTTAACACCACTGATGACTTCTCTCTCCCAAAAGTCTGCATGCAGTATAACTCTTTGCAGCTTTCTGACAACCAGTCAGCAGGGAGGAGGTTTCCAGCTCAGCTCCAGCTTGATTTCTCAGTGACCTGCATCCTAAGCATGTGGAGTTTTCAGCAACAGGGTCTTACCATCTAGTTCCAACTGTGACTTGTAACTATTGCATCACATATAGCATGAGGTCCCCAGTGACTCCCCTTGGGTAATATTGACATTAGTTTCCTCATTATATGCTCGTTAATAATTTCTCTTCCGTCAAGGAATATCCACTTCTCATATTTAGTCTGAATGACTACTCTCACTATTTGAATTAGGTTTTTTTAGTTCTCTATATTAAACTGACCTTTGGAAACAATTGGGATTAGGTTAAATAGTTAAATTTCTTTCTTTTGAATTTTATTTATTTATTTATTTATGGGGGGGGGGGCGATAGAGAGAATGGGCATGCCAGGGCCTCCAACCACTGTAAGCAGACTCCAGATTCATGTGCTCCCTTCTGCATCTGGCTTACGTGGGTCCTGGGGAATCAAACCTGGGTCCTCTGACCTTGCAGGCAAATAAGTGCTATGACACCTAAACCATCTCTCCAGCCCTAAATTTCTTTTTTTTTTTTTTTTGTTTTTGTTTTTGTTTACTTGACAGGAGAAATTTTAGAAAAGGACTTCTTGAGTGAAACCCTACCTTGAAAAACCAAAAGAAAAAAAAAAGAAAAGGACTTATTTTGGTTCACAGTTTATTTATTTATTTACTTTATTTGAGAAAAAGAAGCAGAGAGAGAGACTGGGTACACCAGGGCCTTTAGCTGCTGCAAACAAATTCCAGACACATGTGCCACCTTGTGCATCTGGCTTACATGGGTCCTGGGGGATCAAACCTGGGTCTTTTGGCTTTGCAGACAAGTTCCTTAACTGCTAAATCATCTCTCCAGCCCCTAAATTTATCTCTCTAGAGAAGCTTGCTTTGTGGCTTCATCAGAGCTTGTTTCCCAGAGCCTCTATGGAGTCTCCTCTATGGTAGCCATTTACATGAATCAGTGCTATTTCTACTAGAAACAAGATACACTGTAGGACTGGTATTAATTCACCATGTACCACGTCAGGATGCTGGAAAGACCTATTCAGCCTGTTGGGGGTAAAGGTCATCAGTGATGTTAACCACTAGTGGACCCTGCAAGCTTTACAGCCAAATGTACCAACTGGTGCAATGGCGGCATGTCTGTTATGGTAAAAACCAGCTGCTCTCTGGTTGGACTTTAGGCCCACTCCACTGAAGGGAATGCCAGCCAAGTACTGAAAACTAAATGGAAGTTGAGCTAGCCAGCTCTGACACCAAGTTTTGGTGCTGACCTAACCAACCACAATGTTAGCTTCAGGTTTAATCCTTCCAGGAATCTTAATTCTAGAAGAAGGGAACTCCTTCTTAGGGAGTGGCTCAGGTTGTTTATGGAAAAACAGATCTAGGTGAAACACTGCAGAAGCTAGACAGCTTTCTTGGCTAGACAGACAGGGAAAAAGGGCCCTTGGTAGGTGAACCCCAAGATAATGAAGGGTTGACCCCACTTCATCCTTCTTTTTAGCCTAGGTGAATTTTCCCCCATTCATGAAAAATTCAGTTCCATGGGTTGGAGAGATGGCTTAGTGGCTAAGGCACTTGCCTGCAAAGCCAAAGGACCCAGGTTTGATTCCCCCAGACCCATGTAAGCCAGATGCACAAAGTGGCACATGTGTCTGGAATTCGTTTGCAGTGGCTACAGGCTCTGGCACACCCATTCTCCCCCCCCCCTTCTCTCTCAAATAAATAAATAAAAAGAAAAATATTAGGGCTGGAGAGATGGGCTTAGCAGTTAAGGTGCTTGCCTGCAAAGCCTAAGGACACAGCTTCGATTCTCCAGGTCCCACGTAAGCCAGAAGCACAAGGTGGTGCATGTGTCTGGAGTTTGTCTTTTTGCAGTGGCTAGAGGCCCTGGTGCACCCATTCTCTCTCTCTCTCTCTCTCTCTCTCTCTCTCTCCCTCTCTCTGTCTCTAATATATATACTATATATGTGTGTGTGTGTGTGTGTGTGTGTGTATGTATGTATATATATATATATATATTTTTTTTTTTTTTTGGTTTTTCGAAGTAGGGTTTCGCTGTAGCCCAGGCTGACCTGAAATTCACTATGAAGTCTCAGGGTGACCTCGAACTCACGAACTACCTCTGCCTTCTGAGTGCTGGGACTAAAGGCGTGCACCACCACACCCGGCATAAATAAATAATTTTTTTTTAAAACTCAAAAAATCTTTTTTAAAAAAGTTCAGTTCTTCCAGGCATGGTGGTACACACCTTTAATCCTAGCACTGGTAGGCAAAGGTAGGTGGATCGCCATGAGTTTGAGGCCACTCTGAGACTACATAGTGAATTCCAGGTCAGCCTGGACTAGAGTGAGGCCCTACCTTGAAAAAAATAAAAAGTTCAGTTCCTGGGCTGGAGAGATGGCTTAGCAGTTAAGGCACTTCCCTACAAAGCCTAATGACCCAGGTTTGATTCCCCAGTACCAAAGTAAAGCGAGATGCACAAGGTGATTGATGTATGTGTCTGGAGTTCGCTTGCAGTAGCTAGAGGTCCTGACGTGCCCATACTCTCTACCTGCCTCTTTCTGTCTCTCAAATAAATAAATAATTTTTAAATGTAAGTAGATGTACAGATTACTGGGGGTGGAATGGTCTAAGTGAGGTCATGAGAAGAGATTGAGTAAAAGAAGGGTGTGGGTAATCAAAATTCAAGATGTTATGAATAAGTCATATGGAAACCTACTTTTTTGGATAATGGCACACCCAGAAGCCATAGACTATTGCTAGAAAAAAAATCAGTGACAGCAAGTTGTTGGCCAGGGAGGTTCCTGATGCCCCCAAAACATTACAGGCCATTGCCAAGGCTTTTGGTTTCCCACCAGAAGTAGATGGTAAGACCCTATTGCTAATGACTACACATGTTTGGGCTGCAAGGTCACTGAGAAATCAAGCTGGATCTGATCTGAAACCATCCTCCCTGTAGACTTGCTGACAGAAAGCTGGAAAAAACTACACTGCATGCACCCCTATGAGAGAGAAAGAAGTCATAAATGGTGAAAACAGTGGACACTGCAAGCCTTAAGTTTGGCCAGCCAGGCCAAATGACCCAATAGGTACAATAGTGGCATGTCTGTTATAGAGGAAATCAACCGCTCTGTAAATGGACTGGAGACCTGCTCCATGGGATGGAATACATGCCTGGTACTGAAAACCTAATCAAAAACCTATGATGGGGGAGATCATGAGCCCTAGGAGTATAAAGCCCCCTTTTTTTCTGGCTAAATGCATATGTTATGCCCACCAAACTGTCTGGTAAGCACTTCTCTTAATGTCCATATACTACTCTCACTTTTGGTTAGAGAAGCTTCTCTTTTAGATGGCAATGACCACAGGGATGACCCAAAAGGCACCATAGTGCCGAGAAGAAGTGACAGAGGAGTATTTAGCACATAAATATCTCTACCACATCTTCCAAGGCTCAGGGTCCATTGCCAAATAGATGGAGGAAAGAATGTAAGAGCCAAAGAAAGGGTAGGACTCCTTACAATGCAATCGTTCAGGCAGAAATTGGCCTGAACAACCAAGACTTCACAGTGCCTACAACTACCTTCACAAGACCCTCATAATAAGAGGAAAAGATGATGACATCAAAATAAAAGAGACTAGGGCTGGAGAGATGGCTTAGCGGTTAAGCGCTTGCCTGTGAAGCCTAAGGACCCTGGTTCGAGGCTCAATTCCCCAGGACCCACGTTAGCCAGATGCACAAGGGGGCGCACACATCTGGAGTTCGTTAACAGAGGCTGGAAGCTCTGGCGCGCCCATTCTCTCTCTCTTTCTCTACCTCTCTGCCTCCTTCTCTCTGTCGCTCTCAAATAAATAAATAAATAAATAAATAAAATAAATAAATAAAAGAGACTAATCGAGAGAGGGAAAGGATGAAGAGTGGATTTGTGAAGGGGAAAGTGTGGGAGGGGAGGGAATTATCATGGTTTATTGTCTATAATTATGGAAGTTGTAAATAAAACAGTTAAAAAAATTCAGTTCCATTGGAACTGTGGATTTGTCCAGCTCTGAAAATCTCCTCCTCCCAGAGGAGACTGCTCTTTCTGCTTGCTTTCCCTCTTATTCTGACATAAACTCTATTCTTTTAAACACTTTCCTGCTGAAATCTACCACTCCCAGCCTTCTTTTCAGAGTATTTCTTCCCATGATTCTCTACAAAAGCCCACAAGTGGGGGAGGTGACAAAACCACAATGCCAGTAATATCATGATGACGTCTGGTTTTCTGAGCATGCAGACCCTTCATTAGTGCACATGTGTGGGAGAAGGCCCTGGTGCTGTAGCTTCTGATGTAGCGGAAACAAGCTACTTTTAATTCTTTAATCAGCAGAGAAAATGAACCCTACACCCCCACATATCATAGGGAACTTTTTTAGGAAAGAGATAAAAAGAGAAGCCAGATCCTTCTCTGACCTCTAGAAAAGTTAAGACTGCAAGGGCAGGCTCAAGAATATTCCCTGCTTTTACTTTAGGGAGCCCAGTCACCCTAAAGGGCCTCACTAGGCTCGGCTTTTCTACCCTGGCTTGTGCATGTGGTTGCCTAGCTGCTTTGGTTTAAGGCATCCCTTTATTACAGAAAGCTCTCTAAATTCCCCTGTGTTGGTTTTGGGTCTCTCAAAACCACCTGTGGTCATTTTTTTTCTTTTACTTTTTCTTCTGCTTTTCTTTTCTCTTTCTTCTCTTTTCTTTTCTTTTCTTTTCTGAGTTAGGCTGACCTGGAATTCGCTATGTAGTCTCAGGCTATCCTCCAACTCACAGCGACCCGCCTACCTCTGCCTCCCAAATGCTAGGATTAAAGGCCTACACCAGCACTCCCAGATGTTTGTAGTCTTTGAATTGTTGGGAAAAGACAAAGATCACAATAGCCCTCGGGAAGATGGTGTGGGGCTCATCCCTCCTTTCAGTGCACTGGCTGGGTTCCAGGAGAGGTACACTCTTCATGGCTTTCTGGTGTAATCTCCGCCCTCTTTGTTGAGTTTAATTAATTAATTTGTGAAGCAGAGAGAACGAGAGAGTATGGGCACACCCATGCCCTCTTGCCACTGCAAATGAACTCCAGATGCAGGAGCCACTTTGTGAATCTGGCTTTATGTAGGTACTGGGGATTGAGCGTGGGCTGCAGGCGTTGCAAACAAGTGCCTTTAGCCACTGAGTCATATCCCCAACCCCTTAATCAGTTTGTGGTTCGGCATTAGGACAACCATGCTACACAAAGTAACCTAGATGGGGGAGGGAACTTGGTGCATCCTACCTATTTGTATTTTCACAGTTTGAAAATTTAAGTCTTACTTAAAGCACTTTTTTTTTTTTTTTCTTTGAGGTAGGGTCACACTCTAGCCAAGGCTGACCTGGAATTCACTATGTAATCTCAGGCTGGCCTCGAACTCACAGTGATCCTCCTACCTCTGCCTCCTGAGTGCTGGGATTAAAGGCGCGCGCCACCACGCCCGGCTTAAAGCACTTTTACATTGAAAATGGGCCATTACATTTTCTCACACTCCCCAGAGAAACTCACATATAACCTCTAGGCTTACAGCAGCCACAGCAGTCTTGTTTATCAACGCATCGTATTGTCAGGGCCAAGTACGGTGGCACTATGGTTGCTATAAAGATATACATTATCGTAATTAAAATCGCGCTTATCATGATTATGGGAAACTGATGTCATGCCTAGGGCTCTGGGCAAACCAGTTGCGCGTTACGACCGTCTCCCAGAGTGAATGGTACAGGGCTTACACAGACCCCGCCCCTCCTTCCGGCCTCCCGCGGTGGTGCAACGCCGACTGCTACTCCCCCAGGCCCCTTCCGGCGTCGGCGAGTCTCATCACCCCGGCCTCCGCCCCGGGTCTCGGTGAGACCCTGGACTCCACTCAACCCTATCCGAGGTCTTCGACTCCGGACGCCGTTGGCTAGGGTGTCCTCCCTATTCTAGCGCAGGCAAACGGCCTGTCTCGCCCCGCCGCCGTCCATGTGGAACCACAGGCGGAGATCCGGTTTCCAGCCGGTCGCGAAGAGACGAACACTTCTGGGCGCTGGTGCGCCCGGCGAAGACACGCTGCGGGGAGCGGGGGGGTGCCTGAAGGTTTCTTCCGGGCTCTCCGCCGGCTCGCTTCCGAGGCCGGTGTCCAGAGGTGGGCAGCGTTCGCGTGGCGGCGCGGCCGGGCTGGCCCCGGGGTCGGGTCGCGAAGAGCGGAAAGATGAAGGCGAAGGCCCCGACTTCCGAGTGCGCCCCGAGCCTCCCCGCGGCCCAGCAGGGGCCGGCCAAGGAGCTCACTCGGAAGAAAAACAAAAAGAGGTTCAAGAAGCCCAAAGCGCAGGAAGGTCTTAGCAGGACTCCGGGAAGCCACCTCAGAGCCGTGGCGGGGCGACCTCCAAAGGCTCCCGAGGACTTTTCTCAAAACTGGAAGGCTCTACAAGAGGTGAGGCCGGAGAGGGCCTGCCGGCATCGCGGGCTTTTGGTGTGCTCGCCGCAGACGAGGGTTCCCTACACTATCTGCAGAGGAACATCTAGCCATAGAGAAGGAGGAACTGAACGCGAGACACACTGGCCGATGGCACACACGTGGTATAGAAGATTCCAGTGATGCGTAGGGCTTTGCAGAAGCTACTCATTAATAACAGCTGCTCTCAGTAGTTATTGAGGTCTTAAGGTGTGGGGCACCCCTGCCATTGGATCTATGAATGCATTGTATGTGTGCTTAGATAACATAACAGTAAGGGATTTTTGTTTCCTTTCTTTTGGTTTTTCGAGGTAAGATCTCGCTCTAGCCCAGGCTGACCTGGAATTCACTATGTAGTCTCCAGGTGCTCTCGAAATCTCGGCGATCCTCCAGCTGGAAATTGGACTCACACCTAGGCAGCCTGACCCTGAAGTCCACGCCCTAAATCTGCCGTACATACTGCCGTTCTTTTTTTTAAAAAAATGCTTTATTTATTTGAGAGAGAAAGAAGCATATAGGTAGAATGGGTGCACCAGGCCTCTAGCCACTACAGATGAACTCCAGACACATGCGTCACCTTGTGCATCTGGCTTTATGTGAGTACTGGGGAATCGAGCCTGGGTCCTTTGGCTTTGCCAGCAAGTGCCTTAACCGTTAAGCCATCTCTCCAGCCCCATACTGCCATTCTTTTTTTTTTTTCCCCATGAGGTTTTTGGCAGTTACAAACAGGATCAGACATAGAAACCCCTTCGTAGAACAGACCAAACAGAATTAAGAAATAGTGAAGGACTCAGAGATGAAAGATAAATATTACCTATAGTCAAAGTGAGAAGGTACCCCCAAAGCATGGCACAGAAGGCAAGAAGAAAAATACCTGAGCCAAGAGAAATAGTCTCCCCTTCCCAGCCAGGCTGAGAGAGCTGGGGAAGAATAGACTGGGCTGTGTGGGCAGCCTCCCTTATATCCCCATACTGCCATTCTTAATGGTGGTCAACATTTATGTACTTTGGATGTTGCTTTCCTGTCACTCATAATTTTTTTAATTTTGGGGGGGGGGGTTCAAGGTAGGGTCTCACTCTAGCCCAGGCTGACCAGGAATTCACTATATAGTCTCGGGATGCCCTCAAACTCACGGCAGTTCTCCTACCTCTGCCTCCCAAGTGCTGGGATTAACGGCGTGCACCGCCACGCTCTCTTTAATTGATTTTTTGAGGTAAGGTCTCACTCTAGCCCAGGCTGACCTGAAATTCACTATGTAGTTTCAGGCTGTTCTTAAACTTACAGCGACCCTCCTACCTCTGCCTCCCAAGTGCTGGGATTAAAGGTGTGTGCCATCATAGCCAGCTATGGTTTTTGTTCTGTTGGACTTCAAATATTTTTCTGGGAGTATCATTGAACCTTAGAAAACAGAGGACTTCTTGAGCACCATAACACTCCACCTGGCACCTTAGTGTGGGTGTTTCTAATAATAATTCTCTCTTGGCACTTGGGACCAGTCAGACTCACCTGGCTGATCTCAGGGTTCCATATGATTTTTAAGCACAAGCTGTTTCCCAAGAAAGTAAAGTAAAATTAATTTCATGGAGTGACATTTACTCTAGAGAACTTGGAGTTCTGTCTGATTTCTGCAAGAATCTAAACCATTCAGGTCTCTTCACTGTTAGGGGAACAGTTGAGTAGAAACTCATCATCTCTCAACTCTTGCCCCCATGCCAAGGTCTTAACTGTGCTCAAGAGCATCCCTGCTGGAGGTTTGAGCTCAAGAAGGTTCTACTCCCAGTCTTGGTCTCTGCTGCGATGAGACCACAGCTGTGGTGTTAGCCACTTATCAGCCACCTTTTGTTCGACAGGAGCTTTTCTTTCCATTGAACACACCCCTGTCTGCCCCAGACCCTAAACTATAGCCAATGTAGAGATGGCAAGGAGGAAGTGGTTATGCTTATCGGAGCTTCCTAGGAAGTCACTCTGAATTCATTAAAGAAGTGACAACATGGGCCGGAGAGATGGCTTAGAGGTTACGATGCTTGTCTGCAATGCCAAATGACCCAGGTTCAATTCCCCAGAACCCACATAAGCTAGATGCACAAGGTGGTACATGCTTCTGGAGTTTGTTTGCAGTGGCTGAAGGCCCTGCCATGCCCATACTTTCTCTCTGTATCTCTGCCTGCCTCTTTCTCTCTCAAATAAATTAATAAAAATATTTTTTTAAAAAGGAGTGACAACTGGGTATCCTGAGGTTTGGTGAAGTGTTACTAGCACTACTGCTGCTTTAGTCACTACTTATGGTGGAGAATATGAGTTGTTACTAGCACTTACTGCTGCTTTAGTCACTACTTATGGTGGAGAATATGAGTTGTTACTAGCACTTACTGCTGCTTTAGTCACTACTTATGGTGGAGAATATGAGTTGTTACTAGCACTACTGCTGCTTTAGTCACTACTTATGGTGGAGAATATGAGTTGTTACTAGCACTTACTGCTGCTTTAGTCACTACTTATGGTGGAGAATATGAGTTGTTACTAGCACTTACTGCTGCTTTAGTCACTACTTATGGTGGAGAATATGAGTTGTTACTAGCACTTACTGCTGCTTTAGTCACTACTTATGGTGGAGAATATGAGTTGTTACTAGCACTACTGCTGCTTTAGTCACTACTTATGGTGGAGAATATGAGTTGTTACTAGCACTTACTGCTGCTTTAGTCACTACTTATGGTGGAGAATATGAGTTGTTACTAGCACTACTGCTGCTTTAGTCACTACTTATGGTGGAGAATATGAGTTGTTACTAGCACTTACTGCTGCTTTAGTCACTACTTATGGTGGAGAATATGAGTTGTTACTAGCACTTACTGCTGCTTTAGTCACTACTTATGGTGGAGAATATGAGTTGTTACTAGCACTTACTGCTGCTTTAGTCACTACTTATGGTGGAGAATATGAGTTGTTACTAGCACTTACTGCTGCTTTAGTCACTACTTATGGTGGAGAATATGAGTTGTTACTAGCACTTACTGCTGCTTTAGTCACTACTTATGGTGGAGAATATGAGTTGTTACTAGCACTTACTGCTGCTTTAGTCACTACTTATGGTGGAGAATATGAGTTGTTACTAGCACTTACTGCTGCTTTAGTCACTACTTATGGTGGAGAATATGAGTTGTTACTAGCACTTACTGCTGCTTTAGTCACTACTTATGGTGGAGAATATGAGTTGTTACTAGCACTTACTGCTGCTTTAGTCACTACTTATGGTGGAGAATATGAGTTGTTACTAGCACTTACTGCTGCTTTAGTCACTACTTATGGTGGAGAATATGAGTTGTTACTAGCACTTACTGCTGCTTTAGTCACTACTTATGGTGGAGAATATGAGTTGTTACTAGCACTTACTGCTGCTTTAGTCACTACTTATGGTGGAGATATGAGTTGTTACTAGCACTTACTGCTGCTTTAGTCACTACTTATGGTGGAGAATATGAGTGTTACTAGCACTACTGCTGCCTTTAGTCACTACTTATGGTGGAGAATATGAGTTGGTACTAGCACTTACTGCTGCTTTAGTCACTACTTATGGTGGAGAATATGAGTTGTTACTAGCACTTACTGCTGCTTTCGTCACTACTTATGGTGGAGAAGTTGTACTAGGCACTTAACTGTGCTATCGCACAATTATGGTGGCGAATATGAGTTGTTTATCGCACTTACTGCTGCTTTAGTCACTATTATGGTGGAGAATATGAGTTGTTACTGCCTTACTGCAGCTTTGGACCTACTTATGGTGGCGAATATGAGTTCGTTACTAGCACTTACTGCTGCTTGTGGTCACTACTTATGGTGGAGAATATGAGTTGTTACTAGCACTTACTGCGGCTTTGGTCACTACTTCTGTGGAGAATATGAGTTGTTACTAGCACTTACTGCTGCTTTGGTCACTACTTATGGTGGAGAATATGAGTTGTTACTAGCACTTACTGCTGCTTTAGTCACTACTTATGGTGGAGAATATGAGTTGTTACTAGCACTTACTGCTGCTTTAGTCACTACTTATGGTGGAGAATATGAGTTGTTACTAGCACTTACTGCTGCTTTAGTCACTACTTACGGTGGAGAATATGAGTTGGAAGGTTTTTTTTTTTTTGGTAAGTATGTATGTATGTTCGCGAGTGTGGGTGTCCATGTGCTGTGACACACATGTGGAAGTAGAGGATAGCTTTCTGGGTCGGTCCTCAACTGGTTCCGCCTGGTTTGGAGGCAGGATCTCTTGTCTGTTCACTGCTGCATCAGATTGGCTGAACTTCTGGGAATTCTGTCTCTTCCTCCCAGCTTGCTTCAGCATGCTGGGATTACAGAAGCCCACCAAGGCCTCTGGCTTGTTTTGTTTTCGTTTTCGTTTCTTGAGGTAGGGTCTCGTCTAGCCCAGGCTGACCTGGAATTCACTATGTAGTCTCAGTGTGGCCTCAAACTCATGGTGATCCTCCTACTTCTGCCTCCCGAGTGCTGGGATTAAAGGTGTGTGCCACCATGCCCGGCTCACCTCTGGCTTTTTTATGTGGGAGTCTGGTACTCAGGCTTGTGTGGCAAATACTTTATCCACTGAGCCATCTCCACAGCCACAAAGTTTGAAGTTTTGTAGGAACAGAGGAGCAGATTTCAAATTATACTTTGTAATAAACAGTGGGAAAACATCTCAGCACTAGTGACTTATTCATCAGAAAGCTTTTCCACATCCTAGAAAGTTCCTATCAATGATGCTGACAGAAAGCATGTATGGATGATACATATGTGTGTGTATCTACATGTAAACATTTGTCTTCAATCTGTTAATGGTCAATTTAGAATTAAAATAGGATTTATATTTTGTTTTCTGATCCCATAGCTGCTGAAACAAAAATCACAGGCCCTAGAAAAACCTGTTGTCTCTCAGACTGATCTCAGAAAGCAGCCCAAAATTATCTCCCAGAACCGAAGAGAGATCTCAGCTAAACCAACGGGAGCTAAGATGGTGACAGAAAGAGACCAGCAGACCAGGGAATCTTTTACTACCCCATCTAAGGGGAACAGGAGGTTGCCAGTACCTCCCACGACAGCCAATGGAACAAAGCACAAGAAAGGAGCCAAGAAGAGGACACACAGTGACATTTCTTCTCAACAAGGAGATGGCAAAGACGAGTGGAAAGCTAAGAAGGCAGCTGTGCCCGTGGCGCCATCTGTACCCACTGAGTGAGTATTGCTTTCTCTACAGAGTCTCTTCTGTGGGGACTGGCACAGCCTGCTCTGCTGGTGGTGCTGCAGCCACCAAAGATGGCCCTCAGTGCCACATTTGGCCTTTGTGGTCCTCACTACTGAGAACAGGTGCTGAGGCCTCTTTTCTCACGGAGCCCCTGATTCTGTGGTGTTTGCTCCTTTCTTTACTTGTTTCCCTAGAGTGCGTGGGGGGCTAAAGGCACACCCATTCACAGTCACGGCTGTATCTTTGGGCTCCAGCATAAAGATTGGCACTTGATAAGTGCCAGCAAAAACTTGGTGGCATGAATGAATGATTGCTGGAGCCGGAAAGACCCAAATGTGAAACCTCATTCCTGCTGCTTGCCAGTAGGTGCCTTGGGGCAGGTTTCTGCATCCTCTGGGCCTCGAGTGGAGTTGGGAGGACCCACGGTGCAACATGCTTGCCTTGGTGTCTGGTGAGCACTTAATGAGCAGCTCACCTGGAGATGATGTGCTTATTATAAGTTAGAGGCTGCCTTCTGATGCCTGTGTTTTCAAAATGCAGTTGCTAAAGGGTGAAGAGAGGCGGGTTTGGTTGCTACCTCAGTGTTGTATTGTACAGGCATCAAGGCCCCTCCCTCCACTGAAGCTGATATAAATGGAGAATACAGACACTTTAGTAACTGAGTGTGGTCAGTGTAAACCCAGTAACCCAGTGAGAGAGCAAGGGACAGGAACATGCAGCAAGAGGCTATCTGGTGGGGTCAGGATTAGCTTTTTTTTTTTTTTTTTTTTTTTTTTTTTTGTGGGTGACTTTGAAGCCAATCCTGGGGCGTGAAGTTCATCAGGTAGCCATGGGACACAACCTTGGCCCTGTCTTTTTTACTGTTCTGAAAAGTGGGAGACAATGCAAGGCACATGTCTCTGTCCACTTTGTAGTCCTTGTACTTGTGACACTAAAGCCATTACTTGTGTACTTAGAAAGAAAATATCAGTAGTCATTCTACTGGAGGTAGGTTACATGTTTCTGTTTTACATTCTCCCACCTCTCTTCCCACTGGCCTTGAACTCACAGTGATCTTCCTACCTCAGCCTCCCAAGTGGCTGCTTTACTTTTTTTTTTTTCTTTTTTTCTTTTTTTTTGGGGGGGTTTTTCAAGGTTGTGTTTCGCTCTAGTCCAAGCTGACCTGGAATTTACTATGTAGTCTCAGGGTGGCCTGAAACTCACAGTGATCTTCCTACCTCTGCCTCTTAAGTGCTGGGATTAAAGGTGTGTGCCACCATGACCGGCTTGTTTTACATTGTTAATGTTTATTTATAGTTCCTAATCTTGAATAATGGCAATATTTTCTAATTTATTTTTTTGATTATGTATTTATTTGAGAAAGCAAGAGGGAGACAGAATGAATTTCTGCCTCTGCAAATTAACTCCATATGCATGTACCACTTTGTGCACCTGGCTTTATGTGGGTACTGGGGAATCAAACCCAGGCCCCAGACTTTGTGAGCAAGATCCTTTCGTTATCTCTCCAGCCTGGTATTGGCTAATTGGTGTCATTCCTCATGCCTCATCTATTGTTGAACAGTGGTCTGCCCGGCTGAGTTCCACCCAACAAGCATTGCAGGCCTTCTGATGGCGAGGTGCTCTCATCTTTGCCTTGTAGGAAAGACATCTGGTTTGATGATGTGGACCCCTTAGATATTGAGGCTGCCATAGGCCCCGAGGCAGCCAGGCTGGCACGGAAACAGCTGGGGCTGAGCGAAAGCAGCATCTCCCTGGTGAAGGAGCAAGCCTTTGATGGGTAAGCTTGGGCAGTAGCAGTAGCCACTGGAAATGTTCCTACTCCGGGGTTGGGGGCTCTTAGAGGAGGATTCCTCTCTCCTGCAGTTAAATGAGCAAGCACCAGACTATGACCACCCAGCATGTCTGTGAGTACACAGTGGTGACAGACAGGGCTGGGCCCATGGTATTTATTACACTGGGCCTTTGGTTCCCCTCAGGCTGACGAAAGCCTTGGCCCTGGATTGTGAGATGGTGGGCGTGGGCCCCAAGGGGGAGGAGAGCATCGCAGCCCGCGTGTCCATCGTGAACCAGTATGGGAAGTGTGTCTATGACAAGTACGTCAAGCCAACTGAGCACGTGACAGACTACAGGACAGCCGTCAGTGGGATACGGCCTGAGAACCTCAAGCAGGGTACGATACCATAGCAGGGAAATAGTGACTAGACTCATATCTCTTCCTCATCTGCTTTTCTACCCAGGAACACTCAGCATTGTAGGGGTCTTGACTCTTCTTACCTCCCCTTGGGGTAGCTAATGTGAAAGGTGCTGTCCTGTGTCCCATGCCTCCCTTCCCATCCACCACCAGGACCATGCTCTGGGATTGCTTTGTTTTCTGTGGCTGGGGATCAAAATGGAATGCATGGGACCAATAGGGGGGCCATGAGGTAAGAGCTGGGGGACAGATCACAGGGTCTCTTGGAAAGACCCTAGTAAAGTATGAGCAGCGAAGCCTCAAATAAGTTCCCTATGGTTGTGACATTGAGAACACGGCAGTTGTAGGAAGGCTTTTTCTCAGGGGTGAGCAGAGTAAGGAAGGTGGCTGAAAGAGGTGACAAGAAGAAATCCACTCTTACAGCAGAGACTGAGTCTGCATGTGGTGTGATAGAAGAGGCTTGGGAGTATGGCTGTGTGCTCCCCTCCCTCTTCAGTTCTCACCGCATACTGCCTGTTTTGTTTTTCTTGGTACCTATAGCCAGCAAGGTGTCCTGCTGCTCCTGAGTCATAAGCTGGCCAGCAACTCTTGGGTTGGTTTCTGTTCCAGGCATGAGGCTCTCCATCTGCTCTGCAAAGAGCTGGGCAGTGATGTGGTTACAGAACCCTTCTGAAGAGGGTGAGGGTGGAGACACAGTAGTCCCCAAAGGATATCTGCTGGGGGAAAGCAGCAGAGCTGTCTCCAGAGCCCAGGGTCCTACCATCTGTAGGAGAGTGCTAGTCTTTGTATTTATCTATTTATTTATTTGCAAGTAGAAAGAAGAGAAACTGAGACAGAGAGAATGGACATCCCAGGGCCTCTAGCTGCTGCAAACAAACTCCAGGTGCATGTGCCTCTTCGTGCATTTAGTTCTTTTTTTTTTTTTTTCTTTTTTTTTTTTTTTTTGTTGTTGTTGTCTTTTTGAGAGAGAGAAAGAATTGGCATGCCAGGGCCTCAGCCATTGAAATTGAATTCCAGACACTTGTGCCACCTAGTGGGCATGCGTGACCTTGCACTTGCCTCACTTTTGCATGTCTGGATTACGTGGGATCTGGAGAGTCAAACATGGGTCTTTAGGCTTCTCAGACAAGCACCTTAACTGCTAAGCTTTATTTACATGGATACTGGGGAATCAAACCCAGGTCATCAGACTCTGCAGGCGAGCGCCTTAATCACTGAACCATCTCTCCAGCCCCAGCCAGTCTTATTTTGATTCCACCTGGGAAGTCTGAAGTATAGTCCCTGAATTTTGGTTATTGCACTGAGTGGGAAGCTCATGGTTGAGTGGTTCAGAGATCCTAAGAACTCCTGTACTTCTGTGGGGCAGTGACAGGGCTTTGTAGACTGGTGGTGGTCTGTAGTCTGTAGTGATTGTTTTTTTGTTTGTTTTATTTTATTTTGTTTTGTTGATTTTTGAGGTAGGGTCTCACTCTGGCCCAGACTGACCTAGAATTAACTATGTAGTCTCAGGGTGGCCTAGAACTCACTGCAATCCTCCTACCTCTGCCTCCCAAGTGCTGGGATTAAAGGTATGTGCCACCACGCCTGGCTTGTAGTGATTGTTAGTAGAGCCCGTCTTTCTCACTCCTCTGAAGTGGGAGAGGAGCAGAAAGCACATGTGAACAGTGGGGTCCTGGGTTGCCTCCCATTGCCCTTCAGCCTGGCCTTGAGATCACAGCCTGTCATGTTAGGCTGGCCAGGGAAGGGCTTCTTCAGAGAATCTCAGTGATTTACATATTAAAAAGCACTTCTTTGTTTGGTTTTCAGGAGAAGAATTTGAAGTTGTGAAGAGGGAGGTGGCAGAAATGCTGAAGGGCAGAATTCTGGTGGGGCACGCACTGCGCAATGATTTAAAGGTGGGGGCTCGGTCCTCTCGGGAACTTCAGGGTGCAGGCTCTTTTGTATGAGCTATGTGTACAGCCTCGTATGGTCTGCCTCTAGATGTGTCATTCTGGGGTTCTTAATCCTTGGATTACTACCCTGTGTGCCCTATGTTGGGCATCCTCTAGGAATGATGTCATATGCAACTTCCTGAATTCTGGCTGTGTTCAAAGGACCATTTGAGGCACTCATTTTGAGAACCCTGGCTACACCGGAGCTTTCATGCCAAAGCAGCAGGCCGCCCTATGAAGGGGTCCTGGCTGTGGTGCTCACAGGTACCTCTTCATGTGCAGACAGCCTGATGTCTAGCATCTGCTCCATGACCAGGGGTCCTTTGCACAGAATCTGTGTGTCCTGACAAAGCCCTGTGGTTCTTGTCTAGTCCATGTCCAGTCTATGCCTACTTAGGCTTTGTTCTGTTGCTGGGACCCAGCCATGGTATTTTTTTCCCCCAGCATCCTAGAGAAAATGGAGTCCCAGACTGTTTGACAAAAGAGACACCTCTGCTGCTGTCTGGTGTGGTGGTCTGATGTCAGGCAGCATCCTTGCTGGGTTGTCCCTTAAACCCTTTAAGGACTGTTGGGTTATGCCTTTATGGGTGGCAGAGTTGAGCTTTGGGAATTAAGAGGGTAGCCTAGGACAATAGTTTGTACACACCCAAAGGCCAGTCCCCTCCCACTGCTGCTGAGTATCTAGGGGGCAGAGCCAGCTGCTGCCTCTTAGTTGCCCCTAGCAGACAGGGAACTGGCTGGAGATGTGTTTCTTCAGTATACATGGGGACTAGAGTCACCTTCCCAGGCTGGCCGCACATTGGCTAATTCAGTGGGAGGGGTAGGTAAGCTCAGAGGGCCCCTCCCAGTACCAGGGTGTGTGGCCTCCAGTCTCTGCCCTTTTAGGGTCCTGATTAGAGCCCCATGGGTGGACAGAATGGACATTGCCCTTCCTGGGTGTGGTCTGCTGTGTTGTATGGAACCCAAAGGCCATGTGCTCCAGGAGCCTCTGAGTGGTGCTTTTCATTCCCTCTTAAACACATGGGGCGGGACATGTGGCTCAGTACTGTGTGTACTTCCTGTGTGTAAGGACCTGGGCTCTACTCCAACACCAAAAAGATAAAAATAACAAGTGTTTAATAATTTTATAATTATTTCAAAATAATTTAATAAGGTTTAATAATTACATATAAGCAAAACTCACCTTTAAGACTCCCACCAGTGTGACATGTCCCTCCTCAGATAGGTCACCTGTGTAGGCCGTGTGAGTCTAGGAGATTGCTGAAGTAATAGGATGAATTGTTGAAATCTCATTTCTAGCTTCCCCATGTACAGAACCAACTCAAATACCAGTTATTTGCCAGTTAATAGATGCCTTTTTCTCCTACTTCCTTGATTTTTAAGTGTTTATTTTTACTAATGTTCTGAATATTTGGATATCCCTAAAGTCAAGGTGATAAGTTCCTTTCAGCAGTTCAAGTTCATATGCATGCCTTGTTTAAAAGTACATGTTACATACTAGGACTCCCTATAAGATGTTATTTGGACAAAGGGGATTCCATTACTAAAAATTGAAAGTAAAATTACTTGTCATTATTTTCTTCCAGGTACTGTTTCTTGATCATCCAAAGAAGAAAATCAGGGACACACAGAAATATAAGCCTTTTAAGACTCAAGTTAAGGTACTAAATGTGTGCCACTCAGGCATCAGTGTCTGACCCCTGGTACTGGCCTGTGGGTCAAAGGGGTTTGTTCTGATTTTCATTTTAACCTTTAAACGGAATCTTAAACTGGGTGGGGTAGATCATATCCTTAATCCCAGCATGTGGGAAGCTAGGGGAGGAAGATTGTTCTGAGTTTGAGGCCTGCCTGGACTATCTGTCTCAAAACACAACAACAACAAAAAAGGATCTTGACTGGGTGTGGTGGCACACATGCCTTTAGACCCAGTACTTGAGGCTGAGATAGGAGGATCTCAGCAAGTTCCAGGCCAGCCTGGGCTCGAGTGAGGCTCTGCCTCAGAAAAACAGAGCAAAAAAGACTCTCAGCCTGGGAAGATGGCTCAGTGAGTAAAAGTTTGCCACACAAGAATAAGGGCCTGAATTTGGATCCTCACGCCCACTTAAGGTCAGACAGATGGGAGACAGAGACAGGAAAGTCTCCAGAAGTATACAGGCTAGCAATCTTGTTGTACACAGCAGCAAAACAAGAGACCTTAGCAAAGTGGAAGAGGAGAGAAACGCCTGAGGCTGTCCTCTGACCTGTGTATGCCATGGCATACACATGAGCACACACATTCAAAAGATTTTTTACAAAACAGTTTTATTTATTTGAAAGAAAATAGGTGCTCCAGGGCCTCCTGCCACTGCAAACAAACTCCAGATGCATGCACCACTTTGTGCATCTGGCTTTACATGGGTGCTGGGGAATCAATGCTGAGCCATCTCTGCAGCCTCCTTTCCCCCCAGTGTTAGGGACGGAGCACAGACCCTGTCGTGTTAAGAAAGCCAGGCGTGGTGGCGCATACCTTCAATCCCAGCACTCAGGAGGCAGAGGTAGGAGGATTGCCGTGAGTTCGAGGCCACCCTGAGACTACATAGTGAATTCCAGGTCAGCCTGGGCCAGAGTGAAACCCTACCTCGGGAAACAAAAAGTGCTCTGTCACCGCTGCATCACTAGCCCTGGCTCCTCTTAGTGTGCTCATGGGCAGCATCATGTGCCACAGCAGGCTGGTGGCTGCAGCCCTAGATGCCACAGATGCTCTGAGTGACAGGGAAAGTGCGGGCCATTTGGGTGTGCTTGGTAGCAAGCTGTGCCCTGACCAGGAGTGGCTCCTGCTGAGTACTATCTCCCTCCCTCTGCAGAGTGGAAGACCGTCTCTGAAACTACTTTCTGAAAAGATTCTGGGGATCAGGGTTCAGCAGGCAGAGCATTGTTCGGTAAGTGTATACTTAGGTGACAGCCCTCAGGATTGGGAATTGTCCCTGCCCTCAAGACCCAGACGTGTGTCACTAAATGAGACATGGGGGATAGGGACCTGGGCAGATCAGTCTTATGAGATATTGATAAAATCTTACATAGTTACATTTCCTTAATTAGTACTTAACACAAACTACTGTTGTAATTTGGAGCAAAACTCTCTCTGATTAAAGGCTATGCTTAGTCCACTTCCTGTTACTGTGACAAATCCCTGAGGTTTGGAATCTTATGAAGAGGTTTGTTTAGCTCTTATTCTGGGGTCAGCTCTGCTAAGGGCCTTGTGGTGGATGGCACCACATGGTGAGGGAAAAGGGAAAGCCCACTTGACAGACAGGATACCTGCCAAAGCTGGAAGGAGCTGTCGTGCTGTCTTTATTAAGCCACTCTCAACCAGAATGGCCTGGCACACCAGAACTACCTCACGCCTTCCTAGGGCTTACCCTTTGACCTCCCACTAGGGCCCAGCTCCAGAAGATCATACCACTCCCACACTGATGGCCAAGCCTCCAGCATTTGAGCCCTGGGGTCAGAGCGCTTCCAGACCATAGCAAAGGTCATTTGGGACTGTGAGGTCTGTGGCTCTCCTGTAGAACAGGTCCCCCTATGGAAGGGAGCCTGTGGCTTTCTGGGCCCTGTTACGTGTCTCAGCTATGTGCCTCCGCACAGCCCCAGCTTCCCGGTACTCGCTGTCAGAACTGTGCATACCTCCACTCATCAGGGTTTCCCTCTGTGCTCCTGTAACAGGCTGCCCAATGAGATGTTCAGGATGGTCACTTGTTTTCCCCCTCACTGTCCTGCATAGTGTGTACCTCACTCCGCTTTGCAGCCCAGCACCATGTATGGACACTGGATGGGTGGTCAGTATTGCATTGATGTGTGTCGCTCAGGTCCAGGACGCCCAGGCAGCAATGAGGCTCTACATCATGGTGAAGCGGCAGTGGGAGAGCATGGCTGGAGAACGGCGCCCTCCAGCCACCACCCGAAATAACTGTAGTGAGCATGCCTAACACCAACTGCTCCTGCCCCCGCCCTCCTCTGTGGTGACGCCTTAGTCCAGTGACGGGTGGACTGGGTCCTGGAGGCCAGCCAAGACTCCAAGGCCAGGACTCGGGAACAGCGCTACTACAAGCTGGTGGAGTGCAAGCTGCTGGAACTTCTCCCCACTCTGGGCTCTGCCACCAGGGCCTGGTCCTGCTGCACCTGTGTGTTAGGGCAGACTGGGGAGGGGCTCAGGTGTGTGTTGTAGGTGCAGAGGGAGATGGGCAGCAGGGACGGACATACCTGGTGACTTGCTGAGCACCAGAGGAAGGTGGTGCTCAGTGCTGTCCTCTAAGATGCTGCTTTTCCTCTTGTGGATGAGCAGGGAAGCTCTGCTGAACTTAGGGGACCCAGGCCACATGCCTGCAGTCAGCTACTGATACATCTGCCAGTATGGCAGCAGCCTCACTGGGGACTTTCCTGAAGCTGTTGGGACTTGGAGGACCCCCTTTGCTGGGAGTAGGCGAGCAGTCCTTTCTAATTCTTGTGTACCTATTTGGCCCAGAGTTGGCTGAGACCAACATCCGCTACAGGCTTCTCCCCACAATTCAGGATGAGACTCAGGGCCACACGCCTCTTGGAGGTCCAGGACCCCTACTGACCTGGAGCACTGAGCAGAAAAGCCATGAGCTCCAGACCCTCTGGGCCTCAAACGAATCCAGGGTGGCCAGTCCTACTGACTAGTGAGTAAAGACCATGCTGTGCAGCTGTGGGGCAGGTGCTCCCACATAGCACCTTACACGAAGGCAGACTTGCTTTAATGGAACTGTGGGGCAGGGAATGGCTTAAGGTACAACACTTACCAGCATGGGCAAGGGCCTCAGTTCCATCCCTTAGCACCATAAAAAATAAATGTCTCAGCGGAGCTTGTGGATGCTTGGCTTCTCATCTAGAACCCTCTGGAGCCCAGCTGGGCAGCACTGCTGCCACCAGCCCAGTGGGGTGTGGTCTGTACAAAGATGGCAGGACCAAGTGCTTTCATGGCCCAGAGTTGGCTGAGGCCAACATCCACTACTGGCTTCTCCCCACAATCTGGGTGTGAGACTCAGCCACAGGCCTCTTGGGGGTCCAGGACCCTACTGACCTGGAGCACTGGGAGCAGAAAAGCCCCACCAGGAATAGCCAGTCTTGACAGGAAACAGCAGGGGTTTCTTTATTAGTCACTAAGGAGTGAGATATGGTACTGGTCCTGGTGACACTTGTACCTCGGGATAGGAAGGGCAGCACTTCAGGGTCCACAAAGAGGCCCTTCCTTCAGGGGTGGTGACCGGGTGACCTCTGCTTCCCCTGCAGCAGGGCCAGCTTCTCCCTTTCCTAGGGGCTGGAAAGTGCAGCTGCCTGCAGGGCCTTAAGCACCTCTTCTGCGTAGGAAATGAGCTCCTGGAAGGAGGAACAGACTGTCACAGTGGCTTCACAAGTTAGCTATGTAACAGTCCACTATGGACAGGATCTCTGAAGGTGGCTTAGGATTGAATTTGATCCATCCACAGGGATGGAATAGAAGGGAAATGGTATGAGGCTCGGGGTCAAGACCATGCAATCATCTATGGCCTGCCCCTGGGGCAGAGCTTCAGACTGGCCTGCTGGAGATGCCAAAGTTACTCACCAGGCTGGAGGTGAAGCGCTCCCGAATCTCCTGGACCAAGGCCCTGATGCCACTTGACTCCAGCTCTGGCAGGAGCTCCTCTGTGGAGCAGAGAAGGGCATGGGGCATAGGAGCCATT
Source organism: Dipus sagitta (assembly GCA_036346955.1). NCBI lineage: Eukaryota > Metazoa > Chordata > Mammalia > Rodentia > Dipodidae > Dipus > Dipus sagitta. Next base: position 147,972,618 of record CM070770.1, on the reverse strand, counting down.
CCCACCAACAGGACAAGGTGTGCCCAGGTGCCTTAGGCTTGGTATGGATGAGTGAGTAGGAAGTTACAGAGGCTCTGGACTCCTTCCCTCCCCTCCCCCTCTCCCCCCACCCCCAGTCAGGACTGGGAGCAGGGCTCTGACCCCTGGCTTCTAGAGAGATCAAGGTAAGGGTCCTCACTGTAGTAGGCCATGTGGGCCAGCAGCATGCAGAGGTTCTCCACCACCTCGGGGTCATCCTTGTAGTGTTCGTAGATCTCCTGGAGAAGGTGGAGTCCACTGCGGCCCTCTTCCAGCACTACCACCCGGAAGGCTACCAACTCTGGGCAGCAGAAAGCAGATGAGCCTGGGTTCCTACCTTGGTGCAGCCCCTTTGCAACTGGCCTTAGGTCACTTCCTCATCTCCCTATGCCCATTGACCCTGGGTGATCAAGTAACTGGTCATGGGGTTGCGGAGAGAACTCGGTGCTTGGGCCAGTGACCTCAGCCTTCTGTAAACAGGCCCTTCCTTGCCGTGAAATGTGTTGGGAAAGGCAGCTCTCTTGCTTCCCTGCAGTGTGGCTTTTGCACCCATCACCTTGCACTCAGGCAGCAAGGCCCTGACTCCTGTTGGGCAGGCGCTCAGCCTGTGGATAGGCCACACAGGCAGCTACCCCTGGATCTTGTGTCAGGCCCCATGCCCAAAGGGAATGTAACGTTTTCAGGCCCAGGTATGGCTCTGAATGGGAAGAGCCACCAAGCCCAGCAGCTCTCTGGAGGCCCCATTGTATTGGGCAGCCCAGTAGACTGGCATGGCTTGAACTGAGTGGGAGAGGAACCGAGGCGAGACAGCCCCTCAAAGCAAGGTTGTTACTTGGGTCATCACTGCTGTGCAGTTAGGACTGTGGGGGTCTGTAGCCCCACCTCTCATGGCTACTGACTGGCCTGTCTCTAGGCCCTAGATGGTTGTGCTAAGCTTAGTGTAGGGCCTGGTGTGAGCCTCAGAATAAGCCAGATTCATATTGGGGCTTTTTTCAGACCTGTGGGAGTGGGGGGAGCTCAAGCAGACATGGTCGGTCTGTATGTGGGTAAAGAAGATGGCTCCAAGACAGCATGAAGCAAAAACTGTGGTGCTTCCTGGAGGCCACAACCATGTAGATCACTGCGCTTCCCCTTTTCGTGGTTTTGCCGGGTTCAGTTTGGAAACAGCTGGTCGACATGACTCACGGGGACTGAGGTCACAGGTGGTCTTGTCATGCACTCACCTGACACCTTGGCGAGGCTGGTGAGGCCACGGAGTGCGTTGTTCACCAGCAGCCCTCTGTCAAGGCACAGCCAGATGCTTTTCATGTACAGCGCCGCCGCCGGTTCATAGCAGCTCTCTTCAACGCAGCCTGCAGAGTGTGGACTGTTGCGTTTGTGTCCCGGGTCACCCTCCGTCCGGTCCCAAACTCCCCGGCTGCTCACCCAGCAAGGACAGCAGCCACAGCACTGCACATCCCGCCTCAGCCATGTCCACATCCTCAGAGTGGGTGGCCAGCACGTGGATGATCAGGCCTGGGATCTTCTTCAAGGCAGCTTTGTTCACAATGACAGCTGGATTGGGACAAAGACGGGGACAACCCAGGCCTCGGGCGTGATCAGGAAGGCTCGTGTATATGTGCCCCGCGCCACCAAGAGCAACAGCAGAAAAGGGTGGTGCTTGGAACAGGGGTTCCCACTACCAGTGGAGACTTGGGGACTTTCGTGCTATGGACATGGGCACAGTCTCGGGGGCTTTCTGGACTTGCTGTGGCTTGGAGCCATCTCTTCTTGGGCAAGGCATTGCAGGGCCAAGATGGAGCCTAGAACAGGGCGGGCAACACAAGCCTGGAAATGCCTGTTCTGAGTCAAAAACTAGGCCAGGCCATGGAGTTCTCCAGCTGACTTCTTGAGCCAAGGACGATGTCCTGAAGGCTGTCCTCTCTCGCCCACCTTTGTCTCCTTGTGCTCCTGTACTGGGCTCTCAGAAGAGCCCCCACCCCCACAAGTTAAGGGACAACACATGGAGGCTTTCTTCCACAGTGGGTCTCCCATAGTGGGGACTGTGGAGGGAGGGCCTCACCATCCACTAGGAGGGACCAGAGGAAACTCAGGATGCCAAGGCAGGTGTCTCTATCCTCATGGAATCGGTCCAGGTGAATCAGGACAAGCTCAAACAGCCCCTTTTCCTGCAGCTCCTCAGAGATTGACTCTGCAGAAACCAAAAGAACTGGGGGAAAAAGAAAGGCCCTAGCTTGCTCTCTTAGCTTAGCACTGTGTGCTTTCCCATTGGGATGCCTGCCTGTTAAAAGTTGAGGCTCGCCGGGCGTGGTGGTGCACGCCTTTAATCCCAGCACTCGGGAGGCAGAGGTAGGAGGATTGCCATGAGTTTGAGGCGTCCCTGAGACTCCATAGTGAATTCTAGGTCAGCCTGGGCTAGAGTGAGACCCTACCTCGAAAAAAAAAAAAGTTGAGGCTCTCTCCCCCAAGTGGGCTAGTGTGAGTGAGAAATGAGTGCATCTGGAATGTTAGGAGCAGGCCATGGGACTCAGCCCCTGTGTCTGAGCACTTTGGACCCCCAGCTTCTTGCTGGAGGGATCGGTGCCCACTCTGAGTAGTTGGAGGAAAGTAAAAGACATTTCCCAGTCCATCCCCATAATCCTCTCAGCTGCTTAAGCCCCAGCCTGGTCACCTGTTACCTGCCTGCTTGGTGGCCTTATAAGCCAGCAGGGACAGAAAAGTACGATGTGAAATACTTGGCCAGGTGCTTGTGCACCTCTGTGGAAGGAACCAGTGCCCACAAAGGTGGGACCTGTCATAAAGAAAGCCGGGTGTGGTGGTGTACGCCTTTAATCCCAGCACTCGGGACGCAGAGGTAGGAAGGAGGATTGCTGTGAGTTCAAGGCCAGTCTGGGTTAGAGTGAGACTGTCTCAAAATAAATAAATAAATAAAAAATAAAAAAGCAAAAGTGGGCAGCCTCAGAATAGAGCCACCGAGAACCTTGTGCCTGTGTCCTGGGAACAGTCCTCCACAGCCCTGGTTCGGTGTTTCTGGCTCTGAGCCAGTGTGCAGAGGAGGGACAGGAGGGCCTGCACACCCACCCTGGCTGGAGATGATGGTGAGCAGGTTGTAGCACATGGCAATGAGCAGCTTCGAGTCGGGGTGGTGACGCATGAGGCTCATCAGGAACAACATGATGGAGCTGTTTAGTGGTTCCTGGGTTTCCATGTCCTGTGCCATCTCTTCTCAGGCCAGAGGAAGAAACAGGGTTAACCAGAGCTGGGGACAGCATCGCCACTGTATCAAGTATTAAGGAAAGGTGGGGGGGGGGAGGGGATCTGTATTGTTCTGTAGGCATGGTGCGGGTCTTTGTAAGTATCTTGATGCTACAAAGGACCAAGTGCCAGGACCTTGCTCAACAGGATGGCCAACCTGTTGCATCTCAGGCCAGTATTGGATTCCAAGAATCTGCTGGATCTGGTCAACATTAATCTAAATTATGGTTGGAACTACAGCCCACTCAGCCTGAGTATGATCCTCGGCACTGGCTCCCCACCCCACTCCCCCAGAAAGGTCACAAATTTTATCGAAGACCTCAATACTAAAACTAGAAAAGTAGGGGATGCAGAGATGGCTCAGCAGTTAAGACGTTTGCCTGCAAAGCCTAATGACCTGAGTTCAGTTCCCCAGTTCCCACATAAAATCAGATGCACAAAGTGGCACATGCATCTGGAGTTTGTTTACAGTGGCTGGAGGCCCTGGCGTGCCCATTCGCTCTTCCAGCCATAGTGGCACACACATTTGATCCCGGCACTTGGGAGACGGAAGTAGGAGGATCACTGAGAGTAAGAGGCCAGCCTGGGCTACAGCGAGACCCTACTTAAAAAAAAAAAAAAAGAAAAGCAACAATACTTCAGGCTTAAAGATGAAGCCATATGTGGTTGGGCATTCCTTTAATCCCAGCACTTGGGAGGCAGAGGTAGAATGATTGCTATGTGCTCAATTTCAGCCTGGACAACAGAGTTCCAGGTCAGCCTGGGCTAGAGTGAGACATGTTTCAAAAGAAAAACTTGTTTTGGTCTGGAGAGAGGTCTTAGAGATTAAGTGCTTGCCTGTAAATCCAAAGGACACAGATTTGATTCTTCAGGACCCACTTAAGCCAGATGTACAAGGCGGTGGGAGGCCCTGGTGCACTCTTTCTCTCTTAAATAAAAATTTAAAAAAATGTTTTAAAGAAAATGTTGCCAGGCATACACCTTTAATCCCAGCACTCGGGAGGCAGAGATAGGAGGATCGCCGTAAGTTCGAGGCCACCCTGAGTGAATTCCAGGTCAGCCTGGGCTAGATAGAGTGAGACCCTACCTTGAAACCCCCCCCCCCAAAAAAAAAGAAAGAAAGAGAGGGAAAGAGGAAAGAAAGGAACGGAAAGAAAAAGAAAACGGTTTTTTCATGGTCTAGGGAGCCCAGGCACTCTTAGGCGCGAAGCAAATGCAGTGCCGCCCTCTGCTGGCCATTACATGTTCCGCTCCCTCCAAACCTTTTTAAGGAGGACAGCCTGGGGATCAACCCAGAGGACCTGTCCAGCTCCTGCGAAGTAGTTAGGAACCTGGCTAGAAGGACAGGGACCTGTTCAGGACCACAGCAGGCCCCTTCGGGCCATGTGTGGACCAGAAATATGTGGGTCCCTGTCCTATCCCTTCTTGGTCATCCCGGGATGGGGTTGCATGGACACTGTTCAGAATCAGATGCCTGGGGTCACAGGTGGAGCGGAGGTCTGCCTCAGGCCCACCTTGGCCCAGCACGCGGAGCATCAGGGAGCAGGCGCCCAGCTGGACGTCCAGGGTCCTCTCGTGCTGTTTCATGATGGTGAACACCTCCTCCACCAGCTCCAAGGGCCACGGCAGACCTGCAGGGCAGGCACACAGCGGAAGGGTGGTAGCAGTGGGTGTGTATCCCAGACCCAGCATCCAAAGGCCGCTGGGAGTCTACAGGGCATGGGAGGGCACCGGTGTGGGTGACCAGAAGTGCCAAGGAGAATGATCAGCCTAGGTCACACGGCACGCTTGTGCTTGCTGCTTATGTGCCAAACCCCCTCCTCACTGTGATGCCCAGGGTGGTCTGGAATTCCTCCTGTCTCAGCTTCCCTAGTAGCTGGGACCACCGATACACACCATTGCACCTGGAGGGACATACACTTGCAGTAGCTCCACAAGGCAGGTCCATTTTCGGCCCTCACTTTCCAGATGAGAAAGCTGAGGGTGAGTGGGATGAAAGCACTTGTCGCTGAATGGTATTTGAACCCAGCCTGTCTGAGCCCAGAGCCTGTGGTTGACTGCCTCGAGACTTGCCTCATGGTAAAGATGTGAAGTTCAAAAACTGGTGCTCAGGGGCTGGAGAGATGGCTTAGCAGTTAAGCGCTTGCCTGTGAAGCCTGTGAAGGACCCCGGCCCGAGGCTCAATTCCCCAGGACCCACGTTAGCCAGATGCACAAGGGGGTGCACGCGTCTGGAGTTCGTTTGCAGTGGCTGGAGGCCCTGGCACGCCCATTCTCTATTTATCTGCCTCTTTCTGTCTGTTGCTCTCAAATAAATAAATAAATAAAAATAAAAATAAGTGGCGCTCAGTACATGGAGCCACAGCAAAGGCTGTCTAAGGCAGGGATGACTTTGGGGAGGTGGGAGAGGCCTGCTTTGGGGCTTTGCAACCTTTTCCCAGGAAGGCAAAATCTACCTGTGCCCTGGGCTTTATCCTGGTTGCAGCCTAGTCACCAAAATGATGGAGGGGCATGGCCCATACATGCTGTCTGCGGCCTCACTCGTGGGCCACAACTTAGCCTCCACATAACCTCTGCTGCCCTAGCCACTGGGTAAATCTCTGGGGGGGCGGTCTTAGTATGTGTTTTGTGAATGATGATGGGTGAGTGAACAGATGAAAGGCTGCAGGAAGGGAAAGATGAAGGGGAGAAGGGATAAAACAGATCGGTGGGTATATGGATGAGTACATGGATTCGAGCAGGTGAGCCAGGTTAAGTGGAATGATGTGAAAGTGTGATTTGATGTAAAAAATAACTGACAAACTTCTAACCCATCAGTGGTGATGCTGGGGAAAAGTTGTTCACGGGCAGGTGGCTGAGTTGGTGTGTGTAGGAGGGGACATGTAGTAGTCACACCCTGACACCTAAGAGTGCACCTTATAGGAGCTCTCAAGCACATACGCCAGCTGTCAGTCACATTGATGAGTGGGAATTGAGGAGTAATTCAAATGCCCGCTATGCAGATGGTGGGATTGGTGAGTGCTGCAGTTACCTTCTTGGTGGCACAAAGCACCTGATCAAAAGCAGCTTGTGGGAAGAAAGGGTTTATTTTGTCTTAAGACTCCAAGGGAAGCTCCATGATGGCAGGGGAAGCTGTCACGTGAGCAGAAGCTGGTATTATCTCCTGGCCAACATCAGATGGATAACAGCAGCAGGAGAGTGTGCCAAATATTGGCAAGGGGAAGCTGGCTATAACATCCATAAGCCTGCCTCCAACAACACACCTCCAACAAGGTTCCAATTCCCAAGCTGCCATCAGCTGGGGATCAAGCATTCAATATATGAATGACACCTCATTCACACCACCACAGTGGGTATCTTTTTTTTTAAGCTAGGTGTGACAGTGTACACCTGTAATCCCAGATACTTGGGAGGCTGAAGCAGGAGGATTACATGAGCACTGCCTGGCTTAAATAGCAAGTTTCAAAGCAACTTAAGCAACCTCGGGAGATCCTGTCTCAAACCAAACTCAAGCCAGCCCGGAGTTCTCAATCCTCCTGCTTCAGCCTCCTGAGTGCTAGAATTATAGGTGTATGCCACCGTGCCTATTACAAGGGTTTCTTATTATGGACCCATTAAAATCTTGCAGGGAATTCCTCTCCGCACTCTGCTAATAGATGTGTGATCAGAAAGAATTCCAGGTCTCCTCCATGGTGTCAGCAGCACTGGCCAGGACAGCCTGCAGTGAGAAGCTATTCATTCATATTCTCTCTCCCCTCCTCTCCTCTCCTCTCCCTTTCCCTCCTTTCTTTTCTTTTCTTCTTTCTTTCTCTCTCTCTCTCTCTCTCTCTCTCTTTCTCTCTCTCTCTCTCTCTCTCTCTTTCTTTCTCTCTCTCTCCTGCCCAGAAGCCAGTGGGGAGTAGATTGGGGATGGGCAAGGCCTCTACCTAGCTCGTCCTCTGGCATGGTCAGAAGCCTCGTCATGGCCTTGATCTGGACCTTGGCGCTGCTGGAGAAGTTCTGCATGACCTCTGTAGGAACGAGAGGGTGTGGAGGACTCTGGAGGGCTAGGCCACCCCAGTGCTGTCCCTAGCTGGCCGTGCAGCCCTGCTAGCATCCATGCAACCAGGACACGAGGCTGTGCTCTCGTCTCCAAGGCTCTGGAAGGTCATCCTGGGGTCACAGTATCTGCCATGGCTAACCCTGGCACATAGGAGGCACACAGACTGAGAAAGATGCTTGGGGGCACCACGTGCCAGGATACAGAAGACCAAAGGGCATGGTGCTCTGGGGTATATGGGCAGTGATGAGGTCTTTCGCCACATGGAGGAATGGAAGGGAAACAGGTGGGCCAGGCTACAGAGATAAACTGCAGGAGGTAACTCAGAGTATGTAGCATGTGGGGGCAGTGGAGGGGGAGCCCAGAAGCTATTCCCACCCACTGGCCATGCATGAGAAGTTCCCTGGGACCGGGTCGTGGAGGAGGCACTGACTTTCCAATGTCAAGCTCCCAGCAGCCTCCCCTGTGGCCCAGCCATCACCTATAACACTGGCCAGGTTGCCTTCCAGCAGCAGATCCATAACAAATGCTGGCACCATCTGTCCGAGCAGGCTCAGTGGGATACAGAAGGAGCTGAGTGAGGGGCTCGTGAAGATGATCCGGATCACCTCCCTGGCAGAAAGACCAAGCGGCTGGCTTCCTCTGGGGCCCTGGGAGCCTTTCAGCTGCAGTCATCTGCTTTTATGGTTTGGGATGTTTGACCAGAGCAGCGCTCCATTTCCAAGGACCTACTCTGTGAGGCGCAGGACTCACTCCCAGGACTCTGGAAGTCAGTTCTGGGTTTGCGCTTTTGCTTTTGTGGACCCTTTCTCCATAAAAAAAAAAAAAAAAAATGGGTGAGAGATGGCTTAGTAGTTAAGGCGCTTGCCTACAAAGCCAAAGGACACAGGTTTGATTCCCCAGTACCCACGTAAGCCAGATGCACAAAGTGTTTCATGAATCTGGAGTTTCTTTGCAGTGGCTAGAGGCCCTGGTGCTCCCATTCTCTCTCTCTCTCAAATAAATAAACATAAACCGATTTTTATAACCATGCTGGTATAAAGACCACTACAACCCAGGTGTGATTCATTGCTTTCTTCTAGCTGGTTTTTAAATTTTTTATTTATTTATTTGAGAGAGGGAAAGAGGTAGAGCGAGTGAGCAAGTGAGATAGAGAGAGGGAGAGAGAGAGAGAACGGGCGCACCAGGGCTTCTAGCCACTGCAAATGAACTCCAGACGTATGCACCACCTTGTGCATCTGGTTAACGTGGGTCCTGGGGAATCGAACAGAGGTCCTTTAGCTTTGCAGGCAAGTGCCTTAACTGTTAAGCCATCTCTCCAGCTCCTGAATGATTTTTAATTACAGTCAAAACGTTTTTTTTTCCAGATGTGGTGGCGCGTGCCTTTAATCCCAGCACTTGGGAGGCAGAGATAGGAGGATTGCTATGAATTCAAGGCCACCTTGACTACATAGTGAATTCCAGGCCAGCTTGGGCTAGAGCAAAATAGTACCTTGAAAAACAGAGAGAGAGAGAGAGAGAGAGAGAGAGAGAAGGAAGAAGAGAGGGAGGGAGGGAGGGAGGAGGAAGGAGGAGGAGGAGGAAGAGGGAGGGAGGGGGAAGGAAACAAAGAAAGAAAAGAAAAGCAATACACATTCATGACTGCTGGCTGCCAGGCGGGAGAAGCCCATCTGAGCCTGGACGCATCAGAACAGTTAGTGGAAAGAAAAGCCAGCACCGTGTTTATGTTCAGGTGCAGAGACGCTAAAGGTTAAAACCCAACCCTGAGCTCACTTGATTTCTATTCGCTCTTCAGGGTTGATCTGCAGCATACCAGGCAGGAGGGTGGAGAAGATTTTGGCATTGGGGATCTGCCTGTTCTCCATGGTTTTCAGGACAGCCCTCAGGCCACTTGGCTTCTGGCGGATGGACTTCCGCAGGTGCAAGGCTTCTGTGTCCTGCGAGGAGAGAGGGTGCCTGGGCTGGGCTTTCCTTAGCCATGAGGGTCTGGGCTGTGCCCTCATTAGGGTGAGGGTGAGGGTGAGCAGGAGCTGGTGCAGGTGCCTGAAGTGGGCTCCCTGTAGCCTTCATGGAGCAGAGGGCAGAGGCAGAGTGGCATGGGAAGCAAGGTGAGGGCAGGCCTCCCCAGCAGGCAGCTCACAGTCAGGAAGGAGCAGCTGGCCATGTCAAGAATGGTGCATCCCAAGGACCAGATGTCGGCTTTCTGGGTGAACTTGAACTTGAGGGCTTCAGGGGCCATCCAGGACTTATGACTGGGGTCTGTGGGCAGGCACAGGGTGGGGAACCTGCTGAGTCCTGTGCTCTGGGGCAACAGGAGCAGGACAGGGCCACCCTGCCCTGGTACTGTCTGCTTACTGCTTCCTTTATTTGTCTTTCTGAGACAGGGCCTCCTGTAGTCTAGGCTGGCCTTGAACTATGTAGCTGAGCATGACCTTGAAGCCCTGATCCTCCTGACTACACCTCGCAAGTGCTGTAGGATTCCAGGCATGCACCACCACACATGGCTGTCCTGTACCCTGCTTAGAGCTCCCTTGCAAGCAGCTTGAGGCAGAAGCCCCTCAGTCACTCTCCTTGGGAGAGGTGAGAAGTGTACCAGCTGTGAGCACTGAGAAGCACGGTTTGGCTAGACCTTGATCTCAAGCCCACCTTGCAGGTGCATAGGGCAAAGTTCCAGTTGCCCTACTCTAATTTCTCTTTTATTTCCCCCTAATTTTCATTTTTATTTATTTGCAAGCAGAGAGAGATAGAAGAGAGGCAGACAGAGAGAATTGGGTGTGCCAGGGCCTCCAGCTGCTGCAAACAGACTCCGGATGCAAGTGCCACTTTGTGCATCTGGTTTCACGTGGGTTCTAGGGAATCTAACTTGGGTCATTAGGCTCTGAAAGACAGTGCTTTAACCACTGAGCAACCTCTCCAACCCAGCTCTACTCTAAAAGAGCAGGGTTCTAGTCTGCTCTGTCAGTCCTTATTTGGCCTTGGGTTGTCTCTCCCACTCTGGCCCTTCATTCCTCCAAACAGCAAAGGACCCATGCCACCTACATCTCCAGCCAATCTACCCATTCACCCAGTCACCCATCTGTTCACCCACTCATCCACTCAGTCATCTAGCCACCTGTTTTCTGTGCCAAGTATAGAAAATCATCAGCCACTGCCACCCTGGAACTTAATTCTTGACCGTGGCGGCTCCATCAGTCTGGGACAGCTGTTATGAACTTGAAGCCCACCTTTCTTTACCTTGCCATCTTTTTAGAAGTAAGCAAATGTGGAGTTGGGGAAATTGCTCAATGTTTAAAGGCATTTGTGTGCAAAGCCTGATAGCATAGGCTCAATTCCTCAGCACCCATTAAAGCCAGGTGGCTGCCGGGTGTGGTGGCGCACACCTTTAATCCCAGCATTTGAGAGGCAGAGGTAGGAGGATTGCCATGAGTTCGAGGCCAGCCTGAGGCTACATAGGGAATTCCAGGCCACCTTGGGCTTGAGGGAAACCCTATCTCGAAAAAACAAACAAATTAACAAACAGGGCTGGAGAGATGGCTTAGCAGTTAAGGCACTTGCCTGCAAAGCCAAAGGATCCTGGTTCAATTCTCCAGGACCCACGTAAGCCAGATGCACAAGGGGGTGCATACATCTGGAGTTTTTTTTTTTTTTTTTTTACAGTGGCTAAAGGCCCTGGAGTGCTCATTCTCTCCCTCTTTCTCTCCCTTTCTCTTTCTCTTTCTCTGCCTCTTTCTCTGTATCTAATAAATAAATAAAATATATTTAAAAACAAACAAACAAAAAAGCCAGATGGAAAAATTAATACAAGAGTCTGGTGTTCCATTTGCAGAGACAAGAGACTCTGGTGCCCTCCCTCAACACATGAATGAATGAATAAATAAATAAATGTAAGCTTATTGTTCCTTTCCACCACCACCCCATCTCCTAGGCTATTTCAGGACTCCATATAGTAACATACCACAGATACCTACGTCCCACAGAAACTCTATGCCCTACACACAGTTTCCCTCCTGCTGGCACTTTCCTCCTTCTCCCACAAGGCTTTTCAGCTCCAAGGTACCATGGCTGTTACTCACTACTCTATTACCCTGCTCCTCAGGGCTCTTCACGTGTTTGTACCCTTTGCTCAACAACACCCCAGGCTGGGGACCTATGGGAACCTTGTGAGAAGAGAGCCCAATACCAAGAGTATCCACTGCCCCTAGACCCCAGGAGTCCTGTCCCTCCCTGCGCAATCTTGTCCTCCCCAGCCACCTTCCTCCGCTCGGACATTCCACTTGGCCTTGTGGGTCATCAGCACCTCGCAGCTCAAGTCCTGCAGTTGGCAATGGTTGTCGCTGACAAGGGTGATGTTGGAGGGCTTGAGGTTCCTGCAGACAAGAGGTAGGACCCCTGGTGCCAGCACAGCTCCCTGACGCTGGGCCAGCACCTGCACAAAGCTGCCTTATGCCCACTCCTCAACCCAGTTCTGCTCCTTTTATCTCAAGAAAATGTCTATGGCTAAGCAGCCCCCCCCTTTTTTTTGAGGTAGGGTCTCACTCTGGTCCAGGCTGACCTGGAATTAACTATGTAGTCTCAGGGTGGCCTCGAACTCATGGCGATCCTCCTACCTCTGCCTCCCAAGTGCTGGGATTAAAGGCATGTGCCACCACACCCGGCCCTGAGTCCATTTTTTTTTTTAATGTGTTTATGTTGAGAGAGAGAGACAGAAAGAGGCAGAGAGAGAGAGAGAGAATGGGCACACCAGGGCCTTCAAATACTGTGAACAACTCCAGATGTGTGCACGCCCTTGTGCGCATGTGTGACATTGTGCATCTGGCTCACATGGAACCTGTTGATTCAAACATGAGTTCTCAGGCCTTGCTGGCAAGCGCCATAACCGCTAAGCCATCTCTCCAGTCTTCAGCCCATTTTTAAAATGATTGTTTTCTAGAACATAACGAATAGTTACTTGACACTGGGGAAAACCCCAATTCTAAATAGGAACACACCCAGTCACTAAGGTCCCTCACTTAGCCTGGAGTTCTGAAGCCACCATTCTGTATGTCTGGTCTGGTCACATTAACATGGTGCACACATTCCCTTCATACGTCTGGCTCACATTATTTTTCTCATCTCCTTTGAATAAGTGTCTGAAACTGAAGCCACTTCCCAGACCTTTTCCATCATGGATCTTGGAGCCTGAAGCTGGGTGCTGGCAGGTCAAAGGCTGGGCCTGTGGTGCAGCAGCCCTCATGAGCCTGTCCAGAGGCCACACACGGCCGGTGTCTTATCTGTCTGTTTCCATGCCCTTTAGAACCGCCCCACCCGGTCCGCACTCCAGCCCTGCACCTTTGGGGCGAATCAGGACCTCCAGAGGCTTTCAGCCAGGAGAACTCTCTAGAAGCTGCCCCATCCTACCCAGCTCAGGCCCGCCCCACACCATGGGCTGCCACCTGGGCCTCAGAGCAGTGCTCAGGCCCGGTAGGTGGCCCATTCACCTGTGAATGATGTCCAGCTGGTGCAGGTACTCCACCGCATCCGTCACCTGGACCAGAATGCCTTCCATCCACTGAGGAAGAAGTGGGAAAGACCAGAAAGCTCCTTGAGAGCGGGTCCACACAGCAGCAGGTGGTCACCCAAAGCCGCCAGCAGATTGGCAGCTCCATCGCTAATGGCCAATCTGTGGTCCATGCAGCCCAGCACAGGCAGATGGCGCCTGTGGGTAGCACGAATAGTGAGGCCAGCAGGGCCGGCTTGGAACTCACCCCTTACTGTCCTTAAAGTGGAAAGAGTCCTGCAAGAGAACGCTGAGAAGCATTCTGTAACCAGGAACAAGATCCATCAGTGTTCAGGGTTGTGAGATTTAAGCTGTATGTACTTAGGAGCCCTAGACTCCACACTGAGGCTTCAGAGCCACCCTGACCTGAGAGTGGCTAGGCAGCAAGAGCCTGGGCTTCCTCCCACGGGGCCCTCTGCCTGTCAGAGTCGCTCTGCCTCACTTCCTGGGCTATGGGAGCATTTGTGTTTCCAGTGATGAAAGGTCTGAAACCCATTCCAGAGCCTGCCTCTGAGGCCCAGGTCATGAAACAGGCTGCATTACTCTCACAGATCTTGGGGGACATGGTGCCTGGCCCAAAGAAAAAAATCGTTCCCAGAGAAAATCAAGCTCAGTCTATTTGGGGATGATCCCAGATGCAAAGATGAAAGCAAAGATGACCAAGCTTCCAGAAGAAAATAGAGGAGAGGGGCTGAAGAGATGGCACAGAAGTTAAGGCGTTTTCCTTCAAAGCCTAAAGATTGGGGTTCAATTCCCCAGTACCCACATAAAGTCAGATGAACAGAGTAGCACAACTAGAGTTTGTTTGCAGTGGCTGGAGCCCCTGGTGTGCCCATTCTCTCACTCTGTCTCTGTCTGTCTCTCTTCTATTTCTTTCTGCTTGCAAATAAATATTTTTTAAAAAAAAGGAAAATAGGGCTGGAGGGATGACTTAGTGGTTAAGGCACTTGCCTGCAAAGCCTAAGGACCCAAGTTCTACTCTCCAGATTCCACATTAGCCAGATGCACAAAGGTGAGTCAAGTGCAAGGTCGCACATGCCCACTAGGTGGCGCAAGCTTCTGGAGTTTGATTGTAGTGGCTGAGGCCCTGGTGTGTCAATTCTCTATCTCTCCACTTCCTTTGTCTCTCTCACTCTCTAAAAAAATTTTTTTAATAAATAAATATTTAAAAATTTTTATAAAGAAAGAAAATAGCCAGGCATGGTGACATATGCCTTTAATCCCAGCACTTGGGAGGCAAAGGTAGGAAGATCACTATTTGAGGTCAGTCTGAGACTACATCATGAATTCCAGGTCAGTCAGTCTGGGCTAGAGTGAGACCCTACCTCAAAAACAAACAAAAAAGGAAAGGAAGGAAGGCAGGAAGGAAAGAAGGAAGGAAGGAAAAAAAGAAAGGAAAACAGAGGAGAATTTTGTGACTTTGGAGTGGGGTCAACTAACTAAGCCAGGACCCAAAGGTACTGACTACAGGGAGGATATCAACCAACTGGTCTTCACTATCCTATCACAAGGCAGCCATAAAAAAACAGACTGACAAGCCCCAGGTGGGGTAGGGTATCTGCACACTAGAGTCCGCAGTATGAAAAGAATGCTCCTGAATAAACAAGATAACCCATGTTTCAATGGCAGAGCCCTTGAACAGGCATAAAGAAGGACTTCAAGCCGGGTGTGGAGACGCACACCTTTAATCCCAGTGCTTGGGAGGCAGAGAGAGGTAGGAGGATCTCCATGAATTCGAGGCCACCCTCAGACTACATAATGAATTCCAGGTCAGCTGGGGCTAGAGCAAGACCCAACCTTGAAAATAAAAAAATAAAAAAAAGGACTTCAAATGTCCAAAATGTGCCCCCAAGGACTACTGATAGGGAGGTGTGAATTAAAGCCTGAGCAAAACATCAACACTCCTTGAATGTCCAACACAAAAATGTCAGCCACATGCCCTTCTCCCACTTCTAGATGTTTCGTGGAGCAAGGTGAGTGCCTTCCAGCAATGCTCATGACAGCCTTGAACTGCAGCCCCAAACTGCAACCAATCAAAAGCTCACTGGCTCCAGAAAGGGCAGGCAGACAGTGGAGCACACTGCCTCACCACGAGCAAAGGGCACAAGAGCGCAGCTGGGCCTCAGTGGCATAGGCCTGAGTGAGCCACATACTAACTGAGCCCACGTGGATGAACTTCAGGAAACCTAGCAGTTTTTTTTTTTTTTTTTTAATGAGAAAGCAAGTGAGCGGGGGGGGGGGGGGGGGAGAATTGGCATGCCAGGACCTCCAGCCACCGCAATCAAACTCCAGATGTGTGTGCCACCTTGTGTGCGTCACCTTGGGAGCATGCATCACCTCGTGCGTCTGGCTTACGTGGGTTCTGGGGAGTTGAACCTGGGTTCTTACACTTCACAGGCAAGTGCCTAACCACTAAGTCATCTCTTCAGCCCCTCATAGTTTTTTGCAGGCAGAAGCCAAGTAGTGTCTGCTGGGAACCTTCTGAGACAGACGTAGGAATGCCTGGTCCCTTGTGCAGGGTGGAAGCTTTGACCTTGGGCTGGGGATGGCTACATAAGCCAGGACCAAAATGTACTGACCGCAGGGAGGCCTTTGTTATACCCAGACCCTCACTCATCACAAGCAGTGTTTAACAAGTAAAATGGAAAGCCCCAGGCCAGGTGGAGATATCTGGACACTGGTGTCCATGGTATGTAGAAATGCCCCCGTATCAGCAAGACAACCCACGTTTGAATGGGCACAGGACTTAAACAGGTATGCACCCGAGACCTGTGCATATCGTGGTACTCCATGCCACTCACACACGCAAAGGAAACCAAGGGCCAGTCCTCAGTTGTGCCTGCTCCTCCCTCTGCCCCTCTGACACTTTGTCCCCTCCTTCCCAGGCCTAAGTGGCCTCCAAGCCTGGTGGCTCAAAGGATATCTTACCTCAAGATCAATAACTTCTCTTTTCTTCCTCTTGTCCTTAATGACATCCTGCAAGGTTCTACAGTTGTAGTCCATCACCAAGCAGAGGAAGAAGGAGGAGATCTGTGGGCACATAAGGAAGGATCCTTGACCAACTGTCCAGAGCCCAAGCCTGAGGGCTCTGTGGGGTCACTTGCTCCGGGACACCTTCCATGTGGCCATCAAATGTAGTGGCAACTGGAACACTACCTACTGGGGCCTTTCACTTTTCTGTCCCTGTTCCTGGGCCCTACCATACCAGGCTTTGTCCACATCAAGTTCACTGGACTGTCCCGAAAAAAAAAAAAAAATGCATTTGTTGTCTCTGGGACACCCTCACTCCTCCATGGAGGGAACCACTCCTCCCTTAGGACTCAGCGGAGCCCACTTGCTCTGAGGAGCTGACTCTACCCAGCGCCCAGCCTGTTGTCAGCTTTGTTCCCTCCACAGTGAAATGTCATCTTGGCTTTTCTGGCCCCTCTCAAAGAGCATGAGGTGCTCTGGAAACACTAGGGGTTGCATGTGGTGAGGACCTCTCTCTAAAGTTGCCTCAGGGCCCAGATGGTGGGAAGGGAATATATGTGAGGGGGACCTTTTAAGCCTGCACAGCCTTGGGTGTCAGCCTAGGCAGGGAACTGATATGGATATGGGGCAAAGGCCTAACGCCCAATGAAAGACATTCACACAGCCTGCTGGGCCTTTCCTCCCTCTCTGAGCTGCTGTCTACCCAACTGGTAACTGCCATTACTGCAGATGAGGAGGTGACTCAAGAAAGCTCCAACTCCTTGTAAGGACAAGAAGTCCTGTTGCCAACTGGACACAGGACTTGGGTGCTACAAGACCTTGGATTGAATCCTCACTCGGCCATTCCATAACTGTGTCACCTTGGGGAACGCCTTGACCTCTCTGAGCCTCCAGCCCTGTCATTAAAAGGAGGCAAATGTTCTCAGCCCTAAAGATCTCCTAGAATGTGACAAAGTTTGACAAGAAGCTAAGTTGTGAGCTTTTTAGAAGTTGGAGGAAGGGACAACCGAGTGACAGATGGTAAGGGCGGACAGAGGAGCAGTTTCCTAGGGCTAGGCCCTTCTGCAGAAGCCCAGATGACTCCCTCATGTGGATGCCAACCTACTGCCTGGTCTCCCGCCTCAGCCCCATTCCACATAGGAACCTGGAGGGCCTGGTTGCTCTTGGCCTCTGCTTCTGTGAAACAGGGCTGGTAGCCCTTCTCCACTGAGGCCGTTGGGCCCATTTGAGATTCTGCACGGGACCCCCTGTGTGGGACCACCCTGGCATGTGCTGACTCATAGCAGCCAGCTCAGAGTCACTGCCAGGGCCTCACAGACTGTACTGTGCTGCAAGCTTGGTGCCCGGTCTGCTGATGGCCTCTGAGCTGTGGGGCACATGTCCCCTGGTCCACCCACCTCATGGTTCCATATGATAAATAGCTCTTGATACACGGAAATGTTGGGGTGCTGGAGCTTCAGCAGGGGCATCAGCTGTGGGGACAAGAGCAGAGGAACAGAGCGATTCTGAGCCCCACATCCCAACAAAGAGGCGAGTATCTGGCTAGGGGGAGGCAGAGAGTAGATGCAGCGAGGATGTGCAGCCCAGTGGTGGTGGGCAGCTAGAAGACCCTGTGTGGGAAGCGTGCCCAGCATGAGCTGGTTGTGCTGTGTGACTGAGCCTGGCTCCTCAACCTCCCTGAGCCTCACATGATCATGTGGACATGGCAGCAAGCTCGGGCTGCAGCTCAGCAGTTGAGCCTTGGTCCAGCCCGGTAAAGCCGTGGGTTTGATCCCCAGCATGGCCCAAGATGAAAACAAAAATGGTGGTATGGGGCTGGAGACATGGCTTAGCGGTTAAGCGCTTGCCTGCAAAGCCTAAGGACCCTGGTTTGAGGCCCTGATTCCCCAGGACCCACATCCGGATACACAAGGTGGTGCATTCGTCTAGAGTTTGTTTGCAGTAGCTGGAGGCCCTTGTACACCCATTCTCTCTCTCTCTCTCTCTCTCTGTCTATTGCTCTCAAATAAATTTAAAAAAATAAAAGAAAAATAAATGTAAATTAAAACAAATGGTGGTACGTGTGGAGCTGATACAGGTAAGAGGGGAGGCAGTTAGGCTGGGAGACGGTGCTGTGCCCAAAGGTGCTGCCTGAGAGCTCCCTGGGAAAGCGCTTGGAAAACAAGCCCAGTCAGGTGGCAGAAATGACTACCTGGAGCCTGATGGACAACTGCTCACACTGCAGGCTGGGGTGAGAGCAGCTGTCAGAGGACAAGACAAGGAAGGACGTGGAACAGAGCAACGTGACAGTGAGATGGTGGAGGCGACAGCAGGCCGCCATGTTCTTGCCATGTGTCGGAATGTGACTGGGTCCTTCCCTGCAGTGACATGGTGACCTAAGAGGTGTTTTCTGGCAAAATGTTCCCAGAGGAGCTGCTCCAAGCCTCTGTCTATTAACCTGGTCACTGCCATTACTACAGAATTGGAGGTGGCCACAATGACCTCCCTTCTTCTTTCCCTCCCTCCTTCCTCCTCTCCTTCTCTCTTCCATGCTGGGGATCAAATCTTGGGGCTGTAGACATGGCTTACTGGTGAAGGCGCTTGCTTGCAAAGCCAAAAGACAAAAGTTTTGATTCCCAGGACCCACGTTAGCCAGATGCACAAGGGGGCGCACGCGTCTGGACTGAGTTTGCAGTGGCTGGAGGCCCTGGCGCGCCCATTCTCTCTCTATCTGCTTCCTTCCACCTCCCTCTCTTTCAAACAGCAACAACAAAATAAACAAATCTTGGACCTTGCACACGCTAGGCAGGCACCTGACCACTGAGCTCTAGCCCCAGCCCTTAGTCTTCAGAGACAAGGTCTTGCTGTGCAGCCAGGGCTGGCCTGGAACTCAGGATCTTCCCAGTGCTGGGATAATAGGTTTGCATCACCACACCTACCTGGCTGGCATTTTCTTTGAAACAATCTTGTGTTTCCCAAGTTTTCTACTGTAGCTAGCAGTTTTATTTGTTTGTTGAGGTAGGGTCTTATTCTAGCCCAGGCTGACCTGAAGTTTACTATGTGCTCTCAGGCTGGCCTGGAACTCACAACAATTCCCCCACCTCAGCCTCCCCAGTGCTGGGATTAAAGTTGTGTACCACCACACCTGGCTACTAGCAGTTTTATGCTGAAATAAATATTCCACCCCAATCCCCCATGCTAGGAATAGAACCCAGGGACCTGAGCATGTAAAACATGCTCTGCACTGAGCGACAGCTCCAGCCCTGAAGAAAAACAATTTTTATATTTTTATTTTTATTTATTTATTTGAGAGAGAAGTAAGTAGATAGATAGATAGATAGATAGATAGATAGACAGACAGACAGACAGACAGGAGAGAATGGGTGCTCCAGGGCCTTCAGCCGCTGCAAATGAACTCCAGATGCATGCACCACTTTGTGCATCTGCCTTACGTGGGTCCTGGGGAATCGAACCTGGGTCCTTTGGTTTTGCAAGCACACTAAACCATTCCCCCAGCCCGAAAAACAACTTTTAAATGATGAGCTATTGCCAAAGGAGGGGTAAAACTGCTTATAATGCAGTCTTCCAGACACAAAATGGCCTGGCTATCCATGACCTCACAATGCCAGCTACTACCTACACAGGACCCTAATACTAGGAGGAAAAGATGATATCAAAACAAAAAAGAGACTAATTGAGAGAGGGATGGGATATGATAAAGAGTGGGTTTGTGATAGGAAAGCTGGGGGAGGGAATTGTCATGGCTTATTATCTATAGCTATGGAAATTGTCAATAAAAAGTTAAATAAAATGATGAGGTATTAGACTGGGAGGTGCTTCCCCCTGCAAGTATGAGAAAATGAGTTTGATCCCCAGAACCTAAATAAAGATGCTGGGCATGATGGTGATCATTTGTAATCCCAGTGCTGGGGAGGGGGAGGGCAGCTAGTCTAGCTCACTCGGTAAGCTCCAGACCCTGTTTTAAAGGAGGGGAACCAGTTTTGTTCCTGAGAATGATGCCTGAGGTTGTCCTCTGGCCTCTCCACAGGCACTTGCCAGTGCACACACACATTTTATTTTATTTTTTGTTCATTTTTATTTATTTATTTGAGAGCGACAGACAGAGAAAGAGGCAGATATATATATAGAGAGAATGGGTGCACCAGGGCCTCCAGCCACTGCAAACAAACTCCAGATGCGTGCGCCCCCTTGTGCATCTGGCTAACGTGGGTCCTGGGGAATGGAGCCTTGAACCCGGGTCCTTAGGCTTAACAGGCAAGCGCTTAACCACTAAGCCATCTCCCCAGCCCCCCACACACATTTTAAACAAAGGATAAATGCTGCAGAATGGCTTCTAGATAAACGTCATCTTCTCTGGGGACAGGTATCCTAAGAGATCAGCTTTGGCATTTGGAAGTGTTGCGTGGACTCTCCCTATAACCCGCACAAGAATGAATCTGCCTCCTTCACCCTGCCACTCAGCAAGAGGGTGCAAAGCACAGCTGCTGTGTGTGCAGAGTCGGTCCTGCCCTTCTGGTGGGGGGGGGGCGAGGATCACCCGGAAAGTTACCTCATCCATGGCTTTGTTGGCATGATGCTCATCCATGCACTCCACCTGCAGGGGCACAAGAACATGAGTCTACTGGGTGAGCCATTGCCACTGCCACCACCACTACCATCATCATCACCAATATCACCACCACCACCACCACCATCATCATCATCACCACCACCCCGACCATCACCATCACCATCACCCCCGCCATCACCACCAGCATTGCCACCACAACCCACCCCATCATCATCACCAGCACGACCATAATGAATAGGGAAGTCAGCCAAACACAGTAAATTCTTTCAAAATGCCCAGAAATCCCACTCCAGGGAAATTTTCCAGTAATGGTCAAGAAAACAAAAACTATGAAGACACTTTTCAGAGCTGTCCACACACATGAAAAACTGAGAACAAAATAAGCTAAGTTTGCATCCCATGTGAGGGGGCTGGACCAACCCACAGCACATGAAGCGCTGCAAGTAGGAAAGTCACACAGCCACAAGACTAGAAGAGGAGGAAGCAGCGGCAAGGACGCGAGACAATGTTTGTCATGTAGGTGGAAACTGTTATCAACTTTAATAGAATGGGAAGATACACAGACTTTTTGCCTATAATCCCTCTCCCATTTTTTTTTTGTTTGTTTTTTGGTTTTTCGAGGTAGGGTCTCACTCTAGCCCAGGCTGACCTGGTATTCACTACGGAGGCTCAGGGTGGCCTCAAACTCACTGCGATCCTCCTACCCCTGCCTCCCGAGTGCTGGGATTAAAGGCATGCGTCGCCACGCCTGGCTTCCTCTTGCGATTTTTATTACAGAAGAATGACTATGTTTTCTTTTGTTTTTGTGACATGCTTTCACTATGTAGTCTGGGCAGGCCTTGAAATCAAGCTTTTCCTGCTTCAGCCTCCTAAGAGCTTGGGAGTATAGCACCATGCTTGGTTTGATTGGCTTTTTAAATTAAAACAAATTTTGGGGGCCGGGAGTGGTGGCGTACACATTTAATCCCAGCACTCGGGAGGCAGAGGCAGAGGCAGGAGGAACGCCATGAGTTCGAGGCCACCCTGAGACTCCATAGTAAATTCAAGGTCAGCCTGAACTACAGTGAGACCCTGCCTCAAAAAAACAAAACAAAAAAAAAGGGGGGGGCTGAAGAGATGGCTTAGCAGTTAAGGAGTTTGCCTGCAAAGCCAAAGGATCCTGAGAAAGAGGGGGAGAGAGAGAATTAATGGGCACACCAGGGCCTCCAGCCACTGCAAACAAACTTGAGACACGTGCACCCCCTTGTGCATCTGGCTAACGTGGGTCCTAGGGAATCAAACCTGGGTCCTTTGACTTTGCAGGCAAACGCCTTAACCGCTAAGCAATCCCTCCGTCCCTGCATCTGGTTTTACATGGGAACTGGGGAATCAAACCTGGGCCATCAGGCTTTGCAAGTAAGTGCCTCTAACCACTGAGCAATTTCCCCAGCCCTTGGCTGGCTTTTTTTTTTTTTTTTTTTTTTTTTTGGTGGTTTGAAAACTCATTAGTCTCAGGGTGGCCTTGAACTCATGCCATCCTGCCATCCTGCCATCCTCCTACCTCTGCCTCCAGAGTACTGGGATTAAAGGTGTGCACCACCACGCCTGGCTGGCTGGCTTTTATTGCTCAGAAGACAGGCAGCCACCCTGGTTCCCCAGTTTGAATGTATGCCTCCCATAGACTCTGTTTTTTTGTTGTTGTTGTTGTTTTGTTTTTGTTTTTGTTTTTCGAGGTTAGGTCTCACTCTGGCCCAGGGTGACCTGGAATTCACTATGTAGTCTCAGGGTGGCCTCGAACTCATGGCGATCCACCTACCTCTGCCTCCCAAGTGCTCGGATTAAAGGAGTGCACCACCATGCCCGGCTGTTTTCTTTTTTTAATTATTCTTATTATTTTGGTTTTTCAAGGTAGAGTCTCACACTAGCCCAGGCTGACCTGGAATTCACTCTGTAGTTGCAGGGTGGCCTCAAACTCTCAGGGATCCTCCTCCCTCTGCCTCCTGAGTGCTGGGATTAAAGGGGTGCACCACCAAGCCTAGCTTTAGACTCTGGGGTTTTATTAAAGTTTGTAACTTGAGTCTCCAGCAGCCTGGCTGGAGGAGGTGTCATGGGGGGGGGTGGATCCTGGGGTCCAGCCCAAAGGAGTGTTTGGGGGCGGATCTGTATTCCAGCCCAAAGGTATGTAGAGGGGTCTGAGCTCTGGGGGTCCTGCTTGCTCCTGGTCTCTGCTTGCTGCCTTTTGGTGTTGCTGGCTAGTGGTGGTTTCTCTCTCTGCTTGGGTTTGTGAATGGGAGCCAGCCTCTTCCCCCATTGATGGAAACTTCCTCTGGATGTGTAAGCTTGCAATAAATCCCATTCCTCCCTAAACTGTGTCTGGTTGGATATTCATCCCAGCACCTTGGCACTGTCTAATACAGGCACTGACCCCGCGGCCAGCCAGCAATAGGACAAGAAGTAGACAAGAACTCCCTGTCTTAAGGACAAGACTGTGGAGCTACACAGACTTGAGGCCTGGGAGGCCTGGCAGAGTACATGACGTTAAGGAGACTCCTATACCTATACAGTCAGTTCCTGATCCCCGAGGTCCCTGCCACCATCCCAGAGGAGGATGTGCCCGGGACTATTTGAGCAGCGAGCTCTCCACTGAGCATGTAACAGGGCATGCTCCTGGGAGCCTGCGCCACACTCTGCTGTGCTGGTCCTGGTGGAGGTCCTGTGACCTGTCCCCGGGCCTGTGTGATCTTGGACCCGTCTCCATATTCTCGAGGCCTTGCTTTCTTTTAGTGAAATTTTTGGTTCTATACTGAGCAGCACCATGTCTCCCAAAATTAAATGTTTCTTGGAAACTGTGCAGCCTTGGTGAGGAATGGTCTCCTTGGTTGTAACACAGAGTCATTACCCTGGCTTGGCAAGGCAGATGGGATGGATCTCCGACGAGATGGTACCTGACCCACAGTACGGATGAGCGGAAAGCAAGTGTTGTGGTTGGTGGAGTAAGAGTTAGCATTCCTCCCCTACCAAGGGGAGGGTGCCAAGGTGGGAAGCAGGGTGAGTCTCATGCCACACCTCATGCCTGCTCCAACCAAGCTTGTCCCCTACCTGCTGGGAGTCCAGGAGGCCTCTGTAGCCAGAGGTGGTGAGCTTATGTTTGGGAGAACCACTGCCACAGAGCTGTGCCCCGTGGGTGGCTCCCAGGGCTCTACTCCTTACCTGTTTTATCACATACTTGATGTCCGTTTCTATATCCTCCACCACCAGGTTCACGCCCAAGGCCCCGGGACTCAGCTCTTGCAAAATCTATCCGCAGGGGAGAGATGCCTTTTAGGAAATGCATGCTGTTCTGCACTTTCCAGAATGCACTGGACTGTCACCGTGGGCCTCTCCAACCAGCGCCTAAGAGGAAGTAGCTCCAGGACACCTAGAAGCCTGCCTATGGTCCTATACCATCTCTCCGAGGCCCATTCTGGAAGCCTTTTCTATAATCTGCTTCTTCCCCAGATGCGGGAAGGAGAGACAAACCCAGCCCAGCATCTGAGAGCAAGTGGTCCCGGGGCAGAGGACTTCAGTCTTTTTAGACCCCCTGTGACATCAACTTCCAGTATCTAACTGCAAAGTGAGCATCCCAGCAAGTGACTGACTGGTCCTGTAACTGGCGCAGTCATCGTCACCGCCACCCCAGGAACTGTGCCAAGCACTCCACAGCCACTCTGTGGTGCTACTTCTCCCTTTACACTGAGTAGCGAGGCCGTGGGAACAAGGTCCTCACCTGAGTCTATGACACAACAGGGACAGCTGCCTCCATCCTATTAGACCTCTGGGGTCTAAGCCAGAGCTCGTGATCTGAGCCAAATGTACAGAGATGGCCTCAGGGTCAGAGCTCTTCAGAGGCCCAGGGGTGTGGGGTTGGAAGGTGGACGATGGGATGAGGGAGGAAGACATGATGCAGCGAGGTGGAATGGGATGAAATCAGGGAAGCCTTGGAGTGCAGCTCAGGAGCGATGTCCCAAGCAGCATACAGCAGTAATATGGGCAGCAAATTGATATGGGACAGATTTTTTTTTTTTTTTTTTTTTGTTTGAGGTAGGGTCTCACTCTGGCCCAGGCTGACCTGGAATTCACTATGTAGGCTCAGGGTGGCCTCAAATTCATGGCGATCATCCTACCTCTGCTTCCAAGTGCTGGGATTAAAGGCGGACGCCACCCCTTTAGCCTCAGATTTTTTTTTTTTTTTGTACGTGTTAAAAGTTAGTTTAAAAATTTCTGGTCACCAGGAGTGTATGTGCTTGGGCAGTGCCTATGAGGCTTCTCCCACAGGGAGGACAATCCTACCTACTAAAGCGAAGCTTTTGGCAACACACAGTAGGGATAGATGCAGTCAACTAAACATCCATTCATTTTCCCACAGCTGTGAATCACATAGGTCTGGAACTTGTCACCGACCCAAGCTGAGGGTGATGTTCTCAACCCTCTGAATGTCCTGTCTTCTAATGTCTCTAGAGCCCAGCACACTGAGCGGACCTGTGGCAGGAGGGTGTCTTCCAAACCAAAGGCCAGTGTGGGGAGTTCATTACTTTTAAAGGGGAAACTGAAGCAAAAGGCAAAGGGCAGGCACAGAGGGCACCTGTGGAGTTAAGGGGGTCAACCTCTAAGCTGGAGGCTGACACTGGCCAGCGTGGGCAGCATCTCGCGCCGGCCCTCGGGGCCGTGACCGTTAACCAGGCAGGCACAGGGCTGGTCTCAGCTGCCCGCAGACCCTCGGACCATGGAGCCCCCACGTCCCTGCCAGGGGACTTCTCAGCACCTGGTACTTTTCCATTGTATCTGTAGGGGAGATTCCGGCCTCACACGCCCTCCACGGGGTACTGGGCTGTGGGTCCCTCGAGTGGGAAACGGTAGTCGGACCCTCGACTGAGCATGCTCAGTAGTGGCCGCTCGGCGTGCCCAATCTCCCTCCACCCCACATTTCCAGAGGCGACCCCTCAACCTTGGGCGCGTCTGCCCGACCCAAAAGAACAAGCCCCAGTCCTCAGCACCCAGTCCCTTGAAAGGACCACGGAGAGGCTGGGCGCGGCGGGGGGCGGGGTGGGTGTGGAGGAAACCGAGCACAGGCCACGAGCGCGGCGGGCGGGGCGAAGGGCCAGGACCTGGCCCGTGAAGGGCGGGGCGGCGGCGGGAGGCGGGGCCTGAAGAGACGAGGGCGGCACGGTGGTAGGCGGAGCCTCGCGCATGAGGACGCACAATGGGCGGGGAATCACGCATGGAGGGCGTGGCTTAGAGCGCCGTGGGGGGGGGCGGCTGTGAGAAGTAGGCAGGGTCTAGAGCGTGGAGGGGAGGAGCCTCGCGCGCAGTGGGCGGGGACTGAGCGCGAGGGGGCGTGTCTATTGCGGGCGGTGCCTCTGGCGTGGTGGGCGGTGCGTGGAACGTGAGGGCGCGCGGCGGTCCGGGGCGGGGCGCTACGCGGAGGGCGGCGCGGCCCCTTTAAGGCTTGGCCTACGTGGCAGCTGCTGGAGCCGCCGCCGCGCAGCGAGGCCGGCCGCCGGGCACTTCCTGTGGAGGCCGCAGCGGGCGCGAGCTCCGAGCGGTGAGGAACAGCCAGCAGTGTGCCGCCGCCGCCTCCGCCGCCGCCGCCATGGGCCAGAACGACCTGATGGGCACGGCCGAGGACTTCGCCGACCAGGTGCGGCCCGAGGGCCCGCAAGCCCCGCAGCTCGGCCGTCACTTCTCGGCCTGGCCGCCCTCACCCTTGTCGGGCCCGGCGCGGCCTCCCTCGGCGGGCACCGTCCTCGGGGCGGTGGGGTCAGGGCCGGGATGGACACCACGGGCGGGGGGGGGTGGCGGATCCCCGTGTTGCTCTCGGGGCCGCCCTCTGCCCTTTGACCCGCGGATGGGCCCGTACGGAGCCCCCCTCCGCGGGGCCTGGGAGGGAGGCTCGGCAAGGGCGGGGGACCCCGGGGTCCTCCCAACGGAAAGGGGGCGCCCGGTCGGAACCCCGGCCTCGGGAAGTCCCCCGCACTGCCGTCTGTCCCCGCTGTGTTGTACTCCGGGTTCCCGTGACCGTCCTCCACCCTCCCTCCGCGGCGTGGACTCTGTCCCGCCTGCGTTGAATGGGTCGGTACACAGCCGGGAGGAGGGGAAGCCTGCGGTCCCCCCCCACCCCCGTCCCGGGTTTCCTTCCGCAGGTGTACAGGTGGCATCGGAGGCCGCTGGAAGGCCCGGGTGGTGGCTGCGAGAGTTCAGAAGCTAAATGGGCCGGATTAGACCCTGGAAAGGGCGAGGGCACGGGGCTCAATCTTTCTGATTTCAGTCTGGCAAGAGGCCGGGGTTGGGGGTTATTTAGATGTGAGCCTGTGACATCTAAAAGTGTCCCGTTATATTATCTGCAAATTAACTTAATTAGATCCGTAGGCAGAGTAGTGCCTGACCCACCTGCCAGGCTTTCCGTGGCTTACCGTAGGGTTTTTGTGGTTGTGGTAGAGTTGTAGGTGGTGACGTTAAGTTTTAATTTTTTTGACGGGGGTCATATTGAATAAGCAGACCTGTGTGTGTGGGTTTTAAGAGAGTGCGCATCTTCTGATCAGTTGTCACTTGAATGAGCTTTTCTACTCTTGAGAGGTGGCAAGGTGGCATCTTTTTCCCATGTCATCATTCAGTTGTGTCGAATCACTTTTCTGTGAGCTGAGATTGTAATTTTTTTTTTTTTTTTTTTTTTTTTTTTTTTTTGGTTTGTGCCAGGGGTGGTCAGGGAGGGAAAGAGTATATCAACTTGAAATACTTTTCTCCTAAGGTGATTTTGCATTTAAAGCCAATTTTAAAATTATATCCCTCACAGACAATGAAAGTTCTCAAGAACAAGGCCTTTTTCATTTGTCAGCTCTTACTGACATAAAATTTTTGTGACCTAGTTCTGTTTCTCCAAGTAGCAGCTCTCGAAGAAGATGGCTCTGAGAGGGTAGCTGAGGGAAGTTTGAGAGCTGCTGCATGCACGCGCTCTTCGGCCTGGAAAACTCTCGGTTTTGCAAGTGGATTTCATAACCAGACCCAGATAAAATGTCTGCAGGCTGCTGCCAACTACCAAATGATGGATTTTGGCGCAGGGGGAGGGGGAATCAGTATCTATGTGATCCTTCTCCATGCGTTTTGTTTTAAGTGAAAGAAGCCAAATCTTGAGACTAGACAGGTAGGTTCTTGTGGGGGAACACAGGGTCCACCTTCACCAAGTTGCCTAGGCGAAGACCAGCTTTGGATTCTGGACCTGCCAGTGGCCACTGCCCAGGAGGGAACTCTGGATGCCCAGCCCTAGTCTGGTGGCCCCCATGCAGCTTGTGTCTGAGGCCTGAGCTCCTCTTCTGGTACACATCAGTGGGAGGTCGCCAGCACAATAGAAGGGCCTGCTGCTTAAGCCAAAAAAGCCCAGCGAGAAAAGCTGTTGGCGTAGATGGGCATTGGAGTGCACCAGAGGAGCTGCAGAGATGTGCTGGGAGCTTCCATGAGGCTGCTAGGGAGGTGTGACTCCTGCTCTTTTGAACCAGGCTCAGGGCCCACTGGGCAACCTGTGAACAGCAGGCTGGGTGAAAAGCCACAGTGACACTTCTAAGGCCCAAATCTGACCCCGCTGGGGGAGTTTGAATTATTTCAAACTAAGTGGTCCGTAAGGAAGCTACTGAAGGTCCAGGCTTCTAAGTGAGACGATCTGCTGTGTAGAAAGTGGGAGTAGTCATTGAGGTTGCTGTCGGGTAGTGTCACACATCCACTCTGACCTTGTTTTCAGAAAACAAAAGTAAAAGTGAAGTGGTAGGATTTGCCTAGAAAGTCGGGGTTGCTGACCTGAGATGTAGAAACATCACGTCTCTGACAGTGGTGACAATCCTATGGAGCCTTTAACTGGGCCTTACTATCCTTTTGACTGTGGCTGGTCGTCGAGGCTACATCCTCCCAGGGGGACCACAGAGGTTTGACCCTGGTCTTATTAGCCCGAGGTCGGCCCCCTCCTGCGTGATGGAGGATGACCTGTCCTTGTGGTGTGTGAAGGCCAGTCCCTGGGTATAGGGACTTCTTGGGCTTTGCTGGCAGGTTCCTCTGAGTTCCATCTCTGCCCCTGGCATCAAGCTCCTTGCCCTTGGCAGCAAGGAATGGTGTCCTCTTGCTCCCAAGAAGCCAGACTCTGGAGAAAGTGCTGAGCTGAATTCTGTGCAGGAGCATTCAGAAACCATCGGAAGGAGCCAGAAACTTGGGGACTCAGTAAGGCAGAATCATGTCTGTGTCCAGTGGCTGCTGATTGAGGCTGGCCAGACTGCAGAGCAGCCTCTGTGCGCTCACACTTGGGAACCAGGAACATTAGCACTTAATGGCTTCTGCCTGATTCCTGTCACCAGGGTGACAGGAGAGCTGCATGGGGCCCTGCTCTCCAGTGTGGTCAATGGTGTTTTGACCTGTTCTGAAGAGTGGCAGAACTAGTGCCCTGAGCTAGGAGTTGGCTGGGGACTCGGTTGAAATGGGCTGACCTTATGCTTGTGATTCACTTGCTTCTGGCCATGTGGCCTGAGTAGGTCTTGGTGATGGGGTAGGGGGACTGTCATCACGGTCAAGGGACTTCTTGCCCTGTACCATTAAGGAGCAAGGAGCTGACTCACTTCTGATTGCTGGTCTTGACTGGAGGTTAAACAGTGCCCTCTTCTGGGGAGTGGGTTAGAGACTCTGGAGATGAGACACACAGTCTTTTCCCCTGTGGGGCCTCACCCTGGTTTGTAGGAAAGAAGTATGACTATTGCAGCTTAGAGCCTTTGACACTATTGCCTACACCTGTGGTACAGTAGGAACCTAAATAGCAGTGCTTGGAGGGGCATTTACTGGGACTTATAGAGGCACAGAGATTTGCCAATCTGCCTGCTATGGCAGGACAGTACAGGCAGTTGTCTCCTAAGCTAGTGAGACTTCATATGGCACCTGTGCCCAGTGATCCAGGACCTCTGTCCTGGCTTTTCCTTAAAGTTCTTGTCCTGACACCAAGAGGAAGCTTTGTGTCCTGTGTCCTGTACTAAACCTTAGTGCTCTCAGGTGACGTCTTAACCTTCCTCATTTCTTCAAGCCACCTGGATGCTTTACTTCCCATCAGCCACAGCTTGCTCAGTTGCAAGGCTCATGAAAAGCTTGATGGTCAAGAAGGGCTCATTGTCATTTTCTCTTCTCATAAGCTTTCCCTATCAATGTCCACCACTGCCTCTCCCAGGTTCTGTAAAGAGGGCCACGGTCAGAGTGTCTGTGCTCACTGTTTGTGAGCAGCACAGGCCACGGCCAAAGTGTGGGACACTGGCAGTGACTTGCATGCAAATAGCCATTCTTTTTTTTTAATTTTATTTTTATTTATTTGTCTTACAGAAAGACACAGGCAGAGAGAGAGAGAGAATGAGAGAATATGGATGTGCCAGGGCCTCCAGCAAGTGAACTCCACACACACGCACCACCTTGTACATCTGGCTTACGTGGGTCCTAGAGAATCAGGCTGAGGTGCTTTGGCTTTGCAGGCAAGCGCCTTAACTGTTAAGCCATCTCTCCAGCCCCAAATAGCCATTCTTGACCCATTTGTCCTCATTCTGTTTGGGGTATGACTCCTTTCTGCTGTGCTGAGGAGACACTGGCTCTAGGAATACCTTCTGCCGCAGTATAGTGTGAGCCCAAGGGCCAAGTCTGAGCAGTTGTGCCCAATGTGCATGTGAAATGGGGTCTGACCTTGTCATTGAACTTGGCTTTTCTTCTGTGTTCAAACAGATGCTCACCTGAGGAGGGAAGGTTCTGCACCCGCTTGGCTTACAGAACAGTCAGATTGCTATTGCCTTTGGAAATCGGAGCCAAACAGCAAACGTGCTTAGTTCAGCTCACACTACCTGCAGCTCTGCACTTTTTCCCCCAAAGCAAATCACTGTGTTGGTCTCCCCACCATAGTGGTGTGGAAGAGATGCATGCTTCCTCCTCCCTCCATCACTATATTTTGCTCTTTGATCCACTTGACCCAGACACTCCAATTAAGAGTAGCATACTCATCAGGAGGCTTTAGACATGGCTCAGTCTCTCCGCTGTGTCTTGCAGAGTGCTAGTAGCAAATAAGTATGCTCTAAGGAGATTCTTGAGGGAGGGTCAGACCACAGCCGGGCTGGGCTGGTTTGCTCACCTGTGCCGGGTGCAGCCCCAGTGTAATTGTGTCGGCAGCAGCTCTCATTTGGAAGCAAGTCAGAACACCTCTGGTGTCTGCCTGCTGCCTTAGGGTCCACACCCTCTGGAGGCCCTGCTATCTGCCCAACTTCTGTTACGTGCTTTCTTCCTGGCAGTTGCTCTGTGCTAGGTGTAGACAAGCTTGAGGGCTGTTCATCTGGGCCATGGTATGAAGGTCACTTCCTCAGAGCAGTGCTACATCAGTAGCCACGATAATGTTCTTTGTCTGTTCCACAGAATGTGGGTGATTACACCTGGGCATTTCTAGACTATTGGGACCATGAGGCTGAAACTGGGAGGATGTGTGGCAGTGCTAGCTGTCCCCTTACAACCTTGTGGCATGGGTTGTGTCCCTCCACTGGGGTACTAGAAACTCAGGCATTTTTGGAAGCTTTTTCTTTTTTTTTATTTACTGTAAGATTAGATCTTCCTGTGCTGTCCAGGCTGTGCTTCAGCCACTAGACTGTGGTGATCCTCCTTTCTGAACCTCTCTAGGAGCTGGGATCATAGGTGTTGTGTTACCATGCACATGGGGCTCTGGAGATGGCCTAGCAGTTAAGGTGCATGCCTGCGAAGCTCAAGAACCCAGGTTCGATTCTCCAGGTCTCACGTAAGCCAGATGCACATGGTAACACATGTGTCTGGAGTCCGTTTGCAGTGGCTAGAGGCCCTAATGTGCCCATTCTCACTCTCCTCTCTGTCTCTAATAAATAAATAAAAATAAAATATTAAAAAAAATATGTCTTGGGCCAAGGAGATGGCTCAGTGGTTAAGGTGCTTGCCTGCAAAGCCTGACAGCCTGGGTTTGATTCCCTAGTAGTCACATAAAGCCAGATGCACAAAGTGGCATGTATATCTGGAGTTTGTTTGCAGTGGCTTAGAGTCCTTGATGCACACATTTTCTCTTTCTCTGTGCTTGAAAATTAAGAAATAGAAATATTTAGCCTAGGATGGTTGTGCATGCCTTTAATCCCAGCACTCAGGAGGCTGAGGTAGGAGGATCACTGTGAGTTTGAGGCCAGCCTGAGACTTAATTCCAGGTCAGCCTGGGCCAGAACAAGACCAAGACCCTGCCTTGAAAAACCAAAACAGGAAACAAAATCATGTCTGTCTTCTGGCTTTTCTGTTTACAGATTTTTTAGACTGTGCAAGTTGGAAAGAAGCTTAGCAACCAGTATTCTAGCTGTCTGCTTTGTAGAGGGTAGCACCCCACCTATAAAGTAACTTGGCTTGCCATGATCCTAGAACACGCTTGTTGGCCAGGGATGAGAGCATGTGGCCCCTGGGTCTGCTCGTGCTCTGTCTTGCAGAGCTGCTGGTTGATTATCTCTGTGTGTGTCTGTCTGTCTGTCACTGATTTCTGCTACCTCTTCACCAGGCCTGAGTGTGCGTGTGCAGATTGACACCAGGGGTTCAAGATGCCAGTCTGAAAGACATGACCTTTCCTGCTCCCTGCCCAGCATGGAGCCTGTTTGCATTGCTCATCAAGCCAAGTCCAGGCATCCACCAATCAACCCCAGGGCAACAACCAGGCCCACGTGTCTCTTCCTGGGTTAAAGGCTGTCTGACCGCCCAGGTTCTTGTCAACTGATGACAGCTTTCACAGTATCCTGGGCTTTGAAGCAGCTCTTCATAGTGCTAAGGATTTGAGAGCGTTCCTTACTTACATATGTCCCAACTACAGGCTTAGTCCTGCCCCACAAGGGCCTGTGCAACCAGTATTCACTCCACTGCCCTATGGGGTCAGACTCTGCCCTTTAGACTCTTCACTGACATGTCACTCTTGTGGGTGGGTCTCCTGATCTTTCTCCTAGGGCCTCTGTGTTGTCTTTGGATTTTGTTCACTTTGTAGCTCAGCTGAAGGGCAGTAGAGGAGCGTGGAGTTCACCTGCATGGCATTTACACCTGGCTTCCAGGGTGTGCTGGCTTCCTGATCAAGCAAGCCATTGCATTGCCATATTCACGAGACACAGAAGAAAGCCATTAGTGTATTTTTCCTTTGCTTCTGACTTACACACTTGCATTTCATTCCTGTTAAATCCTTTATTATTTATTTATTTTTTTTCGAGATAGGGTCTTACTGTAGTCCATGCTGTCCTAAAACTCACTGTAGTCCCAAGCTGGCCTTGAACTCACTGCAGTCCTACCTCTGCCTCCCAAATGTTGGGATTAAAGGCATGCACCACCATGCCCAGCTTCTGTAAAATTGTTTGGGCCACATTAGCTGTAAGAAAATCCCAGTACTTTCTGGCCATTAGCTGTAGCTGTTTTTCTCTGTCTGATCATGAACTTTCCAGAGGGAACTTTGCAGGGGGTGGAGGGCGGGGAGAGACAACAATGGAGGCATTTTGGTTCTACTGTTTGGGGGGGGGGTCACTAATGGCATCTTGTGTGTGATCGTGGTGCTGTGCTGCTCAGCATCCTAAAGTGTGTGTGGGATTACTGTGGACTCTGATCCCTGAGGGCCTTTTCAGATGGTGCTGAGTGCTTCCCGCTTGCTAATGCTCGAGCTCTGTCTTGGGGCAGTTCCACCTTTGATGACGGTAGTTTGTAGTAGTTGCTCTTAAACATGGTTGTGGTGGTGGTGGTGGAGAGATTTACAGAGGAGTGCCAGGGACATTGCCCTATTGGTCTGAGCCACATGTGTGCAGTGCTGAGTCTTTAATCTCTGGGAACTGGGTCTTGGATTGTAGTGTGTGTCCACACTTACAGGGAAGTGCCTGAAGCAGGTGCTGAGCCCATGTCCACCGTCCACCATGAGAAGGCAGTGTGACCACTGAGAGCCCCACTCTTGCATAGAACCCACTTGTCTCCGCTGTCCTGTTGTCCACACACCTGCCCTGGCAAGTTCCTGCTGTCGTCTGGGGCTCTGAGCTGCAGCTGCTTTACTGGTACATTCTGTGGCCCTACAGTTCCTGCGAGTCACCAAGCAGTACCTGCCCCACGTGGCGCGCCTCTGCCTGATCAGCACCTTCCTGGAGGATGGCATCCGCATGTGGTTCCAGTGGAGTGAGCAGCGTGACTACATCGACACCACCTGGAGCTGCGGCTACCTGCTGGCCTCGTCCTTTGTCTTCCTCAATTTGCTTGGACAGTTGAGTAAGTGGCTCTGGAGCCTTGGGGTTCTTCTGGGACTTCCTGTCCCCTGAGATGCCATGCCCAGAGCATTAGAGCATTTGGGTGTTGGTAGTTGGCAAGTTTTATGTGAACTTGAGGGGCTTTGCAGAGGGTGCCAGCCAGGGCTTGGTCCTGTGAGCCTTTGGGTGGGTGCTCAAAACCCAGTCCTGGGCTCATTGTTTTGAGGCTTGCTAAAGAAGTTGTATCCCTGTTATTAAATGCCCCTCACAGGAGACTTTGGAGCCTGGGGGGCTAAGACAGTCAATAAGGAGGTGCCTAGAGAGGACAGAGGGTTTAAGTCAGCACAAGCAGGGCATTTGGGCCCCAGGCCTTTCTTCCTTTCCTGATGAACTATTTTGTGGTAGTGGCTCTTCCTCTTGCAAGGTGGAGCCAAGAAAGGAACTCATGATTTCCAGCCTACTGGATGCACTCCATGGTTGAGCAGCCAGACCTCCTGTTGATGGGCTTCTGGCACTGGGAAAGTGTCTGCTCTGATACAGCAAAGCATCATGGTCTAGACTAATGGTGTTTTTTGTTTTGTTTTGTTTTTGGAAGGGCTCGCAACTTGCTTTATTTGTCTTTGTTTAAAAATATTTTAAGGAGCCTGGCGTGGTGGCGCACGCCTTTAATCCCAGCACTCGGGAGGCAGAGGTAGGAGGATCGCCGTGAGTTTGAGGCCACCCTGAGACTCCATAGTGAATTCCAGGTCAGCCTGGGCTAGAGTGAGACCCTACCTCAAAAAACCAAAATATATATATATATTAATTTAAGGGCTGGAGAGATGGCTTAGCAGTTAAGGCATTTGCCTGCAAAGCCAAAGGATCCTGGTTCAATTCCCCAGGATCTACGTAAGCCAGTTGCACAAGGTGGTGCATGCGTCTGGAGTTTGTTTGCAATGGCTGGACGCCCTGGTGTGCCCATTCTCTCCCTCCTTCTGCCTCTTTCTTTCTCTCTGTCTCTCAAATAAATAAATAAATAATAAAAGTTTTTAAAAAATATTTGGGCTGGAGAGATGTCTTAGCAGTTAAGCGCGTGCCTGTGAAGCCTAAGGACCCTGGTTCGAAGCTCAATTCTCCAAGACCCACGTTAGCCAGATGCACAAGGGGGTGCATGCATCTGGAGTTTGTTTGCAGTGGCTGGAGGACCTGGTGTGCCCATTCTCTCTCTCTATCTGCCTCTCTGTCTGTCTGTTGCTCTCAAAGAAATAAATAAAAATAAACAAAAAAAATGGAAAAAAAATTAAGCTGGGCATGGTGGTACACACCTTTACTCCCAGCACTTGGGAGGCAGAGGTAGGAGGATCACTGTGAATTCGAGGCCACCCTGAGACTACATAGTGAATTCCATGTCAGCCTGAGCTAGAGTGAGACCCTACCTCAAAAAAAAAAAAATTTATTTATTAGAGAGAGAAAGAATGGGGGCACCAGGGCCTCTAGCCACTGCAGTTGAACTCCAGACACATGTGCTACCTTGAGCACCTGGCTTACATGGGTCCTGGGGAATCAAATTTGGGTCTTTTGGCTTTGCAGGCAAGTGCCTTAACCACTAAGCCATCTCTCCAGCCATGCTTTATTTAAGTCTTTAAAAAAAAAAAAACTTTTACTGACAGCATCCATAATTATAAACAATAAACCACGATACCCCCTCCCCCACTTTCCTCTTCACAAATCCACTCTCTTATTTATTTAAGTCTTAAACAACTCAACTGTTAATTGACCAAAGACAAGATTAAGTCTTACACTTCTGTGGGAAGAAATAGGAACGTAGAGATTTGCGGTAGAGGGTGATAGCATTTAGACTAGTTTTTTTTTTTAATTTTTATTTATTTATTTGAGAGAGAGACAAATAGAGAGAGACAGAGTGGGTGTGCCAGGGCCTCCAGCTGCTGCAAATGAACTCCAGATGCATACACCACCTTGTGCATTTGACTTGCATGGGTCCTGGGGACTCGAACCTGGATCCTTTGGTTTTGCAGGCAAGTGCCTTAAGCCGTAGCCCTAGACTACTGTTTTTTTTGTTGTTGTTGTTGTTTTGTTTTTTTGGTTTTTCCAGGTAAGATCTCATGCTAGCCCAGGTTGTCTTAGGCTGGCTTCAAACTCACAGCGCACAGTGATCCTTCTGCCTCTGCCTCCTGAGTGTTGCGATTAAAGGCATGCGCCACCCTAGACTAATTTTTTTTTTTTTTTTTTTTTTTTAGGTAGGGTCTCACTCTAGCCCAGGCTGATCTGCAATTCACTACGTAATCTCAGGGTGGCCTTGAACTCATGGCAGTCCTCCTACCTCTGCCTCCCGAGTGCTGGGATTAAAGGTGTGCACCACCACACCCAGCCTAGACTAGTGTTTTTTTCCCCTTTTCTTTTTTCAAAAATATTTTACTTTTATTTATTTATTTGACAGAGAAAGAGAGAGGGAGAGAGAGAGAATGGGCACACCAGGGCCTCCAGCCACTGCAGACGAACTCTAGACACATGCGCCCCCTTGTGCATCTGGCTAATGTGGATCCTGGGGAATCGAACCTGGGTCATTTGGCTTTGTGGGCAATCCCCTTAACTGCTAAGCCATCCCTCCAGCCCTAGACTAGTGTTTTTGATAAGTAAAATTCAGGTAGCTCATGTGTGTGGGCTGTGCCTGTCATTAAATCGTCCAGAACTTGCTTTTGGCTTGGGGAGGTAGTTCAGCTGTAGCTGGACCAGAGGACCTATGTACTCTATTTCATTCTCGACCCACCTGTAGTCCCCCTAACTCTTGCTGTCTTCTTTCCAGCTGGCTGTGTCCTGGTGTTGAGCAGGAACTTTGTGCAGTATGCCTGCTTTGGACTCTTTGGGATCATAGCACTGCAGGTACATGAGGCATGGGGGTAGGGTGGGTCTCACTTTTGCCTCATAGTATTGCAGGGAGAGGACAGTGGGTAGGTCAATTGTCCTTGTTTTGATGAAGCTGAGTATCAGGTCTAGCATCCTCCCCACTTCAGCCCTCTACACACTCTGGTTGCCTGGAGCTGCTTTCTCTTTGTGGAGGTAGCTCCCTTTCCTTTCTGACAGGCTCAGAGCTTCTGCCCCCAGGCCAGCTGTAGAGAATGGCACTGACCATCATTTTACTTTCCTGAGTTTCCTGTCACAGGGGTATAAGGCCACAGGTTGGCTGCAACCAGGATGAGAGCTGGAAATCACTGTACTTCATAATCAGGAATGCCTAATTATCCTAAAAAAAATGGAGTCAAATTATTGAACTTGATCTGCCCTCAGTGACCTAAAATGGTTTCATATATTTTATGTTCTCTGTTGGGTAAAGTGCCCATAATAATGCTATAATGAAAAACTACTAAACTTGATTCGACAATGCTGACTCAAACTTCTCTCTTGTTTCCCTCAGACAATTGCCTATAGCATTTTGTGGGACCTCAAGTTTCTGATGAGGTAGGTACATTCTGGGTGGTGACAGTAGTCCTTGGTTCTCTGGTCTGAGCACCTATTGGCCAGCACAGCCTTCTCTGGTTCTCACTGTGCCTTTGAGAAGCATGGTGTTAGTGAGTGTTCCCCAGGGCTAGAGCCCAGCTCAGTAGTGAGAGTGAATGCTCTCTCCAGACCCCACACTGCATAGGTGTATGCAGTGAGGCTCTGAGTGGGAGTGGAAACCAGGACTTGGTTCCAGGTGTATTCAGGCAGCCTCTTGCTATTGGTTCAACCCAAACCTATCCCTTTGCACTCATACCTGCCTGGTCCCACTCAATGGTGGCTCGGTTTGGAGAAAAGGAAGTAATGACTTTGAGGGGTCCAGGTCAGGATGTCCCTTGGTCTGGCCTGGTGGACAGATGTCCCATAAACATAAGCTGTTATTTTTCTTCCTTAGGAACCTGGCCTTGGGAGGAGGCTTGTTGCTGCTCCTAGCGGAGTCCCGTTCGGAAGGAAAAAGCATGTTCGCAGGTGTCCCCACCATGCGCGAGAGCTCCCCCAAACAGTACATGCAGCTTGGAGGCAGGGTCTTGCTGGTTTTGATGTTCATGACCCTCCTTCACTTTGATGCCAGCTTCTTTTCTGTGAGTATTCCCATCTGCTCAAAGTGCCCACCTGTCATACCAGCTGTATCTGAATACAGTCTGGCAGATGGGAAGCAACCCTTATGAACCTTTTCAAATGAACCCTGTCTGTTCTGTGTGCCAAGTTGCTGCCTGCCAGCGAATTAAGTCTGAGTCTCCCCTCCCTTACTGGAGGGTCCATTGCCTTCTCCACGGGCTTCTTGGACTTCTCCCCTTCCTCACAGTTTATACCAGTGCCCAGTACATTGTTTTCTGTAGGTCAAATGTTTGGAGCAGAGCCAGCTGGAGAAGGGCACTGTGGGGAGGTGAAGGAGGGGTATTCCCAGTATGGTGGAAGATGGGTTGGGATGCGGTAGAGATCCACCAGTATCTTGATAACTTGCAGGTTGTCATCACTCAGAGACCATCTTTTAGTCTTCCTCAAACCTTTTACACATAAAGACGCTGCTTGGCCAATTGTGGTTGCACAAGCCTGCATTTGGAAGGTAGAGGTAGGAGGGTCCTGAGTTCAAGGACAGCCTGGACTGTACATAGTGAGACCCTGTCTGAAAAAAGAAAAAAGTTCTTTTATT
This sequence comes from Dipus sagitta, assembly GCA_036346955.1. Classification (NCBI taxonomy): domain Eukaryota; kingdom Metazoa; phylum Chordata; class Mammalia; order Rodentia; family Dipodidae; genus Dipus; species Dipus sagitta. Next base: position 147,934,321 of record CM070770.1, on the reverse strand, counting down.
CTTTATTACATGGCCAGGCTGAGAATTTCTCATATGTTTGCACTGTTTCCCTGTTAGTCATAAATTTATTTATTTATTTCCTTTTTCGAGGTAGGGTCTCACTCTAGCCCAGGCTGACCTGGAATTCACTGTGTAGTCTTCAGGTGGTCTTATACTCATGCCCATCTTCTACCTCTGTCTCCTGAGTGCTGGGATTAAAGGCATGTGCCACTAAAATTTAGTCTTTTAAGTCACCTCTCTATGCCCTCGTTTCGCTATAAGCCGTCAGGATCCAAAGTCGCTATGTACCAATCTGAATGCTTTGCTGTCCATAATTTTCTCCTGCCAAATGTAATCTCTGCATTCCACAAAGTTTGAAGGCATGGATGCAACGCAGCCAGGTTCATTGCAGCTTTATGACAAAATGGCCTTTGCTCTACTTTGCCATACCTGTTGTACACTTACTGTCCCTGGTTCCATCAGCATTCTAGCACAACCACTTAAACTAAGAAGTCCCAGGCTACCCTTTCTGTCTGTCTTCAGAGCCTTTCCCAGAGTTGCTCCTGCTGTCCCATTCACAGCAGCATGTATTCTTGCTGCTCTTCAGTTCTAGCTTCTGATAGCTTCCCAAGGCTGCACCTACCTTGTCAGGTGCTGGAAAGCAACAGCATCACTTTTTATATTTTTTTAAAGTTTTTAAAAAATTATTTGAGACAGAGAGAGGGAGGAGGAGAGAGAGAGAGAATGGGCATGCCAGGGCCTCTGGCCACTGTAAATGAACTCCAGATGCGTGAGCCGCCTTGTGCACTTGGCTTATGTGGGACCTAGAGATTCAAACCTGGGTCCTTAGGCTTTGAAGGCAAGTGCCTTAACCACTAAGCAATTTCTCCAGCCCAAGCCTCACTTCTTGATAGCAGGTTTTTTGTTTTTTTAATTCCATTTCCTCCTGCTATAACTGAATATAACATAGGGCAAATGATGCAAAATGTTTTCTCATGGTTCTGGAGGTAGTGAGCCCGAGGTCAAGAGGTTACATCTGGTGAGGGTCTTGCTGGTAAAGACTCGAGTGCTGAGCTAGTGTGGGGTTACACTTTTATTTTTTGCTTTTTGAGGTAGGGTCTCGCTCTAGCCCAGGCTGACCTGGAATTCACTATGTAGTCTCGGGCTGGGTGCAAACTCATGGCAATCCTACCTCAGCCTCTGGAGTGCTAGGATTAAGGGCATGTGCTACCACACCTGGCTTTTAAATTTTTCTTTTTACTTTTTGGGGTTTCACTTTTGAAACACAGGTACCCCTGCAGTAATGGATTCATTTATCAGTGGATTGCTCAATTCATGTATAATAACACTCAAGCCCTAATCATTATCTGTCCCCGCTGCCTGTAATTTTCAGCTCAGTGTCTTGGTGGGAGTTAACATCAGTCTGGCACAGGTACTTGGATGACATGGGCAGCTTGAGTGTGTGCATATAGAACACAGTACATCTTTCTTCCTGACCTTTAGTTTGAACATTTTTCTTTTCAACTTGTGCAGATTGTCCAGAACATTGTGGGTACAGCTCTGATGATCTTAGTGGCCATTGGTTTTAAAACCAAGCTGGCGGCTTTGACTCTCGTCGTCTGGCTGTTTGCCATCAACGTGTATTTCAACGCCTTCTGGACCATCCCAGTCTATAAGCCCATGCATGACTTCCTGAAATATGACTTCTTCCAGACCATGTCGGTGATTGGAGGCCTGCTCCTGGTGGTAGCTCTAGGCCCAGGAGGCGTCTCCATGGATGAGAAGAAGAAAGAGTGGTAACAGAGAGACCCCTTCCCTCCCTGGCCTCGTAGAGGCCCAAGGACTGGTTCAGGGTGGAATCAACAAACTGCCAGCGTATATGTGTCCTCTTCCTTTCCCCTCCCTTGGTAAAGGCACCGATGTTTGAGAACTTTATTTGCAGACACCTGAAAATTGATGGTTAATCTGCTCTGGAACCTCAGTCTGGAGCCAACTGTCAGTAGCTGGCCAGCTAGGTGGTCACTCCTTAGCTGAGGCCTGGAGTGAATAGCATTGTGGGCTATAGCCTCAGTCCCGTCTTTGAGTTCCTTTTTGGGGTGAGGGCCTACTAACTGTGCTGAGCAGCAGACACACTTGTGTATCAAAGAAGTCTCCCTCTTTTTAAGTTTACATTCTTAGCTCCAACTACTAAATGATATAGGATGGTCCAGCCAAGCATGAAACATACTGTTAAACCCCTTGGTTTCAAACCCTACCAGTGGCTCCAGCATTGTTTCTGCCCCTGTATTATAGGATCAGTGAAGACATTTGGAGAAACCTGAAACCCAGAGAACAATGCAGTATTGGATGGGTGGCTGCTACTGCTGGCTGAAGCCATTGACATCAGCTGGCTGGGTGCTGTGTTTACTGGGTGGAAGATACCATGGGAGCTCTAGGGATGAGGACTTGAAGTCCTTGTGAAAGCTGCTGGTCTGGGCACTGCTGTCCCTCGAGCCTGGCAGTGGGGAGGGCAGGTGAGGAAGCTGCACACAGGACGGCTGACATCATGGAACCAGCCTGGGGAGGGGTATGGGGCCCAGGAGCGAATAGCAGCCCCAGCACTCAAGACCCACAGGCTCAACCTGTTACCTCACACTTGACCTTCTCAGAGCAAGGCCTGAACACTGCAGGCCATGCTCCACCCAGCTTGGCACTGTTCCAGGCTGTATTTACCCCATGGGCAGCCCCGACTCACCATTTCTCTGAAGCTGTTGCTTGTGTCAATTTGCTATGCTGAACACAGCCAAGATTACTTTTTACAATTTGTGATGCCTTACCGATTTGATCTCAATCCTGTATTTAAAGTTTTCTAACATTGCCTTACACTGTGTTTCTCTTTCTGGGGGTGGGTCCCAATGCTGTGGCTCCCTGCTCATCTGCATGGTAGTAAATGCTATGAGGGTCGTCAGGACATCTCTGGGCCTCACCCAGATCCTTGGGTGTGGGAGGAGTTGGAATGGATAAAGCTTGGAATCCCTGGAAGGGAGCAGGCAACTCACCCCACCCTTGGGCACAGAATCTTAGAGACCCATCTTGCTATCAGTTAGGTGGGCAGGACTGTCCTTTGGGGTCATCTTGGGCCAATCCTGCCTCTCCTGTCTCAGCCCCTCTATCCCAAGGGGACAATAGTATACTTTCCTAATACCCTGTTTTGTGTTCTACTAGCAGTCATATGGCCTGCTCCTCATCCCCCCCCCCCCCCTTGTGAGCTATAGCAGTGGCTCAGGCCATAAGGCATTTCCCTCCTTGCCACTCAGCTTGACATGCAGGGCTGCCTCAGTGCATACCCACCTGCTCCCTATTACCTTCAGTGACAACCCTGTGACATTCCACATGGTTTGTGGAGTGCATCAGACCCTGGGAAGCAAATGCATGCCAGGGATACCCTGCTCCAGTGCCAGCCCTTAGTGGGCTGGTGCTTAGGATGGGGGAGAGAAAAATAATTCACCCATTGGTTTGACAAAATTTGAAAATGCTTTTGCTTTATGTGGGAATAGGTATAAATCTCATTTTTATGCTGTATTTTATATCTTAGTTGTGTTTGAAAATGTTTTGATTTTTGGAAACATCAAAATAAATAATGGCATTTGTGGTATGCAGTGTGATCCTATGGTGGTGACCAGCCAAGCTCCTGGGATGCTTCAACTGCTGTCACTGAAGATCAGAGAAACTACACATGGGGAGCATTCTCCCTCGGAGGTCTGTGCTGCTACCATCTGCTAAAGAGACCCCACCCCAGTCCCATATGGACAGTTCCAAGGACACTCAAAGACTTTCTTGGCAGTCTTCGTTACCCTGACTGCTTGAAGGAGCTGAAACTCTTGGGTTTGTGGTGGTGGCGCTTGAACTTCTTGGTCAATGAGCTGAGCTGCTTCTGTGGAAGGCAGAGGATTTGGTTACCAGGGCTTCTGACTCTGCAGGGTTAAAAGAGCTATGCCTAAGGAGCTCTACCAATGGGGAGAGAGCCTTCCTGCCCACTTAAGAGTTGTTAGGTGGCATTGTTGTGCCAGGGAAAGTCAGCATATTGCAGTTAGGACGTGCCCTGTTCCTATGGGATGCAGTCCTCACTCCTGCCCCCCAGAGGGAAGGTGGTGCTCAGCAAAGTCCCTTCCTCCAGTCCAGGGACCTTAGTTTCCATTTTATCTGTAAGAGTCTAGCCTGAGATTTCACTCAACAGAGAAATGCTTCTCATGGCTGGATCTCACTGTAGTCCCAGGCTGGCTTCAAACCCAGAGATCCTCCTACTGCAGCTTCCTGAGTGCTGGGATTCAAAGTGTGTGCCACCACACCTGTGCCTTTACACTTGGTGTTATGCTGTGCTGAGGACTGAACTTGGCTTTTTGCATACAATGCCACATTCATTCCTAGCCAATTTTTGCTTTTTCAACTTGAAAACCACTGTTGGAGGAAACGTCTTGGCTCACCTTGCTGCGTTTACGACCCTGCTTGTGGTCCATTTCTGCTTCTCTCCTCTCCTCAGTGATATTCTCTTCTGGAGGCCTTGGCTTCTCTTGTGTCTGAAAGTTGTCCTCATCCTCGCTCTCGGGCCTTCCTAGGTCCTTTTCAGTGAACAGCTCGGCTAGGTAGGAGAAACAGGCATCTAGCTGAGGTGTGCCGCAGGCGAAGCCCCACCTGCAGTGGATGAGGTGAGAGCAGCCACCAGGGCAGGACCACAAAACACCTGCTGGGGGTTAACCACACAGTGTGAGAGCGGAGGGGCAGGAGCTGAGCTTGCTTACGTGGGTACAGGTCTGTCATGCTGTCATCGCTCAGGACTTCCTCATCACTGGATGTTGGCTCCCAGAAAGCTGGTCTCTGGCCAGGTGGTTCATCTTTGTCTCTCTCGTCTTCCCTCTTCCTCTTCCTGTGCAGCAGGCAGGCAGGGACATACTCCACACCTTGTTTTTTACACTCCTCATCTAGGAGACACACCAGCTCACATTGGTACCATCCACCTGCCCCATTCTCTGAGCATGGAGTGGGCAGCCTGGCCTACCAGGCTGTCACCATTAGGATTTCCACCTAGCACCTTCCTGCAACATCCTAGCAGCTGTCAAGAGTCGTGGATGGTTCCTTTATCAGTGCAACTGCCACAAGGTGCCAGCTCCAGGAGTGCTGAGACACTGAGGTGTGGGGAAGGCCTGGCTACACTTCAGCACAGGGAGCTAGCTAGCTTGTGCACTATTCCTCTCATCCTCTAACCAGAATCTCCTGCTAGTGCAGAACAGAGCCGGCGTAGTGTGACTGCTGTCCCCTCCCCACCCCACGTCCTCCCTGACCATTCCAGGCCTGGTCTTGCTTGCCTCTGTCCCCACCATACTTCAGGTCAGGGTCACCAGTGTGCTCCAAGTTATCTAATCTCACAATTGCTTTCCTACCCTCATCTAGTAAACTTTCCACAAGAGTGGTCCTAGCCCGACAAGGGTCTGCACAGCGTGCCAGCCCTGCTCCCTAAGCCACCTGATGCAAGTCTCCACTCTCTGCAGAAAACCTGCCACTCACCCTTTCTTCAACTCAGGGAATGCCTTCCCAGCCAGGCTCACCGCCCCCAGCTTCACCCACCAAATGCCTGAACCCTGCTGGCGCTCCTCCTTTTTCCTCAAGTCACTGCCCTCTTCAGCTGCGCGTACCTCTACACTCTCTCCAGGCCGGTTCATGCTACTCCTGGTCTTGACCACAATCCCCAAGGTCTGCCACAACCTAGTCCACTCCCATTTGCATACTGGCTGCCACAGTCTCAAACAACCACAGGCCTGTCCTCCCTTAGTGCACTCTGCAGCCTCAGCCACCCTGGGTACACCCCAGCCTTCCAAAGTTAGCTCTCTGCCCTGTTTCCCCACACCACTCATCACAATGTGCAGTTTCTTCCCAGCCTGCTTCTTGTGGTGGTGTGCTCTACAACGGCCTCCATGTCAGGAGCTACTGTTGCTCATTATTCCGGGACCAGGCAGGGGTATCAACCAAGGATTCCTGAAGGATGGCAAAGGCAGGGGGTATTTTCCATCCTGAGGGAGGGGGCACACACCCTAAGTAATACCCGTGTTTCTGATGGTGGCCTCTTGGAGACTTACATTTACAAAGTGCCCTCTGGAACCTCTTGCCCTGGGTGTGCCTCAGCACATGCTCTGGGGACTTGTTGATGTGCCGCAGGGTAAGTTTGCAGAACAACTGGTGCCTATAGGGCAAGGAGATGGGTTTGAGGGCCAGTTCACAGCTGGAATCGTTCTGAGGGCCTGCTGGGGATGACCTACTATGTGTCCTGAGTACCTGAACTTTTATTATTAGAGACACAGAAAGAGGGAGAATGGGTGAGCCAGGGCCTCTAGCCACTGCAAACGAACTCCAGACACATGCGCCATCTTGTGCATCTGGCTTACATGGGTCCAAGGTAATGGGGCCTCGAACCGGGGTCCTTAGGCTTCACACAGAAGTACTTAACCGCTAAGCCTTCTCTCCAGCTCATGAACTTTTAAGATTCAGGCTCAGCAGCCTCACACTGCTCCAGGGCGAGTGCATGCGGCAAAGAGACAACCCAGCAAGGTATCTGGCTAGTGACATCTTTGCCACCACCTCTCTACGATGACTGTGTAAAACAAAACACTCAGCTACCTCAAGGGACCCTAAACGCCTGCTTGGGTCTCAGCCTCAGGAGATGATGTGTAGGTCCTAGTCTTTCGTGGAGAAATGCGTTGGAGTGGGACACACCTACACACTAGGAGCAAGGCCACCTACGGGTGTTTGGTACTGGGCAGGATGTGCGGCTCGAACTCGGCATAGTCGAAGGCCGGGGAGGCGCGCACCAGCCGCTGGTACTTCTTGCCGCGAGTGTACAGCTGCAGCTCAGGCAGGCGGCAGGGCAGCTCGTGGCCAGTGAGGGAGCAGCGCACCTGTGGGCCGAAGGTAGGTCACGATGCCAGGTTCAGCCATACCGGGTCGCCTGCCCAGCACCCTCGGCCTACATCTCCGCTGCTCCCCGTCCCGCCCCGCCCCGTTCCGGGTCTCTCTCGGCCCCCGCTGCTCCCCGCCCCGTCCCGTCCCGTCCCGTCCCGGGTCTCTCTCGGCCCCCGCTGCTCCCCGCCCCGTCCCGTCCCGTCCCGTCCCGTCCCGGGTCTCTCTCGGCCCCCGCTGCTCCCCGCCCCGGCCCGACCCCGGATTCCGAACCCTATTGGTGTCGGGCAGCAGCCGCAGGCTCGGATGCTGGTGCAGGAAGGCGCGCACGTCCGCAGGCGGGTCGCCCATGCTCCCGGTTGCCGGCAGATGCGGCTCCCACCGTCCAGGGCAAAGGCGGCGTAGCGGAAGTAGACGCGCGGTCCCGCCCCGGAAGCAGACTGTTCCGGGAGTGGCCGCAGGGATGGTGGCGGTGGCGGGATGGCTGCGTTGGGCGTGCGCGGGGCCGGTGAGCGCGCGGGCCGGGGGCGGGGGCGGGGGCGGGGGCGGGTGGGCGCGGGGCGGCCGCGGTGGGCGGCCTCGTGACCGCCGCGCGTCCTGTCCCTGCAGGTCCGGGCTCGCGCCGCCTGGAGGAGTGTCCTCGGGCTCTCTCACTGCCCAGGTGAGGAGGGCTCAAGCCCGGGAGCAGATGAGACGCTGTTTATTATTGTTGTTGTTATTATTATTTGGTTTTCCGAGGTAGGGTCTCACTCTAGCTCAGGCTGACCTGGAATTCACTATGTAGTCTCAGGGTGGCCTCGAACTCTCGGCGATCCTCCACTCTGCCTCCCGAGTGCTGGGATTAAGGGCGTGCGCCACCACGCCCGGCATTTTTGGATTTATGATGAGCAATGAAAACGAAAAGCTCCTTAGACTACCGTCCTGACTTTATGCCGTGTTTCTTTGTATAGCATAAAGCCAGCGATGCCTGGCTGTTTATTAACTGTAGCTGCGGTATAAATGCTTTATTTTTATTTTTTTCATTTGAGAGAGAAACTGGGCACACCAGGGCCTCTAGCCACTGCAAACAAACTCCAAGAAGCATGTGCCTCTTCTTGTGCATCCGGCTTTATGTGGGTACTGGGGAATCGAACTCTGGTCGTTAGGTTTTGCAAGCAAGCACCTAAGCACATCTCTCCAGCCTCCTCCCCCCCCCTTGTTTTTTTTGTTTTTCAAGGTAGGGTCTCACTCTGGCCCAGGCTGACCTGGAATTCACTATGGAGTCTCATGGTAGCCTTGAACTCAAGGTCATCCTCCTACCTCTGCCTCCCGAGTGCTGAGATTAAAGGCATGCACCACCACGCCCGGCCCACCACCCCCACCCCTTTTTTTATTTTAGGGAGAAGGGAGAGAATGGGCATACCAGGGCCTTGTAAATGGTCTTGAATAAATATCTGTGAGTGCCATGTGATGGGTTTGATACATGGTCGTTCTTGTTCCGCAGAGCACTGAGCCATGGATTTCGTATATTCAATCAGCAATTATCTGTGCGTTGTTCTGGGCTCTGGGTTAGGAGCTGGGTTGGACAAAGGTGCTGGTAGTTCATTCTGGGGCCATGTAGGTGGAATCCCCTTGAGGAATTGGCCACTCCAGTTCTGTTTGTTTTAGGGCTTCTGACCCCATACCAGTATTGTAAAACTTCCCCCAGGGGTGGCCTGGAGGCCAAGCAGGCCCCACAGCTCTGCCGCCGAAACAGCCACCACCAAAGCACAGGAGGACTCCTTTCTCCAGTGGTTCCTGCTTCTCATCCCTACCGCTGCCTTTGGGCTAGGGACTTGGCAGGTAAAGACTGGTGTCTTGTTGGGGTGTCTCTGAGTCCTTGTACCCTGCCGTCTGTTCAGCTCACACTGTTTCTGTAGGTGCAGCGTCGAAAATGGAAGCTGAACCTGATAGAAGAATTAGAGTCTAGAGTCATGGCCGAACCCATCCCTTTACCAGCCGAGTGAGTGTGGTGACCCATCTGGCAGATCTCATGTGCGATCAGTGAGAGGCCTGGCTTCTGCTTGGTGTCCACCAGCCACTTCCTTGGCCACAGTCGTTCTGCTGGGCTGGCTGCTGACTGTCCCCGTGAAGCTGCCTAAGGTCACGGGACAGTTGTATGTTTGCTGCTGAATTCCCCATTTGCCAGGTCTTGAGGGGTACCTCATAGCTGACAGCTCCTATAGTAGTGGTTCTTGGCTGGCAGGTGTTAATGTAGGCCTCAGCATGAGGATAGCGTTTTTTGGGGGGGTGGGGTGGGGGGAGAGGCTAGCATTTTTAAAAAGTTCCCTAAATGATTCTATTGCCCTGTCCACCTCATTTGGAAGCTCTGTGCTGGAGACACAATTCAACAAAGTGACTTCAGGGGCAACAGTAGTATGCCATATTTGGGGTACAGATGGGGTTGGACTCACATATTTTGTTAACGTTACATGAAATACACAGAATTCCCTACTTTGAGCTTCTTGGAAAACTGGACTCTGGTAGAAGAGTCACATTCCCTTTAGAGGACACAGCCTGTGATCTGAAGGTCCCCACTTCTCCTTTACTTGCCTGGCCTGATGGACGTGGTAGCTTCTAGTACCCCCTCAGGGTATTTTTTTTCTGCATAACCTTGCTTACCCACAGCTCTTCTCCCCACCTTGTAGCCCAATAGAACTGAAAAATCTGGAATACAGGCCAGTGAAAGTCAGAGGGCACTTTGACCACTCCAAGGAGCTCTACATGATGCCCCGGACCATGGTGGACCCTGTCCGTGAGGCCCGGGAGGCTGGCCGGATATCCTCGTCAACTGAAAGTGGGGCCTATGTAATCACCCCCTTCCACTGCTCTGACCTGGGGTGAGTAGGCCATGCAAGGCCCTGGCTGGCCTGCCACGTACGCAAAAGGTGTGTACCGGCCTGCGTCACTGTGCTTCCTGAGCCCCAGACTCCATGGATCCCAGTGTACCCAGAAAGCATCAGCTCCCTGACATTTCAAAATCCCCAATTCTGACACATTAAGTAATTTCCTTAACCAATTCACTCATTGCAGAGGTTTGGTGCACTAAGCCCTGAAGGGGAAGTTCCCAGTGGCCAATATATAAGCCATTGTGGTATACAAGACAACCCCTTCTCCCCCCAGCAGTTGCCTAGAAGGTTCCTGGGGCTGTTTGGGCCACATCTTGATAACAGTACTCTGAGCAAAACAAAATGTACAAATAAAAATGATGGGGGCTCGGGGCTCTTGGCCCACATACTACTACTTTTATGTCTGTTTGGGCTCAAGTGCCGGTGCATGCTATGTGCCAGGACTGCCCCTGCTACTCTGGTTAGAAGGGGCCATCATTGCTTGGATTGTGGTAGATGGGATGTAATTAAGGAAGTCACTTAGTGATTGCAAACCAGGAATCCTGGAGTCAACTAGGTCAGAGGTGATGGGGCTTTCACCAATTGAAGGGCCCAAGGGAGGACAGGACCTCAGTCCTGTTTAAAACCTTCCTTGAGGGCTGGAGTGATAGCTTAGTGGTTAAGGCCCTTGCCTGTGGAGCCTAAGGACCCAGTCATTTCCCCAGTACCCATGTAAGCCAGATGCACAAGGTGGCACATGTGTTTGGAGTTCGTTTGCAATGGCTAGAGGCCCTTGGTGTACCCATTCTATCTGCCTGTCTCCCTCTTAAGTGCTGTCCCAGAGGCTTTTGTGACTATTAACGATGCTTTCCCCAACTGAAGGAATCTTTATTGTTCTAGAGTCACCATCCTGGTAAACAGAGGGTTTGTCCCCAGGAAGAAGGTGAATCCAGACACGAGACAGAAAGGGCAGGTAAGGCCTAGGTCTCCATGAGTCACCCAGCCTCAACAAGCAGCTCCTATATACAAAGAGCAAACTCTCATTCCTTTGCAGGTTGTGGGAGAAGTGGACTTGGTCGGGATAGTGAGGCTGACAGAAACCCGGAAGCCCTTTGTCCCTGAGAACAGCCCACAGCAGAACTACTGGCACTATCGGGATCTGGAAGCTATGGCCAAGACAGCAGGCACAGAGCCCATTTTCATTGATGCCGATTTCAGTAGGTTGTGGCCAGCCTGTCCCAGAAGTGCCCTTTTCTGCCCCCCATCCCTATGGATCCCACTTGCATTTAGTATAGGGGCAACTAAGAGGAAATCTGCCAAATCCTGAACGGGGTGGTGGGTTGTAGGCAGAGCCTGACAGAACCTGAACCTGCCAAGGAGACCAAACCCATTCTCTGCAGAAAGCACAGTCCCTGGAGGACCCATCGGAGGGCAGACCAGAGTCACTCTGCGGAATGAACACATGCAGTACATCATCACCTGGTTAGTCTGATGTGGCTCGGTACCTAATTCTTGCTCCAGCCCACACCATCTAACTCACTTTCTTTAAACCCAAGGTATGGACTGTCCGCAGCAACGCTGTACATGTGGTTCCAGAAGTTCCTACGCCGGACACCTGGTGCATAAAGTCATCATATGCACCTGTCCCTCAACCTTCACGAGGTCCCGAGAATATAAATAAAACTGGACACTTGTCTATATGTAAAAAGCCTGACTTGGTTTCAAAGCATTCTATTGCAACTATCAAAATAACTTAGCTGCTGCCAGGTGTGGCAGAGGTAGGAGGATTGCTTTGCGTTCGAGGCCACCCTGAGATTACAGGGTGAATTCCAGGTCGGCTTTCCACCTAAATAAATGCCCAAGACACAGGGTGAAGGACAGTGTTTATTATTATCATCTGTATGTACAGAAAGCTCAGTGGTGTACACTCAGCCCAGCTTGGTGGCCAGTTCTTTGGCCTTTGCCTTTTCCAGCTTGGCAATGCGAGCCACAGATTTTGGACCCAGGACGTTGCCCCCCCAGTGGCGACGAATCTGAAATGACAGGAAAACTGTGGTTAGTTTGGCCCACCATATACGATTGACCTAATCTGCCCAAGGCCAGGCTGTGTAAAGCAGCCTCTCACCTCATCGTATCTGTCATTGTAGTTGGTCCTGATAGCTTCCACCAGTTTAGCCAGGGCTCCTTTGTCTTCCCTGGGAAGGAGGGGAAGGTGCTTAGTCACTCTTAGGAAGTGGCTTGTTTGTGGCTCTAAGCACAAGCCTTTTTGCCTCAGACACAGCATGACCACACGGTTTGTTCAGGTGAAGAAATTCTTAACCATCATGGGCAAGGTACCAGTTGCAAAGTCAGGATTGATGGATTGGGAAAACTGGGGGGGGGGGGAGGGAGGGATCAGCCTGCACACTTACGAGTTGACCTGTGTGAAGGCAACAGTTGTGCATGTCTTCCTGTGGACCAGCCGCCCTAGTCTGGCCTTCCCCTTGATGATGCAGTATGGGACCCCCATCTTGCGACACAAGGCAGGCAGGAACACAACCAGCTGGGAAGAAAGAATCAGCTATAACCGGTGTTTCAGCCAAAAGCTGCAAGTGAAGCTCTAGGTTGGTGGCAACTGCTCAGGGTTAAAAAGCTCATGAAACTGCACTTCAAGGTTACTTCAGTCAGAGATTGACATCATTGCAAGAGCCACCAGAATTGGATTCCCTCAGTGTTGTCCTCTATCAAAATTTGACTGTCAGCCGGGCGTGATGGTGCACAGCTTTAATCCGAGCACTTAGGAGGCAGAGGTAGGAGGATCACTTAAGAGTTACAGGCCACCCTAAGACTATACATAGTTGGTGAATTCCAGGGCACCTGGGCTAGAGAGTGAGACCTTACCTCGAAGAAACAAAAGTGACTGTCCTCATAACCCTTCTTGGCCTTTAACAGGCTAGACCCAACACAAAATCCTGTTTGGCCTCCCCCAGAACCGATGTGAGACCCTGGGCAAGTGTAACGACGAGCCTACCTCAATGGGATCCACGTCATGTGCAATCACCACCAGCTGAGCCTTCTTGTTCTCCACCAAAGTCGTGACGGTGTTGACCCCTGAAACACACAACCACTTTGAGCACTTTGAGTGGTTAGGGTTATGAAAAGCAGTTGTGACGAGCTGTGACTCAGTGTTAAAAAGCTCGATTTTTACTCTTCAGTGAGTTCAGGTGAAGAAATTCGCGCATCATTGCACAGCCTGCCCTCCTATTTCCACCCTCCAGGTGGGGTCCACTCACCAGCTCGAAGGACAGGGGGTCGCTTAGTTGGGACATCCCCTTTGCCAGCAGCTTTTTTCTCAGCCCGGGCCAACAGCCTCTGCTTCTTCTCCTGCTTAGTCTCTGGCCTGTACTTGTGGGCAAGCTTCAGCAGCTGGGTAGCTGGGAAAACATGGCCTAGTTAGACTCTGGGTTTAAGGGTTGTTTTCTGAGATGCTCTTACTAGGTAGTCTAACTTGGCTTGGAACTGTCCAGCGTCAGCCTCACAAGTGGTATGATTACAGGCACACAACTGCCATGTTCTGTCCGTTCCAACTTTTGTCATTTAACATAATAAATCAGGGCTAGAGAGATGGCTTAGTGGTTAAGGCACTTGCCTGCAAATCCAGAGGACCCAGGTTCGATTCCCCAGGACCGACATAAGCCGGATGCACAAGATGCATGCATTTGGAGTTCTTTGCAGTTGCTAGAAACCCTAGTGTGCTCATTCTATCTGCCCATGTCTCTCTCAAGGCAAGTAACTCTACTCAAGCACACACAAGCAACCTAAATCCTAATTTAACTATAGGATACACACCATCATTTTCACAAACACTGAAGATGTTAGGGGAGACCAACCAATTCCTTTCCTAACAAGAAGCCAAAGTGCCTTCGCTGAGAGGCAGTGTTTGGAAGGTCAAGCTAAGCAGGAAAATAGGACTAGTTGGAAGTAAAGGTTTTAGTGGGACAAGAAAGGGCAGTGGGCCAGGGAGATGGCTTATGTGGTAAGGCACTTGCCTGCAAAGCCAAGGGATCTATGTTTAATTTCACAGTACCCACGTAAGCCAGAGGCACAAGGCAGCACTTGTGTCTGGAGTTCCTTTGCAGTGACTAGAGGCCCTGGCACGCCCATTCTCTATCCCTATCTGCTTTTCTGTCTCTCAAAGTATTTAAATTGCCAAAAAGGTCAACAACAAAACCCACATCATAGAACAAGAAATCCAGGGCCTGGAGACTCAGCAGTTAAAAGACGGCTTACTTGCAAAGCCTGCTGGCCTGAGTTAATGACCCTAGAACCCATGTAGAGCTAGATGTATAAAGTGGCATATGCATCTGGAGTTTGCCTGCAACACCAAAACGCCCTGAAAGCACCCATTTTCTCAAATACAACTATTCGTTAAAAAGAAAAGAAACCCAAGGCCATGCACACCATCTCCAGAGGCAGGCCAGTTTCATACTCTGAAAATGAGACTGGTTCCACGCCACAGACCCTCACCTGTTTGGCGGTCCAAAGCCTGGGTGAACTGGTTGATTGCAGGAGGCACTTTCAGCCGCTTATACAGGATAGCCCTTTGCCGCTGCAGCCGGATGTAACGGGGCCATTTGACAAAGCGGGTGAGGTCCCTTTTGGGCTGAATGTCCTGTCCTGGGAGGTAAAGGCTGACATTACAAGTGAGGCCCCAACTCCAGGTCAGAGCACATTCGGGGCACGTGGGTGCTGGTGCATCAGCGATCTTGGTGGTTTAAGATGTCATCACCATCTTTCTGATAGCAAATATTCTTTTACATCATTTGCACACAAGCACCCAAGCCCTTGACAATTCCTTTCCTCTTCAAGTCCAGACGCCTCCTCTGAGAGCCAGTGTTTGAAGGCCAAACACTCAAAGATCACTGTCCCATGGACCTCTACAGACACTCTCAGGGACTTAATGTGACATGACCCCCCCCCCAACGTCATCAAGTCCCCATTTTCTTTTGGAGAAACTGGAAAACTTACATCGATTTCTCACTCACCAATGCCAAAATTCTTGGGCCTTTTCTCAAACAGAGGATTTACGACCTTTTTGGCTTCCTGCTTCTTTACGACAGCAGGCGCCGGGGCCACCTTCTTCCCCTTGGCCTTCTTTCCTTTCGGCTGGGCAAAAGAAAGAAAGAAAAAAAAAAAATCCTGTCAGCCTGTTTCCTCTACTCATCGGGGGTGGAGGGAGGTCTGGGGACGGTGTCTCAATTTATGGGCAAGGCAAAGTTCCATGTCCCGCAGTAGCCACGCAGCTGCCCCACTCGTGCATCAGCGATCTTGGTGGATGGGGAGTCCTCATCATCCCCTAGGACTAGACTGTCATTTACATCCTCTGCACGAGCACTCGAGACCGGGGTAGCGCACGGTCGGAGAAAGCCCCAGTAGCCTGCCCCCGCTCCCTGGGACAAGGCCTCCGCCCGTCCTCAGCGCCGCACTGCGGCATTGCGCTGCTTGCCCCCCGGGAACCAGCAAATCGCGCTCGGAGCACCCGGCCGAAAGCCTTCCTGAAGGCCGGCCAGACTCTCCTAGCACCAGGTGGGGCCCGGGGCCCCGCGCATCCACGCGCGGAGGAGGATGGCAACGGATGGATCCCGAACCCGGTTGCGGAATCGAGAGATGTTGCAGGAACACTCACCATCTTGTTGGCAGGAGGAGAGAGAAAGGAAAGGGAATTGTGGGTAATATGTAAGTGGCCTTGGAGATCGCGAGAGGTGGGGCCTGCGCGAGATTTCCGATTTAAAGCGGCAGAAACCCTGGACTCTTAAAATCCCGGGGTAGTGCCTTAGAGTGACGCCGCGCCTTAATCCGCCCGCCCGAGCGCGACGCGGAGGTTGCGGCGCACAGAGACGCGGTAAGTTCGGGCTTGCGGAGCGCCCCCGAGGGACCGACTTCCAGCTGTGGTCGTGCTCTGTCCTTGACCAAGCCCAAGTCCCGCGGGGTGCGGCCCTGAAGGTGGGCGGTACAGCCCGAGGTCCGGGAGCTGGGAAGGCAGACCGGCGTGGCGAGGGCGGTGGGAGCGCAGGATATTTGGGGCAGGATTAGAGGAACCTGGGGACGACGCGGAGCCCTGGCAGTGGGTGGATCGGAGCGTCAGTGCTGAGCCAGGGGGTTCTTGAGGCCCCCGTCCCCGGACGTCGTGGGGGTACGCCTGCACTGGGGAGCCCCGAGATCTCATGAAGTCCCCTGTCATCCGCAGGCTTGTGTGGTGCTAGGGTGCAGTCGTCCAGGGATGGGGCGGGCGCAAGGAAAGTCCCGGGCGTCCACAGTGCCTGTTGAGGTGTGACCGATGTTTATGTAGCCTAAAGGACCCCCCCCCCCCAGAATTCTGCCTGCTTTGTTCTGGTGGTGAGTGCCGTAGAGTGGCCCACACTCAGTTCTTCCTGCCCCGCTTCTGGGTCCCAGGCTTCTCCTGTGCCGTCCAGGCTACGCCATGGCCCAGCAAAGAGCCCTGCCCCAGAGCAAGGAGACGCTGTTGCAGTCCTACAACAAGCGGCTCAAAGATGACATCAAGTCTATCATGGACAACTTCACGGAGATCATCAAGACCGCCAAGGTGCGTGAACACTACCCTCTAAGACAGACAGCAAGGAGGATCAGGGTCGGGAGAGTCAGGGACTGAACCCCAGCACCCTCCCTGTAAGTGGGTAAGGTCTGTCCATATGGAGAAAGCACTTGGATGGGAGTGTGGCAGGGTATCAACAGTAAATGGTCAGCAAGTGAATAAATAAGTGACAAATCCTGGTAGATCAGTGTAGGGGACTCTGGCCAGATTGACAGTGATCACTAGTCATCTTCAGGTTGATGGTGACTTCAGTTCCCAGTGCCTCAGTTTCCCCTATGCTATAGATCCTTGTGATGACTGATGAGTTTATTGATGGCATAAAAAGTTACTACAGAGAGGCCAAAGAGATGGCTTAACGGTTAAGGTGCTTGCCTGCAAAGCTTAACCACCCAGGTTTGATTCCCCAGGACCCACAAAAAGCCAGATGCACAAAGTGGCCCATGTATCTGGAATTCGTTTGCAGTGGCTAGAGGCTCTGGCGAGCCCATATTTTCTTTCTGTCTCTGCTTGCGAACAAGTAAAATATTTTGTTCAAAGAATAGTTACTACAGTGGCTGGTATAGAGGGAGTGACCCAAGCCCTGTGACTACTGCTAGAACAGGAGAGAAACAGGAAGCCTAGGAGAACCTGCTAGAAAAGCACAGTGGTTGATGTCTGGGCCTGGTCGTTCCTGACTGCTGCAGCCTTGCATTGCCTTGTTGCAGTAATAGCAGTGAAGGGAGCTAACATGCACCTGGTGCTCATTGTGAAGCAGGCTGTGGTGTGAGGGCTGTTTGTGTTCTGTTGTGTTTAATCCTCACAGAATTCTTTGAGGCAGGCACCATTGTCCTCTCCAGAGAAGGAGACTCAGGCCCAGGTTCAATAACTTGCCCAGAGTCAGCACTTGAACCCAGGAAGTCCGGCTGATTCCCGCTGAGGATGTCCTGACACCCACCCTCTTGCCCCTAGCCTTGCAGGGTCCTGTAAGAAGTTCCATCTAGGTTGATAGTCTGAATGCTGGGCAGGTCTCTCATTTACTTCTGAGATGCCCACTGAGGTTTGTCTCATTCTCTAGCTGGCTGGTCTGTAAGTGAGGGACACAAATCCAGAATGCTATTTAACCAACTGTGCTACACGTGGAGTCTGGCATCAGGAGGGGTCAGGAAGCGGTCACTTCAAAAGATTCTTCTGGAAGGGAGGGATTCAGTGGAGGGTGGATTTGAGAGGGGGAATATAGGGGTAAAGGCAGGGGATTATCATGGTTTGTTGTCTAAACTCATGGAAGTTGTCAATAAGAAGTTTAAAAAAGAGAGATACTTTTGGACTGTGCAGATGACAGCATGGGTAAAGTGCTTGTTGTGCACTCATGTAAAAACACACCCTTGTAATGCCAGCGCTGGAGGACCCCTAGAGCCTGTTGGCTAGCTAGTCTGGCTGAATCAGTGAGTTCTGGTTTCAGCGAGAGACTCTGTTTCAAAGAATAAGGCTGAGGAGCTGGGTGTGGTGGAGCATACCTTTAATCATAGCATTTGGGAGGTAGAGATAGGTGGGTCGCCATGAGTTTATGAGTTTGAGGCCAGCCTGGGACTACAGAGTGAGTTCCAGGTGATCTTGGGTTAGAGTGAGACCCTAACTTAAAGCAACAAACAGGTGGAGATTGAGAAAGACACCATGATGTTGACCTCTGGCTTCCACACACACATGGCACACACGTGACCACACACAAGCATGCATTCACACCACACATAGACATACGTGCCCCCCCCCCATAAAAATGACTGATGGATCAGTAGTTAAAGGTACTTGATTACAAAGCTTGAGGGCCAGAGTTCAACTCCCCAATATCCACATAAAGCCAGATGCACAAAATGGCACATGTATCTGGAGTTTGTTTGTAGAGTGGCAAGAGTGGCCCTGGTGTGTTCAGGCTCGCTCTCTCTCCAGTAAATACAATTATTTTATTTATTTATTTGAGAGAGATACAGATACAGGATGAATGCGTATGAATGTGCCAGGGCCTCTAGCTGCTGCAAATGAACTCCTGATGCATGTGCCACTTTGTGCATCTGGCTTCTGTGTGGGTACTGGAGAATCAAACTCCGGGCATCAGGCTTTGCAAGCAAGCACCTTTAACCACTGAGCCATCTCTCCAGCCCCAAATCATTTTATTTATTTATTTATTTATTTTTGTTTTTTCAGAGTAGAATCTCGCTCTAGCGCAGGCTGACCTGGAATTCACTATGTAGTTTCAGGGTGGCCTGGAACTCCCGGTGATCCTCCTACCTCTGCTTCCCAAGTTCTGGGATTAAAGGTGTGCGCCACCATGCCTTGCTCAAAATAATAATAACAGTTATTATTATTATTATTATTTTGGTTTTTCGAGATAGAGTCTCACTCTAGTCCAGGCTGACCTGGAATTTACTATGTAGTCTCAAGGTGGTCTCGAACTAATAGCAATCCTCCTACCTCTGCCTCCAGAGTGCTGGGATTAAAGGCGTGTGCCACCACACCTGGCTTCCAGAGTCTTTTTTGTTTTAATTATTTATTAGAGAGAGAATGAACACACTAGGGCCTCTAGCCATTGCAGACGAACTCCAGATGCATATAACACCTTGTGCATCTGGCTTACGTGGGTACTAGGGAATCAAACCTTGGTCCTTAGGCTTTGCAGGCAAGTGCCTTAACTGCTAAACTGTCTCTCCAGCACTCAAAATTATTGCTTTTTTTTTGTTATTTTGGTTTTTCGAGGTAGGGTCTCACTGACTTGGAATTCACCATGGAGTTTCAGGGTGTCCTTGAACTCATGGCAATCCTCCTACCTCTGCCTCCCGAGTGCTGGGATTAAAGGCATGCGCCACCATGCCCTGCTAAAATTATTGGGTTTTTTTTTTGTTGTTTGTTTGTTTTGTTTGTTTTTTCGAGGTAGGGTCTCACTCTAGCCCAGGCTGACCTGGAATTCACTATGGAGTCTCAGGGTGGCCTCGAACTCACTGTAATCTTCCTACCTCTGCCTCCCGAGTGCTGGAATTAAAGGCGTGTGCCACCACGCCTGGCTAAAATTATTGTTTTTAAAGAGTGCTTTCTAATTTTACTTTTTCATGTAACATTTAGTGTAAACTCCCTCCAAAAGTCTTTACCAGTCTAAGACCTCTCCACCTAGCATGGGTGATCAACACAACAGGTGTCCCTTTGTTCTAAGGCAAGCCAGAGAGGGTGGGAGTAGACATTTTTAGCTGTCTGGGAGTTGGGTGCTGGGTCTCTAGAAGACTGTGTGCTGGGGGAGGTTGGGCCAATGGTGGGGGAGGCAGACTCTGACTAGTTGGCTAGGCTAATTCTAGGTTATTTTTCTTTCTTTATTTATTTTTGGTTTTTCAAGGTAGGGTTTCACTCTAGTCCAGGCTGACCTGGAATTCACTATGTAGTCTCAGGGTAGCCTCGAACTCACGGTGATCCTCCTACCTCTCTCTGCCTCCCAAGTGCTGGGATTATAGGCGTGTGCCACCACACCCGGCTTTTGTTTATTTATTTTTGAGATAGGGTTTCACTCTAGCCCAGGCTGACCTGGAATTCACTATGTAGTCTTAGGGTGGCCTTGAACTCATAGTGATCCTCCTACCTCTGCCTCCTGAGTGCTGGGACTGAAAGCGTGCGCCACCACGCCAGGCTGATTCTAGGTTCTCTTGCCTGTCCTCAGATTGAAGATGAGACGCAGGTGTCACGAGCCACTCAGGGTGAACAAGACAATTACGAGATGCATGTGCGAGCTGCCAACATCGTGAGTGACCAGGGTGGAGGCTACACACTGGGTCCATGGGTGAGGTGTGGGTCTTCTGTCCATCTCCTGTGCAGCAGCAAGTGAAAACTACAGGGATGTTGGGGTCCTGGTCCTCGGCAGCCTTTGAGAATGGGATGGGGTGAATCTCTTTTCAAGAGACCGCCTCTCAGAGAGCCGCTGGGAGGAGCGTCAAGGAGAGAGCCGGCCTGGTCCATCCTGTAGCTCTGAGGGGTTCAGAGGGAAGGTGGTCTCTGACAGGTGGTTGTGAATGGAAAGACAAATTACTAAATGAGATGTATGTGCGGTGGGGACCTCCTAATGGCACAGGGAGCATCCAGCAAGCCAGCGTCTCTAGAGTCGTGGGCCCACTGATGACAGTTCTTAGAGAAACACTCCCAAAGGATCTCACTCTCCTCGCTGGCAGCTACCCCTGGGAATGAGCAAGGCTACAGGCGACATAGTCTTCTCTGTAGAACTTGAGCCAGATGCATGGGACGTGCGCATGTGTAAGCAGGTTGAGGGACTTACACAAGGAAGCTTACTTCTCCTGTGGTCAGTGTGGGTTCAGGTCCTGCCTCACTTTCTCTGTCCTCACAGATGGCTCTGTGTAGGCCAGTACTGCTTCTCTGCAAACCAGGAAGCTGAGGTTCCCAGAGAGGCCACTGCTGACCCAGTGCCGGCCACACAGAGCAGGGTCACTCTCCTTGCCTCACCTCACGCCTCCCCTGGTTCTGATGACCGCAGGTCCGAGCCGGTGAGTCCCTCATGAAGCTGGTGTCTGACCTCAAGCAGTTCTTGATCCTCAATGACTTCCCGTCAGTAAACGAGGCGATCGACCAGCGCAATCAGCAGCTGCGTGCCCTGCAGGAGGAGTGTGACCGCAAGCTCATCACCCTGCGGGATGAGGTCTCCATTGACCTGTACGAGCTGGAGGAGGAGTACTACTCGTCCAGGTACAAATAGGGCTGGACTCCCGTGCAGGGCGGAGCCTGCCCACCTAGGCCCAGCCAGAATGTGGAAGGGCCTTGCATTTTCCTAAACCTTCCCTGGCCTTGGCAGCAGAGCTGGTACCCAAGTGCTGGAGCGTTTGATGGACAGACAGATCACAGCCACCTGCTGGGGCACCAGGCTTTCTCCTCAGTGTAGAGGGATGACAATTACAGGACTTGGTGCCAGGAAGCTGAGGGGACAGGAGAGTTTTCCTCTGGGCATCCTTGTCTTCACCTTGCTCCTCTTGGCTCTTGAATCCATATTTAAGCCAAGGCTGGATTGGCCCCTTGTACCTCCTCCCAGGCCCATACCCACGTCCTTTGTTCAGAATACCACTGCTTCTCCTGGGATGCAGTTCCCTGAGATGTCACCAAACCTCCCACAGTGTGGAGACAGGGGACAACCCGGAGAGGAAGGAGAGAGGAACCCAAGCAGAGAGTGGCCTTGAAGGCAGGTCCTGGAGTACTTGGGTATCCTGTTCCTGGTCAGCTCAGCCTTCCGTATTCCTAGTGCTGGAACCCTACTGCCGTCATGCCTGCGCTGGCCCTGGGGTTGAGCAGTGGGCTTGACCTCTATTACCCAGCTGTCTTGGGGCCATGTTCAAGCCTGAAATCTGAGACCATCTGAGCTGGAGTATCTGAGAAATCAGAGTCCAGTGTAGTTTATGTTGGAAAGTGAGGCTGGAGAAAGGAGGCCTTGCATTCTCCTCCCATTAGCTGGGAAAGATTCAGTCTAGCAGCCACAAAGCCCACGCCACCTAGTGCCCTCCCAGTGGAAGCTGCACTGGAGAGCCACAGGTATTCAGAGTTTGTAGTGTGTGTGGTTTGAGGCTTGCTTTCCACACCCTAGACTCAGTGTCACTGCCCCACTGGAGCAGTTCTAGAGTTTTCCAGAGAGTACTGAAGGCTATCCGTGATCTCTGATATTCATCAGCACAGCAGACATGTGGCATCATTGCCTGTACTCTGGCGAGGCCGAGGAGGTGTTGGGCTTGGACTCTCCCAGGGGAAGTCCTTCCACATCCCTTTTACTGCTCTTGAGGTAGCTACTGTCCTGGACAGAGGGCTAGGAGGAGGAAGGGATGGGCTTAAGGTCAAGTGAGAGTTGACATAGGAACCAAAGCAACCCAAGTACGAGCCTTCCAAAGACTTCCCAGTTGGTCCTTCTGCTTCACCTGGAGGGGTTTGGGGACCAGCCCACGTCCCCTCTGGGTAGCCCCATGGCAGAGTGGCTGCCACATCTGCCTGTGGATGATCTCAAGTGACAGAGTCTTTGAGCCAGGGCCAGTGGATTTCCTCTGCTCTTGTCTGCCTCGTGCCTGTGCCGCCACTAGCTGCCCACCTTCCCTCTGCATAGCTGTCCCTGCCTGCACTCTCCGCTCACTTCTTTCTCCTGAATGCTGCTCCCCTCCGCTCTCCTGGGGAGCACTCCATTGCCCTGGGTGATTCTGAGCTGAGCTCTGAGAACAGACAGGAGGCCAGGACCACCATATGCACATAAAACGGCTGTGGGAATAGCCTCGCTCTATTGGAGGCACACTCCTTGCCTGTGTCCTAGTGGGTGCACAGAGCTCAGGAGCGCCATAGGGCTGGAACACTGGTGTACAGGGAAGTTCTAGAACCCATGTTCTGACAGACCAGCTCTGCATAGGCTAATGACCACCTGGGCTGGTGAGGGATGCGTAGCCAGGATGGGAAGGTACCCAGCAGGCACTAGAAGAGGCCCACTTGTCAGTTAGGCAGGAAGTACACCAGTTTGGTTCATGAGGTCATACCCTCCTTTGCAGTGCAAGCATGGCTAGACCTGTTTGACTGAGGGGCCAGTGTAGAGAGGAAGGGGAGGCAGCCTGGGTGGTGGTTGTGTTTTCTTAACTCTGCACCTGTCTTGCTTTCCCTCCCCTGGCTTACCTCTCTGCCTGCTCCTGTCTCTCCGGGGTTTTCTGGTGGTGGAAAAGCTCGAGTCTTTGCGAAGCTAATGACCTGCCTCTATGTGAAGCTTACTGGAGGCTGGACCTCGACACAGATTCTGCTGATGGCCTCTCTGCCCCTCTTCTGGCATCCCCGGAGCCTGGTGCTGGTCCCCTGCAGGCTGCAGCCCCTGCCCACTCCCATGCTGGTGGCCCTGGCCCCACAGAGCACACCTGAGCCTCTCATTCCAGGGCTGCCCTCCCCAAGCCTTAGTTTACTAGGAAGGACATCCGGGCTTCTTTCTGGATGCCCACCAGAGCTTAGCATCTTTCAGCCTCAGCCCCCACTTGGGCACTCCAGGGCCTGGGAACCACTGTATCTGCCTCAAGAACCTGGCCAGGCCAGAGCCAGCACCTCATGATAGTTAGAGAAAGCTATCCTACTCATTTCCAGGGTGGCCCTTCACCTCCAGCCACTTAACCTTCCTGACATCCAGATGGAAGTTGTTCCTATTGAGGGCTTTGCTTACGTGACAGAGCACAGAGATGATGGTATTGGCAAGACTGCCTGAGCAGACTGTTAGCCAAGCCCAGCCACCATCCTTAGGCCAGGGCTCCTGGGCAAAGCCCTGTCTACTGCCTTGTGCCCTGAGCACAAATGCCCATGCCACAGCTGGCAGCCCTGACAAGGCTGTGCGAGGTGGCCTGCCAGGGACTGCTTCCTGGATTTGGCCGCCATATCCGTTGTGTTACTTTTGTAATGAGACTGTTAAATAAAAACAAGAACTTTGTGCTGGTGCTCTTTCTTCCTTGTCCCCACTTAGTCCAAGGACCACCCTTGGAGTCCCTGAGTGACAAGCCCTTTTCCCTGGCACCTAGTAAATCCTTGAATTTGGTGAATAAATGGAAATTCTGCCATCACTGCAGGTTATGTGGTTGGGGCACCCATACCTTTCGTGTCATCTACTTCTCACAGCCGGCTTGACTTCGAGGTGCCGTGCCTTCACTTTCAGAGGCATGGACAGGGCCTTGGAAAGGGTGAGGTGTCATGCTGGGACTACAGAGTTGTAACGTGGCAGAAACAGGATTTTAACCCCCAGGAACTCAGATGAGTGCCTTTCAGTACCAGGCTTATCACTGGCATGCAGAAGTTACAGCGCTGTGGGGTGTGTGTGACTTAAGCACTACCTGGTGTAGCCCTGTCTGCAAGCTTCGTTTCTTCCCATAAAAGAAACCATGGGGACCAGGAGGAGCCCAAGCTGACCACCAGGTGGCCCAAGACAGCCATTGCCAAACAAGGCTGAAGACTAGTGAGTGGGAACCCGGGATTTTAGCTGGACAGTAAATCACCAGGGAGAGGGAGTTTTCCATTGATGTAGGTCTCCTGCAGCACTTTAGTTCTGAAGGAGCTTGTAGTTCAGCACTGAGGAAGAAGGCTTAAGAGTACATGGGTGCAGGAGGGGGTGGGGACTAAGAGGGGAAAGGTCATAAGGGATCCAAACACCTGAGAGCTCTTGCACCATCAATTTCTCTGGTTGGCCAAACCCATCATCCATATTCAAAAGTGAAGATTCTCATTCAAATCAGAGCAGCTCACTTTTCTAGCTTGTTTTGTGCTGCTGGTGGTGAACTCCCATGAAGAGATGGCTAGGGATCCAGTTCTCTCCTTTTTTTCTTTGAGGTAGGGTTTCGCTTGCTCAGGCTGTCCTGGAACTCACTCTAGTCCCAGGCTGGCCTTGAGCTCAGTGGTCCTACCTCTTGCCTCCTGAGTGCTGGGATTCAAAGGTGTGCACCACTGCCATCCGGCCTGGTTCTCTCTTGAGAACATATTTTATTTACATGTATATTACATATCTTTTAGTTATTTGAGAAAGAAGCAGAGTATAGGCTCATGAGGGCCTCCTGCCATTGTAAATCACCAGACACATTGGCCACTTTGTGCATTTTTAAATTTTTTATTTTATTTATTTGAGAGAGAATGGTCACACCAGGGCCTTTAGCTGCTGCAACTCCAGATGCATGTGCCACCTTGTTCATCTGACTTACGTGGGTCCTGGGGAATCGAACTTGGGCGCTTTGGCTTTGCAGGCAAGTGCCTTTAACTGCTGATCCATCTTCCCAGCCCTATCAGACAGGTTTTGTTTAATGCCAGTGAAGTTATGTAAATTGAAGTCATCAGTGAGCTCCATGTTGCTAAACTCGTCACTTTTTTTTTTTTTAAGACTCATTTTAATTTATTAGAGACAGAGTGAGAATGGGCACACCAGGGCCTCTAGCCACAGCAAAGGAACTCCAAACGCATGTGCCACCATGTGCATCTGGCTTATGTGGGACCTGGAGAATCGAACCTGAGTCCTTTAGCTTCTCAAGCAAGCACCTTACCCGCTAAGCCATCTTCCAGCCGTCGCCACCTTTTAAAATATATTGTATTTATTTGGGAGAGAGAAAGGCAAAGAAAGAAAAAATGGACGTGACTGCAAACGAACTCCAGACGCGTGCGCCCCCTGTGTATCTGGATTATGTGGGTCTTGTACAGTCAAACGGCATCTTTTGGCTTTGCGGGCTAACGCCTTAACCGCTAAGCTATCTCTCCAGCTACCCTCGTCACCTTTTTATCTGACTATTTCATCATGAGGATGTAGCAATCTGGGAAAGCTCTAAGTAGCGTGTATAAATGTCCATACAGAGTTGGGGATTCGCCGTTTACATCTTTGTACTTTCTCTAGAATCATTTGAACTTTATCAGCAAACCTCGCTGTTCTTGAACCCTAGCAGCCTGAGCCTACCTCCTTCAAGGCCCGGTATCATGAACCAAAATGGGTGGTCGCTGCAAAAGGTGCATGCCATACTCACATTTCCTTAGTTCTTCGTTTTCACAGGTGTTTATTTTGTATTACATAGGTCAGTCCCCAAGTGGCGGTGAGACGGGAATGCATGTGCAGGATGCTTGGAAGGAGCCGGGCCCGGCCGGGGATGGGGAGGCTCCCTTGCAGGGTCCCGTTCAGGGGAGTCACGCAGCCGAAGACCATCTTGAGACTCCGCTCGGACGCGGCCCCGCCCCCGATGCATCGCGCGTTTCCGACCGCGCCGCCAGGCCCGACTAATCGAACGCGCTCGGCTTCCGGCGCTGCCAGGCCCGGTTCATCGAGCGCGGCCTCGGCGACTCGCTCGCGTGTTCGGCGCCGTTCCTCGTTGTCAGCCATGGCCTCCCTGCTCGCCAAGGACACCTACCTGCAGGACCTGGCCAGGAAGATCTGCGCCCAGCCCGGCCCCGAGCTGCCGAGGCGTCAGCGGGGTAACGTGGGGTCGGGTTGGGGCTGGGGTCTGCGGAGGGTCCCCCATTTCCCGGAGCAGCCGTCCCACCTCTGGTCGGCGAGATAGGTCTGTGAATGTCGGAAGAGCTCAGGGACACCCATCTTCCGGAGCATCAGCATGAACCGCGGTCCTGGAGTTGGTCCAGGCTTCCCCAGGAAGGGTCTGGCTGCAGCTCGACGCCTGCTGCCAGCGGCAGCTTGAGCCCGGGCCCTTCGCGGCGGGAGAAGGCAGGAAGAAGTTGACTCAGGCCTGGAGGTCCCTGGTATGGTGGCTTCTCACAGAGGCAGACTCAAAACAGAGACCCTAAGAGGACAGCTGGTGCTCCCGAGTCGCTCCTGGGCCCTGGAGAAGTGGAAGGCAGGAAGGGTTAGCAGGACCCATCAGACTCAAAACGGCTTTCCTTTTCAGAAAAGGAAAAACGTGTTCATTACAGGAAATCAGAAAACTCATGGGCTGTGTCTGTCCTGTCCTATCTATATTTCATGTATGTCCACCATATCTAGTTTTTCTTTTTAAAAATATTTATTTATTTACTGTTCACTTAGAGAGGGAGGAAGGCAGAGAGGAAGAGTCAGAGGGAGACCGAGAGACAGAGAGAATGGGCATGCCAGAGACTTCAGCCATGGCAAAGGAATTCCAGATACATGTGCCACCTTGTGCATCTGGTTTACATGGGTACTGGGGAATCGAACCTGGGTCCTTACGTTTCACAGGCAAGTGCCTTAACCACTAAGCCATTTCTCCAGCCCCTATATCTAGTTTTTCTATTTAACATTTTCCCCCGCCCCTTCAAGTGATAGTCTGTGCTGTCAGTAGGTCGTTGTAACTAGGCCTGGTGGCAAGCCTGTAATTCCAGCTACTGGGGAGACTGATGTAGGCGAATTGCAAGTTCAAGGTCTGCTTGCTTGACTATAGTGAGTTCTGTACCACATGGGCATCTTTTTGAAAAATATATTTTATTTATTTGTTTGAGAGAGATAAAAAGACAGATAATGAGCACACCAGGGCCTCTAGCCACTGCAAGCAAACTCCAGACGCATGTGTCACTTTTTATATCTGGTGTTATATGGATACTGGGGAATCGAACTTGGGTCCTTAGGTTTTGCAGTGTAGCACCTTAACTGCTGAGCCATCTCTCCAGCCCACCTGGGCATCTTAGTAAGACCCTGTTTCAAAAAGCAAAAGGTAGTGAGCCGGGTGTGGTGATGCACACCTTTAATCCCAGCACTCAGGCGGAGGTAGGAGGTTTGAGGTTAGCCTGAGGTTACATAGTGAATTCCAGGTCAGCCTGGGCTAGAATGAGAGCCTACATTGAAAACCAAAAAAAGAAAAAAAAAAAAAGGCAAAAGGAGGGCTAAGGATGCGGTTCAATGGTAGAGTGTTGTCTGGCATACACATGGTCCCAAGTTCAATCCTCAGTACTGGAGGGGAGAGGACGGTAAGTATAAGTGTCTTAATTTGTTGTTGGAAATGGATATTTGGATTTGGTTGGTTTTCCCCACTTTTCACCCAGGTAATGTGCTGAACATCCTTGAAGCCACATGCATGTATGCTATTTCGTAAGCAGAATTGCTGGGTCCAATGTTGTGAATCTATTTTGGGCATTTTATTAATTTTTTGCATGTGTTTGTATGGTATATATGTGTGTGCACCCCATATCTGCAAGTGTAGAGGCCAGCAGGAGAATGCTGGATGTCCTCTTGCCCCTTATCCATGTATTACCTTGATCAGGGGTCTCCTTCAAGTCGGAGGTGCTATCCTTCAGTGAGCCCCAGTAATTCTCCAGTAACAATCCCCCCCTCCCCCCCGCCGCCACCACTCCAGTACAGACTGGGGTCCAACTGTGTGTGGCCATGCCAAGATTTTTTTAAATGTGGGTTCTGGGTAGTTGAACTTGGTGGTTTCCAGTTTGAGATACCCTCAAGCTTAAGTGACAAACACCCTTAACTGCTGAGCCATCTCTCCTGTTTTTTACTTTTTAAAAATTCATTTTATTTTAGTTTTTCAAGGTAGGGTTTCACTCTGGTCCAGACTGACCTGGAATTTACTATGTAGTCTCAGGGTGACCTCGAACTCATGGCAATCCTCCTACCTCTGCCTCCCAAGTGCTAGGAGTAAAAGCATGCACTGCCACTCCCAGCTTTACTTTTTTTTTTTTTTTTTTAATTTTAGAGAGGGAGAGAGAATTGGTGCCCTAGGTCCTCAGCCACTGTAATTGAACTCTGGACGCTTGCGCCAACTAGTGGGCATGTGCAACCTTGCACTTGCCTTACTTTTATGTGTCTGTAAGGTGGGATCTGGAGAGTTGAACATGGGTCCTTAGGCTTCGTGGGCAAGTGCCTTAATCGCTAAGCCATCTCTCTAGCCCCATCTCTCCTGTTTTTTGAGACAAGGTCTCACTCTCAGTCGAGATGCCTGGTACTTGCTGTGTAGCTCAGGCTGGCCTCCTGAGCGCTGGGATCACAGGTGTGAGCCACCTCACTGGGCTTGTATTTTGCGTTTTGATGTATGTGGCCAGTCTGCCATCCCAGCAGGTTGTGGTTCTGAGCTGTGCAGACAAGTGCCACTGGCTTCTCCACCCTGCTGCTGTGTCCTTGTGGGATCAAAGCCTTTGCAAGACCTTTATTTCCACTAATGGATTACAGAAATTGAGATGCAGCTTTTTGGCCATTTTGTATTTCAGCTGGCAAAACACAAGGCTCAGAAACTGTGGGTCCCCCAAAAAAGAAAAGGAAAAAAACACAGAAGAAATTCCAGGAGAAACAACAGAAGGCTGCAGAGCACAAGGCAAAACCCCTGGGGAAGAAGTCTCCAGCTGCTTCTGGGACCAAGAAGACAGCAGCAGCCAAAGCAGAGGACCCAAGTCCCCCAGGATCCCCTGCAGGTGAGGGGCTCCAGGACATGTAGGGCAAGGCTGGGATGAAGTTTAGACACAAATGTGGTCCCCTCTGTTCATAAGAAAGAGTACCAGCAGGCACATAGGGGTGACTCAAGACTTTGTCTAGAACAAAGATCGCAGGAGTACCAGGAGGATGCGATGTGAAAAGCACAGAGTGGTCCTGGACTGCGTGGTGACCAGATGGCCAGAGGCAAGGTCACTGAGGCCCTAGAGCAACTGCAGTGGCCTAGCTAGTGAAGCAACCAGTTAGTTACCTGCCTTGGAGGAGGTTGTCAGGACTAATCTAAGGAGAAAAGGTGAAGTAGACTTCCTGGGTTGGCCTGTAGATCCCCTATTTCCCCCAGGGGATAGGGAGGCAGCAGTAGAGGGCGAAGCTGGGCTCTGGAGAGAGAAATTGGAAAGGTTGGAAGAGATTCTCCTTTCAGTTCATTCTCCATCCCTGCAGATGGCCGGGCCACAGAGCCTGACTCTGTCTTTGCTTTGGATGTCCTACGACAGCGGCTGCACGAGAAGATCCAGCAGGCTCGTGGCCAGGTAGGTGGGAGCCCTCACTGAGTGCCCAGGGCATGCTTGTGGAGGGGTTTCCCGTCCTGCCTCTCTGATGACAGAGGCAGGTGGTTTGCTTGGGAGAGAAGGAGGTGCAGAGTTCTCTTTCTTTCTTTCCTTTTATTTAATTTTTTTTTTTGTTGTTGTTTTTTGTTTGTTTTGTTTTGGGGGTAGGATGGTTTCACTCTAGTCCAGGCTGATCTGGAATTCAGGTGTAGTCTCCTGCTGGCCTCAAACTCACAGTGATTCTCCTACCTCAGCCTCCTGAGTGCTGGGATTAAAGGTGTGTGCCATCATGTGTGGCTCAGAGTTCTTTTTTCTTTCTTCTTCTTTTTTTTTTTTTTTTTGTGCATGCTTTTTTTGAACTAGGATCTCACTCTAACCCAGGCTGAACTGGAACTCACTATGTAGTCTCAGCTGACCTCTAACTCACAGTGATCCTCCTACATCTGCCTCCCAAGTGCTGGGATTAAAGGCATGTGCCACCACACTGGGCTAGAGTTCCTTTCTTTTCTTTTCTTTCTTTCTTCCTTCCTTCCTTCCTTCCTTCCTTCCTTCCTTCCTTCCTTCCTTCCTTCCTCTCTCTCTCTCTCTCTCTCTCTCTTTCTTTCTTTCTTTCTTTTTCCATCTTTGAGAGAGTGAGAGGCAGAGAGAGAAACAGACAGAGGGAGGGAGAATGGACATGCCCGAGCCTACAGCCACTGCAAATGAACTCCAGATGCATGCGCCACTTTGTGCATCTGGCTTATGTGGGTCCTGGGGAATCAACCCAAGGTCCTTTGTCTTTGCAGGCAAGTGCCTTAACTGCTGAGCCATCTCTCCAGCCCTAGAGTTCTTTACTTGAAGAGTCTTAGATCCCATAGTTATCAGCTGGCTTTTTTCTGTGTCCCTCAAAGAAGTACAGCCACCTTCCTCAGGGAAGATGCCTCCCCTGGCACCACAAGGGCCAAGTGCAGGCCAAGTCTGTCCGTCTAAAGCTTTGCACTTTGAAGTGAGGCATCCTGACCAGACGGGGCTCTGCTGCATGGTGCTGTCTTGCCCACCCTCACCTCCACCCCACTTCTCCCTGGAACTCACTCTGTAGTCCCAGGCTGGCCTCAAACTGACAGTGATCCTCCTACCTCTGCCTCCCAAGTGTTGGAATTCAAGGCATGCGCCAGCCTCTCTCAGCTTGGGCTTTTCTTTTGTCCCCAGCATGGAGAGAATCCTTGCTGTCCAGGACATGCCACAGGTTGTCCCTAAAAGGCGACTGAGGCTCCAGGCCCCTCATCCTGCTGCACACGTCTGGATCAGTGAGGTGCAGAGTGTTCTTGTTGGCTGTGGAGAAGATAGGCCAGCAGGGAGAATGCAGCTTGGATGTGTCCTGAGTAGAACACACAGTGGTCAGGACAGATGTTTGGTCACACAGATTCAATCCAAGTTCTGGTGGATGACAGTCTAGCTGTGTGTGTGTGTGTGGGGGGGGGGGGGTCCTGGCATACTTCAAGAGCCTAGGATCCGAGGCCATGATTCTTGTCAGGGCCCCCTACTCGTGCCCTCTGGGGTTCCTTACATGTGGGTAGCAGGCCATGACTTCGTGACACATAAATGCTGTGGACCCGAGGCCTGCCTGAGGGTCTCCTCACGCACCCTACAGCCGTGTGCCAGGCGGGGGACGCTGCGGTTGCGAGAGCTCCGATGAGTGAGCCCCGGCCTTCCCCAGGGCAGCACCAAGGAGCTGTCTGCTGCCACGCTGGAGAAAAGGCAGCGGAGAAAGCAGGAGCGGGAGCGAAGGAAGCGGAAGCGGAAGGAGCTGCGAGCCAAGGAGAAGGCTGCGAAGGCCGAGAAGGAGGAGCAGGCCGCGGAGGCTCCCCCCGAAGTGACCTGCAAGAAGCCGCAGGAGCCGGGGCTCATCTTCAGTAAGGTGAGCGCTGTGGGGAGGGCGGGGCTGCCTTTGCCCTTGCTGGCCGGGTGCTGTGGATGGATCAGTGAAGTCCTGTCCGAGGAGGCAAAAGCCTTTCCACTGGTCGGAGGCAGTGGCGTGCAGGCCCACGCTGGCTGACGCGCCCCTGGTGTGCAGGTGGAGGTGACCGAGGAGCCGTCCTGCAAGGCGGAGCGCAGGAAGGTGAAGGGGAACCTGACGCCGCTCACGGGCAGGAACTACCGGCAGCTGCTGGAGCGCCTGCGCGCGCGGCAGGACCGGCTGGAGGAGCTGCGCGAGCAGGACGCGGGCAAGGCCCAGGAGCTGGAGGCCAAGATGAAGTGGACCAATTTGCTGTACAAGGCCGAGGGTGTGAAGATCCGCGACGACGAGCGCCTGCTGCAGGAGGCCCTCAAGCGCAAGGAGAAGCGGAGGGCGCAGCGGCAGCGCCAGTGGGAGAAGCGCTCAGCGCACGTGGTGGAGAAGATGCAGCAGCGGCAGGACAAGCGGCGCCAGAACCTGCGCAAGAAGAGGGCGGCCCGGGCCGAGCGGCGCCTGCAGAAGGCCCGCAAGAAGGGCCGGATCCTGCCCCAGGACCTGGAGCGGGCCGGCCTCTCCTGAGCCACCCGCAGCCAAGCCCCAGGCCCCGGGGGCAGGTGCTTTCCCCGCCTGCCTGGACTTGAGGGCACTCCGGGTGGTATGTGATTGTGGTGCAGGTCCACTGTGCTGATCGTGGGTCCCCCATGTTTGGTGTACAGAGTCCTTGTACCCCACAGCTACTGTGAGGGCTCAGGTCGTGTGCTGTTTCAACACTGTCCTTAAGAAACAGGGCCATTATCCCAGAGCCCCTGTGGACGGGTGAACCAGACCTATGCCCGTGTCTTTGAGAGGGGAAGGCTTGGGAAGTTTGCAGGGTCAGGAAAAACGGGGTGGAGGAATAGGGGCTGCAGTGAAGCATTCCGCTGATGCCTGCCTGCCTGCCTGTGTGGCCATGAGAGGGCAAAAAAGGGTCTTTGGCCAATTGCCTGCTTTAGTCCAGAAGTCCCTGGGCAGGTCAAGAACCCAAAAGAGGAGGAGTATGGCTGTGAATTCGAGGCCAGCCTGGAGCTAGAGAGTTCCAGGTCAGTCTGGGCTAGAGTAAGACCCAACCTCAGAAAAAAAAAAAAAAAGAAAGAAATTTAGTGCCCCAATATTTTAAGGTTTTCAAAATATTCTTCTGTTATTGATTTATATTTAATGGTTTCATGTTGAATAATGAAAATTTTAAATTATACAATTGATTATCTTAAAAAAAAAAAAAAAAGAACCCAAAAGAGTTTGTGGGAGAATCTGGAGCCACCCAGACATCTTTGGGCTTGGAGTGCCAAGGCTGCCTTGCTCTGCCTGGCTTCTGCCCATTTCAGCCTCATTTTCTTAGAAATCTCTAACCCTGGGGCCACATCCATACAGCCCAAAGGACAGAAGGAAGCTATCTCTCTCCCCAGCTCCACAGGATGTGACATGAGTTGCATGACCGCTTGAAAGCCAGCCTGTCTGAGACTGGGGAGCCTGTAGCAGCCAGAGGTGTACCTCTTGGCTCTCAGTATCCAGCTGCAAGGAGTGCAGATGTTGGCAGCCTCTGCTCATCGCCTCTGATCTGCTCAGCCATGACCCTAAGGCTGCGTTCTTCTGGGGCGTCCTCCTCACGGAACAAAACCAGTGAGGATGTGGGGTCCTGAGCCATTTCTAGGCTGGTTACCCCTGTCTTCCTGCTGGCTGGTTGAGTTCATGGCGGCTGTGTCTGGCCTTGGGTCCCTGCAGTCCTTCACAGTTGTTATTCCCAATAAACCTCACAATCAGGACTCAGTCTCCCTATCTGTTTCTTGGAGAGGTGAAAGTGACAGAGTTTCCAACAAATTTAGGTGAGATTTAAGCACAGCCCACCCTAATGTATGAGGAGAGCCCTAGAAGTCAGACGTTCCCTAGAGAGGAAGACAGGTCCACAGCAGTTGAGCAACAAGAAAGCTTGGAAGATGAAAGCACCAGGAGAAATGAGTCTGGAACTCTGCCCTGTAAATACAGTTCACCTTGGTGATTCACACTAGCTCTCAGAAGACAAACTTTAGAAAGGAAGATGGTTTTCAAAGTTAATAGTGAATGCCAGTATAAGACTAATTTGGTAGCCAGTGTACACAAATGGTCCTCACAGACCTGCCTAGAGGAGTCTTAGCTGATTCCAGATCCAGTTGAGTTGACAACATGAGTCATTACAGCCCTCCTGGCCGATGTTTTGTTTTGAGACTCGATCTTGATATTTAGTCTAAGCTGGCCTTGGACTTGCAGTGATCCTCCTGCCTCAGCCTTCCAAGTTGTGGGATTACAAGCATGTGCCACTGTGCCTGTGTCCTACTTCTGCTTTTTTTTTTTGTCTTGGTTTTTCGAGGTAGGGTCTCTCTCTAGCACAAGCTGACCTGGAATTCACTATGTAGTCTCAGGGTGCCCTCGAACTCACGGCAATCCTACCTCTGCCTCCCGAGTGCTGGATTAAAGGCAGTGCGTCACCATGCTCGGCTCCTACTTCTTGAAGGCCCTACCTCCTTATACTGCAATGGCAATTAAATCTCAACCTGAGTTTGGAAGATAGAAATGGCCTACACTAGGCTAGGAGAAGGGAGAAAGGGAATGGGTGAGATGATCTCAGTGTAAAAGATGAGAGGAGGAAGAAAGAAGAAACCTAGAGACAGTGAGGGAGGTAGAAGGCACTGACAGTAGCCAAGTGCAGGCAGTCAGAATGAATGGAAATTCAGTCAATAACCCACATGAATTCTCATGACTGTTAGTAGGATAATAACAATAATTATTGTTTTGGTTTTTTCGAGGTAGGGTTTCAGTCTACTTTAGTAGGCTGGCCTTGAACTCACAGTAGGCCTACCTCTGCCTCCTAAGTGCTAGGATTAAAGGTGTGTGCCACCATGCCTGGCTAGTAAAATTGTTTTGCTCAAGTGTCACTAAGAGATGATTATAACCAAAAGGAAGCTAGAGGTGGCTGTGTTACTAGATGAAGTAGACTTTGAGATAAAAGGTCCCATCGCCTGTGATGAATTTCGATGCCCATGGAAGGAAGATCCCTACAGCAAAGTCTCCACCTTCTAAGGGAAAGCCAACTGTTCACTGCGGAAGCAGATTTTTAACGCCACCCCTAGGTAGTAATAAACGAGGTGGTCATACATAGACGAGTGTGGAATATTTAAATTACCAGACACAGACAGATCAGTATCTGAAACATTCCTAAACTGGGCATAGGAGAGCCTGCATTTAATCCCAGCACTCTGGAAGTAGGATTGCAGTGAGTTCCAGGCCAGTCTGGACCACGGAGTTCAGGTGAGCCTGGGCTACAGTGATACCCTGCTTCAAAAATAAAATGAGAATATGCATTCTTCTTAGTGTCTTCTACCATCTCCCTGGAGGAGGTTCTCTGGCTAGTGGTGAGAGCAGCACTGTTATGTATAAAAATCTGCCTCTTCCTCTGTAATGTTTCCTGTACCTTGGCAGATGCAGTAGAGATGCTGGTGTTGTGCTAAGCAGTCAGGGTCCCCCCCACCTTGTAGTGATGGTTCTTGTTTACTACTATGTGTAAAAAGCAGAGTTTTTGTTTGTTTTTGTTTTTAGCCACAAGTGAGAACAGCATGCATTTAAAGGGATACACAGACATTTAGAAGACTTTTTGATGGGTATAACCTCTCTTTTAGCCAAGCAGTGGGATCTTCCCTCTAGGGTCTATGACCTTCCAAGCTTCTGACTTGGCTCTCAGTTGAGACTCAACACAGAACATCAGAGGCTGCTGAGAGCTCAACATTAAAGGAGACTTGTTACACATCCCAAGGTTCAGGGAACATTGTGGAAGAGGGGGCAGAAAGAATGTAAGAGACACAGGGTGGGCAGGAGTACTCTGAGGCATTGTCCTCTCCCCCTTTCCCCCCACAGAGACTGACTGGTGCATTCACAGCCCCACAGTGTTTACTGATAACCCCATCAAGAAGGGCCTTAGTGGAATGGAATAGGGGAGAGGGAACATAAGGGTATAACCTGATGGAAATATGACTAGTTTGCAATATGTTCATATAATAACGTTCTCTTCAAGTATAAGTGAAACACTGATGAAAACCGCGAGTCCAGAAGCAAGTGTATGTTAGTTGTCAAAGTGCATCTGAGCCCCACATCTAAGGTAAGTTAAAGATGGCTTAGCGGTTAAGCGCTTGCCTGTGAAGCCTAAGGACCCTGGTTCGAGGCTTGGTTCCCCAGGACCCACGTTAGCCAGATACACAAGTAGGCGCATGCGTCTGGAGTTCATTTGCAGTGGCTGGAGGCCCTGGCGTGCCCATTCTCTCTCTCTCTCTCTGTCGCTCTCAAATAAATAAAAATAACAAAAAAAAAAGCAGCTGTTTCCCCTGCACATAGGATGACTATTACCATGAGGGAGCAGAGACTGCAATAGTGACCTACAGAACAGCTCAGTGATAAAGTCATGGCAATAAAATAATACAAGGTGGGGCTGGAGAGATGCCTCAGTGGTTACAGGTGAAGGACTCAGGAACCAGATAGACGCCATGACAGGCTTCAGAGTCCTCAGTTGGCCTAAGTGTCTGTTTCCCGGCAAGATCTCCGATAAGGGTGAGTTTAACAGTTACTGGAAACTGACTATGCCATACATTCCTGTAGTCATAGATAAGTTCAATTCCCCTAGCCCCAGCCCACCAACTTTGCCCGCCCAAATCCTAAACCAACCAGAAGAGTACACTGTTTAAATCAACCAATCATGTACCCATCCCTTTCTTCTATGTGCAAATCCCTATAAAAACCCTACCCTCCCACTACTCGGGGCTCTTGTACGGATCCACTGCCTTGGTGAAATCAAGAGACCGAGCTTAAGCCCGAAATAAAGCTCCTTGCCCTTGCATACGTGTTTGGTTCTCCTTGGTGGTCACTGGGGATGCCTAGAACTGGGCATAACAACAGGTGCTTGTTTGCAAAGCCTGATGGCTTGGGTTCAGTTCCCCAGTACCCATGTAAAGCCCGGTGCACAAAGTGGTACATGTGTCTGGATTTGTTTGCAGTGGCTGGAGGCCCTGGTGTGCCCATTCTCTCCTCCCCGCCAAACAAACGTAATAAACAATAATACAAGGATTGCTAGGTCTGTGAAAAAGGTGAGTGAGGCTATTAATTCTCCATAGGAGAGCAGGGCAGGGTCCCTTGCTTTGGATTCCAGCTGTTATTCCTTTCTGCCCCCATCCCCCCCTTCCCAACTGCACTTGGTCCTGAGGGAGGTGTGATAATAGGTAGGAGGTGGAAGGTTAACTAAGGGCATGTAAAGCCAGATGCATAAAGTGGCATGTGTGTCTTGTTTTGTGTTCACTTGCAGTGTGCCCATTCTCCCTGCCCTCCTCACAAGTAAATATATATATGAATCACTGGGTAAGGTGGCACATGCCTTTAATTCCAGCTCTGGAGAGGCAGGGGTAGGAGGATCACCGTGAGCTCGAGGCCACCCTGAGACTACGTAGTGAATTCCAGGTCAGCCTGGGCTAGAGTGAAACCCTACCTTGAAAAACCAAAAAAAAAAAAAAAAAAAAAAAAAAAAAAAAAAAAAAAAAACAAAAAAAAACAAAAAAACTCACTCCTGTGAGCAAGCCTAGCATGATCCAGGAAACTGTGGAGAATGAGTTTATTTTCATGCCAGCGTGGGCCCAGGGGAATCTCTTCCAAAGCCTGGACCCTGATCGTTGGTGGTTCAGAGCTTATATACCTTATCTTGGACTACTCTTGTTAGTGTTAATTCTCAAAGCCCTGGCCTAGTACCATAGACCTTAAGTATGGCATGGGCAGGTTTTACAGAAGCAGAAAAATAGCAGTAAGATGCATGCAGCTGTGCTTTGGAGATTGAAAAAAAAAAACAAAAACCACAAGGTGATTTACAATATGGGATAGGAACTGCAGTACAGATCATGGCCTTGAAACAGTAAAAACCCAGTGTTGGACATAACCAGCACAAAGGCAATCAGTATGGGGCATAACTTTGGGACAGGGACTTCTAAATTTCCTTATTCCAACTTTCATCTCAAGTAAACTTATTGTTTCACCAAACTGGACTTGGATAGAATCACCAATTTGGTCTGTCATTGGTGCCCAGATGTAACCAGATGTTTGGGAAAAAAACTCTAGCATCCTCAACAAGCTAGTCTTGGGGCCACCTGTCCCCAGTGTATGAATTAGAGAGATGAGTAATAGTGAAAACAGATTTTTATTTTTTTTTCTCAAGGTAGAGTCTCACTCTTCCCCAGGCAGACCTGGAATTCACTATGTAGTCTCAGGCTGGCCACGAACTCACAGCGATTCCCCTACCTCTGCCTCCTGAGTGCTGGGATTAAAGGTGTGTGCCACCATGCCAGTTGAGAGATTTAATCAAGGTGGCCACACTGGGAAGAGCAGATTAAGGGATTCCCAAGCCCATCTTTAGGATACTGATAGAAGCTTTAGGTTTAAATAGTGGAAGACTGGGGCAGAGGACAAAAGACATGCATTATTACACAGTCCCAGCCAAGATGTAGTCTGCTGGATCAATCTCTCAGCTCCAGCTCTGCAAGGTAGTCCCAAAGAAGTCCTTGTTGCATGAAGGGACAGGCTGGTTCTCAGAACTTTGCTTTTGCTCCAGGTGTGACCTCACTGTCCTGGACGATTGTCCTCATTGTCCTTCAGAGCTGTGCATTCCTGGAATCCAAGGTGACCGCCAGCCTAGGCTACTGACTCATCTTTGCATGTGTTCAGCCATGCATGAAAATAGGTTATGCAGACCGACACTTTTTGGGTAATTGATATGTTTACGTAGACTCAAAGTAAGAGACAGACACAAGGTCAGACAGGGATTTAGTTACTTTGCAGCAAGAGCTATGTTAAAGTGGCCGGTACACAACCTGGAGTAAATAGATGTTCATTCACGTCTTCCTGGGAAAAGTAATATCGGGACAAATTTAAAATTTCATGTTTGGGGCTGGAGAGATGGCTTAGCTGTTAAAAGGGCTTATTTGCAAAGTTTGTGGGCCCCAGTTCGAATCCCCAGTATCCACATAAAGCCAGTTGCACAAAGTGGTGCATGCGTCTGGGCTGTGTGTCGATGCACCCTCTTTGCTCTTTCAAATTAATAAATAATAAAAAAATATTTTTTGCCAGGTGTGATGGCACGCACCTTTAATCACAGCACTTGGGAGGCAGAGGTAAGAGAACCATGAGTTCAAGGCCACCTTGAGACTACATAGTGAATTCCAGCTCAGCCTGGGCTAGAACAAGACCCTACCTCGAAAAACCAAAATAAACAAATAAAAACAGCAATAAAAATATTTAACATTTTTTTCATGTTTGAGAACTTAAGAACTCTTCTAAATTTTCTAAGAATTCTAAGACTTAAAAAAGATACTTATTTGCAAACAGAGATGAGGAGAAAGTGAGAGAATGGGAATAAGAGAGGGAAACTGAAGCGCCAGGGCATCTTGCCACTGCAAACTCCAGATGCATGTTCCACTTTGTATGTCTGGCTCACATGGGCACTGGGGAATCGAACCCAGGCTGTCAAGCTTTATAAGCAAGTGACTTTAACTGCTGAGTCATCTCCCCAGCTCCGACTTTCTTTTAAAAATATTTTTATTTATAAGAGAGAAAGAGAGAGAGAATGGGTATATCAGGGCTTCCTGCCACTGCAAACGAATTCCAGATGAATGTGTCACTTTGTGTGCCAAGCCAAGCTTTACGAGGGTACTGGGGAATCAAAGCTGGGGTTTGCAAGCAAGACCCTTTAATTGCTGGGCCATCTCCCCAGCCCCTGACTGCAAGAATTTCTAATGTATGTTAGAAAATATTTAGAATTGAAAGATACTGTAAATGCTGTCTTTTAAAAATATTTTTATTAAGCCGGGCGTGGTGGCACACGCCTTTAATCCCAGCACTCAGGAGGCAGAGGTAGGAGGATCGCCATGAGTTCGAGGCTACCCTGAGACTACATAGTGAATTCCAGGTCAGCCTGGACTAGAGTGAGACCCTACCTCGAAAAACAAAACAAAAAAAAAATAAATAAATAAAAATAAAAATATTTTTATTTATTTG
Organism: Dipus sagitta; assembly: GCA_036346955.1. Lineage (NCBI taxonomy): Eukaryota > Metazoa > Chordata > Mammalia > Rodentia > Dipodidae > Dipus > Dipus sagitta. The sequence continues at coordinate 147,894,537 of CM070770.1, read as the reverse complement.
AAATCAGAGAGAATGAGCACAGCAGGGCCTTTTGCCCCTGCAAACAAACTTCAAATGCATGCACCACTTTGTGCATCTGGTTTTACATGGGTACTGGGGAATCAAACCTGTACCTGCAGGCTTTGCAAGCAAGTACCTTTAATGGCTGAGCCTTTTCCGCACATCTAAAGCAGTAACCATTTTGTAGCCCATAAACACATGCAGAGGGGCAATCAAGGTACAGGCAGGGCTGACTACTTTAGAACTGTGAGGGAAGAATGAGATCTTAGTCTTCTCTTTGGTTTGTATATGGCAATCTTTTCTCGGAGTCTGGGTTCTCACATCCTCTTCCCTCTGCACACGCAGAACTTCTGTGGTCCCAATTTTCTCCTTGCATACGGACACCAGTTGTGTTGGATTGGAGCCTACTTTGATGGTTGCAATTGGTAAAGGCTGGGGGTCCTCAGACTAGTCTGAGACTTATTTAAGAGAGTGATAGAGAATGGGAACACCAGGGCTTCCTGCTGATGCAAATGAACTCCAGAACTCTAAATGGATGTGCCACTTTGCATCTGGCTCTTTATGGGCTGTGGGGAATCGAACAGAGATGGCAGGCTTTTCAAGCAGGCAGGCACCTTTAACCTCTGAGCCATCTCCCCAGCACCAGAAAACAAATTTAAAGACAAAACAAAGTAAGGAATAGGAAGAAAGGGCTTTTTAAAAAAATATTTATTTATTTGACAGAGAAAGAGGGAGAGAGAAATATAGAGAGAATGGGTGTGCCAGGGCCTTCAGCCATGGCAAATGAACTCCAGACCCGTGCGCCCCCTTGTGCATCTGGCTAACGTGTGTCCTGGGGAATCGAACCCGGTCCTTTGGCTTTGCAGGCAAACGCCTTAACCGCTAAGCCATCCCTCCAGCCTTTCCCCCCCACCCCCCACCAAGTTAGGGTTTCACACATTAAAGGTGTGGTGGCACGTGCCTTTAATCCCAGCACTCCGGAGGCAGAGGTAGAAGGATCACTGTGAGTTCAAGGCCACCCTGAGACTACATAGTGAATTCCGGGTCAGCCTGGGCTAGAGTGAAACCCTACCTCAAATAAATAAATAAATAAATAAATAAATAAATAAATAAATAAATAAATAAAAACAATAAAGGTATGTGTCACCACAACCGGCTGGGAGGAAGCTTTTTTACCTTGCAAAAGCCTACACTCGAGAGTGCAAGCTTGTCAAGATCAATTTGTGTTTGTTAGGATTTGGAATAACTCTATTTTTAATAAAGAAGAGGATTGTTTATGAGTTAAGATAGGAGAAGGCAAGAAACCCCAGAAATGGGTTGGAATTTTTCCAGAAGATGATTTTCCTCCCTGCTTCTGTCCTCATATATGTTTTCAGATGTGTCAACTGGGGATCATAAGAGGAGCAGCCAATTTGCAAGGCCAGTATGCCATTACAATGAAACAAAGGACAGTTAGCTGTGTGTGGCATCCGTGTTGGCACCAGCTTCTGGTGGTCTTGTTTGTACTGTTTGCATGGTCACAGGATGCAGTGTGTGATGTGGCTCTGCAGTTGCCTCAGTTGCTAGCCATCATAGTTTGTCTATTTTTCCCTATGCCTCACTTTCCTCCCTCATTTTCCCTCTCAGAGGTTTTCATTCCTTAATCTGAGGGCTGAAAGAGGCAAAGGTCCATTTTCCATAACTACCCCTGGCTGATGTTTGGCTGCTGACTGGGTGTAGCAAGGGAAAAAAATGTGAGACTAGTACACTAAACCTTGGTCAGAGCGACTCCATCTTGATGATGCTATTTAGCTGTTCTGTAGGCCAGACTGCAGCAAGACAGGCCATCCTTCCCACAGATGGACAGTGTTTGCTCAGACTGAGTCCCTACTAGGAGCAAGGACCAAGTTGGTGCCCAACACTAGGTGGCACTTTAAATTTGGGATTCCATCAAGCCTGTAGATTTGAGCAATGTAGGATAAATGCTCAGTTGTTAGCCAACTCTTACTGAAGTCAGGACTTTTCATACACCTGTAAGTAGCCCTGATAAACTCATTTATTTTGACAATTTGTAGTTGTCAGAATCTTTCTCCAGTGTGTCTCCACACTTCTGACTTGGAGTAAATAGATATTTCTCTATAAATGTCACACAAGATTTCTGGGTCTCTGATCCATTAGGAGTCAGAGAGGCACTGTGGTTGACTCTAAAGTTGGCATGGGATGGAAAACTTGCAGAAACACCATTTTAGTGTGCCTCCTCAGTGCTGGGATTAAAGGCGTGCATCACCATGCCTGGCTTTTTTTTTTTATTGTTGTTAATTTACTTTTTTATTGACACCTTCCATAATTGTAGACAATAACTTATGGTAATTCCCTCCCTCCCTCCACTTTCCCCTTTGAAACTCCATTCGCCATCCTACCTATTTCCCCTCAATCAGTTTCTCTTTTATTTTGATGTCATCATCTTTTCCTCCTATTATGATGGTCTTATGTATGTAGTGTCAGGTACTGCGAGGCCATGGATATCCAGGACATCTTTTGTCTGGAGGAATGCTTTGTATGGAGTCCTATCCTTCCTGACTCTTACATTCTTTCAGCCACCTCTTCTGCAGTAGACCCTGAGCCTTGGAAGGTGTGATAGAGATATTTCAGTGCTGAGCACTCCCCTGTCACTTCTTCTCAGCACCATGGTGCCTTCTGAGTCATCCCAAGGTCACTGCCACCTGAAAAGAGAAGCTTCTCTAGCTAAAAGTGAAAGTGGCATTAATATATGAGTATGATCATAAAGAGACATGCTTACTGGGCAGTTTTGAGAGCATACTATATACATTTAGCCAGAAAGCAGCAAATGTTACACCCCTAGGGCTCATGACTACCCCATCGTAGGTTTTCATTATCAGGCATGATATTACTCCTCCCATGGAGCAGGCCCCCAGTCCAATTAGAGGGCAGTTGGTTTCCCCCATAACAGACGTGCCACTATTACGCTCATTGGCTCCTTTGGCCTTGGCTGGCCAAATTTTAAGGCTTGCAGTGTCCACTGTTGAGTATCTCCACTGTTGATTTTTCTCTCTCCCCTTGATCTGTATGCAATGTAGCTTTTTCCAGCTTTCTGTCAGCTGGTCTACATGGAGGAGGTTTTCAGCTCAACTCCAACAGGATTTCTCAGTGACCTTGAAGCCCAAGTATGTGGAGTCTTCAGCAATAGGGTCTTACCATCTATTCCTGGTGGGAAACCAAGAGCCTTGGCAATGTCCTGTAATGTTTTGGGGGCATCAGGGACATCTCTGGCCAACAACTCACTGGAAGGTATCCCATCCCTGGCACTAAAAATTTTTTAGTCACAATCTATGGCTTGGCTTCTGGGTATCCTATTGTCCAAAAAAGTAGGTTTCCATATGACTTACTCATATCCTCTTAGATTTTTTTTTAAATCATTACAGTTTGAGGCCAAGGCAATTTCTTCTTAATCATGTACAACACAAAGAATGGGTGATATGATTGTTTCCTGCATGGTTTATCTCCTCAGTCATCACCCACAGGACTCTGAGAAGTCATAGGAATATGCAGGTGCAGACTCAAGGCCCAGCTTCATCTCCAACATGTGGAAATGGACTATACATCATGGGGCAGAGCATTATACTCCCCTATGCTACCTGGACAGAACCAGGGGAGAGTGATCTGGGATATCCATGTGGGACCCTCTTAGATTTTGATTAGCCCTCCCTCCACATATCCTTTATTCAGTCTCTTCCACTGACCTCACTTAGGCCTTTCCACCCCCAATAATCTGTTCATATGTATATATATATATATATATATATATATATATATATATATATATATGCTATTATTCTATTAAGTGGCCCTCCCTCCCTTTCTATCCTTTATATCCCCCTTCTAGCTTACTGGCCTCTGCTACTGAGTTTTACTCCTACTCACATAGAAGTCCAATCATTTGTAGCTATGATTCACATATGAGAGAGAACATGCAACGTTTGGCTCTCTGGGCCTGGGTTACCTCACTAAGTATAATCCTTTCCAGATCCACCCATTTTCCTGCAAATTTCATAATATCATTTTTCTTTACCACTGAGTAGAACTCCATTGTACAAATGTGCCACGTCTTCATCATCCACTCATCAATTGAGAGACATCTAGGCTGGATCGCCACGTCTTCATTATCCACTCATCAATTGAGAGACATCTAGGCTGGTTCCATTTCCTAGCTATTGTGAATAGAGCAGCAATAAACATGGTTGAGCAAGTATCTCTAAGGCTGTAAGATGATTCCTTAGGATATATGCCTAGGAGTGGTATAGCTGGATCATATGGCAAATCTATTTTTAGCTGTCTCAGGAACCTCCACACTGATTTCCACAATGGCTGGACCAAATGGCATTCCCACCAACAGTGTAGAAGGGTTCCTCTTTTTCCACATCCTCACCAGCATTTATGTTCATTTGTTTTCATGATGGTAGCCATTCTGACAGGAGTAAGATGGAATCTAAATGTAGTTTTAATCTGCATTTCCCTGATGGCCAGGGATGTAGAACATATTTTTAGATGTTTATATGCCATCTGCATTTCTTCTTTTGAGAACTCTCTAGCTAGTTCCATAGTCCATTTTTTAATTGGGTTGTTTGATTTCTTATTATTTAGTTTTCTTGAGTTCTTTGTATATCCTGGATATTAATCTGCTGTCAGATATATAGCTGGCAAAGATTTTCTCCCATTCTGTAGATTGCCTCTTTGCTCTAGTCACAGTGTCCATTGCTGTAATTTCATGAGGTCCCAGCATTTGATGTGTGGTATTTATTTATTTATTTATTTATTTATTTATTTTTGTTTTTCAAGGTAGGGTCTCACTCTGGCCCAGGCTGACCTGGAACTCACTATGTAGTCTCAGGGTGGCCTTGAACACATGGCGATCCTCCTACCTCTGCCTACTGAGTGCTGGGATTAAAGGAGTGTGCCACCATGCCTGGCTTATGGCTTTATTTCCTGAGCAATTGGGGTTATATTCAGAAAGTCTTTGCCAATATCAATATGTTGAAGGGTTTCTCCTACTTTTTCCTCTAGCAATTTCAGAGTTTTGGTTCTGATATTAAGGTTTTTGATCCACTTGGACTTAATTCTTGTGCATGGAGAGATATAAGGATCTATTTTCATCCTTCTATAGATACATATCCAGTTTTCCTAGCACCATTTGCTGAAGAGGCTGTCTTTTCTCCAGTGAGTATTTTTGGCATTTTTGTCGAATATCAGGTGGCTTTAGCTATGTGGATTTATATCTGGGTCCTCTATTCTGTTCCATTGATCTACATGTCTGTTTTTGTGCCAGTATCATGCTGTTTTGTTACTATAGCTCTGTAATATAGGTTAAAATCAGGTATGGTTATATGACCAGCCTTATTTTTGTTGCTCAAAATTGCTTTTAGATATTTGAGGGGTTTTTTTTGGTGTCTTTTGCCATACAAAAGCTGTGTGATTTCATGAGGTCCCAGCGGTTAATCTGTGGTTTTATTGCATGAGAAATTGGGGTTATATTCATAAAGTCTTTGCCAAGACCAATATGTTGAAGGGTTTCCCCTACTTTTTCTTCAACCAGTTTCAGAGTTTCAGGTCTGCTATTAAGGTCTTTGATCCATTTAGGACTTAATTATTATGCATTGAGAGAGATAAGGATCTATTTTCATCCTTCTACAGATACATATCCAGTTTTCCCAGCACTATTGGCTAAAGAGGCTGTCTTCTCCAATGAGTATTTTTGGCATTTTTGTCAAGGATCAGGTGGCTCTAGCTACCAAGACTTACATCTGGGTCCTCTATTCTGTTCCATGGATCTACATATCTGCTTTGTGCCAGTACCATGCTGTTTTTGTTGCTATGGCTCTGTAGTATAGGTTAAAATCAAGAATGGTGATACCACCAGTCTTATTTTTGTTGCTCAAAATTGTTTTAGATATTTGAAATTTTTGTGCTTCCAAATGAAGTTTTGGATTTTTTTTCTATTTCTGTGAAGAATGCCATTGGAATTTTGATGGGGATTGCATTAAATGTGTAGATTGCTTTTTTTTTTTCACAATATTGATTCTTCCAATCCAAGAACAAAGGATGTCTTTCCATTTCCTAGTGTCTTCTGCAATTTCTCACTTGCTTGTTTTAAAGTTTTAGTTGTAGAGAGCCTTCACTTCCTTGGTTAGGTTTATTCCAAGGTTCTTTATATTTTTGCGCAATTGTGAATGGGAGTGATTCTCTGATTTCATCTTCTGTGTGTTTGTTGTTAGCATATAGGAAAGCTACTGATTTCTGTGTGTTTATTTTGTATCCCACTACATGGCTATAGGTATTTATCAGCTCTAACAGTTTGCTGGTAGAGTCTTTAGGGTCCTTAGTGTACAGAATCATGTCATCTACAAATAATAACTTGGTCTCTTCCTTTACAATTTGTATACCTTTTATGTGAGTCTCTTGCCTTATTGCTATAGCCGAGACTTCCAGTACTATATTAAATAAAAGTGGGGACAGTGTACACCCTTGTCTTGTTCCTGATTTTAGTGGAAAAGCTTCCAGTTTTTCCCCATTTAGTATTATGTTGGCTTTAGGTTTGTCATAAATTAAATAGCCTTTATTATGTTGAGATATGTTCCTTCTATTCTCAGTCTCTGTAGAACTTTTATCATGAAGCGTTGTTGGATTTTGTCAAATGCTTTTTCTGCATTTAATGAGATGATCATGTGATTTTTGTCCTTCAGTACATTTATGTATTACATTTATCTGAGCCTTTGTTTTTCTTCTGCATGGAGGATCCTTTCACATTTTTTTGTAGAGCTGGTTTAGTGTTCATATATTCCTTTAGCCTGTTTTTGATGTGGAATGTCCTTGGTTCTCCATCTATTTGGATGGATAGCATTGCAGGATAAAATCATCTTGGTTGACAGTTGTTATCTTTCAGAACTTGGAAAACTTCCTTCAAAGCCCTTCTGACTTTTAAAGTTTGTGTTGAGTAATCTGCTGGTATCCTGATAGGCTTGCCCTTGTATGTGGCTTGATTTTTCTCTTTAACTGCTTTCAATATATTTTCTTTGGTTTGTATATTTTGTAGTTTAGTTATGATATGACAGTGAGAGGTTCTTTCCTGATGATAGTTGTCTGGCATTCTAAAGGCTTCCTGTATCTGTATTGGCATCACTTTCCCTACTTGGGGGAAGTTTTCTTCTGTGATTTTGTTGAAAATACCTGCTATGCCTTTGGAGTGAAATTCTTTTCCTTCTACTATGCCCTGAATTCTTAGGTTTGATCTCTTCATAGTGTCCTTCATGTCTTGAAATTCCCATTCATACCTTCCTATTAGTTTGTCTTTCCCTTGTTGGACTGTTGGATCTGCCACCTGGTCTTCTAGTTTAGATATTCTGTCCTCTCCTTGATTCATTCTACTGGTGAGATTTTCTACAGAGTATTTTCTTTTTTACGTACTCTGATTTCTATTTCTAATATTTCTGACTGGTATTTGTTTTTCATTATTTCTATTTCTGTACTCATGCCTTCTATTGACCTCCTTATTTCATTAAGTTGGTTTCCTGTGTTCTCCTTCAGGAGTTTGTTTTCTTCTTTGATTCCATTGATTTCTGTAAGTATTGACATAATCAATTTTTTAAAAATCTTTGTCAGGCATTTCATCTAAAACAGTCTTACTTGTGGTCATTTCTCATGCATTTATAATTAATTTATAAGTGAGAGTAGCATTAATATATGAATATGAACATTAGGTATAGTGCTTTCAGGGCAATTTGGTGAGAATAATATATGCATTTATCCAGAAAAGAGCAGGCTTTATACTAAGGCTCCTGACCTCCCCTGCCATAGGCTTTTGATTAGGTTTTCAGTACCAGGCATGTATTCCCTCCCGTAGAGCTGGCCTTCAGTCCAATTAGAGAGCAGTTGGTTTTCCCCAGAGCAGACATTCCACTATTGCACTCATTCAGTCATTTGGCCTGTCTGGCTAAACTTGAGGCTTCCAGTGTCCACTGTTTTCACTGCTGATGACTTCTGTCTCCTATTAGGCTGCATATAGTGAAGCTTTTTCCAGCTTTCAGCTGGCTGGTCTACAGGGAGATTTTCTGCTCAGCACCAGCTTGATTTCTCAGTGACTTTTCTATTCAGGCATGTGAAATCTTCAGCAATAGGGTCTTACTATCTGTTTCTCAAGGGAAACCAAGGGCCTTGGCAATGCTTGTAGTGTTTTGAGGCAACAGGACCTTCACTGGCCAACAACTCACTGGGAGGTATCCCATTCCTGGCACTGAAAATGTTCTAGTAACAATCTATGGCTTCTGGATGTGCCATTATTCAAAAAAGTAGGTTTTATATGTCTTATTCAGAATATCTTGAATATTGATTGACCCTCCCCCTGCCCTTCTTTTACACAATCTCTTCCCCTGGCCTCACTTAGGCCTTTCCCCTCCCTGTAATCTGCTCTTCTACTTACATATATATATATCTGAAATACCATCTCCTTAAGTCCTTTCCTTTCTTCCCTCCCTTATAGCCCTTTTCTAGCTTAGTGGCTTCTGCTATCAATTTTTGGTTCCAGCTCACACACAGTGCATACATTTGTAGCTAGGATCCACATATGAGAGAGAACATGTGACGTTTGGCTTTCTGGGCCTGGGTAACCTCAGTAAATATAATACTTTCCAGATCCATCCATTTCCTTGCAAATTTCATTTTTCTTTACTGCTGAATAGAACTCCATTGTGTAAATTACCACATCTTTATTATCCACTCATTTGTGGAGGGACATCTAGGCTGGTTCCATTTCCTAGCTATTGTGAATAGAGCAGCAATAAACGTTGTGCCAGCCTGCAGCACGAAGGTTGAAATGGGCCTCGAAGGAGGAAGTGGGAATGAATCTGAGACAAGAACACAAGTAATGGAGCCAAGACAAGTTCTGATCAAGGCTCAGGTTTATTCAGGCAGACATAAGCTTATATACAGAAGATAGAACTTTCTCGACAATGCCTACCATGCCTAAGGTCAGCTTCACCAGGGTCGTACGTTAATCCCTCTGTGTCTGATGCCCACCCCGCCTAGGCTGTATACTAAACAATGCCTTAGTATCAGAAGCCTTATCGATAAAGCCTTTGTGTTAAGAGATTAGAGACCACCCTTAGCTCCCAAGGTCAAAGAGGAGCTGCAGCTCCCTACAAAACATGTTTGTGAAAGTATCTCTAAGGTAGTGAGAAGAGTCATTAGGATATATGCTTAGGAATGCTATAGCTGTATTATATATGGTAAGTCTATTTTTAGCTGTCTCAAGAACCTCCACACTGATTTCCACAATGGCTGTACCAGATTACATGCCCACCAACAGAGTAGAAGGGTTCCTCTTTTTCTGCATCCTCACCAACATTAATTGTCATTTGCTTTCTTTATGGTAGCCATTCTGACAGGAGTGAGATGGAATCTCAAAGTAGTTTTAATTTGCATTTCCCTGATGGGTAAGGACGTAGAACACTTTTTTAGATGTTTTTATATGTCATCTGTATTTCTTCCAATGAGAACTCTCTATTTAGTTCCATAGCCCATTTTTTAATTGGGTTGTTTGATTTCTTATTGTTCTATTGTCTGAGTTTTTTGTATATTCTGGGTATTAATCCTCTGTGAGATGTGTAGCTGGCAAAGATTTTCTCCCACTCTGTAGATTGTCTCTTTGCTCTATTTACAGTGTCCTTTGCTTGCATATTGCTTTTTTTTATAGCTATTTTCACAATACTGATTCTTCCAACCCATGAACATGGGATGCCTTTTCGTTTTCTAGTTTCTCTTCAATTTATCTCTTGAGTATCCTAAAGTTTGCATGGTAGCAAAGCTTTCATTGTAGAGCTCCTTCACTTCCTTGGTTAGGTTTTTTCCTGTCTTACTGTTGCAGCTAAGACTTCAAGTACTATTGAGTAAGAGTAGAGAAAGTAGACACCCTTGTCTTGTTCCTGATCTTAGTGAAAATGCTTCAAGTTTTTCTCCATTTAGTATAATTTTGGCTATAGGTTTATTATAAATCACCTTTATGATGTTGAGATATGCTCCTTCTATTCCCAGTTTCGTTAGGACTTTGATCATGAAGGGCTATTGGATTTTGTCAATGTATTTTCTACATCTATTGAAATGATTATGTGATGTTTGTCCTTGAATCCATTTATATAGTGTATCACATTTTTATTTTTATTTTTATTTTTTTTATTTATTCTTTTTGGTTTTTCAAGGTAGGGTCTCACTCTAGCCCAGGCTGACCTGGAATTCACTATGGAGTCTCAGGGTGGCCTCGAACTCACGGCGATCCTCCTACCTCTGCCTCCCGAGTGCTGGGATTAAAGGCGTGCGCCACCACACCCGGTTTGTGTTTTACATTTTTAGATTTTCATGTGTAAAACTTTCCATGCATCTCCAGTATAAAACTCACTTGATCAGGGTTAATGATCTTTTGAATGTGTTCCTATATTCTGTTTACCAGTATTTTTTTTTTTTTTTTCCCCAGGTAGTGTCTCACTCTAGCTCAGGCTGACCTGGAATTCACTATGTGGTCTCAGGGTGGCCTCGAACTCATGACAGTCCTCCTACCTCTGCCTCCCGCATGTTGGGATTAAAGGCATGAGCCACCACGTCCAGCTGTTTACCAGTTTTTTGCATCTATGTTTATGAGGGAGATTGGTCTGTCATTTGTTATCTGGTTTTGGTATCAGAGTAATACTGGCTTCATAAAAGGAGTTTGGTATTACTTCCTCTGCTTCTTATTTTTATTTTTATTTTTTTATTTTTTGGTTTTTCAAGGTAGGGTCTCACTCTAGCTCAGGCTGACCTGGAATTCATCTGTAGTCTCAGGGTGGCCTCGAACTCATGGTGATCCTCCTACCTCTGCCTCCTGAGTGCTGGGATTAAAGGCGTGCTCAACCACGCCTGGCTTTTCTGCTTCTATTTTATGGATTAGTTAGAAAAGCATTGGTCTCAGTTCTTCTATGAAGGTCTGATAAAATTCACTAGTGAATCTACCTGGGCTTGGACTTTCTTTAGTTGGGAGATATTTTTTTAATAACTCTTTTGATCTCATTGCTTGTTATAGATCTGTTTAAATGGTTTATATCATCTTGCTTTAATTTTGGGAGGTCATATATATCTAGAAATCTATCCATTTCTTTTAGATTTTCAAATTTAGTCGAGAATATGTTTTTCAAGTATGTCCTTATAATTTTCTGAATTTCATTGGTATCTGTTATAATGGTGCCTTTTTATCTCTTCTCTCATTTGGAATCATAATGGTCTCTTGTTAGATTGTGTTGCAGTCAGGTCCGCATTGCTGGTAGAAATCACCCAACCAAGCGCAGCTTCTGGGAAAAAGAGGTTTATTTTGGCTTACAGGCTTGAGGGGAAGCTCCACAATGGAAGGGGAAAATGATGGCATGAGCAGAGGGTGGACATCACCCCCTGGCCCACATGAGGTAGACAACCAGAACAGGAGAATGTGCCAAACACTGGCATGGGGAAACTGGCTGTAATACCCATAAGCCTGCCCCCAACAATACGCTGGCCTCTAGGAGGCATTAATTTCCAATTGCCATCAGCTGGGGAACCTAGCATTCAGAACACCTAAGTTTATGGGGGACACCTGAATCAAACCACCACATTCCACCCCTGGCACCCATACACTGATATCCATACATGATGTAAAATACAATGCATTCAGTCCCACTTTAACATGTATTGCTTGAGTATTTCTTTGCTATGTCCAGTGCCATCTTTTGCACTGTGAATGTTTATTCTGTGTTATTATGGGATTTGGGGATATTTTTTGGTATTATGGCTCAGTTAACAGACATTGGATTATGGGGATGTTTGAACATCATTGGAATGATAAAAACTATGGGGACTTTTAAAGTGGGACTGAATGCAAGCTTCCCATACAAACTGCTAGCCCAGTCCAAGCAAAGCTCTTTCTCACCCTCATAAGCCAAACCTCACTGTCCATATTTCTTACTGCATTCAGGCCTTTCAACTCTGACAAGAATAGTCCATCAAGCTGACTTACAGAATTGCAAAGTGTCTGTTAGGTCAAGGATTCAAATCCTTCCACATTCCTCTTGAAAATCAGCTCCAAAAGGCCAAAGCCATATAGTCAGGTGTCTAGCAGGAATCCCACTCCTCAGTACCACTTTACTGTTGCAGTCTAGTTCACATTGCTGGTAGAAATCACCCAACCAAGAGCAGCTTCTGGGAAAAAGAGGCTTATTTTGGCTTACAGGCTCGAGAGGAAGCTCCACAATGGCTGGGGAAAACGATGGCATGAGCAGAGGATGGACATCACCCCCTGGCCCACATAAGTGAACAACAGGAACAGGAGAGTATGCCAAACACTGGCATGGGGAAACTGGCTATAACACCCATAAGCCCACCCCCAACAATATACCGCCTCCAGGAGGCTTTAATTTCCAATTGCCATCAGCTGGGGAACCTAGCGTCCAGAACCTAAGTTTATGGGGGACACCTGGACCAAACCACCATAGATTGTTACCTTAATCAGTATAAAATGATCTTCTTTATGTCTTCTGACTAATGATGGTTTGAAGTATATCCTGTCAGATATTGGAACACTGATGGATATGTGTCTGAATTATCTGTCTGGCATTTCATAGAATTCAGTCTCATTAGAGGTTACTACTGCTGGATTTACAATTTTTGGAGGAATTAAGTTGTCTTGATTTTTTGTGGTTTTTATGTCATTGCATTGAAATTTTTGCATCTCAAATCTTTCCTAGTCTTGAGTTTTCTAGTTACCAGCTGTACTCTTAAATGTGCAGATCAGAAGTTATATCTTTAGGGTAGAATGTAAAAGTGCCAGATGTGGCCTCTATACTACTCCCAGAATAACAGCAGGAGTGACCCAAGGTGTTGGATATGTCTTCTCTGCAAATGTCCTAGATACAAATTAACAATGTTCTTTTTTATGAGAGAGAGGGAAAGAGCAAGACAGTGAAAGAGAGAGAGAGAGAGAATGACAATTGGTGTGTCAGGGCTTCCAGCCACTGCAATCAAACTTCAGACATGTGCACCACCTTGTGACCACGTGTGACATTGAACATTTGCATCACCTTGTGCATCTGGCTTATGTGGGACATGGAGAGTTGAACAAGGGTCCTTAGGCTTCACAGGCAAGTGCCTTAACTGCTAAGACATATCTCCAGCCCAAAAATGTTCTTTTAATTTGAGGCAAACCAAACAGACTGGCCTTTTTTATGCAAGAGAGAGACATAGAATTGGTGTACCAGGGCCTCAAGCCACTGAAATCGAACTGTAGACACCCTCTTGTGCACATGTGTGACATTTTATACTTGCATCACTGTGCATCTGGCTTACATGGGATCTGGAGATTCAAACATGGGTTCTTAGGCTTTGCAGGCAAGCACTTTAACCTCTAAGACATCTTTCCAGCCCCCAACAACATTCTTTTTTTTTTTATTTGAAAGAGAGAGAGAGAGAGAGAGAGCGAGAGAGCGATACAGAAACATGCAGGTAGAAAGAGAGAGAGAGAGAGAATGGGTGCACCAGGGCCTCTAGCCACTGCAAACAAACTCCAGACGCATGTGCCACGATGTACATGTGGCTTACACGGGACCTGGAGAATCGAACTTCGGTACTTAGGCTTCACAGACATGTCCCTTAACCACTAATCCATATCTCCAGCCCTCCCCTCTGTTTTCTTTAGTGAAGCTCCTGTTCAGCCATTTTAACTGGGAGTCCAGAAAGGTGCTCTTAACCTAAAGCTTTCTTATGTGGCGCTTATTTCCCCTTAGTGCTTGTTGTAGTCAGGTTCATATTGCTGGCAGAAAACACCCAACCAAGAGCAGCTTGTGGGGGGGGGGGGGAGTTTATTTTGGCTTATAGACTTGAAGGGAAGCTCTAATGGCAGGGGCAAATAATGGCATGAGGAGAAGGTGGACATCACCTCTTGGGCAACATCAGATGGACAAAGCAACAGGAGAGTGTGCCAAACACTGGGAAGAGGAAGCTGGCTATAACACCCATAAGCTTCCAGGAGGCTTTAATCCCAAATTGCCATCAGTTGGGGACCTAGCATTCAGAACATCTAAGTTTAAGGAGAACACCTGAATCAAACCACCACAGTGCTTTTCTCATTCAAAATGTCTTTGGGGGCTGAAACTATGGTTTAGCAATTAAGGCACTTGCCTGTGAAGCCTAAGGACTTATGTTCTTCTCTCCAGATCCCATGTAAGCCAGTGACATAAGAGTGTAAGGTTGCACATGTGCACAGAGGGGTATACACATCTAGAGTTCAATTGCAGTGCAGTGCAGGGAGGTCCTGACATGCCAATTCATTCTTTTTCTCACAATAAAAAAGACAGTCTGTTGAGCTTGCCTCAAAAAATGTGTTTGGGTTATTCTTGTTTACTTATTTTTACATATGAACTGCAGCATCAGCTTAGCTTCCTGCAGTAGTTTGAACATGAGATGTCCCCCATAGCCTCATGTGTCTGCGATTAAACCTCATACTTGATCTCTTGCTGGTGTAACCTTTGAGAGGTGGAGCCTTGCTGGAAGAGGTGTGTCAATGGGGATGGGCTGTGGAGTTTAATAATCCAGCCTCCTGTTAGTACTCCTTAGCTTACCCTTGCTGCTTCTTCCCTGCTGAAGTGATAAGATGTGATACCTGGGCTGTCTAATGTGCCATTCTTTCCCTGCCATGATGAAACTTCCCCTTGAAACTGTATGTTGAAATAAATCATGGGCTATGGAACTAAATAAAGAGTTCTCAAAAGAAGAAATATGGATGGCATATAAACATCTAAAAAATGTTTTGCATCCCTAGTCATCAGGGAAATGCACATTAAAACTACGTTGAGCCGGGCGTGGTGGCACACACCTTTAATCCCAGCACTTGGGAGGCAGAGGTAGAAGGACTGCCGCGAGTTCGAGACCACCCTGAGACTACAGAGTGAATTCCAGGTCAGCCTGAGCTAGAGTGCGACCCTACCTTGAAAACCCCCAAAAAATAAACAAAAAAACTACATTGAGATTCCATCTCACTCCTGTCAGATTGGCTACCATCATGAAAACAAATGACCATAAATGCTGGTGAGGATGTGAAAAAAGAGGAACCCTTCTACACTGTTGGTGGGAATGCAATCTGGTCCAGCCATTGTGGAAATCAGTGTGGAGGTTCCTAAGACAGCTAAAAATAGATCTACCATATGACCCAGCTATACCACTCCTAGGCATATATCCTAAGGACTCATCTCATTACCTTAGAGATACTTGCTCAACCATGTTTATTGCCACTCAATTCACAATAGCTGGGAAATGGAACCAGCCTAGATGTCTCTCAATTGATGAGTGGATAATGAAAATGTGGCACATTTATACAATGGAGTTCTACTCAGTGGCAAAGAAAAATGAAGTTATGAAATTTGCATGAAAATGGATGGATCTGGAAAGGATTATACTAAGTGAAGTAACCCAGGCCCAGAAAGACAAATGTCGCATGTTCTCTCTCATATGTGGATCCTAGCTACAGATGACTGGACTTCTGTGTGCGTAGGAAGAAAACTCAGTAGCAAAGGACAGTAAGCTAGAAAAGAGATATAAAGTGAAGAGAAAGGAAGGAAGGGGAGTATTTAATAGGATGGGTTTGTATATATGTAAGTAGAAGAATAGATTAATGGGAGTGAAAAGGCCTAAGTGAGGTCAGTGGAAGAGACTGAATAAGGATATGTGGAGGGAGGGCTAATCAACATCTAAGAGGATATAAATAAATCATATGGAAACCTAATTTTTTGGACATGGAACACTCAGGAGTCGTAGATTGTTGCTAGAAAATTTTCAGTGCCAGGGATGGGATACCTTCCAGTGAGTTGTTGGCTAGGGAGGTCCCTGATGCCCCCAAAACATCATACGCAATTGCCGAGGCCCTTGGTTTCCCACCAGGAATAGATGGTAAGACCCTATTGCTGAAGACTCCACATACTTGGGCTGCAAGGCCACTGAGAAATCCTGCTGGAGCCGAGCTGATAACCTCCTCCATGTAGACCAGCTGACAGAAAGCTGAAAGAAGCCATTCTGCATGCAGTTCAATGGGAGAAAGAGAAATCACCAGTGAAGATACTCAACAGTGGACACTGCAAGCCTTATATTTGTCCAGCCAGGCCAAATGAGCCAACAGGTACAATAGTGGCACATCTGTCATGGTGGAAACCAACTGCCCTCTAGTTGGACTACAGACCCGCTCCATGGGAGGGAATACATCCCTGATACTTAAAACAGGGGTAGTCATGAGCCCTAGGGGTGTAACATCTGCTGCAGTCTTGCTAAATGTATATACTATGCCTATCAATCTGCCCAGTAAGCACTTCTCTTAATGGTTATACCCTTATATTAATGCTATTCTCACTTTTGTTAGAGAATCTTCTCTTTTCAGATGGCAGTGACTTTGGGATGACTCAGAAGGCATCATGGTAATGGGAAGAAGTGACAGGAGTGCTCAGCACTGCAATATCTCTATCACACCTTCCAAGGCTCAGGGTCTATTGCAGAAGAGGTGGAGGAAAGAACGTAAGAGCCAAAGGAAGGGTAGGACTCCTTACAACGTGCTCCCCCCAGACACAAAAGGCCTGGATATCCATGACCTCACAGTGCCTGACAATACCTACACAAGACCATCATAATAGGAGGAAAAGATAATGACACCAAAATAAAAGACTGATTGAGAGGGGGAGAGGATATGATGGAGAATGGCGTTTCAAAGGGGAAAGTTGGGGGAGGGAGGGCATTACCATGGGATATTGTTTATAGCCATGGAAGTTGTTAATAAAAAAAAAAGATATAACCGGGCGTGGTGGCGCACACCTTTAATCCCAGCACTCGCGAGGTAGAGGTAGGAGGATTGCCGTGAGTTCAAGGCCACCCTGGGACTCCATAGTGAATTCCAGGTCAGCCTAGGCTAGAGTGAGACCCTACCTCGAAAAACAACAACAACAGCCGGGCGTGGTGGCGCACGCCTTTAATCCCAGCACTCAGGAGGCAGAGGTAGGAGGATCACTATGAGTTCGAGGCCACCCTGAGACTCCATAGTGAATTCCAGGTCAGCCTGGGCTAGAGTGAGACCCTACCTCGAAAAACTAAAAAAAAATAAAAATAAAAAAAAAATAAAATAAAAAACAACAACAACAACAACAAAAAGATATAAATTCTTTCATTCCATAAGCTGCTTCTGTTCAGGTTAGCAATAAGAAGGTAACAGTTATAGAAAATTCATGCTAAGAAATTGGGCCATTGCTGGGTGAAGTTTACAGAGTAGATTTTAGTCTTTTTTTAAGAATAAGGTTTATTTTTTTTAATTTGTTTTTAGAGAGAGAGCAAGAGGGAGGGATGGAGAAAATGGATGTGCCAGGGCCTCTAGCCACTGCAAATGAACTCTAGACACCTGTACCACCTTGTGTATCTGGTGTTATATGGATATTGGGGAATTGAGCCTGGGTCCTTTGGCTTTGCAGGTAAGTGCCTTAACCACTAAGCAATCTCCCCCAGCCCTGGATTTTAGTCTTTTGGAACTGGTTTGGAGGAGGAATATTGAAGGATTAGGAACTTTGGACTATAGAAGCCTTACATATATACAGGAAGAAGTGTGGACTGTGAAGGTTTGGCCTTTGAAACTTCAGAGAGGAAACAGGACTTTTTCAGTAACAGGGCTAGAGGTAGTTCATGGGATATTCTGGCTACATTCTACCCATGTTTGAGGACTTGGGCAAAGTTGAATTTAAAAGTAATGGATTAGGGCCAGATATGGTGGTGTACATCTTTAATCCCAGAGCTTTGAAGGCAGAAGTAGGAAGATCACTGAGTATAAGGGCAGCCTAGAACTACAGAGTGAGATTCAGGTCAGCTTCAGCCTTAGTGAGACCCTACCTCATAAAAACCAAAATGATAATAATAATAATAATAGATTGGTATGCTTGGCAAAGGAAAAATACAGAGTAAAAGGCTATGAAAAATGTAAAGTTTGGTATGGAAGGACATGTAGATTGTTTTAGGCCACTCCAGCTGCAGTTGCTTCAGAGATTCCCACCAGTGAGGATGGTCTAGCTGCTCTGCTCTACAGAGGGACATTAGGAGGAATGCTGATTCTTTTGAAAGGAAGGTCAGGAGCTTGAAGAAAGATTTCCAGAGTTTCCTGCTCTGCAAGGTCAGACTTTATCCTACCTCGATTAAAATTTTTGACAGTGTACACTTGGTACTGGTTTTGGAAGTATGATAAATGAAGAAATTAGAGGGTCATTGAATTGCAACATGGTTTTCTGGAGATGGCCACTGAGGATTGTCAGTTTGGAGCAGGATATGATTCTCCTTGGAGTCCCGGGGGCCATGGCATAGAGCTAGGAAGATGATCCAAGGATTTCAGTGGAGACCCTAGGATTTTGGACATACTAGGACTATGTGATAGCTACCAAAGAAAGCTGCTGGTTCAGGTGAACTCTTTCAGTGAAGTAAGCAGCATGGTTTGAGGGCCAGACCTGCCCAAAAGCCTTTGAAGCCCAGAAGATTTCATCATGAGTCCCAGGTTCTGGACATGAAGCTGCAGGTTTTGATGTTTGCCCTGCTGATTTTCCATCTTTCATTGGTCTGTTTTTCCAGGGTGATGCCCTCATTCCTTCTTTGGAGACTAGGATTTTTTTTTTGTTGTTGTTGTTTTTAGTATTTCAAGGTAGGGTCTCACTCTAGCCCAGGCTCACCTGGAATTCACTATGTACTCTCAGGCTGGCCTCAAAGTCATGGTGGTCCTTCTACCTCCACCCCCGAGTACTGGGATTAAAGGCATGTGCCACTATGCCCAGCTTAACTTGTGTTATTTTTTTTTTTTAAATGGGGCTCACAGTTAAGAGACTATTTTGGATTTCAGATGAGACTGGACTTTTGAAAAATATTGGGTCTGGTAAAGACTATAGAAAGGTTTTTTGTTATGTTTATTTATTTATTTATTTAAGAGAGAGAGTGTGAGAAAAGAAAGAGAGAGAGAACAGGTGGTGTGCCAGGGTCTCTAGCCACTGTAAATGAACTCCAGACACATGCACCACTTTGTGCATCTGGCTTTACATGGCTTTACATGGGTACTGAGGAATCAAACCTGGGTCCTTTGCCTTTGCAGGCAAGTGCTTTAACCATTAAGCCATTTCTTCAACCTTTTTTTTTTTTTTTTTTTTTTTTTAAGTCAGGGTCTCACTATAACACAGGCTGACCAGGAACACACCTGTATTCCAGGCTAGCCTCAAACTCATCTAATTCTCCTACCTCTGTCTCCTTAGTGTTGGGATTAAAGGTATGTGCCACCACACCCAGCTTAAAACTACAGGGACTTTTAAAGTTGAAGTGGATGTATTTTGTATTAAGAATTGGTTATGAGTTTGTGGGGGGTCAGGGGGTGTGATGTGGTAATTTGAACATGAGATATCCTTCATAGACTCCTGTGTGCATGATTAAGCCTCATACTTGATCCCCAGCTGGGCTGGTGGAACCTTTGAAAGGTTGAGCCTTGCTGGAAGGAGGGGTGTCAGTGGGGATGGGCCTTGGGATTTGAGAGTTCATTCCCCTTGCCAGAGCTGTAGTCATTTGTCTGATGGGAGCAGAGAGGTGCAGGATAAGTCCAAACTGAGCTGATGATGCCCACTAGGGCTCACCATACAGAATCCTTAGGAGGTCACCATAGGCCAGGCACTGGGGGTCATATGAGAGGCCCACAGTGGGAAGTAGGTGGCTCCTTGGATGGTATATTTGGAGATGACAGTGGGATATTGAAATCATCCACTTTTACTGTATCAGGGCCTATGTGTCTGTTTTATAAAACTGGGAGCCCCAGTGTTCAGTAATGTGCCACTTTCTTTGAGACAGGGCCTTTTGCTGCTGCAAGTGAACTGTTAGGCTGTAAAGGAATGTCTGACTAGCTGGCCTGTCAGCTTTAGATTTTCCTAGATTTGCCTATCATTATCATAGGCAGGCTGCAGTCATAGATGCAAGTACCACTGTGCCTTTGGCTTTATGTGGGTGCTGGGGGATTGAACGTGAGCTGGCAGGCTTTGTGAGCAAGCACCTTTGAGTGAGCCATCATCCCAGCAATGTTATGTTCATGATGAATTGTTCCCTTAATTCTATGTAATGGCTTTCGTTATTCTTATGTCGATGGCTTGGGAAGTATCTGCTGACTAATTTTGGTTTGCAGTCTACTTTTTCAGTTACAAGAATTGCTATGCCAACTTGTTTTCAGCCTCTGCTCATTTCATAGTTTTTTTGTCCTCCTTTGACTTCCAGTTTGTGGTTGTGTTTACCAGTTAGATGTGTTTCTTGGACTCCTGAGTGGTGGGATTAAAGGCATGTGCCACACACCTACTTTAAGACTAATGTTTTATAATCCAGTAAGACTATGCATTTTTGTCATTTAAGGTTACTAAATCGAAGTGTTTAGTAATATTTATAATTTTCTTATTTGCTTTTCTGGTTGGCTGGATTCTTTTTTTCTTTACTTTTTCCTTTATCAGTATCAGGGGTGTTTGTTTACTGTGCTGGATGTGATGGATTTCTTCCTAGTCTCCTTTGTTCAGTAATTTTTCTCATAAATTTATTCTTTTCTGTATTCATATGATTGAGACTGTCTTACTTCTTCCTCTGTGCAGAGTATTCCTCTAAGTATCTTCTAAAGTGCTGGATTGATGGTCATGTATTAGTTTCTGCATATCTTTCTTCCTTTTTTTTTTTTTTTTTTTTTAAGTTTTTCAAGGTAGAGTCTCACTCTAGCTCAGGCTGACCTGGAATTCACTATGTAGTCTCAGGGTAGCCTCGAACTCACATCAGCCCTCCTACCTCCGCCTCCAGAGTTCTGGGATTAAAGGTGTGCACCACCATGCCCAGCTCAGTTTCTGCATATCTTGATATGACTTTGTTTCTCTATTAAGTTAAAAAGATAGCTTTGCTGGATATACTATTCTTGGTTGGCAGTCATTTACTTTCAGGGATTGAAATAGAATATTCCATATTTCTGTCTTTGAGAGTTACAGATTAAAAAAAAAATCTGATTTCTTTCTTTCTTTTTGGGGAAGGGGGTAAGATAAGGTCTCCCTCTAGCCCAGGCTGATGAGGAATTCACTATGTAGTCTCAGGCTGGCCTTGAACTCACAACAATCCTCCTACCTCTGCCTCCCTAGTGCAGGGATTAAAAGTGTGTGTCATTACTACAAGAGAGAGAGAAAGGGAGGAGGGAGAGAGAGAATAGGCAAAACTCGCTCTCTAGCCACTACAAACAAATGACAGATGCATGTGTCACTTTTTGCACCTGGCTTTATGTAGGTACTAGGGAATCAAACTTGGGTTGTTAGGCTTTATGGGCAAGCACCTTAATGGCTGGGCCACCTCTCCAGCCCCGAAGGATCTGATTTTATTCGGATGTTTCTGCCTTTGCAGGCAAGTTGGACGTTTTTCACTTACAGCTTCATTCAGAGCTTATGGTGGAAACATCTAGGCTCCATCAGCCTTGGACAGGTCTACCCATCCAACTCTGCCATCTGCAGCTCACATGGTTCCTCTTTTGAACTGGCTCCACTCCTTGCCTTCAGCTTTCTGTGGCAGATATGCCACAGTCCTGACATCACCAACATTCTAGAGTCTCCACTGCAACTTAAACTTCTCAGCTTTATTTAATGGCCTCCGAGGGCCTCTTTGTTATGAATCTCACTCCCCTACATATGATCTGGCTTCAGTGGATACCTGATACCTTTGTGTAAACTTTGTGTAAACCTCCATGACCCTCTCTCTTGCACTGAATAGACCTGTAAAACCAGCAACATGTGGATGACACTGCCAAGTTCTTCTGCCAACTTGAGATGTAGTCTGCCTTGGTAGACCACTTGGAGTTTTTCCCTCACAGCTTTTCTTCTAGGACATGTAGTGAAAACATCTGGGTTCTAATAACCTTGAATAGCACCATCCCTCCAAGGGTGTTCACCCCTTCTATGTCACTGTAGTGACCTCTGTGTACCAAGTTGGCTTAACATATGAAAATACTCTCCTAGAGATGGCTTAGTGGTTAAGGTACTTGCCTGTGAGCCTAAGGACCCATGTTCGACTCTCTAGGTCCCACGTAAGCCAGACACACAAGGTGATGCAAGAGCACAAGACTGCACATGCACACAAGTGGAGCACATGTCTGAAGTTCAATTACACTGGCTGGAGGCCCTGGCATGCCAATTCTCTCTCTGTGTCTCACATTACAAACAAGGGCCAGTCTGCTGGGCGTGGTGGTGCACGCCTTTAATCCCAGCACTCAGGTGGCAGAGGTAGGAGGATCGCTGAATTCTAGTGAATTCCAGGTCAGCCTGGGCTAGAGTGAGACCCTACCTCGAAAAACTAAAAAAAAAAAAAAAAAAAAAAATTAAACAACAACAACAAAAAGATATAAATTCTTTCATTCCATAAGCTGCTTCTGTTCAGGTTAGCAATAAGAAGGTAACAGTTACAGAAAATTCATGCTAAGAAATTGGGCCATTGCTGGGTGAAGTTTAGAGTAGATTTTAGTCTTTTTTTAAGAATAAGGTTTATTTTTTTTAATTTGTTTTTAGAGAGAGAGCAAGAGGGAGGGATGGAGAAAATGGATGTGCCAGGGCCTCTAGCCACTGCAAATGAACTCTAGAAACCTGTACCACCTTGTGTATCTGGTGTTATATGGATATTGGGGAATTGAGCCTGGGTCCTTTGGCTTTGCAGGTAAGTGCCTTAACCACTAAGCAATCTCCCCCAGCCCTGGATTTTAGTCTTTTGGAACTGGTTTGGAGGAGGAATATTGAAGGATTAGGAACTTTAGACTATAGAAGCCTTACATATATACAGGAAGAAGTGTGGACTGTGAAGGTTTGGCCTTTGAAACTTCAGAGAGGAAACAGGACTTTTTCAGTAACAGGGCTAGAGGTAGTTCATGGGATATTCTGGCTACATTCTACCCATGTTTGAGGACTTGGGCAAAGTTGAATTTAAAAGTAATGGATTAGGGCCAGATATGGTGGTGTACATCTTTAATCCCAGAGCTTTGAAGGCAGAAGTAGGAAGATCACTGAGTATAAGGGCAGCCTAGAACTACAGAGTGAGATTCAGGTCAGCTTCAGCCTTAGTGAGACCCTACCTCATAAAAACCAAAATGATAATAATAATAATAATAATAATAATAGATTGGTATGCTTGGCAAAGGAAAAATACAGAGTAAAAGGCTATGAAAAATGTGAAGTTTGGTATGGAAGGACATG
The DNA here is from genome assembly GCA_036346955.1 of Dipus sagitta. Classification (NCBI taxonomy): domain Eukaryota; kingdom Metazoa; phylum Chordata; class Mammalia; order Rodentia; family Dipodidae; genus Dipus; species Dipus sagitta. Next base: position 147,871,216 of record CM070770.1, on the reverse strand, counting down.
TAGATTGTTTTAGGCCACTCCAGCTGCAGTTGTTTCAGAGATTCCCACCAGTGAGGATGGTCTAGCTGCTCTGCTCTACAGAGGGACATTAGGAGGAATGCTGATTCTTTTGAAAGGAAGGTCAGGAGCTTGAAGAAAGATTTCTAGAGTTTCCTGCTCTGCAAGGTCAGACTTTATCCCACCTCGATTAAAATTTTTGACAGTGTACACTTGGTACTAGTTTTGGAAGTATGATAAATGAAGAAATTAGAGGGTCATTGAATTGCAACATGGTTTTCTGGAGATGGCCACTGAGGATTGTCAGTGTGGAGCAGGATCATGATTCTCCTTGGAGTCCCGGGGGCCATGGCATAGAGCTAGGAAGATGATCCAAGGATTTCAGTGGAGACCCTAGGATTTTGGACATACTAGGACTACGTGATAGCTACCAAGGAAAGCTGCTGGTTAAGGTGAACTCTTTCAGGGAGGGAAGCAGCATGGTTTGAGGGCCAGAGCTGCCCAAAAGCCTTTGAAGCCCAGAAGATTTCATCATGAGTCCCAGGTTCTGGACATGAAGCTGCAGGTTTTGATGTTTGCCCTGCTGATTTTCCATCTTTCATTGGTCTGTTTTTCCATGGTTATGCCCTCATTCCTTCTTTGGAGACTAGGATTTTGTTGTTGTTGTTGTTGTTGTTTTTAGTATTTCAAGGTAGGGTATCACTCTAGCCCAGGCTCACCTGGAATTCACTATGTACTCTCAGGCTGGCCTCAAAGTCATGGTGGTCCTTCTACCTCCACCCCCGAGTACTGGGATTAAAGGCATGTGCCACTATGTGTGTTAAAAATAACTTGTGTTATTTTTTTTTTAAATGGGGCTCACAGTTAAGAGACTATTTTGGATTTCAGATGAGACTTTGGACTTTTGAAAAATATTGGGTCTGGTAAAGACTATAGAAACATTTTTTGTTATGTTTATTTATTTATTTATTTATTTAAGAGAGAGAGTGTGAGAAAAGAAAGAGAGAGAGAACAGGTGGTGTGCCAGGGTCTCCAGCCACTGTAAATGAACTCCAGACACATGCACCACTTTGTGCATCTGGCTTTACATGGGTACTGAGGAATCAAACCTGGGTCCTTTGCCTTTGCAGGCAAGTGCTTTAACCATTAAGCCATTTCTTCAACCTTTTTTTTTTTTTTTTTTTAAGTCAGGGTCTCACTATAACACAGGCTGACCAGGAACACACGTGTATTCCAGGCTGGCCTCAAACTCATCTAATTCTCCTACCTCTGTCTCCTTAGTGTTGGGATTAAAGGTATGTGCCACCACACCCAGCTTAAAACTACAGGGACTTTTAAAGTTGAAGTGGATGTATTTTGTATTAAGAGTTGGTTATGAGTTTGTGGGGGGTCAGGGGGTGTGATGTGGTAATTTGAACATGAGTTATCCTTCATAGACTCCTGTGTGCATGATTAAGCCTCATACTTGATCCCCAGCTGGGCTGGTGGAACCTTTGAAAGGTTGAGCCTTGCTGGAAGGAGGGATGTCAGTGGGGATGGGCCTTGGGATTTGAGAGTTCATTCCCCTTGCCAGAGCTGGAGTCATTTGTCTGATGGGAGCAGAGAGGTGCAGGATAAGTCCAAACTGAGCTGATGATGCCCACTGGGGCTCACCATACAGAATCCTTAGGAGGTCACCATAGGCCAGGTACTGGGGGTCATATGAGAGGCCCACAGTTAGAAGTAGGTGGCTCCTTGGATGGTATATTTGGAGATGACAGTGGGATATTGAAATCACCCACTTTTACTGTATCAGGGCCTATGTGTCTGTTTTATAAAACTGGGAGCCCCAGTGTTCAGTAATGTGCCACTTTCTTTGAGACAGGGCCTTTTGCTGCTGCAAGTGAACTGTTAGGCTGTAAAGGAATGTCTGACTAGCTGGCCTGTCAGCATTAGATTTTCCTAGATTTGCCTATCATTATCATAGGCAGGCTGCGGTCATAGATGCATGTACCACTATGCATTTGGCTTTATGTGGGTGCTGGGGGATTGAACGTGAGCTGTCAGTCTTTGTGAGCAAGCACCTTTGAGTGAGCCATCATCCCAGCAATGTTATCTTCATGATGAATTGTTCCCTTAATTCTATGTAGTGGCTTTCGTTATTCGTTATATGGCTTGGGAAGTATCTGCTGACTAATTTTCAGTTACAAGAATTGCTATGCCAACTTGTTTTCAGCCTCTGCTCATTTAATAGTTTTTTTGTCCTCCTTTGACTTCCAGTTTGTGGTTGTGTTTACCAGTTAGATGTGTTTCTTGGACTCCTGAGTGGTGGGATTAAAGGCGTGTGCCACACACCTACTTTAAGACTAATGTTTTATAATCCAGTAAGACTATGCATTTTTGTCATTTAAGGTTACTAAATCGAAGTGTTTAGTAATATTTATAATTTTCTTATTTGCTTTTCTGGTTGGCTGGATTCTTTTTTTCTTTACTTTTTCCTTTATCAGTATCAGTATGTTTACTGTGCTGGATGTGATGGATTTCTTCCTAGTCTCCTTTGTTCAGTAATTTTTCTCATAAATTTATTCTTTTCTGTATTCATATGATTGAGACTGTCTTACTTCTTCCTCTGTGCAGAGTATTCCTCTAAGTATCTTCTAAAGTGCTGGATTGATGGTCATGTATTAGTTTCTGCATATCTTTCTTCCTTTTTTTTTTTTTTTTTTTTTTTTAAGTTTTTCAAGGTAGAGTCTCACTCTAGCTCAGGCTGACCTGGAATTCACTATGTAGTCTCAGGGTAGCCTCAAACTCACATCAGCCCTCCTACCTCCGCCTCCAGAGTTCTGGGATTAAAGGTGTGCACCACCATGCCCAGCTCAGTTTCTGCATATCTTGATATGACTTTGTTTCTCTATTAAGTTAAAAAGATAGCTTTGCTGGATATACTATTCTTGGTTGGCAGTCATTTACTTTCAGGGATTGAAATAGAATATTCCATATTTCTGTCTTTGAGAGTTACAGATTAAAAAAAAAATCTGATTTCTTTCTTTCTTTTTGGGGGAAGGGGGTAAGATAAGGTCTCCCTCTAGCCCAGGCTGATGAGGAATTCACTATGTAGTCTCAGGCTGGCCTTGAACTCACAACAATCCTCCTACCTCTGCCTCCCTAGTGCAGGGATTAAAAGTGTGTGTCATTACTACAAGAGAGAGAGAAAGGGAGGAGGGAGAGAGAGAATAGGCAAAACTCGCTCTCTAGCCACTACAAACAAATGACAGATGCATGTGTCACTTTTTGCACCTGGCTTTATGTAGGTACTAGGGAATCAAACTTGGGTTGTTAGGCTTTATGGGCAAGCACCTTAATGGCTGGGCCACCTCTCCAGCCCCGAAGGATCTGATTTTATTCAGATGTTTCTGCCTTTGCAGGCAAGTTGGACGTTTTTCACTTACAGCTTCATTCAGAGCTTATGGTGGAAACATCTAGGCTCCATCAGCCTTGGACAGGTCTACCCATCCAACTCTGCCATCTGCAGCTCACATGGTTCCTCTTTTGAACTGGCTCCACTCCTTGCCTTCAGCTTTCTGTGGCAGATATGCCACAGTCCTGACATCACCAACATTCTAGAGTCTCCACTGCAACTTAAACTTCTCAGCTTTATTTAATGGCCTCCGAGGGCCTCTTTGTTATGAATCTCACTCCCCTACATATGATCTGGCTTCAGTGGATACCTGATACCTTTGTGTAAACTTTGTGTAAACCTCCATGACCCTCTCTCTTGCACTGAATAGACCTGTAAAACCAGCAACATGTGGATGACACTGCCAAGTTCTTCTGCCAACTTGAGATGTAGTCTGCCTTGGTAGACCACTTGGAGTTTTTCCCTCACAGCTTTTCTTCTAGGACATGTAGAGAAAACATCTGGGTTCTAATAACCTTGAATAGCACCATCCCTCCAAGGGTGTTCACCCCTTCTATGTCACTGTAGTGACCTCTGTGTACCAAGTTGGCTTAACATATGAAAATACTCTCCTAGAGATGGCTTAGTGGTTAAGGTACTTGCCTGTGAGCCTAAGGACCCATGTTCGACTCTCTAGGTCCCACGTAAGCCAGACACACAAGGTGATGCAAGAGCACAAGACTGCACATGCACACAAGTGGAGCACATGTCTGAAGTTCAATTACACTGGCTGGAGGCCCTGGCATGCCAATTCTCTCTCTGTGTCTCACATTACAAACAAGGGCCAGTCTGCTGGGCGTGGTGGTGCACGCCTTTAATCCCAGCACTCAGGTGGCAGAGGTAGGAGGATCGCTGAATTCTAGGTCAGCCTGGGCTAGAGTGAGACGCTACCTCGAAAAAAAAAAAAGGCCATTCTGTTGGGTTTCCCTAAAAAGAGAGAGAGAGAGAGAGAGAGAGAGAGAGGGAGAGGGAGAGAAAATAATCACCTAGGCAGGTATTTTGAGCAGGTAACCACTTGTGTAGCAATCTAAGTTCAGGCTCTTGTGTTCAAGTGAATTTTCATTTGTATATGTGTCCTCTATAAATTTTATTTCCATGGGTGGGGTTTTGTCCTCGGGGTAACTTGCCTATTGCCTATCACAGAGCCCAAGCTTCTCTTTAGTGTGCTCATCTCTTCAGCTCTTGGAGCTGTTTCCTCATCTGCACCTGTTACTTGCTCATGCTCCTCTCCTGCTCAGACTGCATGTGGTTCCTGTCTTCCTGTTCTACTCAATCTCTGCAAGTGTGCACATAAAAGAGCAGTGAGCTATAACCTGGCACAGCCTGAGTACTACCTAGTCTTCAAATTTCCATAGCCAAACAAATTAGCCCATTACTTTTGAATCCAGCCTCACTTAATGTCTTGAGACATGGTCAGAATGGAGCCAGATTCTTTGCCAGAATGCAACATGAAAGGTTTTTGCCCAGTTCCAGGTAGATTCCTGCCTCATCTCTGAACCCACATGAGCCAGGCCTCCACTGTTTTTGCCTTTGCAGGAAAGTTGGACGTTGTTTCACTTACAGCTTCATTCAGAGCTTATGGTGGAAACATCTAGGCTCCATCAGCCTTGGACAGGTCTACCCCTCCTACTCTGCCATCTGCAACTCACATGGTTCCTCTTTTAAACTGGCTCCACTCCTTGCCTTCAGCTTTCTGTGGCAGATACACTTCACTTGACATGCTTATCTTCCACACTCCAACCAGACTGGCCCATTAGACTCTGATTACAGCATTCTAGGGATTCTTCAGTCCACAACTTCAATCTCTTCCTCATCCTCTGGCAAAATTGTTCCAAAGGCTGAAGAGCCACATGGTCAGGTTCATCATTCATCACAACAGCCCCACTTCTTGAGGAGATGACCTGTACAAAATGACTCCAAAGTCAATGTATCGTTGTCTTAATCCTGTTTTTATTTATTTATTTATTTATTATTTTGGTTTTTTGAGGGAGGGTCTCAATGTAGCTCAGGCTGGCCTGGAACTAACAATGTAGTCTCAGGGCCTCGAACTCACAGCAATCCTCCTACCTCTGCCTCCCGAATGCTGGGATTAAAGGTGTGCACCATCATACTCGACCTAATCCTGTTTTTTGAGTTGTAGTTGGGTAGAGAAATATCATGATTCTAAGTGACATCTGGCCCAAGTCTTGCTAAACAAACATCTTTCAAGAGCCAGAGGGTGAACAAACACTGAAAGCTATATACTATAATCAAAATAAATGCTTGATTGTAATTTCTGGAACCATGAGGCAAATGACTTCCAGGAACCTGCTGTCTTCCCCTTTCCCTTACTTGGCTCAACTTCGATAGAAACCCTAGCCTCTGACTAGCGCTCCCATGCTTTCTTTAGCCTCTTCTCCCCTCTGTCCATGGAGAGTGAGGAAGCCTTTTGCTTCTGCTATACTGCTACAATCTTTGCTTCCCAAACTCTGGCCTCAATGTCCACCTAACACTTGGTACCAATTTTCTGTATTAATTAGCTACTTTTCTTGCTGCTGTGACAAAATATCTAGAAAAAGCAATTTAAAGAGCTGTGGAGAGTGCTTCGTGGTTAAAGATGCGTGCTTGCAAAGCCCCAGCTTCAATTCCCCAGTCCCATGTAAAGCTGGTGACAAAAGTAACATATGTGTTTAGAGTTCATTTGTCACAATAAGAAATCCTGGTGCACCCATGCTTATGCACACAACCTACATAAATAAATAAAATTTTAAAAGGAACTTAAGGAAGGAAGGGTTTGTTTTGCTGAGGAGTTTGCAGGTACAGTCCATCCTGGAAGGGAAGGCGCAACTGCAGAAGTACGAGGTCGTTGCCTATGTGGTCAGGAAGCAGAGAGGTCTGAATGCTGGTGTTCCACTGTTTATTCAGTGCAGGACTCCCGCCTATGGAATGAGGCTGCCCACATTCAGGGTGGGTCTTCCCTCCTTAGTTAATGCTCTCTGGAAATGTCCTCACAGACACATGCAGATGTTTGTTTCTTAGGTGATGCTGAATCCTGTGCAGTTGATAGTGAACACAAACTGTGGCAATGGCCAACTGGATTTATTGCAGGAAGGCAACTGTATCACTTACTTTTCTTGTTGCTGTGACAAAATACTTAACAAAACCAACTTAAACGCACCCATGCTCTTATTCTGAGGAAGGAGAACTGGACTTGTGTCTTGCTTTAGGTACTCTGAGGAAAACCCTCCCATCTCAGCTTCAAAGCATGTACCATGCCACTGGAAGTATTCCCAGTGCACTAAGACCAAAAGGAAGGCAATGGTGTACATTCTCACCACAGTTAGCTTTGTGCTAGAGGGACCAGCTAACACCCAGCAGATGCACCCAACTGAAATGACAATTGGGGAGTGTGGGAATCAGTTCTGAGACTCACAGCTTCTGCAACTACACCAGACTGTCTCATCAGATGATGAATTCCACAAACATAGGGAGGAGGTTTGGCTGTGGACTCATCAAAAAGATTGAGTGACAAATGCTCATTTTATCTGGGGTCCAGGAAAGAGAATTTAGCTCACAAGTCAGGCAGCAGGGCTGACAGTAAGTAAATAGACTAGTGTGTTACTCTCCCAAAGAAGGGAACAGAATATTCCAGAGACAATTGTTGAAGAGAATGAAGTGTATGCCTGGCTTTCTTAATGGGTTTGATCAGATTAGAGTTCAGGTATTACTCCTGACAGTGGGTTTCTGAATGAACTAGTGACTAATGCATAGGAAATTAAACATGATGAATCAGTTAAGTTTTTTTAGATAATTCAGATTTAGTTTTATTTATTTTTATTTGAGAGAGAGAGAGAGAGAGAGAGAGAGAGAGAGAATGGGCGCGCCAGGGCCTCCAGCCACTGTGAACGAACTCCAGATGCGTGTGCCCCCTTATGCATCTGGCTAACGTGGGTCCTGGGGAATTGAGCCTCGAACCGGGATCCTTAGGCTTCACAGGCAAGCGCTCATCCGCTAAGCCTGCTCTCCAGCCCAGGTAATTTTTTTTGTTTGTTTGTTTCTCAAGGCAAGGTCTTGCTCTAGCCCAGGCTGACCTGGAATTCACTGTGTAGTCTCAGAGTGGCCTTAAACTCCTGGCAGTCCTCCTACCTCCCAAATGCTGGGATTAAAGGTGTGCACCATAATGCCCGGCCAATTTTTAGTCCCATAAGAAATTCACAGCTGTGTTAAAAAGAGCCCTGCATGCCTCAACATGTTTGCATTGTCATAATAATTCAACACAGAATACTGAACAATAATAGGGAGTAGAATGACATCGCCAAGCCCTTGACTCTGTGATTGAGAAAAACAATGGGTAACATTTAACCTGAGACTGTTCGTTTGTTTAGTGGGTTTTAATACATACCCTTTTTAACTGGACATATAATAATTACCCAGCCAAAGATGCATCAATAAGGGGAAAGAAAAGTCGTACAAATTATTAAAACTTGCCACAAACATTAGTATCAGGTAGAATGTTGGAAGTTATCATTTTTAGCACATAGGACTTGGAAAGCTCAGGAGATCTGAGGCAAGAGCTGAGTGGTCATTCATCAGAGCATTATTGAGTTTAAAGTGATGCATAACATTTCTCTTATTAAAAAATAAAACAATGGGCTGGAGAGATGGCTTAGCGGTTAAGTGCTTGCCTGTGAAGCCTAAGGACCCCGGTTCGAGGCTCGATTCCCCAGGACCCATGTTAGCCAGATGCACAAGGGGGCGCACACATCTGGAGTTCATTTTCAGTGGCTGGAAGCCCTGGCGCGCCCATTCTCTCTCTATATATATCTGCCTCTTTCTCTCTGTGTCTGTCGCTCTCAAATAAATAAATAAAAAATTAAAAAAAATAAAACAAAAGAGGCTGGAGTGATGGTTTAGTGGTTAAGGAACCTGCCTATGATATCTGAGGACCCAGGTTCAATTCCTCAGTACCCAAATAAGCCAGATGCAGAAGATGGTATATGTGTCTGGAATTCATTTGTACTAGCTAGAGGCCCTGGCATGACCATTCATTCTTTCTCTCAATAAATAAATAAAAAATTAAAAATAAAACAAGGGGCTGGAGAGATGGTTCAACAGTTAAGGTGCTTGCCTGCAAAGCCTAACAACCCTGGTTCAGTTCCCCAGTACCCAGGTCAGTGCATGCATCTGGGGTTCATTTGCAGTGGCTGGAGGCCCTGGCACACCCATTCTCTCTGTCTCTGTTCCTTCTATCTCTCTCTTTGCTTTCAAACAAATAAATAAATATTTTAAAAAATGAAACAGGGTTGGAGAGATGGCTTGAGGGTTAAAGGGGCTTGCTTGTAAAGTCTGCAAGCTTGGGTCCAATTCCCCAGATACCCAAACAGAAGCTGACATGTGTATCTGGAGTTCATTTGCAGGGACATATGACCCTGGAACACACACACACACTTAGATACATATACAAAGAAATTGAAAACATTAAGGAAACAATATGAGTGGAATGAGGGACGGCAGAGGTACCGGCTGTACAAGAGCTTTGCTGGTGGGTAGGACTGGGAAACAAGCAAGAGACATATTGGTGCCAGCGTTTCAGGTCGCTGTCACTGGGAATGTGGTGGCATTGTGTTCTCACCTCCTCCTTGAATAGCTAGAACAGTCCTGTCCTGTCCTGTCACATACTGGGCACACACCCAGACACGCATTAACCTATGGCAGCCTCTACCCTGACAGGAAGGGAGGAAGGGAATGCCCTATTCTCCTGAGGGTGTTTAGGGCACCCCAAACCCCAGATTATAGGTCTGGACCTGTGCAGACTTAGCATACATGTGGGGCCCACCCTCCACCTCAACCCTAACTTCTTTTACTTTTAAATATCTTATTTTTATTTATTTGACAGAGAAAGAGGGAGAGTGTTGCAGTCAGGTTCGCATTGCTGGTAGAAATCACCCAACCAAGAGCAGCTTGTGGGAAAAAGAGGTTTATTTTGGCTTACAGGCTCGAGGGGAAGCGCCACGATGGCAGGGGAAAACGATGGCATGAGCAGAGGGTGGACATCACCCCCCTGGCCAACATAAGGTGGACCACAGCAACAGGAGAGTGTGCCAAACACTGGCATGGGGAAACTAATACCCATAAGCCCACCCCCAACAATATACTCCCTCCAGGAGGCATTAATTCCCAAATCTCCATCAGCTGGGAACCTAGCTTTCAGAACACCTAAGTTTATGGGGGACACCTAAATCAAACCACCACATTCCACCCCTGACCCCCATAAACTGATAACTATACATGATGTAAAATGCAATGCATTTATCCAACTTTAAAAGTCCCCATAGTTTTTAGCAATTCCAGTGATGTTCATACATCCCCATAGTCCAAGATCTTTTAACTGAGCCTTAATACCAAAAAATAACCTCAAAAAAAAACCCATAATGGCACAGAATAAACATTCACACTGCAGAAGATGGCATTGGGCATAGCAAAGAAACATTCAGTCAACACAAGTTTAAAACAACCAGGGCAAACATCAAACTGTAACTCCAAGTCCAACAACTCTAGCCAGTGACAAATCTCCAAGTCTGATAATTCTAACCAGCAACACGTCTCTGGCATTCCAATTCCGCCCCTCCAGCTAGACTACTCACAGTCCTGGAAAACTTCATCCCAGCTGCCAGCTTTCCCTAGCAGCCTTCTCGTCGTCCCTGCATCTCCACTGAAATCTCCTGGCCCTGTTCTGGCGAGAGAGGAGACTCTCCTCCAGGGCACCCTTAGAATCCTTGAGATTATGTACATGGGTCTTAAGATTAGAATTTACCTTTTTGAGCTTCTGTTGTTCCCTCACTAGTTTGTTCAGAGATGCTAAAAGCAACCAACCAGCCTCATCATTTGTCTTACTTTTCCACAAATATTCAAATGTTTTAAATACAGAGTCACTAAATTCCTTGCTCTTCACAAGACATGACTAAGGATCACCAAACACACCTATCTCATGGAGTTCTTTAAATAGTGCACACCATGGATTATTAGTGCCCTCCTTATTTTCAGTAAAAGAGCTCTCCTTATCACCAGTAGGGCCTTTGGTAGCATTGAAGTTGGAAAGCCAACCCCAGATAGGACCAAGCCCACTAGAGAAATTCATCCTTACAATTCTGTTTTTCTAGAACCACTCCTGGTACCCAAATCTGTATTAGTCAGGGTTCTCTAGAGGAACAGAACTGTTAAATGAATTATTTTAAAAAGGAAATTTATTGGATTAGCTTACGGTAGTCCAAAAGCAGTTGCAGGCCCAAGAATCACAGAACCTAGTAGCTGCTCAGTCCACATGGTCAGGTGCCTCAGCACTGCAGATGGCGCCTGAAGGCCTGGAGGCTTCCTGAGGAGCCTCTGGGTTTCGATCCACGCAGGTCTTCAGTTGCGCTGGTCTTCAGTCCACGCTGGAAGGCAGTGAGCAGCTCCAGTAGCCAAGTGGGAAGAAGGAAGGGGCTCTTTTCCCCCAGGGCTTCCTTATATGAAGTCCCCCCCTGAGTGGGGTACCCACTCTGGGGGAGGGCTCATCCTGGGGGAAGGACTTCCTCCTTTAGTTGATCCTTCCTGGAAGCAACCTCTGAGACCCACACGAAAGGGATTTCTGTGGATTACTAAACAGATCAAATTGACATCACCTTAACTATCACAGAGAGATAGAGATAGAGAGAGAGAGAGATAGATAGATAGATAGAGAGAGAGAGAGAGAGAGAGAGAGAGAATAGGTGCCACAGGGCCTCTGGCCACTACAAAGGAACTCCAGATATGTGTGCCCCCTTGTGCATCTGGATAATGTGGGTCCTGGGGAATTGAACCTTGGTCCTTTGGCTTTGCAGGTAAATGCCTTAAATCACTCAGCTATCCATCCAGCCCTCAACCCCAACTTCTTGAAGTAGCAGTTACCTTCTGGATTCCAGGACAAAAAGCAAAACACAACAACAACAAAACCCTTACCAAATGGGAGGAAAGGGTTTATTTCAGCTCATAGTCTTGAGAAGAATTTTCATTGCAGCAGGAAAGCATGGCAATGCAGAGACTGGGTGTCACGTCTTGTCACATCACCTGGAAGGTAACAGCAAGAATGAGCTAGCTGTGAACACCAAGCAAGGCTGCACTAATAACCCAAGGCCCACGCCCAGTGACACACCTCCTCCAGCAAGGCTCCACCTCCTCAAGCCTCCTCCAGCTGGGGATCCAGTACGAGACTTAGTCACAGACACATGAAGCTAGGGGGACATTTTACATTCAAACCACCAGATAACCCAACCTCAAGAACTGGGAAATCTAGAGACAGGTGTGATGGTGCATGCCTTTAATACCAGCTCTTGGGAGACAGAGGTAGGAGGATCACTGTGTGTTCAAGGCCAGCCTGAGACTACAAAGTGAGGTCCAGGTCAGCCTAAAGGGAGGGGTAACACCTGTGGGTGTCTGTCTGCAGGCCCTCTTCTCAGGGTCCTCCCTCCTGCGCAACCCCTCCCACGGGATGTGGCTCGTGTGGCCTGGGCTGTGCAGAGTGGGCTCAGACTGCAGCCTCGCGTGGAAGGTCTGCTCACTGTGATGGCCCCAGTTGTGTGTTGTGAGCAGGAGACTCTGGGTCTCAGGTTTGGATCCTGAACAGCTGCCTCCCATGTCCTTCCTTCCCACAGCTATGGGTTCCTGAGCCACTTCCTGGGAAGCCCAAGAGCCTCTGAGACCTGGTGAGAAACAGATGGAGGGTGGGGAAGGGGAGATGGGACAGCAGCTGGGTGACTTGTCTACTGCGCTACTCTCTGGTCTCTGCCTGGTCCTCCACATGGGTGCTTTTAGCTGCCTGGATGCCTGGAGCAGACTCATGCGCTTCTTCTTGCCTTTTAGGACCCCGGGGACACTGCTTCACCCACATATCTATTCACATCATTCTCTTTCCTGACCTCCAATCCTAAATCTGGGCTTACCTGAGTTGGACACCCCAAGAGCAGCTCCTCCCCTCCCCCCACCTGAGCACTGTGTAGCTGCCCAGGTTTGACGGCCAGCCCCATCCTCACTGTCCCTGATCCTGTCATTCCGTCTTTCAGGAGGCACCCCTGGGCTTCGCTCTGTCCTCCTGGGCCTGTCCACACCTTGCAGCGCCCTCATGCTTCTCTTTCTGCCCTGGCCCTCTCTCCCCACAGTCGCTAGTGACCTTCTAATACAAAAGGTAGGTGGCTCTGTGGGGTCTCATCTTGCCTACAGGTCCTTACCATCAGCGCCTTGTGTCTGAGCTCCAGCAGGAGCAGGAGCATACAGTTGGGTCTGAGCTCCTGAAATTTGCCTTTGCTGTGCCAAGACCAGGACCTCTCTCGCCTCCTTCCTGCTAAGTCCCTCCCGTCTGTGGAGCACTGCCGCCCAGCACCCATTCCTGTCCCCATGTGTGGGGAGACATCACTTCCTTACTGACTCTGAGCTGAGGGGGTGTCCCTGGGTGTCTCTTATATTTCTGGATTTTTTGTTTGTTTGTTTTTCGACGTAGAGTCTCACTCTAGTCCAGGCTGACCTGGAATTCACTATGTAGTCTCAGGGTGGCCTCGAACTCATGGCAATCCTTCTACCTCTGCCTCCCAAGTGCTGGGATTAAAGCATGTGCCACTATGCCCAGCTATTTCTGGTTTTTGAGGGTGGCTCGAGGCTGAGACACCTCCACTCTTAGGAACTCCTCATGACCTGGGGTTCCTTTTAGCTTGGCTGGGAGTTTCAAACACCACTGACCTATTAGATGATAGGTATGTCACCTTCTGAGCCTGTCACCACTTCTGCCTCTGCTTATCTCTCATGACCACACGTATCAGACCCCACCTCTTTTTTATTTTATTTATTTATTTGAGGGAGAGAGAGAATGGGCACTCCAGGGCCTTCTGCCCAGCAAATGAACTCCAGACGCTTGCACCACCTTATACATCTGGCTTATGTGGGTCTTTTGTAATCAAACCTGGGTTCTTTGGCTTTGCAGTCAAGTGCCTTAACCACTAAGCCATCTCTCTGGCCCCAGACCTCACATCTTGATGGGTAGGACTTGAGAACTTTCACCCTTCCCCCACTCCATTCAGAAGCAGGTGATAAGCATGATAGCTGGGCTCTTCAGCAAACCTGGACTGCACTATTTGACACTAGTTTGTTGGCATGTGACAGGGACACAGGCAGGTACCAGGCATTTCCATGGCAATGCTGTTCTGTGAAGTCCACTCTCAGGTACCACAGGACCCCTTCCACTGAGCTCCGTGTGCCCGCACCGTCAATACCCCAGGTGTGGACATGTCTCTTGTGTTCTCCTTTTACAGTGTGGTCACTGCTGGAGAGCGGGATGCTCGGGAAGTTGTCACCTTGTCAAGGTATACTGCCCTTACGTCCTGGGATGAGAGGATGGGACAGAGCGGAGTGCATTGCTGGGATAGGGGAAGTTAGGTAGTCCCCCTCCTGTGGCTGAGGTGACACAGAGAGAGACAGACTGATCCTAGCACTCGAGAGGCAGAGGTAGGAGGATTGCCCTAAACTCAAGGCCACCCTGAGACTACATAGTGAATTGCAGGTCAGTCTGGCTAGAGTGAGACCCTACCTCGAAAAACCAAAAAAAAAAAAAAAAAAAAAGATTTCTTTCTTTTTTGGTTTTTGAGATAGGGTCTCACTCCAGCCCAGGCTGACTTGAAATTCACTATGTAGTCTCAGGGTGGCTTCTAATTCATGGTAACCCTCCTACCTCTGCCGCCCAAATGCTGGGATTAAAGGTGTGGGCCACCATGCCCGGCAGAAAGAAAACTTTTGTCTTAATTTTTATTTGTTTATTTACGTGTGTGTGTGTGTGTCTACAGATCCTCCATGATCTCTTGCCACAGAAATAAGTGCTCTTTTGGCTTTATGTGTATAGCTAGGGAACTCAACCTGGGTTGGCAGGCTTTACAAGCAAACACATTTAACTTCTGAGCCATCTCTCCAGCCCATTCCTCTTCTTTTTTGTTACTTTTTTGGTTTTGGAGACCTGGTTTTGCTATGCAGCCCAGAGTGACTTGGAACTTGTAGTCCTCCTGTCCCAGCATTCTGAGTGCCGGGGTTACAGGTGTGTGCCATTGATCCACTTGTGGTGAAACATGTCAAACCTGAGCTGACCATCATCATCTCAGCTGCTCGGCGCACTCGGCACATTCAGTCTGTTGTGCGGCCATCACCACCATCCATCTCTGCAGCCTTCCGTCTTGCAGAACTGCCCCATGAAACAGACTCTTTTCCCCTGCACCCCCAGACCCTGGCAGCCACTCTCCACCTTCTTTCTTTCTTTCTGGAAATGCCACTGTACATTGGCACCTCTGCTGGGCAGAATCTGCAGGCTCTGCTCTGGATTTTTCACACTCACTCCCAGCCTGTAAAACCTGTGACAGGAAATGGAAGTCGAGGCTGTTGCTGGCAGGAAGAAAGAGCCCTGGATCTTTTGGGGGAGAGAGGCCTTACGTAGTCCCAGACTTGCATGGACAGCACTTTATGTCCCTGTTTCGGCTGACCTATGACATCAGAGATAGAAGGCCTTGGTGCCACCAGACCTGCCCCTGTCCTCAGCCAGGAAGGGCCACATGGGATGACTGGTATCTAACAGGGACAGAGACCTTGTTCTGATCCCTCCTGCTTGAGAGTTAAAGGAGTTCTTAGATATTTGAGCCTTAAATGGGGGTGGGGGGGGCTCTGAGTTCATCTCCTCACCTTACAAATACTGAACCAGAGACTGTAAGCTCCTGCTTTTGTCTTTCCCTGTGATTCTGGGCTGAAATGACAAGGTCGTCTGGTCAGGGTGCCCTGTGTGGGTGTTCGTCTGGACCTTCACCTTGTACCTCTTCCATCTGCCCACTCCTCCACCTGTCCACCTCCCTCTCCTCCATTTTATTTAGCCCACACCTTTAATCCAAGCACTCAGGAGGCAGAGGTAGGGGAATCACTGTAAGTTTGAGACCACTCTGAGACACAGTCAATTCGTGGTCAGCCTGACCTAGAGTACCCCATTTCTAAAAAGAAAGAAAGAAACAAAGAAAAAAAATATTTTCTTTATTTATGAGATAGAGAGAATGGGCATGCTAGGTCCTCAAGCCACTGCAAACGAACTGCAGAAGCATGCATCACCATGTGCATCTGGCTTACTTGGGTTCTGGGGAGTTGAACCCGGGTCCTCAGGCTTTGAATGCAAGTACCTTAAGTGCTAAGCCATCTCTCCAGCCCAAGAGCAAATATTCTTAAAAGACATTTAGCTGGGCGTGGTGGTGCATGCCTTTAATCCCAGCACTTGAGAGGTAGAGGTAGGAGGATTTCCATGATTTTGAGGCCACTCTGAGACTATATTGTGGATCCCAGCAGCCTGGCCTACAGTGAGACCCTATCTTGAAAAACCAAAAATAATGAACAGCGTCGGGGAGGCTTGCACGGACATGAAGCGCGAGTACGACCAGTGTTTCAATCGCTGGTTTGCCGAGAAGTTCCTGAAAGGGGACGGCTCTGGGGACCCGTGCACCGACCTCTTCAAGTGCTACCAGCAGTGTGCCCAGAAAGCAATAAAAGAGAAAGAGATTCTTATTGAAGGACTGGAGTTCATGGGCCATGGCAAAGATAAGCCTGAAAACTCTTCTTGACCTTGAAGATGGATTTCTCACATTAGGAACAGAAAGGACTCTGGATTTTGTCAACAAAGGCTATGAAGACAGACGTGGAATTTGATGAGTTTGGGATTTTTGTTTCTGCCTTCTGGATTTTCCTTCTTCTAAAAGATGATGAACTGTCACTCTTGCTTTGAGATGATTTCTCACTTGCAGAAATATGCTAAAACTGAAAAATTTCTTGGGATTATGATTGCAATACATGGTCTGTAATCAGCTTTAAACACACCTTGTATGTAAGTAATGATGAACTGGCCAAGGTGATCTTGATTTTTGCTGCAAAGGACCTTAGGTACACTCTATGGGGGTCATTGTCCATGAGAGCAGTCGGTTAGGACCTCTTTTTCCTCTCAGGGAGCTAATGCTCTTAAAAGGGGCCCAGGCACTATGGTTCCAATCAATGGGGAGCACGGTTTTATTTTTACGTGGTAATAGTTGATTGCTGGTGGCCTGTGTTAGTGAAGGGGAGGAAGCTTTTCACAGTGCCTGCCTTAACCTGAGGAGTCTGATGACCACCTCAGCGTTCACAGCATGGCTCACACTTACCATGCTTGGTTGCCAGTGAAGAAGCACCTTCATTACAAAGACCTGCTGCTGCCAGTTTTCAACTCAAGCTAATCTGCACATCATTCAAAAGGAAAAATGCTGCCTCTGGTCAGATGCAGATGTGGGAAAGGTGCTTGCTTTTATCTGTCTACTGTGCCCTATATAATGTCTGTAATCATGAAAATGAAATAAATTGTAACATTAGTTTAAAAAAAAAAAGAAAAACCAAAAATAAATAAATAAATAAATATGTAAATAAATAAATAAAAAGGCTTACCTTTCCCTGCCCCAACCTGTTCCTCCCCCAAATCAGTCCTTTTCAAATAATTGATCTGTTACTTCTTATGGTGTAATGAATTTATCAGTGTTTCCAAATCTCTACTGGCTCCAAAAACAAAGAACAGGGGACTGTTAGGTCAGGACAAAATGGAGTCATAGCAAGAGGGTGACAGAGACATAAGGAAGTGGGTCATCCACATTCCTCAAGGAACCACCCAGCCCTTATCCCTTCCTTGCCTAACAATGCCCCAGGTCTAGGTTTCCTGCCTCCTTATCTCCCACCTTGTCACTGTTCTGATCTCACACCCCAGCTATTTCCCTTTCTCACCTTCCCCCAACTGAATAAGTATATAGTCCACTGTTTGTGATCTCAAAGTTGACTGTGCTCTGCTGTTGAGAGTCAGTCCTGGCAGCTTGTGCTTTTTCTGAATAAAACCTTCCATCTTTGTCTCAGAGTGGTCTCTGTGATCTTGGTCACTCCCGAACCTTACAAGTGGTGCCGTGACTCGGGTAGGAAGGCTTCTGGTTGCCATCTTGGGTGGCCAGACCTCATTTCCCCTGACCAGACCACTGAGCTGCCATTTGACCCTCTGAAGACTTTGGACCATCTCTGGGTATCAGCTTTCACATTCCCCACACCAATTCAACCTTACTCTTCTTCCCTTCTCCATCTCCTCCCTCCTTCTTGGTAAGTGTCCTTCTCGGGTTGGCCTGCTCTGGGGTTTACTCCTTCCTCATGGAAGCCATGCCAGCATGCCAGGCTACACCCCTTAGCTGTTAGGCCCCAACCCCAGGTCTTGAGAAAGATACACTCTTGACACCTTGGATTTCTCTCTCTGGTCTACCATACATACCCTAAGGGGTGCCTTTTGGTTTGGTTACCATCTCAAGACACTCACTCTCCCTCCCTCCTCTCCCTCTTGAAGTTTCATCTTTCACTGCCAGTCGCTTTTGCCATTGGGAGCACAGTAGCCCTCCTTGCCCACTAACATGCTAAAATGCCAACAGCTGTGACCTGTATGGCCTCTGCCCATGTGGGAGGTGCAGGCCCCATTCACCCTGATGGGCCAGGGGGTCATATTGGTGTTCTATGTAAACTCAGCTTAAGCCCTGGTTTATTTTTCTCTTACCCTTGTTTTTCTCTTTCCCTGTCTCCTTATGACATCATATCTTTATCTACAACTCTGCCTGGCCACAATATAAGCTGGACAATGGGTCCAAATGGCTTGAGAATGATACTTTTGATTTCTAGATTCTCTCTGATTTAAAAAACTTCTGCCAACGTACAGGCAAAAGGTCCGAAATGCTCTATTTTTTCACTCTGCATGTATGGCCTTCTCTCTGCTCTACCTGCTTTTCTCACCAGGTCCTTCTAGCCACTTCGCCCCAACAGCTCCTCTGGCTCCTCCAGCTCCCTTAGCCTCCCCTGACCCCCTGCCTGGTAAAGGTTTGATTATTGTGTCTCTGGAGTTGTAAATAGAAATTTAAAGTGGGAATGCATAACTTCTGAATAAATGAATGAATGTGCGAAAGGGCAATGGTTGTCTAGTCTATATGAAGAGTGCACTTGAAATGAATGTGTGTGTGAGTATGTATGTGACTCACAGCCCTAAGGCTGCAGAATGACTTCTGTTCTAAGCAGTGCCATTTTATTGTGGGAATGTTTTCCACCAAGCCCACTGTATGAGATGGCATAGCCAAGTTTTACTGTTGAGTGTCCTCCAGAAGGAACACTAAACGTAATTAAGATCATAGGCAATAAAAAAACAAAAAACAAAAGCAAGATTCTCCTACTCTTAAAGAGTTGTAAATTGGCAGGATCGGAAAGCAGCCTATAGCCTTGAGGAAAGTCCAAAGCTCTCCCTGGAATTTAGAAAGAAAAAAAAAAAAACACAAGGCTCCTTCTTAACTTCCCTGCCTTGCAGAGCCAGGGGGCTGTAAGCACAGGAATCTCAGGATCCTGGCCCCAGCATGATGATGAATGGATGCCAAGTCACTATGGGGACTTCTTATAAGAAACTTGTAACTGTTTTATGTTTACTTTATCTTTCTATGCTTCTATGGAACTACTAACAATCAACAGCCTCAAGATTTATGTTTAAATTTTGAAGTACCCAATACTGAGTTTGTAAAAAGATTTTTTTCTAAAATTTCTAAGGTTCAAATCTGCTTTCATACACACACACACACACACACACACACACACACACACTGGTTTTTTTTTTTTTTTTCCGGTTTTTCAAGATAGGGTTTCACTCTAGCCCAGGCTGGCCTGGAATTCACTATGGAGTCTCAGGGTGGCCTCGAACTCATGGCGATCCTCCTACCTCTGCCTCCCGAGTGCTGGGATTATAGGCATGTGTCACCATGCCTGGCTAGATTCTAGGTTTTTATACTATCTTGTCTGTTTCCTGGCACACAGTTTCTAGATTAAATCAATTGCCTTAAAGTTATTGATAAAATATTGTTTTCAGGGCTACTAAAGTTCTCTGCCTATACTTATAACTGACAGATACTTAAAAGATAGAATGTGTATGCCTCCTATGTCCCAGATATAGCTTACACTGTCACCTGACAACTAAGCTTAAATATTAATCAGAATGATTTTAAACTATTGTGTCATTCTCTAACCAGATCTGCTTTGCTAACCAGATATGTTCCACACCTTTTTAACTAATCTGTTTTGCTAATCAGATATGTACAGTCTCTCTGAGTGAGTAGTAATCATATGTAGAAGCCAAAATTAATTGGGAAAATTGGAGTTAAAAGGATAATCAATATTTTGGTTCCTGCTCCCAGGTCAAAAGGCCACAGAAGATGATGGGACACTTGAACTTCTAGCCTCTGGTAAGTTACCTGTCTTCTTGTTCAGAGAGGATGTGGAGACCCAGAACCAAGTTCCAAGTCAGTGTATCTGCAACAAGAGAGTCACATTGGAGGAAAATCAGTCCTCCAGGCTTCCCAAAAGAGGGAGAGCCACCTGGTCAGTATGGCCTTGACTTATCCTAGCAGATGACAATGCTTAGAGTTATATAACTCCTCACAGGTCCCTAAAAGTCTCTCCTACAGTGCCTGTGGTGGTTTGATTCAGGTGTCCCCCCATAAACTTAGGTGTTCTGAATGCTAGGTTCCCAGCTGATAGAGATTTGGGAATTAATGCTTCCTGGAGGGAAAGGATTCTTGGGGACAGGACTTATGGGTGTTACAGCCAGTTTCCCCATGCCAGTGTTTGGCATACTCTCCTGTTCCTGTTGTTTACCTTATGTGGGCCAGGGGGTGATGTCCACTCTCTGCTCATGTTGTCATTTTCCCTGCCATCATGGAGCCTCCCCTTGAGCCTGTAAGCCAAAATAAACCTCTTTTTCCCACAAGCTGCTCTTGGTTGGGTGATTTCTACCAGCAATGTGAACCTGACTGCAATAGCGCCATTAGTGACTTCCAAAATATACAACTAATTTTGGCAGCCTACATGGTCTTACCCAATAAGAAAAATATAAGTACAAAATATAACTACAATATAAACAATGATTCAGACTAATAGGTTCCCCTGTCTGATTCTGATTTACTAGACTCTAACATTAACCCATGCCTTCTGCCTCTGCCTGTCCCAGATTAACTTCACCTACCCGTGACACCAGCTCCTCCAACTTGCCTTAGCCAGAATCAGAGTGAAAGACCCAGAAACCAGACTGGCGCCATGACAGGCTTCAGTAAGGCACTGACATGGCAAGGCCTAAGTTTCAAATTCCCGCTTAGGCAGATGTTATGCCCAGTTCTCGGCATCCCCAGCGACCACCAAGGAGAACCAAACACGTATGCAAGGGCAAGGAGCTTTATTTCGGGCTTAAGCTCGGTCTCTTGACTTCACCAACGCAGTGGATCCGTACAAGAGCCCCAAGTAGTGGGAGGGTAGGGTTTTTATAGGGATTTGAACATAAAAGAAGGGGATGGGTACATGATTGGTTGATTTAAACAGTGTGCTCTTCTGGTTGGCTTAGGATTTTGGTGGGCAAAGTTGGCGGGCTGGGGCTAGGGGATTTGAGCTTATGTATGACTACAGGAATGTCTCATGACTTCAGGACTGTATCAGTTTAACTGTTAAACCTACCCTTACAGCAAGGTCGGCGGGCTGGAGCTAGGGGAATTGAACTTATCTTATGACTTCAGGAATGTATGGCATAATGTTTCCAGTAACTGTTAAACCCACCCTTACCAGAAGATAAAAAACTTAGATCTTGCCAGGAAACAGAGACTTTGGCCTACTGAGGACTCTGAAGCCTGTCATGGCGTCCATCTGGTTCCTGAGTCCTTCAGCAGAGGACCTGAGTCAGCCCCTAGACATGTCCAACCATGCCCAAGACTTGCCCAGGACTTGTCCCTTCTGCCTCTCTGCCCCAGCCAATCAAAAGAATACAAGTACAGTTACTGTTTAGACCAACCAATCATGTAACCACCCCCTACTTCTTTGTTCAAATCCCTATAAAAACCCTGCCCTCCTGCTACTTGGGGCTCTTGTATGGATCTGAGACACTAAATATAACCATTTTAAGTGAAAAGGCCCAGGCCTGACTTAGATAGAGAACTAGCCAGCTAATGTGCTGACCTTTGCTTCTGTAAACTTTCCTTGCTTGCTCAATTGCTGCCTTTCCCCTTAAAGTTTCTGAGGAATCTCCACTTCAAGGACATTGCAGAAACACTCCACTGCGGGGCCTCCGGCCTCCGACCACCTGCTTAGATAAGAAACTGAGGTATCTCCACTTCAAGGACAATGGAGATTACTTCATCTGCCTGGAGTGCCCCTAGCTCCTGCTCCCAACTTTGCCCGCAGAAACCTCAAGACAATCAGAACTGTTTAAATCAACCAATCATGTATCTATCCCCTACTTCTTTGTTCGAATTCCTATATGAACCCCTTCCCCCAAAAGAAAGGGGCTCTCTCCCTCACTACTGCTGTGCTGAACTGTGTGGACGGAGCCCAGGCCTAGGCTTGCAATAAAGAAACCTGTTGCTTTTACATTCGAGTGTCTCGGCTTCTGTGGCGGTTCTCTGGGTGACTCCTGGGTGACCGGGGGTCTTGGCTCCTGCTCAGGGGTCTTGGCACAACAGTCTCACACCCTAGCATTCATTTCCCTTCCTCACCTTCCCCCAAATGAGGAGCTCTATATAGCCCACCATCTGGAATCCCAAAACTGGCTGTACTCCACTTTTGAGAGTCCTGGTAGCTTGTGTTTTCCCAAATAAAAGCTTCCATCTTTGCCTCAGAGTGGTTTCCGTGGTCTAGGTCACTCCTGAACTTTACAGGGACTTAGTATTTGAATGCCACAGGTTTGTGATTATTTTTCCTCCTGTCTTTGCTGGTAGTTTGGCTGTGGGATCATTTAAGTGGAAATAAATTTCGTTCACTGCTGAACAATTGTTCTGGTGTGACACACGCACCTGTGTATAGTGTATACACATGTGTGATGGTGTGTATCACCCCTGCACGTGTGTGTGAGGAGACCAGAGAAAAACGTCTCCTCCTGCTTCTCATGTTTCCTTGAGAGGGGTCTGTGCCTCAGCCAGCAGCTACTGTCAGTCAGTGAGCCCCAGAGATTCTCTGTCCTCTACCACCAAGGACAGACTGAGGATAGACTTGTGGCCATACAGGTCTTCCCAAAGCAAAATGAGGCAGCACTCAACTTCCAGAGCTTTCCCTGGAGCTCACTGACCCTGGGCACCGCCTGGCTCAGGATGAGCACTCACAGCTGAGGGTACTGGTGAGGGAAGGGACTTGACCTGCAGACAGGCCCCCTTAGGTCCTCTGTGTGAGTTTTCCCGGGCCTCCTCCCCCAGCCAAGTCAAGCTTCCACGCCGCGTCTCCCTCCCCCGCGTCTGCAAGGCAGAGCTCTCCATCAGCCATGGGCACCGGCTCTGGACACCTGCGTCCATTTCCCGCCCAGGTGGTCACCCCTGCCGCCTCCCCACGCCCCTGAGTCCCCAGGCCCTGTTTTCCCTGCTCAGGGGCAGGTGCACTTCCTGCCGCGCTGTCCCCAAGAGCCTGCGCCTGCTGAGCCCAAAGGACTGGCTAGCCCGAGAGGACACCGGGCACCTTTGCTAAGAACCTTGCCTGGTCCCCCGTGGTCTTTCTGGGGGTCCCAGTTAGGCCAAGGCAGGTGAGTGTGGCGGAAGGAGGAGGAGGCGTGGGGACCATCCTGGAGTCCTGGGGCCACCCCTCCTAGCCAGGGTACAGGAGGTCTGTCTGTTCGCCGCGGGCAGTCAGGCGCGCCTGCCCTGCGCGAGGCCTGCGAGGGTCGCGGACGCCCGGGACCCCCACGCGCGTCTCTCCGCAGACAGCTGGGCGCTCAGCCCGCCCGGAGCTCGATGCCCGCTGCGGAGCCGCACTCACCTAACCACGTCCAGCTGGGCTTGGGCATGGCTCCACCACCCTCCTCCTCCTGGGGACAGGAGACAAGGTGAGCCCGAGGCGCCCTCGGCTGGCTACGGAGACCACACTGTGCCAGGGGACCAGGTGCAGGCCCTGCCCCTGGGGGAAGATTAGGGGATCCTCTGAACCTGAGCTAAGCTCACGTTTAGAGAGAGGATCACCATGACTGATAGCCTGGAACTACAGAATGAGTTCCAGGTCAGCGTAGGCTGAGTGAGACCCTAGCAAAACAAAGAAAGAAAGAAATGAATAAATTAATTAATTAATACAAAGAAACAAACATAAAAATGCAAAACCCTCGCAAGGTGATGGCTCTGTTTGTGGCATTAAATTGTCCCCCTCAGCTTCATGTGTCTGTGATTAAGCCACATACTCAATCCCCAGCTGGGTCACTCTGGCTTGCCTTTCTATGAGGAAGTTGATAACAACCAAGTTCTCCGTACCTGTGGAGAGCCAACCTCAAGTCCCTGTCAAGCATAGCTGACTTTGGCCTCCCCTGAGGAATGAAGCTTGGAGCCAGCTCACAGTCTTCAGCATTGGCTGCCAGATGCGGTCTAGGCAAAGCCCTGTCACTTCCAAGGGTCAGGTCAACACCCATTGCAGAAGTGCTAAACACTCCTCTGTCACTTCATCTCAGCACTGTGGTGCCTTTTGAGTCATCCCACTGGTCAGTGACATCTGAAAAGAGAAGCTTTGCTAACCAAGAGTGAGAGTAGAATTAACATATGGGTATGACATATGCATATGGAGCTGGGTTGTTGGTTGAATTTATTCGTTTATATTGCATCTGTTTATTTACTTATTTTATAACTCACCCTTATTTTGCCAGAGTGAGGGCTTGCACAGTTCAAGGACTGAATTGTTATAGGGCTACTGTGTATTTTCCTTCTGTTAAATTAGTATTCAAGGCCGTAGCCTATTTTTTTTTTTTTTTTTTTTACTGTGCTTTTGCACTCATGCACTCTGACCCATTGTGAATTGCTCGTTTGGTCCAGACACTGATGTGCTTCTGTCAACCATACAGTATGAATCCAGGTGTCGGGAAATTTATTATACAATTACAGTGACTTCCCTGGTGTTTGGTTGATCAACTCCTGCCACTGATGCATCAGTTACAATGGGATTCTAAGTACAGTGAGGGATCAGCCATTACTTTGAAAGTCCCTGCAGCTGTTCATATTAGTTTCTGTGCACTGTGATCCTAAGGTCGTAGCATAAATTAGCATGTGTCTTTAAAGAACTGTAAGAGAACTCATTGCATACTTAATTGTTTGTATCTTCTGTCAAACTGTTTTGATAGGGAAACATTGGCAGAGAGGTACAATATGTTATCCCTAGAAGGAAAAAAAGTCATTTGGTCGTATATAGTTTTTGGTCTCTAAAGTAGAGGTGTAATAATCTAGGATAGGAATGGTTTAATTAAGGATCTATTTTGAAAATAAGAAAAATGGCAATGAAGATTAAGTTGCTATAATCTGTCATTTGGGCCTGTTATGTGTACATTAAAGATTTGTTTCCAGGAGACTGGGGAGATGGCTCAGCTTCTTAAAGGCACTTGCTTGCAAAGCCTGCCAGCCTGGGTTCAATTCCCCAGCACCCACCTAAAGCCAGATGCACAAAGTGGCATGTGCATCTGGATTTCATTTGGAGTAGCAAGGGATCACCTCTCCATCCCTTCCATTGTGTTCTCTCTCTATGATTGATAAGAAATAAGAAATAAAAATGTTTAAAGATTTGTTTCCAGTACAATGTATTCTGTTACCTCCTGCTAGCCATCCGAATGAGCCCTACTGCATAAACATAACTGTATTTATTTATATTTGGAAAATCCTCAAACATGTTTGTTTGCAATCTTATTTCTTTTAATATGATTTAAGTCAAGTTTGTATGTTATGATACTGTAATGGAAAAACTTTTCTCATTTTCCTACAAATTTTTTGTACTTTTATCATCTTGTCCTTCAATCCTGTACCATAAAATAAGAAATAGGTTCTGGGGATCCAGCACAGTGGTTGAAGGTACTCGATTATTATTATCATTATATTTTAGCATATTGCTGGTCTTTTAAGGTTGTATTTTTTGCATATCAAAAATATTTTTTAAATAAAGAAATTAAATAAGAAATATATTTTGGCAAAGGATAAATGGAAAACACCTTGTAATATATAGACATAAATTTATTTCCAGAAATAGAGAACTGGCAATTTTTAAAAAATAATGATAATAAAAGTGGACAAAGGCAATGGCCAAAGGGGCTACTCCACCAAACGTAGGCTGGATCAGGCTGCCCTGGAGGTCGTGATTCATCCTCCTTGCTGCCGTTCCGAAAAGGACTGACCTGCTCTCAGGACTCTCAGAGAGAACAGGATTGGCCTGTCGTGAAGATGTGCGGGCCCTCAGATGACTGAGTGACAGGCGTTCTTCTTTATTCAGAAGGACTCCATCCCTTTTCATTATTGGAAGGGACTGAGACACAGCCTCACAGAGCTGAGGGGTTGAGGAGCTGAAGGTGGTGGCCACTCCATGAGGCCCCAGCCTGGGGCAGAGTGTGTGGGAGGCCAGGTGGAGCAGGACCTGCTTGAGTCTGAGGTAGACATCGATGCAGTAGCAATTTCCCTACAGCCCTTCTATGGCGGGTAGGGTACATGGGCTGCAGGTATGGCCTCTTACCTCCTCCCACAAATGGGTTATCAGTTTCGGATTGCTTGGTGGTTCTTGGGCACAGCCGTATAACGGAGCTTCTTCATGATGGGGGGCCAGCCCAGCAGCTGCTGGTCCCACAGGTACTCTGGGGACAGCACCTTAGTGGGCTTGTGGTATAGCAGGTACTTGTTCAGGTGGCTCTCGTCGTGCCACACGGCCTCAATGCCATTGCCCTGGTCGACCACCATGGCTTCGTGACAGGACTTGGTGAGCTGGAGAACCTCTGCCACAGACCCCCCAAATAGGCCCCCCAGGTAGTAAAAATCACCCTCATCCTTAGGTATGAAGGCCTGAGATTTGGGCCGGCGCTCATACGTGAAGGCCTCTCGCCTGCTCCCATAGAAACCAGGATGCAGAGTTCCAAAGAGTTCTGACAGGATCTCCACACCCACGTGGTCACGGAACTTCATGTCCACGTCGGTACACACCAGGTAATCCACCTCGTGCTGGAAGCGCTGCTCCGAGAAGCGGCTGATCATCTCCATGCGGTGCATAGACACGTCCTGCCAGCGAGTGTAGTTGCGCACGGTCAGGACCACCAGCCGCCGTCCTGCTCCCAAGGGCACTTGCGGCACGTCTGCTGGCCGGTCAGTGAAGACATAGTAGTTGACCCTGTGTCCAACCATGAAGTGCTGCTCGGCTGTCTCCAAGAACAACTTCAGGAAGACCACATATCTGTGAGGGGGGATGAGAGGGCAAGGAGAGCCTTAGATGCAGCATCGTCAGGAGCCAGGGACACAGAGCCCCAGACCCCGGCTGCGGAATCCACGACCTCCTGAAGGCTGTAGGCAGCACAGCCTCACTCTCCAGACATTCTGACCGATCTGCGGCCATCTCACGTCACCCTGCTCTATCACAGAAGGGGGGGCATCGGTAACCATCTGAGCAAGGAGAGCTAGGGGCTGCGGGTGGATCCCTTGCAGGTACCCCTCAGCAGACCACCTCTCCCATGGCACCTTCATCCCACCACATCCCACACCCCCATGCCTGTCCTGGCCGGAGCATTGCACAGATTCACAGTCCTCTCCACTCTGTGACTCGGTGGGGTTGGTGGGAACTCTGGAGAGTTGGGTATCTGCACCCCTCCTTTGTTGCTCTTTCTGGGAGTCCATCTCAGGAAAAGGGAGGGTCTCAATTCCCCAAATATTCCTTACACAAGAGGGTATCTTGTGGAGAAGACAAGTAAAACACTTATGTCCTGAGGCAAGGTCCCATATGGACTGTAGTACAGCCAGAGTCAGGACTCATGGTAGGCAGGGAAGGGGAGATGGTCCCTAGAGAGAAGGAACAGGTGCAGGTGCTTCCTGGCAGACACAGAGGGAGGGGCAGCTGGCCCAGAGGTCTCATCCCTGGGAGCTGCCAGGCCTGCTGCAGTGCCGCCTCCAGAGGGCGATGGAGCTGGGTTCACTGACCCAGTGATGCCCCTGAGCTCAGCAAGGTGGCCCAGTGAAGGAGCCCCTCCCCCATGGCACCCTGAACACAAGGCAGGGCTTGATCTACCTTGGCCTCTTCCCTCGGGCATGTCTTACTTTTTGATGGCAAACACGGTTAGTCCAATGGTGGTGTTGCGAAGCCTGAACTGCTCATTGAGGATGTCGATGTTGAAGGTCCCCTCCCACACAATGGGAGCCAGCCATGGAGTCAGGATAAGGACATCACTCCTACTGCACGGGGAGAGAGCCACATGCAGCACGTGACGCACGCGCCTGCACCCCGGGGGCCTGGGAACCCCTTCCTCAGCCCGCTTCTCCCCAGTTCCCAGGCTGAGCAAACTTCCACTGGGACTCGGCCAGCAGCAGCGGCTCTCCCTGACCACCAGGGCTCTTGGGCCACCGAGGAAGCTGAGATTCGTCAGCAAGGGTAGGAAGGAAGCACTCATCACGAGGACCCACCACCACTCTGAACATTCCTTGATGGGCAAGAGATGAGAAACAGGCCACCAAGAGCAGGAGAGCGAGAAATAGAACAGGATGTGGGTGTCCAGATTCAGGCACCAGACAGGCTGACATAGCAGCTAAATTGGGATTTAAGGCAAGTCTTTCTAATCCAGGGCCTTATGCCTATTCGGTACTCCCCAGGCCAAGGAAATCATTTTCTTAGAGTCTTTGTAGCAAGTTTTACATGACAGTGAGTTTTAGTGAATGTACTCACGCAGATGTCAGCACCTTTGGCTGGGTGTAGATCATCCTGAAAAAACAAAACATGGTAACTGGGTCATTTGGGGTGCACATCACAAGGAACCCTGCAGTCCAGACAAACACCCACACAGGGCACCCTGAGCAGAAGACATTGTCAAATCAGCCTGGAATCACAGGAAACAGGGAAAGACAAAAGCAGGAGCTCACAGTCTCTAGTTCAGTATTTGTAAGGTGAGGAGATAAACTCAGAGCTCCCCCACCCCCATTTAAGGCTCAAAGATCTAAGAACTCCTTTAACTCCCAAGCAGGAGGGATCAGAACAAGGTCTCTGTCCCTGTTAGATACCAGTCATCCCATGTGGCCCTTCCTGGCTGAGGACAGGGGCAGGTCTGGTGGCACCAAGGCCTTCTATCTCTGATGTCATAGGTCAGCCAAAACAGGGACATAAAGTGCTGTCCATGCAAGTCTGGGACCACTTAAGGCCTCTCTCCCCCAAAAGATCCAGGGCTCTTTCTTCCTGCCAGGGACAGCCTCGACTTGCATTTCCTGTCACAGCTTTTACAGGCTGGGAGTGAGTCTGAAAAATCCAGAGCAGAGCCTGCAAGATTCTGCCCAGCGGAGGTGCCAATGTACAGTGGCATTTCCAGAAAGAAAGAAGGTGGAGAGTGGATGCCAGGGCCTGGGTGTGCAGGGCACAAAGAGTCTGTTTCAAGCCAGATGTGGCTTTAAATCCCAGCACTCGGGAGGCAGGGTAGGAGGACTGCCATAAGTTCGAGGCCACCCTGAGACTACATAGTGAATTCCAGGTCATCCTGAGCTAGGGTGAGACCCTACCTCAAAAACAAAAAAACAAAGAAACAAACAAAAAAAGAGTCTGTTTCATGGGGCAGTTCTGCAAGACGGAAGGCTGCAGAGATGGATGGCGGTGATGGCCGCACAACAGACTGAATGTGCCGAGTGCGCCGAGCAGCTGAGATGATGATGGTCAGCTCAGGTTTGACATGTTTCACCACAAGTGGATCAATGGCACACACCTGTAACCCCGGCACTCAGAATGCTGGGACAGGAGGACTACAAGTTCCAAGTCACTCTGGGCTGCATAGCAAAACCAGGTCTCCAAAACCATAAAAGTAACAAGAAAGAAGAGGAATGGCTTGCAGAGATGGCTCAGAAGTTAAATGTGCTTGCTTGTAAAGCCTGCCAACCCAGGTTGAGTTCACATAAAGCCAAAAGAGCATTCATTGCTGTGGTAAGAGATCATGGAGCATGTGTACAGACTCACACACACACGTAAATAAATAAAAATTAAGACAAAGTTTTTTTTTTGTTTGTTTTGAGGTAGGATCTCGCTCCAGACCATGGCTGACATGGAACTTGCTATGTAGTCCTAAGCTGGCCTCGAACTCAGGGCAATCCTCCTACCTTGCCTCTCCAGGGCTGGGATTAAAGGTATGCGCCACCATACCTGGCTTTTTTTCTTTGTAAAGGAGAGGGGTCAGCTCCATCTAGTTGCTCAAGATGGCTTTAGCTTTAACAGCTCCACATCACTGCTTGTAAGCTGCTTTCCAGTACCAGGAACCAGACTGGCAGTCACCCTCTTAAATGCCAATGACATGTGGCTGCTTAAAGAAAGCACTGGCTGCACTCTGGTCTCTCAGTGTTGGCAGAACAAATAAGACCAGAGCAGAGCCTGGGCAAGAGACCAGTCTGTCTCTCTCTGTGTCACCTCAGCCACAGGAGGGGGACTACCTAACTTCCCCTATCCCAGCAATGCACTCCCCTCTGTCCCATCCTCTCATCCCAGGACGTAAGGGCAGTATACCTTGACAAGGTGACAACTTCCCGAGCATCCCGCTCTCCAGCAGTGACCACACTGTAAAAGGAGAACACAAGAGACATGTCCACACCTGGGGTATTGACGATGCGGGCACACGGAGCTCAGTGGAAGGGGTCCTGTGGTACCTGAGAGTGGACTTCACAGAACAGCATTGCCATGGAAATGCCTGGTACCTGCCTGTGTCCCTGTCACATGACAACACACTAGTGTCAAATAGTGCAGTCCGGGTTTGCTGAAGAGCCCAGCTCTCGTGCTCATCACCTACTTCTGAATGGAGCGGGGGAAGGGTGAAAGTTCTCAAGTCCTACCCATCAAGATGTGAGGTCTGGGGCTGGAGAGATGGCTTAGTGGTTAAGGCACTGGACTGCAAAGCCAAAGGACCCAGGTTCGATTACACAAGACCCACATAAGCCAGATGTATAAGGTGGCACATGGATCTGGAGTTCGTTTGCACGGCTAACGGCCCTGGAGTGCCCATTCTCTCTCTCTCTCTAATAAATAAATTTAATATAATAAAAAAGAGGTTGGGTCTGATACGAATGATCATGAGAGATAAGCAGAGGCAGAAGTGGTGACAGGCTCAGAAGGTGACATATCTATCATCTCATGGGCCAGTGGTGTTTGAAACTCCCAGCCAAGCTAAAAGGAACCCAGGTCACAAGGAGTCCTTAAGAGTGGAGGTGTCTCAGCTGAGATCCACCCTCAAAAATCAGAAATATGAGACATCTAGGGACACCCCCTCAGCTCAGAGTCAGCAAGGAAGTGATGTCTCCCCACACATGGGGACAGGAATGGGTGCTGGGCGGCAGTGCTCCACAGACGGGAGGGACTTAGCAAGAAGGAGGCGAGAGAGGTCCTGGTCTTGGCACAGCAAAGGCAAATTTCAGGAGCTCAGACCCAACTGTATGCTCCTGCTCCTGCCGGAGCTCAGACACAAGGCGCTGATGGTAAGGACCTGTAGGCAAGATGAGACCCCACAGAGCCACCTACCTTTTGTATTAGAAGGTCACTAGCGACTGTGGGGAGAGAGGGTCAGGGCAGGAAGAGAAGCATGAGGGCACTGCAAGGTGTGGACAGGCACAGGAGGACAGAGCGAAGCCCAGGGGTGCCTCCTGAAAGACGGAATATCAGGATCAGGGACAGTGAGGATGGGGCTGGCCTCAAACCTGGGCAGCTACACAGTGCTCAGGTGGGGGGAGGGGAGGAGCTGCTCTTGGGGTGTCCAACTCAGGTAAGCCCAGATTTAGGATTGGAGGT
Organism: Dipus sagitta; assembly: GCA_036346955.1. Lineage (NCBI taxonomy): Eukaryota > Metazoa > Chordata > Mammalia > Rodentia > Dipodidae > Dipus > Dipus sagitta. The sequence goes on along the minus strand of CM070770.1, from coordinate 147,839,955 downwards.
CAGGAAAGAGAATGATGTGAATAGATATGTGGGTGCAGCAGTGTCCCCGGGGTCCTAAAAGGCAAGAAGAAGCAGATGAGTCTGCTCCAGGCATCCAGGCAGCTAAAAGCACCCATGTGGGGGACCAGGCAGAGCCCAGAGGCAGCGCAGTAGACAAGTCACCCAGCTGCTGTCCCATCTCCCCTTCCCCACCCTGCATCTTTTTCTCACCAGGTCTCAGAGGCTCTTGGGCTTCTCAGGAAGTGGCTCAGGAACCCATAGCTGTGGGAAGGAAGGACATGGGAGGCAGCTGTTCAGGATCCAAACCTGAGACCCAGAGTCTCCTGCTCACAACACACAGCTGGGGCCATCACAGTGAGCAGACCTTCCACGCGAGGCTGCAGTCTGAGCCCACTCTGCACAGCCCAGGCCACACGAGCCACATCCCGTGGGAGGGGTTGCGTAGGAGGGAGGACCCTGAGAAGAGGGCCTGCAGACAGACACCCACAGGTGCTACCACAGTCCCCACCCTAACCCCAGCCTGGTGCTCACAGCCCAAGGCCATGCCAGGGTGGTTCCCCGGCTGTGTCCACAGAAAAGCGGCGGTGTTGTGCAAGGACTCAAGGACTTCTGCGCCCTGAAGTGACTGCAGCTCAGCTGCCAGGCTTGCCTTTCCCAGAGCTGACCTTGAGGATGAGGGAGGGAAATGACTTGGTCCATACCTCAGGCCCGTTTGTGAACTGGGAGGGAGACAGGTGTCCCCAGGTGAGGCTTGACTAAGGGAACAGGAGAAGACGGGGCAGGCCATTTCCAGAGCTGCACTGACAACTGAGTATGTCATTGTGGAGGGCGCCTTCGTCATTGCTGGGGCAGTGGGACAGGACTAGCCTAGGTTCTGAACAGGGTCTCACGGATCACCTCACAAGCCTGGATTCTTACCTAAAGAAGACCAAGATGACAATTATCACAGGAAAGATTCCACTGTAAAAGGAGGAACAGTTTTGCTTTCCTGAAAAACAGCAGTGCAAGATCCAGTTAGTTGTCATTCTCCTCCAGCTGTCCACTTTTTCTCCCTTCCTGCCTCCTCCCTCTTTCCACCTCCTCCCCCTTCCCACCTCTGTCCTCCACCACCTGCCAACCTTCTTCTACCTGTCAACCTCCACCAGCTGCCCACCTACTCCTCCTGCCCACTTCCTCCACCTACCCACCTCCTCCTCCTGTCCACCTCCTCGTCCTGTCCACCTCCTCGTCCAGCCCACATCCTCCTCCTGTCCACCTCCTCCTCCTGTCCTCCTCCTCCACCTGTCCTCTTCCTGTCCACCTCTGCCTCATGTCCATCTCCTCTTCCTGCTCAACAACTCGAACTGTCCACCTCTTCCTACTGCCCACCTCCCCGACCTACCCACATCATCCACCTGTCCACCACCTCGTTTCCACCTCCTCCTGTCCACCACCTCCTGCTGCTCACCTCCTCCTCCAGTTGACCTCCTCCTCTACCCTCCTCCTCCCCCTATCCTCTTACTCCTCCTGCCCACCTCCTCCCCTTGCCCAGCTCCTCTTCCTGTCCAGCTCCTTCTCATGCCCACCTTCTCTTCCTGTCCACCTCCTCCTTCCCACCTCTTCCTCCTGTCTACCTTCTCCTCCTGCCCACCACCTCCATCCGCCCACCTCCTCCTCCTGTGAATGTCCTCCTCCTGCCAACTCCTCCTCCTGCCCACCTTGTCCTCCTGTCCACCTCCGTGTCCTGCACAACTCCTCTTCCTGTCCATCTCCTCCTGTCCACCTCCCCTTACTGCCCACCTTCTCCACCTGTCCACTTCCTCCTGTCCACTTCCATCAATTACACACCTCCTCCTCCTGTCCTCCTCCTTCTGTCCACCACCTCCTGTCCTCCTCCTCCTGTCCCTCTCCTTCTCCAGTCCACCTCCTCCATCTGTGCACCACCTCCTCCTGTCTACATCCTCCTCTTGTCCTGCTCCCACTACTGCTAACCTACTCCTCCTGTTGACCTCCTCCCCTGTCCTCCTCCTTTTATCCACCTCCTTGTCCTGCACACCTCCACCTCCTGACCTGCTCCTCCCCCTGTCCACCTCCTCCTCCTGTCCACCTCTTCCTACTGTCCACCTCTTCCTCTTGACCACCTCCTCTTCCTACCCACCTCCTCTACCTGCCCACCACATCCTCCTTTCCTCCTCCTCCCACTACCCACCTCCTCCTCCTATCCACCTCCTCCTCCTGCACACCTCCTCCTCATGCCAACCCTCCTCTGGGCCACCTCCTCTTCCTGTCCACCCACTACTACTGTCCTCCTGTCAACCTCCTCCTACTGCACGTCTCCTCTTATCCTCCTTCTCCTGTCCACCTCCTCTCCCTGTCCACCTACTACTACTGTCCTTCTCCTGTCCACCTCCTCCTACTGTCCACCACCTCCTCTTGTCCACCTCCTCTTCCTGCCCGCCTACTCCTCCTGTCCACCTCCTCCTTCTGTCCACCCCTCCGCCTGTCCTCATCCTCCTCCTGCCCACCTCCTTCTCCTACCCATCTCCTCTTCCTGTCCTCCACCTCCTGCTCACCTTCTCTTTTGGTCCACCACTTCCTCCTGCACACCTCCTCCTCCTGTCCACCTTCTCATCTGGTCCACCTCCTCTTCCTGTCCACCTCCTGCTCCTGCCCACCTCCTACTCGTGTGCACCTCCTTCTCCTGCTCCCTTCCTCCTCCTGTCCACCTCCTCTTCCTGTCTTCCTCCTCCAACTGTCCACCACCTCCTCTGGTCCAACTCCTCTTCCTGTCCACCTAGTACTCCTGAACTTCTCCTGTCCACTTCCTCCTATAGCCCACCTCCTCCACCTGTAAACCTCCTCCACCTGTCCACCACCTCCACTTGTCCTCCTCCTCCACCTGTCCTCCTCTTCCTGCCTACCTCCTCCTTCTGTCCACCTCCTCGTCCTGCACACCTCCTCCTCCTTTCCACATCCTTCTACTGTCCACCTGTTCCTCCTGTCCACCTCTTACTCCTGCCAACCTACTCCACCTGCCCACCTCCTCCTCTGGTCCTCCTTCTCCTACATTGTACCTCCTCCTCCTGTCCACCTCTTCCACCTGTCCACTTCCTACTCCTGTCCAGCTCCTCCACCTGCACACCTCCTCCTTCTGCCCTCCTCTTCCTGTTCACCTCCTCTTCCTTTCCACTTCCTCCTCCTGCATACCTCCTCCTATCCTCTTCCTCCTGTCCACCTCCTCCTCCTGTCCACCTTCTCCTCCAGTCCACTTCCTCCTCCTGTCCCCCTTCTCCTCCAGTCCACCTCCTCCTCCTGTCCACTTCCTCCTCCTGTCCACCTCCTCCTCCTGTCCACCTCCTCCTCACCTCCTCCTCCTGTCCCCCTTCTCCTCCAGTCCACCTCCTCCTCCTGTCCATCTCCTCCTCCTGTCCACCTCCTCCTCCTGCCTACCTCCTCCTCCTGTCCACCTTCTCCTCCTGTCCACCTCCTCCTCCTGCCCACCTCCTACACCTGCCTACCTCCTCGTCTTGTCCACCACCTCCTTCAGTCCTCTTCTAGCTGTCCACCTCCTCCTCCTGTCTATCTCCTCCTCCTGTCCTCCATCTCCACCTGTCCTCTTCCTGCTGCCCATCTCCTCTTCCTGTCCACCTCCTCCTCCTGCCCACCTCCTCCTTCTGTCCTCCTCCTCCACCTGTCTTCCTCTTAATGCCCACCTCCTCCTGTCTTCCTCCTCCACTTCTCTTTCTCCCCTTAATCCCACCTCCTTCTCCTGTCCACCTCCTCCTCCACCTGTCCTCCTCCTCCATCTGTCTACCTCCTCCTTCTGTCCACCTCCTCCTCTTCCTACCCACCTTCTCCTCCACCTGCCCACCTCCCCCATCTGTCTACCTCCTCCTCCAACTGTCCTCCTCCATCTGTCCACCTCCTCCTGTCCACCTCACCCTCCTGTCCATTGCCTCCACCCGTCCACCTCCTCCTCCTGTCCACCTCCTTCTCCTGCCCACCTCCTCCACCTGGCTTCCTCTTCCACTTGCCCTCCTCCTGCACTAGCCCACCTCCTCCACCAACTGCCCACCTTCTCCACCTGTCCTCCTCCACCTGCCCTCCTTCACTACCTGTCTTCCTTGTCCACATGCCCTGGCCTTGACTCTGGCGATCCTACTACTTCAGCTTCCTGGATGCGACCTCACCCAATGAGCAAATATTCTTAAAATACGTTTATCTAAAAAGGCTTGCCTTTCCCTACCCTAGCCCATTCCTTCTCCCAAAATCAGTACTTTTCAACTACCTGTTACTTCTTATCTGGTAATTCATTTACTCCGTGTTTCTGAATCTCTATTAGCTCCAGCAACAAAGAACGGTGGACTTAACATTTGAAGGCTACAGGTTTGTGATTATGTTTTATTTCCCCTTTCTGTAGCTGGTACTTTGCTTGTGGGGTCTTTTAAATGAAAATGAGTATTTGTTCACTTCTGTATCATTGTTCCTTGTGTGACACACGCACCTGTGTGGTGAGTATACGCATGTGTGCAGATGTGTATCACCCATGCACGTGTGCGTGAGGACACCAGAAAAAAAAGTCTTCTTACTCTTTCTCATGTTTCCTTGAGAGGGGTCTCTCCCTCAGCTAGCAGCTACTGTCAGTCAGTGAGCTCTCTACCCATCAAAGATAATACGCTTGTGGCCACACAGGTCTTCCCAAAGCAAAATGGAGGCAGCACTCAACTTCCAGAGCTTTCCCTGAAGCTCACTGACCCTGGGCACCGCCTGGCTCAGGATGAGCACTCACAGCTGAGGGTACTGGTGAGGGAAGGGACTTGACCTGCAGACAGGCCCCCTTAGATCCTCTGTGTGAGTTTTCCCGGGCCTCCTCCCCCAGCCAAGTCAAGCTTCCACGCCGCGTCTCCCTCCCCCGCGTCTGCAAGGCAGAGCTCTCCATCAGCCATGCGCACCGGCTCTGGACACCTGCGTCCATTTCCCGCCCAGGTGGTCACCCCTGCCGCCTCCCCCACGCCCCTGAGTCCCCGGGCCCTGCTTTCCCTGCTCAGGGGCAGGTGCACTTCCCGCCGCACTGTCCCCAAGCGCCTGCGCCTGCTGAGCCCAAAGGACAGGCTGGCCCGGGTGGACAACCGGCACCTTTGCTGAGAACCTTCTCTTGACTCTCTTGCCCGGTCCCCCGTGGTCTTTCTGGGGGTCCCAGTGAGGTCAAGGCAGGTGAGTGTGGCAGGGGGAGGGGGAGGCGTGGGGACCTGTCCTGGAGTCCTGGGGCCACCCCTCCTAGCCACGGTCCAGCAGGTCTGTCTGTTCGCCGCGGGCAGTCAGCCGCGCGCACTCTGCGCCGGGCCCGGGCCGAGGGTCGCGGACGCCCGGGAGCCCCCACGCGCGTCTCTCCGCAGACAGCTGGGCGCTCAGCCCGCCTGGAGCAAGACGCCCCGCTGCGAAGCTGCACTCACCGACCAGGGTCCGCAGCATATCAGGCATGGCTCCACCTCACACCACCCTCCTCCGCCAGGGGTCTGGGTACAAGGTGACTCCAAGGACCTTGTCTGTGCCGCTGCCCGAGGGAGAAGACTAGGTGGCCCCGGGAACAAGAGCTGTGAGGGGTGGGGCAGAGATCCGGTCTCCCCGAGAACGTCACCTGCGTCCCCGCCCCTGGTCCCCTGTCTCCAGCAAATCCCCCTGGCGCCCTTAACCACCTGATGACGGAGTAACCGTCCACTGGCCACCAGCCCTCAGGCTCACTAACGTGGGACAGACACAGAAGTCGCCCATCCCCTAAGTCCCCTTCAGGTGTCACGAAGCCCCGCCCCCTGTCTCCTGCCGCACCCAACCTTCCACCCTGCTCCGGGTCTCCAAACCCCCATCCTGCTCGTAAAACCCCGCCCTCAGAAGCTGGCTGTGGTATCTCACGGCTGTGAGTGCCACACCCCGCAGGCTGTGAGTTCGAAGCCAGCCTAGGCTACAGAGTGAGGTCCTGCAGCCCAGCTGCGTAAGCTTCTTCCCTGGACGCCTAGGTTAGCTGATGAAGCCCGGGCGCCAGGACACAGACCCAGACTCTCAACCCACCTGACCTCCGTCCCCTGCGCGGCCCTTAGCGCTTCGACCTAGGCAGGCCCTGAGACTCCGGCTCCTAGCATACGGACCCTCTGGGCCCAGGCTCCAGCAACGCGTCTGAAGCTCTCATGCTGCAGCTGCCTGCGTCCCAGACTGCCCCTCCCGGGGCGAGGGGTTCCCCAGGCCCTTCAGCATTGTCCTTGGAGTCTGGCTGTGCATAGCTCCCAGCCCAGCCATTCGGTGCTCCTACTCTGTCCTAGGAAGCCAGGCTCTGGGACACTGTGGCCTGCCTGGAGGAGAACCCGGATGCGAAGGGAACACCCTGATGGCGCCAGGACGTTGAGTGTCCACAGGCAGTGGCCAGTGCTGCCCAGACTGTTTAAAAGTCTCTGAGTCTTCCTGTTCGTGGCTGTGCTATCCTGGTCCATCTTTAACAGGAAGCAGAATCAAGGAGCAAGGAGGGGTGACAGTTGTAAGGGATGGAGTCTGGTACCCTCACATCTTGCAAGTAAATCCCTGCAGGGTCATTGTTCACAGTCCTGAGCTGGGCCCAGCTGCAGACTTCCCAGAGCAGAAGGCAGGCGGAACCAGTGGGCAAGCAGGGCTACTAAGGGTCCTGGGAGCTGTGTATGTGTGTTTTGAGGGGAGTTCCTCGTTAGAGGATGGTGGGACTGAACCCCAACTGGATGGGGCCTCTGAAAGTGCCAGGGAGTTGTAGTAGGCCACTCACTTAACTGAGAACTGAGAAGGTAGCAGCAGAGGCCTTTAGCTCCCACTCCACACTCTGGTGAGATGAGCATTCTGCCAGGAAGCCAGGCAGCTGCTCCTTCCCCCTCCCGTTCCTCACACACCTGGGTGATGACGCACTTCCTCCACCCAAACTAACCCAGCAGAGTTATGAGTACCCACCCAGAACCCTGGAGACTCCTCCCTTTGGCCTCCCTCCATCTGACCGGTCTTCCTCTTATTCCCCTAGTTTTCCTGAATTCCTGTGAGCTCTCACAGTTTACACATACCACATATACATGTGAAGATAAATAATAAAGGATTGTGTTGCATAGAGTTCATCTGAACTATTTTGTCTTATTTTGTTTTCTACCATTGACTCATGATGGACAAATAAATGTTGCTTCTTTCCTCCGCCACCCCATCATCCGGATTTTCCAGGTCTATACTTTTTGTTTGTTTGTTTGTTTGTTTGTTTGTTTGTTTTGTTTTTCGAGGTAGGGTCTCACTCTAGCCCAGGCTGACCTGGATCTTACTCTGTAGTCTCAGGCTGGCTTTGAACACCCGGCAATCCTCCTACCTCTGTCTCCGAAGAGCTGGGATTAAAGGCATGCACCATCACACCTGTCTCTAGATTTCCCAGTTCTTGAGGTTGGGTTATCTGGTGGTTTGAATGTAAAATGTCCCCCTAGCTTCATGTGTCTGTGACTAAGTCTCGTACTGGATCCCCAGCTGGAGGAGGTTGAGGAGGTGGAGCCTTGCTGGAGGAGGTGTGTCACTGGGCGTGGGCCTTGGGGTTTATTAGGGCAGTCTTGCTTGGTGCTCACAAGCTAGCTCATTCTTGCTGTTACCTTCCAGGTGATGTGACAAGATGTGACACCCAGTCTCTGCACTGCCATGCTTTCCTGCTGCAATGAAAATTCTTCTCAAGACTATGAGCTGAAATAAACCCTTTCCTCCCTTTGGTAAGGGGTTTTGTTTGTTTTGTTTTGTTTTGTCCCAGCATCCAGAAGGTAACTGCTGCTTCAAGAAGTTGGGGGTTGAGGGCTGGAGGGATGGCTTAGTGAATTAAGGCATTTGCCTGCAAAGCCAAAGGACCCAGGTTCGATTCCCCAGGACCCACGTTAGCCAGATGCACAAGGGGGCACACACATCTGTAGTTCATTTGCAGTGGCCGGAGGCACTGAAGCACCCATTCTCTCTCTCCCTCTTTCTTTCTTTTTCTTTTTTTAAATATTTTTTTTATTTTTATTTATTTATTTGAGAGCAACAGAGAGAAAGAGGCAGAGAGAGAGAGAGAGAGAGAGAGAGAGAGAGAGAGACAGAGAGAGAGAGGGAGGGAGGGAGGGAGAGGGAGAGAATGGGCACGCCAGGGCCTCCGGCCACTGCAAACGAACTCCAGTTTGCATGTGCCCCCTTGTGCATCTGGCTAATGTGGGTCCTGGGGAATGGAGCCTTGAACGGGGGCCCTTAGGCTTCATGGGCAAGCGCTTAACCGCTAAGCCATTTCTCCAGCCCATCTCTCTCTGTCTTTCTCTGTCAAATAAATAAAAATAAAATATTTTAAAAAAAGAAGTTAGGGTTGAGGTGGAGGGTGGGCCCCACCTGTATGCTAAGACTGCACAGGTCCGGACCTATATTCTGGGGTTTGGGGTGCCCTAAACACCCTCAGGAGAATAGGGCATTCCCCTCCTCCCTTCCTGTCAGGGTAGAGGCTGACATAGGTTAATGCATGTCTGGGTGTGTGCCCAGTATGTGACAGGACAGGACAGGACTGTTCTAGCTATTCAAGGAGGAAGTGAGAACACAATGCCACCACATTCCCAGTGACAGCCACCTGAAAGGCTGGCACCAATATGTCTCTTGCTTGTTTCCCAGTCCTACCCACCAGCAAAGCTCTTGTACAGCCGGTACCTCTGCCGTCCCTCATTCCACTCATATTGTTTCCTTAATTTTTTCAATTTCTTTGTGTATATATCTAAGTGTGTGTGTGTGTGTGTGTGTGTGTGTGTGTGTGTGTGTTCCAGGGTCTCTTATCACTGCAAATGAACTCCAGATACACGTGTCAGATTCTATTTGGGTGTCTGGGGAATTGGACCCAAGCATGTAGACTTTACAAGCAAGCCCCTTTAACTCCTGAGCCATCTCTTCTACCCTATTTCATTTTTAAAAATATTTTTTTATTTATTTGAAAAGAGAGAGAGAGAGAGAGAGAGAGAAGGAAGAGACACAGAGAGAATGGGTGTTTCAGGGCCTCCAGCCACTGCAAATGAACCTCAGATGCATACACCACTTTGTGCATCTGGCTTTGCATGGGTACTGGGGAATTGAACCAGGGTTGTTAGGCTTTGCAGGCAAGCACCTTAACTGTTGAACCATCTCTCCAGCCCCTTGTTTTATTTTTTAAAATATTTATTTATTTATTTATTTATTGAGAGAGAGAGTGAATCAATGTTCATGCCAGGGCCTCCAGCTAATGCAAATGAATTCTGGATGCATATACCACCTTCTGCATCTGGCTTATGTGGGTACTGAGGAATTGAACCCAGGTCCTTAGGCTTCATAGGCAAGTTCCTTAACCGCTAAGCCATCACTCCAGCCTCCCTTGTTTTATTTATTTTATTTTATTTTTTGTTTTTTGGTTTTTGAGGTAGTTTCTCACTCTAGCCCAGCTTGACCTGGAATTCACTATGTAATTTCAGGTGGCCTCGAACTCATGGTGATCCTCCTACCTCTACCTCCCGAGTTCTGGGATTAAAGGCGTGCACCATCATGCCCAGCTTGGTTTTATTTTTTAAGAGAAATGTTATGCATCACTTTAAACTCAATAATGCTCTTACGAATGACCACTCAGCTCTTGCCTCAGATCTCCTGAGCTTCCAAGTCCTATGTGCTAAAAATGATAACTTCCAACCTTCTACCTGATACTAATGTTTGTGGCAAGTTTTAATAATTTGTACAACTTTTCTTTCCCCTTATTGATGCATCTTTGGCTGGGTAATTATTATATGTCCAGTTGAAAAGGGTGTGTATTAAAACTCACTGAAACGAACAGTGTCAGGTTAAATGTTACCCATTGGTTTTCTCAATCACAGAGTCAAGGGCTTGGCGCTGTCATTCTGCTCGCTATTTTTGTTCAGTGTTCTGTGTTGAATTATTATGACAATGCAAACATATGGAGGCATGCAGGGCTCTTTTTAACACAGCTGTGAATTTCTTATGGGTCTAAAAATTGGCCGGGCATTATGATGCATGCCTTTAATCCCAGCATTTGGGAGGTAAGAGGAATACCATGAGTTCAAGGCCACTCTGAGACTACATAGTGAATTCCAGGTCAGCCTAGGCAAGAGCAAGACCTTGCCTTGAGAAACAACAACAACAACAACAACAAAAATAACTGATTCATCATGTTTAATTTCCTATGCATTAGTCACTAGTTCATTCAGAAACTCACTGTCAGGAGTAATACCTGAACTCTAACCTGATCAAACCCATCAAGAAAGCCAGGCATACACTTCATTCTCTTCAAGAATTCTCTCTGGAATATTCTGTTCCCTTCTTTGGGAGAGTAACACACTAGTCTATTTACTTACTGTCAGCCCTGCTGCCTGACTTGTGAGCTAAATTGTCTTTCCTGGACCCCAGATAAAATGAGCATTTGTCATTCAATCCCTTTGATGAGTCCACAGCCAAACCTCCTCCCTATGCTTGTGGAATTCATCATCTGATGAGACAGTCTGGTGTAGTTGCAGAAGCTGTGAGTCTCAGGACTGATTCCCACACTCCCCGATTGTCATTTCAGTTGGGTGCATCTGCTGGGTGTTAGCTGGTCCCTCTAGCACAAAGCTAACTGTGGTGAGAATGTACACCATTGCCTTCTTTTGGTCTTAGTGCACTGGGAATACTTCCAGTGGCATGGTACATGCTTTGAAGCTGAGATGGGAGGGTTTTCCTCAGAGTACCTAAAGCAAGACACAAGCCCAGTTCTCCTTCCTCAGAAAGGGTGCGTTTAAGTTGGTTTCGTTAAGTATTTTGTCACAGCAACAAGAAAAGTAAGTGATACAGTTGCCTTCCTGCAATAAATCCAGTTGGCCATTGCCACAGTTTGTGTTCATTATCAACTGCACTGGATTCAGCATCACCTAAGAAACAAACATCTGCATGTGTCTGTGAGGACATTTCCAGAGTGCATTAACTAAGGAGGGAAGACCCACCCTGAATGTGGGCAGCCTCATTCCATAGGCGGGAGTCCTGCACTGAATAAACAGTGGAACACCAGCATTCGGACCTCTCTGCTTCCTGACCACATAGGCAACGACCTCGTGCTTCTGCAGTTGCGCCTTCCCTTCCAGGATGGACTGTACCTGCAAACTCCTCAGCAAAACAAAGCCTTCCTTCCTTAAGTTCCTTTTAAAATTTTATTTATTTATGTGGGTTGTGCATAAGCATGGGTGCACCAGGATTTCTTATTGTGACAAATGAACTCCAAACACATATGTTACTTTTGTCACCAGCTTTACATGGGACTGGGGAATTGAAGCTGGGGCTTTGCAAGCAAGCATCTTTAACCACGAAGCAATCTCCACAGCTCTTTAAATTGCTTTTTCTAGATATTTTGTCACAGCAGCAAGAAAAGTAGCTAATTAATACAGAAAATTGGTACCAAGTGTTAGGTGGACATTGAGGCCAGAGTTTGGGAAGCAAAGATTGTAGCAGTATAGCAGAAGCAAAAGGCTTCCTCACTCTCCATGGACAGAGGGGAGAAGAGGCTAAAGAAAGCATGGGAGCGCTAGTCAGAGGCTAGGGTTTCTATAGAAGTTGAGCCAAGTAAGGGAAAGGGGAAGACAGCAGGTTCCTGGAAGTCATTTGCCTCATGGTTCCAGAAATTACAATCAAGCATTTATTTTGATTATAGTATATAGCTTTCAGTGTTTGTTCACCCTCTGGCTCTTGAAAGATGTTTGTTTAGCAAGACTTGGGCCAGATGTCACTTAGAATCATGATATTTCTCTACCCAACTAGAACTCAAAAAGCACGATTAGGTCGAGTGTGATGGCACACAACTTTAATCCCAGCATTCGGGAGGCAGAGGTAGGAGGATTGCTGTGAGTTCGAGACCACCCTGAGACTACATTGTTAATTCCAGGCCAGCCTGAGCTACATTGAGACCCTACCTCGAAAAACCAAAATAATAATAAATAAATAAATAAAAACAGGATTAAGGCAAGGATACATTGACTTTGGAGTCATTTTGTACAGGTCATCTCCTCAAGAAGTGGGGCTGTTGTGATGAATGATGAACCTGACCATGTGGCTCTTCAGCCTTTGGAACAATTTTGCCAGAGGATGAGGAAGAGATTGAAGTTGTGGACTGAAGAATCCCTAGAATGCTGTAATCAGAGTCTAATGGGCCAGTCTGGTTGGAGTGTGGAAGATAAGCATGTCAAGTGAAGTGTATCTGCCACAGAAAGCTGAAGGCAAGGAGTGGAGCCAGTTTAAAAGAGGAACCATGTGAGTTTCAGATGGCAGAGTAGGAGGGGTAGACTGTCCAAGGCTGATGGAGCCTAGATGTTTCCACCATAAGCTCTGAATGAAGCTGTAAGTGAAACAACGTCCAACTTTCCTGCAAAGGCAAAAACAGTGGAGGCCTGGCTCATGTGGGTTCAGAGATGAGGCAGGAATCTACCTGGAACGGGGCAGAAGCCTTTCATGCTGTATTCTGGCATAAAAAACATCTGGGTGCATTCTGACCACATTAAGTGAGGCTGGATTCAAAAGTAATTGGCTAATTTGTTTGGGTATGGAAATTTGAAGACTAGATAGCATTCAGGCTGTGCCAGGTTATCGCTCACTGCTCTTTTGTGTCCACACTGGCAGAGATGGAATAGAACAGGAAGACAGGAACCACATGCAGTGTGAGCAGGAGAGGAGCATGAGCAAGTAACAGGTGCAGATGAGGAAACAGCTCCAAGAGCTGAAGAGATGAGCACACTAAAGAGAAGCTTGGGCTCTGTGATAGGCAATAGGCAAGTTACCCCGAGGACAAAACCCCACCCATGGAAATAAAATTTATAGAGGACACATATACAAATGAAAATTCACTTGAACACAAGAGCCTGAACTTAGATTGCTACACAAGTGGTTACCTGCTCAAAATACCTGCCTAGTAGATTATTTTCTCTCCCTCCCTCCCTCTCTCTCTCTTTTTAGGCAAACCCAACAGACTGGCCGTTTTTTTGTTTTTGTTTTTTTTTTTTTTTTTGGTCTTTCAAGGTAGCATCTCACTCTAGCCCAGGCTGACCTAGAATTCACTATGGAGTCTCAGGGTGGCCTCAAACTCACGGCGATCCTCCTTCCTCTGCTACCCGAGTGCTGGGATTAAAGGCGTGCACCACCACGCCCAGCAGACTGGCCCTTTTTTGTAATGTGAGACACAGAGAGAGAATTGGCATGCCAGGGCCTCCAGCCAGTGTAATTGAACTTCAGACATGTGCTCCACTTGTGTGCATGTGCAGTCTTGTGCTCTTGCATCACCTTGTGTGTCTGGCTTACGTGGGACCTAGAGAGTCGAACATGGGTCCTTAGGCTCACAGGCAAGTACCTTAACCACTAAGCCATCTCTAGGAGAGTATTTTCATATGTTAAGCCAACTTGGTACACAGAGGTCACTACAGTGACATAGAAGGGGTGAACACCCTTGGAGGAATGGAGCTACTCAAGGTTATTAGAACCCAGATGTTTTCACTACATTTCCTAGAAGAAAAGCTGTGAGGGAAAAACTCCAAGTGGTCTACCAAGGCAGACTACATCTCAAGTTGGCAGAAGAACTTGGCAGTGTCATCCACGTGCTGCTGGTTTTGCAGGCATATTCACTGCAAGAGAGAGGGTCATGGAGGCTTGCACAAAAGTATCAGGCAGCCACTGAAGCCAGATCATATGTAGGGGAGTGAGATTCATAACAAAGAGGCCCTCGGAGGCCATTAAATAAAGCTGAGAAGTTTAAGTTGCAGTGGAGACTCTAGAATGTTGGTGATGTCAGGACTGTGGCATATCTGCCACAGAAAGCTGAAGGCAAGGAGCGGAGCCAGTTCAAAAGAGGAACCATGTGAGCTGCAGATGGCAGAGTTGGATGGGTAGACCTGTCCAAGGCTGATGGAGCCTAGATGTTTCCACCATAAGCTCTGAAGGAAGCTGTAATCAAAAAAAGTCCAACTTGCCTGCAAAGGCAGAAACATCCGAATAAAATCAGATCTTTCAGGGCTGGAGAGGTGGCCCAGCCATTAAGATGCTTGCCCATAAAGCCTAACAACCCAAGTTTGATTCCCTAGTACCTACATAAAGCCAGGTGCAAAAAGTGGCATATGCATCTGACATTTGTTTGCAGTGGCTAGAGACCTAGTTTGGCCTATTGTCTCTCTCTCTCCTCCTTTCTTTCTCTCTTTCTCTCAGGAGTAGTGGCACACACTTTTAATCCTTGCACTCCGGAAGCAGAGTTAGGAGGTTGTGAGTTCAGGCCAGTCTGAGACTGCATAGTGAATTCCACTTCAGCCTGGACTAGAGCGAGACCTTACCTAACCCCCCCCCCCCGAAAAAAAAGAGAAAGAAATCAGAATTTTTACCTGCAACCATCAAAGCCAGGAAATATGGAATACTCTGTTTCAATACCTGAAAGTAAATGACTGCCTGACCAAAAATACTATATCCAGCAAAGCTATCTTTTTAACTTAATAGAGAAGTAAAGCCATATCAAGATATGCAGAAACTAATACAGGACCACCCAGCCAGCACTTCAGAAGATACTTAAAGGAATACTCACACAGAGGAAGAAAAAAGACAGTCTCAATCATACCAGTAGAGGAAAGAATGAATTAATGGAGAAATTACTGAACAGAGGAGAGTAGGAAGGAATCCATCACATCCAGCACAGTAAACAAACACCCCTGATACTGATATAGGAAAAAGTAAAGAGAAAATGAATCCAGCCAACCAAAAAACCAAATAAGAAAATTATAAATATTGCTAAAACTTCTCATTTAATAACCTTAAATGACAAAAATGCATAATCTTACTGGATTATAAAACATTAGTCTTAAACTAGGCGGGTGGCACATGCCTTTATCCCACCACTCAGTAGTCCAAGAAACACATCTAACTGGTAAACACAACCACAAACTGGAAGTCAAAGGAGGACAAAAAAAAAAAAAAAAAAAAAACCTATTAAATGAGCAGAGGCTGAAAACAAGTTGGCATAGCAATCCTTGTAACTGAAAATTAGTCAGCAGATACTTCCCAAGCCATCCACGTAAGAATAAGGAAAGCCACTACATAGAATTAAGGGAACAATTCATCATGAAGATAACATTGCTGGGATGATGGCTCACTCAAAGGTGCTTGCTCACAAAGCCTGCCAGCTCACGTTCAATCCCCCAGCACCCACATAAAGCCAAATGCATAGTGGTACTTGCATCTATGACCGCAGCCTGCCTATGATAATGATAGGCAAATCTAGGAAAATCTAAAGCTGACAGGCCAGCTAGTCAGACATTCCTTTACAGCCTAACAGTTCACTTGCAGCAGCAAAAGGCCCTGTCTCAAAGAAAGTGGCACATTACTGAACACTGGGGCTCCCAGTTTTATAAAACAGACACATTGGCCCTGATACAGTAAAAGTGGATGATTTCAATATCCCACTGTCATCTCCAAATATACCATCCAAGGAGCCACCTACTTCCCACTGTGGGCCTCTCATATGACCCCCAGTACCTGGCCTGTAGTGACCTCCTAAGGATTCTGTATGGTGAGCCCCAGTGGGCATCATCAGCTCAGTCTGGACTTGTCCTGCATCTCTCTGCTCCCATCAGACAAATGACTCCAGCTCTGGCAAGGGGAATGAACTCTCAAATCCCAAGACCCATCCCCACTGACACCCCTCCTTCCAGCAAGGCTCAACCTTTCAAAGGTTCCACCAGCCCAGCTGGGGATCAGGTATGAGGCTTAATCATGCACACAGGAGTCTATGAAGGATATCTCATGTTCAAATTACCATATCCAATCCCCTCAGCCCCCACAAACTCATGGCCAACTCTTAATACAAAATACATCCACTTCAACTTTAAAAGTCCCTGTAGTTTTAAGCTGGGTGTGATGGCACATGCCTTTAATCCTAACACTCAGGAGACAGAGGTAGGAGAATTGGCATTAATTTGAGGCCAGCCTGGAATACAGGTGTGTTCCTGGTCAGCCTGTGCCATACTGAGACCCTGACTTAACAACAAAAAAAAGATTGAAGAAATGGCTTAATGGTTAAAGCACTTGCCTGCATAGGCAAAGGACCCAGGTTTGATTCCTTAGTACCCATGTAAAGCCATGTAAAGCCAGATGCACAAAGTGGTGCATGTGTCTGGAGTTCATTTACAGTGGCTGGAGACCCTGGCACACCACCTATTCATTCTCTCTTTTCTCACACACTCTCTCTTAAATAAATAAATAAATAAATATACATAACATAAAGTTTCTATAGTCTTTACCAGTCCCAATATTTTTTAAAGTCCAAAGTCTCGTCTGAAATCCAAAATAGTCTCTTAACTGTGAGCCCTGTAAAAATAAAACACAAGTTAAGCCTGGCATAGTGGCCCATGCCTTTAATCCCAGCATTCGGGAGGCAGAGGTAGGAGGACCACCATGACTTTGAGGCCAGCCTGAGACTGCATAGTGAATTCCAGGTGAGCCTGGGCTAAAGTGAGACTCTACCTTGAAAAACTTAAAAAAAAAAATCCTATTCCCCAAAGAAGGAATGAGGGCATAACAAAAGAAAAACAGACCAATGGAAGATGGAAAATCAGCAGGGCAAACACCAAAACCTGCAGCTCCATGTCCAGAACCTGCGACTCATGATGAAATCTTCTGGGCTTCAAAGGCTTTTGGGCAGCTCTGGCCCTCAAACCATGCTGCTTGCTTTCCTGACAGAGTTCACCTGAACCAGCAGCTTTCCTTGGTGGCTATCCTATAGTCCTGGTATGTCCAAAATCCTAGGGTCTCCACTGAAATCCTTGGATCATCTTCCTAGCTCTATGCCATGGCCCCCAGGGACTCCAAGGAGAACCATATCCTGCTCCACACTGACATTCCTCAGTGGCCATCTCCAGAAACCATGTTGCAATTCAATGACCCTCTAATTTCTTAATTTATCATACTTCCAAAACAAGTATCAAGTATAGACTGTCAAAATTTTTAATCCAGGGCTGGAGAGATGGCTTAGTGGTTAAGCGCTTGCCTGTGAAGCCTAAGGACCCCGGTTCAAGGCTCAATTCTCCAGGACCCACGTTAGCCAGATGCACAAGGGGGCACATGCGTCTGGAGTTCGTTTGCAGTGGCTGGAAGCCCTGACGTGCCCATTCTCTCTCTGTCTCTCGCTCTCTTTGTCTCTTTCTCTCTGTCACTCTCAAATAAATAAATAAAAATGAACAAAAAATATTTTAATCCAGGTGGGATAAAGTCTGACCTTGCAGAGCAAGAAACTCCAGAATTCCTCCTTCAAGCTCCTGCCCTTCCATTCAAAAGAATCAGTATTCCTCCTAATGTCCCTCTGCAGAGCAGAGCAGCTAGACCATCCTCACTTGTGGGAATCTCTGAAGCAACTGCAGCTGGAGTGGCCTAAAACAAGTCTACATGTCCTTCCATACCAAACTGTACATTTTTCATAGCCTTTTGCTCTGTATTGTCCTTTGCCAAGCACACCAAACTATTATTATTACTATTATTATTACTATTATTATTATTATCATTTTGGCTTTTATGAGGTAGGGTCTCACTATAGCTGAAGCTGACTTGGATCTCACTCTGTAGTTCTAGGCTGCCCTTATACTCAGTGATCTTCCTACTTCTGCCTTCAAAGCTCTGGGATTAAAGATGTACACCACCATATCTGGCCCTAATCCATTACTTTTAAATTCAACTTTGCTCAAGTCCCCAGAACATGGGCCGAATGTAGCCAGAATATCCCATGAACTACCTCTAGCCCTGTTACTGAAAAAGTCCTGTTTCCTCTGAAATTTCAAAGGCCAAACCTTCACAGTCCACACTTCTTCCTGTATATATGTAAGGCTTCTATAGTCCAAAGTTCCTAATCCTTCAATATTCCTCCTCCAAACCAGTTCCAAAAAACTAAAATCCAGGGCTGGAGAGATGGCTTAGTGGTTAAGGAACTTACCTGCAAAGCCAAAGGACCCAGGATCAATTCTCCAATATCCATATAACACCAGATGCACAAGGTGGTACAGGTGTCTAGAGTTCATTTGCAGTGGCTAGAGGCCCTGGCACATCCATTTTCTCCTTCCCTCCATCCCTCCCCCTCCCTCTCTCTAAAAATAAATGAACAAAATAAGCCATATTCTTTAAAAAAGACTAAAATATACTCTATAAGCGGACCCCGGACTTGCCAGGCTGTCATGGAACCTGAGGACCATCAGGTAGGGATGTAGTGGGACATCAAAACTGTTAGCACCTTCCTGGGTGACAGGCTCCAGGGAGGCCACATGCAACCTCTGTGGAAACAGTACCCCAAATTCCTTTTCAAAGATACTTGTGCCACCTCTATGTAGTTCAAAATTAATACTAGTTCTCATATTAACTAACCCTACACTGATCTCACTTCTAATTAATGGAAACCCTGACGTCTTTCTACCAGCCTTGTTAATTTACCCACCAGCTATTACTGTAATCAGAAAGAACATTATTGGGGGTTGGAAAGATGTCTTAGAGGTTAAAGTGCTTGCCTGTGAAGCCTAAGGACCCATGTTTGAATCTCCAGATCACACATAAGCCAGACACACAGTGATTCAAGTGTACAATGTTGCACATGCGCACAAGAGGGTGCATACATCTAGAGTTCGATTTTAGTGGCCGGAGGCCCTCATGCACCAATTCTCTCTCTTTCTCTCCCTCTCCTCTCTCTTGCATAGAAAAGGCCAGTTTGTAGGGTTTGCCTAAAACATAAAGAACATTGTTGGGATGGAGAGATGGCTTAGCAGTTAAGGCACTTGCCTGCGAAGGCTAAGGACCCATGTTCAGTCTCCAGGTCCCACACAAGCCAGGTGCACAAGGTGATGCAAGCATACAAGTTCACACATGTGTTCAAGGTGGCGCACATGTCTGGAGTTTGATTGCAGTGGCTGGAAGCCCTGGCACACCAATTCTCTCTCACACTGTCTTCCTCTCTTTCTCTCTCATAAAAAAAGAACATTGCAGCCGGGCGTGATTGCACATGCCTTTAATCCCAGCACTCAGGAGGCAGAGGTAGGAAGATTTCCATGAGTTCGAGGCCACCCTGAGACTACATAGTGAATTCCAGGTCAGCCTGAGCTAGAGTGAGACTCTACCTTGGGAGAAAATAAAAGAACATTGCTAACTTGCTACTAGGATGACATATCCAACACCTTGGGTCACTCCTGCTGTTATTCTGGGAGTAACATAGAGGCCACATCTGGCACCTTTACATCCTACCCTAAAGATATAACTTCTGATCTGCACATTTAAGAGTACAGCTGATAACTAGAAAACTCAACACTTGGAAACATTTGAGATGCAAAAATTTCAATGCAATGATATAAAAGCCACAAAAAATAAAGACAACATAATTCCTCCAAAAATTGTAAATCCAGCAGTAGTAACCACAAATGAGACTGAATTTTATGAAATGCCAGACAGATAATTCAAACACGTGGCCATCAGTGTTCCAATATCTGTCAGGATATACTTCAAACCAACATGAGTCAGAAGAGATAAAGAAGATCATGTTATACTGATTAAGGTATCAATCCAACAAGAGATCATTATGATTCCGAATGAGAGAAGAGACCCAAATCGAGAAATTAGAGATGGAAAGGACACCATTATAACAGATACGCTAAATTATAAGGACATACTTTAAAAACATATTCTCCATGAAATTCAAAAATCTAAAAGAAATGGATAGATTTCTAGATATATATGACCTCCCAAAATTAAAACAAGATGAGAAAAAACAGTTAAACAGATCTATAACAAGCAATGAGATCAAAACAGTTTTTTAAAAAAGATATCCTGGGCTGGAAAGATGGCTTAGTGGTTAAAGTGTTTGCCTGCAAAGCCAAAGGACCCAGGTTCAGTTCCCTAGGACCCATATAAGCCAGATGCACAAGGGGGTGCATGCATCTGGAATTTGTTTGCAGTATCTGGAAGCCCTGGTGTGCCCATTCTTTCCCTCCCTCCCTCCCTCCCTCTCTCTCTCTCTCTCTCCCCCTCTTTCTCTCTCCCAAATAAATAAAATATATTTTTAAAAAATCTCACAACTAAAGAAAGTCCAGGCCCAGATAGCTTCACTAGTGAATTTTAACAGACCTTCATAGAAGAAATGAGACCAATGCTTCTCGAACTAATCCATAAAATAGAAGCAGAAGGAGTAATACCAAACTCCTTTTATGAAGCCAGTATTATTCCAATATCAGATAACAAATTACAGACCCATCTCCCTCATAAACATAAATGCAAAAATTCTCAGCAAAATACTGGTAAACAGAATACAGGAACATATCCAAAAGATCATTAACCCTGATTAAGTGAGTTTTATTCTGGAGATGCATGGAAAGTTTTACATATGAAAATTGATAAATGTAATACACTATATAAATCGACTCAAGGACAAACATCACATGATCACTTCAATAGATGTGGAAAATACATTGACAAAATCCAGTAACCCTTCATGATAAAAGTCCTAACGAAACTGGGAATATAAGGAACATATCTCAACATCATAAAGGTGATTTATAATAAACCTATAGCCAAAATTATACTAAATGGGGAAAAACTTGAAGCATTTCCACTAAAATCAGGAACAAGACAAGGGTGTCTACTTTCTCTACTCTTAATTTTTGTTGTTGTTGTTGTTTATTTATTTGAGAATGACAGACAGAGAAAGAGGCAGAGAGAGAGAGAGAGAGAGAGAGAGAGAATGGACGTGCCAGGTCCTCCAGCCACTGCAAACGAACTCCAGACGCGTGCGCCCCCTTGTGCATCTGGCTCACGTGGGTCCTGGGGAATCAAGCCTTGAACCAGGGTCCTTAGGCTTCACAGGCAAGCACTTAACCGCTAAGCCATCTCTCCAGCCCCTACTTTCTCTGCTCTTATTCAATAGTACTTGAAGTCTTAGCTGTAGCAGTAAGACAGGAAACACAAATAGAAGAGATATAAATAGGAAAGTGTGGTGACATGAATCAGATGTTCCCCATAGACTCATGCATTTTGAATGCTTGGTCCCCAGCTAGTGGCAATTTGGAAGGAGGAGCCTTGTTGGAGGAGGTATGTTTCCTGGGGGCATGTTTTGAGGTGCTATAGCTAGCTCCCCCTTGCTAAAGCTCAGCTTATACTCTTGCTGCTTTCTGCCAGCTGTTGTGGCAAAAAGGGATGTCCAATCTCGGCTCTACCATCCTTTCCCTGCCATCATGAAGCTTTCCCTTAAGACTGTAAGCCAAAGTAAGTTCTTTCCTCCTACCAGCTGCTTTTGATCAAGTGTTTTGTCTCAGGAACATTATGGTAACAACAACACAAAGAAAGAAGTAAAATTATCATTATTTGCAGATGATGTGATTGTGTATATATAAGGGACCCTAAAGACTCTTCTAGGAAACTTTAAAAAAAGCTGATAAATGCTTTCAGCAAAGTAAACAAAATAAACACAAAGAAATCAGTAGTCTTCCTATAGACCAATAATAAACATGAAGATGAAACAATGTAAAAAACCCCATTCACAATTGCCTTGAAAAAAAAAAAAAAAAAGACCTTGGAATAAACCTAGCCAAGGAGGTGAAGGAGCTCTACAATGAAAGTCTTTCTACAGTGGAAACTTTAGAATACTCAAGGGATAAATTGAAGGGACACTAGAAAATGGAAAGGCATCTCATGTTCATAGATTTGAAGAATCAATATTATGAAAACAGCTATCTTAAAAAAAGCAATGTACAGATTTAATGCAATTCCCGTCAAAATTCCAATGGCATACTTCACTAAATAAAAAACATAAGTCCTAAAATTTATTTGGGAGCACAAAGAAGCCTTGGATAACCAAAGACATCATGAGCAACAAAAACAAGGCTAGACATGGGCTGGAGAGATGGCTTAGTGTTTATGGAACTTGCCTGCATAGCCTATGAATGAAGGTTCAGTTCCCCAGTACCCATATAAGCCAGATGTACAAGGTGGCACATGCATCTGGATTTCATTTGCAGTGGCTAGATGTCATGGCATGCCCATTCTCTATTTATCTATCTTTCTATCTATCTGTTTATCTATCTATATCTGACTCTTTCTCTGTCTAATAAATAAATAAAATAAAATATTTTATTAAAGTAAGGTTACAAGTATCACCATACCTGATTCTGTGATACATTACAGAGCACAGTAACAAAAACAGCTTAATACTGGCACAAGAACAGATATTCAGAACAAGGGAACAGAATAGACGACCCAAACCTAAATATAAACTTAGGCAGCTATATCCATCTGATTTTAGACAAAGATGCCAAAAATAATCATTGGAGAGAAGACAGTCTCTTTAACAAATGGTGTTGGGAAACTGGTTATCTGTATGTAGAAGAATGAAACTGGATCTCTATCTCTTTCCATGCACTTGAATCAACTCCAAATGGATCAAAGACTGGAAACGCTGAAACTTCTAGAAGAAAAACTAAGGGAAACAGTCTTTCAGGTAAGATGGCAACATAGGAGCCGTGCCAAGCCAGACTAGGGAGGGAAATAAGCAGAAACACAGCAAAATACACTCTTCTAGCAAAAAGTGAAGGTATGTAAGTTATTATCAATCACAGCAAAGAAACAGGAGACTAAGATCTTCCAAAAATGAGGAAACCAGCCAGAGTCCTGCCAAGGCCCCAGTGACCTGGTCCACATGCCTGCCTGCCAAGCTGCAGGAACAGAAACCAAGTGAGGGGATTCTCCAATGGCATCAGCTTCCTTCCAAAGTCAAGAAACCTGAAAGACAGCAGGGACCAGCTGAGCTGCTGGTGAAGAACACAAACAGGACCAGCTGACCAGCTTCAGTACAACTCCAGGCATCCTGCACCCTCCCATCCCCCAACTCAGTACCACAGCAGAACCACCAGATAACTCATTAATTCCTGCTGCAGGGCATCCAGCCCAACTGATCAGGTTACCAGGTCCACAGGGATCGATCGAGGTGGGGACTCAGCACTGGTGAAATTGGAATCCATCCCAAAAGGTAACAGGGCTTACTCACCAAAAGAGCAGACACATAGGTCTGCACCGGAAGTGGTAATCTCTCTTTCCATATCAGGGCGGGTTATAGGTTATGTATTTTTGGTTGGCTTTACCATCCTCAAGTAAACTGCAATAAGGGGTTGACTATTGTTGCTTTTGATGGTTTCTGATTTATAGGGCCTTTGTTATTTTCTTCTGTCATTATTAGGGACAGGGTGTGATTCAGACTCAGGCTGACCTGGAGCCCATTTCAGAACAGAAATCTCAACCTCCCAGTTGATAGGATTAAGGGTGGGGAGCAACACACACCCTTAGGAACTTTGGTTTTATTAGGTTATGTGCTTTAATCACCACTCTGCCATAAATACTCTATGCTGGTTTTGATTATGTATATTGCTCAGTTGAATTTTAGAATTTGCCATTAAATTGCTCTACCCAGTCTACTAGAATACTTGAATAGCAGACAATCTCAACATCTAGGGTCACTCATGCTGTTTTCTTGGAGTATAAGACCTACACTTGGCACCTTAAACTCTTGCCCTGAAGGCATATAAAGTTGGATTTAGATGGCTAAGAACACTGCAGATAATTATAAAACCCAAGCATCAAATTAACTCAAGATGCAAAATCTCTATATTATAATACAAAAAAGATAAAGAATCCAGACAATACAATCAAGTTGGGCATGGTGGTGTGTGCCTTTAATTCCAGCACTTGGGAGGCAGAGGTAGGAGGATTGCTGTAAGTTCAAAGCTACCCTGAGACTACATAGGGAATTCCAAGTCAGCATGGGCTAGAGCAAGATCCTACCTTGAAAAAACAAAAACAAAAACAAAATAATAATAAAAATTAAAAAATACAATAAAATCCCACCAAAAATTATAAATGCATGAGAAGTGAGCCCACGTGATAGTGTTTTAAATGAAATGCTTGACAAAATCCCCCCCCCCAAAAGATTATATAAATACTTTAATCAAAGGAGCTGGGCATGGTGTCACATGCCTTTAATCCCAGAACTGGGGAGGCAAAAGTAGGAGGATCAGCATGAGTTCAAGACCACCCGGAGACTACACAGTGGACTCCAGGTCAGGCTGGACTACAGGGAAACCCTACCTTGAAAAACCAAAAAAAAAAAAAAAAAAAGAAGAAGAAGAAGAAACTCCTAAAGGAGAACACAGGAAACCAACTTAATGAAATAAGAAGGTCAATAGAAGACATGAGTATTTGAGTAAGGAAATAGAAATAATGAAAAAAATACCAGTCAGAAATATTAGAAATAAAAAACAGAGTAAGTCAAAAAGAAAACTCTGTAGAAAATCTCACCAGTAGGATGGATCAAGGAGAGGACAGAATACCTAAACTAGAAGACCAGGTGGCAGATCTAACACAGTCCAGCAAACAGAAAGACAAACTAATAGGAAGGTATGAGTGGGAATTTCAAGACATTCAGGACACTATGAAGAGATCAAACATAAGAATTCAGGGCATAGGAGAAGAAAAATTTCACTCCAAAGGCATAGCAGGTATTTTCAACAAAATCACAGAAGAAAAATTTCCCTCAAGTAGGGAAAGTGATGCCAATACAGATATAGGAAGCCTATAGAACACCAGACAAACAACATCAGGAAAGAACCTCTCACCGTCATATTATAACTAAACTACAAAATACACAAATCAAAGAAAATTTCTTGAAAGCAGTTAGAAAGAAATATCAAGTCACATACAAAGGCAAGCCCTTAAGAATACCAGAAGATTACTCAAGGCAAACTTTAAAAGCCAGAATGGCTTGGAAAGAAGTATTCCATGCTCTGAAAGGTAACAACTGTCAACCAAGATAATTTTATCCTGCAAGGCTATCCATCCAAAACATACATGCACCTAACATGGGACCTCCCAATTTCATTAAACAAACACTAGTAGAACTAGGGTCACAGATAACACCAAACACAATCATAATGGGTGACCTCAACACCCCATTCTGATCAATTGACAGGTCATTCTGGCCAAAAAGAAACAGAGACAGTTGGATTAAATGAGGTCATAGAACAAATGGACCTAACAGATATCTACAGAACATTTCCCCTGAATGCTGCAGAATACACATTTGTTTCAGCAGCACATGAAACATCCTCTAAAATAGACCATATATTAGGACACAAAACAAAGCTTAACAAATACAGGAAAATTGAAATAATACCTTGCACTATGATCACTATGATATTAAACTACAAATAAATAGCAAGAAAAGCTATAGAGCATACACAAAATCATGGAAACTAAACAATACACTACTAAATGTGAATTGGTCAATGAAGAAATCAAGAAGGAAATCAAAAATTCATAGAATCAAATGATAATGAAAACACAATATACCAAAACCTTTGGAACACAATGAAGGCAGTCCTAGGAGGGAAATTTATAGCTTGAAGTGCCTATATTAAGAAATTAGAAAGGTCTCAAGTAAGCAGTTTAACGCTTCATCTTAAGGCCTTGGAAAAAGAAGAACAAGGCAAAATGAAAATCAGTACATGGGAAGAAATAATAAAGATTAGGGCAGAAATTAATGAAATAGAAACAAACAAACAAGCAAACAAACAAACAAACAAAAAAACCCCAAAGAATCAATGAAACAAAGAGTTGGTTCTTTGAAAGGATAAACAAGATTGATAAATCTTCAGCAAATCTGACCAAAAGAAAGAGCAAAGAGACCCAAAAATAAAATTAGAGATGAAAAAGGCACCATCACAACAGATACCAAAGAAATTAAAAAATCATAGGGACATATTATAAGAACATACACTCTACTAAGTTTGAAAATCTGAAATAAATGGATGATTTCTTTGATTTATATGACCTACCTAAATTAAATTAAGATGAGATTAATCACTTAAATAGACCTATAGCAAATATGGAGATCCAAGCAGTTATCAAAAATCTCCCAACTAAAAAAGGTCCAGGTCCAGATGGATTCACTAGTGAATTTTGCCAGACTGTCATGGAAGAACACCATTGCTTCTCAAACTTTTCCATAACATAGAAAAGGAAGAAATCCTATCAAACTCCTTCTACGAAGCCAGAATCACCCTGATACCAAAACCAGACAAAGACAGAACAATAACAACAAAATTACAGACCAATCTCCCTCATGAACATAGATGCAAAAATTCTCAACAAGATATTGGCAAACAGAATACAAGAATATATTAGAAAGATCATTCACCCTGACCAAGTAGGTTTTATCTCAGAGATGCAGGGATGGTTCAACATACACAAATTGATAAAAACAATACACCATATAAATGACTGAAGGACAAAAAAAATCACATGATCAGAATTTCATTAGATGCAGAAAAAGCATTTGACAAAAATACAACATCCCTTCATAATAAAAGTCTTGCAGAAACTGGGAATAGAAGGAACATATCTCAACACAATAAAGGCTATTTGTGACAAACCTACAGCCAACATATACTAAATGGAGAAAAACCTGAAGCTTTTCCACTAAAATCAGGAACAAGACAAGGGTGTCCACTGTCCCCACTTTTATTTAATATAGTACTGGAAGTCTTAGTCATAAAAATAAGGCAAGAGACACACATAAGATGGATACAAATTAGAAAGGAAGAAATCAAATCTTTTATTTATTTGAGAGAGACAATGGGCATGTCAGGTCCTCTAGCCACTGCAGCATGCACCACCTTGTGCATCTGGCTCACGTGCGCATACAAGGATTGATCCTGGGTTCAAAAGCAAGCACCTTAACCACTAAGCCATCTGTCATTTCTACAGGTCTCCCCCTCCCCAACTTTTTTTTTTTTAACAGAAATAGCAGTCTCCCAAAGTATGGCTCGAGCAGAGGGGCAGAAGAAATCTCCAGTGTTTCCATTGCGGCAGCGATGCAATAGGATGGTTGTGGGGTGCGGGAAGATGGCTCAGTGGAGAAGGCACTGGCCTTGCAAGTGTGAGGACCAGAGTTCAGACACACAGCTCCCATGTAAACACTGGGTGCATGAGGCGGGTAACTCCTGCACTCACGAGGTAGAGGGTATGTGGTCGGTGGGGAACAGCAAACTGGCTAGCTAAGGCTAGTCAACTTGCATCCTGGGTTCAAGTGAGAGAGATCCTGCCTCGGTAAATAAAGGGGAGGGCAATGGAGGAAGACGCCCGATGTCAACCTCTAGCCTCCACATGCACACACACATGAGCATGTATATATGTATGCATACCACACACACACGCATATACATGCAGAAAGAGACACAGGGGTTGCATTAGCCAGCCTTTTGTAACCCATCTCTATTGCTTTGACCTCTGGGCCTTGCCCCACACAAACACCCCAGAGTTAGCCACTCCCTGGAGTTGATAAAAGTCCTGCCTGTACCCAGTAAGCCAAGTGTCACATGTTCTCTCTCATATGTGGATCCTAGCTACAAATGTTTGGACTTGTATGTGAGTTGGAATAAAACTCAGCAGCAGAGATCAGTAAGCTAGAAAGGGGCTATAAGGGAGGGAGGAGAGGTGAGGACTTAATCAGTATTGTGTGTGTGTGTGTGTGTGTGTGAGTGTGTATGTGGGTGGAGGAACAGATTAATGGGGGTAAAAAGGCCTAAATGAGGTCAGGGGAGGAGATTGAGTAAAGGAAGGGTGGAGGAAGGGCTGACCAAAATCTAAGAGGGTATGAATAAGCCATATGGGGGAAACCCCCTTTTGGGGGCAATTGACACACCCAGAAGCCATAGATTTTTACTAGAAAAAATTCAGTGACAGGAATGGGATTCCTTCCAGTGAGTTATTGGCCACAGAGGTCCCTGATACACCCCAAACATTATAGGTCATTGCCAAGGCTCTTGGTTTCCCACCAGGAATAGATGGTAAGATCCTATTGCTGAAGACTCCACATGCTTGGGCTGCAAAGTCACTGAGAAATCCTGCTGGAGCTGAGCTGAAAACCTCCTCCATGTAGACCAGCTGACAGAAAGCTGGAAAAAGCTACGCTGCATGCAGCTCCATGGGAGAGAGAGAAGTCATCAGTGGAGATAAACAAAAGTGGACACTGCAAGCCTTAAGTTTGGCCAGCCAGGTCAAATGAGCTAATGGGTGTAATAATGGCATGTGTATTATAGTGAAACCAGCCACTCTCTAATTGGACTGGAGGCCCGCTCTATGGGAGGGAATACATGCCTGATACTGAAAACCTATGATGGGGCAAGTCACGAGCTCTAGGGGTATAACGCCTGCTGGTGTCCAACTAAATCCATATGTTATGCTGACCAAACTGCCTGGTAAGCACTTCTCTTAATGTTCATACCCATATATTAATGCTACTCTTACTTTTGGTTAGAGAAGCTTCTCTTTTCAGATAGCAGTGACCTCTGGGATGACTCAAAAGGCACCATAGTGCTGAGAAGAAGTGACGGAGGAGTGCTCAGCACGGAAATATCTCAATCACACCTTTCAAGCCTCAGGATCCATTGCAGAAAAGGTAGTGGAAACAAGTTAAGAGCCAAAGGAAGGGTAGAACTCCTTACAATGCACTCTTCCAGACACAAAATAGCCTGGATCTCCATGACCTCGCAGTGCCTGGCACTACCTACATAAGATCCTCATAATAGGAGAAAAAAAATGATGATATAAAAATAAAAGAAAGCCTGAGAGGGGGGAGGGGATATGATGGAGAGTGGAGTTGCAAAGGGGAAAGTGAGTGAGGGAGGGAATTTTCATGGTTTCTTGTCTATAATTATAGAAGTTGTCAATAAAAAAAACCGTACTTGTATATTTCACATGCAAATCAGCCATTCCCAAGCCCTCACTCTCTGGACTACTCTCCTCTGCTCTGATCATCCCAGGCTGGGCAACAAACAACTGGGGAAAATCTCAAAGCCTCAAAGCATTCTGAAATTATTCAGATTAGCTTATACTACCTGCTTTCTCACTTCTTCTCATGGAAACCCAGTAATAAGCCCTCGCCCTCATAGTGCCCCTTCTTTGTGCCTCCCAACCACCCTTGGGCTTCTCTGAGTGGCCCTGCAGGCTGCAGGAGCTTCCTCCTCTATAACAAGTTCTTTCCAAAGCACAGTCCCTGACACATTGCCTCACTGACTAAGAGTGTTCTATAACCATGCATGTTTTAAGAGACAAGCAGACTGTGAGGGAAGTCAAGGTTGAGCAAGTGTTAGGTGGGGGAAAGAGAGAATGTGGACAGGCCTTGGGGAGGTTGGGAAGCCTAATGGCAATTCACCCTCTAAGGGAAGAAACCTCAGTGTGGCTAGATGGTGTGTGTGGAAGGTGGGGATACAGAGGGAGAGAGAAATTGGGATCCCTGCAGGAAATACTATGCTGAGAGTTGTGAATTGAACTTTACTGAAAACGCCACACCTATTTTAAAGGTACAGAGAGACAGACTGAAGAGAACTTCCGTAACTGTGGAATGTTGTAAATCTAGACTCACAGTTATTATGGGCTGTCTTTAAATTGCTTATAGTCAGTCTTTTTCTAATCCCTACCACCAAATAACTCCCAAAAAGCAACTTTAAGGAGGAAGGGTTTATTTTTAGTTTACAATTCAGAGAAATACAGTCCATCAGGGTGGGAAGGCACAGGAAGAGGTGCCAGCACGGCCTGGGATGCCAAGCAGGAGGCAGACAAAGGAGAATGCTGGTGCCCTACTGGCTTTCTCCTTTCTCCTTTTATTCAGTCCAGGACCCAAGCCTTGGGATGGTGTTGCTCACATTCAGGGTGAGTCCTCTTTACTCAATTAAAGCTCTTTGGAAATACTCCCAAAGACACATACAAAGGTGTGCCCCAGGGCTGATGAGATGGCTTATGAGTTAAAGGCACTTACTTGCAAAGCCTGCCAACCCATGTTTGATTTCCCAGTACCCACAGACAGCCACATGCACAAAGTGGTGCATGTGTCTGGAGTTCATTTGCAGCAGCAAGAGACCCAGGCAAGCCTATTCTTGCTCTCTCTCTGTCTTCAAATAAATTTTAAAGAAGATTTTAGGGGTGGACATATGGTTTAGTGGTTAAGACACTTGCTTGTGAAGCCTAAGGACCCATGTTTGACTCTCCAGATTCCAGGTAAGCCAGACACACAAGGTGATGCCAGCACACAAGGTCACACATGCACACAAGGTCACACATGCACACAAG
This sequence comes from Dipus sagitta, assembly GCA_036346955.1. Classification (NCBI taxonomy): domain Eukaryota; kingdom Metazoa; phylum Chordata; class Mammalia; order Rodentia; family Dipodidae; genus Dipus; species Dipus sagitta. The sequence continues at coordinate 147,809,775 of CM070770.1, read as the reverse complement.
ATGGCACACATGTCTGGAGTTTGATTGCAGTGGCTAGAAACCCTGGCACACCAATTCTCTCTATCTCTTTCTTTTTTTTTCATTTTTAAAATTATTAGATATGGACATATTTTGTATGTAAACATCACATGTTGGTACCATCCTTTCCCTCCTCCCTGACCCTTTGCTGAAGAGGCCTTCCTCATAAAAAGTAAAAAACTGGACTGGCAAGATGGCTTAGCAGTTAAGGCATTTGCCTGCAAAACCAAAGGACCTAGGTTTGATTCCCCAGGACCCATGTAAGCCAGATGCACAAAATGGCACATGTATCTGGAGTTTGTTTGCAGTGGCTAGATGGCCTGGAATACCCATTTTCTCTCTTCTCTCTCTCTTTCCCTCCTTCTCTCTCCCTCTGTCTGACTCTGTCTCTCTCAAATAAATAAATAAAAATATTTTTTCTTTTTAGATTTTTATTTATTTTCAAATTTTTATTAACAACTTCCATGATTATAAAAAATATCCCATGGTAATGCCCTCCCTCCCCCCACTTTCCCCTTTGAAACTCCATTTTCCATCATATCCACTCCCCTTCTCAATCAGTCTCTCTTTTATTTTGATGTCAGCATCTTTTCTCCTCTTATGATGGTCTTATGTAGGTAGTGTCAGGCACTGTGAGGTCATGGATATCCAGGCCATTTTGTGTCTGGAGGGAGCACGTTGTAAGGAGTCCTACCCTTCCTTTGGCTCTTACATTCTTTTCGCCACCTCTTCTGCATTAGACCCTGAGCCTTGGAAGGTGTGATAGAGATATTGCAGTGCTGAGCACTCCTGTCACTTCTTTCCAGCACCATAATACCTTCTGAGTCATCCCAAGGTCACTGCCATCTGAAAAGAGAAGATTCTCTACCAAAAGTGAGAGTAGCATTAATATAATTAATATTATATATTAAATATAATGTAGTATATATTATATACTAAGTATAATATATAATATATTAAATATAATATATTAATTAATTAATATAATTAAGAGAAGTGCTTAGTGGGCAGTTTGATAAGCATAGTATATACATTTGGCCAGACAACAGCAGACGTTACACCCCTAGGGCTCATGACTACCCCTGTTTTAAGTTTTCAGTATCAGGGATGTATTCCCTCCATGGAGCAGGCCTCCAGAACAATTAGAGGGCACTTGGTTTCCACCATGACAGACATGCCACTATTGCACCCATTGCCTCATTTGGCCTGGCTGGACAAATATAAGGCTTGCAGTGTCCACTGTTGAGTATCTTCACTGGTGGTATGTCTTTTTTCTATTGAACTGCATGCAGAATGGCTTCTTTCAGCTTTCTGTCAGTTGGTCTACATGGAGGAGGTTATCAGCTCAGTTCCAGCAGGATTTCTCAGTGGCCTTGCAGCCCAAGTATGTGGAGTCTTCAGCAATAGGGTCTTACCATCTATTCCTGGTGGGAAACCAAGGGCCTTGGCAACAGCCTATAATGTTTTGGGGGCATCAGGGACCTTCCTGGCCAACAGCTCACTGGAAGGTATCTCATCCTTGGCACTGAAAATTTTCTAGCAACAATCTATGGCTTCTGAGTGTTCCAAAAATAAAATATTTTTAAAAAGTAAATAATTATTTTCAGGTGTGTCTCGCTGGGCATTGAAGGAGTTAACAAATCTCTTCATGGAGGATCTCCGGAATTCATTATACTAACAGGTGCAGTTGCCGCCCCAGGAGTCTGTCTAGAGACCTGCCAACTCAAAAGGAAAAACAGTCTGTGTAGACTTGTGATCTTAGGGGAGCTGGATACCTGGCTGGCTATCACAGAAGAAGTTTGCTTTTGTCCTTTGCTAATTCTTCTCCCTCCCTTCTCTGCCAGCACAACCCCAACCTTTTTTGTATAAACTCATCCCTTGCCAAAAGCTACATGGACACTTCATGTTTGGACTGTTAAAAATGTGATGTGTCCCCTCTGCTACCTCAAAATAAAACCCTGCTATCCCTGCCAGAAATGTCTACCTGCTCCTTCCTTTCTAATTCACCTCTAAAATCTTCTTCCTTACAGAGAGAACTTAGGAAAGAGCTAGAAGGAAGACTGGAGGACACAATGAGCAGGTGCCACCTCAGGGGCAGTGAGGTGGGAACAAGAGCATGAATAAAAGGACACGGGGAAGATGAGATGCTGGACAGGCTGTGAAAAGCGAGGGCAGCCTGGTCACTGAATACTGTTATTGACCATGTGAGAACATTACATACCAACCTGCTTCTCAAGCCAGGTGAGAGTCCCTTTATCATGGTGGCGACTGAGAGGGGACTAGTGCCTGAAAGAACGCTTGGTGAAGAAGCTTAGGGACACAGGGTTTTTAAAGTCACAAGACCATGAAAATAATGACAACACCAGAGCCAGATGTAGGTCTAGGTAACCCTTGGGACTGCAGTTGTTTTGCTCATATATTCTGGAGTTATCTTGGGTTGATACATCTGGGCCGTGTTTGGGGTCACGGGAAGCCCTGAAAGTGCTGTCAACGTGGATGTAGCCCTCCAGGGGAGTTAGGGATTTCATAACTGAAAGGCTCAAAATGGGGTCAGGTCCTAATTAGGACAGAATGGTATTATCTTAGCTGTTTCAATATTCAGAGAACCAAGAAGAACCAGCACGTAGGGATGATCTTCCAAAAGCAAAGACACTGTCATTAAAACAAATGCACTTAGAGCTGTTGAAAAGAAAAACAATTGGCTTGTTTTCTCTGCCCTCGTGAGTTTTTAGCTGGGACAGATTTCTGTTAGTAAAAGACATTTTCTCCTGGTTCCTTCCCTACCCACCAGTTCCCTGGTGGCAGTTCCCCTGCTGCTGGCTTGGGGCTGCCTGGACCCTGCGACTTTGCTGCTGAAGCAGGCCCCTTGCTCTGCCTTTCTGGGTTCCCAACACTTGGATCCCCTGCCCCAGAGGGTATGCACACAGAAATCTGTCCTTTTGCAAAAAGTAGCAAGACCCAAGGAGATAAACTTTTCCTTGTACTTCAAGCCACAGCTGAAACCACAGAGGAAGTGGGGAGATGATCATGCGTGCTTCTTCCATGCTGAACCTGATAATCAGTGCCAGGGCGAAGGTGACAGACCCTGAGGATACTTAACACCTACCAAAGCTGAGATCCAGAGGCTCCTAAGAGCTCATCACTGAAGTAAACTTAAAACTCACCCACCACGGCTCAGGGAATTTTGTGGAAGAGGGAGCAGAAAGATTATAAGAGCCACAGGTTGAAACATCAAGCCCAGGGGCATTTCCAGCCACCCCATCCCAAATAACTGACTGATGCTCCCACAATGCATAACCCACAATCCCATGGGCAATACTGTAACCCCATCGAGGAGGGTCCCCAGTAGAATGGGGGAAGGGACAAGGGAAAAGGGGGTATCAACACATAATGTATCCATACAAAATATGTTGTTAATAATAATAATAAAGAATATATGAAAGACATATTCATAAGAGAAAGAGGGGTTAAGGAGATAGCTCAGTCATGCCTTGCAAGCATGAAGACCTGAGTGGGATCCCCAGAACCCACATGCAAAAAATAAATAAATGTAAGCTAGTCATGGTGGCCCATGCCTTTAATCCCAACACTCAGGAGAGTACAGTAGGAGGATCACTGTGAGTTTGAGGCCAACCTGGGGCTACAGAATGAGTTCTAGGTCAGCCTGGGCTGCAGTGAAACCCTAGCTTGAAAACAAAACAAAACAAAGGGCTAGAGAGATTGCTTAGTGGTTAAGGCGCTTGCCTGTGAAGCCTAAGGACCCATATTCAACTCTCCAGATCTAATGTAAGCCAGATGCACAAAGGGGAGGCAAGCACAAGGTCTCACATGCCCACTAGGTGGCACAAGCATCTGGAGTTCAATTTCAATGGCTGAGGCCCCAATGTGCCAATTCTCTCTCACACTCATTAAAAAATAAAAAATAATAATTTAAAAAAACATAGGTGTAAAAAAATATATAGGTATAGTGGTATACCTTGAATGCTAGCTTTGGGGAGGAGAAGATAGGCAGATACTTGGGGTTTGTTGGCTAGCCAGTCTAATCTAATTGTTAAGTTCCTGGCTGGTGGGATCTTGTCTCAAAAATAGGGTAGACAGTTCCTGAGGAATGACACCTGAGGTTGTCTTCTGGGCTACACATGTACACACACACACACACACACACACACACACACACACACACTCGTGCATAGACACAAAGAGAAAATTAGAAATTTTCTCACAAGTGCAATGGTTCCTCATGTAGAAAAAGCCACTATTCCAAGAAAATAGTTGTCACTGTCATCTGAGGCTGGCCTGCTCAGACTCCCTGGTCCTTGGGCCTCTATTGAAAGGATTCAGAAGAGACACACAGAGCTCAGTGTAGAAGCAGAGTTTATTGCGGAGTAGAGCAGAGTGCACCTGAACGGTGAGAGTAAGTAACAGTCAAAAGGACCATTGTGCTGAGAACATTTTAGGCAGGCTTTATTCTATTCCTAAAATGGCAGATTTTCCTGAGGAACTTTGCCCTATCCAGATGGCTGGTAGATCTGTTTGATTTGAATAGTTATATACTAATGATTTTCTGGGAAGTTCAGGATGTCATGTGTCCTCCCAGAGATATGAAATGTAACTCATCCCATTCCTCTGACCTGCAATTAGAGTCCTGCAACTTTAATCCTTAATCCAACAGGCTATGGGGGTGGGGGGTGCAGCCTCAGTGTCTTCCAATCCTGTTAACATTTAACTAATTACCTGACAATTTAGGCTCCAAAGTTGAGATCCCAAAATCATTTAGCACATAGATGATGGGTTGATCTGGCTCCTTGTAGCTGAAATGGTGCATAAACATGTCAACAGTGGCAGAGAGGTGTAGCCCAGCTCTATTTCCAGTAGCCCGAGGAGTCTTTGCTTAGGGACCTCATTCAGGTAAAACTGGGTCCTTGTGTGTGCTGTGGGAAAGAACTTTAGAATGAATCAGAGTGAAGCAAAGTTAGTATGTTTATTGACTAGAGATAAGAAAGTATACACTTCATGGCCGGGGAAATGGCTCGGTGGTTAAAGGCATTTGCTAGCAAAGTCTGACAGCCCAGGTTCAACTTCCCAGTACTCACATAAAGCTGGATGCACAAAGTGGCCTTTGTGGGGCTGGAGAGTTGGTTCAATGGTTAATACACTTGTCTGCAAAGCCTAATAGCCCAGGTTCAATTCCCCAGTACCTACGTAAAGCTAGATGAACACTGACTCATGCACCTGGAGCTCATTTGCAGCAGTTTGAAACTCTGGCATATTCATTCTCTCTCTCTCCTTGCAAATAAAAAAATAAAAATAAAAAAATAAAGTCAGGTTGGAGAGATGGCTTAGCAGTTAAGGCACTTGCTTGCAAAGCCAAAGGACCCAATATTAATTCTCCAGGACCCACATAAGCCAGATGCACAAGGTGGTACATGCATCTGGAGTTCATTTGCAGTGGCAAGAGGTCCTGGTGTGCCCATACTCTCTCTCTCAAATAAATAAATAAAAATATTTAAAATAAAGTCCACACTTTTGATTTATGTACGGGCATTTAGACAGAGGTGCATTTAGGTCTATCTATCTATCTATCTATCTATCTATCTATCTATCTATCTATCATCTATCTATTTATCTATCTAATCTATATGATTCTGTGGTTTCTTAAGTTAAAATGATCAAAGGATGTAACTTATAAGGTTTAAAGATTAAGAAGTTTAAAAATTAAGTAATTTTAACAATTAAATAAAAGGGGACTGGAAGATGGTTCAGCAATAAAATATATTTGCTTGCAAAACCTGCCAGCCTGGGTTTGATTCCCCAGTATTCACATAAAGCTGGATGCACAAAGTGGTGCATGGATCTGTGATCCTATGAGAGTAGGAGGTGGAGCCAGGAATATCTGAATCTCCTGGCCAGTTAGTCTGATATTTACTGAATGGCAATGCAAGAGATATTCTCTAAAAGAAGGTGGGGCCCAGGCACCTCAAAGTTGCCCTCTGACCTCCACACATGAGCAGTGGCATGTGTGCCTACACATAAATAAATAACAAAGTTATAACTGATAGACTTGTAAATGGAATTAATATTTTCCAAATTTTTTAACCTTCCAGACACAATTTGGCCTTGATATCCATGACCTTGCAGTGCCTGGCACTACATACATAAGACCATCATAAGAGGAGGAAAAGATGATGACATCAAAATAAAAGAGAGACAGACTGAGAGGGAGAGGGGATATAATGGAGAGTGGATTTGTGAAGGGGAAAGCGGGGGAGGGAATTATTATTATTTATTATCTATCATTATGGAAGTTGTCAGTAAAAAAGTTTAAAAAATAGTAGTACAGAGCCGGGCGTGGTGGCGCATGCCTTTAATCCCAGCACTCGGGAGGCAGAGGTAGGAGGATCGCCGTGAGTTCGAGGCCACCCTGAGACTCCATAGTGAATTCCAGGTCAGCCTGGGCTAGAGTGAGACCCTATCTCGAAAAAAAAAAAAAAAATAGTAGTACAAGCATCTAGTGTTTGTTTGCAGTGGAAAGAAACCCTGACACACACACACACACACATGCGCAAATAAATTTTATTTTATTTTGTGTTTTCAAGGTAGGGTCTCACTCTAGCCCAGGCAGACCTGGAATTCACTATGTAGTCTCAGGGTGGCCTTGAACTCACAATGATTCTCCTACCTCTGCCTCCTGAGTGCTGGGATTAAAGGCGTGTGCCACCCAGCAGAAATTTTATTTTTGAAAAGGGGGAAGCCTGGCATAGTGGTGCACACCTGAGTTCTCCATGAAGGTTTATCATTTCAACCACCCCCTCCCCTCCCCACCCTATCCATTACTATTTTCTTTTGAAGATTCTTCTTTGTCAAGCCACCCTAGGGGAGAGTGCAATGGCAGAAGGGGGTGCTTCTCATTTCAGTGCTTCTTCGGGGGAGGAGAAAGTAGGAGATGTGCCTCAGCACTAATCCAAGACTGCTGGCAACAGTGAGTTCCCAGGACACCCGGGGCAAAACGCTCAGAAATGGATTCCTGCACGAGACCGGAAGACAACGCGCAGCCAGCAGCTCTGCAAATGAAAAAGGTCGCAATCTTGGGGAAAGTAAGAGGCATGCTGAGCAAGCTGACGTCTGGAAAGTCTGACGAGCCGTGCCTTGAGCTCCTCGATGTGGGCGTCGAGTCTAAACTCATCCTGGAAGGGGTCGTACTGCTGACTGTGAACAAAGCCCTGAAGAGCCAAAGCATAGCTCCCTGTATGCTCAGCTCTGTCTGCGATTGGCGGAAAATGCACCAACTTGGATGACCCAGCCGCAGAGGGTCAGCCAGGAGAGAAGCAAAGCACAACATTCAGATACCTCCGAATTTCCAAATTACAGGATAAATTTGAAAACCTACCCAGAAGTGTTGATGTCTATGATAGGCGTGAAACCCCCTTTCTCCCTGAGGAGGGGGTGGAGGAACAGAGAGCCGTTGCTTAGATCAAGATGTCAGGGAAGGGGCTGGAGGGATGGCTTAGCGGTGAAGGCATTTGCCTGCAAAGCCAAAGGACCCAGGTCCCATTCCCCAGGACCCACATAAGCCAGATGGACAAGGTGGCTCATGCATCTGGAATTCGTATGCAGTGGCTGGAGGCCCTGGTGTGCCGATTCTCTCTGTCTGTCTGTCTACCTCTCTGACTCTCTCAAATAAACAAATAAAACTTAAAAAAAATGTCCGGGAACATCAAATTCACTGGAGAACTTGGCAAGCTTGATCTCATTCCTAAGTGCATCAAAAAACTTTTGGAAAAGAAGAAGCAAGTACAACTCAAAGATATGGGAGAGGATTGGGAGCGCCTGTCAGATAACAAGGGCAGTGGGATCTAGATGAGACCACAAACAAGCCAAGTCCGTCACAGATCAGTACTTTGCCAGAATATGTCCTTGATGTTAAGTAAGGAATTACCAGCCAGGATTTGTTTCCTACTGCAGGATACCGTAGAGTTACAAGAACACCACTGGGTTCCTTGCAAAGCTTTTCTTGACAGTGGACCAAAGACAATCAATAAAACCCTGCAAGATGCAAAGATCTAGGAGTGTTTATTCCTGCTCCTGTGGCTCAAGGGATGAGAGATGGTGCCTTCTTTTTTAAAATATTTTTTATTTCTATTTATTTATTTGAGAGGGGCAGAGAGAGAAAGAGGCAGAGAAACAGAAAGAATGGGCGTGCCAGGGCCTCCAGTCACTGCAAACAAACTCCAGACACGTGCGCCCCCTTGTGCATCTGGCTAACGTGGGTCCTGGGGAATCAAGCCTCGAACCAAGGTCCTTAGGCTTCACAGGCAAGTGCTTAACCGCTAAGCCATCTCTCCAGGCCCAGATGGTGCCTTCTTTCTGCAGGAACCTTTCATGCCACCGAGGATGACAATGGATAGGAACCCACTTGGAGGACTTGCTGACATGTCAGGACAAATGCCAGGTAGTAGAATTGGCACGGGTCTAGGAGTTCTCCTGGATGGGTTTTCACCCACCATGGGACATCATCGTTCACATCAGCTTTTCAGCGGCCATGGGGGACACATCATGCCTCCCACACAATCGCAGTTTGGAGAGGTGGGGGGCAAGTTTATGAAAAGCCAGAGGCTAAGCCAGCTCTACCATAACCAGAGCCAGGGACTCTTATCTCAGCTGCAAGGACAGTTGACGGATATGCCACCCCGGATTTCTAAGAAAGGACAGTTTAATGCAGATGAGATTAGTTTGAGGCCTGCTCAGTCATTCCTGATGAATAAAAATCAAGTGCAATCAGGCATGGTGGTGCACACCTTTAATCCCAGCACTCGGGAGGCAGAGGTAGGTGGATTGCCATGAGTTCAAGGCCACCCTGAGATTACATAGTGAATTCCAGGTCAGCCTGGCTAGAGTGAGACCCTACCTTGAAAACCCCCCCCCCCCCAAAAAAAAAAAATCAAGTGCCAAAGCTTCAGCCCCAGGTAACTGATTCCTCCTACTGCCTACTAGGGGCTGAAGTTGCAAATTAAATTTTTCTAGAAATATATTTTATTTACTTAGTTGAGAGAGAAAGAAGGAGGAAGGGAGGGAGGGGAGGAGGGAAGGGGGGAGAGAGAGAGATTGAGTGTGCCAGGGCCTCCAGCCACTAAAACGAACTCCAGACACATATGCCACCCTGTGCATCTGGCTTACATGGGTACTGGGATGTCGAACCTATATCTTTAAGCTTCCAAGGCAAGCACCTGAACACTAAGCCATCTCTCCATCCTGTCTCAGGCATTTTGTTTTAAATTTTTTTATTTATTTACTAGAGAGAGAGAGAGAGAGAGAATGGGCATGCCAGGGCCTCCAACTCCTGCATAAAAACTCCAGATGCATGGGACACCTTGTACATCTGCCTTATATGGGCATTGGAGAATCCAACCTGGGTCCTTAGGTTTCACAGGCAAGCACCTTAACTATTAAGTCCTCTCTCCAGTCTTGCCTTTTTTTATTATTTTATTTGAGAGAGAGAGAGAGAGAGAGAGGGAAAAGGAGAGGGAGAGGAAGAGGGAGAGAAGAGAAGGCAGAGGGGGGTTGGAGAGAGAGAGAGAGAGTGATAGATTGGGCACACCAGGGCCTTTTCCCCTCTGTGAATGAACTCCAAATGTGTGTGCCCACTTGTGTGCATGTGGGACTTTGCACACCTGCATCACCGTGAGTGTGGCTACATGGGACCTGGAGATTCGAACATGTGCTCTTAGGCTTAACCATTAAACCATCTCTCCAGCCCAGGCCTAGACTTTTTTTTTTTTTTTAATTAAGATTGAATTTGCTACCCGACTCTCCAGCAGGCAGAACCCTGCTGGGGAAGAAGTATGCCACTGAGTGGACTTAGTAGTCCAACCCTATGGTGTGTTCAGAGCAGTTTGTGCCTTGGCTGTTTGTGCTTGCTGGATCTTTGGTCATGTCTCTCTGCTATGATCTATGGAAGTGAGCCATCTTTTTATGCCACTGATAGTGTTTCCCCTGGATTCTGTAAGCATGAAATAAACCCTTTCCTCCCCATGAGCTGCCTCTGGTCAAATGTTTGTCCAGCAACTTGAAGGTAACTGCGACCGTATGTTACAAGGACATACTTGCAGAGATAGCCAGAGGTGGATTTTGTGAGGCTCAAAATTTATGTTCAATTTGGAGACATCTTTAGATAATTATAACAATTCTGAATGCATTTTTAAATAAAAATAAATATATAAAGTGATAAAATATTATAAAAGTAGGGAGTAAGTAGCTGGCAGGTTAGTACCACACAAGACAAGAACGTGTAGAATTACTGCCCAACATGACTCTGTGATACTCCTCTTTGTCACAGCCTTTGATCCTCACTCCTTGATTCCTGCTTCCCATGAAAGTGACATTACATCATTTCCTGTCAGTAGAAAAGAGATTTTCCTCTGCTGTGGGTTCTAGTTTATTTTTATAACAATCAAGGTGATGGGTGACACTCACAGCTTTTACTCAGAAGCCCAGTTTGGGATTACAGAGTGAGTTCTGGGTTAGCCTCAGCTAGAGTGAGATCCTATCTTGAAGCTCCCTCCACAAATTGTGAAAACTAGAAAATTGAGTTATCTACTCTCATTACTACATTGTAACCAAGCCACCTCATGTTCCTTACCTCCTGTCACATGATTGTGTGTCACCTCAGACTTCAGGCTTCTAAAGCACACGTGGGTACTTGAGATTTACTGGTGCTTCTTTGGGCCAAATCAAAGTGCAGGAGCATAGGGAAGTCCTTCATATACATTAAAGCACACAGGTCACTTTCATATTACTGGGAACAAGTTTGGAAGAGATTCCCCAGCACCAAGAAGAAAAAAAAATACTGCACGAAGAGAAATCTGTCACAGAACTCACACACGGGTAATTCAAGATGGCCGCTATACAGCGCAGTCTCAGAGAGGCACGATCTAGTCTGCTGCGTGCATGCTAAACTGCACGAAAGAGCACTGTAAGATTGAAGCATAATCAACTTTTCGTCATAATCATTTCCTACTCTAGAATTCTCAGAAGGATCCCACCCATAATTTATTCAAAAACTGCAGGTATATTTGTGCATCTGGCTTGATGTGGGTACTGGGGAATCAAACCTGGGCCATCACACTTTGCAAGCAAATGCCTTCAACTGCTGTGCCATCACTTCTGCAGGTATATTCGAATGACATACTTCTTCCTTCATTCTGATCTCTTTTAAGACCATTTCTCAGTTCTCTTCTTTCAAGTCTTAAAAATCTTCCCTTTACAAGATACCTTGATTTTGCCTGCCGTTCTCTTTCTCCCCATGTAGGTAGCACTGTCATACTGTCCTCCTGGACGGAAAGCCACCACTGTCTCCTGCAAGACCCTTTCATTCTGTCCAGGGCCTGGGGCAGACGTTCTGGTAGAGGGGATACGAGCTTGGTACTGGGGTTAAGGGTCAAGTCGTGCAGGTCCTTTAACCACGTTTCTGAACATGAGCTCGCTCAACTGTCTGGGGAATTTTCATCACTGTACATCTGAAAAGACCCGGGGGCTCATGGTTGAGTTAAGCTTTTGTGATTGCTCCATTGGCAAAGTGCTGAAGCCTCAACAAGCTAGCTGTGGAGTAGTCTGAAAATGTATGCACCCTAAAAGCGACCAAAGCCCCAAACCCCCACAGCGGCTATGACATAAGTCAACAGTGTTTGTTTGTTTATTTTGAGGCAGGGTCTCATCTAGTCTATGCTGATCTGGACCTCATTATGTAGCCAGTCTGGCCTTGAATTCACTGTGATGCTCTCACCTCAATTTTAAGTGTGGGTCACAGCCCACAGCTCCTTCTCCCTGACACTTTTTGAGACAAAGTCTCACTCAGTCTAGGTTGACCTGAATTCACTCTGTAGCCCAGCAATCCTCCCACAGGTCTAATCCAGGCTCCTGGAGGTGATTGGTCTTTAGTATCCCTGCAATGGGATTATAGCCCCAGTGGTGGGCCCTCCAGGAGTCTCGGAGACTGAGAGTGGGACTTTGTGACAAAGGAAGAGGAAGGCAATTGTGTTTATGCAGCAGGGCTCATTCAGATGGCTAGCAGGAAGCAACAGAATATACTGTACTGAAAACAAATCTTTTAAATTTATTTTTATTAGATAGGGACAACTTAGTATGTTAACAACACATGTTGGTACCATTTCCCTCATTCCTGCCACTTTCTCGAAGAGGCCCTCCTCACTGGGGATCAATCCCATGGGGACTGTGGGTCGTGCATTGTGGGGGCAGCCATCAGTTATGGGGAAGAGGCAATGCCTCTGTGCATAATGTCCCATCTTGTGGCTCTAGCAATCTTCCCACCCCCTTTTCCACAAAATTCCCTGAGCCGTGTTAGGTGCATTTTAAGTCTACTTCAATGATGGGCTCTTAGGAGCCTCTGGGTCTCTGCTTTGGTAGGTGTTGAGTGTCCTCAGTGTCTTTCAGCCTTGTGCTGATATCAGGTTCACCAAGAAAACTGCACTCTTGCTCATTTTCCAGATTCCTCTGTGGTTTTGGCTGGGGCTGGGGTGAAGCGTGCTGGGTCATTTACCTTCTCTGGTACCATTCCCATCTGCAAAAGAGAAGTAGAATGTCCAACGGACAGTAACATCAGCACCTGTTAAATGGGATAACCATTATTAATTTAGAGAGAATTTAAAGGGTGTAGACCCTCTTATAGCCCAAGATTAGTGGGAGCTTGACATTGGAAAACAAAATTGTTATCTGGATGTGATACTGACTTGTTTCCCAGTTCCAGATTTGGTTTCCTTTCCACTGAGTGGATCCGTTAGCCAACCCAAGAGCAGTTGGTTTCCTAAGGTGGCTGTATGCCACTATTGTACTTGTGTGAGCATCATGTCTGGTTGCTTACTTCTGAGTAGCTTAGACTTTGAGTTGCTCTGACAGATGTTGGCCACTTTACCCTGGTAACTCACATAGTGCCTTCCAGCATTAGGTAGGCTAACTGTCTGGGGACTGGTTCTCTTCTAGATTCCAGCCAGGTCACTCCATGGTCTGTGCCGACAGCATCTTCAGCAGTAGGGTCTTACCATTAACCTCTGGTGGGTAATCAAGTGCTCTGACAGAAGTCTGTCTTGGTTGTTTTGGGAGACCTTGTAGGTCTCTCCGATCAACATGTTAACCATGTCTTAGTACAGGGAATTATAGGCCAGTACCAAGGGAAAATAAAAAGACAGGAAAAAAAAAAAAAAAAAGAGAGAGAGAGAAACAGGAGAAATTTAAAGTTAGGCTTCATCTCACCCTCTCCAGGGCCCTTCGATTCAGGTGGTCCCCCTAAGGTCCTGTTGAGGGTTCAACCTTTTAGTGTAACTTCCAGGATATAGGATTCTATAGTACCAGTTAAATTTGGGTTCAGTTTTGGGTCCCTCCCCCCCCCCCCCGCGCACGCACTTTTCCCCTTCCCCCAATTCTTACCTTCCCTATTGTACAAGCCTTGAGATGCTGTTCAGGTATGTCAGCAACTCGGGCTGATCTAGGTTAGGAACTGCAGATGAGGGAGACCATGTAATGATTGTCTTTCTGTGACTGTGTGAGTATGATCACTGAGTGTGATCTGTTCCAAGTTCAACCATTTTTCTACAAATTTCATTGTGTCATTTTTTCTTACTGCTGAGTAGAATTTCATCATGTAGATATACCACATTTTGGTTAGCCATTCGTCCAATGATGGGCAGCTGGCTTGATTCCAGTTCTTAGCTATTATGAATTGAGCAGCTATAAACATGGTTCAGCAAATATCTCTGAACTGAGATGTGGACCTTTTAGGGTGAATATCCAGTAAGGGAATAACAGGATCTGTTGGTACCTCTATATTCATCCTTTTCAGGAATCTCCATATTGATTTCCATAGTGGTTGAACCAGCTTACATTCCCACCGACAGTGAATGAGTGTTCCTATTTCTCCATATCCTCACCAACATTTGTTTTCACTTGATTTTTTAATGTTTGCTATCCTTACTGGGGTAAAGTGGAATCTTATAGTTGTTTTAATTTGCATTTCCATAATGGTTAGGGATGTTGACCATTTTCTTAAGAGTGTGATAGCCATTTGTAATTCTTCCTCTAAGAACTCCATGTTCAGTTCTCTGCCACACTTTTGGAGTGGGTTGTTTGATTTTTTTTATTGTTTAGTTGTTTTGAATTCTTTGTAGATACTTGATATTAGGCCTCTGTCAGTTGTATAGCTGGTGAACATTTTCTCCCATTCAGTGGGTAATCTATTGGCCCTGCTTATGGTATGTTTGTCTGTACAAAAGCTTTTTTAGCTGCATGAAATACCATTGGTTGTTTAATTTCCTGGGCCACTGGGGTTTTGTTCAGGAAGTCTTTTCCCAGTCCTATATCATGGAGCATGCCTCCTATTTTTTCTTCCAGTAGTTGAAGATTTTGAGGTCTTTAATCCATTTGGACTTGATTTTTGTGCATGGAGAAATGAATGGGTCTAATTTAATTGCTCTACATTTGGTCATCCAATTTGTCCAACATCATTTGTTGAAGATGCTGTCTTTTCTTCAGTCTACATTATTGGCACCTTTGTCAAAGATCAGGTAGCTATAGTCACTTGACCTAAGGTCTGGGCCTTGAATTCTCTTCCATTGGTCTATGTTTCTGTTTTCATTCCAGTACCATGCTGTTTTTGTTACTATGCATTTGTAATATAGCTTAAGATTGTGTACGGTGCTACAGCCAGAAGTTTTATTTTATTTTATTTTTGTTGAAGATGTTTGGATATCCGAGGCCTGATGGAATTCTATATGAATTTTGAGATCATTTTTTTCAATCTCTGTGAAGAATGATGCTGGTATTTTTATTGGTATTGCATTAAATCTGTATGTATGTTGCTTTTGGTAGAGTTGCCTTTGTCACAATATTAACTCTACCTATCCAGAAGCATGGGAGGTCTTTCCATCTTCTCAAGTCCTCCTCGATTTCTTTCTTGAGTGTTTTAATGGTTTCACTATATGGGTCTTTCACATCCTTGGTTAGTGTTATTCCAAAGTACTTAATTGTTTTTGTTGCTATTGAAAATGGCACAGCCTCACTGATTTCTTTCTCTGTATATTTGTCCTTTGCATATAGAAAAGCTACTGATTTTTGTGCATTGATTTTGTATCCTGCCCCTTTGCTGAAGGAATTAATCATCTTTAAGCTTTGAGATGGAGACTTTGAGGTCGCTTATGTACAGGATCATGTCATCTGCAAATAGGGCTAACTTGACTTCTTCCTTTCCAATATGAATCCCTTTTAGTTCTTTTTACTAATCTTTTATTTTATTGATTTATTTGACAGAGGAAGAGGAAGAGAGAGAGAGAGCCCTTTTATTTTGTTCACCTGTCTTATTGCTTGGGTTAGTACTTCTAGTACCATGTTGAAGAGCAGTGGTGAGAGTGGGCACCCTGTCTTGTTCTCAATCCCAGGGGGGACTCCTTGAGTCTTTCCCCATTAAGTATTTTTTGGGCTTTAGGGGCTTTATATGTAGCCTTTATTTTGTTGAGAAATAAACCCTCCATGCCTATTCTTTCCCGTGTTTTGATCATGAAATGATGTTATATTTTGTCAAAGGCCTTCTCTGCATCAATTGAGATAATCATGTGGTTATTAAGGTTAAGTTTATTTATGTGGTATATTACGTTAATTAGTTTCCACATGTTGAACCATCCTTGCAACCCTGGGATGCAGCCTACTTGGTCAAAGTGGATAATGCTTTTGATGTGTTGTTGAACTCGCTATGCAAGGATTTTATTCAAGAGCTTTGCATCTAAGTTCATCAGGGATATAGTTTTCTTTTCCTGTTGCATTTCTGTCTGTTTTTGGTATTAGGGTGATGCTAGCTTCATAAAAGGAGTTGGGGAGAATTCCCTGGTCTCCAATTGGGTGAAACAATTTGAGAAAAATTGGTTTCAGTTCTTCAATGAAGAATTGATGGAATGTGGCTGAGAAGTCATTTGGTCCTGGATTTTTCTTTTTGGGAGTTTTTGTTTGTTTGTTTGTTTGGTGAGGTATGGTTTCACTCTAGCACAGGCTGACCTGGTATTCACTATGTAGTCTCAGAGTGGCCTTGAATTCACAAGGATACTCCTACCTCTGCCTCCCAAGTGCTGGGATTAAAGGTGTGCACCACCACACCCGGCTCTTTGGGGAGGTTTTTGATTACCTTTTCAATTTCCATGGAAGTGACAAGTTTGTTTAGGAGATTAATCTGCTCTGGGTTTAGTTTTGGTAGGTGGTATGTATCTAGGAATTCATCCATTCCTTCCAAATTATCCAGTTTTGTGGAGTAGAGGTTTTGGAAGTATGTCCCAATGTTTCTTCCAATTTCATTGATGTCTGTTGTGATCTCTACTTTTTCACTTCTGATTTTGTTAATTTGAAACTATTCTCTCTCTCTCTCTCTTTTTTGGCCTGATAAAACTGACCTGGGGTTTGTCAATCTTGTTTGTTTTTTCAAAGAACCAGAGCTTCATTTCATTAATTTAAAAATTGTTTTCTTAGTTTCCAATTCATTAATTTCTGCTCTAATCTTGATTATTTCTTTCTGCCTGGAGTTCTTTCTGTTAGAGTCTTCTTGGTTTTCCAGTGCCTTTAGGTGAACAGTTAGGTTATTAATTTGGGATCTCTCTGTCTTTTTAATGAAGGCATTTAGTGCTATGAATTTTCCCCTTAGTACTGCCTTCATTGTGTCCCAGAAATTTTGGTAGGTTGTGTTTTCATTATCATTCAATTCTAGGAATTTTACAATTTTTAAAAAAATTTCTTACACAACCCATTCATTGTTTAAAAGTGTATTATTTAGTCTCCAGGAGCCGATGGAGTTCTTGATGGGTCTCCTGTTGTTAATTTCTAGCTGTAAAGCATTGTGATTTGACATGATGCAGAGATTAGTTCAATTTTCCTGACTTTATGGAGGCATGCTTTATGGCCTAATATACGGTAAATTTTGGAGAAGGTCCTGTGGGCTGCTAAGAAGAATGTATATTCTGTAGAGTTAGGGTGGAATGTTCTGTAGATGTCTGTTAGGTCTAGTTGATCTATGATATTGTTGAATTCTATTATTTTCCTGTTGATTTCCTGCTTGGATGGTCTATCTATTGATGATAGTGGAGTATGGAAGTCTCTATGATGGTATTGGTGTCAAGTACATTTTGCTTTATAAACTGTGGTACACCTGTGTTTGGTGCATCTATGATTGTGATGTGCTCATGTTGGAGCATTCCCTCAATGAGTAAGAGGTGACCTTCTTTGTCCTTTTTGATTACTTTTGGTTTGAAGTCTATTTTATCAGATATTAATATAGCAACACTGACTTATTTTTTATTTCCATTTGTTTGGAATATCATTTTCCATCCTTTCACCCCAAGGAAGTGTCTATCTTTAGTGGTGAGGTGGGTTTCTGAAAGACAGCAGCTAGCAGGGCCCAGTTTATTGATCCACCCTGATACCCTGTGTCTTTTTATGGGTGAGGTTTGAATTAATCCCTGCCATAATAAGGTGTTTTATGGGGTTCGGTGCTCTCTTGTGTTTTGTACTATGTTGAGCCTGGTCTATTTTTGGTTATTATGATGTTCTTCTTGTTGGCTCTTGAGATTGGTTGTTTGACTGTCCTGTGTGGAGTATTCCTTCAAGTATTCTCTGTAGGTTTGGCTTTGTGTTCATATACTCATAAAGTTGACTTTTTTCATGGAAAATTTTCTTTTCACCTTCAGAGGGATACTTTTGCTGGGTAGAGTAGCTTGGGTTGTAAGGCATAGGTTTCTGTTTATGTTGTTGTTTTTTTTGTTTTTTTGTTTTTCGAGGTAGGGTCTCACTCTAGCTCAGGCTGAACTGGAATTCACTATGTAATCTCAGAGTGGCCTTGAACTCATGGCGATCCTCCTACCTCTGCCTCCCAAGTGCTGGGATTAAAGGCATGTGCCACCATGCCCAGCTGGAAGCCATAGTTTTTTAGACTTTGAAGTGTTCCATTCCAGGCCCTTCTGGCTTTCAGGGTTTCCATTGAGAAATCTGAGGTAATTATGATTGGATTGCCTTTGTATGCTATGAGTTGCTTCTCTCTTGCTGTGTTTAGCATTCTCTCTTTGTTTTCATTGTTAAGAGTTTTAAGTATGATGTGTCTTGTAGAGTTTCTTCTTTGGTCCTGTCTGTTTGTTGTTCTGTGGGCTTCTTGTATTTGAATGGGCCTCTCTTTTGAAAGATTGGGAAATTTTTCTTCAATAATTTTGTTGAATATGTTCTGTATGCCTCTGGCCTGGATTTCCTCTCCTTCTGATATACCCATGATCCAGATGCTTGGTCGTTTTAGGGTATTCAATGGTTCCCTAGTATTCTCTTCACTTGATTTTTTTGAACTTAGTGAAGATTTTGGCCTCCCAATCAATTTCTTCTGTCTTGTCTTCCAGGTCAGAGGTCTGTGTCCCACATGAGTAACTGTGTTGGTGAGGGGTTCTAGACAGATTTTTATAACTTCTATTTGATTTTTGTTTTCTGTTGTGTTATTCTGCGCAATTTCAGTTTGAGTTCTAATTTTCTTGATGCTTCCTGGAATTAATTCTTGCATTTGATCATTTCTTCATTAAGTTTAGTCAATCATTTGTTGAGATCTTCCATTTCTTGATTCACCTTCAATTCGTTCATATCTCTTTTGAGGGTTCTAACATTTTCTTCAATCAAGTTAAACCTTCTGTCAAAAGCTGAACACTCTAAGAGACATTTCTGTTCAATTTCATTGATACAATTGTTGGTTCCTTTATGATTTGCTTCCAGTTCAGCAATTTTTTTGATCATTGGCTATTGTATTTTCATTTTAAGAGTGAATTTCTGTTGATTTATCTGGAGGTTTCCATTGTAGGACTAGGCATCCTTGGTAGAGATTTCTCAGTTTTCTGACTTTCCTTGCCCTTTTTGCATTGTTGTCTACCCATTTTAGGGAGATTCTAGCTTATTAAGGATGAAGCAAGCTTTTATCTTTTGGCCTGTGCACCCTCTGACTAGGTGAAATGGGATGTTGGTACCCAGTGTCCAGTCAGGATACAAGAACAAAAGACCTGATTGCACAGTCCACACAGGGACCGACCCTCCCCAAGCAAGGCACAATGGGACCTACCAGGACCAGAGAACTGGGAGGAGCCAAGAAACAGGGATCTGGACTACTCACTCCTCACAGTGCCTGCCAGCACACTCTCCAGCCCAGTGAACCTAGACAAGAGAGCTGGCAGGAGCAGGGAAAAAGGGATCTGACCTACGCATTCCAGGCCACGGCCCTGCACACACACTGTCCCACCAACTGGCATTGTGAACCTGGATCAGGAAGCTGGGAGGAGGAGGGAAACAGGTCTCTGGAAACAAATCTTTAAATATTTTTATTTATTATCAGTGAGAGAGAGAGAGAGAGAGAAACTGAAGGGGTGGAGAGGTGTACTCTGCCACTGCAAATGAAATCCAGATGCACGTGCCACTTTGTGCATCTGGCTTTAGGTGGGTGCTGAGGAATTGAACTCAGGCTGGTAGGCTTTGCAAGCAAGTGCCTTTAAGAGCTGAGCCATCTCCCTAGCCTCCTGGAAACAAATCTTTAATGTACAGATAACAGGCTTAAATGACAGACTGCAACAACTTAATCTTCATTGCAAAAATAGAATATGAAAAACCAAGGTGCCTTAACTCCTCCAGAAATGAATCCTACAGTGGGGTGTGGTTGTGCACACCTTTAATCCCAGCACTTGGGAGGCAGAGGATTGCCATGAGTTTGAGGCCACCCTGAGACTACATAGTGAATTCCAGGGCTAGAGTGAAACCCTATCTCAAGCCCCCAACCCCCCCCCCAACAAGAAGAAAAAAAAGAATCCTACATACATGGTCTTTCATAAGAGTGAATTAAAAAAAATTTTTTTTTGTTCAGTTTTATTTATTTATTTGAGAGTGACAGAGAGAGGAAGAGGCAGATAGAGAGAAAGAGAGAGAATGGGCGTGCCAGGGCCTCCAGCCACTGCAAACGAACTCCAGATGTGTGCGCCCCCTTGTGCATCTGGCTAACGTGGGTCCTGGAGAATCAAGCCTTGAACCGGGGTCCTTAGGCTTCACAGGCAAGCACTTAACCACTAAGCCTTCTCTCCAGCCCCATAAGAGTGAATTTGATGAAGTCCAGGAAGCTAAAAAAAATTATAAGCATGTTCAAAGAAATCAAAGACAGAAATAGAAACGAAAGGTGCATTGAAATAAGGAAGGAGATAAAGGATATGAAATAAGAATCCAATAAAGGAGTGGAAGCACTGAAGAAAAACTAAACTGAAATACTGGAAATGAATAACATAGTCAATCAAGCCAGGCATGGTGGCAAGTGCTTTTAATACCAGCACTTGGAGGCAGGGGTTGCAGGATCATCATGAATTAAAGGCCACACTGAAACTACATAGTGAATTCCAAGTCAGCCTGGACTAGAGGGAGACCCCAACTCAAAAGAAAAGAAAAAAATAACATATTAAACTACAGAATGCTGGCAAAAGCTACGTTTCATGCAGCCCTGGGGTAAAAAGAAGTTATCAGTGGTGATAAACAACAGTGGACAAGGCAAGGCTTAAGTTTGACCAGCCAGGCCAAATAAGCCAACGGTTACAATAGTGCTACATCTGTTATGGTGGAAACCAAAGGCTCTCTATTTGCCCTGAGGACCTCTCCATGGGGGAAAATAGATGCCTGGTACTGAACACGTAGGCCCGAGCCCTAGAGGTATAACACCTACTGCTATCTGGCTAAATGCATATATTATGCTCACCAAACTGCTCTGTAAGTGCTTTCCTTTACATTCATACCCATATGTTAATTCTACTCTCACTTTTGGTTAGCAAAGATTCTCTTTTCAGATGTCACTGACCAGTGGGATGACTCAAAAGTCACCACAGTGCTGAGATGAAGTGACAGAGGAGTGTTTAGCACTTCTGCAATGGGTGTTGACCTGACCCTTGGAAGTGACAGGGCTTTGCCTAGACCGCATCTGGCAGCCAATGCTGAAGACTGTGAGCTGGCTCCAAGCTTCATTCCTCAGGGGAGGCCAAAGTCAGCTATGCTTGACAGGGACTTGAGGTTGGCTCTCCACAGGTACGGAGAACTTGGTTGTTATCAACTTCCTCATAGAAAGGCAAGCCAGAGTGACCCAGCTGGGGATTGAGTATGTGGCTTAATCACAGACACATGAAGCTGAGGGGGACAATTTAATGCCACAAACAGAGCCATCACCTTGCGAGGGTTCTGCATTTTTATGTTTTTTTTTTTTTTTTTTTTTTTTGCTAAGGTCTCACTCAGCCTATGCTGACCTGGAACTCATTCTGTAGCTCCAGGCTATCAGTCATGGTGATCCTCTCTCTAAACGTGAGCTTAGCTCAGGTTCGGGGGATCCCCTAATCTTCCCCCGCGGGCAGAGGCATTGGCCTGCACCCGGTCCCCTGGCACAATGTGGTCTCCCTAGCCAGCAGAGGGCGCCTCGGGCTCACCTTGTCCCCTGTCCCCTGGAGGAGGAGGGTGGTGGAGCCATGCCCAAGCCCAGCTGGACGTGGTTAGGTGAGTGCGGCTCCGCAGCGGGGAGTCGTGCTCCAGGCAGACTGAGCGCCCACGGTGAACAGACAGACCTCCTGGACCGTGGCTTGCAGGGGTGGCCCGAGGACTCCAGGATGGTCCCCACGCCTCCCCTCCTCCCGCCACTCGCCACCCTCACATGCCTGTCTGGGATCTGCTGAAGAGGCGGGACACAGGTGACCCTCTCAGGAAGATCTAGGAGACAGTTGGCCACACCCTGTGTAGTTCAAGACCAAGAGTCCTCTAGTTCTCCTGCGGGCTGCGGTGTTCCCTTGGACTCCCTTTCCCCATTGTGCAGTGTGGTCTCCGGTCCAGCAACGGGCTCACCCTGTCCCCAGGACCGTGGAGGAGGGTGGTGTGGGGTGGATGCTGCAAAAGCTGCGGACCATGGTCGGTGAGTGCGGCTCCGCAGCGGGCATCGAGCTCCGGGAGGGCTGAGCGCCCAGCTGTCTGCGGAAAGACGCGCGTGGGGCTCCCGGGCGTCCGCGACCCTCGCAGGCCCCGCGCTGGGTGGGCGCGGCTGTCTGCCCGCGGCGAACAGACAGACCTCCTGGACCGTGGCTAGGAGGGGTGGCCCCAGGACTCCAGGGTGGTCCCCACGCCTCCCACTCCTCCCGCCACACTCTCCTGCCTTGGCCTAACCCTAACCCTAACCCTAACCCTAACCCTAACCCCCAGAAAGACCACGGGGAACCAGGCAAGAGAGTCAAGAGAAGGTTCTTAGCGAAGGTGCTGGTGTCCACCCAGGCCAGCCTGTCCTTTGGGCTCAGCAGGCGCAGGCGCTTGGGGACAGCGCGGCGGGAAGTGGACCTGCCCCTGAGCAGGGAAAGCAGGGCCTGGGGACTCAGGGGCGTGGGGGAGGCGGCAGGGGTGACCACCTGGGCGGGAAATGGACGCAGGTGTCCAGAGCCGGTGCCCATGGCTGATGGAGAGCTCTGCCTTGCAGACACTGGGGAGGGAGAGGCGGCGTGGAAGCTTGACTTGGCTGGGGGAGGAGGCCCGGGAAAACTCACACAGAGGATCTAAGGGGGCCTGTCTGCAGGTCAAGTCCCTTCCCTCACCAGTACCCTCAGCTGTGAGTGCTCATCCTGAGCCAGGCGGTGCCCAGGGTCAGTGAGCTTCAGGGAAAGCTCTGGAAGTTGAGTGCTGCCTCCATTTTGCTTTGGGAAGACCTGTGTGGCCACAAGTCTATCCTCAGTCTGTCCTTGGTGGTAGAGGACAGAGAATCTCTGGGGCTCACTGACTGACAGTAGCTGTTGGCTGAGGCACAGACCCCTCTCAAGGAAACATGAGAAGCAGGAGGAGACGTTTTTCTCTGGTCTCCTCACACACACGTGCAGGGGTGATACACATGTGCACACATGTGTATACACCACACACAGGTGCGTGTGTCACACAATGATCAATTATTCAGAAGTGAACAAAATTTATTTTCGCTTAAATGACCTCACAGGCAAACTACCAGTTACATGAAGGGGAAAGAAGATATAATCCAAACCTGTAGCCTTCAAATGTTAAGTCCCCTGTTCTGAGTAAATGCATTAAAGCCATAAGAAGAAACACATCCAGTAGTTCAAAAGCACTATTTTGGGAGAGGCAACAGGCAGAGGAGGAGGACAGGTGGGGGAGGAGAACAGGTAGTGGGAGGAGGAGGTGGGAAGGTGGAGGAGGAGGACAGGTGAGGGAGGAGGCCAGGTGGGGGAGGGGAGGAGAGTGTGGGTAGAGACCAGGTGGAGGAGGAGGAGGCCAGGTGGAGGTGGAGGACAGGTATTGGAGGAGGACAGGTGTGGGAGGAGGATAGATGGGGGAGGAGGACAATCCATGGAGGAGGAGAACAGGTGGAGGAGGAGGAGGACAGGTGGGGGAGGAGGCCAGGTGGGGGAAGAGAACATGTGGAAGAGCTGGGAAGGAGGAGGAAGAGGACAGGAGGAGGAGGACAGGTGGAGGAGGAGGAGAGGAGGAGGTGGAGGAGGGCAGATGGAGGAGGAGGAGGAGGAGAGGAGGAGGAGAGGAGGAGGAGAGGAGGAGGAGGACAGGTGGAGGAGGAGGACAGGTGGAGGAGGAGGACAGGAGGAGGAGGAGTTGGGCAGGTGGAGGGAAACAGGTGAAGACAAGAGGAGGAGGAGAATAGGTGGAGGAGGAGGACCTGTGGAGGAGGAGTTGGGCAGGTGGAGGAGGAGGACCTGTGGAGGAGGAGTTGGGCAGGTGGAGGAGGAGGACCTGTGGAGGAGGAGTTGGGCAGGTGGAGGAGGAGTTGGGAAGGTGGAGGAGGACAGGTGGAGGAGGAGTTGGGCAGGTGGAGGAGGACAGGTGGAGGAGGAGTTGGGCAGGTGGAGGAGGAGGACAGGTGGAGGAGGAGTTGGGCAGCTGGAGGAGGAGGACCTGTGGAGGAGGAGTTGGGCAGGTGGAGGAGGAGTTGGGAAGGTGGAGGAGGACAGGTGGAGGAGGAGTTGGGCAGGTGGAGGAGGACAGGTGGAGGAGGAGTTGGGCAGGTGGAGGAGGAGGACAGGTGGAGGAGGAGTTGGGCAGGTGGAGGAGGAGGACAGGTGGAGGAGGAGTTGGGAAGGTGGAGGAGGAGGACAGGTGGAGGAGGAGTTGGGCAGGTGGAGGAGTTGGGCAGGTGGAGGAGGAGGACCTGTGGAGGAGGAGGACCTGTGGAGGAGGAGTTGGGCAGGTAGAGGAGGAGGACAGGTGGAGGAGGAGGACAGGTGGAGGAGGAGGACCTGTGGAGGAGGAGTTGGGCAGGTAGGGGAGGAGGACAGGTGGAGGAGAGACCGGTGGAGGAGGAGGACCTGTGGAGGAGGAGGACAGGTGGAGGAGGAGGACAGGTGGAGGAGGAGGACAGGTGGAGGAGGAGTTGGGAAGGTGGGAGGAGGACAGGTGGAGGAGGAGGACAGGTGGAGGAGGAGTTGGGAAGGTGGAGGAGGAGGACAGGTGGAGGAGGAGGACAGGTGGAGGAGGAGTTGGGCAGGTGGAGGAGGAGTTGGGCAGGTGGAGGAGGAGGACAGGTGGAGGAGGAGGACAGGTGGAGGAGGAGTTGGGCAAGTGGAGGAGGAGGACAGGTGGAGGAGGAGGACAGGTGGAGGAGGAGTTGGGCAGGTGGAGGAGGAGGACAGGTGGAGGAGGAGGACAGGTGGAGGAGGAGTTGGGCAGGTGGAGGAGGAGGACAGGTGGAGGAGGAGGACAGGTGGAGGAGGAGTTGGGCAGGTGGAGGAGGAGGACAGGTGGAGGAGGAGGACAGGTGGAGGAGGAGGACAGGTGGAGGAGGAGGACAGGTGGAGGAGGAGGACAGGTGGAGGAGGAGGACGTGTGAGGAGGAGTTGGCAGGTGGAGGAGGAGGACAGGTGGACAGGTGGAGGAGGAGACAGGTGGAGGAGGAGTTGGGCAGGTGGGGAGGAGGACAGGTGGAGGAGGAGTTGGGCAGGTGGAGGAGGAGGACCTGTGGAGGAGGAGGACAGGTGGAGGAGGAGGACAGGTGGAGGAGGAGGACAGGTGGAGGAGGAGTTGGGCAGGTGGAGGTGTTGGGCAGGTGGAGGAGGAGGATCTGTGGAGGAGGAGGACCTGTGGAGGAGGAGTTGGGCAGGTAGGGGAGGAGGACAGGTGGAGGAGGAGTTGGGCAGGTGGAGGAGGAGGACAGGTGGAGGAGGAGGACAGGTGGAGGAGGAGTTGGGAAGGTGGAGGAGGAGGACAGGTGGAGGAGGAGACAGGTGGAGGAGGAAGTGGGAAGGTGGAGGAGGAGTTGGGAAGGTGGAGGAGGAGGACAGGTGGAGGAGGAGGACAGGTGGTAGAGGAGGACCTGTGCAGGAGGAGTTGGGCAGGTGGAGGAGGAGGACAGGAGGAGGAGGAGTTGGGCAGGTGGAGGAGGAGGACAGGAGGAGGAGGAAGAGGGGGCCAAGTGGAGGAGGAGGAGGATGTGGGCAGGTGGAGGAGGCAGACAATTAACTGGATCTTGCACTGCTGTTTTTCAGGAAAGCCAAAATCTTACTCCCTTTATCCTGGAATCTTTCCTGTGATAATTGTCATCTTGGTCTTCTTTAGGTAAGAATCCAGGCTTGTGAGGTGATCCGTGAGACCCTGTTCAGAACCTAGGCTAGTCCTGTCCCACTGCCCCAGCAATGACGAAGGCGCCCTCCACAATGACATACTCAGTTGTCAGCGCAGCTTTGGTGATGGCCTGCCCCGCCTTCTCCTGTTCCCTTAGTCAAGCCTCACCTGGGGACACCTGTCTCCCTCCCAGTTCACAAAGGGGTCTGAGGTCAGGACCAAGTCATTTCCCTCCCTCATCCTCAAGGTCAGCTCTGGGAAAGGCAAGCCTGGCAGCTGAGCTGCAGTCGCTTCAGGGCGCAGAAGTCCTTCACTCCTTGCACATCACCGCCGCTTTTCTGTGGACACAGCCGGGGAAACCACCCTGGCATGGCCTTGGGCTGTGTGCACCAGGCTGGGGCTAGGGTGAGGGCTGTGGTAGCACCTGTGGGTGTCTGTCTGCAGGCCCTCTTCTCAGGGTCCTCCCTCCTGCGCAACCCCTCCCACGGGATGTGGCTCGTGTGGCCTGGGCTGTGCAGAGTGGGCTCAGACTGCAGCCTCGCGTGGAAGGTCTGCTCACTGTGATGGCCCCAGCTGTGTGTTGTGAGCAGGAGACTCTGGGTCTCAGGTTTGGATCCTGAACAGCTGCCTCCCATGTCCTTCCTTCCCACAGCTATGGGTTCCTGAGCCACTTCCTGAGAAGCCCAAGAGCCTCTGAGACCTGGTGAGAAAAAGATGCAGGGTGGGGAAGGGGAGATGGGACAGCAGCTGGGTGACTTGTCTACTGCGCTACTCTCTGGGCTCTGCCTGGTTCCCCACATGGGTGCGTTTAGCTGCCTGGATGCCTGGAGCAGACTCATCTGCTTCTTCTTGCCTTTTAGGACCCCGGGGACACTGCTGCACCCACATATCTATTCACATCATTCTCTTTCCTGACCTCCAATCCTAAATCTGGGCTTTCCTGAGTTGGACACCCCAAGAGCAGCTCCTCCCCTCCCCCCACCTGAGCACTGTGAAGCTGCCCAGGTTTGAGGCCAGCCCCATCCTCACTGTCCCTGATCCTGTCATTCCGTCTTTCAGGAGGCACCCCTGGGCTTCGCTCTGTCCTCCTGGGCCTGTCCACACCATGTAGCGCCCTCATGCTTCTCTTTCTGCCCTGACCCTCTCTCCCCACAGTCGCTAGTGACCTTCTAATACAAAAGGTAGGTGGCCCTGTGGGGTCTCATCTTGCCTACAGGTCCTTACCATCAGCGCCTTGTGTCTGAGCTCCGGCAGGAGCAGGAGCATACAGTTGGGTCTGAGCTCCTGAAATTTGCCTTTGCTGTGCCAAGACCAGGACCTCTCTCGCCTCCTTCCTGCTAAGTCCCTCCCGTCTGTGGAGCACTGCCGCCCAGCACCCATTCCTGTCCCCATGTGTGGGGAGACATCACTTCCTTGCTGACTCTGAGCTGAGGGGGTGTCCCTGGATGTCTCTTATATTTCCGGATTTTTTGTTTGTTTGTTTTTCGATGTAGAGTCTCACTCTAGTCCAGGCTGACCTGGAATTCACTATGTAGTCTCAGGGTGGTCTCGAACTCTGGCAATCCTTCTACCTCTGCCTCCCAAGTGCTGGGATTAAAGCATGTGCTACTATGCCCAGCTATTTCTGGTTTTTAAGGGTGGCTCGAGGCTGAGACACCTCCACTCTTAGGAACTCCTCATGACCTGGGGTTCCTTTTAGCTTGGCTGGGAGTTTCAAACACCCACTGACCCATTAGATGATAGGTATGTCACCTTCTGAGCCTGTCACCACTTCTGCCTCTGCTTATGTCTCATGACCACACGTATCAGACCCAACCTCTTTTTTATTTTATTTATTTATTTGAGGGAGAGAGAGAGAGACAGAGAGGGAGAGAGAGAATGGGCACTCCAGGGCCTTCTGCCCTGCAAATGAACTCCAGATGCTTGCACCACCTTACACATCTGGTTTATGTGGGTCTTGTGAAATCGAACCTGGGTCCTTTGGCTTTGCAGTCAAGTGCCTTAACCACTAAGCCATCTCTCCGGCCCCAGACCTCACATCTTGATGGGTAGGACTTGAGAACTTTCACCCTTCCCCCGCTCCATTCAGAAGTAGGTGATGAGCACGAGAGCTGGGCTCTTCAGCAAACCCGGACTGCACTATTTGACACTAGTGTGTTGTCATGTGACAGGGACACAGGCAGGTACCAGGCATTTCCATGGCAATGCTGTTCTGTGAAGTCCACTCTCAGGTACCACAGGACCCCTTCCACTGAGCTCCGTGTGCCCGCATCGTCAATACCCCAGGTGTGGACATGTCTCTTGTGTTCTCCTTTTACAGTGTGGTCACTGCTGGAGAGCGGGATGCTCGGGAAGTGGTCACCTTGTCAAGGTATACTGCCCTTACGTCCTGGGATGAGAGGATGGGACAGAGGGGAGTGCATTGCTGGGATATGGGAAGTTAGGTAGTCCCCCTCCTGTGGCTGAGGTGACACAGAGAGAGACAGACTGTGTCTCTTGCCCAGGTTCTGCTCTGGTCTTATTTGTTCTGCCAACACTGAGAGACCAGAGTATAGCCAGTGCTTTGTTTAAGCAGCCACATGTCACTGGCATTTAAGAGGGTGACTGCCAGTCTGCTTCCTGGTACTAGAAACCAGCTTACAAGCAGTGATGTGGAGCTGTTAAAGCTAAAGCCATCTTGAGCAACTAGATGGAGGTGGCCCCTCTCATTTACAAAGAAAAAAAGCCAGGTATGGTGGTGCACACCTTTAATCCCAGCCCTGGAGAGGCAAGGTAGGAGGATTGCCCTGAGTTCGAGGCCAGCTTAGGACTACATAGCAAGTTCCATGTCAGCCATGGTCTGGAGCGAGATCCTACCTCAAAACAAAAAAAAAAAAAACCTTTGTCTTAATTTTTATTTATTTACGTGTGTGTGTGAGTCTGTACACATGCTCCATGATCTATTACCACAGCAATGAATGCTCTTTTGGCTTTATGTGAACTCAACCTGGGTTGGCAGGCTTTACAAGCAAGCACATTTAACTTCTGAGCCATCTCTGTCGCCTGCTCCTCTTCTTTTTTGTTACTTTTTTTTATTTTGGAGACCTGGTTTTGCTATGCAGCCCAGAGTGACTTGGAACTTGTAGTCCTCCTGTCCCAGCATTCTGAATGCCGGGGTTACAGGTGTGTGCCATTGATCCACTTGTGGTGAAACATGTCAAACCTGAGCTGACCATCATCATCTCAGCTGCTCGGCGCACTCGGCACATTCAGTCTGTTGTGCGGCCATCACCACCATCCATCTCTGCAGCCTTCCGTCTTGCAGAACTGCCCCATGAAACAGACTCTTTTTTTCGTGTTTGTTTTTTTTCTTTCCTGTTTGGTTTTTCAAGGTAGGGTCTCACTCAGGCTGACCTGGAATTCATTATATAGTCTAAGGGTGGCCTCGAACTCATGGCGATTCAGCTACCTCTGCCACCCAAGTGCTGGGATTAAAGGTGTGCACCACCACATCTGGCTTGAAACAGACTCTTTGTGTCCTGCACACCCAGGCCCTGGCATCCACTCTCCACCTTCTTTCTTTCTGGAAATGCCACTGTACATTGGCACCTCCGCTGGGCAGAATCTGCAGGCTCTGCTCTGGATTTTTCAGACTCACTCCCAGCCTGTAAAAGCTGTGACAGGAAATGCAAGTCGAGGCTGTCCCTGGCAGGAAGAAAGAGCCCTGGATCTTTTGGGGGAGAGAGGCCTTAAGTGGTCCCAGACTTGCATGGACAGCACTTTATGTCCCTGTTTCGGCTGACCTATGACATCAGAGATAGAAGGCCTTGGTGCCACCAGACCTGCCCCTGTCCTCAGCCAGGAAGGGCCACATGGGATGACTGGTATCTAACAGGGACAGAGACCTTGCTCTGAACCCTCCTGCTTGAGAGTTAAAGGAGTTCTTAGATCTTTGAGCCTTAAATGGGGTTGGGGGGCTCTGAGTTCATCTCCTCACCTTACAAATACTGAACCAGAGACTGTGAGCTCCTGCTTTTGTCTTTCCCTGTTTCCTGTGATTCCAGGCTGATTTGACAATGTCGTATGCTCAGGGTGCCCTGTGTGGGTGTTTGTCTGGACTGCAGGGTTCCTTGTGATGTACATCCCAAATGACCCAGTTACCGTGTTTTGTTTTTGCAGGATGATCTACACCCAGCCAAAGGTGCTAACACCTGCGTGAGTAGATTCACTGAAACTCACTGTCATGTAAAACTTGCTACAAAGACTCTAAGAAAATGATTTCCTTGGCCTGGGGAGTAGCTAATAGGCATAAGGCCCTGGGTCAGGAAGACTTGCCTTAAATCCCAATTTAGCTGCTATGTCAGCCTGTCTGGTGCCTGAATCTGGACACCCACATCCTGTTCTATTTCTCGCTCTCCTGCTCTTGGTGGCCTGTTTCTCATCTCTCGCCCATCAAGGAATGTTGAGAGTAGTGGTGGGTCCTCGTGATGAGTGCTTCCTTCCTACCCTTGCTGACGAATCTCAGCTTCCTCGGTGGCCCAAGAGCCCTGGTGGTCAGGGAGAGCCGCTGCTGCTGGCCGAGTCCCAGTGGAAGGTTGCTCAGCCTGGGAACTGGGGAGAAGCGGGCTGAGGAAGGGGTTCTCAGGCCCCCGGGGTGCAGGCGCGTGCGTCACGTGCTGCACGTGGCTCTCTCCCCGTGCAGTAGGAGTGATGTCCTTATCCTGACTCCATGGCTGGCTCCCATTGTGTGGGAGGGGACCTTCAACATCGACATCCTCAATGAGCAGTTCAGGCTTCGCAACACCACCATTGGACTAACCGTGTTTGCCATCAAAAAGTAAGACATGCCCGAGGGAAGGGGCCAAGGTAGATCAAGCCCTGCCTTGTGTTCAGGGTGCCATGGGGGAGGGGCTCCTTCACTGGGCCACCTTGCTGAGCTCAGGGGCATCACTGGGTCAGTGAACCCAGCTCCATCGCCCTCTGGAGGCGGCACTGCAGCAGGCCTGGCAGCTCCCAGGGATGAGACCTCTGGGCCAGCTGC
Organism: Dipus sagitta; assembly: GCA_036346955.1. Lineage (NCBI taxonomy): Eukaryota > Metazoa > Chordata > Mammalia > Rodentia > Dipodidae > Dipus > Dipus sagitta. The sequence goes on along the minus strand of CM070770.1, from coordinate 147,779,108 downwards.
CCCTCCCTCTGTGTCTGCCAGGAAGCACCTGCACCTGTTCCTTCTCTCTAGGGACCATCTCCCCTTCCCTGCCTACCGTGACAGAACTGATACTTGCTGTACTAGCATTTGTTTGGGACCCTTCTTAGGGACATAAATGGTTAATTGAGGGCTTTATTCATAGATACCTTCAAGCTTCTGAGAGGAAGGTTTGAGAAATAGAGACTCTCTCCTTTTCTATGATGGGACAGCAAAAGGAGAGAGCCACAAAGGAGGGGCATAGGTACCAGAACCTCCAGGGTGCCAAACAGTTTCACCAGGCTATAGAGAGGGGAGCCCTGTGGACCAATGTGATGCTCAGGCCAGGACAGGAGTGGGGGTGTAGAATGTGGTAGAACAAGGCTGCCATTGTATGGGGATGCCATGGCAAAGGTGGTTTGCTGGGTTGCCATGGCCAAGGGGTGCCTGCAAGGGATCTGCCTGCAGCTCCAGAGGAGGTGGCTACTCAGCTCTGCTGACAGGCTGAAAGCTTCCATGCCTCTGCCTCAGTGCTCCTTGCTAGGGTGAGTTGTTGATGGCCCCGCTTCTGTGATGGAGGAAGATGAGGGGGAGATAAGGCCACAGATCGGTCAGGATGTCTGGAGAGTGAGGCTGTGCTGCCTACAGCCTTCAGGAGGTCGTGGATTCCGCAGCCGGGGTCTGGGGCTCTGTGTCCCTGGCTCCTGACGATGCTGCATCTAAGGCTCTCCTTGCCCTCTCATCCCCCCTCATAGATATGTGGTCTTCCTGAAGTTGTTCTTGGAGACAGCCGAGCAGCACTTCATGGTTGGACACAGGGTCAACTACTATGTCTTCACTGACCGGCCAGCAGACGTGCCACAAGTGCCCTTGGGAGCAGGACGGCGGCTGGTGGTCCTGACCGTGCGCAACTACACTCGCTGGCAGGACGTGTCTATGCACCGCATGGAGATGATCAGCCGTTTCACGGAGCAGCGCTTCCAGCACGAGGTGGATTACCTGGTGTGTGCCGACGTGGACATGAAGTTCCGTGACCACGTGGGTGTGGAGATCCTGTCAGAACTCTTTGGAACTCTGCATCCTGGTTTCTATGGGAGCAGGCGAGAGGCCTTCACCTATGAGCGCCGGCCCAAATCTCAGGCCTTCATACCCCATGGGGAGGGTGACTTTTACTACATGGGGGCCTTCTTTGGCGGATCAGTAACGGAGGTGTACCGCCTCACCAAGTCCTGTCACGAAGCCATGGTGGTCGACCAGGGCAATGGCATTGAGGCCGTGTGGCACGACGAGAGCCACCTGAACAAGTACCTGCTATACCACAAGCCCACTAAGGTGCTGTCCCCAGAGTACATGTGGGACCAGCAGCTGCTGGGCTGGCCCTCCGTCATGAAGAAGCTGCGATATGTGGCCGTGCCCAAGAACCACCAAGCAATCCGGAACTGATGGCCAGGGTCTCAGGAGTGTTGGGAGGCCAGGCCTATGGCCCTAGTTCTCTCAGGTCAGCACAGAGCTGAAGTGTTTGGGGGGAATTGCTACAGTGTCACCCTCTACTCTACCTCAGATCCTAGCAAGTCTAGCTCCATCTTGCCTGTCACACACTCAGCCCCAGGCCTGGGCCTCATAGAGTGGCTACCACCTTCAGCTCCTAAGGCCCTCAGCTCTGTGTCATTCCCTGAGCTGACAGAAGAAGGCATGGAGTCTTCCACAATGAAGAAGAAACCTTGTTACTCCTTCACCTGAGTGACCTATTTGCCTGGGGCCAATCCTTTCCTTTCTGAAAGTCCTGACTACTGGACAGTCAACTCAGTAGCAGGCAGACAAGGAGGATGAATCATGACCTCAGGCACCAGCCATGCTTGGCTTTGATCTAGCCCAGTTTGGGTGGAGTAGTCCCTGTTGGCTATTGTCTCTGTTTATTTTTGGTTTACTTAGAATTTGCCAGTTCTGTGCTGGAGAGATGGCTCAGTGGTTAAAGGTGCTTGCTTCTTAAGCCTAAAGGCCTGGATTTGATTCCCTATCATCCACATAAAGCTAGATCAACAAGGTGGCACACTTTGTCTGGAATTTGTTTGCAATAGCAGAAGACCCTTGCTTGCCCATTCTCTCTCTTCTTTCTCTCTCAACAATCTCTCAAATAAGTAAATATGTACTAAATATGTTTTGAAAGCTGGAGGGATGGTGTAGTAGTTAAGACATTTGCCTGCAAGCCAACGGACCCAGGTTCAATTCCCCAGGACCCACAGAAGCCAGATGCACAAGGTGGCACATGCGTCTGGGGTTTGTTTGCTATGGCTGGAGGCTCCGGTGTGCCTATTCTCTGTCTCTGTTTCTCTTTCTCTCAAATAAATAAAATATGTTTTGGGGTCTGGATAGATGGTTCAACAGTTAAAGGTACTGTCTTGCAGAATATAATCTGCTTGAAAAAATTAAATGAACATGTAATGGGCTGTAGCAACTTAATCATTGCTGCCATTTTTCTTTGAAAATAAAGGCTTGAGTAAGTCATTCCTAATCTATATTATACTCTCACTTAGAGACAGAAAACCATGTATGACCAATACATTTAATTTCATCATAGAGACTACATATTGTACCTCTTTGCCAATGTTAATTCATGCTGCTGCCTTAGGATCACAGTGCATAGAAACCTGATATGAACAGTTGTGGTGACTTTAATAGTAATGGTGGATCCCTTACTTTACTGATAATCCCATGATAACTGATGCCTTAATCTGTCGCAGGAGTTAATGACCCCTCCCTATATTACTGCCCAACATATTTCCTGACACCTGCACAAATACTGCATGACTGATTGAAGCATTTTGACTGCTTGATCAGTAATTCCACATGTAACAATGCACTCGAGTAAATATGCAGTGAAAAAAGTAATCTTTGGGCTTGCAGAGCCTGACAGCCTATGTTCTGATGCCCAGCACCCATGAAAAGCCAGGCGCACATTCGTCTGGAGCTTGTTTGCAGTATCAGGTGGCCCTGGCCTGCTCATCCTCTCTCTCTCCCACTTCTCAAATATATATATATTTCCTTGCTTATAGGTCACTTTTAAAGGTTAAAAGGTTCAAAGTTCAGAGATTGATCAACGTGCTCATTTTCTCTGTAGGACTATCTTCTATTAGGGTAACAGTGGCATCCATAAGTTTCAGTTTGGTACCACCATTTTGTTTTCTTGGGATTCTTGTTACATGTGCACACATAAAATGAATTATCTGGTGGTTATTCTTTTTTATTATCAGCTACGTATAGTGTATACAGCCATGATGGTACCATTGTTAGCCTTCTCCCTGTCGACCCCCATGAGGATTGTGGGTGTGTTGCATTGTGGGGGGGTGGCCATCAGTTATGGGGGAGTGGTGGTTATTCTCTAGGGCTAGAATGCATGCTAATAATGCTAAGACAAAGTAACTGGACAGAGAGTGCTGGGGTCCAGTCATCTGGGAGAATAGCTGTGGTGGGTTAAGTCAGGTGTTTCCCATAAACTCAGGTGTTCTGAATGCTTGATGCCCAGCTGGTGTCAATTTGGGAATTGGACCCTTCCCCTTGCCAGTGTTTGTCACACTCTCCTGCTGCTGTGGTCCGTTTGATGTTGGCCAGGAGGTGATGTCCACCCTCTACTCATGCCATGTTTTCCCCTGCCACTATGGAGCCTCCCCTCAAGTCTGTCAGCCAAAATAAACCCTTTCTTGCCATAGCAGCTCTTGGTCAGGTGCTTTGTGCCAGCAAGGAAAGGTAACTGCAGCAATAGGTAATCAAGATGTCAGCATTTCTGTACTCACGAGGATCATGGGAATGTTTTTACCAGTAAGCATGACCCGAGAAGAGTTCAGGGATGTTGACTACTAAACTTCAATCGAAGTTGGAAATTTCTTCTTCACATTTTTTTTTCTAGGTAGGGTCTCACTCTAGTTCAGGCTGACCTGGAATTCACTATGTAGTCTCAGGGTGGCCTTGAACTCATGGCAATCCTCCTCCTTCTGCCTCCTGAGTGCTTGGATTAAAGGCGTGTACCACCATGCCCAGATACTTTTTTCTTTCTAGGTAGGGTCTCACTCTAGCCCAGGCTGACCTGGAATTCACTATGGAGTCTCAGGGTGGCCTCAAACTCATGGCGATCTTTGCCCTTTGCCTCATGAGTGCTGGGATTAAAGGTGTGTGCTACCACGCCCAGCTCACTTTTTAGTTTTTTGAGGCAAGGTCTCATTCTAGCCCAGGATGGCCTCAAACTCATGGGGATCCTCTTACATCAGCCTCCCAAGTATTGTGTTTTTAAAGATGTGAGCCAGCACATCTAGCTTACTGTTTTGTAGTAATGGTGATTGGACTCAGAGTTACACAGCCCTGACATTTTTACATTCTTTGTTGTGTGTAGAGAGTGTGTGTGGTACGTGGTATGATGTGATATGTGTATAGTGTATGCATATGTGTGTGCAGATGAATGCACCCACACACGTGGAAGCCAGAGGAGTATGTCAGGTGCCCACATCCTTGCTCATCCACCTGCTCTCTTGAGATGGAGTCTTAACCCAATGCTGTTGTTTTTCCAGTTTTTCAGTCAGCCAGCCCCAAAGGACTCTCTGATCTCTACCTGGTGCCTGTGTTCTACTTCAGAGTATGTTAAAATGATATACTTGGGCTGGAGAGAATGACTTAGCGGTCAAGGCACTTGCCTGCAAAGCCTAAGGACCCAGGTTTGTTTCCCCAGAACCTACATAAGCCAGATGTACATGGTGGCACTTGCATCTGGAGTTCATTTGCAGTGGCTAGAGACCCTGGCATGCCCATTCTATCTCCCTATCTATTATCTCTCTCTCTCTCTCATCTATCTATCTCTAATAAATAAATTTTTAAAAATTTAAAAAGGAATCCAGGGAAACATGGATTTTCTGAGGCTCAAAGTTTATGTTCAATTTGAGGTTCACTTTAGATAATTTTAACAATTACAAATCCAATTTTCCATGAAAATAATATATGGAGAAAAATATTATAAAAGTACAGATAAGTAGCTGGCAGCTGCAATAAACATGACCACAGGGGAGAGGAAAGCATAAAATTTCATTACTTAATGTCTGACATGACTCTGAAACTTTTTCTTATAGCTTTTGACTCCTCACTCCTTGATTCCTGCTTCCCATGAAACTGACATGACACCATTTCCTGTCAGCAGGATAGAGATTTCCTTTTGCTGTGGTTCAAGTCCATTTTTATAACAATCAAGGTGATGGGTGACACACACAGTTTCTGCGCAGACGACCTGACTGTGAGCTGTCTGAGCTTCCGCCCACAAATGACAACTCTGATCATCTACCCCCTGCAGTTACAGCCACAAGCCTGCGGCTGTACCGCGTAGTCCTGCTGTGATCCCAGCTCCGTCACCCTTAGGTCAGGATCCCAGGCACTCCGACAAAGAGCACGGTGGGAGGTTTCTGGAAACCAAAGCTCATCATGAAGACAGGAGCATCACTCTGCACTAGCGTGACTGTTGGCTTCAACTTGCCCCCTACCCGAAAACCCTCACGCCCGCCAACACCACAGAACAATCTCATGAGAACGGACCATGTGGGAATATTCGGGGCTGTAAGAGGTAGCAGAATGTGGGTTCCTGGGTGTGTGTCCTCAACTCTGCCGGGTGTAGCCCCTTGCTCTCTAGGGTGCAGCACCGTGGAGACACCTCATCCTGTCAGCTGGTGTGTCAGACTGTGAACCACGTCCTGCCTTGGAACTCTGAGGTGGTGCCCCTTTTTCATTCCATTCATGGTGACCTTGGACATTTCTTCCCATCACATGGCCATCGGGTTTGCTTTTCCTTCCACTGCTTTTGCCTGTTTCTCCCCCCAGCTCCATAGATTTTCTCTATCACGTGCAGGAGCCCCTCATGCACTCAGCACCCCCAAACCCTGCATTATTGACTCTGAGACTGTCGACCTCCAGACTGGCTTGCCCTTTGCCCGTAAAAAAGAAAATGACTTGTACACCCCTCTCAGTCACAGGGGTATTACCCCAGATTTCACAGGTTTTCAAAGCTCTACTTTTCACATTTTATGGGATTGTGTGTAACTTCAGGAATGGTGCTAAATTCATATCTCTTTCCCACGTGGGTCAAGTGTTCCATTTATCCCATGATTTTCCCCACAAATTTTCTTTTTCTTCTCACGTGTGCTGTGCCTTGCCTTTCTTCTGTTTCTGGCTCTCTTTCCTGATGCATTGATCTCAGGGTTTATTACTATGACGATCCTCACTCCCTCAATAACAATGGCTCACAACTGGGTGTCTTTTTCTCTGTTCTGCTTCTAGTCTGAATTACTCAAACCTCTCTCTCTCTCTCTTTGTGTGTGTGTGTGTGTGTTTCTGCATGCGAGTGTTGGTGTGAGCATGTCCTAGCACATATGTGGAGGTCAGAGGCAGCTTTGGGTAACAGTCCTCGTCTTCTACCTTGTTTGAGACAGGGTCACCCTTTTCATTGTTCATTGCTGTGCTTGCCAGGCTAGCTGCACAGCAGGCTTCCAGATGATTCTCCCTTCTAGCCATAGGCCCACTGGGATTATAGATGCTCACACTACCCATTTTTTTAAAATGTCTTGGGCTGGAGAGATGGTTTAGCAGGTTAAGGCACTTGCCTACAAACCATAAGGACCCAGGTTCAATTCCCCAGGTCCCACGTAAGCCAGATGTATAACATGGCGCATGCATCCGGAGTTTGTTTGCAGTAACTAGAAGCCCTGGTGCAGTAATTCTCTTTCTCTATCTGCCTCTTTCTCTCTCTCTAAAATAAATAACTAAATAAAACATTTAAAAATGTTTATTTATTTGAGAGAGGGAGAGACAATGGGCATACCAGGGCCTATAGCCACTGCAAATGAACTCCAGACACTACCTGGGTCCTTGGGCTTTGGAGGCAAGCCCCTTCACCACTAAGTCATCTCTTCAGCCGGAGCCTGTTTTATTTTGTTTTGTTTTCTTTAATGTACATTCTAGAGATCCCAACTTAGGCACTCACAGTTGTGTGACAAACCCTTTATGCACTGGGCCCTCTCTAAGCCCTTTCTTTATTCTCTAGTTGATGAAAAATCTTCTTTATCAGTTCCAGCTTCTTCTTCCTTAGCTTGTTGGCACAAAACACAGCGCTCACCTCAACAGGAGTAAGGGTTAGTTTGTTCTGAGCCAAATATGAGTGACCATGACCTAGGAACATGGACTCAGGTTGCCTCAAATACCATGTTCCAACACAGAAGCAGTTTGGTTAAATTTTCATAGTTACATTAAAAAAAAAAAAAGGATATTGTAAATCAAGGTATTTACCAAATACTTTGGAGGGGACATCAGGTAGATGGGCTACAGCCAGTCAGGAAAACTCAGCTATAAGTGTCCGATGCTGTCTGATGGCATTCTTAGCTTTTGGGTTGGTGGAAGCTCGGGGCCTGCTAAGACATTGCAAAGGTTTTACCTAGCACTGAGAGGATGTTAGAACAGACAGAGAGGTGGGCCACGAATAGATTAGGGGACTAAAGATAACCCAAGGGGACTGTCATGGTGTCTCACGCCTTTAATCCCAGAATTCAGGAGGCAGAGGTAGGAGAGTCACAGTGAGTTTGAGGTCACCCTGAGACTACATAGTGAATTCCAGGTCAGCCTGGGCTAGAGTGAGACCCTACCTCAGAAACAAAACACAACAAAACAAAAACAAAAAGGGAAGTAAGCAGTAAACAAACAAAGATAGCCCAAGAATATCCAGCTCTGGATCTGCAACATTTCCAGCTGTCCACAGTCATGAAGTTTTAATTGGGCAATCAGCCTCATAGAATCTTCAATGCTGGTGTGACTTTCTTTTCGGAACTTAAGTTTACAAGGTCATTCACGAGATTATATTTGAGTGTGTGATTTACTCTCCATTTTTATTGTTTACTGACTGCATTTTAGGCAATTACCTTCTCTCCACTTTATTTTTATCAGGATCATGGTTTGTCAGTGGCAAATATTGTGTGTGTTCTGTGCTAAGTATTTTGTACAACATTTTCATTCTTATTCTAATTTCACTGCCGCGATGCCAAAGGAAAGGGAGGAATGCTTACAATAGTCTTCCAGACACAAAATGGCTTGGTATTCATGACCTTACAGTAGCTGTCACTACCTATTAAAGACATGCATAAAAATGACATCAAAATAGAAGAGAGTATAACTGGAAAGAAGAGGTTCAATGGAGGGGGGACTTGGGAGTGGGAAATGGGGGTCATGGGAGGGCATTATGATCATGATATATTGTCTCTAGTTATGGAGGTTTTCAATAAAATGCATTTGTTTTAAAACGCAGACTTCGTTCGATTGACTTTGTGAAATTGCCTGTATCATCTGGTATTTGGTCCATTTTGGTACCCAGTCCAGATGTCCTTAAAGAGAATCCAGTGGGGCTGGAAAGATGGCTCAGCAGCTAAGGTGTTTGGCTGTGAAGTCTAATGACCCAAATTTGATTCCCCAGTACCCATATAAAGCCAGATACACAGTGGTGCATGGATCTGGAGTTTATTTGCAGGGGCTGGAGGCCCTAGCATGCCCATTCTTTCCATTCCTGTCTGTCTTCCACCTCTCTCTGCTTTCAAATAAATAAGTAAAAACATTTTTTGAAAACAGAGAGAGAATACAGTGATGCACGTGTGGGAAAAGTGGTATTTGAAGGCCGTAGCATCTGACAACAAGATTTTTTGTTGTTGTTTATTTGTTTTGTTTTTGTTTTTAGTTTTTTCAAGATAGGGTCTCACTGTAGCCCAGGCTGATCTGGAATTCACTATGTAGTCTCAGAGTGGCCTTGAACTCACGGCAATCCTCCTACCTCTGCCTCCCAAGTGCTGGGATTAAAGACGTGCACCACCACGCCTGACTGACAGCAAGATTCTTACAAGGAACCTGGGGTCTGTGTCTGAGACAACCATGACCATCAAGACCTTGGAGAATAGAAACGCTCAAGTCAAATTCTCTGCCCTGTGAATGAATGTCTATTAGGTCCATTTGTTATATGACCTCATTTAATCCAGATGCTACTTTGTTTATTTTTTGCCAGGATGACCTGTCAATTGATGAGACTGGGGTGTTGAAGTCATTTACTACAATTGTGTTTGGTATTATATCTGTGACCTTAATTCTAATAGTGTTTGTTTGATGAAGCTGGGAGCCCCCATGTTAGGTGCATATATGTTTATAATTATAATGTCCTCTTGTTGGAGTGTTCCTTTAATAAAGTGACCTTCTTTATTTTGTCTAATGTTGGTTTGAAGTCTACTCTGTCAGATATTAGGATAGTGACACCTGATTGTTTCCTAGGCCCATTTGCTTGAAATACTGTTTTCCAACCTTTCACCCTAAGATAGTGTCCATCTGTTATGGAAAGGTGGGTTTCTTGGAGGCAACAAACCCAGTCTGAAAACCTGGGTCTTTTGGTTAGAGCATTGAGGCTGTTGGTATTAAGAGTTACTATTGAAAGGTGTGTATTTATTCTTGCCATTGTTCTTATTTTGTAGTTCTTCCACTTTAACCTTTACTCTCTTGTATTAACAATATTTGATTATAGTTTGTTCTTTCCTGGTTCCTTATGTATGTGTTTTTCTTTCTCTTCCACATGGAGGATCCTTTCAAGTATTCCCTGTAGAGCTGGTTTAGTGTACATATATTCCATTAGCCTTCTATTGTGGAATATCCTTATATGTCCATATATTTAGATGGATAGCTTTGCAGGATAAAGCCATCTTGGTTGACAATTGTTCTTTCAGAACTTGGAACACATCATTCCAAGCCCTTCTGGCATTTAAAGTTTGTGTTGAGTAATCTGCTGTGATCCTGATGGACTTGCCTTTGTATGTGACTTGATTTTTCTAACTGCTTTCAATATATTTTCTTTGGTTTGCATGTTTTGTAGTTCAATTATAATATGATGGTGAGAGGTTCTTTCCTGAATTTGTCTGTTTGGTGTTCTAAAGGCTTCCTGCATCTGCACTGGCATCACTTTCCCTACTTGGGGGAAGTTTTCTTCTATGGTTTTGTTGAAAATACCTGCTATGCCTTTGGAGTGAAATTCTTCTTCTACTATACCCTGAATTCTTATGTTTGATCTCTTCAGTGTCCTGAATGTCTTGAAATTCCATTCATGCCTTCCTATTAGTCTGTCTTTCTCTTTGTTGGTCTATATTAGCTCTTCCACCTGGTCTTCTAGTTTAGATATTCTGTCCTCTCCTTGATCTACTATTGCTAGTGAGATTTTCTACAGAGATTTCTATTTGACTTACTCTGTTTTTCAATACTAGATTTCTGATTGGTATTTTTCCATTATTTCTATTTCCGTACTCATGTCTTGTATGGACCTTCCTTACATCATTAAGTTGGTTTCCTGTGTTTTTGTGGGATTCCTTCAGGAGTTTGTTTCTTCTTTGATTGCTTTGAACATAGATATAGTCTTTTTCTTTTGAAATCTTTGTCAGGCATTTCATCTAAAGCAGTCTCACTGGAGGTCATTTCTGATGGATTTATAGTTTTTGGTGGGATTGTATTGTCTTGCTTTTTTGTGTTTCTTGTGTTATGATGCAGAGATTTTTGCATCTTGAATTGATTTGATTCTTGGGTTTTCTAATCATCTGCTGTGTATGTAGCTGTGTAAATCCAACTTTACATATCTCCAGTGTAGATGTTTAAGGTGCCAAGCGTAGCTCTTATACACTAAAAAAACAGAAGTGACCCCAGATGTTGAGTTGCCTGCTATTCAAGTATTCTGGTATACTGTGTGGAGCAATTTACTGGCAAATTTTAAAATTCAACTGAGCAGTATATACATTCAATCAATACTGACACAGAGTATTTATGCAGTAGTGGGGATTAAAACAAACAGATCATCTAATAAAGCCAAAGTCTCTAAGGGTGTGTGTTGCCCCACATCCTTAATCCTGTCAGCTGGGAGGCTGAGATTTCTGGTCTGAAATGGGTTTCAGGTCAGCCTGCGGCTGAGTCATACCCTGCTCCCTCTTTCCTAGAGGATCTTAGTCACTCCTGCTTCTCTGCTGGGCTTGAAAAGAATCTTTTTTTCTCCCCAAGGTAGTGACTCACTCTAGCCCAGGCTCTGCATAATTTATTTTACTAATAATTTTAGGTTACTATGTAAAATGAGATAGTTTCCTTCTTTCTTTCCTTTTTCATTTCTTTCTTTCTCTTTATTAATCAGTGATTTTTATTTGTTTGAGAGAGAGAAAGACGGCAGGGTGGGTGGGGGGAGAGAATGGATGCACCAGGGCCTACAACCACTGCGAACTCCACATGCACGTGCCACTTTGTGCATCTGGATTTATGTTGGTACTGGTACTCAAACCCAGGTTGTTAGGCTTTATAGGCAAGCACCTTAACTGCCAAATCATCTCTCCAGCCCAAATTATTTCTTTATCAAAGAAACAAACTCTAAATTTGCTGTGCCTCAAACATTTGAAGCAATAAACATGTATACTTTTGCCTGGCCAGCAAACTAGACACAATATATGGTAACAATTTTGTTTTGAGGTAGGGTTTCACTCTGATATAGTAATAATATTGAAGAAAATATTATTATTATTATTATTATGATGATGATGATTATTATTATTTGGGCTTTTCAAGGTAGGGTCTCACTCTAGCTCAGGCTGACCTGGAATTCACCATGTCATCTCAGGGGTAGCCTCAAACTCACGGCAATCCTCCTACCTCTTCCTCCCAAGTGCTAGGATTAAAGGCATGCGCCACCACGCCTGGCCCGAAAATATTGTTTTTATCTGACTAGCAAATTTAAATTAGCTAGTTTGTCAAAGATTGAGTTTAATCATGTGAACAGAGTTGTTTAGGTAGGACTGGATATCTTCATTCTTTATGGCCTTCCAATCTTTTTTTTCTCAATTTTTATTAACATTTTCCATGATTATAAAAATTATCCCATGGTAATACCCTCGCCCCCCACTTTCCCCTTTGAAATTCCATTCTCCATGATATCCCCTCCTCATCTCAATCAGTCTCTCTTTTATTTTGATGTCATGATCTTTTCCTCCTCTTATGATGGTCTTGTTTAGGTAGTATCAGGCACTATGAGGTCATGGATATCCAGGCCATTTTATGTCTGGAGGAAGCACGTTGTAAGGTGTCCTACCCTTCCTTTGGCTCTTACATTCTTTCCGCCACCTCTTCCGCATTAGACCCTGAGCTTTGGAAGGTGTGATCAAGATGTTACTCAGTACTCCAGTCACTTCTTTCCAGCACTATGACACCTTCTGAGTCGTCCCAAGGTCACTGCCATCTGAAAAGAGAAGATTCTCTACCAAAAATGAGAGTAGCATTAATATAAGGGTATGAATATTAAGAGAAGTGCTTACTGGGCAGTTTGATAAGCATAGTATATACATTTATCCAGACATCAGCAGATGTTACACCCCTAGGGCTCATGACTACCCCTGTTTTAAGTTTTCAGTATCAGGGATGTATTCCCTCCCATGGAGCGGGCCTCCAGTCCAATTAGAGGACACTTGGTTTCCACCATGACAGACATGCCACTATTGCCCCCGTTGGCTCATTTGGCCTGGCTGGACAAATATAAAGCTTGCAGTGTCCACTGTTGAGTATCTTCACTGGTGGTATCTCTTTCTCCCACTGAACTGCATGTAGAATGGCTTCTTCCAGCTTCCTGTCAGCTGGTCTACATGGAGGAGGTTATCAGCTTGGCTCCAGCAGGATTTCTCAGTGGCCTTGCAGCCCAGCTATGTGGAGTCTTCAGCAATAGGGTTTTTCCATCTATTCCTGGTGGGAAACCAAGGGCCTCAGCAATGGCCTATAATGTTTTGGGGGCATCAGGGACCTCCCTGGCCAACAACTCACTGGAAGGTATCCCATCCCTGGCACTGAAAATTTTCTAGCAATGATCTACAGCTCCTGAGTGTCCCATTGTCCAAAGCCAGAGGATTTCATATGATTTATTTATATCGTCTTAGATTTTGATTAGTCCTCTCTCCACCTTTCCTTTACTAAATCTCTTCCCCTGACCTCACTTTGGGCCTTTTCACCCCTATTAATCTATTCTTCTACTTACATATATACAATACCATCCTATTAAGTACCCTCCTCCCTTCCTTTCTCTTCCCTTTATATCTCTTTTTTAGCTTACTGGCCTCTGCTACTGAGTTTCTTTCCTTCTCACACAGAAGCCCAATCATCTGTAGCTAGGATCCACATATGAGAGAGAACATGCAGCGCTTGGCTTTCTGGGTCTGGGTTACCTCACTTGGTATATTCCTTTCCAGATCCATCCATTTTCCTGCAAATTTAACTTCATTTTTCTTTGCCGCTGAGTAGAACTCCATTGTATAAATGTGCCATATCTTCATTATCCACTCACCAGTTGAGGGACATCTAGGCTGGTTCCATTTCCCAGCTATTATGAATTGAGTGGCAATAAACATGGTTGAGCACGTACTTCTAAGGAAATGAGATGAGTCCTTAGGACATATGCCTACGAGTGCTATAGATGGGTCATATGGTAGATCTAATTTTAGCTGTCTTAGGACCCTCCACAGTGATTTCCACAATGGCTGGACCAGATTGCATTCCCACCAACAGTGTAGAAGGGTTCCTCTTTTTCCACATCCCCTCCAGCATTTATGATCATTTGTTTTCATGATGGTAGCCAATCTGAGAGGAGTGAGATGGATTCTCAATGTAGTTTTAATCTGCATTTCCCTGATGACTAGGGATGTGGAACAATTTTTTTAGATGCTTATACGCCATCCGTATTTCTTCTTTCAAAAGCTCTCTATTTGGCTCCATAGCCCATTTTTTCATTGGCTTGTTTGATTTCTTATTATTTAACTTTTTGAGTTCTTTGTATATCCTAGATATTAATCCTCTATCAGGTATATAGCTGGCAAAGATTTTTTCCCATTCTGTAGGTTGCCTCTTTGCTTTATTCACAGTGTCCTTTGCAGTATAAAATCTTTGTAATTTCATGAGGCCCCAGTGGTTAATCTGTGGTTTTATTGCCTGAGAACTTGGGGTTATATTCAGAAAGTCTTTGCCAAGACCAATATGTTGAAGGGTTTCCCCTTTTTCCTCTAGCAATTTCAGAGTTTCAGGTCTGATGTTAAGGCCTTTAGTCCATTTGGACTTAATTCTTGTGCATGGAGAGAGAGAAGAATCTATTTTCATCCTTCTACAGATACATATCCAGTTTTCCCAGCACCATTTGCTGAAGAGGCTGTCTTTTCTCCAATGAGTATTTTTGTCATTTTTTATCAAATATCAGGTGGCTATAGCTACCTGGGCTTACATCTGGGTCCTCTATTCTGTTCCATTGATCTACATGTCTGCTTTTGTGCCAGTACCATGCTGTTTTTGTTACTATGGCTCTGTAGTATAGGTTAAAATCAGGCATGGTGATACCACCAGCCTTATTTTTGTTGCTCAGCATTATTTTAGGTATTCGAGGTTTTTTGTGATTCCAAATGAAGTTTTGGATTGTTTTTTCTATTTCTGTGAAGAATGCCATTGGAACTTTGATGGGGATTGCATTAAATGTGTAGACTGCTTTGGGTAAGATTGCCATTTTCATATTGATCCTTCCAATCCAGGAACAAGGGATGTTTTTCCATTTCCTAGTGTTTTCTGCAATTTCTCGCTTGAGTGTGTTATAGTTTTCATTGTAGAGATCCTTCACTTCCTTGGTTAGGTTTATTCCAAGGTACTTTATTTTCCTTGATGCAATTGTGAATGGGAGTGATTCTCTGATTTTATCCTCTGTGTGTTTGTTGTTAGCATATAGAAAGTCTACTGATTTCTGTGTATTTATTTCGTGTCCTGCTACATGGCTGTAGGTGTTTATCAGCTCTAACAGTTTGCTGGTAGAGTCTTTAGGGTCCTTTATATATAGAATCGTGTCATCTTTTGTGTAATAGTTACTATAGATACATTAGAGTCACAGTTTGTTCATTTTTTAAAAAGTTTATTTTTATTTACTTATGAGAGAGAGAGAGAGAATGGGCATGCCAGGGCCTCCAGCCACTGCAAACAAACTCCAGATGCATGCACCACCTTGAGCATCTGGCTTTATGTGGGTACTGGGGAATTAAACCTGGGTCCTTAGGCTTTACAGGGAAGTGACAAATGCTGTGCCATCTATCCAGCCCCTTGTTCCTTTTATTTTCCATTTTAAAAGCATTTTATTTATTTATTTGTGAGCAGAGAGAGAAGAAAGGCAAGCAGTGAGTTTGGATGCACTAGGGCTTCTTGCAACTACAAATGAACACAAGATGCATGTGTCAGTTTGTACACTTGGCTTTACATGAATTCTGGGGAATTGAACCTGAGCAAGCAGGCTTTATAAGAAAGTGCCTTTTTCTTGCTAGGCCATCTACCTAGCTATAGTTTCTATTTCTTTTTTAAGACTCCCTTGGCTAACAATAAACCCCTGATGGGAGCAAGGGGCAGGAGGAGGTAGGGTGGGTGAAGAGAGTCAGTGAAGGACATGAAAGACACCGGTCTGTTATTAATGCCTTAGTTTTATTATTTTTTGTCTTAACTTCCATAATTACAAACAATATTCCATGGTAATGCCCTCCCTCTCCCCACTTTCCCCTTTGAAACTCCACTTTCCATCATATACCCTCCCCCTCTCAATCAGTCTTTTATTTTGATGTCATGATCTTTTCTTCCTATTATGATGGTGTTGTGTAGGTGGTGTCAGGCACTGTGAGGTCATGGGTATCCAATAATGCCTTAGTTTTATTTAGGTCTTCATTCATGAAACCCTTTCAAATACAAGGCAGCCTTCTCACAGCTGGAAAATGAGAAGCAAACCTTGAGGTATTGCCAAAGGCGATGATACAGTTCAGGTACCTTCTGATACGTTCATGGGCGAGGGCAAAACTAGGCTCAGTGCAGAATATATACAGCCGAAAAAGGCATATTTAAAGCACTTCTCATGGGTGTGTTACATGTCTTACGTACAATTCTAAATAATGACCTTAGTGCTCAACAAATGAACCTTGAAGCCCTGTGACAGGATGATGTGAGCAATACTGTTGGAGGCCGGTTTTACAACTGGGAAGAGACAATTGTAAATAATGCTATCTTTTTTTTTTTTTTAAAGAGAACTAGTTTTATTACATAATAGTAGTTTATTTATGTTCAAGATAAGCTTGAGATAAAAATCAATTCTGTGTTTTAAAAACTTCTCTTGTGTAGACGTTTTTGTGCATGTAGTCTTAGGCATGCAAACAAAAGTAAACCTTGCTTATAATTTGATTGTATGATGCATTATTTAATTAGCTCACAGATCTCATTTCCAGTTTTAAACTATTAGAAAAATAAATGCTTAGAGGACTTGGAAAGATTGCTCAGTGGTCAAAGGCATTGCTTGTATAGTCTACCATCCAGCTTCAATTCCCCAGCTCCCACATAAAGCCAGATGCACAGTGGCAAGAGGCCCTGGCATGCCCATTCCCTCTCTCTCTCTGGTCACAACTAAATAAACAAAAATAATAATAAAGGAGAAAATAATTCCTTTGAATATTTAGTTATAACTTGGAAAAATAAACCAAAGAGATCTTTTTGGTCTTTTTTTTTTGTTCAACAATGCTACAAACTAAAAATACTCAGTTTGCACTTTCACCCAAACACAAGAAAAACTGCTATGTTTATTTGAGAACATGTTTAATTTTTGCTTTGAGTTCATTATGCTGCCTGATGGTGAAAATATATGATAAATTTTCCCTGGACTATGAGTGAAAATTTATCATCAACATTGGAATAGTATGTTTTCTGGTGTGGAAAATGTGGATTTTGTTTATTTGCATGTGTCTGTGTGGGGCCTGGGGTGTGTGCCAGTGCCTCTTGGTACTGCAAATGAACGCTATTTTCTTGCACCACTTTTTGCATCTAGCTTACGTGGGTGGCTTGGGAACTGAACTCAGACTAGCAGGCTTTACACGCAAGTGTCTATTACTGCTGAGCTATCTTTTCAGCCCCCAGATTTTAAAGTGATACTTGTCTCAATTTTGTTTTCAGTGAGCAGCAAAAGCCATGTCTCAGATAACCCTTCCCTGGCATCACCAATGCCCTGCACAAAGCTTTGCCTCAGACTTTGAAGATAAAAATATTGATTCAAGGATGAAACAAAGAGTGGGTTCTTTAAAAAGATAAACAAGATTGTCAATCCAGAGATGGCTTAGTGGTTAAGATGCTTACCTGTGAAGCCTGAGGACTCAGGTTCTATTCCCCACTGCCCATGTAAGCCAGATACAGAAAATAAGGCTTGCGGTGTCCACTGTTGAGTATCTTCACTGGTGGTATGTCTTTTTTCTATTGAACTGCATGCAGAATGGCTTCTTTCAGCTTTCTGTCAGCTGGTCTACATGGAGGAGGTTATCAACTCAGTTCCAGCAGGATTTCTCAGTGGCCTTGCAGCCCAAGTATGTGGAGTCTTCAGCAATAGGGTCTTACCATCTATTCCTGGTGGGAAACCAAAAGCCTTGGCAATGGCCTATAATGTTTTGGGGGCATCAGGGACCTCCCTTGGCCTTCCAATCTTAAGGTGAGCTATCAAGTCCTTAGTTCCCTCTAGTTTTCAGGGAAGGCTATTAACCCTTCACTTCCCACAGTTATTTCCACACGAAACATGCTCAGCTTCTTGTGAGACCAAACCCCGTGGAAGCATAAGCTACTCATGATTGCCTCAGGCCGGCTTGGGCCCTGCCCATGGACTGGCATGTTGCTGAAGGCCAGGACCACTTAACCAGAGACTTGGGGAGTGAGACAACTTATCTGTCCCCATCCCTGTCCCTGTATGTCAATGCAGGGTGCATGGGCACTGCAGTGGACATACTCCCTGGAAGAGGGATGGTGAGGGAGGACTCAGAAACCCAGCCCCTCTCAGGATGTGCATATCCATGGAACAGACTGTGAGAGGAGTTCTTATCACGGATGGGTCCCAGGACCCAGCAGCCCCTCTCCCACTGTATTATTCCCTCTAGTGATCCTTCCAGGGTTGTTATAGGGTGCGGGTGCTTGGGAGCTTCTGAGCTCAGGTTGTACCTCTGCAGGGAATTCAGCACCCATGCTCCACTCTCCAGGGAAGGATGGTGGGAGCTCTTTCCTGTGGACCTGGGAATGAAGAAACCACCCAGGGGCTGCTAGCCCTGTACACCCCGCAAAGGCCTATCCACTCAGATTGCTTGTGTCTTACATGAGACCCAAATGCCCTTTGTGACCTAACGTTCCAATCAGTGATTTGAGGTTCCTTTAGGCATACGTAGAAACCTAGCCTGGTTCCATGACATCCCTGACAACAGAGTGCCCTATGAAGTCAGGCTGAACACAGAACATGGAAGGGAGCCCCTTCCTAGGGAGATGCCCCATTCTGAGGAGACCACAGGGAGGCAGGGGCATGGGGACAGTGGCTTGGTGCTCTCAAGGGCTTCACCTCAGCCACAACACAGACCAGGATCATCAAAATGGATGAGAGATTCTAGGAAAGCCGGAGAGCAAGCACAGAGGATGAGCTCTCTCAGCATGAAGACCCACGTGTGTCTCCTCACTGAGACACTGTGGTGGTATGGATCAGATGGCCCCCATAATCTCATTTGTTTTGAATGTTTGGTCCTCAGTTGATGGCAATTTGGGAGGTTGAGCCTTCCAGGAGGAGGTGTGTTGCTGTTGGTGGGCTTCAGGATGTTATATATAGCCAGCTCCCCTTTGCTAGAATTTGGCTCACTTTCCTGCAGCTGTTTTCCACCTTCTGTGACAGAGGTGATGTCCAGTCTGGGCTCATGCCATGCTTTCCCCTGCCAGCGTGGAGATTCCCCTGGAGACTGTGAGCCAAAGTAAACCCTTTCCTCCTGTCAGCTGCTTTTGGCTAGATGCTTTCTCCCAGCAAGGAGGTTTGCTATGCTGTTATCAAAGGCAAGTCCAGCAAATGAAGTCATAGCAATCCTGAAATTTGTCCTGAGAAGGTGGCCTTGGCTAAAGCTTAATCCCACAGCTCAGTTCTTCTGAGACTCAGAACCATGTGAAGGGTTAATAGCCTTCTCTGAAAACTAACGGCAACTAAAGAGTTAATAGCTATCCCTAAAGCTCCTGGGCAATAAAGAAGTTTGGCACCCTTCCCTGATTGATGTACTCCCCATAGCCTAGATGGCCTTGGAGGACCAAAGACCATCTGAGTATCCTCCCTTAGACATTCCTGGCTATTCTGAAGAAGACTGTTCTGAACAAAGACACAAACAGCTACAATTTTCTTATCAACTGCACCTGGTCCAGCATGTTGTCCTTAGGATTCTCCTTATAAAGTCACACCCCAGCCTGGCCCAGTGCTTCAGCCTTCATCCTGTGGGAAAGCTGAGGGTTCTCTCTGTTTTCTCTCTATAAAACAGTCTTGTCTGTAGAGGTCAAGTCTGGTGTTCTCTTTTGCTTTTCTCTTATACTTTCCCTACCCCATGGTCGTTTTACGCTGAGCCAGTCAGGGCCTGGTCACTTTGTGAATACACGATCTCACAATGTTGGGTTATTCCAGCCAAAGACATTTCAAATGCCTGTAACTGATTTGTACATATTTATAAAAATTGATCTGGGAAACCGGTATTAAAAAAAAAAAAAGGAGAAGGTAAATACAACAGACTTCTTTCTGGGTTCATGGTGTTATATAAGGGGGAAAGGCTCTTTGATGGCACACCTGCACCCAGTGACCTTCAGGCAAATGACAGGCAGAATGTGTTACTTGTAGCTAGGCACAGCCAGTTTCCAGGCAGGGCAATGAGGGGTAAGTATGTGGAAAGTTCTAGGTCAGAGACAGGACCTGGTCATGGTGCAATTAGGGCTCATGATTATGGTTCCAGAGCATGAGGACGGACCAGGGTTGTTGGGGCCAGAATCCTCACCTATTTAGGAAGAAATGACCAGCTTGCAGCTCGAGTTTTGAAGCTGGATCAATATACCATGTTTATACAACTCTATTCCACTTGGACTGTGCCTGCCATGTCTCACTAGTTTTTGTTGTTGTTGTTTGTTTTGTTTCGCTTTTGTTTTTATGAGTTGCCTGAGGCTTTTCCCCACACGAGATTGTACAAATGCCATATCTTTTTTTGCTGGGGGTGGGGGGGATTGTTTTTTCGAGGTAAGGTTTCACTCTAGCTCAGGCTGACCTGGAATTCACTATGGAGTCTCAGGGTGGCCTTGAACTCACGGCCATCCTCCTACCTTTGCCTCCCGAGTGCTGGGATTAAAGGCGTGCGCCACCACGACCAGCGGACAAATGCCATATGTTAATATCTGGGCTCCAAGGTCACCTGCAGTGCCCGGACCATGACCATGGAAGCTAATGCATCCTAGTAGGGCCCCCAAATCTCTCTGCACTGCTCTTGTAGACACCACCAAGATCAATGCTAAGATCTCATGAATACAGTTGAATCGGGGAAGGTGCTGGAAGGCCCATCTGACTAACAAGGGGAGGGTGGCATGCCAACCCTGCAGGGCAGCGCCACAGCCACACCTGGGAGACACTGTGGGTGACTGTGCAGAGAAGACAGAACAGTGAAGCACCAAAGGAAGACTTCCCTGGAGCTCGCCCCAGAGGGAGCACTCATGCTTTGTGCAGAAATGCTGAGTTCTCCCATGGGGATCAGAACTGACTGGGAGCTGGAAAAGGGCACTAGGAAGGGGCTGGGCCAGAGACTGTCCTCTAGGGGGAGGTGCTGTGTCTGGTAGAGAGGAGCCATTTTGGAAAAAGAGGAGGAGTCCCTGGGAGGACTCGTGGTGGGGAAAAAGCAACAAATGAGTGGCCAACATTAAAAGTCATAGGAAAGAATAGGGGAAAGCTGGAGTGGTGGCTAAGCAGTTAAGGCACTTGCCTGTGAAGCCTAAGGACCCAGATTTGATTCCCCAGGACCCAGATGTACAAGGTGGCACATGCATCTGGAGTTCATTTGCAGTGGCTAGAAGCCCTGGTACGCCCATTCTCTCTTTCTGCCTCTTTTTCTCTCTCATAACTATCTAGCTAACTAGCTAACTAACTAAATAAATAAATAAATTTTAAAAAGAACAGGGGAGAGCTATCAAGCCCCAACACTGCCATGTGTTCGAACTCCATCCCAATTCAGTTCTTGGCTGTAGAGCCAGCCCTTCTTGTGTTGTTTAAAAAGTGGCCGCTCCAAGGATTCTGGACATCTTTAAGTTTAGTTTCCCCGGGACAGCAATTGATCCTAGTGGGCATCCAAGCATTCATACTGTTCCCTAATGGCTTCCCATTGAAATTCAATGACACTCCACTAGTTAATTCCCAGTGAATCTTGGAGGTTTCCCAGCCCAGCCCAGCCCACCTGCACATGAAAAGGGCAGACAAGCTTCCTGTTGAGTCACCAGACAGCTTGCCTACGTGCTGCCCTTTGTTCTATGACCAGCCATGGCCCAGATAGTGCAGCGAATGCCACCTAATCCCTGAGCTGAAAACACACCTTCTTTTATGTACCCAGCCCCTATATTATTTCTGCCTTAGCCCACATGCTGTAACCTTAGAACTAGTCTTTATAGCTCTCTTTGTACTTGTTTATGGTTCATTACACAAATCACCCCCATCTTATTTATTGTGTGATTCTGTATCCTGATTGGACACTCAGTCATTTTGTAATTTTATGTAATTACAATGACTGCCACATGCCAAGAGGGAACAAGCAGATGGAACGAGATGGATAGCATTTGAGGGACAATGAGGGCATGGCGCAAGAAATCCCATTGCCCGAGGCAATCTCACCCAGTGACATTTTTTTAAAAAAAATGTTTTTATTTATTTATTTGCAAGAAGAGAGGGGGCTGCAGAGAATGGGCATGTCAGGGCCCCTAGCTACTGCAAATGAACTCCAGACACATGTGCCACCCTGTGCGTCCGGCTTATATGTGTCCTGGGTGATCAAACCTGCGCCCTTTGGCTTTGCCAGCAAACGCCTTAACTACTAAGCCTTATCTCCAGCCCACCTAGTGACATTTGAACACAGAATTGATGATAGTGGAATAAATGACCCATGAATAAGACAGAACAAGGAAGATTCTGGTGGGAGAAACACTCAGAGTGGGACTTGGGTGCAGCAGAAATAACCAGAAGGTGTAAGTAAAAACCCAGTGGGAAAGAGCGATGTGCAGGAAGAAGGGGAGGACCCCAGAACCTTGGGGTATCAGAGTATACTTTGCGTGGAAAGGCTATAGCATATGTAAGAACTGTGCTTCATTATTATGACTTCTGGAGAGAGATGGGTCAAGTTCTCTTTCCTTGGAATCCGGACTCAGCCTTATGCATAGTTATGTGCTTGTATTTTCTATAATTTTGGAGTTCTGACATCTGTGCATCACTGATCTTAGATATACAACCCTCTTGATTGCTTCAGCATTTTATGAATCCAATATATTTGCAGGTATAAACCATTCAAATCTGTCAGGGCTTCTTCTACCCCATAAATATCATGTCCTACCAAAGGACTCAGCAGAGCCACTAAAGCCCCATCCCTGTCCCAAGCTCCCTGTGAATCATCTTTATCTTACCTCTCCTGTGTACATAGTCCTATGTGACCCATGAATTAAGCAATGAATACCACTTCTATCATGCTCAGTTCCTTCAATAAAATCTGTCCTTCCCCTATTGACTTTAAGTCCCTGATATTTATAAGGACTTCAGCCAGTGATCACCTAATGATTCATGAGCCATTCCATCAAACATTGATTTTCCTTGTATTACTCAAGTAGGGATGAAAAGTTCTTTTACTCATTGTTCTGCTTTCACAGTTTTCAGATTGACCCCCATCTATTTCCAGGTTCCACACTCTTACCAGCCAGGCTCTTAGGGACTCTCAATGCTTGCTTATTTAAAAATCTTTCCCTGGGGCCAGGCGTGGTGGCGCACGCCTTTAATCCCAGCACTTGAGAGGCAGAGGTAGAAGGATGGCCGTGAGTTTGAGGCCACCCTGAGACTTCATAATGAATTCCAGGTCAGTTCGAAAAACAAACAAACAAACAAAAAGTCTTTCCCTATTTATTTCATCAGTTTAGATATAGAGCATTTCCTAATTATCATAGTTTCCTTACTGGGCCATTAGTAAGGCCCTTATCTACATGTTGAATCATGGGTTTTCCCCTTCCTCTCTATTAAAGGTCTTATCTGAGAGTTATCTTCTGTCATAGTTAGCATGCTCTCTTCTACCTCACTGTCCAATTTTTCAATGAGTTCCAGATTTTAGGATCACAGGAAGGTGGCTCTTTCACATAGCTCTAACTTGTACTCTCTCTCTCTCCCTTTTATCCTGACAGCTTTTTTAAGAAATGGCAAGCCAACACTTTTATCCCACTCTCCTTTTTTCTACTCTTCCTGCCAAATGAAAGAGAGAGAGAGAGAGAGAGAGAGAGAGAGAGAGAGTAATGTTGAGGATAGCATCTTCATGGCTTTTTGCTATTGTGATTCCTCCCTTAAACAGGCAAGTTCTTTCTGGGCAGCCAGCTCAGCCTCAGTTGCTTGCGTTAGTGGCCCCGATGGAAGCTACACAATAGTGGTTACTGCCTGCTTATTATCTCAACCCATACCTCTACTTTCGAGGGCTGCAAAAATTCTCTAGGCTACCACCCATTTGGGGTGCATCCCTGTATGAGGAGGTGGACACTATTCATCAAGGAGGTAAGATACCCCAGACCAAGCAGATGAAGATGGCCATCCTGGGATTCCCACCAAGGACATTCCACTCTAAGATGGCTTGGCTTGGTTGTGTATCTTATCACACATCACAGCGAGTGTGAACATGTCAGTAAAGTAAGAAGGCACACAAACCTGTACTGCATGAAGAAAGGCAGCCATGTTGGTATTGTCCACAAAGACACTGCCTCCTCAGACAGATCAGCCTCAGTGACGGGTCTCATTATCCATCCCGGACGCCGTGAGACCACTCTTCCCCAATCCATCATTGCTTATGCCAGTCCCTGTTCGAGTGCCAACTGTATTGTGTTGTGTGGTTCTGCTTGGGGAGACATGTGCAAATGTATGCTCACTCCAGATTGGGCAAGCAACAACAGGCCAAGGAAACAAATCCAGTCCAAGTCTAGCTTGATTAACAAATGAATTTATTAGGGGAACTTAAAAGAGCATTGTAGGGTCTGGAATTATCAGGAGGGAGCAGTCAGGAGGGTGCAGTCATTCAAAAGGGATCAGTCAGGAGGGATCAGTCAGTCCAAGCTGAGATCTGTGCAAGTATCAGAAGGCCAATGGATAATCCAGTGGATGGCTCTCTGATCTTCATAGACATCCTTTTAATATCAGACTATAAGTTAAAGGCATGATTTTCCAAGAAACACATGTCCTTTCGTGTGGTAGTTTGAATATATGTCCCCCCATAGACTCAGAAGTTTTATTAAAGCTTGTAACTTGGATTTTTAGATGCCTGGCTGGAAGAGGTGTCACTGGGGGCAGATCCTTGGGGTCAAGCCCAAAGGCTGTGTTTGGGGGCTGTGTTAGTCAGGGTTCTCTAGAGGAACACATCCAATAGAATGAGTTGTATTAAAAGGGCATTTATTGGATTAGTTTACGGCAGTCCGACAATAGCAGTTTGGAGGCCTGAGAGTCAAGGAATCAGGTAGCTGCTCAGTCCACAAAGCTGGATGCCTCAGTAGTCCCAATCCAGCACTGAAGGCCTGGAGACTCCCTGGAGAGATGTCTTCAGTCCACGCTGGTCTTCAGTCCACGCTGGTCTTCAGTCCACGCTGGTCTTCAGTCCATGTTGGAAAGCAGCAAGCAGCTCCATGGGAGGAAAGGATCCTTTCCTTCCTGAGCTTCCTTAGATAAAGCCCCCACATTCTGAGAGGGGCCGCCCACTCTGGAGGAAGGCTCGCCCTGGAGGAAGGATTCCTCCTTTAGTTAATCCTCCCTGGAAGCAGCCTCAAAGACCCACTTATGGGTAATGTCTGTGGATTCATAAACAGATCAAGTTGACGCAAAACTTAACCATCACAGGGGCAGATCTGATTTCTAGCCTAAAGGTATGCAGAGTGCTTGAGCTCTGCCTGGGTCCCTGCTGTTGGGCTGCCAGTTTTGCTCTTGCTTGTGGTATTAGCTGTGTGGTTGTTTTTTCTGCTTGGATCTATGAAAGGGGGCCAGCTTCTTCCCGCATCAATGGAACTGATCTGTAAGTTTCAAATAAATCCCTCCCTCCCACAAACTGTGTCTGGTTTGGAAGTTCATCCCAGCAACTGACCACAACACTTTGCATGGCTTGGGATTGCGTGTGAGGTGACTAGTCACAGTTGAACAGAGCCACTATTCACCAGCTAATCCAGGGCTCTTCAGAGAAGCTAGGCAGAGGCAGCTGGTGAGCAGCCCACACTGTGTTCACACTGACCCTGCCCTGTTTCTCTAAGTATTTCTCCAAAGGCATCTCCCACATTACAGAGTCCTTGACTTGCCCTTGTTCCCCTCCTCAGGCTCCTTACTGTTCATAGTGCCCAGTGAAATCCTGAAGGAACCCAATGCCCCGTTAACGCACAGCAATGATCACAGCCTTCTCGTCAGTTTTACCAGGAGCAAGCGGCTTTGTGCTGGAGATGAGCTCCTGGCATCACAGTGAGTGCCTGCGTGGAACCTGGCCTGTGCATGGCCTGAGTCTTCTGTGCTCAGCATTCCTTTGCTTATGGAGGATACACAGTAGAATGCCAGGATATACAAGCAGGGTGTCATGTTCCGTGGAGAGTGATTAGCTAAATTTAAGAACCACATGGGAGGGCAGCATTGCAGAACTACAGCAAGTAGCAGGGTAGGAGACATTTGTCTGTGGGTAGGATACTTACATGACATTCATCCTGAGCTCTGTCATGTCGCCATTGTTCATGGACAATGTGATGGGATGCTGTGGGTCAGTCTTAACAGAAGAAGATATGTCTCCCACCAGTTGTATTATGTACAACTTTCCTAAAAGCTGGAAGGAGGAAGCCATCCTGAGCAGAGATGCAGGGACACGAGGGTTACTGAGCAGATGCCAATGTGGCGAGCTGCAAGCAGGCTCTCAGGCAAGATGACACTGCAGGCAGCTTGTGCTCAGGAATCCAGGGCCCATTGAGATTGGAAGTTTCTGGGTCTGACTGTACTGTGCAAGGCACAAGAACCTCTCACCAGCTTATACTCCCACTGACCTGACACCAATTTTCTCAAACTGTTTTCACATAATTGGAGACCAGGGAATTCTCCCCAATTCCTTTTGTGAAGCTAGCATCACCCTATTATCAAAACTAGACAGAGATGCAACAGGAAAAGTGTGCCGGCCTGCAGCACAAGTCGAAACAGACCTCGAAGGAGGGAGTGGGAATGAATCTGAGACAAGAACACAAGGAATGGAGCCAAGACAAGTTCTGATCAAGGCTCAGGTTTATTCAGGCAAACACAAGCTTATATACAGAAAAGAAAACTTTGTTTTTCAGCAATGCCTACATGCCTAAAGTCAGCTTCACCAGGGTCGTATAATAATTTATGCCTCTGTGTCTGGCGCCCACTTCTCCAAGGCCGTACGATAAGGCCTCTATGCCTGGTGCCTGTTTCAACAAGACCCTAAGTGAGTTGCCTCTGTGTCAAGAGGTCAAAGACCAGCTGCAGTCCCCAAGGTCTCAGAGAAGCTGCAGCTCCCGACAGAAAAGAAAACTATATCCCTGATGAACTTAGATGCAAAGCTCCTGAATGAAATCCTTGCACAGCGAATTCAACAACACATCAAAAGCATTATCCACTTTGACCAAGTAGGCTGCATCCCAGGGTTGCAAGGATGGTTCAACATGTGGAAACTAATTAACGTAATATACCACATAAATAAACTTAACCTTAATAACCACATGATTATCTCAATTGATGCAGAGAAGGCCTTTGACAAAATATAACATCATTTCATGATCAAGACACGGGAAAGAATAAGTATGGAGGGTTTATTTCTCAACAAAATAAAGGCTACATATAAAGCCCCTAAAGCCCAAAAAATACTTAATGGGGAAAGACTCAAGGAGTCCCCCCTGGGATTGAGAACAAGACAGGGTGCCCACTCTGCCACTGCTCTTCAACATGGTACTAGAAGTACTAACCCAAGCTATAAGACAGGTGAACGAAATAAAAGGGCTATCTCTCTCTCTCTCTTCCTCTTCCTCTGTCAAATAAATCAATAAAATAAAAGATTAGTAAAAAGAACTAAAAGGGATTCATATTGGAAAGGAAGAAGTCAAGTTAGCCCTATTTGCAGATGACATGATCCTGTACATAAGCGACCTCAAAGTCTCCATCTCAAAGCTTAAAGATGATTAATTCCTTCAGCAAAGGGGCAGGATACAAAATCAATGCACAAAAATCAGCAGCTTTTCTATATGCAAAGGACAAATATACAGAGAAAGAAATCAGTGAGGCTGTCCCATTTTCAATAGCAACAAAAACAATTAAGTACTTTGGAATAACACTAACCAAGGATGTGAAAGACCCATATAGTGAAACCATTAAAACACTCAAGAAAGAAATCGAGGAGGACTTGAGAAGATGGAAAGACCTGCCATGCTCTGGATAGGTAGAAATAATATTGTGACAAAGGCAATTCTACCAAAAGCAACATACAGATTTAATGCAATACCAATAAAAATACCAGCATCATTCTTCACAGAGATTGAAAAATGATCTCAAAATTCACATAGAATTGCATCAGGCCTCAGATATCCAAACATCCTCAGCAAAAATAAAATAAAATAAAACTCCTGGTGGTATCACCATACACAGTCTTAAGCTAAATTACAAATGCATAGTAACAAAAACAGCATGGTACTGGAATGAAAACAGAAACATAGAACAATGGAAGAGAATTCAAGGCCCAGACCTTAGGTCAAGTGACTACAGCTACCTGATCTTTGACAAAGGTGCCAATAATGTAGACTGAAGAAAAGACAGCATCTTCAACAAACGGCGTTGGACAAATTGGGTGACCAAATGTAGAACAATTAAATTAGACCCATTCATTTCTCCATGCACAAAAATCAAGTCCAAATGGATTAAAGACCTCAAAATCTTCAACTACTGGAAGAAAAAATAGGAGGCATGCTCCATGATATAGGACTGGGAAAAGACTTCCTGAACAAAACCCCAGTGGCCCAGGAAATTAAACAACCAATGGTATTTCATGCAGCTAAAAAAGCTTTTGCACAGACAAACATACCATCATCAGAGCCAATAGATTACCCACTGAATGGGAGAAAATCTTTGGCAGCTATAACACTGACAGAAGCCTAATATCTAGAATCTACCAAGAACTCAAAAAAGCTAAACAATAATAAAATCAAACAACCCACTCCATAAGTGGAGCAGAGAACTAAATAGGGAGTCATCAGAGGAAGAATTACAAATGGCTAATACACACTTAAGAAAATGGTCAACATCCCTAACCATTATGGCAATGCAAATTAAAACAACTATAAGATTCCACTTTACCCCAGTAAGGATAGCAAACATTAAAAAATCAAGTGTAAACAAATGTTGGTGAGGATGTGGAGAAATAGGAACACTCATTCACTGTTGGTGGGACTGTTAGCTGGTTCAACCACTATGGAAATCAATATGGAGACTCCTGAAAAGGATGAATATAGAGTTACCAACAGATCCTGTTATTCCCTTACTGGATATTCACCCTAAAAGGTCCACATCTCAGTTCAGAGATATTTGCTGAACCATGTTTATAGCTGCTCAATTCATAATAGCTAAGAACTGGAATCAAGCCCAGCTGCCCATCATTGGACAAATGGCTAACCAAAATGTGGTATATCTACATGATGAAATTCTACTCAGCAGTAAGTGTGTTTAGTCCTGAACCATCTCTCCAGCTCCTCTGTATAAATGATTTACTTCATCTCTGTTTAAGTCTGGTAGATCATATGTGTCAAGAAATTCACTGATTTCTTTTAGATTTTTCCAGTTTGGTGGAATATAGCTTTTTGAAGTATGTCCTTCTCTCAATTTCATTGATATCTATTGTAATCTCTCCCTTGTCATCTCTATTTATTTATTTATTTGAGACAGAGATAGCGGGGGAGAGAGAGAGAGAGCGAATGGGCATACCAGGGCCTCTAGCCACTGCAAATGAACTCCAGATGCATGTGCTACCATGTGCATCTGGCTTACATGGGACCTGGAGAATTGGGCCTGGGCATGTGCCTTAACTGCTAAGCCATCTCTCCAGCCCTCCCTTGTCATCTCTTATCGATTGGGGTCTTCTCCCTCTTTTGTTTAGCTAATTTGACTAATGGCTTGCTAATCTTTTGTTAAATATTGTTTATTTATTTGTTATTTATTTGAGAGAGAGAGAGAGAGAGAGAGAGAAGATGCAGATAGAGATTGAAAATGGGCACACTAAGGCCTGTAGCCACTGCAAACAAACTCCAGATGCATGTGCCATTTTCTGTATCTGGCTTACATGGGCAGTGGGGAATAGAACCTGAGTCCTTAGGCTTCACAGGTAAGCATCTTAACCACTAAGCCATCTCTGGATTGACAATCTTGTTTATCTTTTTAAATTTTTTTTTGTTCATTTTTATTTATTTATTTGAGAGTGACAGAGAGAGAAAGAGGGAGAGAGAGAGAGAGAGAGAGAGAGAGAATGGGTGCGCCAGGGCCTCCAGCCACTGCAAACGAACTCCAGACGCGTGCGCCCCCTTCTGCATCTGGCTAACGTGGGACCTGGAGAATCAAGCCTCGAACCGGGGTCCTTAGGCTTCATAGGCAAGTGCTTAACCGCTAAGCCATCTCTCCAGCCCTTGTTTATCTTTTTAAAGAACCCACTCTTTGTTTCATCCTTGAATCAATATTTCTATCTTCAAAGTCTGAGGCAAAGCTTTGTGCAGGGCATTGGTGATGCCAGGGAAGGGTTATCTGAGACATGGCTTTTGCTGCTCACTGAAAACAAAATTGAGACAAGTATCACTTTAAAATCTGGGGGCTGAAAAGATAGCTCAGCAGTAATAGACACTTGCGTGTAAAGCCTGCTAGCCTGAGTTCAGTTCCCAAGCCACCCATGTAAGCCAGATGCAAAAAGTGGTGCAAGAAAATAGCGTTCATTTGCAGAACCAAGAGGCACTGGCACACACCCCAGGCCCCACACAGACACATGCAAATAAACAAAATCCACATTTTCCACACCAGAAAACATACTATTACAATGTTTATGATAAATTCTCACTCATAGTCCAGGGAAAATTTATCATATATTTTCACCATCAGGCAACATAATGAACTCAAAGCAAAAATTAAACATGTTCTCAAATAAACATAGCAGTTTTTCTTGTGTTTGGGTGAAAGTGCAAACTGAGTAATTTTAGTTTGTAGCATTGTAGAAAAAAAAAAAGACCAAAAAGATCTCTTTGGTTTATTTTTCCATGTTATAACTAAATATTCAAAGGAATTATTTTCTCCTTTATTATTATTTTTGTTTATTTAGTTGTGACCAGAGAGAGAGGGAATGGGCATGCCAGGGCCTCTTGCCACTGCAAATGAACTCTACATACATGTGCCACTTTGTGCATCTGGCTTTATGTGGGTAGACTATACAAGCAATGCCTTTGACCACTGAGCCATCTTTCCAAGTCCTCTAAGCATTTATTTTTCTAATAGCTTAAAACTGGAAATGAGATCTGTGAGCTAATTAAATAATGCATCGTACAATCAAATTATAAGCAAGGTTTACTTTTGTTTGCATGCCTAAGACTACATGCACAAAAACGTCTACACAAGAGAAGTTTTTAAAACACAGAATTGATTTTTATCTCAAGCTTATCTTGAACATAAATAAACTACTATTATGTAATAAAACTAGTTCTCTTAAAAAAAAAAAAAGATAGCATTATTTACAATTGTCTCTTCCCAGTTGTAAAATCGGCCTCCAACAGTATTGCTCACATCATCCTGTCACAGGGGTTCAAGGTTCATTTGTTGAGCACTAAGGCCATTATTTAGAATTGTACGTAAGACATGTAACACACCCATGAGAAGTGCTTTAAATATGCCTTTTTCTGCTGTATATATTCTGCACTGAGCCTAGTTTTGCCCTCGCCCATGAACGTATCAGAAGATACCGAACTGTATCATCGCCTTTGGCAATACCTCAAGGTTTGCTTCTCATTTTCCAGCTGTGAGAAGGCTGCCTTGTATTTGAAAGGGTTTCATGAATGAAGACCTAAATAAAACTAAGGCATTACTGGATACCCATGACCTCACAGTGCCTGACACCACCTACACAACACCATCATAATAGGAAGAAAAGATGATGACATCAAAATAAAAGACTGATTGAGAGGGGGAGGGTATATGATGGAGAGTGGAGTTTCAAAGGGGAAAGTGGGGAGAGGGAGGGCATTACCATGGAATATTGTTTGTAATTATGGAAGTTAAGAAAAAAAATAATAAAACTAAGGCATTAATAATAGACCGGTGTCTTTCATGTCCTTCACTGACTCTCTTCACCCACCCTACCTCCTCCTGCCTCTTGCTCCCATCAGGAGTTTATTCTTTAGCCAAGGGAGTCTTAAAAAAAAAAAATAGAAACTATAGCTAGGTAGATGGCCTAGCAAGAAAAAGGCACTTTCTTAAAAAGCCTGCTTGCTCAGGTTCAATTCCCCAGAACCCATGTAAAGCCAAGTGTACAAAGTGACACATGCATCTTGTGTTCATTTGTAGTTGCAAGAAGCCCTAGTGCATCCAAACTCACTGTTTGCCTTTCTTCTCTCTCTGCTCACAAATAAATAAATAACAATGCTTTTTTTTTTTTTTTGTTTTTTGTTTTTTGTTTTTTGTTTTTCGAGGTAGGGTCTCACTCTAGCTCAGGCTGACCTGGAATTCACTCTGTAGTCTCAGGGTGGCCTCGAACTCTCAGCGATCCTCCTACCTCTGCCTCCCGAGTGCTGGGATTAAAGGCGTGCGCCACCACGCCCGGCTATAACAATGCTTTTAAAATGGAAAATAAAAGGAACAAGGGGCTGGATAGATGGCACAGCATTTGTCACTTCCCTGTAAAGCCTAAGGACCCAGGTTTAATTCCCCAGTACCCACATAAAGCCAGGTGCCCAAGGTGGTGCATGCATCTGGAGTTTGTTTGCAGTGGCTGGAGGCCCTGGCATGCCCATTCTCTCTCTCTCTCTCATAAGTAAATAAAAATAAACTTTTTAAAAAAATGAACAAACTGTGACTCTAATGTATCTATAGTAACTATTACACAAAAGATGACATGATTCTATATATAAAGGACCCTAAAGACTCTACCAGCAAACTGTTAGAGCTGATAAACACCTACAGCCATGTAGCAGGACACAAAATAAATACACAGAAATCAGTAGACTTTCTATATGCTAAGAACAAACACACAGAGGATAAAATCAGAGAATCACTCCCATTCACAATTGCATCAAGGAAAATAAAGTACCTTGGAATAAACCTAACCAAGGAAGTGAAGGATCTCTACAATGAAAACTATAACACACTCAAGCGAGAAATTGCAGAAAACACTAGGAAATGGAAAAACATCCCTTGTTCCTGGATTGGAAGGATCAATATGAAAATGGCAATCTTACCCAAAGCAGTCTACACATTTAATGCAATCCCCATCAAAGTTCCAATGGCATTCTTCACAGAAATAGAAAAAACAATACAAAACTTCATTTGGAATCACAAAAAACCTCGAATACCTAAAATAATGCTGAGCAACAAAAATAAGGCTGGTGGTATCACCATGCCTGATTTTAACCTATACTACAGAGCCATAGTAAGAAAAACAGCATGGTACTGGCACAAAAGCAGACATGTAGATCAATGGAACAGAATAGAGGACCCAGATGTAAGCCCAGGTAGCTATAGCCACCTGATATTTGATAAAAATGCCAAAAATACTCATTGGAGAAAAGACAGCCTCTTCAGCAAATGGTGCTGGGAAAACTGGATATGTATCTCTAGAAGGATGAAAATAGATTCTTCTCTCTCTCCATGCACAAGAATTAAGTCCAAATGGACTAAAGGCCTTAACATCAGACCTGAAACTCTGAAATTGCTAGAGGAAAAAGGGGAAACCCTGCAACATATTGGTCTTGGCAAAGACTTTCTGAATATAACCCCAAGTTCTCAGGCAATAAAACCACAGATTAACCACTGGGGCCTCATGAAATTACAAAGATTTTGTACTGCAAAGGACACTGTGAATAAAGCAAAGAGGCAACCTACAGAATGGGAAAAAATCTTTGCCGGCTATATACCTGATAGAGGATTAATATCTAGGATATACAAAGAACTCAAAAAGTTAAATAATAAGAAATCAAACACGCCAATGAAAAAATGGGCTAAGGAGCCAAATAGAGAGCTTTTGAAAGAAGAAATACGGATGGCGTATAAGCATCTAAAAAAATTGTTCCACATCCCTAGTCATCAGGGAAATGCAGATTAAAACTACATTGAGAATCCATCTCACTCCTGTCAGATTGGCTACCATCATGAAAACAAATGATCATAAATGCTGGAGGGGATGTGGAAAAAGAGGAACCCTTCTACACTGTTGGTGGGAATGCAATCTGGTCCAGCCATTGTGGAAATCACTGTGGAGGTTCCTAAGACAGCTAAAAATAGATCTACCATATGACCCATCTATAGCACTCGTAGGCATATGTCCTAAGGACTCATCTCATTTCCTTAGAAGTACGTGCTCAACCATGTTTATTGCCACTCAATTCATAATAGCTGGGAAATGGAACCAGCCTAGATGTCCCTCAACTGGTGAGTGGATAATGAAGATATGGCACATTTATACACTGGAGTTCTACTCAGCGGTAAAGAAAAAATGAAGTTATGAAATTTGCAGGAAAATGGATGGATCTGGAAAGGAATATACCAAGTGAGGTAACCCAGACCCAGAAAGCCAAGCGCTGCATGTTCTCTCTCATATGTGGATCCTAGCTACAGATGATTGGGCTTCTGTGTGAGAAGGAAAAAACTCAGTAGCAGAGGCCAGTAAGCTAAAAAAGAGAGTTAAAGGGAAGAGAAAGGAAGGGAGGAGGGTACTTAATAGGATGGTATTGTATATATGTAAGTAGAAGAATAGATTAATAGGGGTGAAAAGGCCCAAAGTGAGGTCAGGGAAGAGATTTAGTAAAGGAAAGGTGGAGAGAGGGCTAATCAAAATCTAAGACGATATAAATAAATCATATGAAATCCTCTGGCTTTGGACAGTGGGACACTCAGGAGCTGTAGATCATTGCTAGAAAATTTTCAGTGCCAGGGATGGGATACCTTCCAGTGAGTTGTTGGCCAGGGAGGTCCCTGATGCCCCCCAAAACATTATAGGCCATTGCTGAGGCCCTTGGTTTCCCACCAGGAATAGATGGAAAGACCCTATTGCTGAAGACTCCACATAGTTGGGTTGCAAGGCCACTGAGAAATCCTGCTGGAGCTGAGCTGAAAACCTCCTCCATGTAGACCAGCTGACAGGAAGCTGGAAGAAGCCATTCTACATGCAGTTAAGTGGGAGAAAGAGATATCACCAGTGAAGATACACAACAGTGGACACTGCAAGCCTTATATTTGTCCAGCCAGGCCAAATGAGCCAACGGGGGCAATAGTGGCATATCTGTCATGGTGGAAACCAAGTGTCCTCTAATTGGACTGGAGGCCCGCTCCATGGGAGGGAATACATCCCTGATACTGAAAACTTAAAACAGGGGTAGTCATGAGCCCTAGGGGTGTAACATCTGCTGATGTCTGGATAAATGTATATACTATGCTTATCAAACTGCCCAGTAAGCACTTCTCTTAATATTCGTACCCTTATATTAATGCTACTCTCACTTTTGGTAGAGAATCTTCTCTTTTCAGATGGCAGTGACCTTGGGACGACTCAGAAGGTATCATAGTGCTGGAAAGAAGTGACTGGAGTACTGAGTAACATCTTGATCACACCTTCCAAAGCTCAGGGTCTAATGCGGAAGAGGTGGCGGAAAGAATGTAAGAGCCAAAGGAAGGGTAGGACACCTTACAACGTGCTCCCTCCAGACATAAAATGGCCTGGATATCCATGACCTCATAGTGCCTGATACTACCTAAACAAGACCATCATAAGAGGAGGAAAAGATCATGACATCAAAATAAAAGAGAGACTGATTGAGATGGGGAGGGGATATGATGGAGAATGGAATTTCAAAGGGGAAAGTTGGGGGAGGGAGGGAATTACCATGGGATATTTTTTATAATCATGCAAGTTGTTAATAAAAATTGAGAAAAAAATTTTAAAAAATGAACAAACTGTGACTCATATCTATAGTAACTATTACACAAAGCTTTTTCTTTATTTTTTATTTTTGGGAGAGAGAGTCAGAGAGAGAGAGAGAGAGAGAGAGAGGGAGAGAGAGAGAGAGAGAGAGAGAGAGAGAGAGAGAGAGAATAGGCATGCCAGGACCTTCAGCCTGCTGCAAATGAACTCCAGATGCATGCGACTCCTTGTGGTATATGTGTGACATTGCATGCTTGTGCCACTGCATCTGGCTATGTGGGACCTGGAGATTTGATCAGGACTTCTTAAGCTTCACAGGCAAGCGCCTTATGGGCTAAGCCATATCTCCAGCCCACAAAAGCTTTTGTTATCCTCTGTGCTGGTATCTTTTTAAAAATTTTTATTTATTTATTTATTTATGAGAGAGAGAATGGGCACACCAGTATCTCTCGCCACTGCAAATGAACTCCAGATGCATGTGCCACCTTGTGCATCTGGCTGTACATGGGTACTGGGGACTTTAACCCAGGTCTTTAGGCTTCACTGGTAAACACCTTAACTGCTAAGCCGTCTCTCCAGCCCCCAGCTTTTTTTTTTTTTTTCTTTAAAAAAATGCATCCTACCTAGGATTTGTAAAGCAAGCTTGTTGACATTCACGTACCTGTCTGCCCTGTAGGTGCTGCCAGGGTTCCTTGAGTGTGCTGGAATGTGGAAAGCAGCCCCATTCTCTCTATCTCTTCACAGTACAAAGAAAGAATTGCACTCTTGGCTTATGGTAGTAGATGATAGGGTCTGTCAGCACACATTGAAAGCCCCTATTTTCCCAGACATTTATTTTAAACTTTATTTATTTAGTTAGTTAGTTAATGTATATCCCTATGTGTATGAGAATGTTAGGGTCTTTTGCCACTGCAAATGAGTGCCAAACTAATTTGAATGGATGTCTTCTTTGTCAGATATGAGTACAGGAACTCCTGTCTGCTTTCAAATTATGTTCCCTTGAAATGTAAATTCTCTATCATTTTACTCTCAACCTCTCTCCATGTCTTTGCCAGTGAGGTGAATTTCTTGCAGACAGAATATACAGTTGGAGATTGGTTTGTTTTTAAATTCATTCAGCCAGTGCACATCTTTTCACTGGAGAGTTAACTGTTTATATTCAGGTTTATTATTATTACTGGCTTTTTGAGATAGGGTCTTGCACTAGCCCCGGCTGACCTGGAATTCACTGTGTAGTCTCCTCCCTCTGCCTCCTGAGTGCTGGGATTACAGGCCTGTGCCACCACATCTGGCTAGGTTTATTATTTAGGGTACGAATTTCTACCATCTATCTTCATTTTAAAGGTTAATTGGTATACTGAGTTAGTAATGTTTGATTCTTTTCTAATTCTCATTTGTTTATATATTCTGTAATGACAGTTACTCTTCCATGAGCTCTCACACGTGTATATGTTTGGTCTTCTGTGTATAGTATTATTTTTCTAAGGGTTCAATGAGTGATTTTTATTCTTTTTTAGTTTTGTACTCAGTGAATACAGTCAAGTTGGTACCATTCTTAGCCTCCTCCCTGTCCTCCCCCCGCTCCACAGGGACCCTCCTTGTTGGGGCATATGGGTCGTGCATTGTGGGGTTAGCCATCAGTTATGGGTAGGAGGAAATGTCTCTGTGTATGATTTTTATTGTTTTGCTCTAAAAACTTGGGAACAGCTAAACCAAGAAAAGTGACTTGAGATTTGTGAACCTCTGGGTTTTAAGATGAATTAAGAACAAAACCAGGTACCCACTAGTTTGCTTACACACAACAGACTTAGTGGTCCTGCATCAAGGTTAAAAGTGGGAATGGGAAATATCCACTACCCCTTTCCAGAATTTAAAGAGGGCAGCCCATGCTTTACACCCAAAAACTATGGCAGCACTTTAAATGTGACCAATGTAAATGTAGAATGGAGATGTTATAGCAGCTAGGACTCAGTAAGTCTACACAGTAAAATCATGATTACATTTTGAAAGAAAATGCACAAAAACCAAATAGAAATTTCCAGATTTTTCATTTGAAGGCAATCTTAATGCTATTAAGTTCACAAATATGCTAATTTATTAAATACCCAATCCTAAATATTCTAAAATACACATTGCAAACATACAGATATCTACTCTCTCCACATGTCAGCACCCATTCATAGCATGGTTTGGAAGTGGGGAGAATAGATTCCCCTTAAACTGCAAGTCAGTGAGTGTTTCTTTACAGTTAACTTTAGCAAAAGTCATACAAAACTGTAATTAACAATGATCTTCTTTATTCATTAACTCACAAGGAAACACCTTCAAAACTGCATTTTGTTAAAGTTCCTGTACTAAAATGTAGAAAAACTGAACTACACAAGTATTTAAAAGTTAAAAATTCCTTAATTTTTTATTCCTGGTACCACTACCACAACTACAGGGCAATGTAGCCGATGCAATGAGAGAAGAAGGAACACAAAGGCACAACAGAGGAAGACCTCAGGAACGGACATCTGATTGACACTCCAGCGTGTTCTATCAATAGTGCACTTTCTGCAAACTGAGGCTGTGATGGTCCTGAACAAAAAGGGTTTCCTGTTTAACTGCAGTA
This sequence comes from Dipus sagitta, assembly GCA_036346955.1. NCBI lineage: Eukaryota > Metazoa > Chordata > Mammalia > Rodentia > Dipodidae > Dipus > Dipus sagitta. The sequence continues at coordinate 147,741,188 of CM070770.1, read as the reverse complement.
ACTCTTCTGACTACAGACCATCACTCCTCCTGCGGCAGATTTTTACAGTTCCTCTAATGCCTTGGGGACTTTGGGATGTGTCAAAGTAACCTGCAGCTTTCCTGACAACTCCTGGCTCTCTCCTGCTAAGAACACTAGCCCTTTTCTGCTGTTTTTAAAACTTCTGCTACCATATCCACCACTTTCAACCACCAGGTCCATAACACCCCCATAGGGACTGCCAGAGCTTCTTCCACCAGCACTGCCCCCCTTTACGGGCCCATAATTTGACTGCTGTGGTCCACTATAATTTCCAAAAAACACCATAGTTCCCACCTCCACCATAGTTACCACCACCAAATTTCCTCCTTCATTGTAATCATCATTTCCTCCTCCTCCACCACCATATGCACCACCTTGGTTTCCATATCCTGGTCCACCACCACCATAGCCTCCTCTACTACTATAACCAGGACCACCACCATAGTTGCCACCATCACCTCCAAATCTGTCGTATCCACCATCACCTCCACCATAACTCCCTCTGCTGCCACCACCTCCACCACCATAGCCACCTCTTCCACCAAAGTTTCCACCACAACCAAAATTACCTCCACCACCTCCAAAGTTTCCATCACGACCCATAAAGTTGCCACATCCACCTTCATGACCTCTCTGTGACCCAGTCTGCTGCATCTCTCGCTTAGAAAGGGCCCTTTTCACTTCACAATTACACCCATTAATAGTGTGATATTTTTGAACAATTTTATCAACCATACCATGATCATCGAAAGTTACAAAAGCAGATCCTCTCTTTTTTTCACTCTGCCTATCTTCCATCACTTCTCTGGTCTCAATCTTGCCATACTTTTCAAAGCAGTCTCTCAGATTATACTCTTCTGTGTCTTCTTTAATACCACCACCACCAATTTCCTTACTGTTAAATGGGCACCAGGCTTTCCAGAACCCTCTCTAGAAACAGCTCTCTGGTTCCACTGCACGCCATCAACCTCGTGTGGCCGAGCACAGACTGCTGCCTCCGCCTGTTCAACACCCGAGTGAGTCACAAAGCCACAGCCTCTGGAACGCTCTGTTTGGGGTCTCTCATGACCACACAGTCTGTGAGTGCGCCCCATTTCTCGAAATGTTCTCTCAAACTGTCCTCTGTAGTTTCAGAGCTCAGACCACCAATGAACAGCTTCCTCAACTGCTCTGGTTCTTATGAATCATGGCCCTCCCCCAACCCCCTGGCTGGGAATGACCGGTTTTACCTCCATTTTGAGACTGGACTTGCCTCTTCCAACTTGAGTTCAGTATGGGACTGAGAGAAAGAGGCGGGGACAGCCGCGTATAGTATTCTTTAACGTTTTTCTGCAATTCTGTCTTTTGGTCATGAATGCTGCTCGTAGAAGGTCACTATTTCTCCTTTGGTTTTATAGGATATTTCTTGGATGGGGTATTTTCAGGCTATTGGCATCAGATAAGGACATTACCAGGAAGATATGTGACACCTACAGCCATGAAGACCTTGGAGCGGGTCAGCCTGGATGGCAAGTTCACTGCCTTGTGAGTGTCTGCTGACTTATATGGCCAGAAACCTCCTTGGGTTTGTTAATTAAAAGGCAGAAAAGGTTTGAAGATAAAGCAGAGAAAAGCATATTTAAACTGAAAGCAAGAGGTAGGGAAACAGACCCCTCATGTGAGGAGAGCATTCAGAGCTGGAGTCTGCTGCCCCTGTGGGAGCAGGGCATGTAGTGAGTGAAGAAAACATTCCCACCTGTTCTCAAGGTGGGTTGAACTAAGACAAAGACGCTGATTGGTTCAAGGGGCATCGTCAACTGCACATGTTTCAGAAAGCCTACTGAAAGAGCCCACCAAGAGAATTTACACCCCCCCAAACACACACAGAACCAGGAAGTAGGCAGCCCTCTTCTCCATCTTGGCGCCCAGCAGTAAAAGCAAATAGCTATTTAATGAGGTACTCCTCTTTCCTGTCTATCTGCCTTGAAGAGGAAACTGTCTAATTCCTGTGTTCTCTCACTTGGCCTTCTTTTCCTCTGACATTGAGTGCTGCGTGGGGAGCAGAGACCGCAATGGGTGGCCCTTTTTGACTTCTGGGACACTTAATACCTAGAGTTTCAGGGACGGCTGTGCCACTCTGGTTGCTTCACACGGGGTAAGCCTTGGAGAAGGAGAGGCTGATGAATTCTAAAGGCTGAATAGCACAGTGCCTAATGTCCTCTTCAGTCTAGGCCCTTTGTGGACAAGGGTTTCATTCCCAGACTCCAACAGAGCCAGCAAGCTGGACCCAAGGACTCTGGACTCCTGACCCTGCCAGTAAAGTTTTGCTTTGGAGACCTACTAAGACTAAGTTTGCAGAATGACCAAGAGGGGAAGCAAGGCACCAGGGGGAAAGCACTGCGTAGATAATCTGTGAAATGTCCGGGTGGCTCACCTGTGTGAGTTCCCACTCCTGGGACTTGTACCTGTGTGTTCTCATATGTGACTTCCCACCTGTGTAGCTCCCTCCCGCCTATCTCACACCTATGTGACTTCCCACCTCCATGTGTACGACACCTATGTATTTCATATCTGCGTGGCTCCCACACGTGAGATCCAGATGTGTGGGGCTCGAATTTATTCCCTTCATCTTACATCTACATGGCTCCCATCTGAGTGGCTCCTAACACCAGACAGCACTATTCCACCATCAGGTTTCATTGGCTTTCCGGTTCTTTCCCAAGTCCCAACCCCCAGAAGGTATCCGGGGAGGCATAGCTGTCTGCCAGGGACATGACGATGTCTGTGCTCTGTCTGTGTCTTGGAAATGCACGCATAGGCAGTCACTGACCCTGGAAATGAGCCTGTGGTTTCTTTTGTTCCCCTCTGGGGTAGTTAAGATGTAAAATATCCTCTATATTCTCACGTGTTTGAATCCCCAGCTGGTGACACTGTTCGGGAACATTGTGGAACCATGGAGAAGTGGAGACTTGCAGGAGAGCATGTGTCATTAGGGGCAGACTTTGATGATGTTTTTAAAAATTTTATTTATTTGAGGGGGGCAGATACAGAGAGAGAGAGAGGGAGAGAGAAAGGGAAAGAAAATGGGCACACTAGGGCATTCAGCTGCTGCAAACAAATTCCTGAAGCATGTGTCACCTTGTGCATCTGGCTTACGTGGGTCCTGGGGAATCAAACCTGGGTTCTTGGCTTTGCAGACGAGCACCTTATCCATTAAGCCATTCCTCCAGCCCTTTGATGAGTATTTTATAGTCCAACACCACTTCCTGTTCTCCTTCCCTCTACTACTGTCATGCTTTTCCTACCAACATGAAACTTTCTCTCAAAACCCTTAGCCCAAAATAAACCCCTTCCTTCCATAATAAGCTACTCTGTTGAGTGTTCCATCGCAGCAATGAGAGAGTAACTGATATCTTCAAACTGAATATCTTATATCTTCAAACTGAAGTTTTCCCTCTCTAGGCCAGGTGACAGTGGGTGTAAGGCTGGTTCCAAATCTCTCGAGGGACCAAAAAAAAAAAAAAAAAAAAAAAAAGCTTAAACAATGTCTGTAGACCAGGCAGCCTGAGGGTCCCTACGCTGAGTGCAGGGTGTGTTGAGAGGGAAGCTAGCAGGAGGTGTAGCATAGTGCTCTGGCCACTAGGAGACCTAACAGGCTATCATGTGTGACTTGGAGGACCCAAATGGGGCCTGTACATGAGATAAAGAGAGGTCAGCTCCTCCTTGGAACTGTCCCTGACAAGGGTCACCATAGCATGTGCATGATGGGCTCTCCAAGCAGGGAAGGTAATAGTCAGGTGGCATTTAGGGTAAATGATCAGCTTCAGGGAACACTTGAGAATATCCAGTGCTGGAGTTAATGGGACTTCAAAGGTCCTGTAGTCTCACCCCAGGACAGCAGAGACCCCCACCTGTGCAGACAGTATTGACTCTACTACTGGAACTTTCATTACCCATGGATATTGTGTTAACATTTCCTTCAAGGATGGCATTTTTGGGACATCAGGAATCTATCCTCCTCAGGGGTCCTGCATTGTTTCAGAGACAATGACTTTCTCTCCATGTTACCCAGTGTATATGCCCACAGGAGGAACTTCCTTTTTAGTCTCCTCACCAGGCTACAGTCTGAATGCTGGGCCATCTTGGAATTTCCTCCACCAAACAAGTTAGTCCATTACTATGTAACTCAGCCTCACTCAAAGTTTCAAGACATAGACAGAAGTAGCTAGATTCTTTGCTACTCATCCCCCTCAGAAACCTCATGAGCAGTTTTTGCTGTCTGCATTTCCACTGGCATTCTGGTCTTCTGAGCTCCCACCAGGTTGGTTCTTTAGGATTTGCTCATAGCCTTCTATGGATTCTCTAATCTGCAACCCCAAACTCTTCCTCGTTCCCCGTGAAAACAAGATTCCAAGGCCTAACACCCACAAGGTCAGGCTTATCACAATAACAACCCCACTTCCCAGTACCAATTTTTTTTTTTTTGTGATAGTTACTTTCTTGTTATAGTGACAAAATACACAGCAGAAACACATTACAGGAGGAGGAGGGACTTATTTTTGGCTCATGGTTTAGCATACAGTTCATCAAGGTGGAGAAGGCCTGGTGGATGAAACGACTCAGTCTGTAGCAGTGGGACCTTGCCCCATGGCTTGTTCACCTCTTGGTGGATCAGGAAACAGATGGTGGACAGGACACAGGAGTGCTTGGGGCAGAACCACAAGTGGATACCACTAGCATCCTACTTTTGCTATTGAGGTCACAACCCCAAAGGTTCCATGCCTCCCCAGAAAACACACCTCCAGGGGGCCAAGTGTTCAAACACATGTAGATACTATTGGGGGACATTTCAGTTTCAAGCCATCACATACAGATCACATCCACCCAGATGTGTAAACACAGAAACACACAGATATGCACTGGACCATCTCCCATGAATACATACAGACATATATGTGTGCACACAGTTGTGAAGGTGCAGATGCATATATAGTCACATGTACACAGACACATCCACTTATGCACAATGACACAGATTTGCACACAGACATGCAAACATGCACACAAATATGATCACGCACGCACACACACACACACACACACACACACATATATATATACACATACACACACACACACTGGTATGTTCACACACATGTATACACAGAGACAGATACACAAAGGCACAAGTGCATGTACTCACACAAATGCAGGTACTCACGCTGACATGCAAAGACAGGCATCCACATGAACATACACACATAGGCACATGTACAATCACACATCTACACAGGCACACATCTGCGGCTACATACACGTGCACAGAAGCAAGGCAATGTAGCTGGTGCAAGATCTGGCAGAGAAGGGAGGGTGAATGAGAGGTGGGGACCAAGAAATGGTGTGAGGGGGGGGGCTTCTATCAGTGGCCTGTCTTGGAACTTGGAAAGAGGCAAGGTGGCAGCATCTCTGAGAAGAGGTGGGTTTGGATTTGGGGGTCTTTGTAAGGGTCCAGCTGTCAGGTTGGTGGAGGGCAGCAATGAGGTTATAGAGAGCTATGGAGGTCGGCAGGGTCCTCCCAGGGGACAGGGCACAGTCAGGGTTGGGGAGAGATGGGAACAGGAGTGAGGATGCTACAGGAAGAGCCAACTCAGTTCTCAGTGGGCTGTGGCCACAGGACATGATCAGGCATCGGTGTTGCTGTCTGGAGAGGGGCTGGGTGCCCGGTCAGGGAGTCAGAAGGTCTGGAGGGATGGAGAGCTGTGGGGACTCTGCTTTTGTTGGGTACTAGGTCTGGGTATGGGGAGGGCGCGAGCACAAGGAGCCTTGTTGTCCTGCTCCTGGCTTCAGAATCCAAGGTAGGCACTTCCCCCTCTGATAACATTCTCTTGTCAAGACAAGGCATCCTCAGAATGAGTACAAGGACATTCAGAGGGCTAATTACATAAATTACATCTGTTCCTGAGGTCCAAACAAAACAATGTGATCAGCCTACAGCATACATTGCGGTACATTTGTGCAGATAAAATGGGGTGTCACCCAGTGCAGGATAAACATGCTGAGGAGAAGCCAGGATCACAGAGGCACCCTGGGGACCATGCAGCTGCTCCTACTGACCGTGGGTCTGAGTCTGCTGTCTGTGGTCAGTGCAGATGAAAGCACTCCACTGACTCCTGCCCCTACTGACAAGGTGACAGGGACAAGCCCCAGGGAGGACTGGGTTCTGGGTGGGTTTCAGAGGCCACAACCCTGGGCCGAGTGAGGGTTTCAGGTATGTTCATGGGAGCCACAGGTGGGTGTCAGTGGGTTGCCCTGCATTATAACCTTGGGGTCTATACTGCAGCATAAACTTTTCTTGCTAACTGAAGGAGTAGAGGTCACCCTAAGGCCAGGGGATGAGTATAGAGGGTTGGGTCTCGCAGCTCTGCCACACAGACATGCTGCTTCTCTCTGTCAGCTTGTGGGCTTCCAAGAAGCTTCGTTTGTTTCACAGAAATGATTCTTTTCAGAATCTCTAATTCACAATATCAGCTTCATGCAGGAGGGCCTGAATAGAACCATGGACTTCATAAGATTTTTTTCATGTGTACACGTGTCTGTATGTGTGGTGTATGCTTATCTGTATTCATGTTCATGTGTGTGTGTCCATATGGAGGCCAGAGTTCAACTACAGATGTCATTCCTCGAGAATGCCCTCCACCTTTTTCCGTTTGTTTTTATTTTTTAAAATATTTTATTTTTTAAATTTATTTATTTGACAGAGAGAAAGGGGAGGGTAGAGAGAATGGGTGTTCCAGGGCCTCCAGCCACTGCAAACGAACTCCAGATGCTTGCGTCACCTTGTGCATCTGGCTAACATGGGTCCTAGGGAATTGAACCAGGGTCCTTTGGCTTTGTAGGCAAACGCCTTAACTGCTAAGCCATCCCTTAAGCCCCCTCCCCTTTTTGTCAGGTATGGTCTTGCTCTAGCATAGGCTGACCTGGAATTCACCATGTAGTTTCAGGTAGCCTCGAACTCACAGTGATTCCCCAACCTCTGCTTCCTGAGTGCTGGGATTAAAGTCAGGTTCTCTACTTCTTTCTGAGACAGGGTCTCTCATTGGCCTGTAGTTCACTAGTTAAGTGATAGTAGCTAGCTAGTGAGCCCCAGAGATCCTCTCATCTCCACTCCTCGGTGCTGGGATTATAGGTACAAAACCATTGTGTCCAGAACTTTATGGGGATTGAACTCAGATCCTCATGCTTAGGGGGTAAACACTTTACCAAATGAGCTATCTTCCCACCCCTGATTTTCCATGAATTTTTAAAAAATTAATTTATTCTTCAACATATTGCATATTGGTTATATTCCCATTGGGTTGTACTCTAATGCTCCCTCTCACTGTGGGGTTATCAGTATTCACTGTGTGGTCATGAATGCACCAGTCAGTCTCTGTGGGAGGTACAAAGCTTCAGGAGACTCCTTCCCATCCTATGGCTCTTACAATCTTTCCTCCCACTCTTTTGCAATGTTCTCTGAGCCATGGAGAGCATGCTATGGTTGAAAACTTGTTTTATGAGAAGATGTCAGGTTCTGGAAATGATCACCATTGACTCAGGCCCTGTCACTGATGGATAAAGGTGCCTACAGCCTGCATCTGCCCTGATTCTTAATGTCTTTGTCCTGAGAGTTAAGCTGACCAAATCTGAAATAAGTCCCAGGGTCAAGGATAAGGTCTAGGGATCCAACTTTATATGGCAAGAAGTCTAGCTCCTCAGTTCAACCATCTTGACACCATGCCTCCCTATAGTGACCTCAGTTCCTTCTTTAACCTCTCAGGGAGCTGGTCATACTCTATCACCAGTGCTGGGGACCCCAACTCCTTTCTCTGCCCTTTCCACACAAAACCCTGGTCTGCACCTTCCCTGTTCCCCTTACAAAGAGTCTGGGGTCAGGCCCCACCATAGCCCTAAGGCCCTGAGCACAAGAGACACATTAAGTAGGGTGTGTGGTTTCCAGGAACAAGGTGGGAGCTGCTGCTGAGGCTGGTGTGGGCTTATGTGTTTAAGGTCTCTGTGGCTGTTGTGTCATTGTAGGGACAGGAACAATACTAACTGCTGATTGGTTTGGGGAGAACATTGATGATCCTTAAGAGAACTGTCACTGTCTGTGGAAGGACCCTGGGGACAGGTCACACCTGGCAGGGTGGCCGTGGCCATTTATGATCCCATATTCAGTAGACGCCTGGGGGGTCAGGTCATCCCCAAGCCCTGCTCTGGCTGGTGATCTGGGTGACTTTCCTGAAGTCCTCACATAAGAGCAGTGCAAGGCCCTGGTCAGAGCTCCTCCAGAAAGTGGGTCACCTAGGAGGACCCTATCTGGCTCTGCTTGGTGATGACGGAGGGCGTTCTGTCACACCCAGGACTCCTCCTGTTCCTCCAGAGTCTCAGGTCCCTCCAGGCTGCATGGAGCCCCTGCTCAAGCCCTTCCTGCCTCTGCTCCCACTTCAGTTTCAGCCTGGACCCCCCCCCTTTCCTGGACCCTTGTCCCTGCAACCCTGCTACCTCCAGCTTTTAGGAAGGTGGTACATAATTCGCTGGGCAGGGAACATGCCTATTCCTGCAAAGAAGAAGACTAGCCAGCTACCTCCCTTCACATTCGTCAGGAATGATCTCAGCATGTTGGAGTTCAGGATGAACATCATGTGAGTGCCCTGCCCTCGGGTGACCGCTCTTGGCTGCATGGTCTCCCCGGTCCTCAGCTAGTCACTCCACAGGGCACCAACCTGTCCTAAACTTGGAGTACGGGCTGGTCATTAGCTCTTCACTTTCCTGTATCTCCCTGTCCCCTCCTGCTGTGACTTAGCACACCTAAGACAGGGACACAGAATTTGTGGCAAGCCATGCCCCAGGGGCTGTGGTGTCCTATGTATTGGGAGGAAGTGCTGAGCTCACCTCTCTGTCGGGGAAGGACCTGGCAGATGTCTGTGAGAGAACCGTGCTTCCCTCCTGTGCGCCAGGAAGCCCATTGGTTGTGTGCAGTTCAAGCTGTGCCTGGATGAATTAGAAGAACCGGGCATCTTCCACGCCTGTAGGTGGTCAGGTGCACATTTCTCCTTTCAACGGATAATTCAGAAAAAGACCCTGCAGTCAACCACACGGTTCTCTTCTGTCTATAGGGTCAGGGCACATTATCACCATCCAGTTCCTGCTGGGGGAGGATCTTGCCATTGCCTGCTACCAGGGCACAATGGACGATACCATCTACAAAATGATGATGCTCATGGGTGCGTGCCAGCCCTTCCCAAGTTTATAGTGATTGGACATGAACTTTCGGGGCAACGAAAACAGAGTGGGATACTCTGGTGGCTTGAATGTAAATGTATGACCCGTCCCTCCCCCCGTAGCTTTAGACATTTCTGATTGAGATTAAGCTTCCTTCTTAAGTCTCCAGCAGCCTGCTGGAACAGGTATGTAAGCTGCTGGGGTTGGATCTTGAGTGCAGCCCTACTAGGTACATAGAGAACAGCTTGAGCCCTGGCTGTTTGTGCTAGCTGCTGCTGCCTTCGCTCTCTCTCCTGTGGCTGCTGCAGCAAGCCAGCTTCCTCTGCTACGGTGAAACGTTCTCTGGGATCTGTAAACCTGAAATGAACCCTTTCCTAAGCTGCTTCCGGTCAGGTGTTAGTCCCAGCAACAAGAAGGTAACTGCCACAAATACTATTTCCTTCTCAGTGCACTGCTTCCCACCTGGGAACTGTTCCTGGGACCCCTGGGTTTTGAAGGAGAAGGATTTGTAAACTCGTAGCTTCTCGCAGCCTCAGCTGTCATGTGACCACATCCACTTATGCCCCATCCAGTCCCCAGCCCCCACCCTTCCCTTCTCAGCCAGCCTTTGTTGTTGTCATTTAAAAAAACATGTTTTATTTACTTGCAAGGACAGGGAGAGAGAGAGAATGGGTACTCCAGGGCATCTTGCCACTGCAAACAAACTCCAGATGCATGCCCACTTTGTGAATCTGGCTTTACCTGGTTGCTGGGGAATTGAACCCAGGCTGTCAGGCTTTACAAGCAAGTGCCTTTAACCACTGAGCTATCTCTCTAGGCCCTTTGTTGTTGCTTTGCTCTGATCAGGCATCTGGTTGGATGCATTTGTCTCTGGGAACATGGGGCAACATCTGGAGACATGTGCTGTTGTCATGGTAGCAGGGGTAGGTTTCCTGTATCCAGAGTGTGGAGGGCAGAACACCGTGACTCAACGTCCTGTAGTATGTAAGATACAAGATTACTGTGAGGTTCTGAGGTCCATAACTCACCACCTTATCAAAAGAAAGTATACAGTTTCTGTCAGTACTTTAGAGAGGAAAAACGTAATTTCTTACTGCCTTTCCTTACAATTTTTTTTTTTTTTTTTACAAATTATAAACCGGTGAAAAAAAGGCCAGGAAATATGCATGATATTTAGATTTAGCTGAGAGACAAGGTGACCAGGGAGATGGCAGCTCTCCTGGTGCTATTGCCCTGGGCCATCTCCTGTGTCGCATGGGAGCTCTGTACACTACTACACTGAGCCTCCAGCTCTCACCACACTTCTAACCTCTGCCAGAGTTCTCCAGCGCTGCTCCCAGGCTCCTTTCTGAGTGTGGCCTCCTCGGCTGCCTCGCTTGCTCTTGCCCAGCATTTCTGCCCAACCTCCCCTCCCCCCATGATATCCCCTGTCTACTCACCCCTGCCCACAGCTCCCTGGAGATTTTGTGCCAGCAAGATCCTCGCAATGGCCGGTGAAGTGTTTCAACCTGGAGCATTAAACACAGCCAGAGACACTCAGTGCTGGCACCACCTTCTGATTGTGACCAAGGACTCCAGGGGCCCTTGGTGCTGTGCAGACCCTCTTGATGTCCCTAGGTCACTTTCCTCCTTCGTCTCCTGTATCTAATAACACTCTGGGGGCTGGAGAGATGGCTTAGCCGTTAAGGCGCTTGCCTGCAAAGCCTTGAGGACCCACCTTCAACTCTCCAGATCCCACTTAAGCCAGACACACAAGGTGATGCAAGTGCAAGGTCACACATGTGCACTAGGTGGCGCATGCTTCTGGAGGTGGATTGCAATGGCTGGAGGCCGTGGTGAGCCAATTCTCACTCTCTTTCTCTCACTAAAAAGCATCACCTTAAGCTGGCGAGGTGGTGCACGCCTTTAATCCTAGCACTCAGGAGGTAGAGATAGGAGGATCACCGTGAGTTCGGGGCCACCCTGAGACTACATAGTGAATTCCAGGTCAGCCTGAACTAGAGTGAGACCCTACCTCGAAACCCACCCCCTGAAAAAAAAAAAAAAGTCACATTGGGCCTTGGAGGAGCCAAGGACACTCAGATGGTCCTTCTTCAAGATGTATTTTTGGTGGAGATGGACTCCTATAGGCCATGCTGGGAGGATCTGGGAACATGATAGTAGGGAAGTGATCAGTTACTTGTGGACCCCTATGCTTCCCACCTCATGCTATCCAAGCTATCTGACTCAGTTCTTCCCTTCTGGAAGGGCTGGGACAAGATGCAAACTACACTGTGGAGCCCAGGATGTACTTGTGCAGGGGATTCTGCATCTGTTCCCTCTGCCCAGGGCCTGAGACACCATTGGCGAGGAACCACCTGGGGCTATTGAAGAGGCTTATTTGCTCAGGTGGTTCTTGTCCCAAACAAGAGGCAATCAACATTCCCTCCTAGTCCTGCAGTGTGGCTGGTCTCCTCAAGAATTTGGGGGCTGGGGAGACCCCATTCCTGGCTTGAATCCTCTCAGGACCCATAGATCTCTCTGAGGGACTTGTGGAAGAGTTCTTCAGCCCCCTCTCTTCTGCCTCGCGTGGACTGAGACTCAGTATTTCCACACATCATCCTTATTCTATGTGGCCTGCAGGTCGTACTCCCATTGAAAACCCAAGATCCCTGGAGTTTTTCAGAGAGTTTGTGAAGAATCAAGGGCTGAACAGCTCAGAAATCATCAACCCTGCCCTCGACGGTAATGAGATGGGGTCTCCCCAAGTCTCTCTCCTCTAGTTCGTGATTCTGCCATAAGATGGTGACCACACACGGGCACCCCTCCTAGCCTCTTGTCTCTCTCTCATCTATAGATAGATGCCTGTGATTTGGTCAAAGATCTTGGCATATGGAGAGACTGCCACTGAGACTGTGCTGGAAGCAGGAGCTGGGACCCAGCACCCGTCTGTCCCTGCAGGGAGCTCTCTGTGTCAAGAGGTAATGGGGCCTAGTCCTCGCTCCTCCCTGTGCCTCTGCTTCTAATAAAGCTGGGCAGTGTCCCCTGGCAATATGTGTCACAGTCTAATGGCCCTGGACTTTGTGTGGACTTTGAGTTATGGGAAGACACTCATACATGACCATGATGATTAGGAAGGAAGGACTTTTGTCACACTCACAGGTCCCGCCCCCAACACACACACACATACACACAAACACACACATGCACGCACACACACACGCACGTGGCATGTTGCTACACACAGGGCCACAGGGAATAGCAGTGAGACAAGCTGGGTGAGTGGATCAGGGGGTCACGGACAGGAGCCTGCATGGTGGTTAGTGAGGTAAGGAAGGGCAAGCAGGGTCTTAGAGGAAGATATAGGTCAACTGGTGTAGTCACTCAGAGCTTGGGCTCTGAGGAAGGTCTGGCACCTGGTGATGAATCTGACCCAGGAGGGAGGTCTGTGCATGAGAAAGCTGGGGATTGTAGGTGAGGCCTCACAGTCTCCAGGAGTTAGGTGTGGGAAGCGAGGCCCAAAGGCCGGAATACCAAAACTACAGGAAAGTTAAGAACATAAACATGCATGCGGCTGGACCCGGATTGAAATAGGAAAGCAATTTTGCCGGAGACGGCAAGCGTGCCATTTCAGGATCACGAGGAATTGAGCGCTGAAGAGCTGTATGACACAGTTCCAGCCCAGCGGTCTCTTCCTTGGAGTCCAATGTGGCCCCTCTATAGAAATATCTTTGGCTCTCTACGCTACAGATATCTGTGGTTTTCTGTATAATGTTTGTTTTTCTCTGTCTTTCACTTGGTGTCCCAATCTCTAAGTTTACTTTTCCAGTAAAAATAGGTATTAGTGAAGTGTTGCTCAATGTATCTGAAAGAGGCTCTGGCATAGAACTGGAAAAACAAGAAAATGGGTCAGAGATAATTGTTTTCCTTAAAGGCCTTGAAGAAAGTCAGGCATGGAGTACAGTACACTTAGGAGGAAACAATGAACCTCCTAGAGCAATGTAAAAATTGTACTATGACTAATTTTTCTAAATGGTGGCAATTGCAGCAAACTATGACTCTTTACCAAGAATCCTTACAGAAAAACAACCGAAGTCAGAAAAAGTTCAATTGGGGGGACCAAAGCCTAAGTATTGGAGAGATGTGAAAAGGAAAATTCAAAATAGATGATTGAGGGATAAATGGATCTATTGGATCAATGATTAATGATGGGAACCCCCATTTATGGTTGTTTTGTCTCTCACCTTTAATGTATTAATTGGAAGTAGAAGTTCAGGAAATCACAAGTGCTTGACCGCACATACATGGGGAAAGTGTGAAAACAGTTAATCATTATAGAGGCCTGATGACTTTACTTGAGGTGAATAAGTATGGGATTGTTTGATGAAAAGGAATAACAAAAAGTTTCTATGAATTCTGTGAAATGGTACCTTTCTTGAAGTTTGTTCTTACATGACGTGATCAGAAAATAAAGACTGAAGCTAAGAGCTGTGGCAGCATAGAAGCAGGGAAAAACAGAGAACAGACAAAAAGACCAAAAAAAAAAAAAAAAGAGAAAAAGAAAAAATAGAAAAAGAGAAGAAGAACAAAAAAGAGAGAAACAGAGAAGCAGAGAGACAGAGAGAGACAGAGAGAGAGAGATGGAGAAACTCAGCTGCCTTCAGCATTAGCCTGTCAGCTTGCAGCAGAACTTGACTTCGAGTCGTTATTGCGCCGCTCCCTTTCACACCTCTCTTCGGGGACCCTCCTTCAAGCCAGGGCTGGACCCTGGCACAATTTCACCCTACCTCTCCACCAAAGCTCCAATAAATGGTGTCCAGTCCTTCCATATACTATTCCTTAGTCGTTTCTCTGGGTATAGTAATTTACATGAACAAAATATATAGTCAGCTTCTCCTTAGATCATCTTTCCAAGCCCTTGAAGCAGGAGGCTCTGACAGAAAATGACTGAGGCCAGCTTGGGGTGAGCGGGTGGATGTGCTTCCTGAAGGTCAAGCTCCCATGACCTGAGACATGTGCAGTGAGAAGCCAGGACATGTGCCCCTTCCTAGTTCCCAGTGCCAGCTGACTGGTACCTCAGTGAACATTATCCCTAGAGAAAGGAAGGAGGGGAAGGAGGACCTAGCCTCACTGCAGGCTAAGTGTGTCCATGGACCAGAATATAAGATGGATTCTGTTCCCAGAGTGGCTGGCAGTCACAGACGTGGCCAGCTTCCTCTTCCCACGGTGTTGTGCCCTTCAGCTGTCCCTCACAGAGGGCCTGGGGCAGGGCATTCCTGACCCTACGAGGGACTTAGGCAAGGAGTTTTGCACCAGATCTCAGCTTTTCGGGGAGTGAGGTGTAAGACATGATCCCTGCAGATCTTTGGGATGACGTAACCAGCTAGAGGCCATCAGCTCCCCAGAGGCTCATTCAGTCTGGTGGTTATGTCCCTAAGGAGACTCAAATCCACTTCGCACCCTATATCTGAGGTGAGGCTAGTCGTATTTGGTTTCTTTTATGTGTCAGGACCGTGGATAGGCATGTTGACAGCCACACTGGGCGTCCCTGGACACTAGGACCTGCTGTGAAACCAGGCTGACCTTGCCCCCACCGACTGAACACAGACCACGGAGTGAAGACAGCGTGCAGGGCGGATCCCATTCAAAGCAGCTCCTGATGGAGCGGAGCAAGGCATGGCTTGGTCCTCTTGAGGGTTTTTCCCTGGCCTGGACATAGGGATAGGGTTCATATAAGTGGGTGAGGTTTCCTAGGAAAACCTGGCAGGGAAGTGAGGATGACAAGGTTTCAGTTGTGGTGACTCACCGGAGGCCTTTAAGGGACCTCTGTGGGTGGTCAGAGGGACGTGATTTTAGTGTCCCAACACCATACACTGACACTCAGGGAAAATCAAGGCAGAGCTCTCGGTTCCTTGCAGTTCCAATGAGCAGAGTGGTTTGAGAGGCTGGGCTATGTGGGGTAGCCTGCATCTGGGACAGGCTGAGAGTGAGCTGGATCGTGGGAACTTTGGATAGATAGTTGTTCCTTAGGTTCCATGTAGGTTGACTAATTTGAATAATTTGGGGGTCTCCAGGGCACATGGTTATATGTCCCAGGCACCTGGTTCTGAGGTGATTAGGGCAATGAGAGTAATCCCAGAGTGTGACAGCAGACCAAGGCAATAGTTGAGGCTGGACTCATCAGCAGTTCAGGAAGAGGGGTGACTGGCTTCCAGATGGGGCTTCAAAGATAGATTACCATTAAAATAATTCTCTTCCACTCAGACTATGCCTTGTGCAACTGAAGAATATTTTTTAATTAATTTATTTATTTATTAGAGACAGAGAGAGATGGAGAAAGAGAGAGAGAGAATAGACACACAGGGCTTCTAGCCACTGCAAACAAACTCCAGACACATGTGCCACCTTGTGTATCTGGCTTATGTGGGTACTGGGGAATCGAACCTGGGTCCTTTGGCTTTGCAGGCAATCACCTTAACCACTAAACCATCTGTAAGGAAAGTGTAAGAGAAAAGCAAAAGAGAACACCTGGCTTGATCTCTACAAACAGACTGTTAATTGAGAGAAACAGCGAGGGACCTCAGCTTTCCCACGGGATGAAGGCTGAAGCACTGGGCCAGGCTAGGGTGTAAGTTTATAAGGAAGATCCTAAGAAAAACAGGCTGGACCAGGTGCAGTTGATAAGAAAATTGTAGCTGTTTCTGTCCTTGTTCAGAATAGGCTTCTTTAGCCATGAATGTCTAAGAGAGGATACTCAGATGGTCTCTGGTCCTTCAAGGCCATCTAGGCTAAGGGGAGTATATCAATCAGGGAAGGGTGCCAAACTTATTTATTGCTGGCAAGCTTTAGGGATAGGTATTAACGCTTTAGTTCCCTTTAGTTTTCAGGGAAGGCTATTAACCTTTTACCATCTCTTGAGCCCATCAAGAAAGAATCTTGATCCTTATGAGGTTATCTGGGGCTTTTCCCTGTAGGAGATTGTACTAATGTCCCATATCTCATCAGTCGGGTTCCAAAGTCACCTGCAGGGGCTGAACAGTGACCATGCAGGTTGGCTCACCCTTCTCAGGTCCCTTGAGTTCTCTATACCCCTCTTCTAGACGCCAAGATCGGTGCTGAGAGCCCACAAAGGCAGCTATAGCTCAGAGTGCCGTGAATCCCATCTGCCTTATGAGGGGTCTTTGCTTCTATATGTATCTTTCTGATTCTGTGAAGAATATCATTCAGGATTGTACTGAATCTTTCCATCACTTTGGGTAATATAACTATTTCCACACTGTGAATCTGCCGTTCTGTGAGCAGTGGAACCTTTTCTTCTTGTTTCCCTTCTTCGGTGTTTCAGTTTTCATTGTCTTTTGACTCCTTGAGATTTCTTTTCTCTTTGTTGGTTTGTTTTTGTAATTATTTTTTATGAGAGAGAGAGAACAAGAAAAAGAGAGGGAGAATTGGCAAGCCAGGGCCTCCATCTACTGCAATCAAACTACAGACGCGTGCACCACCTTGTGCACATGTGCAACCTTGCACGCTTGTGTCACCTTGTGTGTCTGGCTTACATGGGACCTGGAGAGTCAAACCTGGGTCCTTAGGCTTCTCAAGCAAGTATCTTAACAGCTAAGCCATCTCCCCAGCCCTGTTTGTTTGTTTTGAAGGAATTGTTAATGAGATGTTCCCCCTGATTTCTTTCTTAGTATATTTGTTATTGGTATTATGAAACTACTAATTTTCTTTCCTCTTAAAAAAGTGTGTGTGTGTGTGTGTGTGTTTCAGGGTCTCTTGACACTGCAGATAGAACACCAGACACTTATGTCACTTTTTGTGGGTAGCTGAGGAATTGAACCCAGGCTAGTATCTAAGGTGGTCTTTGGCCACCTTCCTCCATCATCTGCTCTATTGACTCTGCCCTCCAGTCTGTTCCTGGCACATGCCAGGTATCCTGAATAACCCTTTCACCTGGCCTCCTCTTCCATCTCATTCATGGATGGTTCATTTCTTCCACTGTTGACAGCTCTATGTGTAAATGTCCCCTGGGTGTGGACGATTCCATTCAATACACAAAACCCCCTTGTCCTCATAGCCAGCAGTCCATCTTGTTCTATCAGCTGTTTCCTCATGGCATGTATCATTTGTGATAATATGCAGATAACATGAGTCAGGAGATAGAATCACACCACAGACAGAACAAAGAGAGTTTGTATAATGAGCAATTATCAGTGTTAGGGGAGCTATAGCATTAGCTCAGGGCCACAGAAGAGCAGCCAAGGAAGAAACACCTTGCGGGTGACCATACTTAACACAGCTTGTCTCGGACCTGGGGGGAGAAGCTGTGGTTGCACCCTGTGAACCTGGTGGACTCCTTGTGAGTTCTGTTTTTGTTTTCAGATTTCTTGGTATTTTCCACACAGACAATCATATTGTAAGATCAAAAATTAAAAGCCTTATTATCATGCTAACATGCCTTTTTAGCTTTTGTAACGTTGCTTGCTTGCTTGCCTCAGATTGACTAAAAGAGACTTGTGGTTATTCTTGAACATTGCACCCAAAACCCTGCCCCTGTTTCCTGGAACCCGGGAAGCCACTCGGCGTCCTGTTGTCACCCCTAGCCCAGCCAAGCAACACCAGGTGGACTCCACCAATCAGAATCCATTCTATATGGAAAGCCCCTAGACCCAGACCCCCTCCCTAACTTTGTGGTTTTTCCCTATATAAACTCTAAAAAATTGGGGCTGGGGGCTCTTCACTCCTCCTGCGTGGGGACTTCGTGTCGAGCCCCGGTGCACCGGTTTCTCAATAAACCTCTTGCTGCTATTGCATCGAGAAGCGTCTGTGTCAGTCCTTGGGGTCTCACCCGATTCCTGAGGCTTGGAATCCCTCCGGGAGGAAGGGTCCCAACATTTGGGGGCTCGTCCGGGATTTGAGG
Organism: Dipus sagitta; assembly: GCA_036346955.1. Classification (NCBI taxonomy): domain Eukaryota; kingdom Metazoa; phylum Chordata; class Mammalia; order Rodentia; family Dipodidae; genus Dipus; species Dipus sagitta. The sequence continues at coordinate 147,723,031 of CM070770.1, read as the reverse complement.
CAGACCCCAGACCCACATTCATCTTCTCTGAGGTAAGAAGGCGCCATATATGTCTATAGACTCAGCCGTATATGTCTATATGTCTGTCTCTGTGTCTACTTGTTTCTGTCTGAAAATTTTTCTGATTGTCTGTTCATTTCTGGGTTCTGAGAGGACACTTTGAGTTTGCAGGTGTGTTTTGGTGCCGTGAGGGCCATACACAGTGGACAGCAGACGTGCATTTGTTTGCCACAACCTGCAGCCCTGGGGGACGCCTCAGGGAGTCAGGAAGGCCAAGGACGCTTGGTGGCTTCCTATCTGGTGGACTCTGACCGGGTCCACATCTGTTCGAAAGTGTCATCTAGTTCCAGGCCTGAACCATCAGAATCAGTTTTACTTTTGTGGCAGACAAAATTTGGTTGCTATTTCCTGACCTTGGTTTGTTTACCGTTTATTGTCTTTTTATTCTTCTATCATTTTTCTGCACATAACAAAATAAGACAAACCATTTCTACTCCCTTAGATCTGACTTTAACTCACTGGACTGACGTTAAAGAAAGGACACATAATTTATCAGTTAAAGTAAAAAAAAAAAAGTGACAAACCTTTTGTGCTGCAGAATGGCCTTCCTTTAACGTAGGATGGCCACCAGAGGGCACCTTTGACTTAACAATTATTCAGGCAGTCAGGCATATTGTTTTGCAGGAACGCGGAGGACATCCAGACCAGATCCCTTATATTTTCACCTGGCAGGACTTGATCCAAGACCCTCCGGCCTGGATCAAGCCCTGGATTCCCCCACAACCCGCTAATAAGGGCCCTCCTGGGCCCTCTAAGGTTCTTTTTGCAGAAGCTGGAAAGAAAAAAAAGAGACAACATCACGGATCTACCCAGAGACCCAGCCCGACCTTCTCCTCTTGGACCCACCTCCACCCTATCCGCCCGTTCAGCAGCCCTCTGCACCCCCAGCCCCCCCAGATTTGAGTCAACAGGGGGGGCCCGCTACGGAAACCAGAAGTAGGAGGGCCCTTTCTCCAGACACTTCCACTGCCCTCCCACTCAGAGCCCTGGGACCGCCTCCAATTCCAGGGCCAGAGGATGACCCTGATCGTCCACCCCTACAGCCCCTTCAGTACTGGCCTTTCTCCTCTGCAGACTTGTATAATTAGAAGGCCAATCACCCCCCTTTCTCTGAGGATCCATCTAAACTAACTGCTCTAATGGAATCCCTAGTTTTCTCTCACCAGCCCACTTGGGATGATTGTCAGCAGTTACTCCAAACCCTCTTCACAACAGAGGAAAGGGAGCACATCCTGTTGGAAGCCAGGAAAAACGTTCCTGGGGATGATGGACGTCCCACACAGCTCCAGAACATGATAGACGACGGGTTTCCCTTAACCCGCCCCAACTGGGACTTCAACAACCCTGAAGGTAGGGAGCATCTCCACGTCTACCTCCAGGCTCTAGTGGCTGGTCTCCGAGGGGCTGCCAGACGCCCCACCAATCTGGCCAAGGTAAGAGAGGTTCTACAGGGACCCAATGAGCTCCCCTCAACGTTCCTCGAACGCCTCATGGAGGCATATCGTAGATATACGCCATTCGACCCAATGGCAGAGGAACAGAGGGCATCAGTGCTAATGAGTTTTGTGGATCAGTCTGCAACAGACATCAGGAGAAAATTACAGAGGTTAGATGGCCTAGGGAGATATACTTTGTCAGACATAGTAAAAGAGGCAGAAAAGATATACAATAAAAGAGAAACTGAGAAAAAAAAAAAACAGAGAAAGGCAAGAAAACAAGAGAAAAAAAAAGTTAAAAGGGATAAGAGACATGAAAAGAATATAACTAAGATTCTGGCCACCCTAGTTAAGGATAACAAAGAAGTTACTAGACAGAGGACAGCCAGACAGGGACCATTCCTGGGCAACAGGGCGCCTCTAGAAAAGGACCAATGTGCCTATTGTAAGGAAAAAGGGCATTGAGCCAAGGATTGCCCCCAAAAAAAGCGAGCCTCAGCTAAGAAAGCTCAAATCTGCAAAAGGCAAGTCACATATCTGGGGTACTCTTTGAAGGGAGGACGGAGGTGGCTGACGGAGGCCCGTAAACAGGCCGTGGAACAGATTCCAGTCCCAACAAATGCCAGACAAGTACGGGAATTCCTAGGGTCCGCTGGGTTTTGCAGACTTTGGATACCTGGATTTGCCTCCCTGGCTGCCCCGCTTTATCCTCTGACTAAGACAAATGCAGCTTTTAAGTGGGGAAAAGAACACCAGCAGGCTTTTGACAGCATTAAGCTTGCCCTGCTAACAGCACCTGCGCTTTCACTCCCAGATACCACCAAGCCCTTTTACCTGTACGTGCATGAACAGAGGGGCATTGCTAAGGGAGTGCTTACCCAAAAAACAGGACCCTGGAGAAAACCAGTAGCCTACTTATCTAAGAAATTGGACCCTGTAGCTGCGGGATGGCCCCCTTGCCTAAAGATCATTGCAGCCGTAGCGCTACTTCTAAAGGATGCAGACAAATTGATTTTGGGACAGACTGTTACTATCATTGCTTCACATGCTCTGGAGAGCGTCATCTGCCAACCTCCAGACCGCTGGCTCTCCAATGCCAGGATCACTCACTATCAGAGTCTCCTCCTTAACTCAGACCGGGTTAAGTTTGCTCCCCCCACTCAATTGAACCCCGCTACCCTCTGGCCGGACACGGATCCCACCGTGCTACATAACTGTGGGGAAGTCCTGGCTGAGGTCACCGGAGTCAGACCCGACCTCATGGACCAGCCCCTACCAGATGCTCAGATGACCTGGTTTACGGACGGCAGCAGCTACCTCCTTGAAGGTAAGAGGATGGCGGGAGCAGCTATTGTAGATGGGAGCAGAGTGATCTGGACTAACAAACTGCCAAAGGGAACATCTGCCCAAAAAGCCGAACTTATTGCCTTAACCCCTTTTGCCACTGCACATATACATGGTGCCATCTACCGGCAGAGAGGATTACTAACCTCTGCAGGCAAAGAAATCAAAAATAAACAAGAGATTTTAGACTTGCTTGATGCTCTGCATCGACCGGCCAAGCTGGCTATAGTCCACTGCCCAGGGCACCAGAAGGGAGATTCCTTCGTAGCTCGGGGAAACAGAATGACAGATGAGGAAGCCAAAAAGACAGCTCAGGGAGCTTCCCTGTTCCCTTTGATTGAAAAAAAAAAAAACTGTCCTCGCTGAGCCACTGCCCTCAGAATACACAGAACAGGACCTTAAAGATATGGTGAGACTACAGAAGCATTTTAACGCCAAATCACAGAAATGGGAAACTGAAACCGGGAAGCAGATCCTACCCAGACAACAGGCAAAGAACCTCTTGTTACACATACATAAATTGACTCATTTTGGACCTAAAAAAATAATAGAGACTCTTAAAAAGACTGATTATTACATAATTGGACTTAAGGATATGGCTGAAGAACTCGTAAAACAGTGTGTACCCTGCCAAAAGGTAAATGCACAAACAGTCCCAACAGACTTGGGAAAGCGATTTAGAGGGGACCGCCCTGGCTTGTTCTGGGAAACAGACTTTACCGAACTAAAACCAGCCAGATATAAAAATAAATATCTTCTAGTTTTTATAGATACTTTTTCAGGATGGGTAGAGGCCTATCCCACTAAGAAGGAGACTGCGTCTATGGTGACCAAGAAACTTCTAGAGGAAATTATTCCCAGGTATGGAATGCCACAGGTAATAGGCTCAGACAACAGCCCTGCCTTTGTTGCCCAGGTAAGTCAGGAGGTGGCCAGAACATTGGGGATTAATTGAAAATTACATTGTGCATATAGACCCCAAAGTTCAGAACAGGTAGAAAGGATAAATAGAACCTTAAAAGAGACCATAACTAAATTGTCCTTGGAGACTGGCCATACTGACTGGACGATGCTCCTACCTTGGGCTCTTTTCAGAGTCCGGAACACCCCCTATAGGTTTAATCTTACTCCTTTTGAAATCTTGTTTGGGGTCCCAACCCCACTTGGCCAAATGATATCCCCAGGGGACCCCAATCAAATCACTAACTCTGACTTAAATACCAGACTGCAGGCTCTGCACATCCTCCGGACTGAATTGTGGCCGCAGGTGAAGGAGACTTACTCCCCAGTCTCAGATCCAGCTCCGCACCACTACCAGATAAAAAATTCTGTGTACGTAAGACGCCACCGGCCCACCAACCTGGAACCTCGCTGGAAGGGGCCCTTCATCGTGCTCCTGACAACCCCCACAGCTATAAAGGTTGATGACATTGCAGCCTGGATCCATGCCTCCCACGTCAAACCAGCGCCGCCCCCGCCTGGGCCCCAATGAAAATTAAAAAAGACTGGTAACCCCCTTAAGCTGTGTTTGCGCCGCCTTCCTAATTCTAATAGGGATGATTCCCCAAGCAGAGGCTAGTCCCCATAACCCTCAGAAGCTAACCTGGCAGGTAATCTCCCAAACGGGAGATGTAATCTGGAGTACTACAAAAACCGCCAGGTGTCTGACCAGTCCAGTTGTAGCAGTGTACACGCTCAACAAAGACTCAGGAAACTCCCTTTCTATGTGTACCCCCGAGAAAATAAAAAAAAAAAAAAAAAGAGATTGTGGGGGGAAAAAACAGTACTACTGTAAACAATGGAGATGTAAAACTACCGGGGACGCTTACTGGAGACCCTCTTCCAGCTGGGATCTCATTACAGTAAAAAGAGGGTTTAAGAAGGACCTACTTAATATAACATTCACAAGTGCAGGAAAAAGCTCCCGGACTGGTAACGTTCATTAGGAAAAAAATTAACACAGTCCAACTACTGGTTCTTCGGCAGCAATATCAGCTAGTAGGAAAATAAAAAATCTGAAATTCCAGGATTGAAATTATGCTCAAGAAAAGGGGGGAATGTAAGATCAAAAATTAAAAGCCTTATTATCATGCTAACATGCCTTTTTAGCTTTTGTAACGTTGCTTGCTTGCTTGCCTCAGATTGACTAAAAGAGACTTGCGGTTATTCTTGAACATTGCACCCAAAACCCTGCCCCTGTTTCCTGGAACCCGGGAAGCCACTCAGCGTCCTGTTGTCACCCCTAGCCCAGCCAAGCAACACCAGGTGGACTCCACCAATCAGAATCCATTCTATATGGAAAGCCCCTAGACCCAGACCCCCTCCCTAACTTTGTGGTTTTTCCCTATATAAACTCTAAAAAATTGGGGCTGGGGGCTCTTCACTCCTCCTGCGTGGGGACTTCGTGTCGAGCCCCGGTGCACCGGTTTCTCAATAAACCTCTTGCTGCTATTGCATCGAGAAGCGTCTGTGTCAGTCCTTGGGGTCTCGCCCGATTCCTGAGGCTTGGAATCCCTCCGGGAGGAAGGGTCCCAACAATATCATCGGTAGACAGAAAGTCTTATTTCTTCCTATTAATCCATATGCTTTTTATTTCCTTTTTAAAAAACCATTACTGGTCTGGTTGGAACTTTCTGCATTGGTTTACATGTAAACAGTGAGAGGTGGTGTTTCACAATTAGGAATAAGATGAGCTATATGGTTTTTAGAGAAGTTCATTATCAGCATAGAGGAGATTCCATCAAATGGTTTTCCAGGATTGATGTGAACATGTAATTTTTCTTCCTAAATTATTAAAATAGTTGATTGTTTAAAACGGAATCATTCTGCTGGGCGTGGTGGCGCATGCCTTTAATCCCAGCACTCGGGAGGCAGAGATAGGAGGCTCACCATGAGTTCGAGGCCACCCTGAGACTCCATAGTGTATTCCAGGTCAGCCTGGGCTAGAGTGAGACCTTACCTCAAAAAACCAAAAAAAAAAAAAAAAAAAAAAAAAAAAAAGGAATCATCCTGCCATGCCTGGAATAAGATTCTTTTGGTCATGATTTATACTTATCTATGTATATTTAAGTATATGTCACTTGCTACTATTTCATCAGGATTCTTTGCATAATTAAAAGCCTGTCTCAAAAACAAGCAAGCAAGAGTTGGAGAGATTGCTCAGTGGCTAAAGACACTTGTTTACAAAGCCTGACAGCATCTGGAGTTTGTTTGCAGTGGCAAGAGGCTGTGGCTTGCCCATTCTCTCTCCCCCGCTGCAAATAAATAAAAATGTTTCAACTAGATTATTTATTTATTTAAGACAAAGAGAGAGAATGAGGCAGACACAGAGAGAGTGAGTATAGGGGGTGCTCCAAGGCCTCCTACCACTGCAAATGAACTCCAGGTGCATGCATCACTTTGTGCATCTAGCTTTACATGGATACTTGGGGAATTGAGCCTACACCATTAGGCTTTGCAAGCAAATGTCTTTAACCATGCAGCCATCTCTCCAGCCCCTAAAAATGTTTTTAAGAAAAACAACAAAACTGAGGTATAGTGGCATATGTCTTTAATCCCAGCATTTCAGAGATAAAGGCTGGGTGACCAGGAGTTCAAGGTCAGCCTCACCATATAACAAGTTCATGGCAAGCTTTGACTAAATAAGACACAGTTCACAGTTTCAAAAAACATAAAGCAAAACAAGACAAAAAAAAGGTATTTTGGGGGGAGGGTTTCGTGGTAAGGTCTCACTCTAGCCCAGGCTGACCTGGAATTCACTATGAAGTCTCAGGGTGGCCTTGAACTCATGGTGATCCTCCTACCTCTGCTTCCTGAGTGCTGGGATTAAAGGTGTGCATCACCACGTCTGGCAAAAAACAATTTTTTGCTTGTTTGTTTTTGGAGGTAGGGTCTTGCTCTAGCCCAGGCTGACTTGGAATTCACTGTGTAGTCTCAGGGTGGCCTTGAACTCACAGGAATCCTCTACCTCAGCCTCCCCACTGCTGGGATTAAAGGCATGCATCACTATGCCCGACTTAAAACAAAAATTAGAAAAAAAAATATTTTTACTGGGCTGAGAGATGCCTTAGTGATTAAGGTGCTTGCCTGCTAAGCCTAAGGACCCAGGTCCATTTCCCCAGAACCCAGGTAAACCAGATGCACATGGTGGTACATGAGCCTGGAGTTCGTTTGCACTGTCTGGAGGCCCTGGCGCCCCCATTTCCTCTCCTCTTATCTCCCTCTTTCTCTGCCTCTCTCAAATAAATAAAAATTAAAACATTTTGAAAATGATTCTCCATGTCCATCCATATGGTGTCACCAAAAAATTTTGTTTAAACAAGAAATGGCAATAACATTACATACATTATCTTTTCAGAAAACAAAAAGAGAGTAATTATCAAAGAAAATTTGGCAGACAACACCAAAATCAGAAAACTATAAAACTATATACCTTATGAACAGAGATGCAAAAATTTTTGTTTGGCCTGGGGAGATGTCTCATCAGCTAAACGTGCTTACTTGCAAACAAACAAACAAAAAGAAACCTCAAAAGCCGAAAAGTCCCTGAAGTCCCTGGCACCTGTTAGGCAGACTACAGCCTAGCATTAATCCCTGTCCTAAAGAGCACTGGTTCAACCCTCTCCACACCCACATGGCTGCTCTCTGCTCAGCAGCAGCTCCATGCTGGGGTCAAGTACAGGGTCCGCCAGCACCTTCAGGACCAGCCCTGGCTTATCAGGTGCTTGTTGATGTTGGTTATGTTCCCCAGGGCAGTCCAAGCTTGGGCTAGAGAGGCACAGACATGCCATTGTAGGACCAGCACCTGTCTCCAGAGCCTGGATCAGGTGGGTCTCAGGACAAGACATTGAGGGCTAGGAACTACAGGGTTCCTGTGGGGAGGATTAAGGCAGAGTTCTGGCCAGGGCGGGAGCTGGGCTGAGGCCAGCAGAAAGGGCACCATGGGTGGCCCAGCCTTGGATTCTGGGTGGAGGTGGGCCCCCACCCTCCTTTTGCTTCTCTGACTCTTTTTTTTTTTTTTTTTTTTTTTTTTGAGGTAGGGTTGCACTCTAGCCCAGGCTGACCTGGAAATCACTATGTAGTCTCAGGGTAGCCTCAAACTCACGGTGATTTTGTTTCCAGTGAGCAGCAAAAGCCACGTCTCAGATAACCCTTCCCTGGCATCACCAATGCCCTACACAAAGCTTCGTCTCAGACTTTGAAGATAAAAATATTGATTCAAGGATGAAGCAAAGAGTGGGTTCTTTAAAAAGATAAACAAGATTGTCAATCCAGAGATGGCTTAGTGGTTAAGATGCTTACCTGTGAAGCATGAGGACCCAGGTTCTATTCCCCACTGCCCATGAAAGCCAGATACAGAAGATGGCACATGCATCTGGAGTTTGTTTGCAGTGGCTACAGGCCTTAGTGTGCCCATTTTCAATCTCTATCTGCATCTTCTCTCTCTCTCTTTCTCACAAATAAATAAATAAATAAACAATATTTAAGAAAAGATTAGCAAGCCATTAGTCAAATTAGCTAAACAAAAGAGGGAGAAGACCCCAATCAATAAGGGAGGGCTGGAGAGATGGCTTACTGGTTAAGGCACATACCTGTGAAACCTAGGGACCCAGGTGTGCCGGCCTGCGGCACGAGTCGAAACAGACCCCGAAGGAGGGAGTGGGAATGAACCTGAGACAAGAACACAAGGAATGGAGCCAAGACAAGTTCTGATCAAGGCTCAAGTTTATTCAGGCAGACACAAGCTTATATACAGAAAATAAAACTTTCTCAAAACAATGCCTTCATGTCTGAAGTCTGCTCCACCAAGGCCGTTAATGCCTCTGTGTCTGAAGTCTGCTTTACCAAGGCCATACGATAAGGCCTCTGTGCCTGGAGATTCAAGACCAGCTGCAGTTCCCACGGTCAAAGAGCAGCTATAGCTCCCAACACCCAGGCTCAATTCTCCAGGTCCCATGTAAGCCAGATGCACATGGTAGCACATGCATCTGGAGTTTGTTTGCAGTGGCTAAAGGCCCTGGTGTGACCATTCGCGCTCTCCGCCCCCCACCCCCCCCCCCGCCCCGTCATAAATAAATAAATAAATAGAGATGACAAGGGAGAGATTACAGGCTGACCTGGGATTCACTATGGAGTCTCAGGGTGGCCTTGAACTGACAGCGATCCTCCTACCTCTGCCTCCCGAGTGCTGGGATTAATCAAGAATTTTCTGTACAGCTAGTTTAGGGGTTATATATTCCTTTAGTCTGTGTTTGTTATGGAATGTCCTTATTTCTCCATCAACTTGAATGGATAGCTTTGCTGGATAAAGTAATCTTGGTTGACAGTTGCTAACTTTCAGAATCTAGAATACATCATCCCAAGCCCTTCTGGCTTTTAAAGTTTGTGTTGAATAATCAGCTGTTATCTTATGAGCTTTTCTTTAAATGTGACTTGATTTTTCTAACTGCTTTCAATATATTTTCTTTGGTCTGCATGTTTTATAGTTTAATTATAATATGGTGGTGAGAAGTTCTTTCCTGATTTTGTCTGTTCAGCACTCTAAAGGCTTCCTGTATCTATATTGGCATCACTTTCCCTGTTTGGGGGAAAATTTCTTGTATTATTTTATTGAAAATACCTACTATGCCTTTGGAGTTAAATTCTTCTCCTACTATACCCTGAATTCTTATGTTTGATCTCTTCATAGAGTCCCAAATGTCTTGAAATTCCTGTTCATGCATTCCTATTAGTTTGTCTTTCTCTTTGTTGGACTGTATAAGATCTTCCATCTGGTCTTTAAGTTAAGATATTCTGTCCTCTACTTGATCCATTCTACTGGTAAGACTTTCTACAGAGTTTTCTATTTGAGTTACTCTATTTTGCATTTCTAGTTTTTCTGATTGGTATTTTTTCATTTATTTCTATTTCCTTATTTGTGTCTTGTATTGACCTTCCTTATTTCATTAAGTAGGTTTCCTGTATTATTTTCTTCATTGATTTCTTTGAACAGAGATATAATCATTTTTTTTGAAGTCTTTGTCAAGCATTTCATCTAAATCAGTCTCATTGGAGGTCATTTCTGATGGATTTATAATTTTTGGTGGAATTGTACTGCCTTGATTTTTGGGAGCCTTGTATTATGATGTAGAGATTTTTTCATCTTTGGTTAATTTGATGCTTGGGTTTTCTAATATATATCTTCAGGCTAGGAGTTTAAGGTGCCAGGCGTGGCTCTTATATTGCTCCCAGAATGAAAGCAAAAGTGATCTTAGGTCTTTTTGGTATTTTTTTTTTTTTGAGGTAGGGTCTTGTTCTAGCCCAGGGTGATCTAGAATTCACTCTGTAGTCTCAGGGTGGCCTCAAAGCCATGCCAATACTCCTACCTCTGCTTCCCCAGTGTTGGAATTAATGGTGTGTGCCACCATATCTGGCATCCTAGGTCTTGAGTTTGCCTCCTTCACAAGTATTCTAGTAGGCTGGGTGGTGCAAATTACTGGCAAATTCTAAAATTCAAGTGAGCAATATACACATTAATCAAAACCAGTACAGAGTATTTATGTAAGAGTGGGGACTAAACCAAACAGATAATCTAATAAAGTCAAAGTCCCTAAGGGTATGTGTTGACCCATGCCTGTAATCCTGTAAATTGAGAGGTTGAGATTTCTGGTCTGAAATGTGTTCCTGGTCAGTCTGGGGCCATATGAGACCCTGCCTCCAATAACGACAGAAGAAAAGACAAAGGCCCTATAAATCAGTATATGTCAAAGGCAGCAATAATCAACACCAAAATACAGCTTATTCGAGACTAGTAAAGCCAACCAAGAATGCAGCAATCAAATCTAACATATAGCCTGCCCTGACATGGAAGGTGAGGTTAGCACTTCCAGTGCAGGCCTACGTACCTGGTTTTGTGTAATTGAGCCCTGTTACCTTCTGGGATGGCTTTTGATCTTACCAATGCCGAGTGCCTACCTCAATCCCTCTCTGCTGTGCTGTGGACTCGGTTAATGCTCCTTGGGTCACTGGATATGGTGTTCTGACTGGCTGAGCTGCATGTAGTGAGGCTGGGGGTGTGGGTGAGTTCTCCAGTGGTTTCAGGCACTGGCAGTTGGGGGAGGGGAAGCTGTGCAGGATGCCTGGAGTTGTTCAGAGCTGTTCAACTGGCCTCGTTTGTGATCTCCTTCAGCAGCTGCTCAAGTGGTCCCTGGCGTCTTCAGGTTTCCTGACTATGTGAAGATGCTGGTATGAGTGGACAGCCTCTTCACCCGTTCTCTGCTCCTGCAGCTCTGTTCTCGCCAGGCAGGCGCACAGACTGGGGCCACCAGGACCTTGATTCTGGATGGTTTCCTACTTCCTAGAAGATCTTGGTCTCTCCTGCTTCTCTGCTGTGGTTGACAACTCCTTATACACCTTCACTTTTTGGTAGAAGAGTGTATTTTGCTGTTTTTCTGCTTATTTCCCTCCCTAGGGTGCTTTGGTGTGGTTACCACACTGCCGTCTTACCTGGAAGTCCCCATATGTTGAGTCATTGGCCCAGTCCAGACAACTGATGTGCTTCTATCAGTTATTAATATTAATATTGTTAATGCAGGTGCAGCAGCTGAGTTCATTGCTGGTTTGGAGAGGGTTCGTTAACTCCAGCCACTCATTAATGTGTCAGTTATCATGGAATTATAAGTGAGGGATTCACCATTACTTTGAAAGTCACCCCTACTATTCCTATTAGGTTTCTGTGAAGTGTGACCTTAAGGTTAACAGCATGAATTAACATGTTTTTAAAAGACTCTAAGAAAGATCAGTATATATTTATATGTTTACATCTGCTGTCAAATTATTTGGATGTGGAAACATTGGTACAGGGGTATAATACAAACAAATGACAAATTCATTTATTGTATAGTGTTCTCCATCTCAGAAGTGAAGGTATATATATGAGGTAGGTATGGTTTAACCAAAGCTTTTTTTTTTTTTTTTTTTTTTTTTTTCTTCCTGAGGTAGGGTCTCACTCTAGCTCAGGCTGACCTGGAATTCACTATGTAGTCTCAGGGTGGCCTCAAACTCACAGCAATCCTCCTACCTCTGCTTCCCGAGTGCTGGGATTAAAGGCATGCACCACCATGCCCGGCTAACCAAGGCCTTGTTTGGAAGTGACTAAGTTGCTGCAGTCTGTCATTTGGGCCTGCAATTTGTACTTTGAAGATTTATTCCCAAGCAGATTCCATTCAGTTACTTGCTGCTAGCCATCAGCATGAGCCTTGCTACCTATTTATGACTGGAAAATCATTTAATTTACAATCTTTTTATAAAAAATTATTTATTTAGGAGAGAGAGTATATGTATGAAAGAATGGGTATGCAAGGGGCTCTAGCCAATGCAAACAAACACCAGACGCATGTGCCACCTTGTGCATCTGGCTTATGTAGGTTCTGAGGAATCGAACCTGGGTCCATAGGCTATGCAGGCAAGTGCCTTAACTGCTAAGCCATCTCTCCAACCCCTAGTTTACAACCTTGATTCTATGTTTTCTTTTGTTTTTAAATATTTTATTTATCTGAGAGAGAGAGAGAAAGAGGGGGAGAGGGAGAGAGAGAATGGGTGCACCAGGCCTCTAGCCACTGCAAACAAACTCCAGACCATCTTGTGCATCTGGCTCATATGGGTACTGGGGAATCAAACCTGAGTTCTTAGGCTTCACAAGCAAGCACCTTAACCACTAAGCCATCTCTCCAGCCCCTGATTCTATGTTTTAAAGTCAAGTTTGAAAGTTATAACACTTTATTTGAAAAACTTGTCATTTTCTTATAAATTTTCTGTACTCATGTCGTCTTGCCCTTCAATCCTAACCCTAAAATAAGAAATGTGCTTTTTTGTTTTTTGTTTTTTGTTTTTTTTGTTTTTTGGTTTTTTTTTTTTGGTTTTTTGAGGTAGGGTCTCACTTTGGTTCAGGCTGACCTGGAATTCACTATGTAGTCTCAGGGTGGCCTCGAACTCTCCGTGATCCTCCTACCTCTGCCTCCCGAGTATTGGGATTACAGGTGTCGCCACCACACCCGGCTAAGAAATGTGTTTTTGACAGAGGCTTAATTTAAAAAAAAAAAAACAACTTGTATTATGTTATAGAAATAAATTTAATCTCAATAATATATAACTAGCAATAAAAACTAGCAATTTCCGAAGCAAACAAAACTAGACAGAGGCAATAGCTAAGGTGGACTACTACAAGCCAAAATGGGCTGGATTAGAGCCAAGCATGGCCAAGTCCTGCAGGTCATGATTACTCCTCCTTGCCTGCCTGCTCCTGAGGGGACTTTTCAGCTGTCAGATCTCTTACAGAGGACAGGACTGGCACAAGATGAAGACGTGCAAGCCCCCAGGTGACAGAGCGACAGGCTTTCTTCTGTATTCTGAAGGACTTCATCCCTTGTCCCTTGGGGGGCGGGGGCTGAGGCTGAGACCACTGCCTCACAGAGCTGAGGGGTTTGGGAGCTGAAGGTGGTGGCCACTCCATAAGGCCCCAGCCTGGGGCAGAGTGTGTGGTAGGTCAGGTGGAGCAGGACCTGCTTGAGTCTGAGGTAGAGGATGATGCTACAGCAATTACTCTCAGACCCTGTCAGTTCTGTGCAGACAGGGGAGCACTAGGGCCACAGGCCTGGCAGCCCAGCCACTCCTAGAAACCTGGCCATCAGTTCCGGATTGCTTGGTGGTTCTTGGGCACAGCCACATATCGCAGCTTCTTCATGATGGAGGGCCAGCCCAGCAGCTGCTGGTCCCACAGGTACTCTGGGGACAGCACCTTAGTGGGCTTGTGGTATAGCAGGTACTTGTTCAGGTGGCTCTCATCGTGCCACACGGCCTCAATGCCATTGCCCTGGTCGACCACCATGGCTTCGTGACAGGACTTGGTGAGGCGGTACACCTCCGTTACTGATCCGCCAAAGAAGGCCCCCATGTAGTAAAAGTCACCCTCCCCATGGGGTATGAAGGCCTGTGACTGGGGCCGGCGCTCATAGGGGAAGGCCTCTCGGCTGCTCCCATAAAAACCAGGATGCAGAGTTCCAAAGAGTTCTGACAGGATCTCCACACCCACGTGGTCACGGAACTTCATGTCCACGTCGGCACACACCAGGTAATCCACCTCGTGCTGGAAGCGCTGCTCCGTGAAGCGGCTGATCATCTCCATGCGGTGCATAGACACGTCCTGCCAGCGAGTGTAGTTGCGCACGGTCAGGACCACCAGCCGCCGTCCTGCTCCCAAGGGCACTTGTGGCACGTCTGCTGGCCGGTCAGTGAAGACATAGTAGTTGACCCTGTGTCCAACCATGAAGTGCTGCTCGGCTGTCTCCAAGAACAACTTCAGGAAGACCACATATCTGTGAGGGGGGATGAGAGGGCAAGGAGAGCCTTAGATGCAGCATCGTCAGGAGCCAGGGACACAGAGTCTCAGACCCCGGCTGCGGAATCCACGACCTCCTGAAGGCTGTAGGCAGCACAGCCTCACTCTCCAGCCATCCTGACCGATCTGCGGCCTTATCTCCCCCTCATCTTCCTCCATCACAGAAGCGGGGCCATCAACAACTCACCCTAGCAAGGAGCACTGAGGCAGAGGCATGGAAGCTTTCAGCCTGTCAGCAGAGCTGAGTAGCCACCTCCTCTGGAGCTGCAGGCAGATCCCTTGCAGGCACCCCTTGGCCATGGCAACCCCAGCAAACCACCTTTCCCATGGCATCACCATACGATGGCAGCCTTGTTCTACCACATTCTACACCCCCACTCCTGTCCTGGCCTGAGCATCACATTGGTCCACAGGGCTCCCCTCTCTATAACCTGGTGAAACTGTTTGGCACCCTGGAGGTTCTGGTACCTATGCCCCTCCTTTGTGGCTCTCTCCTTTTGCTGCCCCATCATAGAAAAGGAGAGAGTCTCTATTTCTCAAACCTTCCTCTCAGAAGCTTGAAGGTATCTATGAATAAAGCCCTCAATTAACCATTTATGTCCCTAAGAAGGGTCCCAAATGAATGCCAGTGCAGCAAGTATCAGTTCTGTCATGGTAGGCAGGGAAGGGGAGATGGTCCCTAGGGAGAAGGAACAGGTGCAGGTGCTTCCTGGCAGACACAGAGGGAGGGGCAGCTGGCCCAGAGGTCTCATCCCTGGGAGCTGCCAGGCCTGCTGCAGTGCCGCCTCCAGAGGGCGATGGAGCTGGGTTCACTGACCCAGTGATGCCCCTGAGCTCAGCAAGGTGGCCCAGTGAAGGAGCCCCTCCCCCATGGCACCCTGAACACAAGGCAGGGCTTGATCTACCTTGGCCCCTTCCCTCGGGCATGTCTTACTTTTTGATGGCAAACACGGTTAGTCCAATGGTGGTGTTGCGAAGCCTGAACTGCTCATTGAGGATGTCGATGTTGAAGGTTCCCTCCCACACAATGGGAGCCAGCCATGGAGTCAGGATAAGGACATCACTCCTACTGCACGGGGAGAGAGCCACATGCAGCACGTGACGCACGCGCCTGCACCCCGGGGGCCTGGGAACCCCTTCCTCAGCCCGCTTCTCCCCAGTTCCCAGGCTGAGCAACCTTCCACTGGGACTCGGCCAGCAGCAGCGGCTCTCCCTGACCACCAGGGCTCTTGGGCCACCGAGGAAGCTGAGATTCCGTCAGCAAGGGTAGGAAGGAAGCACTCATCACGAGGACCCACCACTACTCTGAACATTCCTTGACGGGCAAGAGATGAGAAACAGGCCACCAAGAGCAGGAGAGCGAGAAATAGAACAGGATGTGGGTGTCCAGATTCAGGCACCAGACAGGCTGACATAGCAGCTAAATTGGGATTTAAGGCAAGTCTTCCTGACCCAGGGCCTTATGCCTATTAGCTACTCCCCAGGCCAAGGAAATCATTTTCTTAGAGTGTTTGTAGCAAGTTTTATATGACAGTAAATTTCGGTGAATCTACTCACGCAGGTGTTAGCACCTTTGGCTGGGTGTAGATCATCCTGCAAAAACAAAACGCGGTAACTGGGTCATTTGGGGTGCATATCACAAGGAACCCTGCAGTCCAGACAGACACGCCTTCACAGGCTGCTCCAACCACACCCCCTGCCACGTCAGCCCAGAATTGGAGGAACTGAAGAAACGCCAGTGCAGGAGCTCACAGTCTCTCCTTCAGTAATTGTCAGTTGGGAAGATGGAATTCATGGCCTGGTCTGGGACAATGTGTGGGTAGTTGTCTATCCCCCTGAAAAGATGCAAAGCCCTCTCTACCTGTCAGTAAGGGCTATGACTTGCATTTCCTACAACAGCTTTTAGAAGCAGAGAATGTGCCAGGGAAACCCAGGACGGGATTCAAACTGTAGGAGGTGCTACTGCAGTGGCCAGGCTCAGAGATGAGAATGGACAGTGGGTGCCAGTGCCCGGGATGGACAGGAACAGGGAGTCTGTATCATGGGCACAGAGCCACAGATTTGCAAGACGGCAAATTCTAGAGATGGGGACTGGCAAGATGGCTCAGTGATTAACGACAACTGCTTGCAAAGCCTGCCAGCCTGGGTTCAATTCCCAAACCAGCCACATAAGCCAAATGCAAAAAGTAGTGCAAGCATCTGGTGTTCACTTGCAGTGGCAAGAGGCCCAGGTACTCCCATAAACACACATGTACAAACACATTTAAAATCATACATTTAAAAAATCTTTTTGTTTTTTTTGGCCAGGTGTGGTGGCACAAGCCTTTAATCCCAGCACTTGGGAGGCAGGGGTAGGAGGACTGCCATAAGTGCAAGGCCACCCTGAGACTCCATAGTGAATCCCAGGTCAGCCTGGGCTACAGTGAAACCCTACCTCAAAAAAACAAAAAACAATCATTTTTTAAATTTTTTTTAATTTTTATTTGAGAGTGATAGAGAGAGAAAGAGGCGGATAGGTAGAGAGAGAATGGGTGCACCAGGGCCTCCAGCTACTGTAAACTAACTCCAGACGCATGTGCCCCTTGTGCATCTGGCTTACGTGGGTCCTGGGGAATGGAGCCTCGAACCGGGGTCCTTAGGCTTCACAGGCAAGCGCTTAACCGCTAAGCCATCTCTCCAGCCCCAACAACAATCATTTTTAAAATAAAGTTGAGAGAGATGTTGCTGATGACTGCACAACAGTGAATGTGCTTAATGTCCTAATAGAGCTGCTAAAGTGGTAAGCACGGTCAATTCAAGTTCTGTGCATTTCACCACGATTGAAAGCAATAGCAAGTCATAACGGCACCCCCTGTAATTCCAGTCCTTAGGATTCGGAGGAAGGAGGATTGTATGCTCCAGGCTATACAGTCAAATCATGTCACATTAAATAAAAATAAAAATGTAGCCGGGCATGGTGGTGCCCGCCTCTAATCCCAGCACTCAGCAGGCAGAGGTAGGAGGATCGCCATGAGTTCGAGGCCACCTTGAGTCTACATAGTGAATTCCAGGTCAGCCTGAACTACAGTGAGACTCTATCCCCCCCAAAAAAAACAAAAAAATAAAAAATAAAAAAAAATTTTAAGTAGGGCCTGGGGAGATGGCTCAACAGTTAAAGGAGCTTGCTTGCAAAGCCTGTGGCTTGGGTTCAATTCCTCAGCCATTCACATTAAATCAGATGGGCAACTGAAGTGGCCCGAGACTCTGGTACAATACACACATGCACATGCAAACACACACATGCATGTGCATATATAATCAAATAAGTCCAACTTTTTAAAAAGAAGTAGGGGTTGGAGAGATGGCTTAGTGATTAAGCACTCGCCTGTGAAGCCTAAGGATCCAGGTTTGATTCCCCAGGACACACTTAGGCCAGATGTACAAGGTGACGCATGCATCTCGAATTCGTCTGCAGCGGCGGGAGGCCCTGGCAGGCCCATTCTCTCTCTCTCTCTCTCTCTCTCTCTCTCTCTCTCTCTCTCTCTCTCTCATGTAAATAAATAAAAAAGAAGTAAATAAAAAGGAGCGGGCCAGCTCCACCTACACTACCTGAGATGGTCCCAATTTTCAAAGGTCTGCATTAGTGGAAACTGCCTTCAAGTACCAGGCAAACCAGCAGTCACCCTCTTAAATGCCAATGACATGTGGCTGCTCACACAAAGCCCTGGCTGCACTCTGGTCTCTCAGTGTTGGCAGGACAAATAAGACCAGAGCAGAGCCTTGGGAGGATATAGTCAGCCTTTTTCTCTCTGTCTCTCTCTCTCAGCAATGGCAGGTCACGGATGTGAGGGAATTAGAAGGAGGGAGGCAGAAGTGACCCTGGTGCACGAACCCCAACCCAACTGCATGCTCTGGTTCATGGTGGAGCTCAGGGGACCAAGCTGCTGATGGCCAGGACCAGCAGGCAGGATCAGACCCCAGAGGGCCACCTACCTTTTGTTCCAGAAGGATCCCTAGCTACTGTGAGGAGGAGGGGATCAGGGCAAAAAGTTAAACATGAAGCTGCTACAAGGTGCGGACAGGCCCAGGAAGGCAGAATGACAGGATCTGGGGACAGGGAGGATGGGCTGGCCTCAAACCTGGGCAGCAGTGTGGAAGGCAGAACCTTGCACTCATTAAGCTGCTCAGGATAAAGGGCATGGGCGGGCTGCAGAAGCTGCTATTGGGATGCCTCCACCCCAAAATCAGCCCAGAATCAAGGCAGAAGGGAAACTGGGGCTGAATCCACATGTGGAGGCAGCAGTGTCCTCCCTGTGACCCCTACAGGCTCCAGGAGGTGGCAGGAGCTGCTGTGGATTGAGAGGGGACTCAGAGGCATGCATGTGGAGTCCCAGGTGAAGCCGGCAGGGCAGCCTGTGCCCCGTTTCCCCTTCACCGTCGTCCGCCATCGCTCACCTGGTCTCCGAGGCTCCCAGCCTTCCCACCAGCAGGCTTCTGGGACTCATGAACTTGTACCTGCAGGTAGTTCAAGGGAAGAAGCTCTTCAGGACGCAGAACAGAGACCTGTCTGTCCTGCCTTCAAAAGTGTGCATGGGGAGTCATTATAGTGAACCCAAACCTTCCCAGCACGGTGGCAAGATGACCTGGCTTTCAGCACAGCCCTGTCCACACCAGCCACATCCCCCAGAGGGCAGGCGGGCAGCAGAAAGGACCCTGAGAGCCAGGCCTCCATCTGGGCACATATAGGAGCTGCAGACAGCTTGCCTGCCACACCAGGTGCACTCAGCCCAAGGCCACATCAGGGAGTGTTTCCTGGCTGCGTCCACAAAGGCCCGAGAAGCTGGCAGGGACTTTTCGAGGGCTCAAGGCCCTTCTGCATCCGGAAGGGACTGCAGCTCGGATGGCAGGCTTGTCTTGCCCAGGCCTGACCTCACAGCTGTGTTAAATGACCTGGCCTCCCAGCTAAAAACCCCCTTTGTGAACTGGGAGAGACAGGGGTTCCCAGGTGAGAATTTTTACTAAGGGCACAAGTGAGGGTTGAACATGCCATCACCGGAAGCGAACAACTCACAGCCTACAACTGTGATGGCACCTTCATCGTTGCTGTGGCAATGGGGACAGGGACAGCTCAGGGGTCCCTCCCAGGGCCTCAGGGGCTGCTCTTCACAAGCTTGGTGTTTCTTACCCAAAGAAGACCAAGATGAGGATTACTAGAAAACAGATCCAAGGATGAAGTGCGAAGCATTTTGGTTTTCCTGAAAAACAGCAGTGCAAGATCCAGACACTTGTTGCAGTCAACGTCCCGTGGCTGGGATGAGCATCCGGACCAGGCACAGTTTAGGGGGGGAAGGGCTGGATTTCGAGCTCACAGATCCAGGGTGGGGAAGTCCTGGCAATGGAGGAAGCTGCTTCCATACATCCAGGCAGAGAGAAGCCGCCGGGCAGCCAGTAAAAATCCAAAAGCAGCAAACATGAACTGGCAGAGAGCAGGACCCAGGCAGAGCTCAAAACCTCTCTGCATACCTGTTAGCTGGAAATCAGATCTGCCCCCAAACACACCTTTGGGCTCAACCCAGGATCCACCCCTGGTGACACCTCTCCTCCAGCCAGGCACACTGGTCCCCTGATTCACCTCCGCGCCTGGCTGCCTGTGGCAGGCACCCTTCCCAGTAGCCAGGCCTACAGGTGTTCAGCAAATATCACTGGAGAAATGAGCTGAAGGAATGTGACTAACCTGAGAATGAGCACCAGGTTGTCAGATTCCTCAACATAAATAAATTAAAAAAAAAAAAAAAAGCCAGGCATGGTGGCACCGGGGAGGCAGAGTAGCAGGATTGCTGTGAGTTCAAAGTCACCCTGAGACTACAGAGTGAATTTCAGGTCAGCCTAGGCTAGAGTGAGACCCTACCTCGAAAAACAAAAACCAAACCAAAAATCCCTCCTGAACTTTTAAGAATGTGTGTAGTGTGCATGTGTGTGCTTGTTTGTATGTGTGTGGGTGCACACGTGTGCCTGTGCACATGTGTGTAAGCCAGAGGTCAATGCAGAGGGTCTTACTTGATATCTCTCTACCTTGCTTTTAGGAGACAGGCTCTCTCACTGAACACTACTCATGGATCAGGCTAGCCAAACTAGCCTGCAAGCCCCAGGGATCTGTCTCCATCTCCACAGCACTTAGATTACAAGACCAGGGCACCATGTTTCTTATATGTGTGCTTGGGATCTGAACTCAGGCCCTTGTGTGTGCCCCATGGAGCCATCTCTCCAGCCCCCAAACCCAACTTTCTTTTCAGTATTTTATTTGCAAACAGAGTTGCGGGGGGTGGGGGGGTAAGAGAAAGAGAGAATGGGCACACCAGAGCCTCCTGCCCCTGCAAATCAACTTGGAACTCCAGATGCATGCACCACTTTGTACATCTGGCTTTTTACATGGGTACTGGAGAAATCAAACCCAGGTCATTAGGTTTTGCAGGCATGCGCCTTAAACGCTGAGCCATCTCTCCAGCCCCCAGACCAAACTTCTTACTCTTCAACACATTCTTTCAGGTCGTCTTGGGCCAAGCCCCCTTAGATCCTCTGTGTGAGTTTTCCCGGGCCTCCTCCCCCAGCCAAGTCAAGCTTCCACGCCGCGTCTCCCTCCCCCGCGTCTGCAAGGCAGAGCTCTCCATCAGCCATGGGCACCGGCTCTGGACACCTGCGTCCATTTCCCGCCCAGGTGGTCACCCCTGCCGCCTCCCCCACGCCCCTGAGTCCCCAGGCCCTGCTTTCCCTGCTCAGGGGCAGGTGCACTTCCCGCCGCGCTGTCCCCAAGCGCCTGCGCCTGCTGAGCCCAAAGGACAGGCTGGCCCGAGAGGACACCCGGCACCTTTGCTAAGAACCTTCTCGTGACTCTCTTGCCCGGTACCCCCGTGGTCTTTCTGGGGGTCCCAGTTAGGCCAAGGCAGGAGAGTGTGGCGGGAGGAGGGGGAGGCGTGGGGACCGTCCTGGAGTCCTGGGGCCACCCCTCCTAGCCACGGTCCAGGAGATCTGTCTGTTCGCCGCGGGCAGTCAGGCGCGCCTGCCCTGCGCGAGGCCTGCGAGGGTCGCGGACGCCCGGGACCCCCACGCGCGTCTCTCCGCAGACAGCCCGCCCGGAGCAGGACCTGCACTCACCTAACCACGTCCAGCTGGGCTTGGGCATGACTCCACCTCACACCACCCTCCTCCTCCTGTGGACAGGGGACAAGGTGAGCCCGAGGCGCCCTCTGCTGGCTAGGGAGACCACACTGTGCCAGGGGACCGGGGCGCAGGCCAACGCCCCTGCCCGCGGTGGAAGATTAGGGGATCCCCTGAACCTGAGCTACGCGGGGTGGGGCCACCTCTCGCGGAGACCTGGTCTCCCCCGAAAGCGCCACCTACGTCACTGCCCCTGATCCCCTGTCCCCAGCAGATCCTCCTGGGTTCCTCGTGGCGGGGTGCTCCCTGACCACCTGACAGCAAAGGATTCGGAGTTTCCGATCGCCCGCCACTCGCCACCTGTCACCCGCCCCAGGCCTCACTTGCCAGGGACCCAGCCACCCATAGGTCGCTCATCCCCACCCCCATCCCCTTCCGGTGTCATGAAACCCCGCCCCCGTCTCCTTGACTACCGAACATCAAGCGTTTAGTCTCTGGCGCCCCGCCCCCAATAGGAGGACCCTAAAAACCCGCCCCCAGGAGCTCAGCCCCCTTTCGCGTGGCTTCCCTGGAGAGCCTCTTGCCCTTGCTGTCCACCCTCACTGTTCACTTAAACGTGCGTCCATCCTTCGTTGGCATTGGAACGAGTTTCAGCGTGGACTGAAGACCAGCGGCTCTCTAAGAATCTTCTAGGCCTTCAGTGCTGGATGGGCCCTGCTGAGGGATCCAGCCTCCTGGACTGAGCAGCTAGGTTCCTTGACTCTCCAGCCCGCAGACAGCCATTGTTAGACTGCTTTAAATCACCCTAGTAAATCCTCTTTTTAATACTACAGAGTGAGATCCAGGTTAGCCAAAGCTGGAAGAAAAGTCGTAGGAGGATCCGTGTGAGTTCAAGGTCACCCTGGGCTGGAATAAGACTCTGCCTCAAAAAAAGACCCCAAGCGGGCTGGGAAAATGGCTTAGCAGTTAAGGCATTTGCCTGCAGAGCCTAAGGACCCCGTTCGATTCCCAAGGACCCACGTAAGCCAGATGCACAAGGGTGCACATGCATCTGGAGTTCGTTTTCAATGGCTGGAGACCCTGGCGCATCCATTCTCTCTCTCTCTCTCTCTCTCTCTCTCTCTCTTTCTCAAATAAATAAATAAAATATGTTTTAAAAAAAGCCTTCCATTTCTTGAAAAAAAAGACCCCAAGCGGCCTGGAGAGATGGCTCAGCAGTTAGGGCATTTGCCTGCAAAGCCTAATGACTTGGGTTTGATTCCCCAGCACTCTGTCCCAGGTCTATACTCCTACTGGGGGTTCTTGTACAAGAGCATTCTGCACACGAGAGTTGCATTAGTCAGATCAGGACTCTGCCAAAGTCCAGCCCTCATCCTAACTCCCCACTGCGGCCTTACCTCCTCCCATCCATCGATCAGGACACACACACACACACACACATAGCTCCCAGGACCCTCAGTGCTCTTGCTTGCCCACTGGTCTGGCCCTGCTGCCCCTGAACCTCGGGATGTAGCCACAGTGAAGTCAGGTGATCAGATGTCTGTGGAGAGTACCACAGCCCCTTTCCTGACCTCTATGGCTCACCTCTAAGGTCCATGGTGCCCTGGAGTCTGAGGGCCATGGCTGATGGGAGGAAGAAATTCAGCACAGTCCAGACCTGGGCACACAGCCAGACCAGCCTTAGGGGAGACAAGACCCAGGCCTGCAGACCTGTAACTTCTAGCAGGTTTCTGATTGGCCCAGGTCTGTCAATAGTAACCACCTTTTTCAGCAGTGACTGAGGCCAAGTGTTGTCCATGGGCACAGGGTAATAACTTACCCATCTCTCAGATCCCTTAGAAGCCAGCCTACTCTTATGGTGGTCCCCAAAGCCCTGGGCAATCTGTCCATGCTCATCTCTTCAGCTGTGGTGTGTCACCACTGCACCCCCAATCCCAGCCCTCCTCTTCTGACTCTCCAACATAGTGCCATTTCCCCACACTGAGCACCTTGCCTACCCACCCAATTAACAGCCTATGGCCCCAGCACATTTTGCAGGTCTTAGCATTCTCTCTAGAATAAAAGTTCCTGATTCCAGACACGTCTGACACATGGGGCTGAAGGTAAGTGTCAAGGAAAGCCCCAGGACAGGCTGCCTCTGGGATGCTGGGACCCAGGATTCCAGGAGAAACAGTTGTTCCCCTGAGCTGGGTGGAGACACCTTTGACTCTATGGGCCCCATCCAGGAATTAGGCACAGTGCAGCTTAGAGTCTGGGAAGGCAGAGAGCAGCCCCGTACTGGCCCCAGCTCCTACTTCCTGAGCAAGCTGAAGAGGACCATGCACAAGCCAATACCCCTTTGTCCAGATTGAGGACCCTGGCAATTTCTGCTTGCCAGGCTCCACCCTGTACTCCCAACCAGCCTGGCTGAACCACTGGGGGAAAGTGTAATTGATCTATGGGCCTTTTCATAAGTGAGCAGTCAGGATGCTCAATTGAGATGTGAGAGAGTCCTGCCTGACCCCCTGGCATCCCAAGTGTCCCTAGCATATGGCTACCAGATAGAGTGAGACCTGAAGAGAAGAGCTGGTGCTCAGAGGCTCCAGCCAGGGCCCCACTGCAGCAGCAGAATCCAAATGGGGGATCCACAGAAGCACCCCTGCCTCACACCCTGCAGGAAACCTAACTCAAAACGAATCCATGGGCAAAACACCGAAGCCAAGCTATAAAGCCCGTAGAAGAGAGCACAGGGATGTCTTGATGTTGCATTTGATGATAGATTGTTAAATACGACCTGTATGGTTAATCTTTACCGTCAACTTGACAGTATTTACAATCACCAAGGAAACAATCCTCTGGGTCGGACTGTGAGGGCATTTCCAGGGAGGTTTGACTGTGGAAGACAAATCTAAACCAAAGGTGCGCACCTCTGTTCCATTTCAGGGTCCTGAACCAAATAAAAAGGAGAATGCAAGCTGATCACCAGCATTCACCTCCCCGTGTCCCACCCGGGATGCAGTGTGACCAGCTGCCTTAAGCTCCTGCCACCACGCCTTCCCTGCCATAGTGGACCTCAAAGCAAGAGCCCCAATAAACCCTTCGATCATGGTTCGATTCAGGTGTCCCCCATAAACCTAGGTGTTCCGAATGCTAGGTTCCCAGCTGATGGAGATCTGGGAATTAACGCCTCCTGGAGGCAGTGCCTTGTTTAGGGTGGGCTATGGGTGTTGTAGCCAGTACCCCCATGCCAGTGTTTGGCACACTCTCCTGTTGCTATTGTCCACCTTATGTTGGCCAGGGGGTGATGTCTACCCTCTTCTCATGCCATCGTTTTCTCTGCCATTGTGGAGCTTCCCCTCGAGTGTGTAAGCCAAAATAAGCCCCCCCTTTCTTTCCCCAAAAGCTGTTCTTGGTCAGGTGATTTCTGCCAGCAATACAAACCTGACTGCAACATCTTCCTCCCTAAGTTTCTTTTTGTCACAGTAACAGGAAAAGTATATATGACCCAAGAACATAAGACACACACACACACACACACACACACAATGTATTGGGTCTCATTTAACCTAAAACCTGTGTGTATCAAAGGACACTATCAAGAGAGTGAGTGACAATCTACAGAGTGGAAGAGAATATTTGTAAGCTATACATCTGCTAGGGATCTAATATCTAAATGTGTAGAGAACTCTTTCAGGTCAAGGAAAAAGGACAATTTTTAAAAATATTTATTTATTTATTTGAGAGAGAGAGATAGAAATAGGCAGGTAGAGAGAAAGAGAGAGAGAAATGGCATGCCAGGGCCTCCAGCCACTGCAAACGAACTCCAGATGCATGTGCCCCCTTGTGCATCTGGCTTATGTGGGTCCTGGGGAGTTGAACCTGGGTCCTTTGGCTTTGCAGGCAAGCGCCTTGACTGCTAAGCCATCTCTCCAGACCAAAAAGGACAATTTTTGAAAAAGATCCTTGTGATGATCAAAGAGCAGTGTATATTGATTTTTTTTAATTTACTTTATTTGATATAGAGAATGGGCATGCCAGGGCCTCTAGGCACTGCAACCAAACTCAAACTCCAGATGCATGTACCACCTTGTACATCTGGCTTTATGTGGGTACTGAGGAATTAATCCCACATTCTTTGGCTTTGCAGGCAAGTACCCTAACTGCTGGGCCATCTCTCCAGCTCCTGAATATATGTGTGTGTGTGTATATATATATATATTGCCATAGACCTGTTGGGATCACAGACACATGCACTATTTTGCATCTGGCTTCATGTATGGGCTGGGGTTAAACTTGGAACCACAGGCTCTCAAGCAAGCACCTTTAACCGCTGAGCCATCTTCCCAGCCCCATAGACACATAGAGAGAACTACAGTCGAGAATTATGGGACCAGTGAGTTTCTGTCAGTGTCAGCATCCTAGTTCTAACATTGTACTGAAGATAGGAAAGATGTCAATAGAAGGAAAATAAAGGGTAAGGAGATCCCCCCAAAAAAACAAGAAAAGAAAAAGAGACCAAGGACTTGCCCAGACATTTCTCCAAACAATGTGTAGAAATGGCCAATGAGTGTACAAAATGATGCCCAATGTCACCAAGCATCGGAGAAATGCCAATCATACCACATGCATGTACAAAATAAATAATGGATTTGTGTTACATAGAATTCATGTTGATGAATTTAACTTTTCAAAATTTTAGTTTCTTTTCTACCACTGGGAGGAAAGATGATGAGTAAATAAATGATACTTCTTTCCTCTGCCACCCCTAATATCCAAATTTCTCAACTCTTGAGGTTGGGTTCTTTGTTGGTTTGAATATAAAATGTCCCCGTAGCTTCATGTGTCTGTGACTAAGCCTCGTACTGGATCCCCAGCTTCTGGAGCCTTTAGGAGGTGGAGCTTTGATGGAGGAGGTGTGTCATTGGGGGTGGACCTTGGGGTTTATTAGTGCAGCCCTACTGGGTGCTCACTAGCTAGCTCATCCCTGTTGTTACCTTCCAGCTGACGTGACAAGATGTGATGCCCAGTCTCCACTCTGCCATGCTTTCCCTGCCGCGATGAAACTTCCCCTCAAGACTGTAGCTGGAATAAACCTTTACCTCCCATAAGCTGCTTTCCATCAGGTGCCTTGTCCCAGCAGTGAAAAGATAACTAACTGCATTTCAAAGGGTCTGGGTTGAGGTGGAGGGTGAGCCCCACCTGTATGCTACGTCTGAGATGGGTCACTATGTGTCAGGGAGATGGCCTGGGGTCTACATGTGCAGGAGAAACAGGGAGATGGGTAATAGCAGGATCTGGTCTGAGGTCAGGGCCAGGGATTCCCCCCCCCCACCCAGTTGATACCCTGTGACTGAAAGAAAACACTGTGACCAAGAAAGAAAGAAAGAGGCCCCAGATGACTGGAACTGCCTGTCGAATGAAGTGGCACAAAACAAGCTCAGTGCAGTTACAGAGAAAGACGTGCTAAACACTGTGCCCAGCCGACCAGCAAGGAACCAGATGGACAGTCATGGCAGCAGAGACCTGCTTTTGTTCCTGGAATTTCTTTATTGCCCCACTCTTCTCCCCTCCCTCTCCTCCCCCTCCTTCTCCAAATATGCATGTGTCTGCATATGTCTACCATGGTCAAGAAGTCGCTAGTTAGGCTAGACTGGCTGCCCGATGAGTCCCAGGGATCTGCCTGTCTCAGCATCCCTGGCTCTTGGATTACAAATCTGTGTCCCTATGCCTCAGCTATTTTATATGGGTTCTGGGGATTGAACACATGTCCTCATGCTATAAGGAAAGCACTTTAATGACTGAGCTGTCTCTGCAGCCCCTGTTCTTGGAATTTCTGTCCCTTCTCAGCATTTCTTCTTCTCACTTCCTCTCCATCTTCTCTCTGTCTTTGCCCCAGCCTTGAAGGACCCCCTTCCCTTCTCACCCTGAAGCTGCCATTCATCCTCCCTGCCCACACCTGGGCACCTCTCCTGCCCTGCTCTTTGCCCCATACCAGCCGATTAAATCCTCTGGTCATTTATTTGCTGGCTCATGTTAGGTGTTCTTGTCAATCTTACTTTATTGATGCTAAGATAATGTAGGTCCTGTCCACAAGGCCTGTGAACTTTAGCCTTCACCCATTTCTTGTGACCCAAGAAATCTTGTGTCTCCATCAACTAAACAAGACTTACTCCTTCCCTGGCTTCCCTTTCCCATAACCCACCCTCTGGCCAGCCATGACGTTGTATTAGGGTTTAGGGAGCTTTGGCTCAGAGCCTGAACCAGTTGCATTCGGTATTTTTGCAACAATATCTGTACCTGGGAGTGTTTAAGGTGAGGCGCTGTGGGACTCGAGTGTCCAAGAGAAAGCCGTTTGCTGGATGGATTACAATATGGACGGGCACTCAGGTTATGTTCAGAACACAGAAAGAAAGTGAAGAGGGGAAGGGTACCCTACACACTTCGTCTTCCCACTCGCCTAAGCCCAGCTCCTAAGCTCAACGGGTGACCTCTCCTGGTGCTCTAGAAGAATCCAGGAGATAACCCCCCCCCCCCACAATACTTCCTGCCATGTCTCTCTCCAAAGTGTTTCCAGAGTCCTTAGTTTCATCTAAGAGACATTCCCCACACCCTGCTGTAGGTAAGGCCTCTCCTTCCTCTGGTCCCCAGAACTGCCCTGAGGAGCCTGGATGACCCCTCTTGTAAAGCCAGTACCTCTGCCATCCCTCAATGCACCCACATATTTGTTTAATTAAAAGAATTTTTCTGCTGGTGTGTGGCTCATGCCTTTAGTCCCAGCACTTGGGAGGCAGAGGTAGGAGGATCCTTATGAGTTCCAGGCCAGCCTGAGACTACGTAGTGAATTCCAGGTCAGCCTGAGCTAGAGTAAGACCCTACCTTGAAAAAAATACTTTTTTTTTTCTATACGGAGCTGGAGAGATGGCTTAGTGGTTAAGGTATTTGCCTGCAAAGCCAAAGGACTCAGGTTCTATTCCCCAGAAACCATGTAAAGCCAGATGTACAAGGTGGTGCACAGGTCTGGAGTTCACATGCAGCACCTAGAAGCCCTGGTGCACCCATTTTTTTTCTCTCTCTGCCTCTCTTTCTCTCTCCCTCTCTCAAATAAATAAATACTTAATTTTTTCCATTTATTTGTGTGTGCATGTGTGTGTGTTTTGTGTGTTATGTATTGGTGCAACAGGACTTCTTGCCACTGCAAACAAACTCCAGATGCATGTGCCACTTTGTGCATCTGGCTTTATGTGAGTTTAGTTGACAAGGGCACAAAATTTCTTGGGTCACAAGAAATGGGTGAAGGAATTAAACCCTGGGCCTTCGGGCTTTGCAAGCAAGTGCGTTTAACCATGGAGACTTTTCCCAGCCCTAGAAGTATTCTTTTTTTTTTTTAATTCTTTTTCTTTATCATTTTGGATGAAAAAATTAGGGGGAAAGTTACAAATATTAGCAATCCATGATGCCAAGCTCCTGAGGAGGAACATTTCCCAGCTAACTTCAAAGAAGTCCTTTATCAGTATGAGTAAAAAGCACCCCTGTCTTCACAAACAAGTCCTCTACGAGAACTGACCCAAATCTTGGAGAGGAACCAATTGAGGTACGAAGGGCTGCAGGTTCCAAGTGCAGGACACGTTTCTAGTGTGCATCTTCGTCTCAGTGGGGACCTGGCCACTGCCCAGGGAACACGGTACAGGGATCCCAGGTGAAGCAGCAACAGATGTCTCTCAACACTGTGTGGTGACAGTGACTCGGGCATCTAGAGTCAGAGTTCTACATGATGGGCTTCTGCCTTCAACAACTCACTGGGCTTCATGAAGATGCCTTCCATGGCCTTCCAGTAGTTGTTCTGACTTGGTTGGGCCATGCCATGTACCTCTTTTTGTCTACAGATGGGTCAACCATACTGCTGTCCTGTGACAGACAGTAGTACTTCAGTAGAAGAGTGTTTGAACCGCACCTCACCATCTCCCACCCAGTAGGGCCCGTTACAGAGCACTGTCCAGTCATCCAGGACTTCACCTTCACCTTCCTCACCAAAAGCACTCGCTTCCTGTCATTGCTCTGTCAGATGAGATGGCTGAAAAGAAAAATAATCTCAGCAGCAACAAGTTCACAGAGAGCCTACTTCTTGGTTCTAATCCCACTCTCCATCAAACAGGAATCTGGTTTCCAGATAGTGGTGAAGTGAAATGGTGGTTATGGAGGTTTTGGCCAGTGTTGACATGGGTCAGCCGGATGGGCTGGCCACATTTGATGGGGGTTCCCCTCGCCCCGTATCCTCCAGTAACTGTTGCTGTCATCCACAGAGGTTACGCCTGTTACTGACTGCTGCCCACTTCCTGCGCCGCGAGGCACGTCCTGTGAGTGCAGTCGGACTTTGTGGCGGGGATTGAGCAGCCCCACCACGGACCCCGGGGGTGCTCCACAAACCACGGAACAACAGAAGCAGCATGACACCCCTAGAAGTATTCTCTTTAAAATCAACAATGCGGGCTGGAGAGATGGCTTAGCTGTTAAGGCACTTACCTGTGAAGCCTAAGGACCCTGGTTCAATTCTCCAGGTCCCACATAAGCCAGATGCACATGGTGGCACATGCGTCTGGAGTTCGTTTGCAGGGGCTAGCATGGGCATGCCCATTCTATCTCCCTCTCTTTCTTCCCCTTTGTCTCTAATAAATAAATAAATAATAAAATTTTTAAAAAATCAACAATGCTCTTACGAATGAACACTAAGCTCCTGCCCCAGATCTCCTTAGATTCAATGTCCCATGCCCCAGGCTGACCTAGAATTCACTATGTAGTCTCAGGGTGGCCTCGAACTCACAGTGATCCACCTACCTCTACCTCCTGAGTGCTGGGATTAAAGGCGTGCACCACCATGCCTGGCTTGTGCCCATATTTTAATAACCTACACAAACATCTTTTTAAGCTTATTTATTTACTTAAGAAAGAGAGAGAAGAGAGAGAGAGAGAGAGGGGGAGAGAGAGCGTATCAAGGCCTCTAACCACTACAGACTCCAAACGCATGTGCCACCTGGCACATCTGGCTTACATGTATACTGGGGAATTGAACCTGGGTCCTTCAGCTTTTCAGGCAAGCACCTTAACCACTAAGAAATCTCTCCAGCCCACAAATATCTTTTCTTTCCCCTTCTTTGTACATCTTTGGATAGGTGATTATTGTATATCCAGTAGAAAGCATGTATATTGAAATGCATTGAACAACCTAACCATGTTTGGTTAGATGTCACTTGGTGTCTTTCTCTAACATATAGAGCCTGGCTCTCTAATCCCACTTCCTATGTTTTCTCAGTACTCTGTGCCGAATTATCACGACACAACCACACATGCTGTTGCATGATGATGTAGTTGAGTTCTTCTTCAACGTCCCTTCCAGTTTTCTGCAGCTGTTTTTCAGTTGTCCAGAGTGGGGCTGGCAGTGACATCTCCAGCCCCAATTGTAGCTGTCTCTTGATTCAGGTCAGCAGTTTGCTTTCCACACTGTGTGCTCTGTAAATATACAATCAAGATGGCGGTGTCCCCCTTGTGGAGTGGCCCATTGAGCATTCTATGGTGTGCCTGTTATGTTCTCTTTCTTCTGATGCCCATTTTATCTAATATTAGAATAATATTTCTGCTTTCTTTTGCCTAGTGGCTGCATATTAAGAAATTTTAATTTCTAGTGGTCCATAAAGGGCAGTACATAGTTATATCATACTTCTTAATCTATTGCTAATCACTGTCTTTAATTGAGGTGCCTGGGGTACAGTCAACTTAAGATAAAGAGTGGAAAAGTCCCTGGAACCTGTTAGGCAGACTGTACCCTGCCACTAATTCCTGTTTTAAAGAGCACTGGCCCAACCCTCTCCAAACCCACATGGTTGCTTTCTGCTCCATGCTGGGGTCAAGTACAGGGTCTGCCAGCACCTTCAGGACCAGCCCTGGCTTATTAGGTGCTTGTTAATGTTGTTTATGTTCCCTAGGGCAGTCCAAGCTTGGGCTAGAGAGGCACAGACATGCCATTGTAAGACCAGCACCTGTCTCCAGAGCCTGGATTAGGTTGGTCTCAGGGCAGGACAATGAGGGCCAGGAACTACAGGGTTCCTATGGGGAGAATGAAGGCAAAGTTCCTGCTGGGGAGGGAGCTGGGGCTGAGGCCAGCAGAAAGGGCTTTGGATTCTGGATAGAGGTGGGCCCCAACCCTCCTTGTGCTTCTCTGGCTCTTTTATCCACAGGAAACAAGGCTTGGGATCACCCATGGAGCATGTGTGTGATTTAACTGCCCAGGGAGGGAAACCTTTGGGGAGTCAGGGTTTCTAGAAGAATGGTTAAGCTAGCCAATACCGTAGGTTCTCATCATGCTGTGATATCTCCTACTCTGGAATCTCACCCCAGGCCAGATGGTATGGAAAGGAGCCTCAAGTATGCCAGGGAAGTGTGGTGGATGGCTCTACATGTCCCTCAGGTGACCAAAGGAACAGAGGATCCAAGTCTTCTTGTTGGAGATAAGTCCCCTGATATCACAGAGGTGCAGAATACCTGACATTCCTTTAGTGGACAAATATTGATGACCCCCTAATGTACAGTTTTATCAGGATGAAATTGTGAACCACAGAAGTGGAGTTCCCACTCCTCAGGACCTTAAAATGTAGACGAGGAGAAGGCCATAGATACAGATAAGGAGCTAGACATCTGAGAGTGAGGACTGTCCTAAAGAGCTACCACTGGTCTCTGGTATAGATTGAAGTGGCCCAGGAGAAGATAGTGTGATCTAGTGTGACTACGGGGCCTCTCTGGGGATGTGATAGTTAAGCAAACCCTGGCCCATAAATGAGTATCCAAAGTCATGTGTAGGGTGGAGCATCCAAGGCAGGGTAGGGCAATGAGGTAGGTCCCAAGGGCACAGGGCTTAGGCTGTAGGAAATAGCAGGACTCTATAGTTCCTCTGCAGCAGCAGGGGAGAAGCTGGGTTTGCCGGGAAGGTGGCCCAGAGCAACCATGGCCAGCTGGAAGACAAGGGTGAGAAAGAGGGGGAACTGGGAGAAATCAAGGATCTCCTTCCTTGGCTTAAAGTGCAGACATGTGCACCACATCCTACACCCAAGTCATTCACCTGCTCTAGGGGTCCTTTCTAAGCAGCACCCCTGCATGGAGTAGACAGTGCATGGCACTATGTGCCCATATCTGTAGCTGACCCCAAGCCAATATTCATGAGATCCCAACAATAACAGCATTCCACCTCCATGATGGATGGGGACTTGGCCATGGCAGATGGACAGGAGGGATGCGGTTGGTGCCAAGTGGGCACGCATCCCTGGCCACAGGGGACATAAAGGGCACCCTGTGAGGAGCCATTGCAGCCTTGTCTCAACTCCCCAGGAGGCCTTCCTGATCTGTGAGCAGAGCCTGGAGATGAAGACCCCACTTGTGACTGTCATACTGTTTGGTCTGGTGGCTGTACTCCAGGCCCAGGATGTCCTGCCCTTACTCTCAGAGAACCAGAAGGTGAGATAGGAACCGATGCTGGGCAGGGGTAGGAGAAAGGCCTGGAGTACTGCTCAGCACCCGTTCACCTGAGTCCTGTTTCAGGAGGGCTTCAGGTTCCTTAAGTCCGTGTTCTGACCCTGTACCCTGGCCAGGACTCTGTCGTTCTCTCAGCAGACATGGGTCCTTCTGGGTCATAGGGTTGGAGCAGGGGAGCAGGTTTGGGTCACGGATCCTTGCTGAAGTGACACTGAGCTCCAGATGGTCTCATAGGGCAGCAATACCTGCAGGAGTAACTGTTCACCTCGTGCTGGGCCAAGATCCCATAGGGTCTGCCTCTGTCATGGACAGAAACCTTCTGTCTCCACTGGGCCTGGGAACCTGAGTTCTGGCTCAGTTTACCGAGTACAGAGCGGGGGACACATGAGGCCAGAGCACCTCAGGGGTTGTAGCCTGGGCTCTGAAATGTCTGTTCAGACTGTAGGCAGCTGGTGTGCTGGAAGCCTGGGTGAGAATCAGGCCTGAATGTGGTTGACTTAGGGGCTCTGTCTGCTGCAGCTCATAGGGACCTGGTATGAAAAGGCCTTCGCGAGTAACAACAACATGACGGAGGAGAAGCCCAAGCAAACATTCCCTATGGTGGTGACAGCCCTGGAAGAGGGGAAGTTGGAGGCCAAGGTCATATTAATGTGAGTGTTGTCTGCTGTGGTCTTTGCAATCAGCTTTCTCTCTCCCTCCTCTGTCCATGCGGCATCCTATAGCTTAGGCAGGGACAGTGTAGGAATTTTGGGTCATGTGGCCAGGGCTGATGCTCCAGGTGAGCTGAGCAGGGCTTGGGTGTGGATTCTGAAAGAAGCTGCCTGTGGGTTTCTGTTTTCCAGGTTGAATGGTCAATGCATTCACTATGACTTAGTGCTAAGGAAAACGGAGGAGCCTGGCAAATACATTCTCTGTGAGTTCTCCTTGCTGCACCGACCCTCTGCTGCACAGCAGTGAACATCCTGGGGTGGTCTTCCCTTTCCAGTGCCCCGGCAGAGCTATCCACTTCCTTTCCCTGGTGACTTGTGGACCAGACACTAGACAGTAGAGGTTATTGGCTAGTCCACAGCAGAGACCATGCCTCCCTCTCAGTGGTCTTATAGGGAAACTGAGGCTAAGGATTTGGGAATACAGGAAGTGAGGTGGCGCAGCTGCTGGGGGCAGAGAGCAAACTGTAGCCTTAATCCTCTCTACTATCCGTGGTCTGGACTCTATAGGTAGGGTAACACTTTTGCAGGAGGGAGTTTCTTAGCTCATGATGGGCTTATAGCAAAGCTGGGCTCTGACTGGCTGAGGACCGAAGGGTGATTGCCAGAATCTTCTAGAACATTCCATAGTCTGAAGTGAATGTTTGATCTTTTTTAAAAAATTTTATTTATGTGTGTGTGAGAGAGAATGGTCATGCCAGGGCCTCTAGCCACTGCAATCAAACTCCAGATGCGTGTGCCATCTTGTATGCATGTGTCACCTTGTGCATATGTGTCACCTTGTGTATCTAGGTTATGTAGGTTAAGGGGAGCTGAACCCGGGTTCCTAGAATTTTCAAGCAAGCACCTTAACTTCTAAGCCATCTCTCCAGCCCCAGAATGTTTCATCTGGGAGTAAAGACACTATAAAATTGTTTTATTCTCATCTACAGTTGGGACCAAGCTGTATATGAACATCTACGAGGTGCCAGTGAAGGACCACTACATCTTATACTATGAAAATAATTTATTTGGGAACAAATTCCTTATAGGAACTCTTATAGGTGAGAGCCTCAAACTCTTGCCCATGGTCTCTAATTCCAGAAACTAGTGGTATGGGCAGTAGGTACAAGTAGGCACTAGGGACTAGAAAACCCTGTGGGTGGATCTTCAAGTGCCAGGCACAGGGTGCTAGCAGGAGAGTGTGTGAACTCAAAAGTGGGAAGGGATTTAACTAGCAAAGACTGGCAGGGACAATGGCAGATGTGGCACTCAAAGCCCTGGCCACTCATAATGGGCGTTTCAGGCTGTGAATTGCCTAGCGTCACATCCTGGGATCTCAGAGTTTCTGAAGGGTCAGCTTTGAAAGGCCTTGTCCTAACTGAGGCTTTTATTGAGCACGGTCCCTCCAACGTTAGCAGAAACCATGGGATCGTTCCAGGTCAGAGTGTGACTTCAAGGCATCACAGGAGCCACCCTGCCCACTTGGTCATACAGTGACTCATTGTGTCCACTTCCTGTGGACCTGCCAGCTGGCTGGTGACATTCTATTCCATCCACGTCCTGCCTCAAAGCTCCTCGCCCGCTGCCTGTCCTCCTCTCCCTCCTGTCCTGACTGCGAAGCCTCTGGTGCTGGGCAGTCTCCTGTCCTGGTGTCACCTGCCCTCTACAGAGCTGTGCAGTCACACCTGCTCTGCCCGCCTGACCCCTCCTCACAGGGAAGGATCCTGAGGAAAACCTGGAGGCCCTGGAAGAATTTAAGAGATTTGCCCAGCACAAACGACTTCTATCAGAAAACATCTCTGTGCCTGAGCAGAGGGGTGAGGGGATGTCCTGCCCAGACCCCTCCCCCATGTCCACGCTGTGTCACCCATGACTCTCTGATACCCTGTGTTTCTCAGTGTGTCCCGGGTGTCTTTGTGTCCCCGTATGTCCTCATGGGAGCTTCTAAGCTGCAGGCCTGCTGAGGCCTGGGCTCTCTCTCATCCAGAACACCTCTTCACCCGTGGGTTTTTCTTTGTTTCTGCAGAAAAGTGTGTCCCAGAACATGAGAAGGGTAAGTGACCCTCTGAACGAACAATGGAACGGCCCAGAGTCCTCAGTTGCAGGATCCTCACTTCAGGGGTCACCTGCTCTGACCCTCCTCCCATCCAGCCAGGCAGGGTCACTCCAGGGAGATCCCTGAGTGTAATTCCCAGGGCATCGGGAGTCAGTTCTTTCTTTTCCCATTGCTCTTCCCATATCCTGATCTGCGCTTGACCCATTCTCCCACCCCACATACCCGTCAAAGATGCTCAGAGATCTGACTCTTCGTGGGAGCCCAGGATTGTTCTTGGGCCCATGGCTACCCATAGGGACTGCACAGGAGCTCGAGAAAGGAAGGCCTCTGATTAGCATCTGCCTCCCGAGCAGCCCCTCACTGACTACTGCTCCTAGCGAAGGAAGAGGGGACCCTCACCTTTGTTCCTCTTTCTGTCACAGCAGCCGTTCATGTCTGTTCCTGCAAGAGAACTCTGCAACCAACAGCAGGACCATCCTAAACCACTCTCTCCTCTGGAACACTGTTTCCCCCGACCCAAATCCTGTCTGAATCCCTCCCTTCCCTGGACCATGCTCCTCCCTGGATCCTCATCCCTCCTGGACCAACCCCCCCCCCACCACCACCACCACCCCAGCCTTAGCCTTCTGCTCCTGTCCCAGCTCCACCTGAGTGCAAATAAAATATCTCAGCACACGTTCTGGGCTCAGCCTGTCTGTGAAAGTCTCCAGCTGGTTTCCTAAGGCTCTTCTGTGAGGTGGGGGCCGAGGGGAAATTGGAATGATGTTGGACCTAGCAGCGGCCAGACCCTGAGGAGTGTGGCCTACGGGGCTCTGTGATGTCCTGGAAGTTCCCTTGATGAGCCACCATCCCAAGTGCCTTCACACAATGTCTGGCAGTAGGCAGGAACATTTTGGGGTACACTGGGGTGAGCAGGACTGGAGAGATGGCATCAGGGCTGAAAACGGGTGCAGACTCCCACAGCTCTCCTGTTCCAATGAAGATTTTATGAACTCTTTGAGGAGTTCACATTTGAGGAGCCTGGGCTTGTTGCAGGGGTGGATAGAGGGGTACCAGACCCTCCATCATCACCCCTCAAATGAGGCAAAACTGCTGCAGCCTCTCTGGGTGTTTTTGCTTATCTTTCCCCTCCTTGTGGGTTGGCCAGGGCTAAGAGTCTGTGCTGACTGCCTTGTCGAGCCATGCTGGGCCACAGTGAGGGAGGAGAGGCCTCGTACCTTGCATGATACAGTCAGACTCAGAAACTTTCAATCTCAATGGGCCCTGGATTCCCAGAGCACAAGCTGCCTGCAGTGTCATCTTCCCTGAGAGCCTGCTGCTGGCTGCCAACATTGGCATGTGCTCAGTAACCCTCCAGTGTGACTCCCACCCTGGTCTGTAGCATATGGGGTGCCACAGGGCAAATATATCTGTATACATCACACACACTGTGAGGCCCTCACTATCCCCAAGGGTCGTTGGCCACCAACGTCCCTGGCACAGGAGGAGTTGGGTGGAGCAGGGTGAGTATGACAGGCATGCGGGAGACAGTCTCATAGGTAACGCTCTCTGTCTGTGTCATTTATTCAAAAGGGGAGTGAGTTTATAAACACTTGGGAAAGGTTGAGAAGGCACATACAGACTATAAGGTGATTGGATACATAGGTTTATGGGTCGCTATCTAATTGGCTGGTGTTGGAAGGCGGAAGTTGTGAGGGAGAGAAGTTTCCAGGGAGATAACAGAAGCGGCGAGAAAAGCTACGTAACTTCAGCCACATATTGGATGGCGACAGCAGCAGGGAGACTGTTTACTACCCTATGAGGTTCTCTTGGGCAGCTGGCCACAAGGTCAGGAACTGTGGCGGGGAGGCAGAACCTTGGACTATGGAATGCTCAGGTGCTTTGGGATGGGGGGAGGGCCTGGTCCTGTCTCCCCTGGGCACAGATGAGGCACACTAGGGCCTCGCGAGAAGGGAGGGCCAGCTCCAGCGCCAGAGTGGGCTCCCCATGATCAGGCCGGCTGCAACCCCCACAGCCCCAGGTCCCCGGCCATGTCCAGCAGCCCAGGCCAGCTTTCTCACAGTCCCAGCCCGTGTTACCAATGCCCGACAACACACCACACTACACTACACTGCAGCAGCACACACACACATGCACACACACAAAGAACATGAATTTTGACAAGTAGATGACATTACATT
This sequence comes from Dipus sagitta, assembly GCA_036346955.1. Classification (NCBI taxonomy): domain Eukaryota; kingdom Metazoa; phylum Chordata; class Mammalia; order Rodentia; family Dipodidae; genus Dipus; species Dipus sagitta. Next base: position 147,685,262 of record CM070770.1, on the reverse strand, counting down.
TAACCAAACAAAAGCAGTAGCCTTTTCACACATGGGCTTGTGACCTTCCTAGTCACAGGTTTTTGCCCTAGCTTATAGTACCAAACATGAGTCCTGGCCTATGCCGTGGATAGCAGTTGGTTTTTATAAGAGCCATGCCACCACAGTGCCAGCAGATGCAACTTGCTTGGCCTATTGGTCTATAACCAAGCAGGACTGTTGCTAACTATTCTCCCTCAACAGCTTGCATAGCTCCTTCCGGCACTAAATGAGCCAGATAAATACAAGCTTGTTTCCTCCATGTCCTGCAGCCAGACCCTCAGTGTCGTCAGCAGTAGGGTCTTAATATCTAGTTCTGACATGTGACTGTCAACAGCGTCACTAGCCTGTACGGTTTGTGGGGCCTCAGCTCTGTGACCGAGAACTTTCAGGGAGATCGCTCGACTCTAGCACTTGCTCTTGCCAAACACTTTATGGCTCCCGAGAGTGCCGTTTCCTACCAATGCAGGGTGCTTTCCGTGTGTGAACTCTAACTGGTATTCTGTAATACTGTTCATTCGGATACAAGGCACTCGAGTGTTAGCATTATATAGTGAAACCTTTCTGCAGAGGGTAGGCAGGATCTGTGAAAGCCTGTCTTCCATCCCAAGCAAGCGTCAGTTGACTTTCGGTGGGTAAGGAGACATCAAAGAAGAAATGTTAGATCCCGAACATCAGATAAAGATCCCAACATGGGTATCAATTGTTTCATCAAAAACGCCATGTTGAGGGGCTGGGGAGATGGCTTAGCACTTAAGGCACTTGCCTGCAAAGCCAAAGGACCTAGGTTCAATGCCCCAGGCCCCACATAAGCCAGATGCACAAGGTGGCACATGCATGTGGAATTCGTTTGCAGTGGCTGGAGGCCCTGGTGTGCCCATTCTCTCTCTCTCTCTCTCTCTCTCCCTCAAATAAATAAATAAATAAATAATTTTTTAAAGCCATGTTGAGACAGCTCTCCACAGTTTTCTCTCTCCCATATGGCAGCACCTGGAACTATTAGAGATCTCAGGATGCCAAGGGATAAGAGACACCCCTCCACACAGTATCCAGCACAGCTGATCTGAAGAGCACACACACACACCCAGCTAAACAGAGCCCACAGTGCACCAAAGAGGGAACCATTTTCACACTCAATGTAGGTGAGTTAAGGAGTCACCCCAAAAGTTTCTCTTTTCAGAGGGTGGTGACCACTGGGACGACTCAAAACTCACCACAGTGCTGAGAAGCGACAGTGGAGTGTTAAGTGTTTAGACCATCCAGCGGTGTGGTGGTTTGATTCAGGTGTCCCCCATAAACTTAGGTGTTCTGAATGCTAGGTTCCCAGCTGATGGAGATCTGGGAATTAATGCCTCCTGGAGGGAGTGTGTTGTTGGGGGTGGGCTTATGGGTGGTATAGCCAGTTTCCCCATGCCAGTGTTTGGCACACTCTCCTGTTGCTATGGCCCACCTTATGTTGGCCAGGGGGTGATGTCCACCCTCTGCTCATATTGTCGTTTTCCCTGCCATTGTGGAGCTTCCCCTTGAGCCTGTAAGCCAAAATAAACCTCTTTTTTCCCACAAGGTGCTCTTGGTTGGGTGATATCTACCAGCAATGCAAACCTGACTACACCAGTGGTATCATTTGCTGCTAGACACTTGACTGTGTGGCTTTGGCCCTTTGGAGCTGATTTTCAAGAGGATTTGAAACCTTGGCCTAAGAGACACCTTGCAGTGCTGTAAGTACAGCTTGGTGGACTATTCTGGTCAGAGTTGAAAGACTTGAATGTAGTAAGAACTATGGACTGTGAGGTTTGGCTTATGAGGGTGAGAAAGAGCTTTGCTTGGACTGGGCTACAAGCAGTTTGTGTGAGAAGCTTGCTCTTATGCCCATGTCCTGAGAAGTTGTGCAGGGTTGCTTTGCGTAGAAATAGACTGGTGTGAGCAGAGGGATATGGCACAGAAAGAAAAATATTTGGGTGAACTGCTGCCCATTCAGCTGCAATTGAGAGATTACAGCCTTTGAGATTGGGCCAGCTGACCTGCACTAGGGCAACAGGAAGAATGTAGACTCTTTTTGAAGGGGCCTAAGTGCTCAAGGAGTGTCTTGTTCTTCAAAGTCTGCTTTATTTCCCCCTGAATTAACAAATTGGCACCCTACCTGGTATTGTGGAGTATAAGAAATGCAGGAAAGAGAGAGTCATTGAGTTTGCAACACGGTCTTGTGTTTTGGAAATGGCCATGGGCACTGCGAAGCAGGTTTGCTGGTTGCCTGCATGGAGACCCCATGGGGCCATGAGGATGAACCGTGGTTTGCAGTGGAGACCCAGTGGAGATGCCGGGACCACAAGATGGCTGGCTGCTAAGGAAAGCTGTCAGCCCCGGATGAAGTTTTCCAGGACTGTGAGTAGCCTAGCTGGAGGGGTGGAATTGGAATACCAGAGACTCGTTGCTGGTTAAAATTATCGAACTTGGAGACTTGTTACTGGCTTGAGTTGTTGGACTTGAAGCTACAGAGTTTGATGCTTGCCCTGGTTGGTTGAAATCTTATATTAGTTGAATATTTGTTTGCTATGCCCAGTGCCATCTTTTGCACTGTGAATGTTTATTCTGTGCCATTATGGGTTTGGGGGGGATTTTTGGTATTATGGCTCAGTTAGAAGATCTTAGACTATAGGGATGTATGAACATCATTGGAATTGATTAAAAAAAACTATGGGGACTTTTAAAGTTGGATGAATGCATTGCATTTTACATCATGTATGGTTATCAGTTTATGGGGGCCGGGGTGGAATGTGGCGGTTTGATTCAGATGTCCCCCATAAACTTAGGTGTTCTGAATGCTAGGTTCCCAGCTGATGGAGATTTAGGAATTAATGCTTCCTGAAGGGACTGTATTATTGGGGGCGGGCTTATGGGTGTTACAGCCAGTTTCCCCTTGCCAGTGTTTGGCCCACTCTCCTGTTGCTATTGTCCACCTTATGTTGGCCAGGGGGTGATGTCCACCCTCTGCTCATGTTGTCATTTTTCCTGCCATTGTGGAGCTTCCCCTCGAGCCTGTTAAGCCAAAATAAACCTCTTTTTTTTCCCACAAGGTGCTCTTGGTTGGGTGATTTCTACCAGCAGTGCCAACCTGACTGCAACAAGCGGTGTGTGGATAAACACAAAATGGACACACAACACGCACAAAATATGATTTAAAGGAGTGTCATGGGGTGCCCTGGAGAGAGAGCCCCATACTGACTGTACTCGCAGCTTTTGTTTAGGATTCATCAATAGAGAACTATGGGGAGCTGTAGCTGAATTTAATGAGTGTTTGTAATTACCCACATATGGCAAGTTGAGTGACTCATGTACGTCTTCACAGCACATGAGTTTGCTTGCATCATGCTTATCAGTTCCGATCATATTCATGACTTGTTTGGTTCATGATCATTTCATTAGGAAACCTGCCTTCAAGCTACTCCACCCAAGGTACACAGCCTTCCATGCCCTCAGGCTTAGCCTGTGCAAAGATTATTCTGTTGTGAATTAGCTTGGTGTCCACATCTCCTCCATTTAGCTTGATATCCACAGTTCAGCATTAAGTGAGACATCTCTGCCACACTCTCCAAGGCTGAGACACCATTGAAGAAGAGCTGGTGGAAAGAATGTAAGAGCCAAAGGAAGGGGAGGAGTGCATACAATACTGTCTTCCAGACACAAAGTAGCCATGGTATTCTTGACCTCACAGAGGCTGATGCTACCTACTCAAGACCTGCATAATAGGAGGGGAAAAAAAAGTGATGACATCAGGGGCTAGAGATATGGCTTAGTGGTTAAAGTGCTTGCCTGCAAAGCCTAAGGACCCAGGTTCAATTCCCTAGTTCCCACGTATAGTCAGATTCACAAAGAAGTGCATGCATCTGGAGTTTGTTTGCAGTGGCTAGAGACCCTGCCATGCCCATTCTCTCTCCCTCTCTCTCTCTCTCTGCTTGTAAATAAATAAATATTTTTAAAGTGATAACATCAAAATAGAAGACAGAGTAATTAGAAAGAAGAAGGGATTCATTGGATGGTAAATTTGGGAGGTGGAATAGTGAGGGTATGGGAGGGGACTATGATCACAACATATTGTCTAGATGTATGGAAGTTGTCAATAAAAAGTTTTGCTTTGTTTTGTTTTAAAAAAGAGCAGTGTCAGGTACAGTAGCATCATGGGAGGCAGTCTCTTGTTAACTCGATAATCCACAGTCACTTTCCCTGAGCCATCTTGGGGAGTGGCCACTGTTTAAGGACCTGTGTGTATCTCCCCATTCCTGATGGACTTTAGTGGAGCTGGCTTGCACTGCTTGGTCCAGCTGGGAGCCAAAAGGGAGCAGAGCCTTGCTTTTACCCTTCACTTGAGCCAGATCCTCATCTCTGACAGGTTCCAGACCACACCTGTGACTGTTGCCTGTCTATGGACCTCACCTGACTGCTGAAAAACCCTGGACTGGGCAAACAATTTCCATCCCCAATATACTGTCTTGCAGGGTAGAAATGTAAACAGTAAACTTTGTCAGGATAAGTGGCTACCCCTAAGACAAGATTAATTTTTTAATAATTTTATTTTTATTTATTTATTTGAGAGAGAGAAAGAGGCAGAGAGAAGGGGAGAGAGAGAGAATGGGTGCACCAGGGCACCCAGCAACTGCAAACAAACTCCAGACACACATACCACCTTGTGCATCTGGCTTACGTGGGTCCTGGGGGATCAAACTTGGGTCTTTTGGCTTTGCAGGCAAATACCTCCACCACTAAGTCATCTCTCTGGCCCAAGATTCATTTTTTTCCTCTATATCACTCTGTCTTCTCCTCTTTTCACCCCTTTGGTAGACTGCTGTTCAGATTCAATGCTTTTCAGAGGCTCACTGGCATTGAATTTGGCTTCCTGACATTTTTCTCCTGGACAACTCTAGCTCTATACAACTCTTATTTTACTTTTTAAATTAAATTTATTATTATTTTTTTGCCTGTGGGGGAGTGGAGTGGTGTCTTCATGTGTATGTGCCTTGTAGTACCTCGCAGGCTGGCCTGCAGTGGGGTGTGCTCACTTTTGGTGCCTGGAGCAGAAAGTCAGGTGTCCCACTCCATGGCTCTCCTGTGTACCCAGAGTCTTCTTGGTCCAGAAGCATGCCTTTTTTTTTTTTTTTTAGCATTTGTACATGAGTTCTGGAGATTCAAACTGAGGAGGTCTCAGATCCCCTCAGGCCTTCATATTTGCATTGGAAGCACACTTAACTACTGAGCCATCTCTCCTGCCCACAGTCTTTTGTCTTTTGTAAAGCTAGTTTTAAATTTGTGTATAATCATTATATATAGTGAGGAGTTTCATAAAGACATTTTCATAAAAGTATATTGTACTTTGCTGATGTTCACCCCCAATATCCTCTTCTCTCTCTCTCTCTCTCTCTCTCCACCTCCTAGAGTCTCCTTCCCTGAGTTTCTTCCCTACTTTCATGTCATTCATTCATGCATATATGCATATGTGTGTATATAGTTTATGTATCCACATGGGAAGTGGGGACAGGAGAACCCCAGAAGCTCCCAGGTCAGCCAACCTGGTATTCACAGGAGTGAACAAGAGACCCTGCCTCAAACAAGGTGGAAGGTGAGGACGGACAATCATGATTGTCTTCTGACCTTTACACACATGCCAAGGCACATGTGTGCCCTCACTCACTCAACATACACACACACACACACACACACACACACACACACAGAAAGAGAGACAGAGAGAGAGAGAATAAGAATTTTGAAAAGGCAACACAGCTTGTACATGTCTAGGATGCAGGGCCCTGTCCAGCATCTGGGGAAGGTGTGTGGAGAGGAGCTGTATACTGTATGGAGCTAGAAGATCTTGGAGGAGTGAGAGGTGTGGGGACTCTGGTTCTGCTGGGAACTGGGGTCTGAGCATAGAGGGGAAAGGAGCTCAAGGAGCCTATCTTGTCACCTTCCTGGTACCATTCTACTCTGATAACAGACGAGAACGTCCCACTCTGATAACATGCTCCCTTCACACCAGGCTTCCCCAGAATGAGTGAACGCAGCCAGATGGCTAATTACATACATGAGTGCTGTTCATGCAATCCCACTCCAAACAAAAGAGTGCCCTCACCATTCAGCGCAGACTATAGGAGTGTCTGCTCACCTGGGGGAGGGCACGTCCAGCCCCCAGGGGAACCTGGGAGGCCAGAAGCACAGAGCTGACCTGGGACCATACAGCTGCTCACGCTGGCCCCAGGGCTGAGCCTGCTGCTCTCAACACAGGGAGTCCAGGAGCCCCTGATGATTCCTGCCAGTGCCAAGGAGGTGAGTAGTGGCTTTGGGGGTGCTGAAGGTGGGAGCCATGTTTCCAAGGTCGAGTCCTTGGACTGGGTGAGGGTCTCAAGAGTGTTGTTAGGTAGATGTTGATGGGCCCCACTGTCAGGTTCTTGGTGGGATCTTTCTGGGGAAGACCAGCAGTCCCATCTGCACAGGACAGTGTATTCCTGACCTCTGACCTCTGAGGGACATTCAGGGTAAGGGGCAACTAGAGAGGCCTCCTCAGACTATTACTGGTGGGCCTTGCCAGACCTGCCATGCTAAGTCATGTCCCCTCCCTCTGTCAGCTTATAGACTCCAGAAAAGCTTTTTGTATCCATCAAAAATGATTTTGGGGGGGGCGAGGGAGGCTGGGAAGATAGCTCAGTTGATAAAGCATTTGCCCTGCAAGCATGGATATCTGAATTTGATTGCCATGTTAAAATGCCAAGGCATGAGCCAGGTGTGGTGGTGCATGCCTTTAATCCAAGTACTCAGGAGGCTGAGGTAAGAAGATTGCCATGAGTTCAAGGACAGCTTGGACCTACATAGTGAGTTTCAGGTCAGCTTGGGCTTAGAGAAAGACCCTGCCTTAAAAAAAAAAAAAAATTCCAGGCATGCTGGTATGTGTTTCTATTCCAGTGCTGGTCAGGTGGAGTCAGGTGGATCCCTGGAGCTTGCTGACCAGGCCATCTGGCTGACTTGGCGAACTCCAAGCCAATGACAGACCCTGTCTTAGAAAAGGTGGATGATGCCTCCACACACATGGGCACACATATGCATGCATACCTGCACATAGCACACACATTAAAAAGAATGATTTTTTTTCAGAATTTTCATATAGAAGGGCCATGGATGACTGTTTACATAAAACCACAGATTTTTTTTTTACAAGATTTTATTTGTTTGAGGCAGGGTTTCGTTCTAGCCCGGAGCTGACTTGGACCTCACTCTGTAGCCCCAGGCTGGTCTCGAACTCACGGTGATCTTCCTACCTTGGCCTCCTGAGTGCTGGGGCTAAAGGTGTGTGCCGGCTCACCCAGGTTCCAAGAATGTTTTATTACCCCGTGTAAAATGCTGGGTGTGAGGGTGCATGCCTACAACCCCAACACTGAGGCAGCGGAAACAAGAGAATCCCCCAGGGGTGGTTGACTAGCTTGTCTCACAGAATCAGTGAGCTATGGTTTCCTTGAGAGATCCTGTCTCAAAATAAGGTGACAAGAAGTAGAGGAAGTCACCCACCATCAACCAATTCCCTCCCCCGACACACATGCACACATACCCACTGTTGCAGTCAGCTCCTTATTGCTGAGACAAACCTCCAACCAGAAGCACCTCGTGGGAGGAGAGGGTTTATTTAGGCTTATAGACTCAAGGGGGAAGCTGAATGATGGCAAGGGAACTGTGGCATGAGCAGAGGGTGGACATCACCTCCTGGCCAACATCAGGTGGACAACAGCCATGGGAGAGTGTGCCGAACACTGGCAAGAGGAAGCTGGCCATAACATCCATAAACCTGCCCCCAACAACACACCTCCTCCAGCAAGGCTCCAACAAATAGACACCAGCTGGGGACCCAGCACTCAGAACACATGAGTTCACAGGGGACACCTGACTCAAACCACCACACCCACACATGTATGAACACGCATATATACATACACACAGTCATGTAAATTTTTTAAAAATCATGATGTGACTTATAGCAAGATTTAAGGCCCTGGAGCTGCCCTGCCATGGGCCAGGCCCCATCACAGATGGATAACATTTCCTGGCTGTAGTTGCCCTTTTCTTTGATATCCTTATCCTGGAAGCTAAACTAACCTGGTTCTCAAAAGATCCTAGGGTTAAGGGCAAGTTCAAGGTACCCATAACTCCCTCTAGTGACAATTCCAACTCTTGCACCTGGTATCCTGACTCCAGGGACCCTCCATGGTGATTCAAGTCCTCATTTCCCCTGTCAGGAAGCTGGTCATAGCTAGTCATCCTTTCATGCCCTTTTTTGTTCTTTCCATGCCAGAATTCTGGTCTGCATCTTCCCTGTAGCCTCACAAAGGCGGGACGTCAGCCATCCCAGGCCTCACTCACAGTCCTGGCCCCTGAATGCAAGAAAAAATGGCACCATGGACATGAGGATTCCAGGAGCTGGGAAGTCAGAAACAGGTGCAGAGTCTGGTATGGGCTTCGAGTGTTCAAGGGCCCTCGGACTGATGTGTGTCCATGAACACAGGCTGAGCATTAACTGTCTTAAACAGCTGTTCTCAGGAGAGCTTTGATGTGGCAGTACTTAGAGAAACCAGCACTGGCTGGGAAAGAGGCAGATACTGGTCTCCTGCAGCTGGTCACGCCCCAGCAGAGTGATGGTGGCCATCTGGCACGCCCTAGATTAACTGGCACATGGTTGTTCAGTTCAGCTGTGACTGTCACCTCTCTGTCCCCTCTCACCTGTCTTTCTCCCCTCCCCCCGCCCCTCCGCAACATAAAGGTGTTTCAGATGATTTTCCTCATTTCCTTCTGGGCAGTTGGGCAGGAGCAATGGTCAGAATTTCTCCTAGGAGGTGGGTCACCCAGGAGGCTCCTGTCCCCACCTGTCTGGTATGGCCTGCTAATGATGAAGAGTGGCTTGTCATGCCCAGGTCCCTCATGATCTTCAGTGTCTCCAGCCTGTGCTGAGACACTGCCCAAGTCCATCCTGCCTCGGCTCCCACTGCAGCTACATTTGGGACCCTTTATCCTGGCATCTAATGTCCCTGCATCTCTGCTCAGGGGTGGCTTCCTCCCTCCACATTTTAGGAAAGTGATACATAATATGACTGGTGGGAGATATATATTCTTCTGCTAAGATGACAGACCCATGGCATCTCATCACATTTTCTGTGAAGAAATGGAATAAGTTAGAGCTCAGGATGAAAGTCAAGTGAGTGTCCCACCCACAGGCAAATGTCTCTCACCCTGCTACTTGCTGTGGCTCTGCAATGCTGCCCTCCCATGTGCTTCTGAAATTCAGATGGTCATTCTCCATGGAACATGGTGCCCTCTGGTGTATCCTGGCATCCTACCAGGTGTCTCCATAACCAAGGGAATGTTGAGCATTGAGAATCCAGGCCATCCATAGTCCCTGTTCAATGTAAGCACTCATTTGGCTGATGGGGACTCACTGTGATGAGGAGGGCTCATGGTGATGATGGGGGCTCACTGTGATGATGGGGGCTCACTGTGATGATAGAGGGTCACTGTGATGATGGGGGCTCACTGTGATGACAGAGGCTCACTGTGATGACAGAGGCTCACTGTGATGACAGAGGGTCACTGTGATGACAGAGGCTCACTGTGATGACAGAGGTCCACTGTGATGACAGAGGGTCACTGTGATGACTGAGGCTCACTGTGATGACAGAGCCTCACTGTGATGACAGAGGCTCACTGTGATGACAGAGGCTCACTGTGATGACAGAGGGTCACTGTGATGACAGAGGCTCACTGTGATGACAGAGGCTCACTGTGATGACAGAGGGTCACTGTGATGACAGCAGCTCACTGTGATGACAGAGGGTCACTGTGATGACGGAGGCTCACTGTGATGACAGAGGGTCACTGTGATGACGGGGGCTCACTGTGATGACAGAGGGTCACTGTGATGACAGAGGCTCACTGTGATGACAGAGGCTCACTGTGATGACAGAGGCTCACTGTGATGACAGAGGCTCACTGTGATGACAGAGGCTCACTGTGATGACAGAGGGTCACTGTGATGACGGGGGCTCACTGTGATGACAGAGGCTCACTGTGATGACAGAGGCTCACTGTGATGACAGAGGGTCACTGTGATGACGGGGGCTCACTGTGATGACAGAGGCTCACTGTGATGACAGAGGCTCACTGTGATGACAGAGGCTCACTGTGATGACGGGGGCTCACTGTGATGACAGAGGCTCACTGTGATGACAGAGGGTCACTGTGATGACAGGGGCTCACTGTGATGACAGAGCCTCACTGTGATGACAGAGGCTCACTGTGATGACAGAGGCTCACTGTGATGACAGAGGCTCACTGTGATGACAGAGGCTCACTGTGATGACAGAGGCTCACTGTGATGACGGGGGCTCACTGTGATGACGGGGGCTCACTGTGATGACGGGGGCTCACTGTGATGACAGAGGCTCACTGTGATGACAGAGGCTCACTGTGATGACAGAGGCTCACTGTGATGACAGAGGGTCACTGTGATGACAGAGGCTCACTGTGATGACAGGGGCTCACTGTGATGACAGAGCCTCACTATGATGACAGAGGCTCACTGTGATGACAGAGGCTCACTGTGATGACAGAGGCTCACTGTGATGACAGAGGCTCACTGTGATGACGGGGGCTCACTGTGATGACGGGGGCTCACTGTGATGACAGAGGCTCACTGTGATGACAGAGCCTCACTATGATGACAGAGCCTCACTATGATGACAGAGTCTCACTGTGATTACAGGGGCTCAGTGTGATGATGGGGGCTCACTATGATCACGGGGGCTCACTGCGATGACGGGCGCTCACTCTGATGACCTGGGCTCACTGTGATGATGAGGGCTCACTGTGATGACGGGTGCTCACTATGGTAATGGGGGATCACTGTGATGACCTGAGTTCACTGTGAAGGCAGGGGCTCACTGTGTTGACTGATGCTCACTCTGATGACAGGTGCTTACCGTGATGATGGGGGCTCCCTGTGATGACAGGGGCTCTCCTGCACAGAGCTCCTCTCTCCTGGTAAAGCTGACATAGGCTCTGTTCTCATTTCTGTGAAGGGAACAGGGCCTTTTGTTCCTTCTGGGTTTTATTGGGTTTCACAGTCAGGGAGGAACCCAGGATAGGGAAGCAGCATAGAATTGTTTCATCTGGTAGATGCCTTTAGAGAAACATTTGGAGACCAAGGGAATGGCTGGCTTTGAGAAACGGCTTAGGATAGATGAGCACCAGTCTGCTCTGCTCTGATCATAACTCAGGCAGTCTTGTCATCAGACATGCCTGAGCCCAGCTTTTTTGATGTGCGCTGGAGTATTTGGGTGTGGTTTCTCTTTTACTCTGTGACCAGTCGTCTCCCAAGCCTACTTTCTAGTGCATGCAAGCATGGACATATTTTTCATGGCAAATCACATCTCTGAGTTGCGGACTGACATCAAAGGGATATTCGTGAAGATCAGAGCCTCATCCATTCCATGACGATAGCAGACTTTTGATGGTTCATAGAACAGAACCTGGACAACATGAGGTCGTTCTCAGACAATTATTCCTGCTGGGTATTGCATGCTGGCCAGCCACAACCATCCTGCTGGACTTGCATGCCTATAATAGGGACCCTCCTGTGCCACTCCAGATATCCTTTGTAGCTCAAGTGTCTGGTGTCCTGAACTTCTCAGTACGGATGTCTCAGGTATTCTGGCCACAGAACTGAATAGCTTAGGCTGGCTAGAGATATTCTTCAGGAGGCAGCTGGTGGTGACCTCAATGTTGGGCCCATCAGTGGGATCAGGGAGGAAGTAGGCAGGTGCCCTGGGGCACAATCATTCTTAGGTTCTGTCTTCTAGGAGAGCCTGTGACTTCATGCTTATGAAAGAATTCCAGATTAGTTGTGCATTCCTCAGCTATAAGTCACCAGATGCACCTCTTTCTCTGTTCAGTGATGTCTTGGTGGTCATATGGTTTCTGTCCTTCTTAGTAGGATCAGGGATCTTCTTCTTTGCCCTCCAGTTCCTGCCAGAGCAGCCATGCACCACCATCTCCTCAATAGTCGCTGGAGCAAGGACACTCTTCATGGTACCTGCCTACCAGTTAGGCAAAGAGCCCCAGGGAGGCAGCTTTTGGGATCCATCACCTATACTCAGGTGTACTTATTGGTGATCCAGTGCCTTTGAGTTACCCATGCACCTCACTCATCAATTCATGGATTAACCAAGCTAGATTTGAGTAGAATCATTTCTTTGGTTTGCTGACAGTGCCTTGTTTGTCTCTCCAGGAAGCAATCATATTTACAGGTCTCTACCTACAGGTGGCATGCCATGGCACACAGTGCCATAGGAAGTAGCAATTAGGCAAGCTGGCATGTGGAGAGGGGGTCTAGACAAGAGCCTACATGGTGGTTAGTTGGTGGGGGGTGGAAGAAGAGCAAGATCACAGTCAGACATGCTTAGGGTCAACTCTCAGAATGGTCCCTAGACAGGCTTAGGGTCAGCTCTCAGAATAATCCCTAGACAGGCTAAGGGCCAACTCTCAGAATGGTCCCTAGACAGGCTTAGGGTCAGCTCTCAGAATGGTCCTAGTCAGGCTTAGGGTCAGCTCTCAGAATGGTCCTAGACAGGCTTAGGGTCAGCTCTCAGAATGGTCCTAGACAGGCTTAGGGTCAGCTCTCAGAATGGTCCCTAGTAGTTCTGTATGAGGAGATGGGTAGTGGCCCAGGTGTGAAACCATGTAGGTGGATGGGCTTGTGAAAAGGTGAGCTTACAGGTAATGCCTTTACTATCTTCTAGCATTAGCTAACCTTGGATCATATGGCCATCCAAGGGTGTTGGCCTCTGAAAGGCCCAGGTGTGAGGCCTAGTGGAACTTCTTGAGCCTAGCTTAAGTTTGGTGATCTGCCTCTGGCCAGACGTGACTCAGCAAGACGCCTAATGGCTTCTTGCCTGCTACTTCCGCATGGGATTTAGAATTATCATCTCAATAGTCACAGTTTACTATTGGCCCTTACCTTTCCCCACCGTCCTAAAATCCCCGTCTTCATCCCCAACATTATATAGGCAACTGTTCATAGCAATAAATCGAGTTCCTGCTTCGACAAGACTCCCGACTCAGTGTGGTTTTTCTCCGGTGGCCAGGAGAGGTCTGAGTCGTCGGACGCTCATCTCCTCCTCAACCCCTTGGGAGGAACCAGCAGGCCTGGTCCTTCCCTCGGCACTACCTGCCCCCGCCGGTGGAGCCCGGCATCTGGTGCCCAACGTGGGGCTCTCGGAGCCCGGCACAAGGGCAGTGATCCCAGTGGTTAGAACACCAAAATATAGGGATCAGAAAAAGATAACCATGTACAATGCTGAGTTCAGTTTCAAAGGGAACAGTAATTCGTAATTAGCCCTCTCCACAAGAGAAGTTACAATGATGGTGTTCAGTTCTTGTACATGCAGTAGTCTTTCCATGCAGAGTATACTCCGATAGACCCAGGTTTCTCTTACCTACTCTCCAGTCTGCTGGTACATGGCACCATTGGGTTTTTGTCTTACACCTTATGACTATGGATGCTGCACCCAAGTCCCACCCCAAATATCCATTCCTCTAGAATCTCCTTCCTCCTGACTTCATGGGTCATTTCTTCCACTGTCATCAATTCTGTGTTCAACTTTCACTGGTTGTGGCTGCCTCAGGAAAATGGGATTTCTTGTGCAATCACGTCTTTGTCCCTCAAATGCTGTCCATCTCGTTCCACCTGCTGTTTCCTCTTAGCACGTGAAATCCATTGTAATAGCATACAATTATATGACTCAGTGTTCAGTCGGCAACAGAATCACACAATAGCTATAGCAGGAATAATTTGTGTAATGTACAATTAACAAGTATAGAGAGAGCTATAAAGAATAGCCCTAGGGGGCTGGAGAGATGGCTTAGCGGTTAAGCACTTGCCTGTGAAGCCTAAGGACCCCAGTTCGAGGCTCGATTCCCCAGGACCCACGTTAGCCAGATGCACAAGGGGGCGCACGCATCTGGAGTTCGTTTGCAGTGGCTGGAGGCCCTGGCGTGCCCATTCTCTCTCCTTCTCTCTATCTGCCTCTTTCTCTCTGTGTCTGTCGCTCTCAAATAAACAAATAAAAATAATAACAAAAAAAAAAAAAAAAGAATAGCCCTAGGGTTGTAAGAGATGGGGTAAGACTGAAAACTGTTGGGCTGGGTTCAGACCTGGTGGAAGAAGGTGTGGTAATAGCTCAGGGATTGGGTGGCATTTGCTGGGTTATATATCTGGGCCACAGCTGGTCACGGTTAGGCCAGAGGGCAGAAAGTAAGTAAAGGAACATTCACCTGGCCCGTGACCCAACAGGAAGCCAGTCTATCCTTTTGTGTGCAGCTGAGCTGGGCTGAGAAACCAATAAGATTCACTGGGAACTCACTAGTGGGGTGCCAGTGAACTTCAATAGAAACCATTCTTGGGGTCACTGTGATTGCCCGGATGTCCCCTAGGAACAATCTTTGCTCCAGGTAGGCTGAAGTTAAGGATGTCTAGAATCCCTTGAGCAGCCACTTTTTTATGACAGAGACAGAGACAGAGAGAGAGGGGGGGGGAAGTGGTGTGCCAGCGCCTCTAGCCACTGCCATTGAACTCCAGACGTCTGTGCCACCTTGTACACATGTGTTACCTTGTACGCATGCATCCCCTTGTGTGTCTGGCTTACATGGGTTCTGGGGAGTTGAACCTGGGTCCTTCGGCTTCGCAGACAAGCGCCTTAACCGCTAAGCCATCTCTCCAGCCCGAGCAGCCACTTTTTAAACACCACCTGCCATCATAATGAGAATGAGATGGAGTTTGAATACAGGGTGGCACCGGGGCTTGGTTGGGGCTCTCCCCTGCTCTTTCCTATGATGTTTTTCATGTTGGCCACACATTTGCTGCTTTCTTCACCCTCAGGCCTCCCAGGCACTCCCTCTTTTCCAAAGTGGCTCCTTTCTACCAGACACAACACTGTCGGGCACTGCCAGGCACAGGCTAGAACCTTCAGGCTAAGGGCTACAGGAGGCCACGCCCTCTCCAAGCCTGGCACACCTGGACTTCGGTTTTTCTCATAGCCCTGTGACCTTTGGCCAGTTGCCTAGGAAACTCCTTATATGGTATCAACCAGCAGCCTTCCCACAGCCCATCCCCCTGTGACCTTCTTCCTGCCACTATGTAGGTCACCTGACTCTCTCCCTACATGCTGGAATGAACATCCCTAGCATTGTCCAGCAACTTTTGAACCCACCAATCCCCTTAGGACCCTCTTCCAGCTCTCAACGGCTTATAAACCCATTTCCCTATTGAATAAACGGAACGACTCTCTGAAGTCATCTCCCGGGTATGTATGTCCTGCCATGCTCACGGCCTCTCAAGACCCTGCTCTCCATGGTTGCCTTTGGGGAACTGTGGCCCCTAGGATCCAGGGGCCCACACAACACCTCCCCTTAGAAGGGAGTCTCTGGCCCAGCACCTTCCAGCTCCCATAGTCAGCCCTCTGGCCCCCACGGGAGACCTCAGCATTTCTCCACAGAGTGTGAGTACACTGGGGTGAGGTCCAGTGTAGGGTGTCTTCTTTTCCTTTTGCTTTTGTTTTGCAAGGTGGGGTTTCACTCTAGTCCAGGCTGACCTGGAATTCACTATGTAGTCTCAGGGTGGCCTCGAACTCACAGCGATCCTCCTATCTCTGCCTCCCGAGTGCTGGGGTTAAAGGCGTGCGCCACCACGCCCGGCTTTCTTTTCCTTTGATGCTTCATTGCTGTGTCCTCTCTGCACAGTCACCCACACTGTCACCTGCGCTTGGGCACTTGCGCTGCCCAACTGAGTGGCGTTCCAGCTTCCGTTTATAAGTCAGGCGTGGCTTGCAGCACCTTCCAGACTCAGCCGTCTTCGTGGACTCTCAGCACTGATCTTGGTGGAGCCTAGAAGAGGGATACAGAGAGACTTGAGGACCCTGGGAGGGTCATTAGCTTGCATGGTCACTGACCTGCCCCTGCAGGTGAACTTGGAGCCTGGCTGATGGGATATGGTACTGGACATTGCACAATCTCCTCTGTGTAAGAGACTCAGACACGTCATAAGAGTCAAGAGCCACTATTGAGCTGTGCAGGGCAGAGCCCAAGTTGAATAAAGCTGTTTAAACATGGCATGTTGGCCCAGCTTTGAAGTCCAGGCTGGAAGCCAGTTATTCCTTCCTATGGAGTTGATGAATCCAGCCCCAACCAATGCCCCGGTCTGCTCTCCCACTCTGCCACCATGACCAGATATAGTCTCTGTGTCCTGGACCCCTCCAAATATTCACCCCTCCTTGCCCTGCCTGGCAACTTGCTTTCTCCATCTCAGCTACAAGAAGTAACAAGTTCTACCTCTCATTTCCCCGAGGGTCATTGGGTGGGGGTGTGCCATCAAAGAGCCTTTCGCTCTTATATTAACACCATGAACCCTGAAAAGCCCCTTAATGAGGAGACACACGTGGGTCTTCATGCTGACAGAGCTCATCCTCTGTGCTTGCTCTCTAGCTTTCCCGGAATATCTCATTTTTATGATCCTGGTCTGGGTAAGGCACTTGAGAGCACCAAGCCACTGTCTCCATGCCCTTCCTTCCCTGTAGACCCCTCAGAATGGGGCATCTCCCTAGGCAGGGGCTCTTTTCAGTGTTTTGTGATCAGCCTGACACCACAGGGGACTCCATTGTCAGGAATATCCAGGGAACCAAGCTTGATTTCTACCCCTGAAGGGACCTCAAATCCCTGATCATAGCCTTAGGCCACAGAAGGCATTTGAGTCTCATTCAGGACAAGAGTCATCTGAGCCAATAAGCCCTCGCAGGGTGTACAGGACTGGCAGCCCCTGGGTGTTTTCCTCATTCTCAGGTCCAGAGGAAAGAGCTCCCACCACCCCTCCCTGGAAAGTGGGGCATGGGTACAGAATCCCCCTCTTTGTTCTTAGATCCATGGCTCCACACTCACCTGTCCATGTTCTTCTCTTATGCTCAGAGCCTCAGGGTCCTGTTTGAGGCCTGGGATGGCTGACTGCAGACCCTTTGTAAGGGGACAGGGAAAATCTGTGTGTGGGAAGGGCAGGGCAGGGAGCTGGGCTCCCCAGACCCAGGTGGCCAAGAGCATAGGCACCAGCCAGCCAGCTCCTTGAAAAGGGAAAAGAGAGCTGGGTCATGGCAAGGAGGCCATGGGCTCAAGAAGGATGGGTCTAGAAACTGGACAAGTCACTAGGGGTAGCTAGGGTGCCTAGGTGTCAGCCTTGCCCTGGGGGAACCTGTTTGGCATCAGACCACTTTAGCTTCCAGGACAAGAACATCAAAGATCAGAGAAGCCGCATGAAGTCACCATAGTCCATCAGTGATGTGATTGGGCTGATGGCCGAGCAGCTATAGGGCTTTAAATAAAAATGTACCATAAAGGGCTGGAGAGATGGCTTAGCAGTTAAGGCATTTGCCTACAAAGCCAAAGGACCCAGGTTTGATTCCCCAAGACCCACGTTAGCCAGATGCACAAGGTGGCACATGCGTCTGGAGTTCATTTGCGGTGGCTGGAAACCCTGGTGCACCCATTCTCTCTCTCTCTCTCTCTCTCTCTCTCTCTCTCTCTCTCTGCCTCTTTCTCTCTCTCAAATAAATAAATAAATAAATTTTTTTAAAATGTAAATGTTTAAAGTAACAAAAAAAGGACAGTGTGTGGGTTTGTGTAGGTCATCATGCACTAGCCTTGCATTGTGAAATGAAAATGCTGAACTGAATCTTTTCTGGAGAGCAGACAGAAGCTTTTCTGGAACCAACAGCTGAGAGACAAGGAAGTCAACCTGTGGGTGTGAGACCAAGTGATCATCTGGGGAGGCCTCCCCAATCCTCCCTCCGCCTCTGGGTGCTCCCCCACAGGACCGGAAGACTCCATGTGGCTCCTTGTGGTGAACCAGTCGGCACCTGTCCTTCTGAGCAGAGGTCACCAAGGACATAAGATACCCTGCTGTCTTCCACTGCAACTCCCATCAGCTGGTCTGAGACTCTCAACCAGTCGAGGAGAAACCTCAGAAACATGGGTCCCCGCCCCCTCAGACCACCGCAGGGCTGTCAATTTCTGGCAGGAGTCATGGGAGGCCATTGGTTTGCTCGCATCACAGACCACAGGCTCAGTCCTGCAGTCAGAAGGCACATCTGTGAGGTCCCCATGTTAGCTCTGCTCCTCTGGCCCTCCCTGCAGCAGGTTAATTCTGCACTGCGTGGCCCAGGAGGCAGGACCCCGCCCACCCTCACAAAGGCCCCACAATCTGCTCACTGAAGGGTGACTGCATTGTTTTGTTTGGATGGATCTCAATGGACTGTGCTGATTACTGTAATTAGCCCTCCCTATTACATTTGACTGAATGTAAAAAAAAAAAGCTTTGTCCTAAGGGACAAAGAGTAGGAAGTGCCCAGGCTGGGAATCTGGGGCTGGAGAAAAACAACAAGGCCCTTTGTTGTCCTTGTCAGACCCAGGAGCCAGGACCCAGCTTGGCCCCAGAGCCCTCCCTGGAGTTGCTGCTCCACACCTAGGCCCGCGTCCCAGCGGTGGGTGCGCATGTTCCCTGGCAGAGAGAAGCTGAGGTTGCCAACAGAATAAGGACTGCCATGGGGTCCCTGGGCTGTGCCGCTTGCTGGATCCTTCCTGTGGACCCAGGGCCTTCACGAGCTCTTGGAAGTGGGGTGGGGAGCCAGGAGGGCCCGAGTCACCACCCTGTTACTTGTTCCATGGAGCTCAGGTGTGTGTGGCACGTTCCATACTCCTTCCCCATCCTTCTCTCTCGCTGCCATCGCTTTCTGACATGGAACACCCTGAAAGCGTTCTGAAAGACTTCCCTCCATGTCTGCAACCTAACTGGGACAGATGCAAACGAGATGATTCAAACAAAAACAGAGTTTCCCTTCTTTTGCAAAATCGCTTGGTGTCGATGAGATCGGGAAGTTAGGACGTGTGGCCTTCGACGAGGCCGTCATTTTGAGAGACCAAGGAGAAGTAATGTGCTGCATCTGGCTTCTGTGACCTCGCTTAGTGGCTGGACAGTGGTGCTGCCATTTTAAATCAGACAGCCATTTTAAGTGAAAAGGCCCAGGCCTGACTTAGATAGAGAACTAGCTGGCTAATGTGCTGACCTTTGCTTCTGTGCTTGCTTGCTCAATTGCTGCCTTTCCCCCTAAAGTAACACTCCACTGTGGGGAGGCCGACCACCTGCTTAGATAAGAAACTGAGGAATCTCCACTTCAGGACATTCCAGAAATACTCCACTGCGGGGGGGGGGGGGTCCCTCCAGCCTCCGACCACCTGCTTAGATAAACCTATCATTTCAAAAGTCGCAATGTACCACTGCTTGCTTAGCCAATCATGTGCCCATCCCCTACTTCTTTGTTCAAATCCCTATATAAACCCCTTCCCCCTGAAGGAAGGGGCTCTCTCCCTCACTACCGCTGTGCTGGACTGAAAGACAGCTGTGAGTTCAGGACCAGCCTGGGATACAGAGTGAGTTCCAGATCATACTGGGCTAGAGTGAGACCCTACCTCAAAATAAATAAAAAAATATGTAGTAATAGAGAAAGAGTGGAGGAGACTGACCAGCGTAAACAACTGCTTAGAGACATGCTTAGATATCGTTCTTCAGTCTGATTTGGGGTGACTATAAGAATAAGCTCCCCCAGGGGCTTTGGAAATGACTGGGTGGCCAAAAAATGCTTTCTGTGCAAGTCTAATGACCAGAATTGGTGTTCTCAGAATTGCAACGTGGAAAACTCACAGGCCAGCCAGCCTGATCCTTGCAGTCGCCAAACAAGAGACTGTCTCAAGCAAGGTGGAAGGTAAGAACTGATACCTCAAGGTTGTCCTCTGACCTCCACATGTGCTCCACGGCACACATACATCTACACACACACACACACACCTATAATACACATGAACATACAAAGAACCAGCTCTCTCAGAAGCTGGAAACCAGCAGAGGAGCCTTCAGAACCAATCAATGTGCCTTTGGGGACACAGATGACCACTGGTGATGGGAATGCCCCGACCATTCCCACATGTCACAGCCAAGTGACAACCAAGCAGAGGCCCCTCTAGCCCCACTGGGAAATAATCGTACCTTGCACCATTTGGGCCTGAGCACTCACACAGCTCCAGGATCCCACATTGTCTTCACAGTGAAGGAGCCTTAGGCCACCTTCAATGCAGCAGGGGAAATATTTGGTCTATAACCACATTGTGTTAAGGTAGTTCTTAAGCATAGTCATAGGACTAACTATAGTAAATATTAAAGGGCACATGAGGGCGTATTCCAGCTAGCCTGCAAACATCTACAGACTCACTCTCAGACTCACATGGGTCCAAGGAAGAAAAGAAAGAGAGTAGTTTCTGAACATCCGAGCAGCTCTGACTTGGAGTTGACCCATGCGGGCGGCTGATTTTGTTTCATTCATAAATATAATTTGGATTCAGCCCACCGGTTACAAATTGGTAAATTTGTTTAATTATACTATCTCATGACAAAAAAAAAATCAGCGTAAGAGTTATTTATATAAACTTGATTCATGTATACACGTTTTCTTGCCACCTTGAAATATACATTATAGTTTCATGTCCATATGGTAAAATCCCCCAAGAAACTCTGTTTCCAGTTGGTGTGCAGACAGGCAGGCACTCACACAAATTAAAACTGAAAATGATCCAGTTGCCTTTGTTCACATGACTAAACTCAGTCTTTGACAAATAACCTGATTTAAATTTGCTGGTATGATAAAAACCTATTTTCATCAAATTATGACCATGTATTGTGCCTGGCTTGCTGGCCAGCCAAAAACAATACTTGATTATTACTTCAAATATTTCAGAGGCATCACATTCAGTGTTCTTTGATAAAGAAATCATTTAAAGCTGAGCATGTGGCTCATGCTTTTAATCCCAGAACTCAGGAAGCAGAGGTGAAAGGAGAACCATGAGTTTGAAACCAGCCTGGGCTACCTGAGTGAGTTCCAGGTGTGCCCGAGCTAGAATAAGACCCTGAAAAATGTGAAAGAAGGAAAGAACGAACTTAAAATAGTAACTACCTCAGTTTATATAGTAACCTAAAGTAACTACTAACATTAATTACATAAATGAAAAACATACAAATCTTTGTGAATGCTTTTCATGTAAAGTCCAGAAGACATGATGCAAAAGTATGTGATTTCTAAGTAAACTCAGATTCCAAATATCAATCGCTAAATAGAAATTCAAGTACTTTTGCCTTTGTAACTTGTATAAGACGGTTATAAAATATTCCCATAAATTATTGGTATATAGAAATATTTGAAGATTTCTTCTTCCTTGGCATTCACTGCAAAGTAAGGTGGCTAAAGATTAAAATTACATGTGCATAATTCTTTTTAAATTAATTTTTTTAAGCGAGACAGAGAGATAGAAAGAGAGAGAGAAACTGACAGCACCAGGGCCTCAGACCCTTCTGCCACCTAGTGGGCATATGCTACCTTGTGTTTACCAAACCTTTGTGCATCTGGCTAAAGAGGAATCTGGAGAGTCAAAAATGGGTCCTTAAGCTTCGCAGGCAAGTGCCTTAACAGCTTAAGCTATCTCTCCAGTCCTGTATCCTCTTTCTTGAATATTCATAGGGCATATGTAGTTAGGCATTTATTAGTTTAATTTAGACTTTCTATGCTTTTGGAAAATGAGTTTTCAAATTATTTGCTAATGATCTTCTGAATTTCAGTGAAATCTATTATAACCTTCCCTGTCTTATCTCTAACTCTGTTTGGGTCTTTTGTTTCCTTTAGTGTATCTAGGGGGTTATTGCATCAATTATTTTTCTCATCGCTGTGACAAAATATCTGACAATATCAAGAGAAGGAAAGAAGGGTTTGTTTGGCTCACAGTTTGAGGAGAGTCCATCACGGAAAGGAAACGAGAGTGGCAAGGGCGTGAGGTAACTGGGCACCTTATGTCCTCAGGAAGCAGAGAGAGATGAATATTGGCATTCCGTTTACTTTCTCTTTTGTTTTACTCATTCCAGGACCCCAGCACATGGAATAGTGTCACCCACATTTAGGATAGTTTTCCCATCTCAATCAACCTAATCAAGAAATGCCTTCAGAGGATTGCCGTGAGTTCGAGGCTACCCTGAGACTACTTAGTGAGTTCAAGGTCAGCTTGGGCTAGAGCAAGACCCTATCTTAAAAAGCCAAAAAAAGAAAAAGAAATGCCTTCACAGACATGTCCAGGGATTTGTTTCCATGGTGATTCTAAATCTCATCAAGTTGACAGTCAGGAGCTGCTTATCTTTTTTATCTTTTCAAAGAACCAATTTTTTTGTCTGATTGATTCTGTGAATTGCTCTTTTGGACTCCGCTTCTTAAACTCCCACTCTGCTCTCTTGTTGCCTCCTGCTTTTGTGCTTGGCTTGCTCCTGTTTTTCCACGACCCTGATGTTCATCATTAGGTCAGACACTTGACGCTTCTCAGAGTTTGTAACGTAAGCACTCATAGCTTTGAGCCTTCCTCTTAACAACAGCCTTAGCTGGTTTCCAAAGGTCCTGCTATGTTGTGTTTTCATTTTCATTTGACCCTAGGACTTCTTTAATTTCTTCCTTGATTCACACGCACAACTGGTCATTTCAGACTATTGTTCATTCTCCAAATATTTGTGTTTTCTCTTGCTATTGATTTCTAAATTTACCCCATTATGCTCTGAGAAGATGCTAGAAATTTATAGAATTATTTTGTGTTTGTTAAGACTTTGGTTCTTTTTTAGAGAAGTTTCCATGGGCTGCTGAGATATTTGATGGTATAGTCTGTAAGTGATCCTTACAAAATGAATATGTTTGATGAAATAGGTCTATAGATCTATTGTCTGTTTGAACTTCGGTGTATTTTAGCTCTGTGTTTTCTTAGTTGATTTTAGATTTAGATGACCTGTTAGAAATGAGAGTGGGAAAAGCCAGGCATGATGGTGCAGGCCTTTAATCCCAGGACACGGGAGGCAGGGGTAGGAGGGTCGCTGTGAGTTCTAGGCCACCCTGAGACTACGTAGTAAATTCCAGGTCAGCCTGAGCTAGAGTGAGACCCTACCTCAAAAAAACAAAAGAAAGAAAGAAAGGAGAGTGGGGTACTGAAGTCACCTACTATTATTGTATCAGGATCTGACTTTTTGTGTTTGATTTATGAAATTGGAAGCCCCAATGATTATATGTATGCATATATATATTGTTTTATATATATAATTTTTATATATTCTTAATGAATTATTCCCTTTATTATCTCTTCTAATTTATTTTGGTGATCTTCACTATCAGTCATTTTGGAGGTAACTCCGCTGAGAAATACAGCACTGGTCTCTAGGTACCTCTATGTAGATAATGATAGTGAATGCCTACGCCATGGAACATCAGAAATGAGACCCAGGCACATGTGGCAAGGAAGACGGGCAGACTCCTTGATTGAGAGTTCGGTATGATCTGACCAACTTCCTCTCTAGCCAAGGGGTACACAAGTGACTGACAAGGGATCAGATTGCCAGTGGCTTAATAGAAGAGATCAGCAGGCACCCGTTGATTTTTCTGGGTGGGCTAAATTATGACAACTGTCTGTTGAGCATAGTTGTGGTGGCAAAGATGTTTTTTCCAGATAAGGA
Source organism: Dipus sagitta (assembly GCA_036346955.1). Lineage (NCBI taxonomy): Eukaryota > Metazoa > Chordata > Mammalia > Rodentia > Dipodidae > Dipus > Dipus sagitta. Next base: position 147,661,546 of record CM070770.1, on the reverse strand, counting down.
TTTTGTTGAGCATTGCTTAAGATAAGTAAAATTAAGCAACTAAAGCCGCTGGGCGTGGTGGCGCACGCCTTTAATCCCAGTACTAGGGAGGCAGAGGTAAGAGGACCACCGTGAGTTCGAGGCTACCCTGAGACTCCATAGTGAATTCCAGGTCAGCCTGGGCTAGAGTGAGACCCTACCTTGAAAAACCAAAAAAAAAAGAAAAAGAAAAAAGAAACTAAAGCCAGTGAAGGTACAAGGTTTTATTGGAGGGTTCTTTCGGTTTCAGAAACACTTCCATCGTCTACCTGCGAAAGGATCAGTGCACAAAACGTGTGGCTCCACACAGTGGAACGGCATTCAGCCATATCAAGACATGAAGTTCCATGCAGCCACACAGAAGGACACGATGTAAGGACCCTGTTTACAGGAAATGTCCAGCAAGGGCCAATCCAGAGCAGATTGTTGGTTTCCTGGGCAGGGAAAGGAGGGACCTGGTCGTGACTGCTCACAGGTTGAGCTTTTCTTTGAAGTGAGAGTGACTCAGAACTAGCTAGAGATTGTCTGCACGCCATTGTGAGAATGTTAAAGACCGTGGGATGTGATTTTAGGTTCGGTGCGTGGTCCATGTTGATTATCAAGAAAATATTATGTGGTGGGATTCTGGAGGAAGAACAGCAAATACCATTTGCTGAGGGAGTGAAGGAGACTTTTCCAGAAGGAACAAAGACACCAGGGCATAGGGGAGCCTAAGCGCAGGAAGTGGTTCTGAAGAAGGCAAGCGTGGTCATCGCATCAGCTCTCTCTCCACACAGCACAGGGCGGGGACACACATTAGAGGAACGTGATGCTGAGAACGGAGGTAAGACACATGGGGTTGGAATGTGGGGAGGGTAGAGGGTGGCAGGGACAATGAAGGTTGGGGGTGTACCTCTCAGAAGGGGAAAGGGGAGGTGGCCTGAAGATCCTGGAGCTATCCTGGAGGAAATGTGCCATAGCCAGTGTCCTTCACTGGCCGAGACCAGAAACGACATCCCCACTATGCATGGAGACTGTCAGGGATAATGACTACAGAAGAAAGCTTGGAGAGAGGTTGGTGACCCCTAGTAGTTAAGCCTCAACTTTGCTCATTTCCATCCTGTGAGTTGGATCCCAGGACTCACGGGTGCCTGGCCGACCGCAACTAAAGCCCTCCCGATGGGAGACCAGCAAGACTCCAGGCTGTTGAGGGTTCCTGAATACAGGAAGAGAACAGACAGCAGGCAGGCAGCCCTGCCCCTCTGAGCCCAGTGAATGAGCTGGAAGGTGGCTCTCGGGCACTCAGGATGAGTGGAGTCTAAGGGGACAAGAAGGGGCAAGTGGTGAGGGTCGATCTTGCCCTCAGATCAACTGTATTTGGGGAGGGGCTGTACCTGCTGCTGACGTCTTTCTTTTGAGTGTCTCCTCAGGGGAGTGGAGGCCTGCACCTGTGCCCTGGACAGGTAGACTGTGGAACGATGGGCACTTCTCAGAGCACCACTGGAGCGTCTCAGAAAACGGATGGCGTTATGGGGGCTCACTATACTGTAGGAGTCTCTGTAGTCAACAAGTCATTGAGAATCTCTCACCTCTTGCACATGGCCATTTCCAGATCAGCTCTAGGTCCAGCTCCCTCGGCTGGGATCTCAGAACAGGGGCCAGCAGTAATCTATCCATTGGATGAAGTCCAGCTCATTAGACCCCTCATCTCATAGCTCCCTCCCCATCATGGACCTCAGACCCAGGTTCTGGCCAGTGCAACTCCTTCTCTGAAGATCTATGAGACAGATTATCAGGGGCCCTGCTATTTAGAAGAAGGCCAGCCCCAAGCAGACAAGTTATACAGGGCCTAACTTTCTCAGGGCAGGTGACCTCCACATGGTCACACCTGCCAGCTGACAACCTTGATGGCCTGTGGGATTGCATGAAACCGACCCAGAGCACTTATTACAGAGACAAAGACAGCAATGTCCAGGCACTCAGCTCTCTAGGGCCAGCAGATCCATGCAGAGCAGCCAGGACCAGGGCCTCACAGATGGCACTGAGGCTGCTCAGGGAGGAAACACAGGCTGCGCAGGTCATTCAGTCTGCATCTGAGTCCCACTGTGTCCAGAGGAGACGTAAGACCTGATTGCAACAGCATCCACTGGGGTCTGAGTCTTCAATAGAGTCACTTTGGTATCCAGAGGCAACTGGCTACACTCACCCCTCTCCCAAGAGATAGGGGCCCCTGGCCTCAGTTGGTTCATCACACTATTGAGAGTGAAGTCCCAGGGATGCTTGGGGAAACTGCCTTCATGACATCAGAATGTTCTGGCAAGGCTTTTCCTGGAGCCGGCTGCCTCCCCATAGGCAGTACCTACGTCCAGCTGGTTTACAGAGAGGTGTCACAACACTGTCCCATCCTCCAGGGGTAGAAGTTCCCAGTGTCTTGCCATCTATCCTGCTAGGTCTGCAACCTGGTTATGTATCTGTGCCCTGAAGTATGATCTCCCCTCCCTCACTCCTGCCATGACCACTGGTGATCCCCACCTGACACGAACTCCACTAGAACCTCTCCCCTGGCCTGGAACCCAACTCTGTCACCTTCCTATCACTCCTCCCATCACATCTACCACTCAGAACCTGGGCTGTGAGAGGACATAACTACAGAAATCACCCAGGTGACCCTGAGGCATAGTCACCAGCTTGCACCCTTACACGCAGCCCCTCTGGCTTTGGCCAGCAACACTATCCCCAGAACTAAGCAGACACTGGGAGCACCCATCATTCTGCCCACTTACCATCCCGTTTCTTTATCAGCAGAGCCCCTAAGGGCCTAGGACCTGAAAGAACAGACCCCCCCCAAGGGACCCCACAGACATACAGAGTCACTAGGCACTGCTAAAGTTCTTTATGGAGAAGCAGGGGAGGTGGGTAAGGGCAGAGGGAAGAGTGTGAATGGTGCCATCACATGGAGGGAGGTCTTGTCCTACAGGTCAGGTGTTCCGGTGGTGCACTACTGTGGGATGGTTTCAGAGCCACGTGCCCATGACCTGGAAAGGAGGGTGGGGACAGGATGTGGAGACTGCAGTAGAGAATGCTGGACCTCAGGGGCTTTGGCCAACGGATCTAAGCAAAGGACAACGGTCATACTTCAACCCCCTGGCTGCCCACAGGGCCCTACATCTATATGGAAAGAGGAGACAGGTCACTTCAGGCTAATGGGATGACAAAGGTCAGATAGGGGTGTTGTTTGGACGGTGGCTCTGACCCCAGCTGGGAGGTTACCTTGGGCAAGTCTCTGCACCTCCATCTCCCAAATGTCACACAGCAAAAAGAGACCCAGGGATTCTGCTGTGACCCCAGCACAGCCGCAACAGTGGCTAAAGCAGCTCGTGGGTGAGGGGGTCACCACGACCACTGAGGGAAAGGGGAGGGGGCACTGAGGAGGGATTTCCCAGCTGCAGGGAAGCCCACAGGAAACGAGAGGAGAAACAATGTCTCCACTTGCAAGGGAACTGCGAGACCCTTGAAGAGAGCAGATACCTGATGTCCCAGGATTGACATGGTGAAGGCAATGTGAGTACAATGCTGGGGAGCAAGGAAAGCTCCAGAAACAGAGCCCACGTTATCTGCACAAGTGATGTCTCTCCTGCCCAGGGGTTTAGACCATATAGCCTATTGAGCCTGGGACATAGGTCAAGTGTCATCTGAAGTTGATCACTTACCCTAATTGCTTTCTGGAGAGCAGGTAGCTGTTTAAGAAACAACATGATTACAAGTTAGGCTCTCCTCCCAGCCCCAGGCCTTGCTCAGAAAACCCTGGAATTCTGTTAAGACCCCAGACCCTCCACCGGCCAGCATTTCCCATGACCCCAGAAAGAATAAAGCCGGCCCAAGAGCCAGCCTGTCCACGTGAAGTGACTTGGTGACTGTCACTGTGTGAGGCCTGGGGAGAGCACAGCAGATACGTCTTTCCTACCCGTTTGCTTGGGGATGAAGATGTTCCCTGTGTTGAGGTATTGGGCTCCTGCGATGATCTCAAAGTTCCTCAGGGCTTCCTGGTTGATTTCAGGGTGTTTGCCTATGGAGTAAGGCCGGGGTAAGACAGGGATGTGAGCGGCAGAACTGAGAAGGCGCTGGTATCTCCTTCCCAGTACAGAGGCCAATGCAGCCACTGGGCTGGGAAGGCAGCCCTCATCCACCCACAATGACTTGGGGCTGGGAAGAGAGACTGGCTAGGCAGAGAACCAGGGAGCCCCCGTGTCCCTTCAGGTGCTCACAGGCACTGACCTGTGAGACACAGGTACATTCTCCCTTTAGCACACCTGCTCCTGTCACTGAGACTAACCCCACCCTGGAGAAGGACTTCTCCTTGGAGCTCAGATCTAAGACCACCATGCCATTTCTCTGTTCTGGGCTCACACATCTCCCTGGGCACAGGGCATGGTGCTGTCCCCTCATTCTAGATTGACACAGGCCGCAGGGTGAGTTTAGGAGGCCTCAGAGGACTGTACCCTCGTGGTGGAATTTGCATGTCAATAGCTGTTCCCATACCCAGTCCTCTCCCCAGTTGGAATCTGCAGAGCCACAAGGCTGTTGATCCCAGTGATTCCTTGACCCCATCCCGAGGCAATCTTGACATGACTCACCCACAAGCTTCGCCATGCGGAACAGAGGGCCATGCATCTCGTCGCTCCACTCACAGAACAAGATGTAGTCATCCTCGACTGGAGATTTCACCACGCGAATCACATAGTCACCCCCATCTGCAGAAGGACAGGGACACAAGTCCTGAATAAGCCTCCTGACCTTTTATAAAGGATGGCCTGGTACCCAGTCTGGAAACTTCTTTTCTTCCATGTCCTTCTAGCTGCCAGAGTTCCCTGACCCAGACGCCATGCCACCCTACAGCCCTAGTCTATGGGAACCAATAAGGATTGGAGCTAGCCACATCCCAAACCTGCGAGTCAGGGAGGGTTTGGGACATGAGCAAGATTGTCTGAAGTTGTAGTGGAGTGAGCTCAGCCCCTGGCAGCCAAATAACATCCCTGTTCCTGTCTGCCAGGGGCTCAGCCACAACCAGTGGACAGCCCTGGACAGTCCAGTCCTTTCCTTGGTGGGAAAAACACACCACACTTGGTACAGTATTTGGTGTGAGGTTAGCTGTTCTCATCTTTAAAGAAAACTGATCATGGGAATTAAGAGTGAGTATATAATACTACCAGAAAAGAGGAAAGGTTTCTCAGGCCAGAGAGCACCTGGAACAGCCACACCAGCCCCAACTCTATTACAAGTGAGTGAGGCGCAGCCCTTGCAGACTTGGCAACTCACAGGCCGTGTATTTGCCCGGCTCATCTGTTTTCTCCAGAATGGCGCTAATCTCTGGCAATGACCTGCAATTCTGGAAAACAGAAGCTCTGTGAGAACCACTCTCAGACCATGTACCGCATTGTTGGGAGCACCTACAGAGCACTCCCTGCAGATAGCATGATCCTGAGGTGGGGCTGCAGAAGAGCAGACTTTACCGAACTTCTCTTCAGGCACCAGCAGGCCTCTGGGTCTCACGTGACAGGCACCTGGTTCCCACAGTGGCCATAGCCCTGTGCCACATCTCCTGCTCTCTCGCTATGCCTTCTTTCTCCCCGCCTGGGCTACTTGGCCTGGCCCTGGGCTGGAGCATGGTCCTCCTCTCTCACCCTCATGCTGGGTGATCCCTCTAGCTGTCCCTCTGTCTCTGGAGACATTTGGGGGCCAGTCCTACATCCACTGTCAACTGACGCCATGAGGAGGGAAAGAGTCAGAGAGCAGATTGGAGAAAAACACAAAAAAACTCCAGTCATCACCAAGGTCAGTGGCTCATGACAAGAGCACATGCTTGGTTACGCTATTCAGGCGGCGGTCAGTCGGGGGGTGGGGGGCGGACAAGAAAAGGTAGAGGCCACACATGAGGGAGTTGGATAGGCAGGCGGCCACAGGTGGGAGGTCACACAGGTAGACTACACGGAGATCTTGCATGTGTCCATGAAGTGCCTGACAGGCCTTCTCCCCAATGCCTTGCGCCCCCACCCCCTTGGTTATTCTGTAAACCTGCTCAATAAGGCAGAAATTTGCTTAGGAGGGTCAGAAACTCCTGGCCAGCAATCCCAGCCAGCCGGCTCTGACTAGGTCTGACAGTGATTCACCCTTAGAGGGCCTGGGTAGTTGACCAGGGAATCCTCCATGAGAATAAAGGCAGGCACCCCCACCCCCAGTCCTCCAGGGTAGTTCTGAGACACCACACCTCCAGAGGCACCTTCAGCAGCACTATTACACCCAGGGCACCAGGTGTCATGTGTCCCCATGGCTTTAGAGGCCCACCTAGTCTCTGCACCACCCTCTGACCCCTGCTCTCCAGTGTGGGGCAAGGGAAGGCCAGCCGAAACTCACAGTGCAGTGAACTTGACTTTCAGGCTCCCATCCTCCAGGTTCTTGATGGTCAGGGGGGTCACAGACACAGTCCCCATGCTCCCTTCAGGAATCGCACTGTCATCAGGTGCTATGGCTTTCAAATACCACTTTTCTGACGCCTAGAGATGACACTGTCCATTAGGACTCAAGTGGACCCTTGAGGAACTTCCCTAACCCCTAATCCACAGCCTCAGATTTCTACTTTGGCTTCTAAGGTTTGGACACCTGGGACATTCCCCAAGAACTCACCTCACCTTCAAAATACCCAATACCCAATCAGGCCCACCCTGGTGTGGGCTCCCACCCCACAAGTTAAACAGGACAATAGGCAACTTCACTGAATGCCCAAACCACAAGACTGGAAGCCCTGTGCTCTGACATTCCCCTCAGGGTAGAGGTTCAAGGCCTGACCCTAAAATGGCATCTCTTTAGCTGGGGCAGGAAGGGGGTTTCCAAGCAGCCCACTCAGACCCCCCAGCTCCCATCTTCGCCTTACATCCTGAGGCTCCTCTGAGGAGGCCGGGAAGGCCTGGGCCTGCAGGACAGCAACAAGGCCAAAACTGAAGCTGAGGAGCAGGGCCTTCATCCTCGGGGTCTGCGCTCACAGATGCCTGGCAGGTCGCTCGGCAGGGCTGAAAGGCTGTGCTGGCTCCTCAGTCAGCTGCCCTTTATACTGCTCAGCCCAGGGTCCCCCAAGGAACTTGGCACAGAGGACAGACCAGTTCCTTTTTCTGGCCATAAACCGTGGCCAGGTCTGCAGTGGACCAGATAAAATGTCATCATTGTTGGAAGGTGCTGATGAAGAGTGTCACAGGCCCCAGAGGATGCTGGGACAAGGCTGCTGTCCCAAGGACACACTTGCAGAATGTTGCTTGCAAGGAAGTGAGTCTGAGTAAGAGGTGCGTGGCTGATGCACGGGGGAGCCCCTGAGGGCACGTGTAACAGGAGCAGACCCTAGTGCCCACACTGCATGATCACCCCACTGGCTGACATACCCCGTGGCACAGAGGAGGCACTGGAGCCAGAGATCTCTGGGTTCTCGGTGACCTTTCTAAGTCCCTGAGGAGGTCATTTCAGATTCATCCTAGAAAAAGGACCCTGGTGTGTGAACATGAATATACATGTGCTTAAAGACAAGGTGCCCCTTCTTACACAAGGTGTGCACTACGTCCTCCTTGAACCAGAGTCTCTTGATGGATCAGATGGACAGATAATCAAAGTCACGCTTGCACGTACACATAACTCCACAATGGGAAAGATGTACAGGCTAGTGAAGGAGCCGGGGCCAAGGCCAGTGGGCTCTAGGCCTGAGGCCCGCAGAGGTCCAGTGTGGTGATTTGATTCAGACGTCCCCCATCAACTTAGGGATTCTGAATGCTAGTCTCCCCAGCTGATGGCAATTGGAAATTAACGCCTCCTGGAGGCAATGTATTGTTTGGGGGCAGGCTTATGTGTGTTATAGCCAGTTTCCCTTTGTCAGTGTTTGGCATACTCTCCTGTTGCTGTTGTCCATCTTATGTGGACCAGGGGACGATGTCCACCTTCTGCTCATGCCATCGTTTTTCCCCTGCCATTGTGGAGCTGCCCCTCGAGTCTGTAAGCCAAAATAAACCTTTTTTACCCACAGGCTGCTCTTGGTTGGGTGACTTCTACCAGCAATGCGAACTTCACCACAACAGCCAGGGATTCTGCCTCTTGGGGAGTCAGGGGTGGGATCCCTGACTGTAGGAGAGGGCTGGGCAGCCCTTCCTGACCCTTGCCCAGAGGAACTGCAGGAACTGACTTGTTACAACACAATGGGGAGCTACGTGCCTAGGAAGGGAGGGGACACAGAAGTGGTCTCCCAGGCAGGGGCTGGGACAGCCAACCTCTGGCAGGTGGCTTCATGTATGACACCCTCCACACTGCACCAGAGCCTTGGCATATACAACGTGTTGCTTCATGCTCACTCTATGTCTGGCTATCTGGCTTAGACAAGATGCCCCTGTTTCCATCTTTTCAGTGGAGCCCAGCGACCTCTGATCCCAAACCCATATGCCCAGCCCCAGGCCAGTGGGAATTAGAGGAAAACCCCTCCTGGGAAGAGTTATTTTTTCTGTTTTTTTTTTTTCTGCTGTTTTTCTTTCTAAATTACTATCTGTTTGCCCTAAACTGTTCAGTCAGAGGCCAACTGCCATGATGTTTGTGTGATTCTGCACCCTAATAAAGGCAAGTGTCAGCCGGGCATGGTGGCGCACACCTTTAATCCCAGCACTCAGGAGGCAGAGGTAGGAGGATTGCCATGACTTCGAGGCCACCCTGAGACTCCATAGTGAATTCCAGGTCGGCCTGAGCTAGAGTGAGACCCTACCTCGAAGAAAAAAAAAAAAGGCAAGTGTCTTAGGCCCACCTTTCATGACACTACTCCCTGACCCCTGTGTGTGTGTGTGTGTGTGTGTGAGTGTGAGAGAGAGAGAGAGAGAGAGAGAGAGAGAGAGAGACAGCAGCATGCACAGTGCTGAAAGTCCAAAGCAGAGCCAAAGCTTCAAAAGCAAAATGGTGCAATACACAAGAGCCTCACCTGACACGGACATCACTACATTTTCTTTTTTCTTTTTAAATACATATTATTTATTTATTTACTTATTTGAGAGAAAGAGGCAGAGAGAGAGAGAGGGAGAGAATGGGCACCCCAGGGCCTCCAGACACTGCAAACAGACTCCAGATGCATGCGCCCCCTTGTGCATCTAGCTTATGTGGGTCCTGGGGAATCAAACCAGGACCCTTTGTCTTTGCAGACAAATGCTTTAACCAATAAGCCATCTCTCCAGCCACACTACACTGTCTTTAAGGACATAAGGACTGGGTACTGAAATGGATCAAATACCAGATGACACAGGAAAGTTCACAAAGCCAATCCAATGGAGCCTGCATTTTTTTTTTTTTTTTTGGTATCATGGCAATAAGATTATATGATAATAAAAGTATTGGGTGAATAGAACTTTCAAAGCAGACGCCTGTGCACTGCAGAGAAAATCAGAATGGAAAACACACACTTAGCACTAACAAACCGTGACCGTGTACAAGATCAAAATTAGAATCTCTAGCCAAACTGATGCAGAGAAGGTGATTGCCTTGAATGCAGTTAGCAAATAGTAACAATGGAGAGTGAGTCAGACGTTCCAACATGAACTACTGAATGACCTTGTAAACTTAAATTCCCAGAAAGAAAAAAAAAAAAAAAAACCTAACCAAGGGAGTGAAGGATCTCTATAATGAAGACTTTAAACCCCTCAAGCAAGAAATTTGTTCCTGGATCGGAAGAATCAATATTGTGAAAATGGCAATCTTACCAAAAGCAATCTACACATTTAATGCAATCCCCATCAAAATTCCAGTGACATTCTTCATGGAAATAGAAAAAACAATCTAGAAATTCATTTGGAATCACAAAAAATCTCAAATATCTAAAACAATACTGAGCAACAAAAATAAGGCTGGTGGTATCACCGTACCTGATTTTAACCTATACTACAGAGCCATAGTAACAAAAACAGCATGGTACTGGCACAAAAGCAGACATGTAGATCAATGGAACAGAATAGAGGACCAAGATGTAAGTATGGGTAGCTATAGCCACCTGATATTTGAGAAACATGTCAAAAATACTCATTGAAGAAAAGACAGCCTCTTCAGCAAATGGTGTTGGGAAAACTGGATATGTATCTGTAGAAGAATGAAAATAGATTCATCTCTCTCTTCATGCACAAGAATTAAGTCCAAATGGATTAAAGACCTTAACATCAGACCTGAAACTCTGAAACTGCTAGAGGAAAAAGTAGGGGAAACCCTTCAACATATTGGTCTTGGCAAAGACTTTCTGAATATAACCCCAATTGCTCAGGCAATAAAACCACAGATTAACTGCTGGGACCTCACAAAATTACAAAGATTTTGTATAGCAAAGGACACTATGAATAGAGCAAAGAGGCAACTTATAGAATGGGAAAAGATCTTTGCCAGCTATACCTCTGATAGAGGATTACATATCTAGGATATACAAAGAACTCAAAAAATTAAATAATAAGAAATCAAATAAGCCAATTAAAAATGGGCTATGGAACTAAATAGAGAGTTCTCAAAAGAAGAAATACGGATGGCATATAAGGATCTATAAAAAAATATTCTATATCCCTAGTCATCAGGGAAATGCAAATTAAAACTACATTGAGATTCCATCTCACTCCTTTCAGATTGGCTACCATCATGAAAACAAATGACCATAAATGCTGGTGAGGATGTGGGAAAAGAGGAACCCTTCTACACTGTTTTTGGGAATGCAATCTGGTCCAGCCATTGTGGAAATCAGTGTGGAGGTTCCTAAGACAGCTAAAAATAGATCTACCATATGACCCAGCTATAGCACTCCTAGGCATATATCCTAAGGATTCATCTCATTACCTTAGAGATACTTGCTCAACCATGTTTATTGCTGCTCAATTCACAATAGCTGGGCAATGACACCAGCCTAGATGTCCTTCAACTGATGAGTGGATAAGAAGATATAGCACATTTATACAATGGAGTTCTGCTCAGCAGTAAAGAAAAATGAAGTTTTGAAATTTGCAGGAAAATGGAAGGATCTGGAAAGGATTATACTAAGTGAGGTAGCCCAGGCCCAGAAAGCCAAGCATCGCATGTTCTCTCTCATATGTGGGTCCTAGCTACAGATGATTGGACTTATGTGTGACTAGAAAGAAAACTCAGTAGCAAGGGTCAGTAAGCTAGAAAAGAGATATAAAGGGAAGAGAAAGGAAGGGAGGGTGGTACTTAATAGGATGGTATTGTATACATGTAAGTAGAAGAATAGATTAATGGGGGTGAAAAGGCCCAAAGTGAGGTCAGGGGAAGAGATTGAGTAAAGGAAAGGTGGAGGGAGAGCTAGTCAAAATCTAAGAGGATATAAATAAATCATATGGAATCCTACCTTTTTGGACAATGGAGCATTCAGGAGCCATAGATTGTTGCTAGAAAATTTTCAGTGCCAGGGATGGGATATCTTCCAGTGAGTTGTTGGCCAGGGAGATCCCTGATGCCCCCAAAACATTATAGGCCATTGCCGAGGCCCTTGGTTTCCCACCAGGAATAGATGGTAAGATGCTACTGCTGAAGACTCCACATACTTGGGCTGCAAGGCCACTGAGAAATCCTGCTAGAACTGAGCTGATAACCTTCTCTATGTAGACCAGCTGACAGAAAGCTGGAAGAAGCCATTCTGCATGCAGTTAAATGGGAGAGAGAGAAATCACCAGTGAAGATACTCAACAGTGGACACTACAAGCCTTATATTTGTCCAGCCAGGCCAAATGAGCCAATGGGTAAAATTGTGGCACATCTGTCATGATGGAAGCCAACTGCCTCTAATTGGACTGGAGGCCCGCTCCATGGGAGGGAATATATCCCTGATACTGAAAACTTAAAACAGGGGTAGTTATGAGCCCTAGGGGTATAAAATCTTCTGCTGTCTGGCTAAACAGTATATACTATGCTTATCAAACTGCCCAGTAAGCACTTCTCTTAATGTTCATACCCTTATATTAATGCTACTCTCACTTTTGGTAGAGAGTCTTCTCTTTTCAGATGGCAATGACCTTGGGATGACTCAGAAGGCATCATGGTGCTGGGAAGAAGTGACAGGAGTGCTCAGCTTGCAATATCTGTATCACACCTTCCAAGGCTCAGGGTCTATTGCGGAAGAGGTGGCAGAAAGAATGTAAGAGCCAAAAGAAGGGTAGGACTCCTTACAACGTGCTCCCTCAGACAGAAAATGGCCTGGATATCCATGACTTCACAGTGCCTGATGCTCCCTACAGAAGACCATCATAAGAGGAGGAAAAGATCATGACATCAAAATAAAAGAGAGACTGATTGAGATGGGGAGGGGATAGGATGGAGAATGGAGTTTCAAAGGGGAAAGTGGGGGGAGGGAGGGCATTACCATGGGGTATGTTTTATAATCATTGAAGTTGTTAATAAAAAAATTGAAAAGAAAAAAAAAACGTTCTCAGGGCTTTCAGGGACAAAGAAATAAACAAGTTGAAATTAAAAAAAAAAAAAAAACCTCCATGATTGTGGACAGCTGGAATGTTGCAGAGCCAAATTTCCTTGGGTTATCTTTAGTTCCCTTAAGATCCATTCATTATCCACCTCTGTGTCTGTCCTAACATCCTTTTAATCACCATCTAAAACCTTTGGCATGTCTTTGCAGACCCTGAGCTTCCACCAATCCAAAAGCTAAGAATGCCATCCGAGCATGGGAAACCTATAGCTGAGTTTTCTCACTTTGATGTAGCCCATCTACCTGATGTCCCCTCCAAAGTATTTGGCACGTAGCCTGGTTTATGATTTTCTTTCGTTCTATAGCTATGAAAAGTTTACAAAATCACTTCCAGGATGGACCATGGTGAGGGAGATATAGAAGGGTGATAGGCAGTTAGGGAGAGGAATTTGAGCCATAGTGAGATGGCAGTGACCTTATTCTGTCCTGGTCCTAGAAGCTCCGGGGTGAGGGAGGAGAAGCCCCCAGAGAGAATACGCTCCCCACTTCCTTATCACGCTGAGACTACATAGTGAATTCCATGTCAGCCTGAGGTAGAGTGAGACCCTGCCTCGAAAAAAAAAAAAGAATTTGAGCCAGGAGTGGTGGTACATGTCTTTAATCCCAGCACTTGGGAGACAGAGGTGGGAGGATCACTGTGAGTCTGAGGCCAGCCTGAGAGGACATAGTGAATTCCAGTTCACTCTGGGCTAAAGCAATACCCAACCTCAAAAAAAAAAAAGTAGAAGAAGAATTTGAATCCATAGCAGAGAAAAATCTCTTTTCTACTGACAGGAAATAGTGTAAAATCAGTATTGCAGTTACCTTTTCTTTTTTCTTAATATATTTATTTATTTGAGAGATGGGGGCAAGTAGAGAATGGGCATGCCAGGGCCTCCAGCCACTGCATCTGGCTTATGTGGATACTGGAGAATTGAACCTGGGTCCTTGGGCTTTATAGGCAAGTGCCTTAAAGCCATCTCTGCAGCCCTGCAGTTACTTTTTCATTGCTGGGACAAACATCCAACCAGGAGCAGCTTGTGAGAGGACAGGACTTATTTCAGGCTTACAGATTCCAGGGAAAGCACCATGATAACAGAGGAAGCTGGGTCACTTCAGCATCTGCAGCAGAGAGAGAGAAGCTAACAGCAGCAAGTACAGACAGGCAGAGCGCAAAGTGGTTCTCCACACACCTAGCAGTGCTTGACTAAAGCTCCACACCCAGTGACACCTCTTCTGGCAGGCTGCTAGAGACTTAAGTTGCAAGCTTAATCAAAAATACATCAGGTGGGCTGGAGAGATGGCTTAGCGGTTAAGCGCTTGCCTGTGAAGCCTGAGGACCCCGGTTCGAGGATCGATTCCCCAGGACCCACGTTAGCCAGATGCACAAGGGGGTACACGCGTCTGGAGTTCGTTTGCAGTGGCTGGAGGCCCTGGCGTGCCCATTCTCTGTCTCTCTCTCTCTGCCTCTTTCTCTCTCTGTCGCACTCAAATAAATAAGAATAAACAACAAAAAAAAACTTTTAAAAAAATACATCAGGTGGTAGGGACTGGGGAAATGGCTTAGCAGTTACAAAATTTGCCTGCAAAGCCTAAAGAGCCAGATTTGATTCCCTAGGACCCACATAAGCCAGATGCACAAGGGGGCACATGGAGTTCATATGCAATGGCTAGAGGCCCTAGAGTGCCCATTCTCTCTTTCTCTCTATCTGTCTCTTTCTCTCTCATAAATAAATAAATAAAATATTTTTAAAAATACATCAGGCAGGCTGGAGAGATGGCTTAGAGGTTAAGGCACTTGCTTGCAAAGCCAAAGGATCCCAGTTTGATTCCCCAGGACCCAAGTAAGCCAGATGCACAAGGGGGCGGATGTATCTGAAGTTCATTTGCAGTGGCTGGAGGCCCTGGCATGCCCATTCTCACTCTCTCTCTCTCTCTCTCAAGTAAATAAATTAAAATTTAAATTTAAAAAATCAGGCTATGGGGACATACATTGACATTCAAACCACCACATTTGGGAGCCCCTGGCAACTCATGATCATCTCACAATGCAAATTTCGCCCAGTTCAACTTCAAAGTACACAATAATCTTTACCAACTTTAACATTGTTTAAAAATCCCAAGTCTCATGTGAGATTTAAAACTGTCTCTTAACTATGAGCCCTGTGAAAATCAAAACACAAGTCATATCCTTCCAACACATAATGGAGCAGAGTACACATTTCCATTGCAAAAAGGCATAACAAGAAGAGACTGGAGTGATGAAAAATCAATAATATAGGTAAACATAAAACATCTGCCTCTCTAGCTAGACTGCTCACAACCCAGGGAAAATTCGGTCCCAAACCAGAAGCTCTCCATGGCAGCTATTATACAGTCCTTGTATACTCAAAATATCTTTGGGTCTACATTGCATTGTCCATCTTCATAGCCCTATAAATGGCCTTACTTGCTCTCCACACTGGGATTTCAACCCTGTTTCCCATTGGTACATCTGAGCAGTGGCTCCTGGAACCGGCTCATCTTCATACACTGGCATGACTGGGTCTCCACACAGGGATTTCAACCCTCCTTCACATGTGAATCTCAGCAGCTCCTGGAACTGGTGCATCTTCATACAATGGCCTTATTGGGTCTCCTTATAGGAATTTCTGCTCTGTTTTACATACCACATCTCAGCAGCTTCTGGAACCATGTGTACCTCATGACCTGCTTCCCTGTATTTGCATGAAACATGCTTCCAAAACCAATACCAGGTGCGTGGCATGGCCAAATTTGTAAATCCAGGGGAGAATAAACCTGACCTTGAAGAGAAGGTTACTTCTTTAGAATTCTGCCTTCAAGCCTCCTCCTTGTAAAAGAATTTACATTCCTATTCACTTGAGCCTTCTTTGGGTAGGTTTCACCCTCAGGCATCTTTCCTATTTTTCAAATGCAAAACACTTGGCCCACTCTTTTTTTTTAATTTTTTGTTTATTTTTACTTATTTAAGAGCAGCAGACACAGAGAGAGAAAGAGACAGATAGAGAGAGAGAATGGGTACACTAGAGCCTCTAGCCACTGTAAACGAACTCCAAATGTGTGCTCCCCCTTGTGCATCTGGCTAACGTGGGTCCTGGGGAATCAAGCCTTGAACTGGGGTCCTTAGGCTTCACAAGCAAGTGCTTAACCACTAAGCCATCTCTCCAGCCCACTTTGCCCACTCTTAACTGATGGTAATCAACTTAACAATTGCAGCTTCAGTAATCTAAATCCAGTTTCTGTCCCTGTAACTTCAAATGTGTTTGACTTTTTCCTGTGATAAACTGGCATTATTTATCTTTCTATTCTTTACTTCTGTCAAGCATACCAGTCCATTACTTTTAAATTTAACCTTGATTAAATTCTTAGGTCATAGGTAGATTAATGCAGCCAGCCTTTCAACAGTATCCCAGTTTCAACAAAGTTCTCTCTTTCCCCTTTTCATAAGCCAAGACTTCACAGTCCACAATTCTTTCTGCACTTAGCATTTTCAAACTCTTGGGCTGGAGAGATGGCTTAGTGGGTAAGACACTTGCCTGCGAAGCCTAAGGACCTATGTTTGATCTCTCTCCATATCCCACATAAGCCAGATACACAAAGGTGAAGCAAGAGCAAGGTCACACATGCCCACTAGGTGGCAGAAGCATCTGGAATTTGATTTCAGTGGACCGAGGCACTAGCATGCCAGTTCTCTCTCTCTCTTTCTCTTAAAAAAAAAAAAAAGAATTTTCAAACTCTCCCCAGAATAGCCCATCAAGCTCTGCCTGCTTACAGCACTGCAAGGCTTCTCTAGTCCAAGTGCCAAATCTGGCCACATTCCTCCCACAAACACATTACAAAATACTGAAATCTACATGGTCAGATTTATCACAGCAAGGACTCCACTTGTCAGTACCAATTTTCCTGTTGCAATTACTGAGGAAAAAATTCTGACCAGAAGCAGCTTACGGGAGGAAAGGGTTTATTTCTGGCTTACTGGTTCCAGGGAAAGCACCATCATGACAGAGGAAGCTGGGTATTTCACACGTCACCTTGACTATAATAAACATGAACTTGAACCCACAGCAGAGAAAAATCCCTATTCTACTGTCAGTAATGGTATTTTATACTTTCCTCTCCTATGTGGTGATGTTCATTGCAGCTGCCATCTACCTGCTCTGTGCTCGTATAATATCTTTCTCTCTCTCTCCATATATATATATTTGGTTTTTAGAGGTAGAGTCTCACTCTAGCTCAGGCTGACCTGGAATTCACTATAGAGTCTCAGGGTGGTCTCGAACTCATGGTCATCCTCCTACCTGTGCCTCCCGAGTGCTGGGATTAAAGGCGTGCACCACCACGCCCAGCCTCTTTATATATGTTTTTATATAAAATTTGGATTTGTAATTGTTTTAATTATCTAAATAGATTCCCAAATTTAGCATATTATTTTGTTGTTGTTGTTCTGAGGGAGGGTTTCACTATAGCCCAGGATGACCTGGAACTCCCCCTGTAGTTTCAGGCTGGTCTTGAATAATCCACCCACCTCAGTACCCCACTCACCCTAAGTGATGGGACTAAAGGCATGTTTCACCATGCTTGGCTTGAATATAAATTTTGAATCTTACAAAATTCTTGTTGAAGGCTGAAGAGATGGCTCAGCTTTCAAGGAGTGAAAGCCTGGGTTCGATTCCTCAGTATCCACATAAAACCAGATGCACAAAGTGGTACATGCATCTGGAATTCATTTGCATTGACAAGAGGCACTGGCATTCTCTCTCTCTCTCTCTCTCTCTCTCTCTCCAAATAAATAAATAAATATTTTTAAAAATTCATGTTGACCTGAGACATGAACTTAATTTCCTTTTAAAATAATCTGAGGCTGGAGAGATGGCTTAGTAGTTAAGCACTTGCCTGTGAAGCCTAAGGACCCCGGTTCAAAGCTCAATTCCCCAGGACCCATGTTAGCCAGATGCACAAGGGGGCACACGGGTCTGGAGTTCGTTTGCAGTGGCTAGAAGCCCTGGCATGCCCATTCTCTCTCTCTCTCTTCACTCACTCTCTCTCTATCTATCTCTATCTGCTTCTTTCTCTCTCTGCCACTCTCAAATAAATAAATAAATAATTTTTAAAATTAAAATAATCTGAAGCAGATTCATGACAATGTGTATATTTTCTGAACCTAGTAGATGCATGAGTTCTGCTCATTCTATGGATGTTTTTGAAAGCTGAAGTTATTAGGGAAAGGGTATCTTGAACAAAAGGGCCCCAGAATGCTGGCATCTACAGGTTGGCAAGAATGGAAGATCATGACCTGTAACTCCCAGTACCAGCATGTGGCTAACATCCACAATGAGCTGTTGATCAGAGAGACTTACAAGGTTTCCCAAAAGAAGACAGATTTCTGTCAGAGTACTTGATGACCCTCCAAAGGTTAGTGGTAAGACCCTACTGCCGAAGACACCATATGCTGTTGGTACGTAACATGGAGTGACCTGGTTGGAATCTGGAAGAGAGTCAGTCCCCAGACATTTAGCTTGTCTAGTGCCAGAAGGTACTACTGGGGGAAATGACCAACATCTGTCTAATCAAGTCATGGTCTAAGCTACTCAGCAGCAAACAACCTGACATGATGCTCACATAAGTGCAATAGTGGCACCCAGCCATTGGGGGAAACCAAATGCTCTTGATTTGGCTAACTGATCTGCTCAGTGGAACAGAACCCATAGCTGGAGCTGGGAAACAAGCCAGAACCATATCCAAAAACAAGTCTGCTCTCCATTATCAAGCTCCCACCAATCGTGGGCTATAAGAGGGCCTACACCTACTAAATTGTCTCTGGAAAATAATAATGGTTATCCCATTAATTGGTGCTGACTTCACTTTCCACTGGAGACTTTGCTTCTCTTTTTCAGATGGATGCAGATTCTAAGGAAGAACCAGCCCATCACACCTCAAAAGGGCCCCAGCTGAAACTAAGAATAATTGGGGAAATGGGTGAGAATGCTGCTTCCTTGGTGAACCTGGTACCAGCACAAGGGTGAAGGAGATAGACACTGAGAATACTCAACTCCTACCAAACCAGATATCCAGAGACACAGAGGCTCCCAACACCTCATCACTGAAGCAGACCTAAAATGAACCAACATGGCTCAGGGAAAATTGTGGAAGAAGGGGCAGAAAGAATGTTAGAGCCACACGTTGGGTCATTATGCACAGAGACATTGCCTCTTACCCATAACTGATGGCTAACCCCACAGTGCACGACCTATATTCCCCAACGAGGAGGATCCCTGTCGAGGGGGGAGGATAGGGAGGAGACTAATGATGGTACCAACATGACTGTATACGTTGTGTACATAACTAATTAAAAAAAGAATAGAAGATCACATGAATTGAATATTTTGTGTATGGATTTTTGCATTCCCAAATGTGATTTTCATAATTTTGATGTCTTTGAAATGCTGATGCCCCAGAGCAACAGAGGCAGCAGGAATCAGGGACCCTTCATGAGGGGCTGTGTGCGGTGCCCCACCCAGTGATCCTTCCTCTGTCCCCTTGCATGGACAGTCCCTCCTTGAGATTCAGAATGGGTTCAGCCAAGTGCAGCTCCAGAAAAGCCAGGAACACGCCCAGCTGACCCAGCCACACAGTCCTCACTCAGCTAAAGGAACAGCAGAGCCCTCCGTGCGCTCCTTGACCACAGGGAGGCGAAGGTGGCTGTTGGTAGGCTTCACAAATGGGATGGTTAATCTCTGTTGTCAACTAGACAGAATCTAGAATCACCATGTGTGGTGCTTTGAATGTGAGTGGATGGCCCCCACAGAGTCAGATATTTTATAAAAGCTTACAACTTAGGTTTCCAGCTGCCTGGCTGGAGGTGGTGTCACTGGAGGTTGATGCTGGAGTCCAGCTCACAAGTGTGTTTGGTAGTGGATCTGATTCCAGTCCAGTGGTGAAGAGAACAGTCTGAGCTGGGTGGGTGGGGTTCCTGCTTGCTGCTTTTTGGCATTTGCTGGCTCTTTGGTTGTTTCTCCCAGGTTGGATCTGTGAGAGGAAGCCAGATTCTTCCGTAAGTGGTGGAACTCCCTGGGAATCTGCGAGCTTCAAATAAATCCCTTCCTCCCATAAACCATTTCTGTTTGGAAGTTCATCCCAGCATCACGGAACTGACTATGACACCATGAAAACAAACCTCAGGGCATGTCTGTGAGGGAATTTCTAGACTGGGTTATTCAAAGTGGGAAGACTAAATGTGGGTGGTGCCATTCCATGGACAAAATCAGCTGAGCACCACCATTCATCGCTGTCTGCTTCGTGCCTGTGGTCTGAATGTGACCAGCTGCCTCAAGCTCTGCCACCGCGCCTTCTTCCCGTGATGGACCGTATCCCCTGGAACTGGGAACCAGAGCGAACACTTCCTCCTTGCATTGCTTTTGTTGGGTATTTTGCCTCAGGAATGAGGAAAGTAACTAAGACAGGAGCAGTGAGCCACACAGAGCCCTTCCCCTGAAGGCCAGGCTCTTAAGTGGCAAATCTTCCGGTGCTGAGGCAGGTCTTGGGCTATCCCAGGGGAGAGGCCCCTCTCCATGCCATGTCTCATCCAGATGCTTCTGAGCATCACGTTAAACAAGTCCCGTGCGTCATAAACCTTCAGCGGCTGGAGCAGGAGACAGCCGTCCACATTCCCAGGCCGCACCAGAACCTCTCCATGAATCTGTACACTTTCTTTCCCCTCTCTCCAGCAGAGCCTCACATGGCCATGGTGAGACACATCATCACCACACAGGACCAAAGGAGACCTTGGAATGGACTTCAGGGACCCTGTTGATGTCCCCCTTTCTTTCTCAGTTAGCACACTAGCCACACGGAGGCCGAGGAGGAGCTGAGTGTAAGCAGCAGTCCTTGTGTGAACCGGGGCATCAGGGCTCCCACACTCCTCTGGGCAGTCTGTGTCATCCCCTAAGTGTCCTGTTTTCTGCCTGTGCACACAGGATTCGGGGATCTGAACCTGTGATTCCAGATGTTGAGTGTGTTTCTGCCACAAGTGTCAGCCTTGTGTGTCTCTCTTATGTTTGTCTGGCCTCTGCCATCCTCCTTAGACCAGCATAATCTCTTGCTGAGGCAGGAAGGGTCTGCAGGGACCCTCGTACCAGGACCAGTCCTGCCCATCCCACCTATCCCCACCTTAGGTCATCCTCTCCCCAGCACCTGGACTCCATGTCCTACTAGGCTGGGACGTGGCAAAGGCTGACTGGACTTAGCTGGGTTGTGTTGTAGTGATCTGAGGTGAATGGATCTGGATCTGCACTTGGCCCAGGAACCCTGAGTAGGGCTGGAAGGTCAGAGCATATTTGCATGCAGAGGGGGCCACATCCTGGGAAAGGCTGTGTTTGCCTTCTGGCTCTTTCTTTTCCAGTTCCTCCAAGGTCCTCCTGGCTTATCCGAACAACAAGACACTTTGTAAAATGGCTTACGCCATGTCACAGTAAATGTCACTTGAACAGGTACGTGCCTGGAGGCTGCCTGGACTTGTATCCTCCCAACCTGGCTGCCAATTGTTGCCTGTGGTGAGCCGTGTCAACCTCGCCCTAGGTACCCTGTGCGTTCGTGTGCATGAAACACTCCACAATCTTTTTTATTAAATTTTAATTTATATATATATATTTGTGTGTGTGTGTCTTTATGCACATGCACATAAGGGCATGCCAAGTCTCTTGACACTGCACACTAAAGTGGTGCTTGCACCTGGAGTGCTATGGAATTGAACCCAGGAAGGCAGGCTTTGCAAGCAAGTGCCTTTAACCTCTGAGCCATCTTTCCAGCTTCCTACTTTACATTCTTTTTTAAAAATGATATTTTATTTTTATTTATTTATTAGAGATAGAGGGAGAGAGAGAATGGGCACACCAGGGCCTCTAGCCACTGCAAACAAACTCCAGATGCATGTGCCACTGTGTGCCATCTGGCTTATGTAGGATCTGGGGAATCAAACCTGGGTCCTTAGGCATCAAAGGTCTTAACTGCTAAGCCATCTCTCCAGAACTGCTTTACATCCTTATTCCAGAAGGCTGGAAGCCTCAGACTGTCCAGTGGGGTCAGCACTCAACCCTTGTAGAATGGCCTTGGACAATCCGAGCCTCGTGTGCCAGTAGGGAGGAAGGTGGCTTTGCTTATGAGGAACACACTGAGTTCTGAGCCCAACTCTGGTCTCTGGGGGGAGGGGGGGGGGGGCTTGGCTCCTTACTTTGTATCTGGAAATGGGTGAATGGAAGGATGGAGATCCAGCCTAATAGTTCTGAAATATTATAACCAGGGAGACTTTCCTAAAGTCCCCAGGAATGAGAGAGAGAGAGCTTAATACAGAGCCACTGAGCGGACAGCATGAATTCCTCCAAGATGCCCCCTGGGAAACGGAGGCCCAGTGAAGTCTGTCCCAGGTCTCTTGGCCCCCAGCTGCCACTCCTCCACACAGGCAGCTGCCTCATGGGGATGGGAGAGAGCCAAGGTGGGGCCTTCAGAACATGAGCCATGTGGAGGAAGGCTCTGCTTCCTAAATCCCCTGTCCACTCCAGTTGAGCATGGGGAACCCCTCTCTGTATCCCAACTCTGCGTGTGTGCTCTGTGCTGTGCGTGAGCCAGGTGGGCCTATGGCTGAAGATACAGATGGGGACTTAGGAATATAGCTATTCAGGCTCACCGGATAGTCTCACCATGGATTTGCCCTTCTTGACCCCTTTCTCAGAAAAGAAAAGTGAGCCGGGCGTGGTGGTGCATGCCTTTAATCCCAGCACTCAGGAAGCAGAGGTAGGAGGATTGCCGTGAGTTGAAGGCCACCCTGAGACTCCATAGTGAATTCCAGGTCAGCCTGGACTACAGTGAGACCCTACCTAAAAAAAAAAAAAAAGTGAGGCTGGAATAGTGAGTGATGGACTGGCCCACCCAGAGGCTGACTCAGATACCAGGTTCCCCATTAATAGTCATAAAGAAGTGCCTATTCCCCTGTACTCTACTAGTGCCTGGCATATGAACCTCTCATCCCCACATACAGCAAAGGGATTTCCACAAAGTTAACTGATGCTGAGAATGCATGAGGAACCCCACTCCCCAGAGAGTCTTACCACCCTATGTCCAGGGTCCAAATTGCCTCACCTTCTTCTTTTTTCTTTTTTCTTTTTTTTTTTCAAGGTAGGGTTTCACTGTAGTCCAGACTGACCTGGAATTCGCTATGTAGTCTCAGGGTGGCCTCGAACTCACGGTGATCCTCCTACCTCTGCCTCCGAGTGCTGGAATTAAAGGTGTGCGCCACCACGCCCAGCTTGCCTCACCTTCTTTTTTTTTTTTTTTTTTTTTCTTCTTTTTCAGTTTTTCAAGGTAGGGTCTCACTCTAGCCCAGACTGACCTGGAATTCACTATGTAGTGTCAGGGTGGCCTCGAACTCACAGCGATCCTCCTACCTCTGCCTCCCGAGTACTGGAATTAAAGGTGTGCGCCACCATGCCGGGCCTTGCCTCACCTTTTTAAAATCATTTCTCTCCTTCCTTTTTCTAGTGTTGGAGTCCAGGATTGTGGCTGTCAATCAAATGATCCACCATGAGCCAGAGTACTCAGTTCCCATAGTTGAATTTTTAGAATTTCTTTGTTTTTAATATTTATTTATTTATTTATTTATTTATTTATTTATGAGAGAGAGGGAGAGAATGGGTGCACCAGGGCCTCTAGCCACTGAAAACGAACTCCAGACTCATGCACCCCCTTGTGCATCTGGTTTATGTGGGTCCTGGAGAATCCAACCAGGATCCTTTGGCTTTGCAGGCAAATGCCTTTTTGAGGCAGGGTTTCCCTCTAGCCTAAGCTGTCCTGGAACTCACTCTGTAGCCACAGGCTGGCCTTGAACTCACAGCATTCTCTTACCTCTACCTCCTGAGTGGCTGGGATTAAAGGCATGCACCGCCGTGCCCAGCAAATTTTCAGAATCTCTGATGATTTGTACAAACTCAGAAAAGACTCCTTATGCTAAACAGAACACCATATATTTACACCATAGATAATCTTACATTTGTATGAAAAAAAAACAAAAATTGTATTTAATCTCAATCCAACTCCAAACCCTTCCCTAAAGTTGGGCTGGGTTAATTTAGAATATGTGGTTAATTTGGGGACAATTCACTTCTTTAAAAAAAAAATAGGTGTGTATGTGTGTGCGTTTGGGTACAACAGATGTTTATGGTACTTTTTGCATCAGGCTTTATATGAGTATCTGGGGAATTGAACCAGGGCCTATGAGCTTGTGATCTTCCTACCTCCATCTCCTAAGTGCTGGGATTATGGGTACATGCTTGTGAGTCAAACCCTATGTGTAATGTGTCAGGACCAGCTGTGTGGTGAACAAGCACCTTTAACCACTGAGCAACCTCTCCATCCTCAGAATTCACTTCTTTGCTGCAGTTTCTTCAGCAGCCCCTTTGCTCTGCTACTCAATCTGTAATCCCTTGCACCACCGGCCTCTGTGCCCCATGCCCGGTGCACTCTGGGGGCTTCCTTAACATCTTGTGGACCATAAGTGAGATACTCACAGAAACCCCCGGGCAGACATGCACATTAAGATAGTGCCCGAGCAGGAAGTCAGGATCCTTTAGGGGCTTTGGTGTCACTGTTGGTAGCACTGATGGTGACATACATCTCCTACTTCCCTCTCTCCCACACAGGCCAGCACTCCCATGGACAATAACTGTCTTCCCAGCTCCAGGGAGGGCCTGAGTGCTCTACAGAGATGCACCCATCTATCTGTGCTTGTTGGGAATATCCAGGGAGATGAGAAGAAACATACAGAGGCTGTCTGAGGACCACAGAGGTCTCATGGGAGGAGCTCAACTTGCGGACCCTTGAGTAGGGACAGGAATCCCTGTGTGACATCACAGAAGCCCGCCTAACACTTAGACCTTGGCCATGGGAGCCAAGGCTCAGCTGTTGATTGAGCTTGTAAAGCAAACCCTGTAGGTGCTGTGAGTTAGGGACAGAGCGACATGGGTGTTAGGGAGGGGGGTGCTGGGCGGTGAGAAGTCAGGGAAGACATGGGAGTCAGAACGGCCATCTGCAACCTTAGAGGCATCACCACTGCTGATGCCAGCCATGAGGAAGGAGACACATAGACCAGCAACGGGACCCATCTTTAAAACCACAGAGAATGGGTTGGGCGTGTAGCTCAGTTTGTAGAATGCTGGCCTAGTGTGCACAAAGCCCTGGGTTCAATGCCCAGCACCGCATAATCCAGGAGTGCTGGTATAGACCTCTAATCTCAGCACTCAGGAGACAGAGGCAGGGAGATCACAAGTTTATGCTCATTTTCTGCAAAGTAGCTGTGTTGGAGGCCAGCCTGGGATACATGAGATCCTATCTCAAAAAATAATAATAAAACCAAATAGGGACTGGGGAGATAACTGTGTGGTTAAAGGCACTTACTTACAAAGTCAGCTGGCCCAGGTTCAGCTCCCCAGTACTCAGGTAAAGACATATGCAAAGTGCTGAATGCATCTGGAGTTCATTTGCAATGGCAAGCGGTCTCAGTGTGCACCCATCTCTCTCTCTCTCTCTCTCTCCTCTCTGTTTTTGTCTGTCTTACATATAAAAATAAAAGCATAAAGTAAAGGAAGTATTTTTAAAAAAATCATAGCAACTGACCTTTTTTTTTTCTCAACTGACCTTTAAAAATCAATGGGAAACACTCTTATCTTAGCCAATGCGAGCCCTCACCATAAAACAATTATACAGCCTATTGTTCCCATGAAAGCAGCTTCTTATCTGCGTCCTGCTGGCTGCAGCTGGCTTGGCCTTTCTATGGGGAAGTGAGTATCAACCAAGCAGTCCTCTGTATCCGTGGAAAGCCAGCTTCATCCTGGTTTCAGCTGGCTTGGTATTTCTATGAGGAAGTGCATGTAAAACAATTACCCACTTCTCTGTGCCCATGAGTAGCCAACCTTTGCCTCCTGTGAGAAATCGAAGCCTGGGGCTGGCACTGAGCCTTTGTCACTGCCTGCCAGACAGGGTACCAGGAATACCTACTAACTTCCAAAAGTTTGGGCCACCACAACTTTTCTGAAGGCCACAGGAAGCCAGAACTTTCTGCCACTGTCCTTGGAGTTTGGCAGGTGAGTATACCTGAGGAGGGACCTCAGCTGCCTGGGCCGTAGAGGACCCTCTCTGTCATGCTGTCACGCAATTCAGTGCAGACACCCAGCCCCGAGCAAGGGTCCTACACGTCATTTCTCAATATAGTCTCATAATGTCCCATAAACAGGCTAAATTGATGGATAATCTTGATTGTATTTGTGGACCTGGTGAGATTGAGGAGTATCTAGGAGATCAGAAAAGCAAACCTCTGGGTGAGTTAGAGAAGGTGTTTCCAGAGAGGACTAAGAGGGAAAGACCCACCATCAAAGTTGGTGATATCATCCCTTAGGCTTGGACCCCAGACGGGAAAAGGGGAGAAAAGGAGAAAGCTGGTAAGTTCAAGTATCTGTGTACTTCCTTGACACCATGATGTGAGCTGCTCTGCTCCGCCATGTCCTCCCCACCAGAACAGACTCAAGCCTCTGAAAATGTTTTGTTGTTTGTTTTGTTTTGTTTTGTTTTGTTTTGTTTTGTTTTGTTTTGAGGTAGGGTCTCACTCTAGCCCAGGCTGACCTGGAGTTCACTATATAGTCTCAGGGTGGCCTTGAACTCACGGCAATCCGCCTACCTATGCCTCCTGAGTACTGGGATTAAAAGGTGTGTGCCACCACACCTGGCAAGCCTCAGAAAATATGAGTCAAAATATGTCCTTCCTCCCTTTAAGCTGTTCATTTGTGCCAGGTTTTTTGTTGTTCTTGTTGTTGTTGTTCATTTTTACTTATTTATTTGAGAGTGACAGAGACAGAGAGAGAGAGAGAGAGAGAGAATGGGCGCGCCAGGGCCTCCAGCCACTGTAAACAAACTCCAGATGCGTACGCCCCCTTGTGCATCTGGCTAACGTGGGTCCTGGGGAATCGAGCCTTGAACTGAGGTCCTTAGGTTTCACAAGCAAGCGCTTAACCACTAAGTCATCTCTCCAGCCCTGTACCAGTTTTTTTTTGTTGTTGTTGTTGTTGTTGTTGTTCTTTGTTTGTTTTGTCTCACAGTAAAGAAAACTTCATTAAAACACAAAATTGGTACAAGAGAAGTAGGGTCATTGCTGCGAGTACCCGACAATGTAACTGAAAGCCTTTGGATCTAACAGCCTGGGGCTCCCAGCACTATAAAAACTTCATAAACTGCCTGGTGTAGAGGCATACACCTTTAATCCTAGCACTTGGGAGTGAGAGGTAGGAGGATCACCATGAGTTTTAGGGCACCCTGAGATTACATAGTGAATTCCAGGTCAGCCTGCACTAGAGTGAAACCCTTCCTTGGAAAACCATAAAATCGGGGGCTGGAGAGATTGCTTAGCAGTTAAGGCATTTGCATGCAAAGCCAAAGGACCTCAGTTTGACTCCCCAGGACCTATGTAAGCCAGATGCACAAGGTGGCCCATGCATCTGGAGTCCATTTGCAGTGGCTGGAGGCCCAGGTATACCCATTCTCTCTCTCTCTCTCTCTCTCTCTCTCTCTCTCTCTCTCTCTCTCTCTCTTTCTCTCTCACATAAATAAATAAGTAAAAATAAAAAGCTTTCCATTCAAATAGACTGACAAGTGAGGACATTCCACAACAAAAGCAGGCTAAAGGAATATTTGAAGACAAAACCAGCTCTACAGAAAATACCTGAAAGAATACTCCGTGCTGAAGAGAAAGAAAATCACACATATAAGGAACCTGGAAAAAACGAACCATACTCAAATACTAGGTAAAACAAGAGAGCAAAGATAAAGCCAGAAGAACTACAAAAAAAATGGCAAAAATAAATACACACTTTTCAATAATATCTCTTAGTATCAAGGGCCTCAATAACCCAAACAAAAGACATAGGTTTGCAGACTAGGTTAAAAAGCAGGATCCTTCAATTTGTTGCCTCCAAGAAACCCACCTTTCTACAAAGGATGGACACTATCTTAGGTTGAAAGGTTGGAAAACGGTGTTTCAAGCAAATGGACCTAGAAAACAAACAGGGGTTGCTATGCTAATATCTGACAAGGTAGACTTCAGTCCAACATTAATTAAGAAAGATAAGGAAGGCCACTTTATATTGATTAAAGGCACCCTCCAACAGGAGGACATTACAATCCTAAACATATATGCACCTAACATGGGGGCCCCAACCTCATCAAACAAATGCTATTAGAACTAAGGTCACAGATAACACCAAACAGTTGTAGTGGGTGACTTCGATACCCCACTCTCATCAATTGACAGGTCATCCTGGGAAAAAATAAACAGAGAGACATCTGGACTAAATGAGGTCATAGAAGGAATGGACCTAACAGATATCTACAGGACATTTCATCCAAATGCTGCAGAATATACATTCTTTCCAGCAGCACATGGAACATTCTCTAAAATAGACCATATATTAGGACATAAAGCAAATCTTAACAAATACAGGAATATCACAATAATTCCTTGCATTCTTTTTGACCACAATGGAATCAAACTACAAATCCAAAGCAGGAAAAGCTATAGAGCATACACAAAATTATGGAAACTAAACAACACACTACTAAATGATGAATGTGTCAATGAAGAAATCAAGAAGGAAATCAAAAAATTCATAGAGTCAAATGATAATGAGAACACAACATACCAAAACCTTTGGAACACAATGAAGGCAGTCCTAAGAGGTAAATTTATAGCTTTAAGTGCCTGTATTAAGAAATTAGAAAGGTCTCAAGTAAACAACCTAATGCTTCACCTTAAAGCCTTGGAAAAAGAAGAACAAGGCAAACCAAAAATCAATAGATGGGAAGAAATAATAAAGATTAGGGCAGGAATTAATGAAATAGAAACCAAAAAAAAAAAAAAAACAACAATCCAAAGAATCAATGAAACAAATAGTTGGTTCTTTGAAAGGATAAACAAGATTGATAAACCCTTAGCAAATCTGACCAAAAGAGACAAGAGACACAAATTAATAAAATTAGTGATGAAAAAGGCACCAACACAATAGATACCAGAGAAATTTAAAAAATCATAGGGACATACCATAAAAACATATACTCCACTAAGTATGAGAATCTGAAAAAAATGGATGATTTCCTTGATTTATATGACCTACCTAAATTAAATCAAGAGGAGATTAATCACTTAAGTAGACCTATAACAAGTATGGAGATCCAAGCAGTGATCAAAAATCTCCCAACTAAAAAAGTCCAGGCCCAGATCGATTCACTGGTGAATTTTACCAGACATTCAGAGAAGAACTAACACCATTGCTTCTTAAGCTTTTCCATAAAATAGAAAAAGAAGGAATCTTACCAAACTCCTTCTATGAAGCTAGCATCACCCTGATACCAAAACCAGGCAAAGATAGAACAAAAAGAAAAAAAAAGAAAATTACAGACCAATCTCCCTCATGAACATAGATGCAAAAATTCTCAACAAAATACTGGCAAACAGAATACAAGAATATATCAGAGAGATCATTCACCCCATCAAGTAGGCTTTATCCCAGAGATGCAGGGATGGTTCAACATACACAAATTGATAAATGTAATACATTATATAAATGGACTGAAGGACAAAAATCGCATGATCATCTCATTAGATGCAGAGAAAGCACTTGACAAAATCCAACAACCCTTCATGATAAAAGTCCTACAGAGACTGGGAATAGAAGTAACATATCTCAATATAATAAAGGATATTCATGACAAGCCTACAGCCAACATATTACTAAATGGGGAAAAACTACAAGCTTTTCCACTAAAATCAGGAACAAGACAAGGGTGTCCACTGTCCCCACTTTTATTTAATATAGTACTAGAAGTCTTAGCCATAACAATAGGCAAGAGATGCACATAAAAGGGATACAAATTGGAAAGAAAGAGATCAAGTTATCATTATTTGCAGATGATATGATTTTATACATAAAGGACCCTAAAGACTCTACCAGCAAACTGTTAGAGCTGATAAATGCCTATAGCCATGTAGCAGAATACAAAATAAATACACAGAAATAAGTAGCCTTCCTATATGCTAACAACAAACACACAGAGGATGAAAGCAGAGAATCACTCCGATTCACAATTGCATCAAAAAAATAAATAAAGTGCCTTGGAATAAACCTAACCAAGGAAGTGAAGGATCTCTACAATGAAAATTTAAAACACTCAAGCGAGAAATTGCAGAAGACACTAGGAAATAGAAAAACATCCCTTGTTCCTGGATCAAAAAAATCAATATTGTGAACATGTCAATCTTACCAAAAGCAATCTATACATTTAATGCAATCCCCATCACAGTTCCAATGGCATCTTCACGGAAATAGAAAAAACAATCCAAAATTTCATTTGGAATCACAAAAAGTCTTGAATATCTAAAACAATACTGAGCAACAAAAATAAGGCTGGTGGTATCACCATAACTGATTTTAACCTATACTACAGAGCCATAGTAACAAAAACAGCATGGTACTGGCACAAAAGCAGACATGTAGATCAACATAACAGAATAGAGGACCCAGATGTAAGTCCTGGTAGCTATAGCCACCTGATATTTGATAAAAATGCCAAAAATACTCATTGGAGAAAAGACAGCTTGTTCAGCAAAAGGTGCTGGGAAAACTGGATATGTATCTGTATTAGTATGAAAATAGATTCATCTCTCTCTCTCCATGCACAAGAATTAAGTCCAAATGGATTAAAGACCTTAACATCAGACCTGAAACTCTGAAACTGCTAGAGGAAAAAGTAGGGGAAACCCTTCAACATATTGGTCTTGGCAAAGGCTTTCTGAATATAACCCCAATTGCTCAGGCAATAAAACCACAGATTAACTGCTGGGACCTCATGAAATTACAAAGATTTTGTGCTGCAAAGGACACTGTGAATAAAGCAAAGAGACAACCCATAGAATGGGAAAAAAATCTTTGCCAGCTATACCTCTGATAGAGGATTAATATCTAGGATATACAAAGAACTCAAAAAATTAAATAATAAGAAATCAAACAAGCCAATGAAAAAATGGGCTATGGAACTAAATAGAGAGTTCTCAAAAGAAGAAATACAGATGGCATATAAGCATCTAAAAAATGTTCTACATCCCTAGTCATCAGGGAAATGCAGATTAAAACTAAGTTGAGATTCCATCTCACTCCTGTCAGATTGGCTATCATCATGAAAACAAATGACCATAAATGCTGGTGAGGATGCGGAAAAAGAGGAACCCTTCTACACTGTTGTTGGGAATGCAATCTGGTCCAGCCATTGTGAAAATCAGTGTGGAGGTTCCTAAGACAGCTAAAAATAGATTTACCATATGACCCATCTATAGCACTCCTAGGCCTATATATTAAGGACTAATCTCATTACCTTAGAGAAACTTGCTCAACCATGTTTATTGCTGCTCAATTCACAATAGCTGGGCAATGACACCAGCCTAGATGTCCCTCAACTGATGAGTGGATAAGAAGATATGGCACATTTATACCATGGAGTTCTACTCAGCAGTAAAGAAAAATGAAGTTATGAAATTTGCAGGAAAATAGATTGATCTGGAAAGGATTATACTAAGTGAGGTAACCCAGGCCCAGAAAGCCACGCATCACATGTTCTCTCTCATATGTGGATCCTAGCTACAGATGATTGGGCTTCTGTGTGACTAGGAAGAAAACTCAGTAGCAAAGGCCAGTAAGCTGGAAAAGAGGTATAAAGGAAAGAGAAAGGAAGGGAGGGGGTACTTAATAGAATGGTATTGTATATATGTAAGTAGAAGAATAGATTAATGGGGGTGAAAAGGCCCAAAGTGAGGTCAGGGGAAGAGATTGAGTAAAGGAAAGGTGGAGGGAGGGCTAGTCAAAATCTAAGAGGATATAAATAAATCATATGGAATCCTACCTTTTTGGACAATGGAGCATTCAGGAGCCATAGATTGTTGCTAGAAAATTTTCAGTGCCAGGGATGGGATATCTTCCAGTGAGTTGTTGGCCAGGGAGATCCCTGATGCCCCCAAAACATTATAGGCCATTGCCGAGGCCCTTGGTTTCCCACCAGGAACAGATGGTAAGACCCTATTGCTGAAGACTCCACATACTTGGGCTGCAAGGCCACTGAGAAATCCTCCTGGAACTGAGCTGATAACCTCCTCTGTGTAGACCAGCTGACAGAAACCTGGAAGAAGCCATTCTACATGCAGTTCAATGGGAGAAAGAGAAATCACCAGTGAAGATATTCAACAGTGGACACTGCAAGCCTTATATTTGTCCAGCCAGGCCAAATGAGCCAACGGGTGCAATAGTGGCACATCTGGCCGGGCGTGGTGGTGCACACTTTTAATCTCAGCACTCAGGGGGCAGAGGTAGGAGGATCGCCATGAGTTCAAGGCCACCCTGAGACTATATAGAGAATTCCAGGTCAGCCTGAGCTAAAATGAGACCCTACCTCGAAAAAAAAAAACAATAGTGGCACATCTGTCATGGTGGAAACCAACGGCCTCTAATTGGACTGGAGGCCTGCTCCATGTGAGGGAATGCATTCCTGATACTTAAAACAGGGGTAGCTGTGAGCCCTAGGGGTGTAAAATCTGCTACTGTCTGGCTAAATGTATATACTATGCTTATCAAACTGCCCAGTAAGCACTTCTCTTAATGTTCATACCCATATGTTAATGCTACTCTCACTTTTGGTAGAGAATCTTCTCTTTTCAGATGGCAATGGCCTTGGGATGACTCAGAAGGCATCATGGTGCTGGAAAGAAGTGACAGGTGTGCTCAGCACTGCAATATCTCTCACACCTTCCAAGGCTCAGGGTCTAATGCGGAAGAGGTGGTGGAAAGAATGTAAGAGCCAAAGGAAGGGTAGGACTCCTTACAACATGCTCCTCCAGACACAAAATGGCCTGGATATCCATGACCTCACAGTGCCTGACACTACCTACATAAGATCATCATAATAGGAGGAAAAGATCATGACATTAAAATAAAAGAGTGACTGATTGAGACTGGTAGGGGATATGATGGAGAATGCAGTTTCAAAGGGGAAAGTTGGGGGAGGGAGTGCATTACCATGGGATATTTTTTATAATCATGGAAATTGTTAATAAAAATTTTGAGAAAAAAAAGAAGTTGTGGCTGGGCTGAAGAGTTGGCTTAGTGTTTAAGGTGTTTGCCTGCCAACCTAAGGACCCAGGTTCGATTCCCCAAGACCCATGTAAGCCAGATGCACAAGGTGGTACATACATCTAGAGTTTGTTTGCAGTTGCTAGGGACCCTGGCATGCCCATTCTCTCTATCTATCTGCCTCTCTCTCTCTCTCTCTCTCTCTCTCTAATAAATAAATGAAATAGTTTTAAAAAAAAAAACAAAGAAGTCATTCTAGTGAGCATGGTGGCGCACATTTTTAATCCCAGCACTTGGGAGGCAGAGGTAGGAGGATTGCCATGAGTTCAAGGCCACCCTGAGACTACATAGTGAAATTCAGGTCAGGCTGGGCTAGAGCAAGACCCTACTTCGGAAACATAAATAAATAAATAAAAGTCATTTTGAAGAAACTATTGCCATCAAAAGCAAGTCGAAAGTCAGAAGTGGTAGGCACACCTCTAATCTCAGCACCTGGGAGGCTGAGGTAGGAGGATCGCTGTGAGTTTAAAGCCAGTCTGAGCTACAGAGTGAGTTCTAGTTCATCCCAGAAGAGTCATGTACTCTTCAAACACACATTTTGCTATTTGCCCAGCAGGATCTTTTATTCCAGTATGAGTCTGAGGTTAAGTGATCTTTCCAGGGACTCAGGAAGGTCACCACCATCAGATCCCAAGACTTTCTTGCACTGGTTTACTCCTCTGTGCCATTGAGTATGTCAGCCAGTGGGTTGTCCATGCAACATGGGCAGGAGGGTCTCCCCTCAGGAGCTCTCCCCACAGTGGCTGTGCACCTCCACTCAGACTCCTGCCAGCAACAATCTACAATCTGTTCTTCAAGATAGTGGCTTTGTCCCAGCATCCTCTAGGGCCGTGACACTGTTCATCAGCAACTTTCAACAATGATGACATTTTTTCTGGTCCACTGCAGACCTGGCCACGGTTTATGGCCAGAAAAAGGAACTGGTCTGTCCTCTGTGCCAAGTTCCTTGGGGGACCCTGGGCTGAGCAGTATAAAGGGCAGCTGACTGAGGAGCCAGCACAGCCTTTCAGCCCTGCCGAGTGACCTGCCAGGCATCTGTGAGCGCAGACCCCAAGGATGAAGGCCCTGCTCCTCAGCTTCAGTTTTGGCCTTGTTGCTGTCCTGCAGGCCCAGGCCTTCCCGGCCTCCTCAGAGGAGCCTCAGGATGTAAGGCGAAGATGGGGGCTGGGGGGTCTGAGTGGGCTGCTTGGAAACCCCCTTCCTGCCCCAGCTAAAGAGATGCCATTTTTAGGGTCAGGCCTTGAACCTCTACCAGGAGAGAATGTCAGAGCACAGGGCTTCCGGTCTGATGGTTCTTGGGTGCAGAGATCAGGGCAAGGCTTCAGCACACTTTACTGTTCCCTAGAAGTGAAGGTGCCAGTCATTCTGGCTGACCCATGGTGGACGACCACACCCGAGTGGGCCTGGTGGGCATTGTAGGTAAATCAGGGGTGGAGGTGAATACCCAGACCTTAATGTCTGGGGCTGTGGGCTAGGGCTCGGAGCGCCCCTCAGGAGCCCAGACCTGATGGACAGGTGCCATCTCCAGGTGTCAGGAAAGTGGTATTTGAAAGCCACAGCATACAACATGGCTATTCCTGAGAAGAAACTGGAGCCTATGTCTGTGACGCCCATAACCATCAAGACCCTGGAAGGAGGCAACCTGCAAGTAAAAGTGACTGTTCTGTGAGTGTCTGCCAGCCTTGCCTTCCCCCACACAGGAGATCGGGGACTGGGGTGGGATGCAGAGGCAGTTGGGCAGTCCTCTTCTGGTGCTTTGGCACAGTAGTGTCACTAAAGGTGACTCAGTTTGGGAGGGATCTTGGGATGGTAGGTGACCCAGAGCATACCTGCTGAGCTACAAGTGGTGGCTACCCATTTTTGAACTCTTTTTAATTTTATTTATTTCCAAGGTGGGATAGAGAGAGAGAGAGAGAGAGAGAGAGAGAGAGAGAATGGACATGCCAGGGTTTCTAGCTGCTATGAATAAAGTTCAGATGCATGTGCCACTTTGAGTATCTGGCTTTCTGTGGGTCCTGGGAAATCGAACCCAGGTAGTTAGACTTTGCAGGCAAGTACCTTAGCCGCTGAGCCATCTGCCCAGCTCCCTCTTTTTGTACTCCTATGAAGCATACCTGGCCCTTTAAGGACTAGTGTTTCACTCCCAGATCCAATCAGAGCTGGAAATTTTATGTAAATTTTTGTTTTGGAGAAACGCACTGACCAGGATTTCAGAAAGAGCAGCGTGGTGTCCAGTACACCAGGGAGAAGGCACATCAGACTCTGTGCAGACACTTGTGAGATTCCTATGTGTCCTCTCACCTGTGGACTTCCCACCTGTGAGACCTCACCCGGATGACCCCCACCTATGTGCTCTCACACTTCCTACCTATATGCTCACACCTGTGTGACCTCTCACATCTATGGCTTCTATCTTTTTTATTTTTTTTGAGAGAGAGAGAAAAAAAAAAGTGAGAGAGAATGGGCATGCCAGAGCCTCCAGCCACTATGAACAAACTCAAGACACATGCGCCACCTTGTGAATCTGGCTTATGTGGATCCTAGGGAATCGAGCCTGGGTCCTTTGGTTTTGCAGGCAAGCGTCTTAACCACTAAGCCATTCCTCCAGCCCAGCTTCGGCCTTTGTATTTCATTGCACATCTAGGCGGCCCCACCTGAAAGAAATTACAGTGTCTGCTCTGCTCATAAAAGCTAACATTTAGCAGCCACTGACACTGGAAATGAATGTGTGGTTTCTTTTCTCCCCAGACAGACTAATGGAAGCTTTCTTTCAGCGGGTTAGGTGGCAGTGGATGCGGGGCTGGTCCTTGGATGCCTGCAGAGACACAGGGCCAGCTGGTGAAAACATGGGCAGAAGAAGGGTTAGGGGGTTGGATCCATGGCCCCAGACAATCTCTTCAAACTTAGCAGCTGGGGGGAGGGGTGGCAGGGAGAAAGGGGAGGCCAGTAGAAGGTGTGCCACCAAGCTTGGCCATTGTAGGAAACAGGGGACTGTCACATGTGATCCAGAGGCCTGGTGACTGGACACTAGGTTCATTAAAGACTGCTCTTCCTTGGCCCCAGCTTAGCACCAGCCCCCACTCCGCAGCAGGGCATGCAACATGAGCGCTCTAAGCAAGGCGGGTACAGGGCCTAGCAATGTTTCTCACAGAGCTTCTGTTATTCAGGGTTGCAGGTCATTGCCGGGAGCTGAACACCACCCTGGAGAAAACAGACGAGCCGGGCAAATACACGGCCTGTGAGTCTTCAAGCATCTCCTTCCTGACCCTATTAAATGCCCATCCTTCACTCCTATGGGTCAGTCTCTCTTTAAAGATGAGAAGTACGCACCAAGCGCTGCACCAAGTTTGGTGCATTTGTCTCCAGGAGAGGTTGGCTACTGGCAGCTGAGCTTCCCAAGTTGAAACCTCAATCTCTGTGACTTCGTTTTTGAGATGTGGTCATCTGTATGATTGGACAGTCCATGAAAAATGGAAACTCTGGCCTTGGGCCAGACTGATGGGGAACCTGGGTCAAGGAGCCTGGTCAACTGGGATAGACAAAATTGAGAAGTTTGGGTGCCAGATTACCTTGGATCCTATCTGAAGGGGCTCATGCAGAACTTGTGTCATTGTTCCTCTGCAGATGGGGGCCAGCATGTGGTATATATCATGAAATCTCCAGTGCAGGACCACTACATCCTCTACTATGCGGGTGAAGTGCATGGACACGAGATCCAAATGGCAAAGCTTGTGGGTGAGTCACATTGCAAGGCAGCTTCCAGATGTCACAATTGTCATGGGTTAGGTCGAGGACTTATTGGGGGTCAAAGGAGCCCTGTTCCTGTGAGGTTTCTAGTCGGACAGAGGATTGCACATTGGATCCGGAGCTGGCATGCAGAGTCTCATCCTGAGCACAGTGGGTTGGCACTGCCCTTTCTGCCTAAAGATCAAGGTTGTGGAGAGGCACGTGTGAACCCAGAACAGGAGCATGGCATGGTGCCCCGAGACCCAGGGTACATGTGTGAACATGGAGCAAAGGACAGCCCTGAGCCCTGAGACCACAAAGACAAGCTTCTCCAGGGTGGGCTTGGTCCCACCATCCTCTTTCTGCCCAGGGAGATACTCAGGTGTACTGAGGAGATGGTGTACCCCTATCTTTCCATCCGCTGCTATGGGATACCTGGTCCTCTTTTACAGACCAGCTCTTCTTCCAGCCCCAAGCATCCCAGCTTCCCAGGGCTCTCTGGCCCTGGTTCTCCACCAGGTTAACCCCCACACAGATGGGGCTCTCCTAGCCCAATAACAGGCTAGGACGGAGGTGCCAGCAGGTCCTCAGCTCTGCTGCCCACACCCCTGTCTTGCCCTGGCCTCACTTTAGGCAGAGACAGCAACATCAACGAGGAAGCTCTGGAGGACTTTAAGAATGCTGCAGGTGCCAGAGGCCTCAACACAGAAAACATCTTCATCCCTAAGCAAGCAGGTAGGAAGGATATGCCTGCCATAGTCTCCCCCAACCCCCAAGCAGGGAAGTCCCAGAGTCATTTCAGAATGACAGGCTGGCTCTCGTTCTCGCTTTATCTTTTCTGGGGTCATGGGAGGTGCTGGCCAAGGGTGTTCTGAATTGTGTTTTTTTTTTTTTTTTTTTTTTTTCTTGGACAGAAACTTGCTCTCCAGGAACCAATTAGGGTAAGTAATCAGTTTGAGAGGACATTTCATTAAAAAAAATCCCAGGTCCTGGGGTTTGATGGGACTTCAAGAGGCCCCATGGTTTATAGCCTCCCAGCAAGAGTCACCCCCCCCACACACACACACCTATGCGATCAGAGTGGACTCTGCCTCTATAGGTTTCCCTGCCCATAGGCAGTGTGTTCCCGCTGCCTTCCCATGTGGCATTCCTGGAGCATTAGCAATCTACCATCCTGAGCACTTTCATGGTTAGATTGCTAATACAGCCGATGTTCCTCTTTCCCGCTTCCCCAGTGCACTTTTCTACTGGTGGAAATTCCTTGTCCTCCAATAATCCTTGCCCTTCAGTGGTCATATTATGTTACAGTTGTGTTCTCATTACTGGGACAAAAGACCCCAAGAAGGTGATAGCATGTGGAAGGAAAGGGTTTCTTTTGCTCATAGTCTCAAGAAGCTTCATCGTGGCAGGGAAAGCATGGCAGTGCAGAGGCTGGGCATCACATCTTGCCACATCAGCCAGGAGGCAGCAGCAAGAGAGCTAGTCACTGAACACCAGTAGGGCTGGACTAGTAAACCTCAAGGTCCACCCTCAGTAACACACCTTCTCCAGCAAGGCTCCGCCTCCCAAAGATTCCACCAGCTGGGGACTGAATATGAATGAGATTTGATCACAACTACATGACTCAAAAAGACTATTATACACTCAAACCATTACATGATACCTACATTTATCCCATGAGTTGTTTTAAAAGATGTGTCAGAAGCCGGGCATGGTGGCGCACGCCTTTAATCCCAGCACTCGGGAGGCAGAGGTTAGGAAGATCACTGTGAGTTCGAGGCCACACTGAGACTACGTAGTGAATTCCAGGTCAGCCTGGGCTAGAATAAGACCCTAACTCAAAAAGCCAAAAAGAAAAGAAGAAAGAAAGAAAAGGAAAAAAAGATGAGCCTATAGAACTTCAAAATTCCTGGACTTGTCTTCGCTGTGTGATGTTTGGGAGATGGAGGGTCAAATCTGTACAGGCCCAGCTTTGTGCAGAGCCAGAGTTCTAATACTACCCCTGTTCTTCCCCTGCCACCCTTTTAGCCTGAAGTCACTGACCCTTTTATTGCACGTTAGCATGGAACTTTCTGGGAAGTCTGTGGGAATGAGCCTCCTCCTAAGACTCATGTGATCAATGTAAAATGAGATCTCAGTATCTAGCCGCTAATGAAGAACCCCTCCTACCCTCATTAATCTGTCCTTTCCAGCACAGAGCTCTGATAACATCAATCAGAACCTCTGACCTCCGGGACCTGGAAGGTGCTCCCTTGTTGGCCCATCTGTCTCTACCCACTCTGCCTCCATTCTCCCTTCCTGTTTCTCAATAAAATAAAATAAAGCTTCAGCAGTCCATGCCGTCTCTGTCTGTGAGGTCTCTCAAGTGTCTGCCTTGGATACTCTTAGGGGTCTGCTGAGAGGAGGGGAGGAGAGGAGATGGAAAGGAAGGGTGAGAAGACCCAGCCTCATCCTGAGTCTCATGCTTGCCCAAGGGGATGAGGGCCTGGATGCAGGGACATGGGCTGATAGTTTTGTCTTAGGTCACCTGGGTGTCTTTGAGGTGTGTTGCCCACAAAGCCCATGTCCTATGAGGCATGTGGTGGGGAATGTGTTATGAGGATGACAGGGTGATGTCTCAGCCCAGAGGTGAGGATCTAGCAGAGCTCTATGCAGCTGGCCTCACCTGAGGGGCTATGACAGGAAAAAGGGTGGGGAGGCCACCCCTCAGGGCACAGGTACATGGCCAGTGTGACACCAGATTCCACCTTACCTGGGAGTGAGATTATTTTCCAATTCCTCTCTGCAAGATGGCTGAACATAGGCGCTACCTACAGGAAGGAACCCATCTCTAAAAATGGCCTTACCCCAGTATTTTGACGCGGGCTCCTGGGTGGGGGTGACAAATTGCAGTTAGGATAGGTCACTAGGGCTAAAGTTGAATCAGGGGTTTCTGTGTGTAATCTTTTCTTTTACGGTGCAGGCAGTTTACAGAAGCCAGATAAGTGGCTATCCAGCTCACTTCCTGTTATCTTACTAAGCCATAATCACGTATTCAAGGGCCTGTCTTACGCCCTTTCACCTAGTTCCATACAGAAAGCAAGTCCTGGAAGAAATATGACCTTTTACCCATCTTCTGGCAGAGAGCCAGGTCTGGAATTTGAGGTATTTAGGGCTTCTTAGGAGGCTGGAGTTAAGGCTCCTTTGGAGTGAGATAGTATTTCTAAACTTCTAACTTTTGGGGGGGCCTTTGGGGAGTTAGGCTGTATTTTCCATCCTTTCAGTGTGATCCTGGCTACTACACTAAGTTCTTGTCATGAGACAGAGTCCTGTAACAAAACAAATTTACCACTTTGTAATAAGAGAGTTGAATTCACATACTCATAACGGAGAGAACAAATTACAGTCGCCTGATCCCATGGTTCAACTCTGCGGTCTGAGCTGCTCGGAGTTTTAAAAACTACTTTCCTTTCTCTTTCCTTTGTTCTCAAAGGAACCCGCTAGGAACGAGTCTTTATGGCAGTAGTAGGCCCTGCTGTGGGCGACTAAGCTGACTGCCCAGGAAGAACTTGGGAGAAACTGTGATGGGTAAAAGATGCACTGAGGTTCTGCTCCATATCAGGAAAAGTAGGAAAAAAAGAAAAAGGATGAGATGGAGCTGTGGGCTTGCTTTTCTTATTGCTGGTGAGGTGTGAGGAAGAAGAGTGTGTAATGTGATTAGTGGTAAAGAAAGGATGAGATGGAGCTGTGGGCTTGCTTTTTTAAATTTTTTTAAATATTTAATTAATTTATTTATTTGAAAGAGAAGCAGAGAGAGAGAGAGAACCAGGGTGTCAGGGCCTCTAGCCACTGCAAACGAACTGCAGACACATACACCACCTTCTGCATTTGGCTTTATATGGGTACTGAGGAACTGAACCTGGGTCCTTTGGCTTTACAGGCAAGCATTTTAACTGCTAATTCATCTCTCCAGCCTGGGTTTGCTTTTCTTATCACTGGTAATGTGCAGAGCAAAAGCCTGTAATGCGATTAGTGGTGAACAGCCACTCCTGGGATTTGAAATCTTGGAATCCATGGGAAGAATTGGACAACGAGGGGGGAGAGACCAAGACAGAAGTAACAGAAGATGTCCCTCAGATCAGACCTTTAATATGGAAGAAGGGAAAATCCATGCTTCCACATGCAGATGAGGTCCTTTGTAATGGCCCAGTACAAGAAACTGATAGCCAGAAAAGTCTCTGCCTCTGTGTTGATTGAACTGAGAAAGGCTCTTTTTTTCTGATTTATTTATTTATTTACTTATTTATTATTAGAGGCAGAGAGAAGGACAGAGAGAGAGAGAGAGTGAGAATGTGAGTGCCAGGGCCTCTAGCCACTGCAAACGAATTCCAGATGCATGTACCACCATGTGCATCTGGCTTACGTGGGACCTGGACAATCGAACCTGGGTCCTTAGGCTTTGCAGGCAAGTGCCTTAACTGCTAAGCCATCTCTCCAGCCCTGGGAAAGGCCCTTAAATAAGAAATAAGAAATCAAGCTGGTGCTGAGCAGAAAACCTTCTCCCTGTAGACCAGCCAACTGAAAGCTGGAAAAAGCTGCACTGTATGCAGTCTTATGGGAGACTGAAGTCATCAGCGGTGAGAACAGTGGACACTGGAAACCTCAAGTTTGGCCAGACAGGCCAAATGACCAAACCGGTACAATAGTGGCATGTCTGCTCTGGGGGAAATCAAATGTTCTCTGATTAGACTGGGGTCCTGCTCTATGGGAGGGATTATATGCCTAGTACTGAAAACCTAATCAAAAGCCTATGGCAGGGGAGGTCATGTGCCTTAGGGGTATAAAGCCTGCTCTTGTCTGGACAAATACATATATTATTCTCACCAAACTGACCTGAAAGCACTACACTTAATGTTCATATTCATATATTAATGCTACTCTCACTTCTGGTTAGAGAAGCTTCTTTTTTCAGATGGTCATGACCACTGGGATGACCCAAAAGGCAACATAGTGCTGAGAAGGAGGGACAGAGGAGTGTCCAGCACTGAAACACATCTATTACACCCTCCAAGGCTCAGGGTCCATTGCGAAAGAGGTGGCTGAAAGAATGTAAAAGCCAAAGGAAGGGTACCACTCCTTACAATGCAACTGGTCAGACAGAAATTGGCCTCAATATCCATGACCTCTCAGCACCTAACAATACCTTCACAAGACCCTTATAACAGGAGAAAAAGACTATGACATCAAAATAAAAGAGAGACTAATGGAGAGAGGGAAGGGATATGACGGAGAGTGGAGTTGTGAAGGGGAAAATGGGGGAGGGGAGGGAAATATGATTTATTGTCTGTAAGCATAGAAGTTGTCAATAAAATTATGTGTGTTGGGGGGGGGTATAGTGAAAAAAATCAAATAAAATAAAAGCCTCTCACAGCCTTGCTTGTGACGATGTGAGACACTGTCATAGTTACTTTATCACAGCTGGGACAAAACACTCAGCCCAAAGTGGCTGCAAAGATAGTTCCGCTGTTCAAGGTGCTGTTTACAAAGCCTGGGTTCAATCCCCAAGGACCCATATAAAGCCAGGTGCACAGCGGCGCATGCGTCTGAAGTTTATTTACAGTGGCAGGAGGCCCTGGTGTGCTCCCTTGCTCGCTCTCTCTCTCTCTCTCTCTCTCTCTCTGTCTAATCATAAATATTGTTTTAAAAAATAGACACCCCAGGAAAAGAATCACAGCACTATATTATCTTCTGAGCCCTCCTGGAGCTTGGAGTGAGGGAGAGGGCAGCAGCCCTGGATAGAGGTAGATTTGGGGTCATTCTAGGGGTCCAGCTGCCAGGCTAGTGAGGACTAGAACTGAGAATACAGAGAACCAGAGAGGTCTGCATGATCATAAGAGGGGCATAGGTTAGAAGACAGGACACGGAGCCAAGATGCCACAGTGGAAAGAAAGCAGTTCATCTTAGAGTGGTCTGGGCTATCTGAGCTGCATTTGTTTTTGTTTTTTTTGTTGTTGTTGTTGTTTTGGCGAGGTAGGTCTCCAGGCTGACTTGGAATTCACTACATAGTCTCAGGGTGGCCTCAAACTCACAGTGAACGTCCTACCTCTGCCTCCCAAGTGCTGAGATTAAAGGCATACACTACCATGCCCACCTTGAGCTGCATTTGGGGAGAGGTGTGGAGAGGGACTGGGCTCTATGTCGCCAAGCAAACACTGCTTGAACCCTGAGAGATAATCCTTTTTTCTAACCACTGTTGTTTCAAACAAGAGATCTTGCCCAGCAAGTCACACAGACATCTAAGGCCTCAAATGCTGCTATAAAATTAGATGTAGGATAGAGTCAGTCAAAACTGGTTTCAGGGCTGGAGAGATGGCTTAGTGGTCAAGGTGCTTGCCTGTGAAACCTGAGGAACCAGGTTCAACTCCCCAGTACCCAGGTAAGCCAGATGCACAAGGTAGAACATACATCTGGAGCTTGTATGCAGTGGCTGGAGGCCCTTGCATGCTCGCTCTCTCTCTCTCTCTCTCTCTCTCTCTCTCTCTCTCTCTCCCTCCCTCTTTCTCTTGCAAATAAATTAATTAAATATTTTTTTAAAAAAATACTGGCTTCAGTCATAAAGGAAGCAATGTGGACTGCTATCCATTTGCAGAGTCCTTACCTTATTGTTGTAAAATAGTTCCTTAATGAAATTCCTACCCTCTAGCACACAGCCTGATACTGGCCCAAATGAAAGCTCAGATAGCCCAGACCACTCTTAAGATTAAAGAAAGTCCATCATCCTTGGGATAGACCCAAGTCAAAATCCAAGAAAAAGTCATGAGTGATCCTGACCTCACTAACAAAAGTACTTCCTTTTCTTCCCTTACTCCTTTTTTTTTTTGGGGGGGGGGCAGGGTTCGAGGTAGGGTCTCACTCTAGTCCAGGCTGACCTGGAATTCACTAAGTAGTCTTAGGGTGGCCTTCCCTTACTCTTAAAGGGACCTTCGTCCTTATTGAGGATGGGAGGATGATCTGTGACTATTTCTCCCAGCTTCTCCGTATCTCTGACCAAGGAATAAACTTCCCTTCACTGAATAACTAGTTTCCACTTTTGTTATTTGGTTCATGAGTGTGAGAGGGAGAGAGAATGCAGTTTGGGCAGAAATTGGTTAGAACTGTGAATTTTGTTTGAAGGTCTGACTTGAACTGGGGAGGAATAAGTAACTATTGTTTTATTATTTTATTTTATTTTATTTTATTTTATATGCAAAGACAGAGAGAGAGAGAATAGGCACACTGGAGCCTCTAGCCACTGCAAACGTACTCCAGATACATGCGTCACTTTGTGCATCTGGCTTTACTAGGGAATCAAACCCAGGTCATTAGATTTTGCAGGCAAGCACCTTAACCACCGAGCCATCTCTCCAGTCTCCAGTCACTATTCTTTGCTGGCACTGGGGCGGAGGCGTGGACCATCAGTATGGCAGAGTGCTTAAGGAACAGCACTGACCCTGGCATCTAAGGTTGGAAAGGAATACCAGCCCTTGCTGTCATGCCCCGGGCTCTGGATTTGGACCGCATTTCCTACTCTGATGGCATTTTCTCCCTTGGGACAAAGCTTCCTCACATTCAGTCACATGACAGTCAGGAGGGCTAATTACAGTAATCAGCACAGTCCATTGAGATCCATCCAAACAAAACAATGCAGTCACCCTTCAGTGAGCAGATTGTGGGGGTCTTTGTGCAGGTGAGGGTGGGCGGGGTCCTGCCTCCTGGGCCACACAGTGCAGAGT
This sequence comes from Dipus sagitta, assembly GCA_036346955.1. Lineage (NCBI taxonomy): Eukaryota > Metazoa > Chordata > Mammalia > Rodentia > Dipodidae > Dipus > Dipus sagitta. The sequence continues at coordinate 147,617,282 of CM070770.1, read as the reverse complement.
AAACCTGCTACAGGGAGGCCAGAGGAGCAGAGCTAACATGGGGACCTCAGGGCTGCGCCTTCTGACCGCAGGACTGAGCCTGCTGTCTGTGGTGTGAGCAAACCAATGGCCTCCAGTGACTCCTGCCAACTCTGAGGAGGTGACAGGCCTGGGGAGCACAGGGGTGGGGGAAGGGACCTGAGTTTCTAGGATCATGCCCCATGAGTGGGTGAAAGTCTCAGACCAGCTGATGGGAATCACAGGTGGAAGACAGCAGGCTGCCCTGACTTGTGTTCTTGGTGACATCTGCTCAGAAGGACAGGTGCCAAGCAGTTCCGAAGGAACAATGTGGTGTCCTCCTGCCCTCTACAGGAACTCGCAGAGGCTGAGGGGAGGCTGAGAGATACCACCCTAGACCATCTCTGGGCTGGGTCTTGCCAACTCTAACACCCACAGTCTGCTTCCTCGCTCTCCCAACACCCACATAAATGCCGGGAAGCCTTCTTGTAATCTCAGAGCTGTGAGCCAGAGCCAGAGGATCCCGGGCAAGCCGGCTAGCTAGATTAGCTGAGTCAGTGAGCTCTGAGTCCAACTGAGAACCTCTGTCTTAACAAATAAGGTGGGGAGTGGTTACGAAGACACCTGATGTCAATCTCTGGCTTCCACGTGCATGCAACACACATGCATACTCATACACACCACACACACACACTCTAAAGGGCGTGATAAATGCATTTTGTTTAAAAAAATTATGGTGAGCCGAATGTGGTTGCACACGCCTTCAATCCCAGCACTCAGGAGGCAAAGGTAGGAGGATCACAGTGAGTTTGAGGCCCCCTGAGATTACATAGTGAATTCCAGGTTAGCCTGGGCTAGAGCGAGATTCTAACATCAAAAAAAAAAAAATTATGGTGTTTGTTGCAAGATTTAAGCCCCTGGAGATGGTATCACTTAACATAATGATTTCCATTTTCACCCCTTTTCCTTCAAATGTCATGATTTCATTTTTCTTTATGGATGCATAAAATTGTATTGTGTATATGTGCCACATTTTCCTCATCTTTTCAACTGTTGATGGACAACTAAACTGGTTTGATTTCCTGGCTATTATGAATAGTGAGTGTACTGAATCTATGTAGAGTTCTGGGACTAAAGATGTGCACCACCACACCCAGCTGTCCTTAAGTCTATTTATGCACTGACTTTCATTTATTGATTTGCATATGTTGAATCTGTCTTTCGTGCCTAGAATGAAACCAGTTTTGTTATGCTATGGGATCTTCTTAATGTATAGCCAGATTTGAAATTTTACATCTATGTTCATTAGGAAAATTGTTCTACAGTTTTCTTTCTTTGTGCTATCCTTATCTAGTTTTTTGGTATCAGAGTGATGCTGAGACCATAGAATGGGTATGACAGTGCCCATCCCCTTTCTACTTTATAGAACCCTTTGGGGGACATTAGTGTTAGGGCTTCTTTAAAGCTATGACAAAATTCAGCACTGAGCCTGGACTTTCTGGACCTGGACTTCTCTGTGTTGGGTGGCTTTTTATGACTCTTTTAATTCTGTTAATTGTTATGGAGATATTTAAGTTATTTATATCATCCCAATTTAATTTTAACAGGTCATGTGTGTCTAGGAGTTTATCCATTTCTTCTTGGCTTTCTAATTTGGGGTCATATACATTTTCAAAGTACCTTCCAGTGATTCTCTATATTTCACTGGAATCTGTAGCAAATTTCCCTTTTCGTTCTAATTTTATTCATTTGGACATTTTCATTCATTCTCTCTCTGTTTGACTAAGAGTTTATCAATCATCTTATTTTTTCTAAGAGCCAACACTTAGTTTGATTGACTCTATGCATTGTTCATTGACTTCTGTCCTGATCGTCACGATTTCTTGCCATCCATTGCTTGGGTGCTTAGCTTGTTCTCTCCCTCCCTCTCCAAGACCTTCTCCTCCATTTTGCTGACTTTTCCCCTCCACATTTCTGACTTTCCAAGCTAGGTCCTGGATTCAATTCATCCAATTAATCCGCTTATTTATAACCTTTGTCATGTTACTAATCTGGTAAACAGAAAGTTTTTGAAATCTTCACCTGGCATTTTATCTACTTCGGTATCTTTGGGTCAAGTGGTTGAGGAGATATGAGCTTTTGGAGGCATCGTGTTGTCTTGCTTTTGCATGCTTCTTGTGTTAGCATGTTATGATTTGCACATCTCTTCTGGATTTTGGGGGTGGAGGGATCTTTTTATAAAACAGCCTACTCTTATTTTTAACTTTTTATTGACAATCTCCATACATATACACAATATACTATAATCATAACTCTCCCTCCCCCCTCTCTTTTCCCCATCCATTATCTCTCTTCCACTGAATCCCTTCTTCCTTCCAACTAGTCTCTCTTCTTATTTGATGACATTATTTATTTTTCTCTTCCTATTGCTAAGGCTACTTTGTATCTGGAAGACAGTATTGCAAAGCATTCCTCCCCTTCCTTTGGCTCTTACGTTCTTTCTGCCACCTCTTCCACAATGGTTCTTGAGCCTTGGAGAATGTGATAGAGATGTCCTATTGCTCAACACTCCACTGCCATTTCTCCTGAGCACTTTGATGAATTTTGAGTCTCGCCAGTAGTCATCACTATCTGCAAAGAGAAGCTTCTTTAACAAAAAGTGAGAGTAGCATTAATCATGGGCATAAACATAGGTATTGAGAGAAATAGTCTACTCCTGAAAGCTCAATTCCCACTTCCACTCAGTGAACAGAAAACAAGCAACAACATCAAACCACACAAGACATAATGCACTTAACATCAATTAGAGCTCACTGATACATTGCCGTAAAAAATAAAAATGTGAATATTTCTTAAAGCCAATAAGGTAAAAGCAAAATACTACAAATATAGAAGAGGAGGAAACACAGGGAGCATAAAAGAAACTAAAGAAAGAAAAAATACTTTCCCCAAATGGAAAAAAATGCATAAACAAAGTTAGATGGATGCATACAGGGTTATAGCAAATAAAACCATAAATATTTTTAAAATAAAATATAGTGAAGATTCTGTTAAGTATGTAGAAAAACTCACATAAAAAGAAAACAGAAAAAGAAAGAAAAATGAGGTGCCAAAGCAGCTTCTTGAAGAGTCATCAAAAATTAGGGCCTTGGTCTGGAAAGACTGCTCAGTGGTTAAGGTGCTTGTCTGAAGAACCTAATGACCCAGGTTTGATTTCCCAGTGCCCGTATAAAGCCAGATGCACAAAGTGGTGCATGTATCTGCAGTTCATTTGCAGTGGCTAGAGGCTCTGGTGTGCCCATTTCTCTCATTCTCTGTTCTCTCTCTTTCTCTCTGTCTCGCTCTGTGTCTCCATCTCTCTCTCCTTGCAAACAAATCACTAAATAAGAAAATTAAATATGTAGAAAAAATTAGAACATCCTCACTATATGTATGCAGGGGAGGGTCAGTTGAACTTGTGGACTCTTTTTTAAATTATTTGTTTATTTACTTCAGTGTATGTGCACATGTGTGTGCGTGCACGCGCACGCATGTGTGTGTGTGTGTGTGTGTGTGTGTGTGCCAGGGCTTCTTGCCACTGCAAACAAGTGCCCATGTGGATCTCTTGCCATTGCAAATGAATGCCTGTCAGGTGTTATATGGGCTCTAGAGAATTGAACCTGGACTAGCAGGCTTTGTGAGCAAGTGCCCTCAACTACTGAGCCATTGTCCCAGCCCCTGAACCTGTGGATTCTTGTTTTTCCTTTGGTTTATGCTGTCACTGAATGTGCATCATGCAAGAGTCCGATGTCCAGCACAGCTGTCTTCATGGAGGTAGTTTTTCTTCTTTGTGACGCCTGGGCCTCCTCTGGCCACTTAGTTTGTACATACTCCAGACTGGGCCAACTCTCTCACCTTTCTGAGACTCCCCTGAAGGTGTGCCAGGATGGCTATTTTAACCAGTGGGTGTCTCCCAAGTCTTGGGTAGTTGTTTCCACACTCCCCAAGTCAGTACAGATATTAGCTTAAAAGAGAGACAGGGGGCTAGAGAGATGCCTGCAAAGCCTAACAACCCGGGTTCAATTCCTCAGTACCCATGTAAAGCCAGATGCACAAAGTGGCTCATGCATGCGAAGCTGATTTGCAGTGGCTAGAGGCCTTGGTGTACCCATTCTCTCTGTCTCCCTTCTCTCTATCTCTCTCTGCTTGAAAATAAATGCATAAAATATTTTAAAAAGAGAGGCAGGGAATGGAGAGACGGCTTAGCGGTTAAGGCATTTGCCTGCAAAGCCAAAGGAGCATGGTTCGATTCCCCAGAACCCACGTAAGGCAGCTGAAGAGCCCCAACCAAAGTAACGCCATGACAGGCTTTAGAAATACTAATAGGCTTAAGTTTCTATCCTGCCAAGTTGCTGACACAGCATTTTGCAGTTACTGGAAAAAACCACAAACTGCCCAGTACCCAAAATAACCCTGAAACGGGCCAATCAGAAAGGACTAACTAAATGTTACACATTCTTGTGACTCCTGTGGCTATAGATAAGTTTGCTTAACGTTCCCCAGCAACTATGTAACCAATCAGATTACTACATGTACACCTTTGCTAAATGTCAACCAATCATATTAACAATTCCCCTTTTCTTTGTTTGAACCCAATAAAAGCTGCTCCCAAATGCCATTTTGGGCTCTTGGACCACCACCCACTGCGTTGGTGAAGTCTGGAGCCCCAGCTTAACCCCGAAATAAAGCTCTTTGCTCTTACATATGTGTTTGACTCTCTCAGTGGTCTTTGGGGACTCCGTGATATGGGCATAACACCAGCTGCACAAGATGGCACATGAGTCTGGAGTTTGTTTGTAGTGGCTGGAAGCGCTGGCATGCCCATTCTCTCTCTCTCTCTCTCTCTCTCTCTCCCTCCCTTTCTCTCTCTCCCTCTCAAATAAATAAATAAATAAAATTTTAAAAAATTTTAAAAAGAGAGACAGGCAGAAAGAGTATGGGTATGTCAGGGCCCCTTACCACTGCAAATGACCTCCAGGTCCATGCACCACTTTGTGCCTCTGGCTTTACATGGGTACTGCAGTACTGAACCCAGGCCAGCAGGGCCTTGTAAGCAAGTGCCTTTAACCAGAGAGCCACCTCCCCAGCCTCGTCTTCATAATGTCAAGGCCTCGTGAGTATTGACTGCCCTGCTGGAGGGGTGCAGCTGTGGGTATCATGTATACCCCTGGAACTTCGGGGTTGGGGGGGGTTCTAGAGCAACAAATAACGAAGTAGCTGAGTATAGAATTTGATGCCCCTGCTGGCCTCAGACTTAGAGCCAGCAAGCCCCAGGGTCATTCTCAGTTGAGAAGATCTGCTTCAGGCCTCTGAGGGCAGGGCTATCTCTCCTGTGCACTTTCCAGCTTAAGCCAGCTTCCTGGCGCTTGCACGCTTTGACCCACCAGGATCCAGCCCGCCTGCTTCTCCACAACTGCCTCTGGTTCCTGCCTCACCCAGGAGCCACGACAGCTCTGCAACTCTCCAACGTACTGATCTCAGGACCCCTGGGTAGCTCAGGGTTAGTTTTATTTAAATTTAAATGTGTGGGGGGCTGCGGTGTGGTGGCACAGTGCATGTACCTGTGTGTGCCCTTGTGGCGCCCGGCACACTGGCCTAGTGGGGACCGCTCACCGGCAGATGCTGGCGTGTACCATCCGTCGGCCCACTCCGCCGCTCTCCTACCGGATCTTGGTTTGAGCCAGAATCTCTTTTTACTGATTCCAGAGCTTGTGGGGCTCCAATTATTTTCTGGTCCCTGCTCCCCTGAGAGACTCGGATAACAGGCATGTGTGGCCATGCCCAGCTGTTTTATGTTGAGTCTGGATAGACGAACTCTGAATGTCTCAGGCCCCCTCAGGTCCTCAAGCACTTAATCAGTGAACCTTCCCTCCAGCCCTTTTATAACTTTTGGTGAACAATTTTCATACATGTACATAATGTATTTTAATCAAAATATCCTCCCGTTATCTTTTCTTGTAACCTCCTCCCCATCTCCCTTTCCCTGAACCCCTTCTTTCCAACTAGTCCCTCTTCTACTTTGATGTCTTTTTTATAATCGCCACCATCCGTGACAGAATGTTGATGCCCAATATGGCGCAGGTTTTATGCACATCAAGACAGATGCTGTGAGGTCATGACTGCAATGGCCACTCTATGTGTGGAAGGCAGCATTCCAAAGCTCTCCTCACCATCCTCCTTCTGCCCCCTTTTCTGCAATGTTCCCTGTAACTCAGGGGTTTTTTTTTGTTTGTTTGTTTGTTTTGTCTTGTTTTGTGTGGTTTTGGAGGTACAATTCACAATTTCGTCTCAGGGTGGCCTCAAATTCATGGCGATCCTCCTACCTCTGCCTCCCAAGTGCTGGGGTTAAAGGCGTGCGCCACCACACCCGGCCCGGTTTTTCCTTTAAAAAAAAAAATATTCCCTTTCATGATGGTACCTTGCCTTTACCCAAAAGGCATGACAAAAAGGGCTTTCGGTCCACCACTGACCCATGCACGGGAGGACTCACCCACTGCCTCCCCAAAAACCACAACTGGACTTGAGACTCACACGAGGACTGCGGACTTGTCCAGAAGCCAGGACTGCCTGGCTTTTAACTGGTTTAGCTTGTGGGCGTGGCTTTTCCATTGTGCCCCATGCCCGCTCAGCAGAGGCTGAGCTCCGCCTGCTTCTATCCAAGCGCTGGGTCTTTGCGGCTGCTCCCTCCATGGGGTTCGCTCTTTGAGATAAACTCTTTATTTCTTATTCTGACTCTCTTTCACCCATCTCCCAGTAGCAGCTTCTAGTCCAACATCTTACCCGGTAGTCATTCAGAATCTCTATTTCCCTTTTTTCTGGAATTGCTGACTTGAACTCTTCCAGTGTGTTTTATGAGGTCCTGAAGATGATTAGCCATAGACTCAGGCCTGTATCACTAATGGGTAACATTAGTGCCTCAATGTAGCTTCCCCGGTCTTTTTTTAAATTATTTATTTATTTATTTGAGAGCAACAGACAGACAGAGAGAAAGAGGCAGATCGAGATAGATAGAGAATGGGAGCGCCAGGGCCTCCAGCCACTGCAAACGAACTCCAGACGCGTGCGCCCCCTTGTGCATCTGGCTAACGTGGGTCCTGGAGAGTCAAGCCTCGAACCGGGGTCCTTAGGCTTCACAGGCAAGTGCTTAACCACTAAGCCATCTCCCCAGCCCTTCCCCAGTCTTTTGATGTCATCTGGTCCCAAACAAGTTCTGGGTCAAGGCCAGTGTCCACTCTGGATCCATCTAATGACAATGACAATCTATGGGACTGTCCAGAACTGTCCATCCTGACCTCCCCGCAGGGACCCTGCATCCTCCTTTACCCTCTCAAGCCATGCTCTTGGCCATCTGAACCTGGGGACCCCAAATCCTTTCTCTGTCCTTTTCACACTGAATCCCTAGTCAGAATCCTCTCTCTCTCCACCTCACAGAGAGATTGGGGTCAGCCATTGCAGGTCTCAGCCATGGCCCTAAGTCCCTGGCACACGGTCCAAAAGATCAATGGTATAAAGATCCCAGGAGCCAGGGACAAGGTAGACTATAGCACTGAGGCTGGTATTGGAGGGGGGTTCGTGTGTTCAAGGTCTCCGTGACTCCCGTGTGTTTATGGGGACAGGCCCAACACTAACTGCCAATTGATTTCTGAAGACCGCTGATGAATCCAGTATTTAGAGGAGCCAGTGCCTGCAGAGGAAGAAGGCAGGGACTTGACAGTGGGCACTGGCCACACTCCGAGCAGTAGCCTGAAGGAGCCCACGGTCTGTGTTCCTGACTGCTCAGCACCCATGTTCTGTCCACTCCAACCTGGTCCTTCAGGTGACTTTCTCAGCATCCCCTGGGTGGTTATGCTGGGTCTCTGGTCAGAGCTCCTCCCAGGATACATGTCTCTCAGGAAGCCCCTGCCCAAGCCTGCCAAACTCTGTATTCTGCTGATGAGAGGTGTTGGCCATGCCCAGGACTCCTCTGACCCTCCAGCGTCTCAGCCCCAACTTTATCCCACCCAGCCTACACTGTGACCCAACCCAAGGGGACCCTCGGCCTCTGATCCCACATCAGCTCTGTTGTAGTCAGTTTCACATTGCCGGATGAACTTCCCAACCAGGCACAGATTAATGGGAGGGAGGGCTTATTCGAAGCTTATGGATCCAGGGGAAGTTCCATAATGGAAGAAGCTGGTCCACTTTCACAGTTCCATGCAGAGAAACACCATCAGCAACACCACAGGCAAGCACACTCCAGAACCCCAGGCAGAGCTCTACACACCTTAGGCTGGAATTCCAGATCTTCCCCCAAACACACCTGGGATCCTCCCACAGTGACACCTCCTCCAGCCAGACAGCTGGAAATCCAAGTTTTAATAAACTCCTGAATTTATTGGGGATATCCGTTCAAACTACCACATGTTCCATCCTGGGACCCTTTCCCATCTTCCCTTGTTCCTGTTCCCTTCTTTTATTGTAAATTTTCTAGAGACAGAGAAAGAGACTTGGCAGGCCAGGGCCTCAGCCACTGCAATTGAACTCCAGATGCTTGCGCCACCTAGTGGGCACGTGCAACCTAGTACTTACTTCACCTTTGTGCGTCTGGCTTACATGGGATCTGGAGAGTGGAGCATGGGCCCTTAGGCTTCGTAGGCAAGCGCCTTAACTGCTAAGCCATCTCTCCACCTTCTTAAAGGTGGCTTTCCTCTCCAGCCTTTAGGAAAGTGGCATATTATTTGCTGGGCAGGAAACATGCCCATTCCTGCACAAAAGAAGACCAGCCCATTGCCTCCCTTCACATTCACCAGAAACAATCTCCACATGCTGGAATTCAGGAGGAAGATGATGTGAGTACCCTGCCCTCAGGGAGCCCTCCACATCCTGACTGTGATCTCCAGGCCCAGCTTCACTTCCTACATGGACCCTGGACCTGGCTCTCCCCTGCACACGGATTACGTCATCTCTTGTGTTTTCTCAGCAAGGTACCAGGTGGCCCCCGTAACGCGGACGTGTTGACAGGGACCATGCTGAGCCCAGGAGGGCTGTGGTGCTTACAGGTTGTTTCCTGTGCACTTGAAGACCAAGGCAAGAACCTGGTCTCCTAAGTGGAACATTGCCAGATGTGAGCAGGATACCTGGGGCGCAGGCTGGTTTCTTTGGGTGCACAACTGTTCAGTTTTCACCTGCTGTTGCTACCTTGAGCACACAGGAGGACAAATTTGCAATCGCCTCTGGTATGTACCAGGGCAAGTGGCCTGCTGTTATAAAGACCTGGCTGGGAAGTCCAAGGCCTCATCCATGAGCCAGGATGGGAGCCTCTAATTGGCTCCAAAGATCCAGAGTGGGCTGTGTGGGGCCTCATTCTGGTTTGCATCCCAGCCAGTCGGAGCTGTCCTTGAGGCCTTTCAGGCCTGTAATAAAGACCCCAAGATGCCACTCCAGACATTCTGGCAGCCCCAGGCTCGTCTTCGTGCTGAGGCCCTGGGGACTGAATAGGCGTGGTGGGGAAGCCATGCTGCTTTCATCCTGTGTCCCAAGAAATTCAATGGACGTGCTCAGTCCAAGCTGCCTCTGGATGAGTTCGATGTTGATGGCATCTTCCATGCGTGTAAGTGGCCAAAGTCACATTATCGCCCTCAACAGAGCCTGCAGAAACAACAATCTGATGGCTATGTGGTGTGTGTCACCCACAGGGTCGGGACATTTCATCGTCATCCAGTTCCTGCCTGGGAAGGACCACGCCATAGTCTACAACAAGGGGAGGAAGGATGACACTACCTACAACATGATGACGCTCATGGGTGGGTCCTTGTCATTCCTGCCAAGCCACCACAAGGTCACACCAATGGAGCCAGCTAGTTGATCCTGAAATTCCTGGGTTCTGTGGGACTGCAACTTGTCAACTCTTGTGAGCCAAGGTGTGGCCCATAAGAAGACATGGTACTCAGACACCAGACATATCAACACGAGATCTAAGGATAAAAGAATCCAAGAGCCAACAAATCCCTCTCCTACCCAGAATCCATAAGTCCCAGGCATGGCTCCCCAGGTGGGAAACAGAGGGAGCTGGGACGTCAAGTACAGCTCCCTGTCCGTGCCCAGTGCTGCATTGGGATCCAGAGAACCTCAGCAGAATTTTGTGGTGATGGGGTTACTACTAGTCAGGGTATAGCCCTGAGTCCACATCTCTACAGAAAGAGGCTGAGGTCAGGGACACAGGAGGAGACCCCTGGATGAGCCAAGGGCCCATAGGGGAACCTGCCTCTATAGGACAAGTGACACTGTTGGCAGGACATGGGTATCTATGGACCAGGCAGGGCTTGAGGTCCTCATCAGGAAATGTTCCTGAGGAGACTGACAGGGAGGGTCCTTGACAGGAGGATCCCTGTCTTCCCATCTCATATGCTCCTGTCAGCTGTCACACTCAAGGTTGACCCTCAGTGAGACACTGGGACAGGGTAGAGCAGTGCTGGGTGACCTGGAAGCCAGGCTGTGCCTGTGCAGGGAATTCTGTCTGTGTCCTGTGCTCTCCAGGGATGGGTGGTGGGATGCTTTCCTGTGGAGCTTCGGGTGAGGGACTCACCCAGAGCAGTCAGACTCAGGACACGCATCTGCTCTGGTGACGCGGCCTTCAAAGGAGAAGCAAATACAAGGGTTCCCACCTGCTTGGCCTCCTCAGGGAGTTTGCAAAGGGGAGGCAGCATCCCTGGCTTCAGTCGTCTCAGATTGGAAACCCTGAGGGACTCGTGGGGAGAAGTCTGTACCTGTAGGGAGAGTCCTTCCCAGCACCCTCTCCCCATCCCCACTTGGACTAGGGGCCTGGGATTATACATCACCCTTAGTACAGGTGGACTACAGGATACACCCAGGAGGAACAAGCAGGACCCATGAAATATTTCGAAGAGTTTGTGGAAAGGAGAGGGCTGAGCAGAATGGAAATCATCAACCCTCCCCACGATGGTAATGAGACGGGCTTTCCCTTGCCTCTCCTTCCCTTGCGTTCACGATCTCCCTGTAATATGGTGACCACATGGACACCTCTCTCAGCCTCTTGTCTATTTCTGGTCCGCAGATGCCTGCGAATTGGCCAGAGACTCCTAGTACATGAAGGGAGTGGCAAAGAGATCCTGCAGGAGCTGGGACCCCTGGCTGTTCTCTGCATCTTAGGGCAGACATCCCAGTGCCTCAAGAGGAAAAGGCCCAATGCTCACACCCTCCCATACCCCGACTTTCATTGAAATTGGTCAATGTTCCTGGCCATATGTGTGTACACCACTTTTGCCTCAGCTTTCAATAAAATAGGTCAAAAACGAGGCTGGAGAGATGGCTTAGTAGTTGAGGCATTTGCCTGCGAAGACTACGGACCCAGGTGTGATTCCCCAGGACCCACATAAGCCAGATGTACAAGGTGGTGCATACATCTGGAGAGTTCATTTGCGGTGGCTGGAAGCCCTGGCATTCCCATTCCATCTCTTTCTCTCTCTCTCTCTCTCTCTCTCCCCTTCTCTCTCTCAAATAAATAAATCAACTATTTTTTAAAAGAACGGATCAGGCTAGAGAGATAGCTTAGTGGTTAAGGCATTTGCCTGCAAAGCCAAAGGACCCCGGTTCAATTCCCCAGGACCCACATAAGCCAGATGCACAAGGTGGCACATGCGTCTGGAGTTCATTTGCAGTGGCTGGAGGCCCTGGCATGCCTATTCTCTCTCTCTCTCTCTCTCTTTCTCTCTCTCTCTTTCTCTCTCTCTCTCTCTCTGTAAATAAATAAATAAATAATGAAATAAAAAATAGATCAAAAATGAAGATGGAGCCAGGCATGGTGGTGCAAGCCTTTAATCCCAGCACTTGGGAAGCAGAGGTAGGACTATCACCATGAGTTTGGGGCCACCCTGAGACTACATAGTTAATTCCAGGTCAGCCTGAGCCAGAGTGAGATGCTACCTCGAAAAAAAAAAAAGAAGAAGAAGAAGATGGACCCCTACATTTTCTACAAAAACAAGCCAGGTGGCATGTGTGACAGGAAGGGAAAATCTACTTGAAGGGTTTCCTTTGCTGACACGGTAGAAGACAGTGTCAAATATCTTCACTTAACGAGTTACTGAAGAAACCTGCCAGAAATGCATTCTCTGATTGGACCAGACTCCCCCCTTCCACCTGTGCACTCAGCATCCCCACCCCAGGGGTAAAGGGAGGAGTCCCTGAAGAGTCAACCAGTAGAAAAGACACCTACAAGATCAGATTGGCCTTTAGGTTTAGGTGGTTAAGACGGGGACAGAACAGGGGCAGAGTGGACAAGAGTTCGGGAGGGGACAGGTCATAGGTGATGGCATGACCATAGACCAACTAGGCTCCTCCAGTTTTCAGTTACCCTCCTAGGGTGTGAAGAGTGTCCAGTGTCCAGTCTCTGCCTCCTTCCTCTCTGGATGCTGGTTCCTCTAAGCACTGGATGCACCAATGGTCTCCTGAAACAAATTGGAAATTAATGCTGACCTGCCCCCACAAATATATGACAGTCACAGGGTCCCTGAACCTATGATCTCAGCACTGTGTCCTGGAACCCACGTGACCTTGACGGCACTTGTCTCCCGTACCCAGGCTGACCCAAGTCCCTTTGTGAGGGGACAGGGAACATCCAGAATAGGGGTTTGGTGTGGAAAGGGCGGAGAAAGAAGCAGAGGTCCACAGGCCCAGGTGGCTGACAGCCTGACCAGCAGGTGGCCAGCTCCCTGAGGAGAAAGGAGGACTTGGGGTCATGATGGAGAGCCTGTGGGGTCAGGATAGACATATCCACAAGCTAGAGTTGTCACTAAATGGAGCCTGTGCACCTCGACACTAGCCTTGACCCAAGTACTGTTAGGGACCGGGATATTTGGTATAACCAGCCACCTGACTGTTCTTTGGTTCATTCTGCAGGGAGAATGTTTTCAGAGTGGGAAGTGCTCCACCTGAGGCTCTGAAGCCAGGAGAAGGACAAGGAGGGGGCCTCATGCCCACATCCTCCCCATGCCCAGACACCAATTCCATGGAAAGCAGACTTCGTTCTCCCCACCTCCTCCCCGCTCCCAGACCTTCCAACCCCAAGCACAATGTCCATCGCCTCCAGACAGCAACCCTGGATGCCTGATATCCTCACTTAGCTCCAGCCCACCCACCCCCAAAGCTGAGCTGTCATCTCTCCTGTGTCCTCTCTTCCTATCTATGCCCTGCTCCCCCGTGAGGTCCCTCTGCAGACCTTGCTGACATCAACTCTCAGGCCTACCTCTAGAAAGGTCCCCAAATCTACCTCTCTCCAGAGCTTCTCCCTCTCTCCAGGCTCCACAAGGGTTCTGAAGACAGGCCACTGACTGACTAACGTCCCCCTTGTTCCCTGGTCCTCACCTCTCATTTGTCATCCCTTCTGTCCTCAGACCTCGCACCACTGTGCATGTGCAGCTGTACGTGTGCGGGGCATGCGTGTGTGCCCGTGAGCATATGCACGTTCATGAATATGTGAGCATGTGTGTGCACATATATGCCCCTCTGCATGCACACGCCTGTGCTTGTTCAGACATGTGAGTGTCCCTGGTTGTGTAAGTGGATGCCTGTGAGTACATGTATGTGCATGTGTGTCTGCATGACTGCGTGAGCCTGTACACACTTCTGTAAGCATGCACACATAGGGATGCCTACATGTCTGTGGTCCGACCTATGTGGTAGATGCACCCTTCCGAACAATCCTTCTGCTATGCAGTTCTGACGCAAAAGTGGGGTGAGGGCTTACTGCACATCCATGATCGCTGTTCTAAGTACTAAGCTATGCTACACGTTTTTGTGGTTTAAAAAAGTCTAGATGTTATTTATTTTTTTTAATTTTTTTAATGTTTATTTATTTATTTGATGGAGAGAGAGAGACGTAGAAAGAGAAAGAATGGGCATGCCAGAGCCTCCAGTCACTGCAAATGAACTCCAGATACATGCGCCACTTCGTGCATCTGGTTTACGTGGGCCCTGGGGAATCAAACCCGGGTCCTTAGGCTTTGCAAGATAGTGCCTTAACCACTAAGCCATTTCCCCAGCCCAATGTTATTTATTTTTTTAAGTCACTGTGCTCTTATGTTTACTCTTAATGTACTTATATATTTACATGATCTGAAGAGACTTGTGGCCTCCAGGAGGAGCATGTTCTCATGGTGCTTTTGATGCAAAGTGCTTCCAGTTGATCCAGAGCCTCACTTAGCTGCTAACTAACCCGTTCTGGGAGGATGCCTAGGCCAATAGTTTTAAAAGGCAGAGGACTATGTCAAATCCCAGGGCACTGATGCTGGAGTTTAATCATGTTATTGTGCCCTCCAAATCCAAATCCTTTTCCCAGGAGCTATGTAGGGAATGGCATGGGTGTGAATCAGAAGCCATTCTGCCGGAGAGCAGCTTCACCGCCCCTACGCTATCTGTGTTCCTCGGTGATTCAGCTGATGGTAAATGGAAAAAAAAAAAAAAAAAACACTCACTTTTCCACATGTCTGTGCTCTCTCAATTCTCTTTCTTCCTTTTTTTTTTTTTTTTTTTTTTTTTTTTGTAGGGTCTCACTCTAGCCCAGGCTGATCTGTAATTCACTATGTAGTCTCAGGGTGGCCTCAAACTCCCAGTATTCCTCCTGCCTCTGCTTCCCAAGTGCTGGGATTAAAGGCAAGTGCCACCATGCCTGGCTTTGCCTTTTTTGTGAGAGAGAGAGAATTGGCATGCCAGGGCCTCCAGCCACTGTAATCGAACACCAGATGCATGCGCCACCTTGTGTGTATGTGTGGCCTTGCGCATGTGTCACCTTGTGCATCTGGCTTATGCGGGATCTGGGGAGTCGGACATGGATCCTTAGGCTTCACACGCAAGCGCCTTAATCACTAAGCCATTTCTCCAGCCCTCAGTTCTTTTTCTTTACCCAAGGATTTTACATCATTCTTACCCAAAAGCACTGTTAGTGACTAAGCAAGGCAGGCACCTTCAGAGTCAGACTCCTGTCTTATAATGTACCTTCAAATATCCTTTCCAGGCTGAGGAGATGACTTAGATATTAAAGGTGTTTGCTTGCAAAGCCTGACATACTGGGTTCAACTCCCCAGTACCCACGTAAAGCCAGATACACAAAGTGGCACTTGTATCTGAAGTTCATTTGCACTGGCAGGAGGCCCTGGTGTGCCCATCCTTCCTCTCTTACCCCTTCTCTCTCTCATAAATTAAAAAAAAACTTTTGAGTTAATATTCTTTTATTTTCAGCTTAAACTTCACAGTTAAAGCTGAGCATGCCCAGTGGCATTTCTACTCCTCACTTAATCTTTTACATATGGGCTCCAAGTCTTTGACTTAAGCATTCCTCCCAAAATGTATCTACTATCTTTTCTTTTTTCATATAAATTATTTATTTATTTGAGAGAGTGAGAGAGGGAAAGAATCAAAGAGAGAGAGAGAGAGAGAGAGAGAGACAGAGGTACAGAGAGAGAGCATGGGCACGCCAGGGCCTCCAGCCACTGCAAACAAACTCCAGAAGCTTGTGCCACCTTGTACATCTGGCTTACATGGGTCCTGGGGAGTTGAACCTGGGTCCTTAGGCTTCGCAGACAAGTGCCTTAACTGCTAAGCAATCTCTCCATCCAGCCCTATCTTTTCTTTTTAAAGTATGACCTTGTGCTCACTTCAGCAGCACATATGATAAAATTGAAATGATACAGAGAAGATACATGGCCTCTGCACAAGGATGACACACAATTTGTGAAGCATTCCATACTTTTTTTAAAAAAAAGTATGATTTTAAACTGAACATGCTCAGGAACGAATGAAGCTGAGCATGCTTAGGGATTGGCCTACCTTATATAAATATACATAGGCTCTGAATAAAATCACCACGGCTCCTTTTTTGGGGAGAGCACTGCTGTGGAGATGTTCTCCCTGCCTATAGCTCGTAATAAATATTTCTCTGCTCTTGGCTTTGTACTCACCAAAATGTGAGCCCATTGTATTCAGTTACAGAACCACAATTTCCTTATAAGCCTTTTAAAGTGAACAATGGGGACCAATTTTAGCCTCTTCATGTGTGACTCATGCCTCTGTTCTAAAGCAGCATTGTGACACTTAAAATTTTGCATGCACCATTATTTTCCATAGTTCCTGTGTCAAGCCTTGTGCATCTGGCTTACATGGATCCTGGGGAGTCGAACCTGGGTCCTTTGGCTTTACACACAAATACCTTAACTGCTAAACCATCTCTCCAGCCCCGTATGTGCTTTTATTAACAATGAAAAGCAATACATAGTTTAAAATTAAAAACAGCGCCATAACAAGGTGACACATGAATCTGGAGGGTTTTTTGTTTTTGTTTTTGCAATGGCTGAAGGGCCTGGCACACTCATTCTCTCTCTATCTGTCTCTCTCCCTCTCTCTCAAATAAGTTTAAAAATAATAATAATAATAATGGCATAAGCCAGGGGGAAACGTGGCAGTAGGTAAGGAAAAGTAGAGTAGTGTCCCCTGCATGCAGATAGTCTCCATGGCTCTTCACATGTTCAGAAATGGCTGTGGCAACATAATGGGAGGGTGGAGTTCTCAAGCACCAAGCATCAGAAAGTCGCCCCTCAGGGCCTGGAGAGATGGCTTAGCAGTTAAGCGCTTGCCTGTGAAGCCTAAGAACGCCGGTTCAAGGCTCCATTCTCCAGGACCCACGTTAGCCAGATGAACAAGGGGGCGCATGCGTCTGGAGTTCGTTTGCAGTGGCTGAAGGTCCTGGCGCACCCATTCTCTCTCTGCCTCTTTCTCTCTGTGTCTGTCACTCTCAAACAAATAAATTAATTAAAAATTTTTTTTTAAGTCACCCCTCAGACACTTGCACAGGCCCAAGACCTAACAAGTGGTTTATGGTAGTTTAAATATAAAATGTCCTCCATAGACTCACAGGTTTGAATACTTAATCCCCATTTGGGGGCACTGTTCGCCCAGAGGTTGTGGAACCTTTAGAAGGTGGAGCGTTGCTCAAGGAAGTGTGTCCCTGGGGACTGGCCTTGAGGTGACACAGCCCAGCTCCACTTCCTCTGCTGATGTGATGCCAGCTTTCTGCTCCTGCCATGCTTTTCCAGCCATGGCAGACTCTACCCTCTAGAACTGTAAGCTGAAATAAACCCTTTAGCCCTTTAAACTAATTTTTGTTAAGTATTTTGTCCCAGAAATGAAAAAGGTAACTGATACCTGGTTTCAGAAAAATAGCATTCAGGACTGGAAAGATGGCTTAGCAGTTAAGGCATTTGCCTGTGAAACCTAAGGACCCAGGTTCAATTCCCCAGGATCCACATAAGCCTGATGCACAAGGTATCTGGAGTTTGTTTGCAGTGGCTGGAGGCCCTGGCAATCCCATTCTTTCTGTCTTCCTCTTCCTCTCTCTCTATCTCTCTCTCTCCCTTTCTCTCTCTCTCTTTCTCAAATAAATAAATAAAAATATTTTAATAGGCTGGATAGATGGCTTAGTGGTTAAGGCACTTGCCTGTAAAGCCTAAGGACCTAGATTCAATTCCCCAGTACACACATAAGCCAGATGGCACATGCATCTGGAGTTCATTTGCACTAGCTAGAGTGCCTGTTTCTCTCTCTTTCGCCCCCCCACCTCTTAAATAAATAAATAAATAAAAATAAGCAATATATACTTTAAAAGATAGCTTTCAAATCTCTAAAAGTAATTATTATAATGACTCAGAGGTGATCGTTACTCCAAAGGCGGTGGGAAACCAGTAATACACTGCTCAGCTCTGAGGCCTCCAAAATCAGTGATGTTTGGAATCAGTTAAAACCTAAGGGGTTTATTCATATTGTCCCTTAGTTTTAGAAACACCACAGAGTCCATGTATCAAGGAATCAATCCATCCACAATATTCATCCAAAAAGGCAACGCAGTTCAGGCTCGTGCTGCAAAGTGGATAAACCCCGAAAACACAAAGCTTGGTGAAGAAACTGGGTGCAGGACATGCTGTATGACCCCGTTTCCAGGAAATGTCTAATCAGACCCAATCCACAGGGGCAGAAGGCGGGCTGTCCATTGCCAGGGGACAGGTAGAAGGGACCTGGCAGTGACTGTTCTTGCATGTCAGCCTCAGTTCAAAGCAGCAGCAAAGGATTAGACCCAGCCTTGGGGGATGGCTACACACTGTGCATGTGCCAATGTTATGAAATTGCTACTATTAAAATTTTTTAGGAGAGAAAAAAATCTGGTAGAGTGACTACCAGGAGGATCTGACATGAAGACAGAGCAGGGCCAGAGTGAACAGAGTGAGGGAGCTGAGCAGTCAAAGGTATACCAACTAAGAGTGGGCTCCTCTAATTTCCACAGTTATCACTGTCTAGTTCCTACCTCCTTCCCCCCATGTGCTTAAATATTAGATTCATCAACGTTCTCCTGAAACCAACTGGGAGTGAGTACTGGTCCGTCCCCACAGGCACACAGCAGTCACAGAAGCCTTGCCCACACAACCTCCGGGCACTGGCTCCCACCTTAGTCGTAGGTCCCAGGATCCTTATACCCTTGGCTTTCTTTGTCCTCTGTGCCCAGGAACTCAGGGCTGTAGATGAGGCCTGGGATGGCTGACCCCAGCCCCTTTGTGAGGGGACAAGGAAAACACAGATCAGCAGCTAGATCAACTCTCTGAAAAGACAATGGAGGACTTGATGTCATCGTGGGTCAGGATGGGCTAAATAGAACCAGGACACATGGACACTGGTTTTGGCCCAGGACCTGTGAAACCTCCATGACAAGGTCATCAAAGATCAAGGAAAAGTGCAACCAGGCGCTGTTACCCAGCAGCAGGGGTGCCAGGGCCAATGGCTGATCATCTGCAGGGACTTAAATCTCATAAACATACCACAGTGGTTTCAAGTCAAAAGTTCTAACAGGGCTGGAGAGATGGCTCTCAATTAAAGGTGCTTGTTTGCAAAACCTAACATCTTGGGTTCAATTCCCCAGTGCCCATATAAAGTCCGTTGCACAAAGTGGCACATACGTTTAGAGTTCATTTGCAGTGGCAAGAGGCCCTGGCATATCCATATTCTCTCTCTCTCACTCTGTCTATCCCTTTATCTCTACATTCCTCTGTTTCAAAAAAAAAAATTTTTTTTTTAAGTTCTAGCAAGCCAGGTGTGGTGGCACACACCTTTAATTCCAGCACTCAGGAGGCAGAGGTAGGAGGATCGCCATGAGTTCAAGGCCACCCTGAGACTACATAGTGAATTCCAGGTCAGCCTGAGCTAGAGTGAAACCCTACCTCGAAAAAAAAAAAAAGTTCTAACAAATCCATGGTTCTATGCAATTGGTCATGCCTGAGTTTGATGGGAAATAGAAATTCTGCATAAAATCTCATCTGATGAAGAAAAAGGTTTTCTGGAGCCTACAAGCTCAGAGAGAAAAGAAGCAGGTTCCTGGTAACAGTCATGGCAAAACTTAGAATCATTCACCCCTTAGCCTATGGACACTGCTGAGAATTGAGTGTGAAATGTCTCCCATAGGCTCATGTGTTTGAACACTTGGTCCCCAGCTCATGGCACTGTGTGGGAAGGCTGCACAACCTTTTAATGGTGGAGCCTTGCTGGGGGAGGCTGGTCACGAAGAGTAAATCACGAGACTTCATAGGCCAATCTCAACTTCCGGTTTGCAGCTTCCTGACTGAGGGTGCAGTGTGACCAGCCAGTTTCCCGCCCGCCTTCTCCTGCTACCACACCTGCCCCATCGGGATGGACTATACCTCCTGGAACTGTAAGCCAGAATCAACAAGCAATTCATGCAGATGCCCTCCCAGAAGGTGTGATATACTGCACTGTCCTTGGGTATCCCTCAGTATCTACTTTTCCAGGCAGATGTCACCAAGGACATGAAAGTGGGCACCCCACTGCCACCCGTGATCCACAAGGCTGAGACTCTCACCAACCGGAAATCTGAGCTTGGAAACCCAAGGTCCCACCCTCAGTGCCCTCCGGGTCTGTCACCTCCTCAGCACTGGCAGGAGTCAGAGGGGGCTTCTTGGCTACCAGGGCTGAGAGCAGCAGGTTCAGCGCCACTGTCAGCAGGAGCAGCCGCATGATCCCCGGGTCAGCTCTGTGCTGCTGGACTCACGTGCTCCTTTATCCTGAGCTGGAGGCCTTGGAGGCAGGACCTCACCCTTCCTCACCTGCACAAAGGGGCCAGAACTCTTCACTGGAGGTCTGACCTCATCGTTTTGTTTGGAACTCATACACATATGTTACTAATTAGCGTCCTTGAATTCTCTCGAGGAAGGCTTGTCTGAAATGAAAATGTTATCAGAGAGGGAAGTGCCCACCTCAGAATTGAGAGCCAGGAGGACCGTAGCAAGTGTTTCTTGTGACCACACTCAAAATAGAAGAGGGACTTTAAGGAAGGGGAAATGGGACCAAGAAAGGGAAGAGGGAGAGCAAAAAAAATAAAAAAAGTAGTATGGGGCTGGCGAGATGGCTTAGTGGCTAAGGCACTTGCCTGCAAAGACAAAGGACCCAGGTTCAATTCCCCAGGACCCACATAAGCCAGATGCACAAGATGGCACATGCATCTGGAGTTCATTTGCAGTGGCTGGAGGCCCTAGTATGCCCATTCTCTTCCTCTCCACCTCTCTCTCTCTCTCTCTCTGTCTTTCTCTCGCTGTCAAATAAATAAATAAATAAATAAATATCTTTTTTAAGTAGTATAGAGGGTAGATACAATCAAAACATGATACAACAAGAACTGCCGGGGAAAAATGGCCACCAATGTTGTGAACAAGCAAGGGATCCTGCTAGCCAAAAATCCACCAGCCAGGCAAGACAGACACACCTGTGCAAGAGTGGCACTCAGCCTAGTCGGGTAACCAATGGCCTCTGATCAGAAAAGAGACCCACTCAATGGGAAGGAACTCATAGCTGGAAATGGGAACCCAGTCGGAATTCCATGGACACGAGGGTCATGGACTCCAGGGAGAAGCTCCCACTAGTCTTTGGCCAAAAGAGAGGCTACACCCATCAGCATCTCACTAATTGACTATGCTTATGTCCTTTAACCTCTGCTGCTCTCACTCTTCATTGGAGAATCTTTTTTTTTTTCTTTTTCTTTTACAGAATGCAGCAAAAACCAGGAAGAACTAAAATCCATCAACATGTCAAGAAAAGATAGCTGATACCCTATCGTGAGATGAACTACCTATTGTACACCAGCCAGGGTCCAGGGAAACCACAGAGGAATTGGTACGTTGAGCAATAGTGCTGTTCTCATGGTGAGCCTGACCACCTGTGCCAAGGTGATGGCAATAGGTGCTAAGGAAACTCAAAACATATCACAGCAGAAATCCGGAAGTTTCCGAGAGCTTAACACCAAAGTAGACTTGTAAGTCATCTGTCGAGGCTCAGGGAACATTGCAGACGAGAAGGTGGAAAGATTGTAAGAGCCACAGGGCGAAAGGCATATCCAGAAGCATGGTCCCAGCCCCGCAATGACTGACTGCTGCTCCCACAACTCGTAGCCCATAATCCCACGGTGAATCCCAGCAATCCCACTGAAGAGGGCCCTCCGTGGAAGGGGACAGGGAGGAAGGGGAGTGGGGCCAACACATGATTTGCCCATACAAACAAAGTTTCTAAACAATAAATAATAATTTTTAAAAGCTGCAAGGAAAGTCAGGATGAGGCCTCACTCTAGTGGAGTCCCTGGCTTCCTTCAAATTAAAAAAAGGGGGGCTGGGGAAATGGCTTAGCAGTTAAGGCATTTGCCTGCAAAGCCTAAGGACCCCAGTTTGATTCCCCAGGCCCCACGTAAGCCAGATGCACAAGGGGACACATGCGTCTGGAGTTCACAAGGGGGCACATGTGTCTGGAGTTCGTTTGCAGTGGGTGGAGGCCCTGGTGTGCCCATTCTCTCTTTCTATCTACCTCTCTCTCTCTCTCTCTCTCTCTCTCTCTCTCTCTCTCTCAAATAAATAAATATTTTTTAAAAATACATATGGAGCGGGAGAGATGGCTAAGTGGTTAAGGTGCTTGCCTGTGAAGTCTAAGAATACATGTTCGAATCTCCAGGTCCTGTGTAGCCAGACACACAGTGATGCAAGTGTGCAATGTTGCACATGCGCACAAGGGAGCATACACATCTGGAGTTCGTTCACAACAGCTGAAAGGCCCTGGTGCACCCATTCTCTCCCTCCCTCTCTCTCTCTCTCTCTCTCTCTCTCTCTCCCTCTTTCTTTCTCTGTCTCTCTCTCAAAAATAAAACAATAAAAATAATCTTAAAATTATGAAAGCATGTCTGTATATGTCACTGTGAAGGCCATTAATTTGTACTATTGATGAGTTAATCATTATAATTAAAAATGCACCACTGTAGGAGGGCAGAGGAGCCAAAATAGTACCTTATTGCATGTTCTGATAGGATGACAGACCAGAATGGGTCTACCATGCAACCCTGTGAGAGAGAAGAGTCAGGGTCACAAGGGGTAGATTCTGTTCCCAAGACAGAAAGTGAGGAAGTGCATTAAGTCACAAAAGATGGAGGAAGTGACCCATGGTGCCAGTCCTGGATCCTCAGCAGCTGGAGGAAAAGCAAAGCCTCATGCACAGGTGAGATGGGTTGTCCTGATGAAAACCAGCATACAGTCCAGCCACAGTTCTCACAAGCCTTAAACCCAGTTGTAGGATTTAGTGTGACAGTGACTCCTCTTGTGACAGGTCAGCATTGGAGAAGTCCACATTGCCACTGCCTGTAATCTCAGAGGACCACAGTCAGAGACCATCATGAGAGGGGAGCTGTTTCTCTTTTTAATGTGTGTGTGTGTGTGTGTGTATGTGTGTGTGTGTGTGTGCGTGTGTGTGTGTGTGCGCATGTATACACTATGTGTGAAATCCAGAGCACAAGGCTGTGTGTCATCCTCAGGAACACTATCTACCTTTTTTAATATACATATATATATATATATATATATATATATATTGTTTGTTTGTTTTTCAAGGTAGGGTCTCACTCTGGTCCAGGCTGACCTGGAATTCACTATGTAGTCTCAGGGTGGCCTTGAACTCACAGCGATCCTCCTACCTCTGTGTCCCAAGTACTGGGATTAAAGGCGTGCGCCACCATGCCTGGCAATATTTTTTTCATATCTTTATTTATTTATTTACTGGAGAGAGAGAGAGACAGAGACAGAGAGGCAGATAAGGACAGAGAGAATGGGTGCTCCAGGTCCTCAGCCACTATAAACAAACACCAGATGCATGTGCCACCTTGTGCATCTGACTTACATGGGTACTGGGGAATCAAACCTCCTGGGTCCTTTAGCTTTGCAGGCAAGCATCTTAACTGCTAAGCCATCTCTCCAGTCCCCATCCACCTTTTTTAAGACAGGGTCTGTCAACGGTCTGGAGCTCATCAATTAGGCTAGACTGGTTAACCAGGAGTCTCGGGGATCCACCTGTCTCCACCTCCCCAGCACTGGGATTTCAAGCACACAGCACCATGCCTGGTATTTTTCCATGGGTACTAGGGATCAAATTCAAGTCCTAATGCTTGTGAGGAAGTCACTTCACCTACTGACTGAGATGTCTCCCCAGACCCTGCAGGGCTATTATTTAAGAATGAGCTACTCTGGGGTTCTAAAAACAAGGACAATCACAAGTCAGGGAGCCTGGGGAAATCCTTCCACCACTGCTCTGAGGAATGTGGCCACATGAGAGAGTCATGGAGAAGCAGGTGGCCAGACAGAAACATGCTGAGAAGTTCAAGTGGCAGAAAGCTTGGGCTTTGAAGAGCACAGTAGTCGGGGGCCTGTCCTGTGTGGCAAGGAGAAGAACTCACTGCCTGGTGGAAACTACAGAGTCTGATAGTCCAGGGTCATTAGGCCGCTGGATTCTGGAACCACCTCTCTGCCACGTGCTATGCATGCTACAGCAGAACCGGGACTCGGGAGCTCAGGTGGAGTGGAATGTTCGATTCCCACAGCCTCCTCCTTCCCACAGGGTGTTCACTGCAAGGCGGGCTCTTCAAGCATGGAGACCAGCCCTCCATGCTCTGATTCCTTGACTTCCCAGCACACTCAGCAATGGACGCAGAGCCAGGAGAAGTCAAAGTTCTCAGGCCAAATAAGTCTGACATTCATTTGCAGTAGCAAAAAAAAAAAAAAAAAAAAAAAAAAAAAAGCCTGTCTCAAAGAAGGCAGAGCACAGAAACCTCAAAGTTGTCTTCTGAGCCCCACAGGTGTGCAGTGGCATGGACACACACACATGTCATGCCACGGCACACACACACAAAAAAAATTAAAACTGGGCTGGGGAGATGGCTTAGTGGTTAAGGTGCTTGCCTGCAAAGTCAAAGGACCTCGGTTCAATTTCCCAGTACCCACATAAGCCAGGTGGCGCATGTGTCTGGAGTTGTTTGCAGCAGCTGGAGGCCCTGGTGCACCCATTCTCTCTCTCCCTCTCTATCTATCTCTCTCTCTCTCTCTCCCTCCTTCTCTCAAATAAATAAATGAATAAAAATTTAAACTGAAGGGAAAAAGTTCAGGTCATCTTGGTCTCACAAAGGGGTCAAGGGACTATTCTGCTGCCTTCCCTGCCCCCATAACTCTATCACTTACTATAATTTGTCCAACTTTATTTGAGTGCTTTCTTCTATTTTGTAATCAGCTTTTCTTTATCTCTTGCTCTTTTCTTTTTTTTTTTTTTTTTTTTTTTTTTTTTCACTCTGTAGTCTCAGGGTGGCCCTCCTGCCTCTGCCTCCCGAGTGCTGGGTCCCTTGCACTTTTCTATCCCATTCTCAACATTCTTCTTCTTTCCTATTCTTTTTCTTTTCCTTTATTTAACCTTGTTTGATCTTTCTTTTTCCTTTCCATTCCCCTTCCAACATTTTATTCATTTCTTACTTTAATTTTGTTGTTTTTTGAGGCAGGGTCTCACTCTAGATCAAGCTGACCTAGAACTTACTCTGTAGCCTGGGCTGACCTCAAGCTCATGGCATTCCTCCTATCTCAACCTCCTCAGTGCTGGGATCAAAGGAGTGAACCACTATACCTAGCTTATTATTTTTAGGTTAATTAAATGTCATCTTTATACCTCAGTAACATTATTTTTTGCAATGTTCTTTTCTACAACATTTTTAAACAAGTATTAACACCAAGGCTCCTCAAATTATTCCATGATGGAAGGGAAGCAATGCTACCAAATTCACTCTACAAATCCAGTATTACCATGAGGCCAAAACCAGACAAGGACATAACCAAAACAAGAAACCTGTACAACAATATCCCTGACACAAAAAAATACATGTATAAGTTTTCAGTCAAATTCTTACAAATCTAACTTCACAGCACATTAAAAAGATCATGTACCATACAGTATGCATATTCATATTCACACATTGAAGTCATATTGGGCCACAAAGAAGAATGAAATTATGACAATCGCAGGAAAATAGATGAAATGAGAGATCATCATGTCAAGTGAAATAAGCCAGACTCAAAAACACAAACTTTGGGCTGGAGTGATGGCTTAGCGGTTAAGGCACTTGCCTGCAAAGGCAAAGGACCTCGGTTCAATTCCCCAGAACCCACGTAAGCCAGATGCACAAGGTGGCGCATACAGTGACATCTACAGAACAGAATAACACATACAACTACAATCACTAAATGAAAACTTGATCCTAGATGTATTTATAGTACACCACGCACACATTGTATGCTGAAAATTACACAATGATGAATCACAGATCTATTTTTTTTGCCTGTGTGTATATGTGTGTATGGTGTGGTGTACGCACGTGTATGTGCCCAGGCAGCACTCCATGTGCTCACTGCAGTGGGGGTACTCACCTGCAGTGGGGGTACTCACCTGCAGTGGCCAGAGTGGAGTATCAAGTGTCCCGTTTTATCGCTCTTCTCCTTGTTCTTATTTGAGCCAGAATCCTTTACTGATACTGCAGCCTGCTGTGTTTTGTGAGCCTGGGAAATTCCCTGGTCTTGGCTCCTCTTTGTAGGACTTGGCTTACAGAAACATGGGGCCATGCCCAGATGTTTAAGTGTGATCTATAGATTGACACTCAAGTGGTTTGAAGACCCCTCAGGCCTTCATGCTTATGCAGGAAACTCATTTAACCACTGAGCCATCTCTCCAGCTCTCAGGGCCCTAAATAAATGCAGACATGCTATATCCATTCATTCAAAAACATCAAACTGACTGGCATGGTGGTGCATGCCTTTAATCCCAGCACTTGGGAGGCAGAGGTGGGAGGATCGTCATGAGTTGCAGACCACCCTGAGAATACATAGAGTCCCAGGTCAGACTGGGCTAGAGTGAAACCTTACCTCAAAGAAGAAGGAGGAGGAGGAGGAGGAGGAGGAAAAGGAGAAGAATAAAAAGAAGGAAGGAAGGAAGGAAGGAAGGAAGGAAGGAAGGAAGGAAGGAAGGAAGGAAGGGAAAACATCAAACTAACAGAGAGCACAGTAGTTGCCAAGCACCCACAGATAGGTGGAAAGGAGTTGGGAGGGTGTTTCTCAAGGGCACACAATGGGACCATGTCGCTGTTTGGTATCTTGGTTGTATCAAGAACATTTTCTCAATATGGTATTGTCCTTTGCTTTTGAGACATAACTGGGCAAAGAGAATGAAGAGCTCATGTAATCTCTCTGCATTACTTCATGACTCCGTGTGAATCTACAATTATTTTAAAATGAAAATGTTCATTTTCTGAGTATGTGTGGTGAGGCGTGTGTGTATATACGTATGTGTGTGGTATACGCATGTGTGTGTACAGATGAGCACACCTGTGCGCATGTTTGTGGAGGCCAGAGGAGAACAGCAGGCAGCCTCCTCCATCGCTGTTCAGCTTTGTCTACTTGAGATGGAGACAATGAATCCAGAGCTTCTGTTTTCAGTCAGACTAGCTAACGAGCAAGCCCCAGTGATTCATTCTCCAGTCTCCACTCCCCGCTGGACTAGGGTTACAGGTGGTAGGCCAGTCATGCCCAACTTTTTGTTTTGTTTTGTTTTTTGTTTTTTCGAGGTAGGGTCTCCCTCTAGCCCAGGCCAACCTGGAATTCACTATGTCGTCTCAGGGTGGCCTCGAACTCACAGTGATCCTCTCACCTCTGCCTCCCAAGTGCTGGGATTCATGCCCAGCTTTTTATGTGGGGGCTGGGGAATTGAACTCAGGGCAAATCAGACCCTCTTGGTGTCTCATGTTTGTGTGGCAAGTCCTCTTACCTGCTAAGCCATCTCCTCAGCCCCAAACATTCATTTAAAAATCATGATGGCTATGAATTTTTTTTTTTTTTTTTGGTTTTTTGAGGTAGAGTCTCTCTCTATCCCAGGCTGACCTGAAATTCACTCTGCATTCTCAGGGTGGCCTCGAACTCATGGCAATCCTCCTACCTCTGCCTCCCGAGTGCTGAGATTAAAGGCATGAGCCACCATGCCCGGCTGCTATGAAATATTTTTAAAGACACATACGACCTATAACTGAACAACTCCAATCAGAGGCATCCTCCCAACAGGGTCAGTCCCCCTGTTCACAAATAGATATATCTTTATTTGCAAATCTTGAAAATAATCCCACTGTTCAAAAAGTAACAATAGCTGAACAAAGTTCGTATCTCCATGAGATGACATATGTGAGGTATTAGTTACTTTTTCATTACTGTGAAGAAGCAACCTAAGGAAGGAAAAGATTTACCTGGGCTTTTAGTTCCAAGGGAATAGATCTTACTATGTCAGGGAAGACATGGTGATGGGAGGAGATGGCTGAGCTGGTCACATTATAGCCAGAGTAACAGAGGGCAAACAAGAAGTGAGACTGGGCTAAAAAAAACCTCAAGTTCCGGGGCTGGAGGGATGGCTTAGCAATTAAGGCATTTGCTTGCAAAGCCAAAGGATCCAGGTTCGATTCCCTAGGACCCACATTAGCCAGATGCACACATGTCTGGAGTTCGTTTGCAGTGGCTGGAGGTCCTGACACGCCCATTCTCTCTCTCTCTCTCTCTCTCTCTCTCTTTTTCTCTCTCCCTCTTTCTCTGTCAAATAAAATAAAATAAAATATTTTTTTTAAAAAATCTCAAGTTCCACTGACAGTGATCCACTCGTTCCAGCAAGGCACTCCTAAAGACTCCCCAACTTTCCCAAACAGCTCCACCAATTGGGAACCAAGTGTTCAAACAAATGAACCTATGGGCAACATTTTACATTCAAACTACAACATGAGGCTTAAAAATATAAATCTAGAAGCTGGAGAGATGGATCAGTGAATTGAGCACTTGCAATACAAGTATGAGGCTAGGATTTGAATCCCCTGCACCTACATAAGTGCCAGGTAGGCTTAGACGCCCACAAGTAATCCTAGCTCTTGGGCAGCAGAGTCAAGTGGAATCCTGGACTAGTTGGAAAGCTGTACAGCTGAATTGGTGAGCCCTTGGGTTGCAGTGAGAGATCCTGCCTCAGGAAATAAGGTGGACAGTAATCAAGGAAGACACCTAATGTCGATCTCTGGTTTATACACACACACACACATGTACATCCACACACATGTGAACACACGTACATGCATGCACACCATAAAAATACACACAATTTTTCAAAGTTTTTAAACTTATTTATGGGGGGATTCTTATTTATGGGGGGTTCTTTTTTCAGTGCCAGGGTACCACAGTGTGCATGTGTAGATCAGAGGATGACTTTGAGATGTCTGTGCTCTAGCTTCTCTGACACAGGGTCTCTTGGCACTGCAAATGAACTGCCAGACTGCAAAGGGACATCAGACTAGCTGGCTTTTAAGCTCTGGATTCTCTTGGCTCTGCCTCCTTGTTTAGGTGCATTGGGATCACAGACGTACGCCCCACTTTGCTTTTGGCTTAACATGAATGCCAGGGAATGGAACCCAGGCTGGCAGGGTTAGCAAAACAAAGCCACTTCCTCAGCTGAATTCAAAAGGAAAGAAAGGAAGGAAGGAAGGAAGAGAAAGAAAAAGAAAGAAAGGAGGGAAGGAAGGAAGACGGAAGGAAGGAAGGAAGGAAAGAAGGAAAGAAGGAAGAAAACCTATTTGGGTACTTTTTGTACTTACTCTATAGACCAAGCATTCTAGGCAGAAGGAATGCAGCAGTGAATTAAAAACACAGCTGCAATAGTGACATGACTGCTATAGAGGAGTCCAGCTGCTTTCTGATTGGATTTGAGGCCTGCTCCATGAAGTAATTCATGCCTGATATTGAAAACCTAGTCAAAAGCCTGTGGCTTGGGAGGTCATAGGCCCTAGGAAGGAAGCTGTTGTGTGGCTCTGCTGGAGCTCATGTTCTAGAAGTAGGGGACATAAATACACAAGTGGATGAGTGAATTATGGTGCTAGTCATCCACACCTGGCCTCCAGATGCAGCATGTAGTAGAACCTGGGGCACTCACACTGTAGTCAGGGGCCTCTTGGAAGGGTTTACTTTCAAAATTCACTAACAGCCCCATACTAGAGGTCCCAGTGAATCTTGAAGACTTCTCAGCCCCGGCCCACTGCTCCGGGGAGGGAAGACAGGCTTCTTGCTTGCTGGCCCAGCCTGCCTTTCCCTACATGCTAACCTCTGCCCTCATGATGAACAACTCTGGCTCAGGTAACTCAGGAGATATCCTTCCATTTCTGGGCCATAGCCCATACCTCCTCCCACCAAGTCTGAACTGAGCCACGTGGAAGAGGTCCCAACCCCGATTTATTTCTTCCTTAGCTACCGTTGCGTAGCTCTGAGCTTTCTTTACACTTCTCTTCATACTTACATTGTCAATTGTTCAATATAAGAACACTCCTTGTCCAATCTACTATGTGACTCCCTCCTGATTGAACACTGACTCATGCAATTAAACATGACTTTTGAATATCATAAGTGCTATGGGACAAAACAAATGGCACAAGTAGAACAGTGACCAGGGGACAAGGCAGTATTTGTATTTTAGCTGGAGCCAGCCTCACCAAGGTGACATTTGAACACGGAATTAAGTATAATGGAGTCAATGAACCAAAAGCAAGTCAGATGGGAGGGGCAGGCTCCATGCGCTTGGAACAGGCTGGGGAGCAGAGGATACAAAGAAGGAAGGACCAGCTGTGGTGGGCTATGGACCATCATAAGAACACGTTTTCCTCTTGAGTGAAATGTGGAGAACTGGAGGGCTCTGACATAGTCAACAAGTGACTCATCTTTTTAAAGGTCCATACCAGTGGTGCCACCCTCTAAATATTTGTGTTTATGGGGCAGGAGAGATTGCCCAGTGGTTAAGGCACTTACCTGAAAGCCTAAGGGCCCTGAGTTCAATTCCCCAATACCCACATAAAGCCAGATACACAAGGTGACACATGCATCTGGAGTTCATTTGCAGTGGCCAGAGGCCCTGGTGCACCCATTCTGTCAAACACTCTCTCTCCATAAATTAATTAATTAAATACTTTTTAAAAACTATATCTGTTTATGCCCATAGATTAGTGTAGCTCTCAGTTTTGGTCAGAGAAGATTCTTTTTTCAGCGGGTGGCAATTACTAGGAAGACTCAAAGCTTATCAAAATGCTGAGAGTAAGTAACTGGGACATATCGCCCTTTCCAAAGCTCAAGGCACATTGCAGAAAAAAGGGTGGAAAGAATGGAAGAGCCAGAGAGTGGAAAGGAGTGTGTGGAACTGTGTCTTCTGGACATGACATGGCTGTTGCACTTATGACCTCACAGTTGCTGTGGTCACCTGCACATAAGTGAGCCTACCCATAATCCACCATGGATGGTGGAGGCACTCATGAGGCCCCCACCTCTCCCTGAAGAGTTACTGACAATTAATGGTTGCTGAGGGAGACATTCTCTTTCTGTAAAGGTTTAAATGAAGAATTGGGCTGGCTCATCCCATGGGCTGGTATCCCAGACTCAGGAAAAAGAAAAAAGCAATCTGAGCGCACTCATTCATATCCCTCTGCTTCATGACTATGGAAGCAATGTTACCAGCTGCCTCACACTCCTGCCACGATGCTTTCTCCACCACTGTAGACTACGCCCTCAAACTGTGAGCCAGGAGAACCCCTTCCTTCATTAATTTGCTTTTGTTAGGTATTTTATTTTATTTTATTTTATTTTTTTTTTTTTTTTTTTTTTTTTTTTTTTAGTTTTTCAAGGTAAGGTCTCACTGTAGTCCAGGCTGACCTGGAATTCACTATGTAGTCTCAGGGTGGCCTTGAACTCATGGCAATCCTCTTACCTCTGCCTCCCAAGTGCTGGGATTAAAGGCGTGCGCCACCACGCCCGGCCCTTTTTGTTAGGTATTTTAAATATTTTATTTATTTATTTGAGAGGGAGAGAGAGAGAAAGGGGGCACACAAGGGCCTCCAGACACTACAAACAAACTCCAGATGCGTGCACCCCCTTGTGCATCTGGCTTACGTGGGTCCTGGAGAGTCGAACCGGGATCTTTTGGCCTTGCAGCCAAATGCCTTAACCACTAAGCCATCTCTCCAGCCCTTGTTAGGTACTTTATCACCAACAAAAAAGGCAACTAACACAACAGGTGAACATAACATTACCGTGTAACCAATAATTCCAGTCCTAGCCACATACCACCAAGAAATGAAAACATGTTCACACAAAAACTTTCACATATGAATGTTCACATACCACAAAAAAGAAAAAACTCAAGGTTGAGGTGAGGGTTCAGTGGATACAGTGCTTGCTGCACATGCATGAGTACCTGATTTGAGATCCCCAGAACCCATGTGAAGCCAGAGACTATAGTGCTAGTGTCTGTAACCCCAGAATGCCTATGGCTAGAAGGGAAGTAAAGACAGGATAATGGCCCAGAAGCTTGCAGGCCAGCTATCCTGGTGAATGGAGACCAGTGAACAATGAGAGACCCTACATCAAACAAAGTAAAAACCAACACAAAGAACAAAGTTGTCCTCTGACTCCACACATGTGCCATCACACACTTGCACTACACACACACATACACACACACACACACGAAAGAACTTAAATGTCCACCAAAGGATGAATGGGTCAGCAAAATGTAGGTGGTATTGTTAATGGAATACTGTTCATTCCTAAAAGGGAATGGAATTGTGACATAAGCTATAAGATGAACCAGAAGACATCATGTTAAGAGAAAGAAGGCGGTCACAAAAGACCTCCCATTATATGTGATTTATGTGCAATGTCCATAATAATTGAATCCATGGAGACAGGAGGCAGATTCATAGCTACCAGGGCATGAGGAAGGTTAGAATGAGGACTGAGTGTCTATGGCATTAGGAATATGTTTAAGGGGTGGAAGTACTCTGGAATTAGACAGTGGGGATGGTAGTGCAGCCTGACTGAGATACTGTAAACCAGCTATATAACTGTAAACGGTGCCATTTGTTGTATGTAAGTAAAGCACGCTTAATTGCTTTCTCAGAGAGGCCTCCCCAGACCATACCGGCCAAGGATGCTGCCCGGCATCACATGCCCTTGCTGGATTCTGCTCAGTGAATGTCATCCCTTGGGGTCATCCTGATCCTTTACCTGCAAACTCATTGGTTGTCAACTAACTCCCACCCCCAAATTTCACAATCCTCATCCCAGAAACCTGTGAATGTGTGGCGTTCTATGTAGAGGGAACTTTGTACAGAGACAAGAGATCAACCTGAGTGGACTCATTGTTAGAACACAGAGATGGTGAGGACAGGAGAAGAGAGAAAGAGAAGCAAAGAAAAGAGGAGGAATGGAAATGAGAGAGATTATAGCAGTGACGTGGGATGATGAGATCTCATTCATAGAAACAACAGAAATGTGACCAAGGCTAGGCGTGGTGGCGCACGCTTTTAGTCCCAGCACTTGGGAGGCAGAGGTAAGAGGAACGCCATGAGTTCAAAGTCACCCTGAAACTACATAGTGAATTCCAGGTCAGCCTGGGCTAGAGTGAGGCCTTACTTAAAAAAAAAAAAAATGTTGCTCAAGCCAACATTGTGAACATGACAGGTCAGGCTCGTCACTGTGGCTGCAGCTTGTTGAGCCAGGGGCTCAGAGAGGTGATCGGGCTGCAACAGGCTTGTGCTGAGCTAAGTGTGCCTTGGGATTCCACGGTATTTGATTCCATGGTATTTGGAGGGACGGTCTCAGATAGGCTCAGTAGCTTTTGCATGGACATGGGTGTGGACAGGGGAAAATATAACGGTCTGTATAAGAACTGGACACTGGGGCTGGGGAGATGGCTCAGTGGGTAAAGGTGCTTGCTTGCAAAGCCTGATAGCCTGGGTTCCATTCCCACAGTACCCATGTAAAGCCAGGTGTACAAAGTGGTGTAATGCTTCTGGATTTCTTTTGCATCTAGCATGGAGCTAAGCTTTCTTAGTGCAAGGTTAGGAGAGTCTTCCTTCTCAGTTTCAGCATGTTTTCCCTCTTTTTCATTATCCTACTAGATAACTAACAATCATCCAAGTTGGGACTATCCAGGGCATTCGTTGCTCCTGAACTCAGTGTGCTTCTTAAGTTCAGTGGCACATGCAGTGGATTTCCAGTGAATGTTGGTGACTTCCCAGCCCAGCCCACCTGCAGTTGGAAGGAAAGACAAGCTTCCTGCTGATATAGCCCACTTGCTTTTCAGTACATGCCAGACTCTGCCCTGGCCATGACCAGCTGTGTCTCAGGCAACCCAGGAAGTGTCCCTCCATCCCTGAGCTTGTCCCACCATGTCTCAAACCAGCTTGTAGAGGGGAAATCCCATCTCCAAATCATCGCCTGTAGTCCTGAGAAATTCTTTATAATTCTCTTTACCCTTGTATTGTTAACTGTTCATTACATAAACTCTCCCTGCTCAATCTATTGTGTGGTTCCGTCTTCTGATTGGACACTGATGAATATAATTATATATTATTTTTAAAGAACACAAGTGCCATGGAAGAAAAAAAACGGGCACAAGTTAAATAGCAATCAAGGGAAGAAGGTGATGTTTGTATTGGTCCAAGTCAATTACCACCAAGGTGACACTTGTACCCAGAATTGAAAATAGTGAAAGGAATTGACACAAGAAAAAAACAGGATCTTTCAGCATAGAAACAACAGAAATGAAGGGCTGGAAAGATGGCTCAGCGGTTAAGGTGCTTGCTTCCAAAGCCTGAGGATCCAAGTTCAATTCCCCAGTACCCATGTAAAACCAGATGCACAAGGTTGTACATGCATCTAGAGTCCATTTGCAGTGGATAGAGGCCCTGGCATACCCATTCTCTCTCTCAAATAAATAAACAAAATATTTTAAAAAGAAATAGAGGCTGAAGAGATAGCTCTACAAAAATTAAGGCGCTTGCCACCAAAGCCTAACAACTTGGGTTCAATTCCTCAGGACCCACATAAAGCCAGATACACAAAGTGGCGCACACATCTGGAGTTGCTTTGCGGTGCCTAGAGGCCCATTCTGTCCCTCTCTCTCCCTCCCTCTCTCTCTCTCTCTCTCTCCTTGCAAATAAATAAATTAAATATTAAAAAGTAAAAAATAAAAAGAGGGCTGGAGGGATGGCTTAGCAGTTAAGGCATTTGCCTGCAAAGCCAAAGGACCCAGGTTTGATTTCCCAGGACCCAGGTTTGATTCCCCAGAACCCATGTTAGCCAGATGCACAAGGGGCACACGCATCTGGAGTTTGTTTGCAGTGGCTGGAGGTCCCGGCACACCCATTCTCTCTCTCTCTCTCTCTCTCTCTCTCTCTCTCTTTCTCTGTCAAATAAATAAATAAAAATAAAATAAATTTAAAAAACAAAAATAAATGATACCAAGTCAAATGTTCCAGACTAGTCTGTCAAAGCTTTATTGGGACTTTAGTCAAGAAGCAGAAGGAAGTTAGTGCCACCCAAGGAAGTGGTCAGCCTTCATCGGTCTTATGAAGTTCAGTAATCCCCCACGGCTCACAGGTATCTTCAATTTCCATTTCCTTGTGCTTGTCTTGAAGGATTAAATGTTTTTATTTGCTTAAATTTCTAGACAGGTCTGTATTGTACAAGGAGCATACCTCCTTGTTCCCCCTCCTCTCCTTTTTCTCACTCCTCCTCCCACTTGTCCCCTTTGTTCTCCTAGATAACTTCACTTTCATCCTCAATTCATAGACACATACAGCATTTTATGGGATGATATAAAACCTAGGAACCTCACATGGGAGAAAGTATGCAATATTTATCTTTTTTAAAATATTTTATTTAGGGGCTGGAGAGATGGCTTATTGGTTAAGCGCTTGCCTGTGAAGCCTAAGGACCCCAGTTCAAGGCTTGACTCCCCAGGACCCACGTTAGCCAGATGCACAAGGGGGTGCACATGTCTGAAGTTCATTTGCAGTGGCTGGAGGCCCTGGCATACCCTTTCTCTCTGTCTCTCTCTCTCTTTCTCTGTCAAATAAATAAATAAAAATAAACATTTTATTTATTTGCAAGTAGAGAGAGACAGAGAAAGGAGAGACATGGAGAGGATGGGCATGCCAGGGTATCTAACTACTGCAAATGAACTTCAGATGCATGCACCACTTGCTTTACATGTATACTTGGAAATCGAACCTAGCCCATTTGGCTTTGCAGGCAAACATCTTAACCCCTAAGTCATCTCTCCAGCCCCAATATTTATCTTTCTGAGCTTGGCTTAATTCATTGAGCATGGTTCTTTCTAGTTGCATCCATTTTCCCACAAATGACATGACTTTATTTTTTTTTATGGCTAAAAAAAAAATATCCCATGGTGTATACATATTACACTTTACCTTTTAAATATATTTTTATTATTTATTTATTTATGAGAGAAAGAGATGAGAGAATGAATGGATGCACCAGGGTCTCTAGCCACTGCAAACGAACTCCAGACACAGGCACCACCTTGTGCATCTGGTCTATGTGGGTCCTAGGGAATCAAACCTTGGTCCTTAGACTTCACAGGCAAGTGCCTTAACCACTTAGCCATCCCTTCATCCCCATACTATACTTGTCTTATCTATTCCTCCTCTGTCGTTGGACACCTAGTTCCATAGTTCCATAACTTAGTTAGTTCCATAACTAGCCGTTGTAAATAGTGCTGCAATAAACATGGATGTGCAAGCATATCTGTGGTACATCGATCAGAGTCATCAGGTAAGACTCAGAAATGATGAAGCTGGGTTTTCATGCTTTCAGAAACCTCAACGCTGGTTTCTAAAGAGGCTGAAAACTACATCCATGCCTTGAGGTGCGCAGCTCAGGGTGGTCAGCTCAGCCCAGGAACTGCTAAGTTCCTCCTGTTGCTGGCATCAGTGTCTTATGTAAAGATTCTGAACTTAGGCTTGGGAGCCTTATGGTAGAGTCAAAGGACCTTCTGCCCTTAAACAGCTGAAAAAAGGACAGGGGCTGGCTAGAAGAAACATACCACCTCCAGATGGCAATACGCCAAGTTTACCTGCTTGATACCTCATGATCAGTCTGTCTGTGAATGATCTGACCAAGTGATCTGACCCAAAGGCAAATGAACCGATACAAAGACAGAGATTCCAATGTCTTTTATTCCACTGTAGTCCTCATCAGACATCTGTAGACCCAAGTGAAGAGTCCATGCTTTTCTGTTTTGTTTTGGTTTTTGGTTTAACTAGCTGGTGAGCACTTTCTACTTCTTCCCTGCTGCTATGGAGATGTGACACCTGTCTGTCTGCTCTCACCGTGCTCCCCCACCACTAGGATGAAACTTACCCTCAAAATAATAAGTCCAAAAAGAACAAGAACAAAAAAAAAAAAAAACCACCATGTCTGGACATAGACATGGTGGTGCACACCTTGAATCACAGCACTCAGGAGTCTGAGGTGGTAGGATCACTTTGAGTTCAAGGCCAGCCTGAGACTACATAGTGAATTCCAGGTCAGCCTGGGCTAGAGTGAAACCCTACGTCAAAAAAAAAAAAAAAAAAACTAAACTAAAAACTAAAAGCCAAAATAGATACTTTCCTTCCATAAGCTGCTTCTAGTAAGTTGTTTTGTGCCAGCAATGAGAAGGGCTGGTATTACCCATCTGTAATGCCAGAGCTGGAGACAGGAGGATCACCAGGGCTCACTGGATAATTAGTCTAGCTCAATCAGTAAAATCTAGATTCATTGTGAGACCCTGTCTCAAAGAATAAGGTGGACAGCAACTGAGGAAGACACTGGTATCAACCTCTAGCCACACATCACACACATGCAAAATCACACAAAAAAAAGCCAGATTCAGTAAAACAACAAGTCCATATTTTCTCTCATGTGTGGAACACACACACACACACGCATGCATGCATGTATGCATACATACACACACATACAACATGAAAATAGGAGCTGAAGTATTTGGAAAGAATGAACAGGACAAGTGGACGTGACGGGGGACAAGAAAGGGTGATGGAGCTAAATATGGTCAAAGCATGTGACATACCTGAATGAAAATATCATTGTGAAAGCTATTTCTCTGTACAATGAATATATATATATATATATACTAATAATAACATATATTTAAAATAGAGTGGGACTGGAGAGATGGCTTAGTGGTTAAGTGCTTGCCTGTGAAGCCTAAGGACCCTGGTTGGAGGCTCGATTCCCCAGGACCCACGTCAGCCAGATGCACAAGGGGGCGCACGTGTCTGGAGTTCGTTTGCAGTGGCTGGAGGCCCTGGCGCGCCCATTCTCTCTCTCTCTCTCTCTCTCTCTCTCTCTGCCTCTCCCTCTTTCTCTGTCTGTCTCTCTCAAATAAATAAATAAACAAACAATTTGTTGTTAATAGAATGAAGCACTGATCCATGCGCAGCATTGTTTAAACCCGGTCTAATCGTGTATAGCACTTTTAGAACCTCCCTCTCCCAGCCTGCCCTATGGACATGCTCACCTGGATCGCCTCCATCTCCCTCTTCCAGTGAGCATGACCACTGTGGCTGGAACCCACAGCTCTCACAAGAAGGCCAAAGTGGGGCTGGAGGGATGGCTTCGCGGTTAAGGCATTTGCCTGCAAAGCCAAAAGACCCAGGTTCGATTCCCCAGGACCCACGTTAGCCAGATGCACAAGGAGACACATGCATCTGGAGTTCATTTAAAGTGACTGGAGGCCCTGGCACACCCATTCTCTCACTCTCACTCTTTCTCTGTCAAATAAATAAATAATGTCTTTTTTTAAATTTTTTGTTTATTTTTATTTATTTAGTTGAGAGGAACAGACAGAGAGAGAGGCAGATACAGAGAGAGAGAATGGGCACGCCAGGGCCTCCAGCCACTGCAAACGAACTCCAGATGCGTGCGCCCCCTTGTGCATCTGGCTAACGTGGGTCCTGGGGAGTGGAGCCTCGAACCGGGGTCCTTAGGCTTCACAGGCAAGCGCTTAACCGCTAAGCCATCTCTCCAGCCCAATAATATCTTTTTTAAAAGATCCATAAAAGAAGGGCCAGGTGCCACCTTTTCACTGCCCATAATTCCAGTCAAGGAGGCTTCCCTCAGGAACCTCATTACAATTCAATCCCATGCTGTCCTGAGGCATTTCTGAGCCCCTGGTTCAATAGGGCTGGGCCAGATTGGGCCAGCCGATCTTCACTGAGACAGCAGGAAGAATGCAGAATCTTTTAAAAGTAAGGGGACTGGGTCTGGAGAAATTGCTTAGTAGTTAGGGCGCTTGCCTACTGAAGCCTAAGGACCCATGTTCGACTCTCCAGATCCCACATAAGCCAGATGCAAGGTGATGCAAGCACACAGGGTTGCACATGTGCACTAGGTGGCGCACGCATCTGGAGTTCGATGGTGGTGGCTGGAGGCCCTAGCACGCCGGTTCCCTCTCATAAAAAAGGGTCTGTTGGACTTGCCTCAAAAAATAAAAATTAAAGTAAGAGGTCTGAATGCTGAAGGAACGCTCTGTTCTTCAAAGTCTACGAGAAAGTGCCTTTGACCACTGAGCCCTCTTTCCAGCCCCCAGGGCCACAGGGCCCTGGACCCCCTCCACCCGTCCAGCTTGTTCTGCTGCCCTGTGGCCCTATATGAACAGCATACTACCTGTGTAGAGAGCTGTGAGTGTAACCAAAGTCCTTCCTTCCTGATCAAGATTCCTATGAGTTTTCCCACACCTTGAAAAATGAAGCCTGGGGGCTAGAGATGGCTCAGTGGTTAAAGGCACTTTCTTTTAAAGCCTGTCTACCTGGGCTCAATCCCCAGTTCCCACGTAAAGCCAGGTGCACAAAGTGGTGCATGCATCTGTAGTTTGTTGGCAGTGGCTAGAGGCCCTGGTTTGCCCATTCTCTCTCCCTCTCTCTTTCTCTCTTCTTGCAAATAAATAAAAATTTTATTTTAAAAAATGAAGTGTGGGGCTTGAGAGATGGCTTAATGGTTAAAGGCTTTTGCATGAAAAGTTTGCTGGAAAAAAATTATAAATTTTTAAAAAGAAAAAAAACAGGGCTGGAGAGATGGCTTAGCGGTTAAGCACTTGCCTGTGAAGCCTAAGGACCCCGGTTCGAGGCTCGACTCCCCAGGACCCACGTCAGCCAGATGCACAAGGGGGCGCACGTGTCTGGAGTTCGTTTGCAGTGGTTGGAGGCCCTGGCGCGCCCATTCTCTCTCCCTCTCTCTATCTGCCTCTTTCTCTGTCTGTCACTCTCAAATAAATAAATACAAATAACAAAAAAAGAATTAAAAAAAAAAACAGCCGGGTGTGGTGGCGCATGTCTTTAATCCTAGCACTTGGGAGGCACAGGTAGGATTGCCGAGAGTTCAAGGCCACCCTGAGACTACCTAGTGAATTCCAGGTCAGCCTGAGCTAGAGTGAAACCCTACCTCAAAAAACTTAAAACAGTAAATAAATAAAAGGTCTGCTGGCTCAGGTACAATTCCCTAGTAACCATGTAAATCTAGGTGCACATAGGGTGTGTGCATCTGGAGTTTATTTGGCACCCCCATTCTCTCTCATAAATAAATATTTTTAAAAGCCTGACTCAAGGAACATTGTGGAAGAGATGATGGAAAGAATGTAGGAGCCAGGGGAGGGTAGGAATGCTTAGGAATGCTGTTTTCCAGACATAAAGTGGCCGTTACATTCATGACTTTTCTGCAGCTGTCATTACCTACAGAGGATCTGCACGATATTGAATCCTTCCACATTCTGTCATGGATGGTGAAAGAGGGGGAAAAAAGATATCAACATGGAAGGACCAGTTGGAAAGAAGAAGGGGTTCACCAAGCAGGATAGGGAAGAAGGGACAAAAGAATTTTATAGAAGAGGATCATGATCAAAATACATGATATATATGTATGAAAACTGTCAATCAGGAACTTTTAAAATAAATTTTATTTATGTAATCTCACACAGATGTGCACCATGGCCTCTTGCTGCTGCAAACAAACACCAGATGAATGTGACACTTTTTACATCTGTCTTGT
Source organism: Dipus sagitta (assembly GCA_036346955.1). NCBI lineage: Eukaryota > Metazoa > Chordata > Mammalia > Rodentia > Dipodidae > Dipus > Dipus sagitta. Next base: position 147,576,897 of record CM070770.1, on the reverse strand, counting down.
GTGGGTGGCTTGGGAATTGAGCCCCAGCTGTGGTGATTTTGTTCAGGTGTTGCCCATAAACTTAGGTGTTCTGAATGCTAGGTTCCCAGCTGATGGAGATTGGGCAATTAACGCCTCCTGGAGGCAGTGTATTGTTGGGGGTGGGCTTATGGGTGTTATAGCCAGTTTCCCCTTGCCAGTGTTTGGTACACTCTCTTGTTCCTGTTGTCCACTTATGTGGGCCAGGAGGTGATGTCCACCCTCTGCTCATGTCATCATTGTCACCTGCCATCATGGAGCTTCCCCTTGAGCCTGTAAGCCAAAGTAGACCTTTTTTTTTATTTTTCCTACAAGCTGCTCTTGGTCGGGTGTTTTCTGCCAGAAATGAGAACCTGACTGCAACACCAGCCATCAGGCTTTGCAATCAAGTGCCTTTAATCACTGAGCCATCTTCCTAGTCTCAATAAAAATGTTTTCAAAAAATCAGCCAGGTGTGGTGGTGCATGCTTTTAATCCCAGCACTCGGGAGGCAGAGGTAGGAGGATCGCTGTGAGTTCGAGGCCACCCTGAGACTACATAGTGAATTCCAGGTCAGCCTGAGCTAGAGTGAGACCCTACCTCAAAAAAAAAAAAAAAAAAAAAAAAATCCAGGAAAAGTCAGCCAGGCGTGGTGGTGCATGCTTTTAATCTCAGCACTCCGGAGGCAGAGGTAGGAGGATCACCGTGAGTTCAAGGCCACCCTGAGACTACATATTGAATTCCAGGTCAGCCCGGGCTAGAGACCCTACCTTGAAAAACCAAAAAAAAAAAAAAAAAAAATTAAACCTGGAGGGCAAGCAACATGGCTCAGTGGGTAAAGTGAAAACATGATAAACTTGAACACACAAAAGTCAGGTGTGGTGGCATGTGCCTATAACCCCAGTGCATGCTGGGAAGGTGGAGACATGTGGCTCCTGTCTAGCTAGTCAGGAAGCTTCAGGTCCAGTGATAGATACTACCTTAAAGATTAAGGTGAGCAGGCCATGGTGGCTCATTCCTTTAATCCCAGCACTTGCGAGGCAGAGGTAAGAGAATCTCCATGAATTCAAGGCCACCCTGAGACTACATAGTGAATTCCAGGTCAACCTGGGCTAGAGTGAAACCCTACCTTGAAAAACCAAAAAAAACAAAAGATTAAGGTGGACAGTGATTGAGAGAGACATCTAACATTGACCCCAGGCCTCCACACCAACATGCACGTATGACCATGCGCACACATGTATACCACACACATATACACAAAGTGAAGCTTGGGCCCATGAGATCCCATGTGGTGCACGTGCTCAAGAGACACTGGGCAGCTGAGCTGGCACAGAAGCATGGTACTGGGTGTAGACACTGAGTACGGTCCTCTCTAGGCACAGAGACTTGAGTCTGAAGTGAAGATGGCAGGGTTGCGACTTCTGGTTCCGCTGCAGTTCTTGCCTTACTCACTCTGCGCACCAGAACTCTCCAGTCAACTCACAGGGAACTGCAGACCCAGAAAGAGAGAAGGCGGTGGAAGGGGTGGGCGTCCGTGTGTCCACCATCTTACAGGGATATCTTGAACCAAAGGGAAGAAGAAATACAGGAAAATCCAGTCTGATTACCAACATGGACAGGCCTGATGATCTTTGCTGACTGCCCCATTCTACTCGCCACAAATGACTTGAAGATTCTTAGAGCCCTTAGGTTCGGATCCAGGGTACTGCCTGCAGGTTAGTTGGGGTGCGGGGTAGTAAGAAGTCAGGGCCCCTAAACTCGCATGGGAGTGGGGAGAAGAGCCTCAATCCAGGCCTAAAATTGATAGCTTCCCCCACCCACACCCCGCCCGACCTCCAGGAGTCTCCAGTCACAGAGATGACTGAAGCCTGCTGTTCCCAGGGGTGCCCAGGGACGGGCCTCCGCAGCGCAAATCTGAGAAGAAGGCCAGTCAGGCAGGAGCTATCAGGTGGGAATCATTTTGCTCTTATTTGGGACATGAGACATTAGAGTGAATGAGCCAGCTCATAAGACTGAAGCCTCATAGCCAATGGGTTTCCTGAAACACAAGGTTCCACACATGGCTCTCCACAGGGAACCTGTATAGTCTTCCCTACCTCCAACCACAGAGCCACAGCCATGAGAACACACACACACACACACACACACACACACACACACACACTTTCTGATACATAATACCAGCAGCCAACCTCAGGTTCTTTAAGTCTGTGGCCAGAATCCCATTGCTCAGGCACCCAGGGCCTGGAGACTAGAGCTGCCAAGAGATGCCAAGAATGGCACCAGAGGTTCCCCGTGACAGGCTCAGAAGGCTATGTTTGGTCAGGGAGGCACCATAAGGGGCAAAGGGCACAGCTTGACAGAACACCATGTCCCTAGCTGTGTGGTCCAGGTGGCCCCTGCAGGCAGGAAGCTAGGCAGCTGCAGAGCTCACAGTCAGTGTTCAGAGCAGGCTGGTACCTGTTCACTCCATACCATCTCCCATGACCAGTCCCTGCCCTGAGTCTCCAAACGTTTCTCTGAAGACATCTCCCAGATCACTCTGTGATCTAGGGAGCAAGCCTGCCCTTGCTCTCCCCTAGGCTCCTTGCTGACCGTGGAACCCAGTGAACTCTTGAAGGAGCCCAAGGCTCTGTCAGTTACACAAGCAGCCTGGCAAATTGCCAAGATGACACAAGCGAACCCCGTATTTTACACGGGGTGAGGTCAGAAAGCAGCGTACTGTGAGGCTTGGGGTTAGACAGCGCAGGAGCAGTGAGGGTACTCACGTGAGGTTCATCCTGAACTCCAGCTCATTGAAGTCATTTCTCTCTAAAAGCAACGGTCACTCTACCTCCATTCAGGAATAGGCTCATCTCCCGCCCAACAGTTTACGTACCACGTGCCTAAAAGTTGGGTGGGGAAGCCGTCCCTGAGCAGAGCAGTGGCATCAGGGGGAAGTAGGGAAACGGGTGCCAGGCTAGACCTGCAGCAGGAGCAGCGGCAGAAGGGGCTTGGGCCAGGTCTCAGGACAGAGTCAGGATGGGTCTGAGACAGCAAGACATCAGGAGTCCTGGGCACGGTGGGTCCCTCTCCATCATTAGCAGGCAGTTAGGCAGGCCAGAGCCTCTTGAGAGACACATCCTAGGAGGGACTCTGACCATGGGCCTAGCACATGTGTCCAGGGAGTGCTGCTGAGAAATGTCACCTGGGGGATTAGGAGGCCTTTATGTTTACAGGGATGAGACAGGACAGGGGCCAGAGTGGACACAGCTGGGTAGGTGATCAGTTAAAGGTAGATGACAAGACTGTCTGTGGTGGTTTGAATAGACGGCCCCCAACATATTCAGTTTTTAATTCGTTTGTAGTTTGCATCTGCAGCCACCTGGATGGAGACAGTGTCACTGGGCAGATCTTAGGATGTGGCGGTGGGTTTCAGATTTCAATCTAAAGATATGCAAAGAGTGCCTAGTGGGAGTTCCTGAAGTGTGCTGTGTTGTGTGGCTTTTGGCTGGTGCTTCTTTGCTCCTGTGAAGGCAGGCCAGCTTCTTCTACCATTTATGGAACTTCCCCTGGATCTGTAGCTTCAATAAATATCCCTTCCTCCATAACTGTGCCTGGTCTGGAAGTTCATCTCAGCGAACCTGACGCTGTCTGCTACACTGTCTTCCAATTGAATATGGACCACTTCACTTTGTTTTTAATTATTTAATTATTTATTTATTTATTTGAGAGAATCAGAGAGAAAGAGGCAGAGAGAGAGAGAGAAAGAGAGAGAGAGAGAGAGAGAGAATGTGCGTGCCAGGGCCTCTAGCCACTGCAAACGAATTCCAGACACATGCACCACCTTGTGCATCTGGCTTACATGGGTCCTGGGGAATCCAACCGAGGTTGTTTGGCTTTGCAGGCAAACGCCTTAACTGCTAAGCCATCTCTCCAGCCTGCTTCATTATTTTTACAATCACATTACTAAAGTGTGACCAGCTGGGAGAGTCTAGTCCCTGCCTTCTTCCTCAGATAGTCTTGGTCCATCTAAGGACTGGACTCATCAGGTTTCTTCTGAAACCAAATGGCAGCCAGTGCTGGCCTTGACAGGCCATGAACACATGATGCTGCTCCAGCCTCAGCACAAGCTCCCATCTTGTATTGACTCCCTGGATCTACATGCCCCTTACTTCATTGGTTCCCCATGACTGGTCCCTTAGGGCCAGGGATAGAGCCTGCGATAGTTGATCCCAGTCCCTTTGTGACATGGAATATCTACAAAAGACCTGTGATCCCAAAGCCTCTCAGTGGCCAAGAGCATGACCAAATGCTGACCAGTTTCCTGACAGGGAAGAGGAGGAATTATAGTCACCACAGAGAGCCTGGGGGTCAGAGTGGATGAGCCAAGGAGCTTGACTTGTTGCCAGAGGAAGTCAGGGTACTTGGACACCAGCATAAAACCCCCTACTCCCTGTGTGAGGCAGAAGGATAGCTCACATGATAGGGACATCAAAAATCATGGAAGTGGGATGGAAAGATGACTTCATGGCTAAAGGTGCTTGCTTGTGAAGCCTGATAGCCTGGGTTCAGTTCCCCAGTACCACGTAAAGACAGACATGCAAAGTGACACATGTACCTGGAGGTCATTTGCCAAACTCATCAAAGGCCAGGCGTGGGGGCCTTTAATCCCAGCACTTGGGAGGCAGAAGTAGGAGGATCACTATGCATTCAAGGCCATCCTGAGACTACATAGTGAATTCCATCCAGGTCAGTCTGGGATACAGCAAAATCCTACCTTGAAAAACCAAAGGAGGAAAAGAACTCATCAAAGAATATGTAACTGGTGAGTAATCAGCCCAAAATGGGAATCTACACCACTCCTTCAGAGGCTCTGGGAATACTGTGGAAGAGAAGGGGAGAACGAACAGCTAGAGAATGGTGAGTGAGAGTCAAGTGAACGGAGATGAATGCTGTCTCCTGGACAACCCATGGTCATCGTGCTATGACCTCATGGCAGCTGTCCTTAACTGCACAAAATCTGTGCAGCTTTGGAACCCTCAACATTCCAGCAGGGATGGTACAGTGTCCCACGAGGCCCCCACCTATCCCAGAGGAGCTATTGGCAGTTAAGGGTTGCTAGAGGAAGTGGAAATGTTTTCTTCAGTGTTAGCCATTGGTAAATAACACTGCACCCTCGCTCATGCAAATAATCCCAATCAAACTCAGTAGATTGAAAAATGACTACAGCCACACATGGTGGCACACACCTTTAATCCCAGCACTTGGGAGGCAGAGGTAGGAGGATTGCTACAAGTTCAAGGCCACCTGAGACTACATGGTAAATTCCAGGTCACCCTGAGCTACAGTGAGACCCTACCTCAAAAAATAAAAAATAAAAACTAGAACTGGAGAGATGGCTTAGCAGTTAAGGTGCTTGCCTGCAAAGCCTAAGGATCCATGTTCGATCTCCAGATCCCACACAAGCCAGACACTCAAGGGTGAGGCAAGCGCAAGGTCGCACATGCCCACTGCATGGCACAAGCATCTGGAGTTCAATTTCAGTGGCTGAGGCCCTGCCACACCAATTCTCTCTCCTCTCCCTCTGTCTCTCTCTCTCTCTCTCAAATAAAATAAATAAACACTAGCAGAAGTAGAAAAGGGACTAGTTGAGAAGAAGGAATTTACCAGGAAGGGGAGCAGGACAAGAGAAGAAAATAAGGGTGAATATGATCAAAATATAATATACATGCATTATAAAAAATTATCCACAAAGTAAAATACACTTTTTAAAAAGATCTGGGAAGCTACAACCAGGCACATTTATCCATCCATGGCAAGGCCTAGGATATTGCCATAAAATATATCACAATATTATAAAGTAAAAAACTCTTACAAAATCCATGGTTTTACATTAGGTCATCATGCCTTTTGTTGCGAAATTAAAATTCTGAATAGAATAACGTTAAAGAAGGAAAAGAAGGGATCTGTCACCCATGAGCGGAGCCGGAGGAAGCAGATCTGTGGCTCAGTGTTGAGCAGACCACACCCAGGGACAATGTGGTAAGGTCTCCCTAAGCAACCTCTCATCCTCTGGGTGTCCCCAGTGAGAAAAAAGACATGGTGGTGGCCCTTGGATGGATGCCCATGTCCCACTCTCACCCCAACAGAGCCCACAGAGGACATAAGACAGCAGATCTCCTCAACACCTACTTGAGCTTCCCTCCCCCTTCCCACCTCCAGTCCTCCCTGGGGCTGTCGCCGGCTCAGCAAAGGCACCATAGCTCCAGCCACAGGCAGCAGGCTCAGCCCCACAGTGAGCAGAAGCAGTCACAGGATCCCCAGGTCAGCTCTGTGCTCATGACTGTTGATGCATAGCTCTGGAAGCCGAACCCTGCCTTCTCTCTCTCTCTCTCTCTGTCTCTCTGTCTCTCTGTCTCTCTGTCTATCTCTCTCTCTCTCTCTCACACACACACACACACACACAAAGTTCCCTCCTTGCACTGTCCTGGTGGTTGCAGTTTGGTTTGGATGGATGTGAATGGAGAACACTCATTTGTGAATGAGCCTCCTGATTGGCTTTGACACTTCCGAGGAAGCTTGTCCAAGGGAGAATGTTATCACAGTGGGCAGTGCCTCACCCAGGAATCTGGAGCCAGGAGCGTGACAACAAGGACTCCTTGTGTTCCTGCCCTCCTCAGGACCCAGCATCAGCCCTGGACCTGTGAGATACCCTAGAGCCATGTGCCCATGCTCAGGCCCCACTTCCTACCTTGAGTGAAGTCTCCACATCTCCCCCTTCTTCCTGAGGCCTGGTAGAAAAACAGGCAGAAGTGAAGGGACAAGGAGAGGTAAGGAGCCTTCACTCTGTGGATCTGGTCTGAGTGCACAAGGCCCTAATTCCTTTCTGAGAAGATCTCACAAACAAGATTGACATCCATATTTATAGCCAATGCCTGGGTCTTGACCTCCTTAAACTATACAGTAAGAATTACTCTGATTGGGTGTGGGTGTGGGTGGGGGGGTGTTTTGCCCCAGACTCTCACCTGCAGCAGAAGTCTCTCTTACAGTAGTCTCTGCTCCCATTTGGCAGACTAGGATTAGAGGCACACGTGACCACACTCTACTGTTCTTGTAGGATCTGGAGATTCAAACTCGGGTGGTCTTAGAACACCTCGGACCCTCTGCTTGCCTTCCAGATTTGTTGACATAAAGACATTTCTCTTTGAGGTACGATCAAGTTGCTCCTATCCTGCAGTAAGGTCTAAGAAGGTCCTCCTATTTTTTGGATAACTACTCCCACACACGAGTCTGATCCCAGATCTGAGCAAGACCCTGTGCAGTGTCCACGTTTTGACAGTGTCTTGATACTTGTTGGATACCTGAACTTCCTCCCACTGCCCCAAGAAAGAGCTCCGTTCTCAGTGTAGACGGCAAGGGTTCTGTTTACTAACGAGGGTGGAGGCTTTCATGTGATGGAAAAGGGAGGAAAGGCATTTTCCTAGGCAAAAAGAAAACCTGGTGTCACATAACCTAGAGAGCAGGCACCTCTCTAAAATAGAGGGACAGTGTTAAATAGGCCTTTTGTCCACAAATCCAATAGAGACCTCATGGAATAGGGTAGCTTGGCTTATAAACAAGAAATGCAAATGCTGCCTGAGGAGCCAGGTGAAGCCAGCTGGTTTGACAAGTGTAAAAACTTCCCTGAGAAGCCAGTCCGAACAACGAGGTCCCTAACTCCAAGCTTGGTCCTGTAGGGTTAATCCTTGTGCTGACAAGTTGACCTCACCAAGGGAAAGATTCATGGTTCTTTTGGCTGGGTCCAGCTGTCCCGTCTTTGTAAGGATAGGGTACCTCTCTTAAAAGGATCTGAATGGAGTTAAGGTCCTAGTAAGAGGAAAAATACTGCCCTTAGGGGACAGAGACTTAGCTCAGAGAGTAAAGCACCTGCCTGTAGGATGAGGAACTGGGTTCAATCCCAGAGCTCATGTAAATGCTGTGTGGTGGCACACATCCCCAGAGCTGGGGAGGAGGAGACAGAAGAGTCCCTGGAGCTCACTGTCTAGCCTAATCAGTGAGTTCCATGCCCGTTTCAAAGGAGATGGATAATGTTTCTAAGGATGACACCTTAGGTTGTCCTCTGGCCTCGAAACACACACACTCATGGACACATGCATCCTGCACACACATGAATACACACACACTCATGGAGGCATGCAACCCGCACACATGTGAATACACACACACACACACACACACACACACTCATGGATGCATGCATCCCACACACACATGAATACACACACACACACGCTCATGGAGGCATGCATCCCACACACACACATGAATACATACACACATATGCATGTATACCACAGACACGTGTGCAAAAAAATTTTTAGGGCTGAAGAGATGGCTTAGTGTATAAGGCACTTGCCTGTGAAGACTAAGGACCGGTGTTTGACTCTCCAGATCCCATGTAAGCCAGATGCACAAGGTGATGCAAGCACACAAGGTCACACATGCACACAAGGTCACACATGTGGACAAGGTGGCACACACATCTGGAGTTTGATTACAGTGGCTGGAGACCCTGGCACGCCAATTCCCTGCCCTCACTCTCCTTCATTAATTTTTTTTTTTTAAGTACAACTGTCCTTTTATAAATTGACTATAGGATAAGTCAAAAGAGGTAGTCAAGAGTACGGTGCAAGAAGGCAGATTTGTTTTCTTTTAGCATTAGGAGGTTGTTTGCACCCTAATGGACCTCTCTGTTCCAGCTAGCTCTGTTAGGAGGGGCACTTGCTTGCCTCAGAATATAGGGTTCTGCTACAGCCATGTTCAGGTCAGAAGAGGTTGAGGTTCTGATTCTGGGGATTTGGAAGGGGCATGAGTTATCAAAGGATTGTTGATTTCCTTGGAGACAAGACCCTGAAGTAAAGTTTCATCCATGATATCTAGATCTTCCTCTTGGGTTTTTTTTATTTCCCTTGAAAAGATTGGAGTTTTGGTAGAGGACTGTAAAGACTTGGACACAAGGAGTTTCAGACCATTTTTGTCTCTTATAGAAAAGATCTAACTGAAGAATGGTACAGTAGTTGAGGCTGCCAATTTGGGTCTCTCTAAATCTCCCAGCTTATATTAAAAGACCAAGGGGTATTACAAAAAAAGTATGTTCTTTTCCTAAGATTTTCTGGGTCAAGTTTTTGCCAGTGGTTAAGTATATAACTGAGCAAGACAGCCAATGCAATGAGAGTTTTCCACGATGAGGAAAGAATAAATGGAGAACTATCTACATGATCTTCCCCCAAAAGGGTGTCCCCCCAAGAAGAACAAGCAGGGTTAATTTGAGAATCCCTGAAGCATCCCCTTCAGAATCTCTCCATGGAAAGCTGGGCATCTTTAGTCCTAGACGGGCACGGGTGCCTCTTTCAAAAACCATTGCTCCATGACTTATGTCCTTTTCCCAGTTGTGGTATTCCTGGGTAGAGATGGTGTCTTAAGCCACTTTCCAACTGGAGAGTCTGGTCTCCTTCCAATGGGCTTCTTGGCAAAAGGTTGGCATATGTGCCAGGTTACTGCCTGGATATGAGCTGGGGAAGGAGACACATCTGTGGCTGAGGAAAAGTGTTGTGATGGGCTACAGGCCCATTCAGAAAAGCTGATGGAGTGTCATGATCGAATAGTACCTTCTTCCTCTGGGTTTTATCCAATTCTTTCCTAAATAGAGAAGGATTATGCCAGCTCACGTTGCAAAAGGGACTAGGCTCTTTGTAGTATTCTTGGAATGTTAAGTCCCCAGAGTTTAGGAATGTGCTGTTTGAAAGTCATAGAAAATAGCCCAGAAAAGGGAGGACAAGACTACTTATGGTGGCCACACATTCACCTGGGGGACTGATGGATTTGTCTTGCTCTGGGAGGGTCCTGTGTCAGAGACCACTGTCATGCCTACACTGCCCCTGCCTGCTTGGTCACATGCACAGCACCCCGCATCAAGAATGGCTGTGTGACAAGAGTTTTGTAGGCACGTGTGCAGAGTCAGATAAAGGAATGCAGTCAGCCTAACCTCAAATTAAAGAAGTTAAATCTTAACTATAGGCCCTATGCCCTGTTTACCTTGGCCAAATTTCTTCCTAGCAAACCTATGCTCTGTTTACCTTAACCATTTTCCTTTCTAGCAAACAAACCTGTTATCTTAAAACCACAGGCCACAAGACTTAAGGAACTTCCAAGACAGTCTGTATTATCTCAAAGTCATTCTTTGTGATGCAAATATAAGCGTGAATAATAAATACACAGTGGTCTAACAGTAGGGGCCTAACTCTTCCAGAGAAAACTTCCTGGCTTCCCCCACTAATTGAGTGTTGTTTGTCTATGCATAGCTGCCCTCCACCCCCCCACCACCACCACCAACTCAGGGCCCTGGCTGCAGCAGCCCCAAATTTACCCAGTTCCACAACCCAGTTACCCTGTCATGACAGTCTTCAAGTGGCAGATGCCCTAACAGCTCTGAATGACCCATCCTATGCCCACTGATTGATGGTAGACAACAGAGGGTTTTTTTGTTGTTGTTGTTGTTTTGTTTTTTTTTTTGAGGTAGGGTCTCACTTTAGCTCAGGCTGATCTGGAATTTACTACGTAGTCTCAGGGTGGCCAGGAACTCATGATCCTACCTCTGCCTCCTGAGTGTTGAGATTAAAGGCGTGTACCACCACGCCCCAGCTAACAACAGAAGTTTTTGAGAACAGGAAGAGAGGCCAAGAAAAGGCAGCAGGGAGAGAGTCCCCATCTGGGGAGAGTGGTGGTTTGAATGTATGTCCCCCACAGACTCGGGTGTTTTATTAAGTTTGTAACTTGGGTCTCTGGCCACTTGACTGGAGGAGGTGTCCCTGGAGGCGGATCCTAGGGTCCAACCCAAAGGTGTGTCTGGAGGCAGATCTGATTCCAGCCCAAAAGTCTGCAGAGAGGTGTGAGCTCTGGGGGGGGGGGGTCCTGCTTTATGCCACATTGTGCTTGCTGCTGTTTGGTGTGGCTGGCTGGAGATGGGTTCTGTCTCTGCTTGGATTTATGAATGGGAGCCAGCTTCTTCCACCATTGACGGAACTTCCCTTGGATCTGTAAGCCTGAAATAACTCCTTTCCCTCCCCTAAACTGCTTGGTTTGGATGTTCATCCCAGCAACATGTGACTACAACAGGCACCTGTGGGATGGAGTGATGGATGAGGCAGAGGGTGACTATCATTTTCTTAGGACTCCCTTAACAATGTACCAGAAACCAAGGGGTCTCAGAAACACAGATGTGTTACCTCCCAACTCAGAAGCCCTGGGTTGTACAGAACCAAGGAGTCAACAAGTACTAATGAAGATTCTGTTGCAAGCCTGCTCCCTTTCCTATATTGTTTTCTGTGCAACATCCTCCTCTGCTTCAGGAACAGAGGCAAGCCCCCATGCGGGGACAGTGTCTTGTTTATTCACTTGCTTACAATGGTCTAGAAGCCTAGGCTGGTGGTGGACTAAGTGGCTGTCTAGATTTAAGGACTTGATGAGGGATCCAACAGGAGCCCTCTAGGTACATTTACATCAAGTAGGTAACTGTGGGAACAATGACACCATGCACATGATTTCTTAGGGTGGAACATTACTTTGCAAGAGGCACAAATTACTGCATGGTGTGTATGTGCCACAATGTGGGATAACATCCCATTCCCTGTGAATGCTAGGAATTGCCTGCTGGAGCATGCAGAAGACCATGCAGTGTGAGGCCCTGACTACAACAGAACCTTCCATCCTGGAACTCTCCCTCCAGTCCAGGTCTCTGCCTCCCTCACCTGTGCTGGCACAGGGATGCTGTAAAATGATCATCTATGAGCTGTGTCTATAAGCTAAATTTTCCCACATATGAGGTTACCAGTATCTTGGTAAACTATCAACTGTGGAATTTACCTTTCATTTCACTAATCCCCTCTTCTTGTGAAGACAGGTGCAACAGACACATACGTGAACATTGCTAATACATCTGTGGTTTTCTTGAACCTAAAGCTTACTATTATTACATATTGTATCATTAGTATTATTTGTATATTTCAGTAAATGTATATCAAAATCAATTTGAGTGTGTATGTTTGTGATAGTTAAGTTTGTGTCAACTTGACCTGTTTAGGAATCCACAGACATTCCTCCTAAGTGGGTTCTCTGAGGTTGCTCCCAGGAAGGATTAACTAAAGGAGGAATCCTTCCCCCAGGGTGAGCCATTCCCCCAGAGTGGGCGGGAAGAAAGGTATTCTCCTCCCCTCCCACCAGGCTGCCCCTGCTGCCGGCTGTCCGGCTGTTTTGCTGCATTCCAGCGTGGACTGAAGAGAAGAGAGCCTCCAGGCCTTCCGTGTGGGATTGGGACTGCTGAGGCATCCAGCCTCGTGGACTGAGCAGCTACCAGGTTCCTTGACTCTCAGGCCTATAATCTGCTGTCGTTGGGCTGCCGTAAACTAATCTAATAAATTCCCTTTTAATACAATTCATTCTATCAGTTCTGTCCCTCTAGAGAACCCTGACTAATACAATGTTGTAGGCCAAAATGGGTTATGTGTAAAAACAACTAAAATAACATTTTTCATGGAATAATCCAAGAGTCAGAAAAACAGGTCTTCTTATTACACTCCTTTAACACCTCTCCTATTATTACCATGTCCCAGTAACTGTAAGTACTCACATAAATATTGGGGCCACATGTGGTGGTATATGGCTGAAATCCCAGCATTAGGGAGGCAGACACAGGAGCATCACCAAAAGTTCAAGGCCAGCCTGATCTACAGGGTGAGCTTCAAACCAGTTAGGGCTACACAGCTAGACCATTCCTCTAACTAACTAATGATACAAATAAACACAGTAATTGATAACAATGTTCTCCCAATCATCTGAAGTTTAATAACACGGGGAAATGACGAGTACAGTCTACTCAGCCATTTACCCAAAAACTTATTAACAACTGTTTTATATAGGATCTTGAATAAAGAGAATCCACTCTGGTTTCTAGAAAAAGAGTCTTGTGCCTCTGACACAACTATGTGAGAATGGTGGTTTCTCCCATTTTCATGGGGATTTAGAAACTTCCACTGTATGACATAATCACGCCAACTAATGATGTCCAATAAGTTTTAAGCAACAACCCAAGATTTTGCCACGTTTTCTGTATTTGTCGGGTTTAGCTCCAGCCATAATCACATTACAACCTGAGGTATAAATGAAAGAGCTCTGCTAAACATCACACTTGTATAGAACATTTTTTTCCAGTATAAACATTTTGTTGTTCTCTGATTATATACTGTGGACAAAGGTCTTCCCAAAGAGATAATACACATATGAAGATTCTATCCAGTATGAATTCTCTCATGTCAAAAAACGTTTCACAGCCTGGAGAGATGGCTTAGTGGTTATGGTGCTTGCCTGCAAAGCCTAAGGACCCAGGTTCGAGCCCCCAGGACCCACATAAGCCAGATGCACAAGGTGGCGCATATGTCTGGAGCTCGTTTGCAGCAGCGAGAGGCCCTGGTGCACCCATTCTCTCTGTACCTGCCTCCTTCTCTGTGTTTCTCTCTCTCTCTCAAATAAATAAAAATAAATATAAAAAAAACCCCACAAAACTTTCACCTTGACTAAAGGCTGCGACACATGGGACACTCGTGTGTGCTTCATTGTGGTCTGGTTGAGTAAAGTATGACAACAGGAGGAAGCTTTGCCACATTCTCTACAGTGGCAGGGCTTCTCTCAGGGGTGAATTCTTTTGCATTTAGTAAAAGGAACCATGGTAAAAGGCAGTCACATGGGTGAGTCCGTTTTCTCTCCTGTGTGAATGAACTCTGTAAGACATTCTTTAGATTTCTGAGAGGTTCCTCCTCTGGGCGAATTCTGGGGTGTCCAGGAGAGGGTGAGCAATAGTTAAAAGGATTAAAGAGAAGCCCTACACATTCGACCATGTGAAAGGCTTCATGTGTTTGGGCTTCTCCCCATAACGAGTTCTCAGGAGCCGAGTTACTTACTTATCAAAGACAGAAAAGCCTCCGCTACATTCACTACATGTGCAGGACTTGTCTCCAGTGTGCATTACGTATACTGCTGGGCAAGGTTTGAACAATGGATAAAGTCTTTGCCGCATTCTTCCCATTGGTCGGCTTCTCCTCATATGTGAATTCTCTGGTGTTTTCGAAGGTTTGAACACTGGCTGAAGGATTTCCCACATTCTTTACAGTCGTACGGTTTCTCTCCAGTATGGATTCTCTGGTGTTGAATGAGATTTGTGCAGTGGATAAAGGCTTTACCACACTGTACACACTTGTAGGGTTTCTCTCCAGTGTGAATCCTCTGGTGTTTAGCAAAGGATGAAGAACAATTAAAGGCTCGGCCACATTCTTCACACTTGTAGGGCTTCTCTCCGGTGTGAATCCTCTGGTGTTTTCTAAGGCTTGAACACTGGGTAAAGGATTTCCCGCACTGCTTACACTTGTATGGCTTCTCTCCGGTGTGAATCCTCTGATGTTCATTCAGGGTTGAGCTCTGGTTAAAGGCTTTGCCACACTCTTCACATTTGTAGGGCTTTTCTCCAGTGTGAATCACCTCATGTTTTCTGAGGCTTGCGCACTGGGTGAAGGACTTCCCACACTGTTCACATCTGTAGGGTTTCTCTCCAGTATGAATTCTCTGGTGCTGACTAAGGGACGAGCAGTGGTTAAAGGCTTTGCCACACTCTTCACAAACATAGGGTTTCTCTCCAGTGTGGATTCTCTGGTGTTTTTTAAGGCTTGCGCTCTGGGTAAAGGATTTTCCACATTCTTTACACTTGTAGGGCTTCTCTCCAGTGTGAACTCTGTGGTGTTTAATGTAAGTTGAGCAATAGTTAAAGGCTTTGCCACACTCACTGCACTTGTACGGCTTCTCTCCCGTGTGAGTTCTCTGGTGTTTGCTGTAAGTGGAGCAATAGTTAAAGGCTTTCCCACATTCTTTACATTTGTAAGGCTTCTCTCCTGAGTGGATTCTCTGGTGCTTTTTAAGGCTTGCGCTCTGGGTATAAGATTTTCCACATTCTTTACATTTGTAGGGTTTCTCTCCGGTGTGAACTCTGTGGTGTTTAATGTAAGTTGAGTAATAGTTAAAAGCTCTGCCACACTCGTTACACCTGTAGGGTTTCCGTGCATTATGACCTCTATGCATAATGAGTTTTGAGCTTTGGTTCAGAGCTGTGTCGCCATCTACACACTTGTAATAATTATCCTGGATACAGTTACCTTGATGGGTAGTAAATTTTGAGCATGGAGGAAAGATGTCCCTACATTTGTAAAGGTTCTTTGGAAATTGAGTATACTCATGTTTATGAGGACTGGAGCCATGGTCAAAGCTGTCATGCATTTTGTTACACTGATCCGGTTTCTCTCCAATAGGCATATCCTTGAAATCACTAAGCTTATTAAAAGCTGTACTGTTTTCTTTACGGTGTTGGCTAAGCAATAATGGATCGGTAGCAAACATCCCACATTTATCACAACTGTGTATTTGGCCACAGGAAAGATCAAGTTGCTGACTGCAGAATGATGAACCTTCAGTGAAAGAAGTCTCTGATAGATCGCATTTACAAATTAATTCTCTGCTTTTCAATTCTTTCTCTAGTGAAATGCTAGGGTCGATGACTAACTCACCAAGATTGCTGAAGTCATCAGCCGAAGCACGGACAGGATCTCTTTCCAGACTTTCCAGGTTTCCTTTCGGAGGAAAGTCATGCTCCAGAAACTGCCATGGATATTTACTTCTATAAACACGAAGAGCGTCAACAGCGTCTGGCCCGAAATGAATGTTCTTCTCACAGGCTTTCTGTTCGGGATCTCTATTGACAGGGACACGTTCACAAAGGTTAGTGACCACACAACAGTTATGCCCATCATGACAGGTTCTTCGACCTTCACTCTCACACACACCTTCCAACTCTTCCCTTAAGTATAAACTTTCAAAGCCGCAGCTCCCAGTTCTTCGACTGGTCACTTTTTGGAATGAATGTTTTATGCTCTCTTCTGGTGAAAAGCCTTGGGTACAGTGATGACACACTGCTGGAAGAAATCAAAATAACAAATTATCTCACTAGAATGTGGAGAATACCATATAAATCTAATGTATAAAATTATACTAGCTTGGAACATCAACAGAAGAGGAGAATTCTAAAGGCCCTCAGCACTCCACTACCTATGAACTTCACAACAAAATACTGACAAAACTGACTCTGTGAGACTTCACAGAACCAGTTAAGAGGCAGCTGGGAAAGAAAAGTCACCCAGTCTCACCCCGCAGTGCATCCATCACGTGGTCACATATGCTCCACAACTGACCAGCCAGACAAGATGTGTCCACTGATGCAATAGTGGCATGACAACTATGGAGGGTAACCAACTGTGCTCTGAGGATGTAACTGCTGAACTACACATTAGTAGGGCAAACAGGAAAAACCTGAGATGCAAAAATCCCAACACAGTAATATAAGAAACAAACAAAAAAATGAAGGCAACACAGCTCTTCCAAAAAGTATGAATCCGGGCTGGAAAGATGGCTTAGTGGTTAAGCGCTTGCCTGTGAAGCCTAATGACCCCGGTTCGAGGCTTGACTCCCCAGGACCCACGTTAGCCAGATGCACAAGGGGGTGCACGCGTCTGGAGTTCATTTGCAGTGGCTGGAAGCCCTGGCACGCCCATTCTCTCTCTCTCTATCTATCTAGCTGCCTCTTTCTCTCTGTGTCTGTCTGTCACTCTCAAATAAATAAATAAATAACTTTTTTTAAAAAGTATGAATCCCAGAGAAATGGCTTCCAATGACAGTGAATTAGACAAAATACAGATAGAGAATTCAATAAATGACTAAGTATGTTCAAAGAAACCAAGATTCAAAGAAGAAAACAAACTCATTATGGAATCCCAAAAGAACACAGAAAATCAGCTGAATGAAATAAGGCCATTGTAAGATATCAGTGAGTAAATAGAAATATTGAAGAAAAACTAATCTGAAATACTAGAAATAAGAACACAGTAAGTCTAATGAAAAACAGCAGAAAGCCTCACCAATAGGGGATAAGGACATGGCTCAGTGGTTAACACTTGCCTGCAAAGCCTGCCAGCCCAGGTACAACTGCCCAGCACCCATGTAAAGCCATATGTACATTGACACATACATCTATAAACCCAACACGCCTATGACAATGAGAGGCAAGAGAATCCAAAGCTTTCGAGCCACTTAGTCTATTTGCTGGAAGTCTGACTATTTGTTTTCAGTGGCAAGAGACCCTGCCTCAAAGAAGGTAGAGAAGGGGCACCTCAGAGTTGCCCTCTGACTTCCACATGTGTGCCATGGCATGCGTGCCCATACACACACATGATAAAATAAATTTTAAAACTTTAAATTTAAAAAACATAAAGAAAGAAAATCTTAACAATAGAATAAATCAAGGAGAGGATAAAATATCTATCTGGGCTCAAAGACAAGGTGGAAGAATTGGAACATTCCAACAATCAGAAAGAAAAGTTAATAAAAAGGTACAAGTGGCTGGGCATGGTGGCGCACGCCTTTAATCCCAGCACTTGGGAGGCAGAGGTAGGAGGATCATGGTGAGTTCAAGGCCACGCTGAGACTACATAGTGAATTCCAGGTCAGCCTGGACTAGAGTGAGACTCTACCATGAAAGAAGAAGAAGAAGGAGGGGGGAGAGGGAGGAGGGGGAGGGAGATGAGGAGGAAGAGGGGAAGGAGGAGAAGGAGGAGGAGGAGGTACAAGTAGATTCCAGGACACTATGAAGAGGTCAAATCTATAAATCAAATAGCCAGTACATATGTAAAGCCAGATGCACAACATGGTACATACATCTGGAGGTCATTTGCAGTGGTAAGAGATCCTGGCATACCCATTCTTCCCCCCCCCCCCCACCTTTTCACTCTCTCTCTCTCTCCTTCCCTCCCTCCCTGAAAATAAATAATAAAAATTTTTAAAACACATAAAAAATGGCACAGATTAGCAGAATTAAAGGCGGGATCTTAGTGTTTGTTGCCTCCCGGAAATGTACCTCCCTATAAAAGACAGACATTACCTTAGATGGAAAAAGTCAGTTCAAGCACATGGGACTAGAAAACAAGCTGGTGTAGCTGTTCTAGTGTCTAACAGGGTAGCTGCAAACTAGCATTAGTCAGAAGAGATAAAGAAGGACATTGCAATTTTAAACATCGATGCACCAAACATGGTTACATCCTATTTCATTAAAGAAACACGATGAGAGGCTGAAGAGATGGCTTAACAAGATGCTTGCCTGCAAAATCCAAGGACCCAGGTTCAATTCCCCACTATCCACATAAAGCCAGATGCACAAGGTGGCACATGCAGCTGGAATTTGTTTGCAGTGGCTAGAGGTCCTGGCATGCCATTCTCTAACCCCCCCCCCCAATCTATCTGCCTCTTTCTCTTGCTCTCTCTCTCTCAACTAAAGAAATTAATTTTTTCAAAAAACAAATACTATGAGATGTAAAGTCAGAGATTAATCCAGCACAATAGTAGTGAGTGACGTCAATATCCCACTCTCAGCAACTGACAGGTCATGCCAGCAAAAAATAAACATAAACAGAAGAGCATCTGGACTAAATGACATTATAAAACAAATAGACAGACCTCTACCAAACATTACATCCAAATTCTGCACACATTCTTCTCAACAGTACATGGAACTTTCTCTAAAATAGACCACTTATTGGGATACAAAGCAGATCTTAACAAATACAGGAAAACTGCAATGATTCCCTGTATCCTATGTGATCTCAATGGAATAAAACTACTCAGCAACAGCAAGAGACACTGCAGGACACACAAACTCATGGGTTTACCATCTCATCCAATTATGCCATTTCTGGGCAGATACCCCAAGGACTTTACCATAGAGAAAATTGCTCAGAAAGAAAGTTACCTCACATTCTCTCCATATGTGAATCCTAATTTTGAATTTTTAGATTTAAATGTGAGTTGGATTAAAAGTCAGTAAAGGGCCAAGCATGGTGGTGCATGACTTTAATCCCAGCACTCAGGAGTCAGAGATAGGAGGATTGCCATGAGTTTGAGGCCACCCTGAGACTACAGGGTCAATTCCAGATCAGCCTGGGATAAAGTGAAACCCTACCTCAAAAAATAAAAAAATAAAAAAATAAATATTTTTTTGGTTTTTCGAGGTAGGGTATCACTCTAGCTCAGGCTGACCTAGAATCCACTATGTAGTCACAGGGTGCCCTAGAACTGATCATGATCCTCCTACCTCTGTCTCAGGAGTGCTGGGATTAAAGGCATGCTCCATGATGCCTGGCTGGGAAAAAAAAAAAAAAAAAAAAAAAAAAAAAAAAAAAAAAACTGTTTTTAAAGGCAATAAAGGCCAGGAAGCTAGAAAAAGGCCATGAGATGGCAGGGGGTGAGAGGAGCAGGTTTAAGGGGTGAGGATAGTAGACATGTAAATAAAGGGGCAGCAATACTGGGAGTACAAAGGGTTAAGTGGGATTAGGGCAGGAGATGGAGAGGAGGGGATAGAGGGACAGTCAATTTAAACCAAAGACATTAAGAAAAAGCTGTATTAGGGCTGCAGAGATTTCTCAGTGGTTAAAGGCACTTATACATGCAAAGCCTGTGGACCCAGGTTCCATGCCCCAGTATCCACATAAAGCCAGATGCACAAAATGACAAATGTCACTGGAGTTTATTTACAGCAAGAGGCCTTGGCATGCCCATACATACATTCTCATTCTCTCTCTCTCTCTCTCCTTCCCTCCCTCCCTCCCTCCCTCCTTGCAAATAAATAAATAAAAATATTTTTTAAAAAATAGAAAAAGGGCTGGAGGGATTGCTTAGTGGTTAAGGGGTTTTCCTGCAAAGCCAAAGGACCCAGGTTTGATTCCTCAGGACCCACATTAGCCAGATGCACAAGGGGGCACACAAGTCTGGAGTTCGTTTACAGTGACTGGAGGCCCTGGCACACCCATTCTCTCTCTCTCTCTCTCTGTCTCTCCCTCTGCCTCTTTCTCTGTCAAATAGATAAATAAAATATTTAAAAAAAATAAAAAGCTATATCAAAACCTACTTTTTTTGTTGTTTCTTTCAAGGAAGGGTCTCACTGTAGCCCAGGCTGACATGGAACTCACTCTGTAGCCCCAGGCTGGCCTCAAACTCAGGGCAATCCTCCTACCTCTGCCTTCCTGGAATTAAAGGTGTGCGCCACCACACCGAGCAGGCTCAAACCAATTTTTTGTTAGCTAATTTAAAAATATAGACTGCCATTAGTTTGATGCTAGTGAGTTCCAAGTCAGCATGGGCTACAGTGAGACTCTGCTAGAAAACACAGAGAACAAAAAAAAAACAAAAAAAAACAAAAAAAAAAAAAAAAAAAAGACATCAAAATAGGAGAGGAATTACCTGGAAAGAAGGGATTCAGTGGAAAGGGGACAAAAGAAGGTAATGGAAGAGATTATGATAAAAATACCTCATGTAAACGTATGGAAAATTGTCAATAGAGAAGTTTTTTTAATATGCTATTTAGGGCTAGACAGATACCCTAACAGTTAAGGCACTTGCCTGCAAAGCCTAAAGACCCATGTTTACTCTCCAGATCCAATAAACCAGATGCACAAAAGGTGAGGTAAGTGCAAGGTTACAGATGCCCACTAGGTGGTGCATGCGTCTGGAGTTCAATTTCAGTGGCCCTAGCGTGCCAATTCTCTTCCTCTCTCTCTCTAAAAAAAAATATGCTATTTACCAGATAACTTTGCTAGATCTAAGGACAGGAGTGGCCAAAAGATGAAGATTAGAAAGAATGTTACATAAAGTAAGGGGCCAAAAAAGAGCTAGGGAGTCATAACTATGCTGTTCAAAATACAGTTAAGACAGACAGTTTTGTGATATGAAATGCACTTTAAATCAACAACTTTAACAAAAGAAAATAATTATTTTATATAGACAAAATGGACATTTCTATAGGGAAATGTAACTATAATGACTCCATGTGTAACATACTTCGTACTTCTCAAATATTTTTTACACATACAGAGAATTGAGGAAAGAAATAGGAAACACTGGAATAATACTGAGTGTCTCCATTTCCCCACTTTCTATAATGAAAAATAAACTAGATATAATGTTAATTGGGAAAAAGGAACCTTGAAAAATACTATAATCAGTGAGACCTACAAATACAATTTTCTCAATAGTTTTGGAATATTATTCTGGATAGAATGTTAGGGTACAAAATAGACATTTGTGAACTGAAATTCTTCTTGTGGTAGTTTGAATAGATGGCCCCCAATATATTCAGTGTTTTATTAGTTTGTAGTTTATAGTTTGCATCTGTAGCCACCTGGCTGGAGGCAGTGTCACTGGGCGGATCTTAAAGTGTGGTGGTGGGTTTGAGATTTCAATCTAAAGATATGCAAAGTATGCTAGCTAGAGTTCCTGAAGTGTGCTGTGCCGTGTGGTTTTTCGCTTTTAGGCCTGTGCTTTTCTCTCTCTGCTTGGACCTGTGAAGACAGGCCAGCTTCTTCTGCCATTATGGAACTTCCCCTGGATCTGTAAGCTTCAATAAATCCCTTCCTCCATAACTGTGCCTGGTCTGGAAGTTCATCTCAGTGAACCTGAAGCTGTCTGCTACAAAAGTTGGTACCAGGAGTGGGGTGAAATGAACCTGACCATGTGGATGTCGGTCTTTTGAAACTTTTGTTTTGGAGAAATGGGCATGGACTTGGTGCTTGCAACTGAAGATGACTTCTGGAGTGGTAAGCCAAGTTTTATGGACTATTCTGATGAGGGTTTGAGAATGCTAAGTACAGACAGTATTGAACTTCGAGGCTTGGCTTATGAACTTTCTAAGGGGAAGGAAAGACTGCAGAGGAGTTTGTTGGGCTGGCTATGTTCTGCTGCCAAGGCCCAGAGAGTTTGATCAGGGTTAAATTTGTGCTTGGCTAAGGATAACTGGACTGAGAGATTTAAGATTTTTAAGCTGGAAAATCTCAATCAAGTTAAAATTACAGGCACTGAGACTGGTCTTAGGTTACTGAACCTTCTACTGTCAAACACATTAGCAATCATAAGGAAGATGGCCCAATTGCTTTACATTAAAACAATGGAAAGGATGCCTGAGGAAAGACTATCATAGAAATGCAAACTCTTTTGGAAAGAGTTGACTGGAGAAGGAACCTGCTTTTCAAGGTTACACAATTTATTTTGTCCCTGAATTAAGAATATGACTGTGTCCTACACACCTGGTATTGGTTTTGGAAACATGAAAAATGTGAGGGGTGGTTGTGAATTGCACACAGTTCCAGGAGCCACTGCTGAGATGCAGCATGAGGCAGGGCCTGATGCTCTGATAGGCTGAAAGAGCCTTTGAAAGATGGGCCGTGGTTTGCATGAAGACCTGAAGAGGTTTTGGATATACCAGGACTATGCAAGGGCTACCATAGAGCACACTGTTGGCCTAGAATGGAAGTGTTCACTGGCTACTCTGCCCAGCTGGAGGGACAGAATTGGAAAATCTGGAGGCTGTCAATCTCTGGTTATATTGAACTTGAACTGCAGAAGTTTGATGTCTTTTTGATGGTGGTTGAGTTTGCATTGTTTTAGTCTCTCCTCGCTATGCCTTATACCAGTTAAAAATGTTTACTCTGTGCCTTTATATGTTGGAAGTATTTAACTTGTTTGATTTTACAGAACTCATCTTAAATTGATCAAGACTGTGGGGACCTTTGAAATTGGACTGAGTACAATTTACAATGTGTGACGGTTATGAATCTATTGGGGGCCAGGGGCAGAATGTGGTCGTTTGAACAGATGCACCCCAATATATTCAGTGTTTTATTAGTTTGTAGTTTGCATCTGCAGCCACCTGGCTGGAGGCGGTATCACTGGGAGGATCTTAAGGTGTGGTGGTGGGTTTGAGATTTCAATCTAAAGATATGCAAAGTGTGCCTAGCTGGAGTTCCTGAAGTGTGCTGTGGCTTTTGGCTTTTAGGCTTGTGCTTTTCTCTCTCTGCTTGGACCTGTGAATGCAGGCCAGCTTCTTCTGCCATTATGGAACTTCCCCTGGATCTGTAAGCTTCAATAAATATCCCTTCCTCCATAACTGTGCCTGGTGAATCTGAAACTGTCTGCTACACTTTTCTATCCACAATGCATACTAGTAGAAGTCAATAGCAGAAGAGATAACAGAAAATCTACAAATACATGACTATAAATTCTTGACTGGGAATGGAAAGATAAAAGGAAAAAATGAAATACCCAGACTCTAAAGAATCCATGCAATCTTTATCAAGACCCAAATTTATTCTTTTCCACAGTGGCTCTATTTGTTTAATATTTTCTTACTTGAGAGCGGGAGTGGGCATGCCAGGGCCTCTAGCCACCACAAACGAACTCCAGATGCATGCACCACTTTGTGCATCTGGTTTTATGTGGGTGATGGGGAATCAAGCCCAGGCTGTCAGGCTTTGCAAGCAAGTACCCTTAACTGCTGAGCCATCTCCTCAGCCCAAAAACATGGCTCTAAAAATTATACAAATTTCTCATACCCAGAAGAACTCAATAACATTTATGAAGCAAACAAATTCAGAAGCATTATACTTCCTGAATACAAAGTTTATAGGAAGCTTATTATAAAAGCTTCAGTCATCAAAATAGCTTTATGTCAGCATCGAGTTTAACAAGTAGATCTATGGAACACAGTAGAGTGCAATAGGAACCTTAACATGATGGAAAATTAAGACATATTCACATCAAAGTTAAGGGCAGCATTATTCACAAGAGCAAACAGGTGCAAGCAACCCAAATCCCCCTTGACATGAGTAGATGAAGACATTCCAGAATGTACAAACGCTGGCATGTTGCTCAACCTTGTGGCTCCCTCCTTGACCCCTTCATCTCTCACCCGTATCCTGTTTCCACCTACCTGGGAACGCGGCCATTGTCTTTGGTCTCTTCACAACCCAGGGTTCTTTCCTTCGCTCCAGACAGGTAACCAGGTATGGCTTAGAGACAGCAAGACCTGGTTATTGGAAAACAATGTGACACTTTGCTATAGCTGGTGAAAGATGCCCCAGCATTGTGTTTAGCAGAAAAGAGAAGACATGAGAGAAGATTCAAGAACAATATTTTCCAGGGCTGGGGAGAGGTCTCAGCTGATAAAAGTGCTTGCTTGCAAAGCCTGTTGGCCCAGATTCAATTCCCCAGAAACCAGGTAAAGCCAGGTGCATAAAGTGGCACACAGAGTGGCAAGACGCCCTGGCATGCTCGTGTGCTTGCTCCCTCACTCCCTCTCTCTAATAAGCACCACTCCTGACTAACACCAGGTTAAAGATCAAGGGGAGAAACTGGACAGTCCAACGCAGGCGGCATTACGTGCCATGGGACTGCTAAACTTACCACTAAAATCAGCGTGTGTATTAATTATCTCAAGAAACAGATGGAGCTGCAATGACAAGAATAAATAGGAATGATTCTTTGTCTATGCCAACAAGCCCACATGTGTTCTAGAGCAAGAACCTGGATGTCATTCACGCCAAGCACAGGCTACCACGGCTAGTCTGGAAAGGAAATGCGGCCGTACAGTAGGAGCTCAGCAGGGACGCTGTTGTCCTCACCCAAGGAGACCAGGTTTCTGTAGTTCTCCAACATCACATCCCGATACAAATTCTGCTGAGCAGGGTCCAGGCATTCCCATTCATCTAGAGAGAAATCAATGGCCACGTCCCCAAATGTCAACAGGTCCTGAAACAGAAATAAAAAGAGCATACTGTGTGCTCACTGACAGAGCACTTGGTGTGATTCAGGATGAAATGGGAGTTAGGAGAACTGGATCCTTAATCCTTAATTACTCAGTAAGACACTATTTTAGTATACGAGATAATACAGCATATTATCTATGTGAGTAATCTTTTTTTTTTTTTTTTCGAGGTAGGGTCTCACGTCTCACTCTAGCCCAGGCTGACCTGGAATTCACTCTGTAGTCTCAGGGTGGCCTTGAACTCACAGCGATCCTCCTACCTCTGCCTCCTGAGTGCTGGGATTAAAGGCGTGCGCCACCACGCCCAGCTATGTGAGTAATCTTACTACATACCATCCACAAAACCAATGTAGGCAGTATACTTCAATGAAATTTAAAAGATAAATTGAAGGCATTACCACAAGAATATGCAGTATGTGAACAATTTTTATATTGTAGAATACTGTTTACATTTCTCAGATGAGAAAACCATGGTGACTTAAAGTATGGGTAGTTCTCAAACCTTCCTGTGCGCGCATGAAGATCACTGAAACACTGACTCTGATTCAGGAGTTCTCGACTGGGAACTGGGCTTCTGAGCATGGAGCAAGTAGTGATGCTCAGGTCACTGTCCAAGGCGTAGGGTTCTTATTATTATTCTTATTATTGTTATGTGGGCTTGGAGTGGGAGAACGATGTTTGAAGCAGAGCCTCATTGTAGCCCAGTCCGGCCTCAAATTCATGGCAATCCTCCTACCTCAGCCTCCTGAATATTGGGATTAAAAGTGTAAATAAACCACCACATTTGCTTGGCTTTAATTTTTTTATTTATTTGTGCACATACACATGAGTGTGTGCCTCTGGCAGTGTGTGTATGGGCACAACAGGTCATCTTGCCACTGTAAAGGAACACCAAACATTTGCACCACTTTTTGCATCCAGCACATGTGGGTGACTTTGGAGTTGAAGCTTGGTCAGACTTTGCAAGCAAGTGCCTTTAACTGCTGAGCAATTTTCCTCGGCCTCTGTTTTGGGTTGGTTTATTTTATTTAATTTTATTGTTGTTTGTTTTGAGGTAGGATTTTGGGCTGGAGAGATGACTCAGCAGTTAAGGCACTTGCTTGCAAAGCCTAATGACCCTAGTTCAATTCTCCAGTGCCCACATAAAGCCAGATGCACACGGAGGCACATGCATCAGGAGTTTGTTTGCAGTAGCTAGAAGCCCTGATGCATCCATTCTCATTCTCCCCCACTGCCCACCCCTCTGTGCTGGGTGAGTTTCAGGTCTAGTCCAAGCTGACCTGAAACTCACTCTGACCTTAAACTGAGGAGATACTATCTAATAGACATGAGCCACCACACCTGGCTTGACCCACGGGGTATTTGTTTTTAATCCCCTTCTATAACTCTCTGTCCCTTCTTCCATCCCCGCTCCAGCGAACACCTTTCCAACTAGTCCCGCTTCTATTTTGATGTCATTTTTTTTGCTTCATATTATGCATGTCTTGTGTAGATAGCATCAGCCACTGAAAGCTCGTGAATGCAACAACCAGTTAATGACTAGAAGACAGTATTCCCCTCCCTTTGGCTATTACACTTTTTTAAATTATTTATTTATTTATTTGCAAGCAGAGAGAGAGGAGACCGACAGAGAGAGAAAGGGCACACCAGGGCCTTCAGCCACCACAAATGAACTCCAGGAGCATGCACATCTTCTGCATCTGGCTTACGTGGGTCCTGGGGGATCGAACCTGGGTTCTTTGGCTTCACAGGCAAGCACCTTAACTGCTAAGCCATCCCCCCAGCCTGTCTCTTACATTCTTTCCACCAACTCTTCCACAATGGTCCCTAAGTTTTGAAGGGTGTCATAAAGATGTCTCATGGCCAAACTATCCAGTCACTTCTTTAGAACTTTGATGAGTTTTGAGTTTCCCAAGGAGAGTACTTTTTGTTTGCTTGTTTGTTTTGAAGTAGGGTCTCACTCTAGCCCAGGCTGACCTGGAATTCACTATGTAGTCTCAGGGTGGCCTTGAACTCACGGTGATCCTCCTACCTCTGCCTCCCGAGTGCTGGGATTTAAAAGCACTGTGCCTGGCTTTTAAATTAAAAAAAAAAAAAAAGTTCAATTGTATAAAACTTGATTGTGCCTGGTAAATTTCAGGTTATCATGGGTTAGAGTGAGTCCCTACCTCAAAAACAAAACAAAAACCTCAGTTGTATTCTGTGAAGATGTTGCTTCAGGATATTTTTTCCATGACCCTACTGGGACACACGTTTAAGGGTGAAAGCCAAAATTGGAGCTACAGTTTCTGAGTCTATTATTATTTCTTTTCACTTAGAACTTATTTTCACATACAAGTTCCAATTTTTAAAAAATTTTTTTTATTAATTCATTTGAGAGAGAAAGAGAGAATGGGCACCCCAGGGCCTCCAGCCACTGCAAATGAACTCCAGATGTGTGCACCCCCTTGTGCATCTGGCTAAAGTGGGTCTTGGGAATCAAGCCTCAAACTGGGGTCCTTAGGCTTCATAGGACTGCTAAGCCATCTCTCCAGCCCAGGTTTTTCTTTTTTTATGAAAGAGAGAGAGAGAGTGAATTGGTGTGTCAGGGCCTTCAGCCACTGCAATTGAACTCCAGATGCATATGCCACCTTGTGTGTATGTGAGACCTTGCGCATGTCTCACCTTGTGTAAAACACTTTTTTTTTTGGTTGTTTTTTGATATAGGGTCTCGCTGTAGCCCAGGCTGACTTAGAATTCACTATGTAGCCTCAGGGTGGCCTCAAATTCAAGGCAATCCTTCTACCTCTGCCTCCCGAGTGTCTGGATTAAAGGTATGCGCCACCACACCTGGCTTTTTAAAAGACATATTTTAAGTGAATGACATTCATGTTAAAATTCCAAAGAATACATAGAAGAGACTGCTTTGAAGTGCTAAGGAAATTCTCCTTAATACTCCATTGGCAGTTAACCGCCATGGTGACATACACAGCTTGGACATTAGATAAATCATGTTGTTTGAGTTGTGGATTGATGTGTACACTTTGTGTTTGACTTTGGGCACCAGGACTTCAGCCGGCATGGTGTCTCCTTGTGTACTTGACACCTTATACTCAGTTGTCCTGACAGCACTGACATAGCCTCAGTCACTTGGTTAAAGTGCTGTCTGCTACCTGGTATCATGAAGTATAAATGCTGGAAAGAGGGTCATTGAGTTTGCAACACAGTCTTGTGTTTTGGAAATGGCCATGGGCAGTGTGAAGCAGATTTGCTGGTTGCCTGCATGGAGACCCCATGGGGCCATGAGGATGAACCGTGGCTTGCAGTGGAGACCCAGTGGAGATGCCGGGACCACGAGATGGCCGCTGAGGAGCTGCCAGCCCCGATGAAGTTTTCCAGGACTGGGAGTAGCCTAGCTGGAGGGGCGGAATTGGAATGCCAGAGACTTGTTGCTGGTTAGAATTATAGGACTTGGAGATTTGTCACTGGCTAGAGTTGTTGGACTTAGAATTTGAGTTTAATGTTTGCCCTGGTTGTTTTGAATCTTGTATTGGTTGAATGTGTCTTTGCTATGCCAATGCCATCTTTTGTAGTGTGAATATTTATTCTGTGCCATTCTGGGTTTTTTGAGGCTATTTTTTGGTATTATGGCTCAGTTAAAAGATCTTGAACTATGGGGATGTATGAACATCATTGGAATTGATAAAAACTATGGGGACTGTTAAAGTCAGACTGAATGCATTGTATTTTACATCATGTATGGATATCAGTTTATGGGGGTCAGGGGTGGAATGTGGTGGTTTGATTCAGGTGTCCCCCATAAACTTAGGTGTTCTGAATGCTAGGTTCCAAACTGATGGATATTTGGGAATTAATGCCTTCTGGAAGGAGTGCATTGTTGGGGGCAGGCTTATGGGTGTTATAGCCAGTTTCCCCATGCCAGTGTTTGGCACATTCTCCTGTTGCTATGGTCCACCTTATGTTGGCCAGGGGGTGATGTCCACCCTCTGCTCATGCCATCGTTTTCCCCTGCCATCATGGAGCTTCCCCTTGAGCCTGTAAGCCAAAATAAACCTCTTTTCCCCAGAAGCTGCTCTTGGTTGGGTGATTTCTACCAGCAATGCAGACCTGACTGCAACACCCTTCAATAACAACTCAATATCAATGGCCTCAATAACCAACCAAAAGACACAGGCTTGCTGACTGGATTAAAGGCAGGATCCTTCTGTTTGTTGCCTCCAAAAACTCACCTTTCCATAAAATACAGACACTATCTTAGGGTAAAAGGATAGAAAATGGTATTTCAAGCAAATAGGCTGTGGTGGTTTGAATAGAATAGATGGCCCCCAATATATTCAGTTGTTTATTTGTTTGTAGTTTGCATCTGCTGCCACCTGGCTGGAGGCAGTGTCACTGGGTGGATCTTAAGGTGTGGTGGTGGGTTTGAGATTTCAATCTAAAGATATGCAAAGTGTGCCTGGCTGGAGTTCCTGAAGTGTGCTGTGGCTTTTGACCTTTAGGCTTGTACTTCTCTCTCTCTGCTTGGTCTTGTGAAGGCAGGACAGTTTCTTCTGCTATTGTGGAACTTGCCCTGGATCTGTAAGCTTCAATAAATATCCCTTCCTCCATAACTGTGCCTGGTCTGGAGTTCATCTCACGAACCTGAAGCTGTCTGATACATAGGCCTAGGAACAAGCAGGTGTTGCTATCTTAATATCTGACAGGATTGACTTTAAACCAACATTAGTGAGGAAAGGTAATGAGGTCACTTTATATTGAGTAGAGGAACAACTCAACAGGAAGACATTATAATTCTAAACACATATGCACCTAACATCGGGTGCTCGCCAAATTCATTAAACAAACACTAGTGTCTTAGGTCACAGATAATGCCACTTCCAGGGCTGGGGAGAGGTCTCAGCTGATAAAAGTGCTTGCTTGCAAAGCCTGTTGGCCCAGATTCAATTCCCCAGAAACCAGGTAAAGCCAGGTGCATAAAGTGGCACACAGAGTGGCAAGACGCCCTGGCATGCTCGTGTGCTTGCTCCCTCACTCCCTCTCTCTAATAAGCACCACTCCTGACTAACACCAGGTTAAAGATCAAGGGGAGAAACTGGACAGTCCAACGCAGGCGGCATTACGTGCCATGGGACTGCTAAACTTACACTAAAATCAGCGTGTGTATTAATTATCTCAAGAAACAGATGGAGCTGCAATGACAAGAATAAATAGGAATGATTCTTTGTCTATGCCAACAAGCCCACATGTGTTCTAGAGCAAGAACCTGGATGTCATTCACGCCAAGCACAGGCTACCACGGCTAGTCTGGAAAGGAAATGCGGCCGTACAGTAGGAGCTCAGCAGGGACGCTGTTGTCCTCACCCAAGGAGACCAGGTTTCTGTAGTTCTCCAACATCACATCCCGATACAAATTCTGCTGAGCAGGGTCCAGGCATTCCCATTCATCTAGAGAGAAATCAATGGCCACGTCCCCAAATGTCAACAGGTCCTGAAACAGAAATAAAAAGAGCATACTGTGTGCTCACTGACAGAGCACTTGGTGTGATTCAGGATGAAATGGGAGTTAGGAGAACTGGATCCTTAATCCTTAATTACTCAGTAAGACACTATTTTAGTATACGAGATAATACAGCATATTATCTATGTGAGTAATCTTTTTTTTTTTTTTTTTCGAGGTAGGGTCTCACGTCTCACTCTAGCCCAGGCTGACCTGGAATTCACTCTGTAGTCTCAGGGTGGCCTTGAACTCACAGCGATCCTCCTACCTCTGCCTCCTGAGTGCTGGGATTAAAGGCGTGCGCCACCACGCCCAGCTATGTGAGTAATCTTACTACATACCATCCACAAAACCAATGTAGGCAGTATACTTCAATGAAATTTAAAAGATAAATTGAAGGCATTACCACAAGAATATGCAGTATGTGAACAATTTTTATATTGTAGAATACTGTTTACATTTCTCAGATGAGAAAACCATGGTGACTTAAAGTATGGGTAGTTCTCAAACCTTCCTGTGCGCGCATGAAGATCACTGAAACACTGACTCTGATTCAGGAGTTCTCGACTGGGAACTGGGCTTCTGAGCATGGAGCAAGTAGTGATGCTCAGGTCACTGTCCAAGGCGTAGGGTTCTTATTATTATTCTTATTATTGTTATGTGGGCTTGGAGTGGGAGAACGATGTTTGAAGCAGAGCCTCATTGTAGCCCAGTCCGGCCTCAAATTCATGGCAATCCTCCTACCTCAGCCTCCTGAATATTGGGATTAAAAGTGTAAATAAACCACCACATTTGCTTGGCTTTAATTTTTTTATTTATTTGTGCACATACACATGAGTGTGTGCCTCTGGCAGTGTGTGTATGGGCACAACAGGTCATCTTGCCACTGTAAAGGAACACCAAACATTTGCACCACTTTTTGCATCCAGCACATGTGGGTGACTTTGGAGTTGAAGCTTGGTCAGACTTTGCAAGCAAGTGCCTTTAACTGCTGAGCAATTTTCCTCGGCCTCTGTTTTGGGTTGGTTTATTTTATTTAATTTTATTGTTGTTTGTTTTGAGGTAGGATTTTGGGCTGGAGAGATGACTCAGCAGTTAAGGCACTTGCTTGCAAAGCCTAATGACCCTAGTTCAATTCTCCAGTGCCCACATAAAGCCAGATGCACACGGAGGCACATGCATCAGGAGTTTGTTTGCAGTAGCTAGAAGCCCTGATGCATCCATTCTCATTCTCCCCCACTGCCCACCCCTCTGTGCTGGGTGAGTTTCAGGTCTAGTCCAAGCTGACCTGAAACTCACTCTGACCTTAAACTGAGGAGATACTATCTAATAGACATGAGCCACCACACCTGGCTTGACCCACGGGGGTATTTGTTTTTAATCCCCTTCTATAACTCTCTGTCCCTTCTTCCATCCCCGCTCCAGCGAACACCTTTCCAACTAGTCCCGCTTCTATTTTGATGTCATTTTTTTTGCTTCATATTATGCATGTCTTGTGTAGATAGCATCAGCCACTGAAAGCTCGTGAATGCAACAACCAGTTAATGACTAGAAGACAGTATTCCCCTCCCTTTGGCTATTACACTTTTTTAAATTATTTATTTATTTATTTGCAAGCAGAGAGAGAGGAGACCGACAGAGAGAGAAAGGGCACACCAGGGCCTTCAGCCACCACAAATGAACTCCAGGAGCATGCACATCTTCTGCATCTGGCTTACGTGGGTCCTGGGGGATCGAACCTGGGTTCTTTGGCTTCACAGGCAAGCACCTTAACTGCTAAGCCATCCCCCCAGCCTGTCTCTTACATTCTTTCCACCAACTCTTCCACAATGGTCCCTAAGTTTTGAAGGGTGTCATAAAGATGTCTCATGGCCAAACTATCCAGTCACTTCTTTAGAACTTTGATGAGTTTTGAGTTTCCCAAGGAGAGTACTTTTTGTTTGCTTGTTTGTTTTGAAGTAGGGTCTCACTCTAGCCCAGGCTGACCTGGAATTCACTATGTAGTCTCAGGGTGGCCTTGAACTCACGGTGATCCTCCTACCTCTGCCTCCCGAGTGCTGGGATTTAAAAGCACTGTGCCTGGCTTTTAAATTAAAAAAAAAAAAAAAGTTCAATTGTATAAAACTTGATTGTGCCTGGTAAATTTCAGGTTATCATGGGTTAGAGTGAGTCCCTACCTCAAAAACAAAACAAAAACCTCAGTTGTATTCTGTGAAGATGTTGCTTCAGGAATATTTTTTCCATGACCCTACTGGGACACACGTTTAAGGGTGAAAGCCAAAATTGGAGCTACAGTTTCTGAGTCTATTATTATTTCTTTTCACTTAGAACTTATTTTCACATACAAGTTCCAATTTTTAAAAAATTTTTTTTATTAATTCATTTGAGAGAGAAAGAGAGAATGGGCACCCCAGGGCCTCCAGCCACTGCAAATGAACTCCAGATGTGTGCACCCCCTTGTGCATCTGGCTAAAGTGGGTCTTGGGAATCAAGCCTCAAACTGGGGTCCTTAGGCTTCATAGGACTGCTAAGCCATCTCTCCAGCCCAGGTTTTTCTTTTTTTATGAAAGAGAGAGAGAGAGTGAATTGGTGTGTCAGGGCCTTCAGCCACTGCAATTGAAC
Organism: Dipus sagitta; assembly: GCA_036346955.1. NCBI lineage: Eukaryota > Metazoa > Chordata > Mammalia > Rodentia > Dipodidae > Dipus > Dipus sagitta. The sequence goes on along the minus strand of CM070770.1, from coordinate 147,544,006 downwards.
TCCAGATGCATATGCCACCTTGTGTGTATGTGAGACCTTGCGCATGTCTCACCTTGTGTAAAACACTTTTTTTTTTTGGTTGTTTTTTGATATAGGGTCTCGCTGTAGCCCAGGCTGACTTAGAATTCACTATGTAGCCTCAGGGTGGCCTCAAATTCAAGGCAATCCTTCTACCTCTGCCTCCCGAGTGTCTGGATTAAAGGTATGCGCCACCACACCTGGCTTTTTAAAAGACATATTTTAAGTGAATGACATTCATGTTAAAATTCCAAAGAATACATAGAAGAGACTGCTTTGAAGTGCTAAGGAAATTCTCCTTAATACTCCATTGGCAGTTAACCGCCATGGTGACATACACAGCTTGGACATTAGATAAATCATGTTGTTTGAGTTGTGGATTGATGTGTACACTTTGTGTTTGACTTTGGGCACCAGGACTTCAGCCGGCATGGTGTCTCCTTGTGTACTTGACACCTTATACTCAGTTGTCCTGACAGCACTGACATAGCCTCAGTCACTTGGTTAAAGTGCTGTCTGCTACCTGGTATCATGAAGTATAAATGCTGGAAAGAGGGTCATTGAGTTTGCAACACAGTCTTGTGTTTTGGAAATGGCCATGGGCAGTGTGAAGCAGATTTGCTGGTTGCCTGCATGGAGACCCCATGGGGCCATGAGGATGAACCGTGGCTTGCAGTGGAGACCCAGTGGAGATGCCGGGACCACGAGATGGCCGCTGAGGAGCTGCCAGCCCCGATGAAGTTTTCCAGGACTGGGAGTAGCCTAGCTGGAGGGGCGGAATTGGAATGCCAGAGACTTGTTGCTGGTTAGAATTATAGGACTTGGAGATTTGTCACTGGCTAGAGTTGTTGGACTTAGAATTTGAGTTTAATGTTTGCCCTGGTTGTTTTGAATCTTGTATTGGTTGAATGTGTCTTTGCTATGCCAATGCCATCTTTTGTAGTGTGAATATTTATTCTGTGCCATTCTGGGTTTTTTGAGGCTATTTTTTGGTATTATGGCTCAGTTAAAAGATCTTGAACTATGGGGATGTATGAACATCATTGGAATTGATAAAAACTATGGGGACTGTTAAAGTCAGACTGAATGCATTGTATTTTACATCATGTATGGATATCAGTTTATGGGGGTCAGGGGTGGAATGTGGTGGTTTGATTCAGGTGTCCCCCATAAACTTAGGTGTTCTGAATGCTAGGTTCCAAACTGATGGATATTTGGGAATTAATGCCTTCTGGAAGGAGTGCATTGTTGGGGGCAGGCTTATGGGTGTTATAGCCAGTTTCCCCATGCCAGTGTTTGGCACATTCTCCTGTTGCTATGGTCCACCTTATGTTGGCCAGGGGGTGATGTCCACCCTCTGCTCATGCCATCGTTTTCCCCTGCCATCATGGAGCTTCCCCTTGAGCCTGTAAGCCAAAATAAACCTCTTTTCCCCAGAAGCTGCTCTTGGTTGGGTGATTTCTACCAGCAATGCAGACCTGACTGCAACACCCTTCAATAACAACTCAATATCAATGGCCTCAATAACCAACCAAAAGACACAGGCTTGCTGACTGGATTAAAGGCAGGATCCTTCTGTTTGTTGCCTCCAAAAACTCACCTTTCCATAAAATACAGACACTATCTTAGGGTAAAAGGATAGAAAATGGTATTTCAAGCAAATAGGCTGTGGTGGTTTGAATAGAATAGATGGCCCCCAATATATTCAGTTGTTTATTTGTTTGTAGTTTGCATCTGCTGCCACCTGGCTGGAGGCAGTGTCACTGGGTGGATCTTAAGGTGTGGTGGTGGGTTTGAGATTTCAATCTAAAGATATGCAAAGTGTGCCTGGCTGGAGTTCCTGAAGTGTGCTGTGGCTTTTGACCTTTAGGCTTGTACTTCTCTCTCTCTGCTTGGTCTTGTGAAGGCAGGACAGTTTCTTCTGCTATTGTGGAACTTGCCCTGGATCTGTAAGCTTCAATAAATATCCCTTCCTCCATAACTGTGCCTGGTCTGGAAGTTCATCTCAGCGAACCTGAAGCTGTCTGATACATAGGCCTAGGAAACAAGCAGGTGTTGCTATCTTAATATCTGACAGGATAGACTTTAAACCAACATTAGTGAGGAAAGGTAAAGAAGGTCACTTTATATTGATTAGAGGAACAACTCAACAGGAAGACATTATAATTCTAAACACATATGCACCTAACATGGGTGCTCCCAATTTCATTAAACAAACACTAGTAGTCTTAAGGTCACAGATAATGCCAAGCACAACTGTAGTGGGTGACTTCACTATCCCACTCCCATCAATGGACAAGTCATCCAACAAAAAAATAAAACAGAGATGCATCTGGATTAAATGAGGTCACAGGACAAATGGACCTAATAGACATCTACAGAACAGTCCATCCAAATACTGCAGAATACACATTGTTTTCAGCAGCACATGCAGCATTCCCTAAAATAGACCATATGTTAGGACACAAAGCAAATCTTAACAAATACAGGAAAATTGAAATAATTACTTGCACTCTATATGATCACAATGGGATTAAACTATAAATCAACAGCAAGAAAAACTATAGAGCTGGGGAAATGGATTAGTGGTTAAGGCATTTGCCTACAAAGCCTAAGGACCCTGGTTCAATTCCCCAGGACCCATGTAAGCCAGATGCACAAGGGGATGCATGTGTCTGGAGTTTGTTTGCAGTGGCTAGAGACCCTGGCTTTCCCATTCTCTCTTTCTCTCTATCTGCCTCTTTCTCTCTCACAAATAAATAAATAAATGAATAAATAAAACTTTTAAAAAATTAAAAAGTTTTGGGCTGGAGAGATGGCTTAGCGGTTAAGCGCTTGCCTGTGAAACCTAAGGACCCCGGTTCAAGGCTCAATTCCCCAGGACCCATGTTAGCCAGATGCACAAAGGGGCACACACATCTGGAGTTCGTTTGCAGTGGCTGGAGGTCCTGGCGCGCCCATTCTCTCTCTCTCTGCCTCTTTCTCTCTGTGTCTGTCGCTCTCAAATAAATAAATAAAAATAAACAAAACAAAAAAAAATTAAAAAATTTTGCCGGGCAAGGTGGCGCACACCTTTAATCCCAGCACTCGGGAGGCAAAGGTAGAAGGATCACCGTGAGTTCGAGACCACCCTGAGACTACATAGTGAATTCCAGGTCAGCATGGGCTACAGCGAGACCCTACCTCAGGGAAAAAAAAAAAAAAAACTATAGAGCATACACAAAATTATGGAGACTAACCAGTACACTACTTAATGATGAATGGGTCATGAAAGAAATCAAGAAGGAAATCAAAAAATTCATAGAGTCAAATGATAATAAAAATACAACATGCCAAAACCTTTGGGACACAATGAAGGCAGTCCTAAGAGGGAAATTTATAACTTTAAATGCCTATTAAAAAATTAAGAACGTCACAAGTAAACAACTTAATGCTTCACCGTAAAGCCTTGGAAAAAGAAGAAGGCAAAGCACAAATCAGTAGACAGGAAGAAATAATAAAGATTAGGACAGAAATTAATGAAATAGAAACCAAAAAAACAATGCAATGAAACAGTTGGTTCTTTGAAAGGATTAAACAACATTGATAACCCCTTAGCAAATCTGACCAAAACAAAGAGAGAAGAAGGGGCTGGAGAGATGGCTTAGCAGTTAAGGCACTGGCCTGCAAAGCCTAACAACCCAGATTCAATTTCCTAGTACCCATGTAAAGCCAGATGCACAAGGTGGCGCATGCAGCTGGAGTTGGTTTGTAGTGGCTAGAGGACCTGGCATGCCCATTCTCATTCATTCATTCATTCTCTCTCTCCTTGTACTACTTGCAAATAATTAAAAATATTTACAAAGTATGGGCTGGAGAGATGGCTTAGCGGTTAAGCACTTGCCTGTGAAGCCTAAGGACCCCGGTTCGAGGCTCAACTCCCCAGGACCCACGTTAGCCAGATGCAAAAGGGGGTGCACGCGTCTGGAGTTCGTTTGCAGTGGCTGGAGGCCCTGGCGTGCCCATTCTCTTTGTGTCTCTCTCTCTCTTTCTCACTCTGTCTGTTGCTCTCAAATAAATAAATAAATAAACAAAAAAATTTACAAAATAAAAAAGAGAAGAAACACAAATTAATAAACTGAGAGGTGAAAAAGGCACCATGACAACAGGTATCAATAAAATTCAGAAAATCATAAGGAAAAACTTTAAGAACATATACTCTACTAAGTTTGAACATCTGAAAGAAATGATTTTCTAGATATATATGACCTACAAAATTAAATCAAGAGGAGATAAACCATTTAAGCATAACAAGCACTGAGATCAAAGCAGTTATAAAAAGTCTCCCAGACTGTAGGGATGGCTTAGCAGTTAAGATGCTAGCCTGCAAAGCTAAAGGACCCAGGTTCAATTCCCCAGGACCCACATAAGCCAGATGCACAAGGTGGCGCATGCTTCTGGAGTTCATTTGCAGTAGCTGGAGGCCCTGGTGTGCCCATTCTCTCTCTCTTTCTCTCTATCTGCCTCTCTCTCTTTCTCAAATAAATTAATTTTAAAAATTAAATAGTTTTTTTTTTTTTAAAAAAAAAAAAGGAGGGGCTAGAGAGATGGCTTAGCAGCTAAGGTGCTTGTCTGCAAAACCAAAGTAGCCAGGTTTGATTCCCCAGGACCCACGTAACCCAGATGCACAAGGTAACATATACATTTGAAGTTCATTTACAATGGCTAGAGGCCCTGGTGTGCCCATTCTCTCCCTCTACCCCCCCCCATATATAGACAGATAGATAAGATAGATAGATAGATAGATAGATAGATAGATAGATAGATATTCTCTCTCTCTCTCTCTCTCTCTCTCTCTCTCTCTCAAATAAATAAATAATTTTTTTTAAAGTTGAGGCCCAGATAGATTCACTGGTATATTCTACCAGACCTTCATGGAAGAACTAAGACGAATGCTTCCCAAACATTTTTATAAAATAGAAAAGGAAGGAATACTACCAAACTCCTTCTATGAAGCAAGCATTATCCTGATACCAAAACCAGACAAAGACAGAACAACAGCAAAAAAATGGCAGCCCAATCCCCATCATGAACACAGATGCAAAAATTCTCAGTAAAATACTGACAAACAGGACTGGGGAAATGGCTTAGCGGTTATGGCATTTGCCTGTGAAGCCTAAGGACCCAGGTTTGATTCCCCAGGACCCACATAAGCCAGATGCACAAGGGGGGCACATGTGTCTGGAGTTTGTAAACAGTGGCTAGAGGCCCTGGCATGCCAATTCTCTCTTTCTCTCTATCCGTCTCTTTCTCTCTCATAAATAAATAAATAAAATATTTTTTAAAATACTGATGTGGTGGTTTGAATAGAATAGATGGCCCCCAATATATTCAGTTGTTTATTTGTTTGTAGTTTGCATCTGCTGCCACCTGGCTGGAGGCAGTGTCACTGGGTGGATCTTAAGGTGTGGTGGTGGGTTTGAGATTTCAATCTAAAGATATGCAAAGTGTGCCTAGCTGGAGTTCCTGAAGTGTGCTGTGTGGCTTTTGGCTTTAGGCTTGTACTCTCTCTCTGCTTGGTCCTGTGAATGCAGGCCAGCTTCTTCTGCCACTATGGAACTTCCCCTGGATCTGTAAGCTTCAATAAATATCCCTTCCTCCATAACTGTGTCTGGTCTGAAAGTTCACCTCAGCGAACCTGAAGCTGTCTGCTACAACTGACAAACAGAATATAAGAATATATCAAAAGATTATTCACCCTGACCAGGTAGGTTTTATCCCAGAGATGCAATAATGTTTCAAAATATGAAAATCAATAAATGTAACACACTATATAAATGGACTGAAGGACAAAAATCACATGATCATCTCAGTACATGAAGAAAAGGCATTTGATAATATCCAATATCCCTTCATGGTAAAAATCCTACAGAAACTGGGAATAGAAGGAACATATCTCAACATAAAAAAGGCTATTTATGACAAACCTATAGCCAAACATTATATTAAATGGGGAAAAATTTGAAGCATTTCCACTAAAATCAGGAACAAGGCAAGGGTGTCCACTGTCCCCACTTTTATTTAATATAGTACTGGAAGTCTTACTTATAGCAATAAGGCAAGAGACATGAATAAAGGGGATATAAATTGGAAAGAGATCAAATTATCACTGTTTACAGACGATGTGACTCTACACATACAGGACCCTAAAGACCCTACACAACTGTTAGAGCTGATAAACACTTTAGCAACATAGCAGGATACAAAATAAACACACAGAAATCAGTAGCCTTCCTATATACTAAAAACAAACATGCAGAGGATGAAATCAGGGAATCACTTCCATTCACAATTGTCTCAAAAAAAAAAAAAATACCTTGGAATAAACCTAGCCAAGGAAGTTGTGGTTTAATTCAAGTGTCCCCCATAAACATAGGTGTTCTGAATGCTAGGTCCCCAGCCGATAGGGATTTGGGAATTAACACTTCCTGGAGGGAGTGTATTGTTGGGGGCAAGCTTACGGGTGTTATAGCCAGTTGCCCCATGCCAGTGTTTGGTACACTCTCCTGTTGCTATTGTCCACCTCATGTTGGCCAGGAGGTGATGTCCACCCTCTCTGCTCATGCCATCATTTTCCCCTGCCATCATAGAGCTAAACCCTTTTTTCCCAAAAGCTGTTCTTGTTCAGGTGATTTCTGCCAGCAATGTGAACCTGACTACAACAGTACAGTTGGTACCAAGGAGTGGGATTGCCGCTAGACACCTGATTATGTGGCTTTGGCCTTTTGGAGCTAATTTTCAAGAGGAACATGGAATGATTTGAAACCTTGGCCTAAGAGACGCCTTGCAGTGCTATAAGTACAATTCTGGTCAGGATGAAAGACCTGAATGCACTAAGAACTATGCACTGTGAGGTTTGGCTTATGAGGCTGCGGAAGAGCTTTGCCTGAACTGGGCTAGAAGCAGTTTGTGCGGGAAGCTTGCTGTTATACCTGTGTCCTGAGAAGTTGTGCAGGGTTGCTTTGCATAGGAATAGACTGCTGTGAGCAGAGGGATATGGCACAGAAAGAATCTTTGGGCTAAAGCTTCTGCCCATTCAGCTGCAATTGTGTGAGAGATCACAATCTTTGAGATTGGGCCAGCTGACCTGCACTGGGGCAACAGGAAGAATGTAGACTTTTTTAGAGGGGCCTGAGTGCTGTTCTTCAAAGTCTGCTTTATTCACCCTGGGTTAACAAATTGGCACCCTACCAGGTATTATGGAGTAAAGAGAGAGGGTCACTGAATTTGCAACATGGTCTTGTGGTTTGGAAACAGGCACAGGCAGTATGAAGCAGGTTTGCTGGATGCCTGAATGGAGATTTGATGGAGCCGTAAGGATGAACTGTGGGTTGCAGTGGAGACCCAGTGGAGATGCCGGAACCATGAGATGGCTGCTAAGGAGAGCTGCGGGTTCCAGATGAAGTTTTCCAGGACTGTAAGTAGCCTAGCTGGAGGGGAGAAATTGGGATTCCAGGGACTTGTTGCTGGTTAGAATTATCAGATTTGGAGATTTGTCACTGACTAGAGTTGTTAAACTTGGAGCTACAGAGTTTGATGTTTGCCTTATTTAAATCTTGAATTGATTGAATATTTTTTTGCTATGCCCAATGCCATTTTTTGCAGTGTGGATTTTTATTCTGTGCCATTATGGGTTTTTTGGGGGGAGGGATTTTTGGTATTACAGCTCAGTTAAAAGACCTTGGATTATGGGGATGTTTGAACAACATTAGGATTGACAAAAACTATTTTAAATTTTAATTAAAATTTCAATTAAAATGAATTAAAATTAAAATTTATTTAAATTTTTTATCTTAAAATTAGACTTGTATTTTATATCATTATGGATATCAGTTTATCAGGGCCAGGGCAGAATGTGGTAGTTTGATTCAGATGACCCCCATAAACTTAGGTGTTCGGAATTCTAGGTTCCCAGCTGATAGAGATTTGGGAATTAATCCCTCTTGGAGGCAGTGTATTGTTGGGGGTGGGCCTATGGGTGTTATAGCCAGTTTTCCCATGCCAGTGTTTGGCACATTCTCCTGTTGCTATTGTCCACCTTATGTTGGCCAGGAGGTGATATTCAGCCTCTGTTCATACCATCATTTCCCCTGCCATCGTGAAACTTCCCCTAAAGTCTGTAAGCCAAAATAAACCCTTTTTTCCCAAAAGCTGCTCTTGGTTGGGTGATTTCTGCCAGCAATGCAAACCTGACTGCAACAGAAGTGAAGGATCTCTACAATGAAAACTATAAAACACTCAGGATAGAAATTGCAGAACACACAAGAAAATGGAAAGATATCCCATGTTCTTGGATCAGAAGAATCAATATTGTGAAAATGGCAATTACACAGTTAATGCAATCCCCATCACAATTCTAATGGCATTCTTCACAGAAAAAAAAAAAAATCCTAACATTCATTTGGAAGCACAAAAAAAAACCTCAAATAGCCAAAACAATTTTGAGCAACAAAAATAAGCCTGGTGGTATCACCATACCGGATTTTAACCTATACTACAGAGCCATAGTAACAAAAACAGCATAGTACTGGCACAAAAATAGTCACGTAGATCAATGGAACAGGATAGAGGACCCAGATATAAGTCAGGGCAGCTACAGCCACCTGACCTTCGATTCCCCAGGACCCATGTTAGCCAGATGCACAAGGGGGTGCATGCGTTTGGAATTTGTTTGCAGTGTCTGGAAGCGCGCGCCCATTCTCTCCCTTCCTCTCCCCACTATCTCTGTTAAATAAATAAATATAAATAAAATATTTATAAAAAATAAGCCTCTGTTAAGGAGGCTGGAGAGATGGCTTAGCACTTGCCTTCGAAGCCTAAGACTCATATTCTAATCCCCAGGTCTCATGTAGCCAGATGCAGTGATGCAAGCATGCAATGTCTCATAGGCGCCACCCGGGGGCGCACACATCTGGAGTTCGTTCCCAGTGGCTGAAGGCCCTGGTGCACCCATTCTCTCTCTCACACAAAATAAATAATAATAATAAAAAAATTAATCTCTTTTACTATATTCCAACTTTGCCTACTGGCTGGTCCTGAAATTCTTTCGTATGGCAGAGAAACCCAGCTTCAACTGAGTAGACATCTCTGAACTCCTTAGGTTGCTACAGGAATCAACATGCAGTGGTCTCCAGCCTGCACCCCACTACTGCTGCCACCTTTACCTTCTGCTTGTACTCACCTTCACGTTGTTGGGACCAAACACCTGACCAAAAGCAGGTGTTGGAAGGAAAGTGTATGGAAGAGAAGAAAACAGTCCGGAAGGGAAATTTCATCGGCTGGGCATCACATCTTCCCCCAGGAGATAACAGTAAGAGTGAGCTAGCAAGCCCGGCGTGGTGGCCCACGCCTTTAATCCCAGCACTCGGGAGGCAGAGGTGTAGGAGGATCTTAGTGAGTTCAAGGCTACCCTAAGACTACGTAATGAATTCCAGGTCAGCCTGGGCTAGTGAGACCCTACCTCAAAAAAAAAAAAAAAACAATAATAATAATAAATTTTTTAAGTGAGCTAGCACTAGCAAGAGGAAGCTCTCAGACTTTGACACCCCGAAGACTGCCCCCAGCAACACGCCAGCAAGGCTCCACCTCCCAACTTGCCTCAAGCTGGGGAGGAAGTATTCAAAACCCATGAGACTAGGGGAGATGTTGCATTCAAACCACCACGCCTGCAGCGACTGTCTGTGCCTCTGTATCAGTCTCTGCCTCTTCCAGCAAGGAGGCCTCTGAACTCCGTGGTCTCTTTAACCCTCCTATAGCCATCATGTAGCTTACATATACATTACTGTGCGGAGTGTAATTTGCGATCTGAGAGTTAGTATTAGTACTTCAATTGTAATAAAAAGTACCTGTGATTGCTAATAGCCAGCCATCAAAGAAATCAGGATGGCTTGGTAAACAACCTGGGTTCGATTCCCCAGTACCCACATAAACCAGATGCACAAAGCGGCACATACATTTGGAGGTTTTTTGGGGGGGGTTGTTTTGTTTTGTTTTGTTTTGTTTTTGCAGTGGTTAGAGGCCCTGGTGCACCCATACTCTCCCTCTTCCTTTTCTCTCTCTCTCTCTCTGTATCTCTATCTCTCTGCTTGCAAATAAAGAAATAAAATATTTTTAAACTGGCTTGCTTTGCAAATTTGCTCTTATTCAGTAAATTTTGAAATTGTGACGGCCTGCCCACCCATGTTTCTGGCCAAGCACTGTCACGGTAACGGGCTGTAGCTGCAGGGGTCTCCCTGGAACAAACAGATTCTTGGGCAGCCGATGCCAGGCTCATCCCCACGTGCAACATCCTTGGGCTGAAGGGCACTTTTCTGGTGTTTGTGCACTTCTTCACAGAACAGCATGGGGACAGGTTAGTCTAGACGATGACTCTGAGGAGTCAGGCTGCTTTGACAAGCACTCTTTCTCACGTTCATGACAGATGAATACATCACAGTTTTGTGCAAAAGTGATAGCCAAGACCTCTGTCTCAGACAAAAATAGACACATTTGCCGGACATGGTGGCGCACGCCTTTAATCCCAGCACTCGGGAGGCAGAGGTAGGAGGATCACCGTGAATTCGAGGCCACCCTGAGACTCCATAGTGAATTCCAGGTCAGCCTGGGCCAGAGTAAAACCTTACCACGAAAAACAAACAACAACAACAAAAAAAGACGCATTTTAGGAAAGGGGCTCCTGTGTTAGGTCACTGTACCTTTAAGGGGACAGATGTTAGTCCTATGAAAAAGAAAATAGTCACAAGCTGGGTGTGGTGGCACAAGCCTTTAATCCCAACAGAGGTAGGAGGACCGCCAGGAGTTTGAGGCCACCCTCAGGCTATATAGTGAATTCCAGGTCAGCCTGAGCTAGAGTAAGACCTTACCTCAGAAAAAAAAAAAGTCATACACCCCTAAAGTTCCTCCTGACCCCAGGTAGAGAGAGAGGGAGAGAAGCTGCCACCAGAATTATGACTTTATAGCCTATCCTGTGCCTTCTCTCAGCCCCTAACACTAGTAACTAGTCACATTAACCAAAAGTTATAAAAGTTAGGAATTTCTTTTGTCTTGAGGAGTTTCCGCCCATTGACCATCACAGGGTCCATAAAATCAGTGGGGCGTGGTGGCACGCGCGCGCGCGCACGCACACACACACACACACACACACACACACACACGCTTTTGATCGCAGCACTTGGGAGGCAGAGGTAGGAGGATCACCCCGTTAGTTCAAAGCCACCCTGAGACTACACAGTGAATTCCAGGTCAGCCTAGACTAGAGTGAGACCCTACCGGGAGAAACAAAACAGAACAGAACAAACAACAACAACAACAAAAAAAAAAAAAAAACACCTTTCTAGGCTGGAGAGCTGGCTCAATGGTTAAAAGCACTTGCTGGCAAAGCCTGGTGGCCTGAATTCAGTTCCCCAGTAACTCATGTAGCACCAGATGCACAAAGTGACACATGTGTCTGCAGTGACAAGAAGCCCTGGCACGACTATTCATATTCTTTCTCTCCTCTCTCTATCTCTCTCTCTATCTCTTTCTCTCTCTCTCTCTCTCTCTCTCTCTCTCTGTCTCTCTCTCCACTCCCTCCTTGCAAATAAATAAATTTTTTAAAGGTACTTTTGCTGGGCATGGTGGCACACACCTTTATTCCCAGCACTCAGGAGGCTGAGATAAGAGGATTGCTGTGAATTCAAGGCCAACCTGAGACTACATAAGTGAATTCCAGACCAGCCTGGGCTAGAGGGTGACCCTACCTGGAAAGAGGGACGGAGGGAGGGAGGAAGGGAGGGGGAAAGGAAGGAAGGACGGAAGGAAGGAAGGAAGGAAGGAAGAAAGGATGAAAGAAAGGAAGGAAGGGAGAAAGAGAGAGGGAGAAGAGAGAAAGAAAAGGAAAGAAAAGACACCAACTGCTATTTGGAGTCATAAATGGAGTCATAAAGAGGTTCACAGCTTATTCTGCCAGTGACCACATGACAGTCTGCATTTTAACAATCTGCAATATGGATTCAATAACAGTAAACAATGCGGAGCCAATGACAGCAAACACGTGCCAAGCCAACTCAAAGGGAAATAAGTATTCCAGGGACCATGGGTGTAGCAAAAAAGAAAAAAAAAAGGTTTACATGGTAAAATATATATATATAAATTTAGTACAGCCGTTTTTAAAAACTGTGTGAACATTCTTCAAAACACTAAACAGAGTAACACCGCCCAGCAGTCACTATTCGGCACAGTAGCCAAGACAAGCACACACCTGTCCTGCCCCTCAGATAGGGGTGTTCCAGCCCCAGGGCACCCAGCTGCTCCCCCACGGCACCACCACCTCAGGGTTGCTCTCTAGGAGAGGACGCAGGGGCTGAAACACACTGGACACGCAGGCGGACACCTGGCGTCTAGAGGACTAGAGGCGGGGCTGAGGATGCATCGCCATGGGAACTCTCTAAGGGTAGCTCAACCCAGAAGCAACTGATCAGATGTCAACATCCAGAAGACAAAAGGAAGGGGGGCACTTTTAAAAATACCGGGGTGGAGGGGGGGCGGAATGCCTCTCCACTTTCATGGGAATAGTTCACAGACAGAAAACAAATCCTTATCAGGTGCCACCCAGTACGTGGAGACACCAGTGACAATAGCCTGGCCCCTTAAGGACAGCCAGGGTACCAGTCATTGGTCGTGCCGTTTGGGAATGCCATAGGGCGCTGAAATTTGGGAGCTAACCCACAGAGCTAGGCGATGGCTGGGGGTGGAGGAGGAGGGAGCGCAGGGTTCTGGGTCTGGACATCGCGGGGCTCGGGGACAAAGGGGGTGAAACTTCAGGAGGAGGGATGTGGGAGCCGGGGAATAGCGCTGCTCTCCCGCAGGCACCCCGCGCAGGGAGAACGCGTTCTCCTAATGCTTCTTCCAGCCCACCGCCGCGCAGTCTGGGCAGATGCTGGGCTGCCAGGGTGCGGAGGCTGAGGGACGGAGAGGATAACTGGGATGGGACAGATCTCGGGGCTCCCAGCGCAGGCCCAGCTCCATCCGTCAGCAGAGGGGACCCGGGGCCCGCCGCCGTCTCAGGACACTATTCGCTCACCATCATCATCTCCTGGCCTCCGGGGGCTCTCCGGTCCTCCGCTTGCGGCTGCAGCGCCAGCAGGTCACGGGGTGACCAAATGAGTCCTCCCGGAGCCTGGAGCGGACCCCAAGGCGATGCGATTGGACGAAGTCACGCGAGATTGTGGAGAGGACCAACGAGATTGCCAAGGCCCGCCCCTTCGCTCGGACTGTGGTCCGGATTGGTAGGTTCTCAGCCAGGACCCTGTGCATCAAAGCTGAAGGATTCCCCTCTCGAAGGCTTTGATTGACACCACAGGACCGCCACCCAAGGATGCAGCTGCTCAGGGTAGGAACTGCTGGGGTCAAATACATATGCATTCGGGCCTCAGGTCTTTAAGAACTTACCGTCGGGGGGCCGGGGAGATGGCTAAGCGGTTACAGTGCTTGCTCGCAAAGCAAATCCTGGCAGCCCTGGTTTGATTGCCTAGCACCCAAATAAAACCAGACACATGACACACGAGTCCAGAGTTCATTTGAGGCAACTAGAGATCCTGGTGAGCCCATCCACTCCCCCCACCCACAGACACACGCAAATAAATCATAACAAAAAAGATTTGTAAACTGGGCGTGGTGGCGCACGCCTTTAATCCCAGCAGTCCGGAGGCAGAGGTAAGAGGATCTCTGTGAGTTCGAGGTCAGCCTGAGACACATAGTGAATTAGAAGCCCCCTCCTCCAGAGCCTGGTCGGAGCCCCTCACCACCTGAGAATCAAGAATTCCAGCACAGTTAACATTTGTTTAAGGCCCTTCTTCCTTCTCAGCTGTAAACCTGCAATTTTCTAAGAATCTCACCAGAAACTGCATTTTCAGTAAAAGACATACCCTAAACCTTTGTGCAACCCTGGTGGCTCCTGGTTTTGCCTTACCAGATAATAACCCTATCCAAGATACTCCAGAGCCGCCCCTATAATCTCACTTACTATGATCCCAGCACTCGGGAGGCAGAGGTAGGAGGATCACCATGAGTTTGAGGCCACCCTGAGACTACATAGTGAATCCCAGGTCAGCCTGAACTAGAGACCCTATCTTGAAAAACCAAAAAAAAAAAAAAAAAGGAAAACACTAAGTTTGTAGGCAATCCTTTGAGATGTAACTTGAGAGCCCCACAATGGCATATATAAACTGGGGTGTGGTTCAGTGGATAAAGTGCCTGCCTAGTATGCACAAAGCCCTGAATCTGATCCCCAGTACCAGGAATGATGGTGAGGCCTGTAGGTAGAGACAGGAAGATCAGGAATTCAAAGTCATCCTCAGCAACATAGGGAGTTGCAGACCAGCCTAAGGCCACGTGAGACCATGTTTCCAAAGGGAGGGGGGGCAGCTTGTATGACTAATGTTAAGACACTTACTTGGGACTCTCCCTTGAGAAGCCAATACCACACTTAGGTATGTCTTATTCTGTCCTTGAGCACCTCTCCTTCTCTTAACTCCCATGCTTAAGATCTACATTCAAACTGTCTTTTAAGGGCTGGGAAATGGCTTAGCGGTTAAGGTGCTTCCCTGCAAAACCAAAAGACCCAGGTTTGATTCCCTAGGATCCAAGGTGGCGCATACTTTTGGAGTTCATTTACAGTGTGCATATTATCTCCTTATGAATGATATTAATTCCTTGTGGGAAAAATATCTGGTTATTGGAGTGTATTATTTTTGTCATGCTCCTGGCTCACCATCTACATGCAATTCCATATAAAATCCTACAGTACCTACATTCAACGTATCTTTTTTTTTTTTTTTTTTTTTTACAAAGCAACATTTTACTTTTGTTGTGATAAAAAAGTCACATTTTGCAGATAAAATGTAGGACCCTGAAATACATTGTCACACATTGTCTTGTCATGCACAACGCTGAGGTTCTCTTACAATTAATTTTTTTTAAATATTTTATTTGTTTGTTTGTTTGAGAGAAAGAGGAAGAAAGAGAGAGAGAATGGGCATACAAGAGCCTCCTGTCACTGCAAATGAACTCCAGATGCATGCACCACCTTGTGCATCTGGTTTATGGGGATCCTGGGGAATTGTAAGCAGTTAGTTTCCCCCATAACAGACATGCCACTATTGCACCCATTCAGTCATTCAACCTGTCTGGCCAAACTCAAGGTTTGCAATGTTCAGTGATTTCACCGCTGATTCCTTCTGTCTCCCATAGGGCTGCAGCTTTCTGTCAGGTCTACAAGGAAGAGATATTCAGCTCAGTTACAGCTTGATTTCTCAGTGACCTTGCAGCCAAAGCATGTGGTGTCTTCAGCAATAGGGTTTTACCATATATTTCTGGTGGGAAACTAAGAACCTTGTTAATGTCCTATAATGTTCTGGGGGCATCAGGGATCTCTCTGGCCAACAACTCACTGGAAGGTTTTCCATACCTGGCACTGAAATTTTTTTAGCAATAGCCTATGGCTTCTGGGTGTGTCATTATCCAAAAGAGTAGGTATCCATTTCACTTATTCATAACATCTTAAATTTTGATTAACCCTCCCCCCTACCCTTCTTTTACTCAATCTCTTCCCAATGGCCTCACTTAACCCATTGCACCCCCAGTAATCTGTTCTTCTACTTACATATATACAATACCATCTCCTTTAGTCCTCCCCTCTCTTCCCTCCATTATAGCCCTTTTCTAGTTTACCTGCCTCTGTTACCGATTTTTACTCCAACTCACATACAAGTCTAAATATTGTAGCTAAACATAGGAAAGAGAAAATGTGGCATTTGGCTTTCTGGGCCTGGATTACCTCGCCTAGTATAATCCTTTCCAGATCCATCCATTTCCCTGCAAATTTCATAACTTCATTTTTCTTTTTTATTTCTTTTTTTCTCAATTTTTATTAACATTCCATGATTATAAAAAATATCCCATGGTAATACCCTCCCTCCCCCCACTTTCCCCTTTGAAATTCCATTCTCCATCATATCCCCTCCCCATCTCAATCAGTCTCTCTTTTATTTTGATGTCATGATCTTTTCCTCCTCTTATGATGGTCTTGTTTAGGTAGTATCAGGCACTATGAGGTCATGGATATCCAGGCCATTTTATGTCTGGAGGGAGCACGTTGTAAGGTGCCCTACCCTTCCTTTGGCTCTTACATTCTTTCCACCACCTCTTCCGCATTAGACCCTGAGCTTTAGAAGGTGTGATCAAGATGTTACTCAGTACTCCAGTCACTTCTTTCCAGCACTATGATACCTTCTGAGTCGTCCCAAGGTCACTGCCATCTGAAAAGAGAAGATTCTGTACCAAAAGTGAGAGTAGCGTTAATATAAGGGTATAAATATTAAGAGAAGTGCTTACTGGGCAGTTTGATAAGCATAGTATATACATTTAGCCAGACATCAGCAGATGTTACACCCCTAGGGCTCATGACTACCCTGTTTTAAGTTTTAAGTATCAAGGATGTATTCCCTCCCATGGAGCAGGCCTCCAGTACAATTAGAGGGCAGTTGGTTTCCACCATGATAGACGTGCCACTATTGCACCCGTTGGCTCATTTGGCCTGGCTGGCCAAATATAACGCTTGCAGTGTCCACTGTTAAGTATCTTCACTGGTAGTATCTCTTTCTCCCAATGAACTGCATGTAGAATGGCTTCTTCCAGCTTTCTGTCAGCTGGTCTACATGGAGGAGGTTATCAGCTCAGTTCCAACAGGATTTCCCAGTGGCCTTGCAGCCCAAGTATGTGGAGTCTTCAGCAATAGGGTCTTACCATCTATTCCTGGTGGGAAACCAAGGGCCTCGGCAATGGCCTATAATGTTTTGGGGGCATCAGGGATCTCCCTGGCCAACAACTCACTGGAGGTATCCCATCCCTGGCACTGAAAATTTTCTAACAACGATCTATGGCTCCTGAGTGTTCCATTGTCCAAAACCAGAGGATTTCATATGATTTATTTGTATCCTCTTAGATTTTGATTAGCCCTGCCTCCACCTTTGCTTTACTCAATCTCTTCCCCGACCTCATTCATTTTTCTTTACCACTGAGTAGAACTCCATTGTATAAATGTGCCATATCTTCATTATCCACTCATCAATTGAGGGACATCTAGGCTGGTTCCATTTCCTGACTATTGTGAATAGAGTGGCAGTAAACATGGATGTGCAAGTATCTCTAAGGTAGTGAGAAGGGTCCTTAGGATGTATGCCTAGGAGTGGTATGGCACACCTATTCTCTCTGTCTCTCTTCTCTCTCTCTCTCTCTCTCTCTCTCTCTCTCTCTTTCTGTCTCTCTCTCTTTCCTTGTAAATAAATAAATATTTAAAAAGAAAACTAAGGTGGAGGGCTGGAGAGATGACTTAGCACTTAATATACTTACCTACAAAGCCAAAGGACCCAAAGTTTGATTCCCCAGATCCCACATAAGCCAGATGCACAAGGTAGCCTATGCATCTGGAGTTCATTTGCAGAGGCTAGAGGCCCTCACATGCCCATTCTCTCTCTCCCTCTCACTCGCTCGCTCTTGCTCTCAAATAAATAAATAAACAAACAAACTCAAACTTTCTTTTAAATTTTTATTTATTTATACTGGGCATGGTGGCACATACCTTTAATCCCAGCACTTGAAAGGCAGAGGTAGGAGGGTTACTCTGAGTTCAAGGCCAGCATGAAGTTACATAGTGAATTCCAGGTCAGCCTGGGCTAGAGTGAGACCCTACCTTGAAAAAAATTAAATAAATAAATATAAAATATTTTTTTAAAAAGACTAAGGTGGAGAGAAATTAAGGCAGACACCCAATGTCAATCTCTGGCCTTCATATACACACATGTGTACATATACACACATGCAAACAGGTATACACACATACATGCAAAAAATTAATTAAAAACTCAGAAAAATATAAATAGAAGAAATGATATTCTAATGCAAGACCCCTTCTTTGATGTCTCAGCTTTCATGAGATCCAATTCCCCACCAAGGAGAGGGAGACTCAGACACAGTGCTGAGATTGTTCACTCAATACTCACATGCTCAGCTTCTCACAGGGACACTTGAGACCCATGTGGATCACAGAGGTCTCCCTGCAGCTGATCTAGAGATGCCCCAAGCAACCATATGTATGAATCTGAATGCAGGAGATTCCATGTATATAGTTTGGAGGCTGTTTGCTGCGCAGGTAGAATTCTATCAAGTGACTGCCATGTAGGGTGAGGGGAAGGAATGGATACCAAATGGAGTGTCCAAACATGAAGATCACTGAAGTTCAAATGATATACCTGGGGCTAGAGAGATGGGTTAGTGGCTAAGGCACTCGCTTGCAAAGCCTGATGACCCAGGTTCAATTCCCCAATACCCACGTAAAACAGGATATACAAAGTAGCGCATGCATGTGCAGTTCTTTTGCAGCAGCCAGAGGCCCTGGCATGCCCGTTCTCTCTGTGTGTGTGTGTTCTCTCTCTCTCTCTCTCTCTCGCTCGCTTTGCTTGCAAATAAATGAATAAAAAAAATTTTAAGTTTCAAGGGCTGTAGAGATGGCTTAGCTGGTAAGGCATTTGCCTTCAAGGCCTAAGGAGCCAGATTTGATTCCCCAGGACCCACATAAGCCAGATGCACAAGGTGGTTCATGCATCTGGAGTTCATTTGTGGTAGCTAGAGGCCCTAGTGTGCCCATTCTCTCCCTCTCTCTCTCTCTCTCTCTCTCTCTCTCTCTCCCCTCTCTCTCATAAATAAATAAATTTTTAATTGAGAAAAATCATATCCCTGCTGTCTGCTTAGTCAGAGTCCAGTGTGCAGCAGGTCTGAAAGGAGAGAGCAAAGTGTCAGCCCTGATGAATGGAGCAGAGGTTGGAGGAACGGCCCCTCTTCCGCATGAGCCCCAGGTGGCTTCTGTTCCCTACCCAGCTCACCTGGTAGATGTTGGTGTTCTGTGTGGAGGAAAATAAGGACACCCTCTCCATGACTATGTTATCACAGGACAACCCCAATTCTGGTCAGCCCCAAGAAAATGTCCTGCCCCACAACCTTTTGTGCCTGTGTGGAGAGGTGTGTGCTGACTGGAACCTCCCCACTTCTTCCTCTCAAGCCTTCTGTTCCTGGGTGAATGGAGGTGGGGCTGGGACAACTCAGCCCATTTGCCCACCGAGGACAGGCCTCTCCAGTGGGGTCAGAGTTGTTCCTGGGGACTGAGTCAGCTCTCTTCTGGAAGGTGGAAGCTGGAAGCCGGCTGGTCTTAGCATAGGTCCTGGCAATCCCTCACCTAGCCTTCACATACCTATTAGAGTGGGCGGACATTCCTGTCCCCACCTTGCCAGTAATTGGTATGAGAGAGAACAGACACTATCTGGAGAGCTTGTCTTTCATGCTGTCCATGGTGGCATGGACTGCAGACTCTATCGTGGGGGAGGATGAGGCCTTAAAACAGGCATGGCATACCATCTTGGAGGAGAGAATGCTGTGGTCCAGTAGCCACAGCAAGTTTAGAGCAGAGCAAGACAGTGATATCCAGGGCTGTGGCCAAAGTAATGCAGCTACTGACCCTCCCTAGTAGATGGAGGAGAGTCACAAGACCCTCACCTGGGATTCCAGCTCACCCTCAACTTCGAGACTACATAGGAAGTAGAAGGTAACCCGGAGTGGGACTACATGAGGTCACCGTCCAGGATGCGGTGGACCTTTGAAGTGACACAGCTGCCTTTGGGTCAGCCACGCTCCTGTAAGTAACCCCTCACTTGTGCTCTTAAGTAAGCCCAATAAAATCACTGGTTCATCCGGGCATGGTGGCGCACACCTTTAATCCCAGCACTCGGGAGGCAGAGGTAGGAGGCTAGCCGTGATTTCGAGGCCACCCTGAGATAACATAGTGAATTCCAGGTCAGCCTGGGCTAGAGTAAAACCCTACCTCGGGAAAAAAAAAAAAAAAAAAAAAAAAAAAAAAAAAAAAAAACATTGGTTCACCTAAATTGGATTTTGGTAGAATCCTGCTTTGGTCATCTGTGTACCTCTCTAGGGTGAACAGATGTGCGTCCATGTGTCCCTAGGGGGAAAAGTTTCACATGACAGCTGCCTCACAACAGCATCAGGATGAACTGCTGTCAGTCTTCTCCAGAGATGTTCTGGGACTCTGGGGCCTGGTTCATCTTGCCCAGGTGAAAGTAGAAGGCCTGGCCCACTTGGGGAGTGTAAGAGGTCCCCACAGTGGCAGCATCCGTAGGGCTGACATATGGACCAGGCACAGGTGCACCTTCTGGGGAAGTGTGTGGGTCCTGGCGCTGCCCCCACATTGCTGCTCCTCCCAAGCAACAACTTCGCCATCACTTCCCATGACTGTATCTCAGGAGAAGGTCAGCCTGAGGGACTGTGGAGTTTGAATGGATGTCCCCCAATAGACTCAAGTGTTTTATTAACACTTGTAACTTGGATTTCCAGCCACTTGGCTGGAAGAGGTGTCACTGGGAGTGGATGCCGGGGTCCAATGCAAAGGTATGTTTGGGGGCAAATCTGATTTTCCAGCCTAAATAAGCCCCTCCCTCTCATAACCTGTGTCTGGTTTGGAAGATCATCCCAGCAGCATGGAGCTGACTATGACACAAGTCATAGTGGGGTCATGCTGAATAGGCCAGCTGGGCCAGCAATGGCCTTGCTGCTTGGCAGTGCAGTATAGCCTACAGCCTTTGAGTCTCTCCACATCAAGAGTCCATGCAACTTGCAGTTAAATGGAAGAAAGAGAAATCACCAGTGAAGATACTCAACAGTGGACACTGCAAGCCTTATATTTGGCCATCCAGGCCAAATGAGCCAACGGGTGCAATAGTGGCACGTCTGTCATGGTGGAAACCAACTGCCCTCTAATTTGACTGGAGGCCCGCTCCATGGGAGGGAATACATCCCTGATACTGAAAACTTAAAACAGGGGTAGTCATGAGTCCTAGGGGTGTAACATCTGCTGATGTCTGGATAAATGTATATACTATGCTTATCAAACTGCCCAGTAAGTACTTCTCTTAATGTTCATACCCTTATATTAATGCTACTCTCACTTTTGGTAGAGAATCTTCTCTTTTCAGATGGCAGTGACCTTGGGATGACTCAGAAGGCATCATGGTGCTGGGAAGAAGTGACAGGTGTGCTCAGCTCTGCAATATCTCTATCACGCCTTCCAAGGCTCAGGTTCCATTGCAGAAGATGTGGCAGAAAGAATGTAAGGATCAAAGGAAGGGTAGGACTCCTTACAACATGCACCTCCAGACACAAAATGGCCTGGATATCCATGACCTCGCAGTGCCTGACACTACCTACACAAGACCATCATAATAGGAGGAAAAGATCATGACATCAAAATGAAAGAGAGACTGATTGAGAGGGGGAGGGGATATGGTGTAAAATGGAGTTTCAAATGGGAAAGTGGGGGAGGGAGGGCATTACCATGGGATATTGTTTATAATCATGGAAGTTGTTAATAAAAAAAAAAAAGAGGAGAGAGAGGGAAAAAAAGAGTCCATGCAAACCTAGGGCTTAGAGCAGAGTGGACCCTAGGAGGGAAGGGCTCACTAGCCTGCTGCAGGGCCAGAATTTGGGCAGATGGTGAAGAGACATGGCCAGTGGGGCAGGGTCTGCTGTTGGAGTCATCTGGGTTATACTTAGTTGCAGCAGGAAGTACTCCAGGAAGACGCTGAGAAGAACTTCCAGCAGTAGAAGGTAAAGGAGGGGAAAGCAAAGACTTGGAAACCATCTTTGTGCAGGGGCTCATGGGTATCAGTGACATCCTGTCACCATGGCTTTTCTGGACCAGTCTTCCAGTGGGGCCTGTGGTCTGAGGGGCATTGACCTTGCCCCCTGGTAATCTTTTTAATTTCAAGTTTGGGCCAAGGGACACACATAAAGGCATGGGGCTTAGGCCTTGTGGTGGACAGAATGTATGTCCCCATAGACTTGGGCATTTTTTTTTAATATTATTTATTTAGGAGAGAGAGGGAGAGAAAGGGTACACCAGGGCCTCCAGCCACTGCAAACAAACTCCAGATGCATGTGCCCCCTTGTGTATCTGGTTTACATGGGTCCTGGGGAGTCAAACCAGGATCCTTTGGCTTTGCAGGCAAACACCTTAACTGCTAAGCCATCTCTCCAGCCCCCAACTTGGGCATTTTTTATTGAGACTGAGCTTGCAACTTGAGTCTCCAGCAGGCGGAGCCCTGTTGGGGAAGAGGTATGTCACAGCCCATATTGCAACCGTACTAAATGCGGAAAGAGCAGTTTGAGCTCGGGCTGCTCCTGTTTGCTGGCTGTTGGTTTTCTTCTCTCTGTGCTATGCTGATGTATGATGATGGACTGAGCCAGCTTCTTCTGCCATTGACGGTGCTTCCCCTTGATTCTATGAGCCTGAAAGAAAACCTTTCCTCTCATAAGCTGCTTCTGGTCAGGTGTTTGTCCAGCAAAGCGAAGGTAACTGCAAAAGCCTTCATAGGGCTTCTGTCTCAGTTCAGGTGGACTCTTCCTCTGACTTGCAGAGTAAAGGCAGCTGTGGCAACTCTGCCCTACTATGGTACATCAGTCCTTCCCTGGAGTCCATGAACACACAGCTAAGCTATAAGCCAGGCCTCAAGAGGCAAGAGGCCTGAGAGGTAATGCTGTGATAACTCCCCAGGGCTTCTGTCTAGGGAATGGCTAGAGTTAGTGGTAAAGAGGGAGGAGGACCAAAGCCAGGTGTGTGTGTGTGTGTGTGTATGTGTGTGCACGCGTGCGCCCACGTGCGCTGTCTGCGTTCACAACTGTGTGTCTATGCAAGTAGGGTGTGAGCATGCCTGTTTGCATATGTGTGTTATCATATGTGGGTACACATGACTGTGTCCTTGCCTGGTGCTTAGATGGGTAAGTGTGCTCTGGGGAACCTACATGTTTGCGTATGCAAGTGTGATGAGTGTCCATGTGTGCCTGTAAATGTATGAATGCTGGAATATGTGAGTGTGGCGAGTGTGAACATATGCCTGTAAACGTGTGCAAATGCTGCTGTATGTGTGTGTGTGCGTGCGTGTGGGCCCGAGCGGACGTGTTGGTACATGTGTGACCTTTGTGTGCTCAGCCAACTGTCCCTACTATGCAGCAAGCCGGACACGAGGACCACATTGCAGGAGGGATCTGGCTCAGGCCCAAGGCATTGAGTTGAATGAACCCGGGTTCCACATATGAGGCCAGGCTGTGTGTCCGGATGGCAGGACTGTAGGGTGACATGGCAAACGAGGGCCAGTGGAGTCAGTCCATGTATTGCCCTCGTGCTTGGCCACAGAGAAGGTGTGCCATGGGGGTAGCTTGGCCACAGCCTGGGCTGAGCCTCCCCTCCTCTGTCCTTCCTGTCCTCCCTATTCTTCCACTGCCTGGGAGCTCTCTCTGCCCTGCATCTGAGATGCGTTAGGAGTCCGTAGCTAGTGGCCACCATCAGGAGTGAGTCTGGCCAGGGCAGCATACGGTCTGGCGCTCTGAGGCTGGACAGGACCTCGGTCTCTTTAATGTGGGCCGAGCTGACCCTGTACGCAGGGTTCTGGGAAGGCTGAGGAGAACCTGAACAATGGCCATGTGGCACTTGGGGAAGCAGGATCTAGGTACAATTCACCCCAAGTACTTTAGTGGCATGACATTATCCTTTATGGCCCATCCCAGATTCTTTCTGCTTTGTCTCAGGACACTAATGGGGGCTGTTACCAGGTAGACCTGGGAGATCATCTTGGCACCAAGGTTGCTCACAGTTGTAGGCCCTTCCTGCCACAGGCAGGATGTGGTGGGGAAGCACCCTTATTGCTGTGTCCACCTGTCTCCTGCTGACCCAACTCCTGTTCAAGTTGTCTCAGGGCACAAATGGGGGCTGTTACCCTGGTAGGTATCCAATGCATATAAATGTGGATGTGCCTGTGTGGGAATGTGAGCCTATGCATGTGTCTGTGAGTGCACTGGTCCATAGTGCACACGTTAGCACATGCACATGTTTATGAGCTTACTGGTGTGTGCATGTGTGTGTATGTGTATATATATATAATGTGTGAATGCACTGGTGGGTGAGGGCATTGTTATGTGCATGCGTTAACATTCGTGTGCATGTGTGTATGGGTGCCCTGATGTGTCGATGGTAGTGCATTGTTTGTGTTACCATATTTGTGCGCATGTGTGTGTGTGTGTGAGTGTACTAATGGGTGCATGTATCAGAGCATGGGTTGGGCATGTAAAAGTGCACTGGTGTGTGCATATGTGAGTGTTGTGATGTTACAGATCCAGAGCCAAATTACCCTGGGCTGTCCTTAGTCCTCTTCACAGCCTCTCTGTCCACCTCTGTGTCCAACCTAAGGTCCTTGTGACCATCGGGTAAAACCTTCCAAATGTCTTAAGCCACTGGCTTCCACTAACCCAAGAGCTAAGAATATCTTATAGCAGAGTCTGCCCCAGCTCTTCTCTAACCTGCCTATCTGATGCCTCCACCAATGTTTTTGAAAAATGCCCTGATGCATAACATTATTTTCTTGTGTAACCACAAAAGTTGCCAGGCATGGTGGCGCACACCTTTAATCCCAGCACTCAGGAGGCGGAGATAGGAGGATCACCGTGAGTTCGAGGCCACCCTGAGATTACATAGTAAATTCCAGGTCAGCCTGAGCTAGAGTGAGACCCTACCTCGAAAAAACAAAAAAACATGAGGGGGAGGGTACTACTATGGGATATTTTTTATAATCATGGAAAATATTAATAAAAATTGAGAAAAAAAGAAATAAAAAATGAAAAAAAAGAAAAAACAAAAAAACAAAAACAAGTTCATGCGGCCATTTCTATGCTATAGCACATTATTCAAGGTGACCAGGATTAGCATTTCTAGGACATACGTAGTCACTTGTATTTGCTTCACAATCAATTATCTCTTCTTCCCTTTGAAAGGAGTGCTGTGTTGCCCTTGACAGTGGTATCGGGGTGGGGAGGTGGTGACCTCAAGGGCCAGGAAATCTGTTATAAAGGTAGAAGAAACAGAACCGAGACCCAGTTCCACCCAGGATTGAGACAGGACGAGGGGAGGAGAAAATGTGGGAAGGGGCTCAGTCACATGGAGAAAGAAGGCTTGGTCCCAGGGATGACAGACAGGTTTACTGAGGCTGGGGCTGGTGGGCTGCAGGACCCATGGATTTCTCTGGGGAACTGCCCTCAGGGACATGGCAGCATTGCAGGGGATGAGGAGCTCGGGGGCCTGCTACTTCCCAGCCAGGTACTCTAGCACCAAGAAGGAAGACCTGGAATCTACAGGAAGCGTCTTATTTCAGCGGCCCTCTAGCGCCATCTACTGTCAGAATCTAGTTTACCTTGCAGCTAAGAACAAATGTCCTTGGATCTTGGATTCCCACCCCTGCTTGGGGTTCAGGCCTATCCTGGGCTTGGGAATGCCCTGCCCCACCCTGCCCCGGACCATCTGCGAGAGACAGCTAAAGAGCGCCACACATTGGGAACAGGAGGCCCTCACTGTGACTCCCAGCCCCTCATGTGTAACTTATCTTCCTATCTAGCCTATGAACATGGTCATCCTGGGAAGGGGCTTTGTCTCCTGGGGTCCTCCCTCCCCTGCCCTTCTCTAAGGAGTATGTCCATTGTAGCGGCTAAGCCAGTGACTCCTGTTTATAGGGGACTGGGAGGCAGAGGGGTGGGGGCAGATGTGCTATCTCTCCATGACACAAGTCTCTGGTGGAGTTAGCCTATCCCACAGGAACCTCCATCCCAGGTTAAAACCCAGCCTGTCCCCCTTCAGCCAGAGCCTGCTGTTTCTATAGGACTCTGGCAGGTGGTCTTGGAGCTGAGCCCACTCTGCATGGAACCAGCCACCCAGAGGAAACACTTGTATCTGAAAGAATCAGTTGCCTGGCGGCTCCAGCAGCGGTGGCACCAGGTCAAGCACAGCTGCCAGGCTTGGCTTGAGCTGCAGGAAAAGCCAGTGCCCAGCTCTGGAAAACAGAACAGCAGTCCAGCGACCCAGCTAGCCTACTTGAACCCACAGTGCACCAAAGAGGGACAGCAGGAGCAGCATAACTGAGACCAAAATCATCCCAAAAGGTAACTGGGATTACACCAGGTCAGTACCCGCCTAATAAACCTGGTATATAGGCCTGAACCAGAAGTGCTAATTGCACCTTCCATATAAGGATAAATTATATGTTAAGTCTGATGGATGGCCAGATTTGCCATTCTTAAATAAGCTATATTTTGGGCTTGTTATTTGTTGCTTCTCCATTTATAGTGGCTTTGTTTCCTCTTCTGTTATACATTAGGGAAGGGTCTCACCTGGTCACAAGCTGACTTGGAACCCTCAACAGACCAGAAATCTTAACCTCCTTGTTAATAGAGGATCTGGTTGTCATAATACCTACTCTTGCATAAATAATCTATGCTGTCTTTCATTGAATGTGTACATTGTTTAGTTAAATTTTAGAATCTATCTGTATTTTGTTCCACTCAGCCTACTTGAATACTCCCATAGCAGACAAACCCAATACCTAGGTTCACTATTGTAGATACTCTGAGAACCTTAAGAGCCACACCTAGCACCTTAAGCTCCTTCCCTGAAGATATATAACATCAGATCGATTGATACATCTAATAATACCCAGCTAACTAGAAAATCCAAGCATTAACTTAATCCAGGATACAAAAATATATACATTATAACACAAGAAACACCAAAAATCAAGACAATATAAGTCCACCAAAAAGTATTAAATCATCAGAAATGACCTCCAGTGAGAACGAGTTAGAGGAAATGCCTGAGAAAGATTTCAAAAGAATGATTGTAAATATGTTCAAAGAAGTCAAAGAAGAAATCAAAGGAATGAAAGAGGAAATCAAAGGAATGAAAGAAGACACAGGACACCATTTTAATGAGATAAAGAGGTCAATTACAAGACATAAATAAGGAAATAGAAATAATAAAGAAAAACCAGTCAGAACTACTAGCACTGAAGAACATAGTTAATGAAATAAAAAACTCTAGAAAATCTCACCAGTAGAATGGATGAAGGAGAGGACAGAATATCTAAGCTAGAAGACCAGGTGGCAGATCTAATACAGTCCAACAAAGAGAAAGACAAACTAATAGAAAAGTATGAATGGGAATTTCAAGATATTCGGGACACTATGAAAGGATCAAACAAAAGAATTCAGGGTATAGTAGAAGGAGAAGAATTTCACTCCAAAGGCATAGTAGGCATCTTCAACAAAATCATAGAAGAAAACTTCCCCCAAATTGGGAAAGAGGTACCAATGCAGATACAGGAATCCTTTAGAACACCAGCCAGACAAAACCTGGAAAGAACCTCTCCTCGCCATATTATAATCAAACTACCAAACACACAAACCCTTGTGCAGCTGGCTAACATGGGTCCTGGGGAATCGAACCTGGGTCCTCTGGCTTTGCAGGCAAACACCTTAACCGCTAAGCCAGCCCTCTCTCTCTAAAATAAATAAAGAAAAATAAAATATTTTTTTAAAGAAAAGAAAGGGCTGGAGAAATGGCTTAGCAGTTAAGGTGTCTGCCTGCAAAGCCAGAGGACCCAGGTTCGATTCCCCAGGACCCACGTAAGCCAGATGCACAAAGGGGCACATACATCTGGCATTTGTTTGCAGTGGCTGGAGGCCCTGGTGCACCCATTCTCTCTTTCTGTCTATCTGCCTCTTCCTCTGTATCTCTCAAATAGATAAATAAATAAAATATTTTTTAAAAAAGAAAATAAAAGAATGCAGAAGAGTGACAGAGAAGGACACCCAGTATCTTCTGGCTTTGACAAGATGTGCACAGGGCATATGCATCTGCACACACATATACACCACAACATGTAAACGACACTCACACTCAGGTGCCTACCTTTTTTATCCTTTAGAAGGTGGGAAAATTACATTATGCTCACCAAACTGTCAGGTGAGCACTTCTTTATCAGGCATTTCATTTAAAGCAGTCTCACTGGAGGTGAGACTGAAAGATTAACATTCACACCATGTATTAATGCTACTCTCATTTTTGGTTAGAGAAGCTTCTCTTTTCAGATGGCGGTGACCTCTGGGATGACTCAAAAGGCACCATAGTGCTGAGAAGAAGTGACAGAGGAGTGCTCAGCACTGAAACATCTCTATCACACCTTTCATGGCTCAGGGTCCATTGCATAAGAGATGGTGGAAAGAATGCAAGAGCCAAAGGAAAGGTAGGACTGCTTACAATGCAATCTTCCCAACACAAAATGGCTTGGATATCCATGACCTCACAGTGCCTGACACTACCAACACAAAACCCTCATAATAGGAATTAAAAATGGTGATATCAAAATAAAAGAGAGACTGATTGAGAGGGGAGGGGATATGATGGAAAGTGGATGTGTGAAGTGGAAAGTGGGGGAGTGGAGGGAATTATCATGGTTTATTGTCTATACTTATGGAAGTTGTCAATAAAAAAGAAAAACTGTGGAAAAATTAAGAATCCCTAATCCTGCCAAGAGAGGGAGCACTTGGGAAACTGAAGTAGGAGGATCACTGTGAGTTTACTGCCAACCTGGAGTTATAGAGTAAGTTCCAGATCAGCTTGGGATAAAGTGAGTCCCTGCCTCAAAAGAAAAAAAAAAAAAATTCCTGGTCCAATCCATAACATCGCAGATCCCATCCCTCAAGTCTCCTCTGTAGTCCTGTTTTGCTGTTGGTATTTTTCAGGCAGAGTCTCACTCTAGCCCAGGCTGACCAGGAACTCACTCTGTAGTCCACACTGGCCTCTAATTCACAGCAATCTTCCTACTTTGGCCTCCTGAGTGCTGGGATTAAAGGCATGAGCCACTAGGCTCAGCCATGGGCCCTACTCCAGGCCTCAGCTGCTAAAGTTGAACTTGTAGATGATTTGTGCATCCAAGCAGCTACTCCCCAGCTGAGCTCGGGCTACAGCCTGTTTTCCCTCAAGTAACCCCACTCGAGGCAGCTCTTCATGAACAGAGCTTGTAAATGTTCAATGATGTGTTGTCAAGCATCCAGGACAGAGCCTGGCACACGGGACGCACTTACTGTTTCCAGAATGAATAGAACAATGAATCAGTGTGACCCTCTCAATAGCCCAATGAGGCAGGTGTTATAACTTTGTCAATGAGACCCCAGTACACAGAACTGTCATTCATTCATGCCTCAGGCCCTGTGTATGTCTCCCACAGCACTGGAATACAACAGTGAGCCCTCACATGTCCCTGCCTTGCAGCACTCAGCCTACCAGGTGGGACCTCATCTCACAGTGGCCT
The DNA here is from genome assembly GCA_036346955.1 of Dipus sagitta. Lineage (NCBI taxonomy): Eukaryota > Metazoa > Chordata > Mammalia > Rodentia > Dipodidae > Dipus > Dipus sagitta. Next base: position 147,514,664 of record CM070770.1, on the reverse strand, counting down.
GCCACCTCTTCTGAAGATATTTAAATAATAGTCAATACTTTTTTAAAGGTACATGTAGGGGCTGGGGAGATGATTCATCAAGTAAGAGTGCTTATTGCATAAGCAATAAAAACTTGAATTTGAGCTCCAGCACCCACATAAAAAAAAAAACTGGGCATGGGCTGGAGAGATAGCTTAGTGGTTAAGGTGCTTGCCTGCAAAACATTAGGACCCACGTTTGACTCTTCAGATCCCACATAAGTCAGACGCACAAAAAGGAGAGGCAAGGTCCACATGCCCACTAGGTGGCGCAAATTTCGGGAGTTTGACTGCAGTGGCTGAGGCCCTGGCACACAAATTCTCATATTCCCTCTCTCTCTCTCTCTCTCTCTCCCCCTCTTTCTGAAATTCAAAAATTAAAATTTAAAAACTGGGCATGCTAGGTGTGGTGGCGCACGTCTTTAATCCCAACACTCAGGAAGCAGAGGTAGGAGGATCACCATGAGTTTGAGGCTACCCTGAGACTACATAGTGAATTCCAGGTCAGCCTGGACTACAGTGAGACCCTACCTCAAAAAAAAAAGAAAAAAAAAAAAACCTGGGCATGGCTGTGCCTGCCTCTAACCCCAGTGCTCAGGTGGATGGAGACTGGTGGACTGCTGGGGTTCCCTGACCAGCCAGTATAACTGAAAAATAGGAAGATACAGGTTCAGAGAACCAGTCTTTAAAAAACAAAGCAAGAGTGATAGAGGTGGACAACCAGTGTGTTCCTCTAGCCTTCACACACATATGTGCACAAGACATCTGAACAGGCACATACAACAGACACACATCCAAAACTGTATTAAAGGTGCTGGGCATGGTGGTGCATGCCTATAATCCCAGCTCTTGGGAGGCACAGATAGAAGAGTTGCCATGAGTTCAAAGCCACCCTGAGACTTCATAGTGAATTCCAGGTCAGCCTGGGCTAGAGCAAGACTCTACCTTGAAAAAAAAAAAAACAGTGATTTCTGGGTAAGATGGCAGCGTACTCGCCACACCAAAGCATCTTAGGGAGGGAAATAAAAAGAAACACAGCAAAATACACTCCTCTACAAAAAAGTGAAGGTGTATAAGTTATCATCAACCACAGCAGAGAAGCAGGAGAGACCGAGATCTACCAGGAAGGAGGAAACCAGCCAGAATCCCGCCAAGGCACCTGTGGCCTCAAACTGCACCCATGCAGGCAGTGCAGAGCAGCAGGAGCAGAAGAAAGGTGAGGGGATTTTCCACTCTCCTCTCAAAAATCAAGAAACCTAAGCCGGGCGTGGTGGCGCACGCCTTTAATCCCAGCACTTGGGAGGCAGAGGTAGGAGGATTGCCGTGAGTTCGAGGCCACCCTGAGACTCCATAGTGAATTCCAGGTCAGCCTGGGCTAGAGTGAGACCCTACCTCGAAAAACCAAAAAAAAAAAAAAAAAGAAACCTAAAGGGGAATACAGCAGGGACCAGCTGAGCAGCTCCAGTACAACTCCAAGCTTCCTGCATAGTCTCCCGTCCCTCAACCATCAGGGCTGTGAACTGGTGGGCACTCAGCATTGGTGAAATTGGAAGCCATCCCAAAAGGTAACAGGGCCTACTTATATAGAGCCAGACACACAGGCCTGTACTGGAAGTGCTAATCTCTCTTTGCATTGCAGAAAAGATGACATATTACATTTGAATGATATATTCTTGGTTGGCTTTACCATTATCAAATAAGCTGCCTTATTTTCGTGTTGACTATTGTTGCTTTTGAACATTTCCTGATTTTTAGGGTTTTTTTTATCTTTTTCTTCTGTCATGATTGGGGGCAGGGTCTGACTTGGAACCCATTTCAGACCAGAAATCTCAACCTCCTAGTTGATAGGATTAAGGGTGTGGGGCAACACACACCCTTAGGGACTTTGGCTTTACAAGATTGCCTGTTTATTTTAATCCCCATGCTTGTATAAATACTCGGTGCTGGTCTTGATTGAATGTCTATATTGCTCAGTTGAATTTTACAATTTGCCAGTAATTTGCTCCATGCAGTCTACTACAATACTTGAATAGCAGGCAAACTTAACACCTAGGCTCACTTCTGCTGTTTCTCTTGGGGTATAAAAGCTACACCTGGCACCTTAAAAACTCCTACAGTGAAGATATATAAAGTCAGATTTACACAGCTAAGAACACTGCAGATAATTAGAAAACCCAAGCATCAAATTAACTCAAGATGCAAAAAAATCTCTACATTATAGTGCAAGAAACACAAAAAAATCAAGAAATACAATCCCACCAAAAATTATAAATCCCTCAGAAATCACCTCCAGTGAGACTGCTTTAAATGAAATGCCTGACAAAGATTTCAAAAAAATGGGGCTGGAGAGATGACTTAGCAGTTAAGGTGCATGCCTATGAAGCCTAAGGACCCAGGTTCAATTCCTCAGGTCCCACATAAGCCAGATGCACATGGTGGCACATGCATCTGGAGTTCATTTGTGGTGACTAGAGGCCATGGAATGCCCATTCTCACTCTGTCTCTCTCTCCCTCTTTCTCTGCCTCTAATAAATAAATAAAAATTAAAAACTCTTTTAAAAATATTTCAAAAAATGATTATATCTATGTTCAAAGAAATCAAGGGAATCAAAGAAGAAAACAAACTCCTAATAGAATCCCAAAAAACCACAGGAAACCAACTTAATGAAATAAGGAGGTAAATACAAGACATGAGTAAGGAAATAGAAGTAATGAAAAAATAACAATCAGAAATACTAGAAATTTAAAACAGAGTAAGCCAAATAGAAAACTTTGTAGAAAGTCTCACCAGTATAATGGATCAAGGAGAGGACAGAATATCTAAACTAAAAGACCAGGTGGCAGATCTAACACAGTCCAACAAAGAGAAAGACAAACTAGTAGGAAGGCATGAATGAAATTTCAAGACATTCAGGAGGACACCATGAAAAGATCAAACATAAGAATTCAGGGCATCATAGAAGGAGAAGAATTTTACTCCAAAGGCATAACAGGTATTTTCAACAAAATCATAGAAGAAAACTTCCCCCAAGTAGGGAAAGAGATGCCAGTGCAGATACAGGAAGCCTTCAGAATGCCAAACAGACAAAATCAGGAAAGAACCTCCCACCATCATATTATAATTAAACTACCAAGCACACAAATGGAAGAAAGTATATTGAAAGCAGTTATAGAGAAAACTGAAATCACATACAAAGGCAAGCCCATCAGGATCACAACAGATTACTCAACATAAACTTTTAAAGCCAGAAGGGCTTGGAATGATGTATTCCAAGTTCTGAAAGATAACTGTCAGCCAAGATTACATTATCCTGCAAAGCTGTCCATCCAAATAGGTGGAGAAATAAAGACATTCCACAACAAAAGCAGGCTAAGGGAATATATGAAGACTAAACCAGCTCTACAGAAAATACTTGAAAGGATTCTCCATGCTGAAGAGAAAGAAAAGCACACACATAAGGAAACAGAAAAAAAAATCATACTTAAATACTAGTTAATACAACAGAGTAAAGGTAAAACTGGAAGAACTACAAAATAAGAAGGATAGCAAGAATAAATACATTTCAATAATAACTCTTAATATCAAGGCTTCAACCAAAAGACACAAGTTTGCAGACTGGGCTAAAAAGCAGGATCCTTCTATTTTTTGCCTCCAAGAAACTACCTTTCCACAAAAGATGGACACTATCTTAGGTGAGAGTTTGAAAAACAGTGTTTCAAACAAATTGGCCCATAAAACAAGCAGGTGTTGCTATCCTAATATCTGACAGGGTAGACTTCAAACCAACATTAGTTAGGAAAGATAAGAAAGGTCACTTTATATTGATTAAAGAAACACTCCAACAGGAGGACATTACAATCCTAAACATATATGTACCTAACATGGGGGCTCCCAATTTTGTCAAACAAACACTATTAGAATTAAGGTCACAGATAACACAAAACACAGTTATAGTGGGTGACTTCAACACCCCACTCTCATCAATTGACAGGTCATCCCAGCAAAAATAAATAAATAAAAAGAGAAGCATCTGGATTAAACGGACCTTACAGATATCTACAGAACATTTCATTCAAATGCTTCAGAATACACATTCTTTTCAGCAGCACATGGAACATTCTCTAAAATTGACCATGTATTAGGACACAAAGCAAATCTTAACAAATATGGGAAAATTGAAATAATTCCTTGCATTCCATCTGACCACAATGGAATTAACTACAAATCAACAGCAAGAAAAGCTATAGAGCATACACAAAATCATGAAAACTAAACAATACTCTACTAAATGATGAATGGGTTAATGAAGAAATCAAAAAGGACATCAAAAAATATATAGAATCAAATGATAACGAGAACACAACATATCGAACCTTTGGGACACGATGAAGGCAGTCCTAAGAAGGCTGACTTCGCCGAGCAGTTCCGCTCCTACTCGGAGAGTGAGAAGCAATGGAAAGCGCGCATGGAATTCATCCTGCGCCACTTCCCGACTACCACACCTGCCCGACAGCCGAGGCCGCCTGGACCAGCTGCTGTCCCTCTCCATGGTGTGGGCCAACCACCTCTTCCTGGGCTGCAGCTACAGTAAAGACCTTCTAGACAAGGTGATGCAAATGGCGGGTGGGATTGAAGTGGAAGACCTGCCACACTTTACTACCAGATGTGGATTAATGAAAAAGCATCAAAGCTAAGGCAGAAGATTTATCACATGTCCGTCACTGGCAACGGGCTTAGACTGGAGGCTGGGGTGAGTGTGACTGCCCGTGGCAGCTCTTCAGACTGGGCCTTGGCAGCAGAGTGGCTGCCGTGGACAGAGACCCGTCTAAAGGACTTCTCAGGAGGCGACCGTCCTCCAGTAGCCGTCACTGCACAGTGTATGTGGATATGCGTGCGCTTATGAACCCTGAGCTCTCAGATCGCGTCATCAGCACTGCACAAGCCAAACCTACTTTGAAATGCCATTTATGTTGATGTGGTAATGACAGATAATGAATTTTATAGTTTGGATTTTTCAACAAAGTACTTTTAAGTGTGATTCTGGTTTTTGCCCTCCCCCTGTTTTCCTGCTGAGGCAAGCCAGTTTCTCTGTTTCCTTATTTCTAGGTGGAATTTATGTCAGACCTATGCCCTGCTGCTACCCATACTTACTACAGGAAGAGAGAACCACTTCATAGGCTTGAGCTATTCAGGAGCTAGCTCACGGGAAGAGCCAGTCTTATTTTAAAATTCACTGAGGCCTGGCAATATAGGTGAATGGTAGAGCACTTTCCTAGCATGCTTGGGGCCTTGGGTTTGATCCTCACCGCTTCAGGAAAACAGACAAGTAGCTAGCTAGGTAACATTAGTCCGTTCACTCACTGATGAGCACTTGCACGGTTTGTCACGCCAGCAGCTGGGTTCTGGGTTCTCCAGGTTTCCCCCACTGCTGAGGAACACCCACATTCTCTTTGTATCTGGAGCGCATCCAAGCTAGGATCTTCTGGACTTGAACTGCCTTCCACATCGCCTCTCTAGATGTGCTTGAACTGCAGTCTTGCCTTGTCCTGAGATCTTGGTGTTAATATTGTGCTCTGAACCCTCTTCCTTTTTGTTCTTTTCACCCTCACCACTAGGTAAACACCTCCAGGTGTAAATAACGGGACGGCTTCACTGTGGGATGAAGGACTTAGCAGTGACAGGCTCTGAGATTGGTGCTGGCCGTTATGGCCGGTAGACCCTGCCTTAGCTCTATCTACTGAATGCACAGAACTGAGTTACCAAAAGCAGACATGACTGGGGAGCATGGTGTCTGGGAACAGAGCCGTGGGAAGGTACTCTTGCTCATGGCTTGAGATGAAGGCGGTATCTTTGTGCAGTGTCTAGCTCCAGTCCTCAGTGACCAGGAGGACAGACCATAACCATAGACAAGCCTTACCTTGAAAATGTTGATGACACAAATGCAGAGCACAGAGCTATAGCAAGGACCAAGGTCACGAAGGCAGAGGACAAGTGACACACGCACCGAGCCTTAGCTGAACTTCCTTCCATCCTGATCATTTGTGTAAATTTGGAAGACTTTCAAAACCTGAAGTTAAAGTTTGTGACTATCCACTTTAAAATGCACTTCCCATTTCTCACGGATTTTATTTTCTATATATAGTCCCCAATGAAATGGCCTTTGCAGCGTAAAAAAAAAAACATAGAAAAGGAAGGAATTCTACCAAACTCCTTCTATGAAGCCAGCATTACTCTGATACTAAAATCAGACAAAGAACAAAAAAAGAAAATTACAGACCAATCTCACTCATGTACATAGTTGCAAAACTTCTCAACAAAATATTGGCAAACAGAATATAAGAATATATCAGAAAGATCATTCACCCCGACCAAGTAGGTTTTATCCCAGATATGCAGGGATGGTTCAGGACAAAAATCACATGATCATCTCATTAGATGCAGAAAAAGCATTTGACAAAATCCAACATCCCTTCATGATATTTCTATTTCTGTGAAGAATGCCATTGGATTTTTTTTTTTCTTTTTTGGTTTTGTGAGGTGGAGTCTCATTTTAGTTCAGAAACTGGGAATAGAAGAAACATATCTCAACATAATAAAGGCTATTTATGACAAACCTACAGCCAACATAATACTAAATGGAGAAAACCTTGAAGCTTTTCCACTAAAATCAGGGACAAGACAAGGGTGTCCACTGTCCCCACTTTTATTTAATATAGTACTGGAAGTCTTAGCCATAGCAATAAGGCAAGAGACACACATAAAAGGGATGCAAACTGGAAAGGGAAGAGATCAAATTTTATCATCATTTGCAGATGATATGATTCTATACATACAGGACTCTAAAGATTCTACTAGCAAACTGTTAGAGCTGATAAACACTTATAGCAATGTAGGATACAAAATAAACGCACAGAAATCAGTAGCTGGGGCTGGAGAGATGGCTTATAGGTTAAGGCACTTGCCTTCAAAGCCAAAGGACTCAGGTTTGATTCTCCAGGACCCACATAAGCCAGATGCACAAGGTGGCGCATGCATCTGGAGTTTGTTGGCAGTGGCTAGAGACCCTGGCATGCCACTCTTTTCTCTTTCTCTCTCTGTCTCTCTCTCTCTGTCTCTCTCTCTCTCTCTCTCTCTCTCTGTCTCTCTCTCTATATCTCTCACAAATAAATAATTTTTTTTTATAAAAAGAAAACAATCATTAGCCTTCCTATATACTAACAACAAACACACTGAGGATGGAATCAGGGAATCACTCCCATTCACAATTGCATCAAAAAATAAATAAAGTACTTTGGAATAAACCTAATCAAGGAAGTAAAAGATCTCTACAATGAAAACTAAATTGCAGAAGACACTAGGAAGTGGAAAGACATCTCATGTTCTTGGATTAGAAGAATCAATATTGTGAAAATGGCAATCTTAACAGAAGCAAACTACACATTTAATGCAATCCCCATCAAAATTCCAATGGCAAGCCGGGAGTGGTGGCACATGCCTTTACTCTCAGTACTTGGGAGGCAGAGGTAGGGGGATAGCTGAGAGTTTGAGGCTACCCTGACACTACATAGTGAATTCTAGGTCAGCCTGAATTAAAGTGAGACTCCACCTCACAAAACCAAAATAGAAAAAAAAAAAAAAATCCAATGGCATTCTTCACAGAAATAGCAAAAAAAAAAAAAAAATCCTAAAATTCATTTGTAAGCACCAAAAAAACCTCGAATATCTAAAACAATTCTGAGCAACAAAAATAAGGCTGGTGGTATCACCATACCTGATTTTAACGTGTATTACAGAGCCATAGTAATCAAAACACCAAGGTACTGCCACAAAAACAAACATGTAGATCAATGGAACAGAATAAAGGCCCGAGATGAAGTCTGGGCAGCTACAGCCACCTGATCTTTGACAAAAATGCCAAAAATACTGGAGAAAAGACAGCCTCTTCAACAAATGGTGCTGGGAAAACTGTATATCTATACATAGAAGGATGAAAATAGATCCTTATCTCTGTCCATGCATAAGAATTAAGTCCAGGGCCAGGTGTGGTGGTACACGCATTTAATCCCAGCACTCAGGAGGCAATGGTAGGAGGATCACTAAGTGTTCAAGGCCACCCTAAGACTACATAGTGAATTCCAGGTCAGCCTGAGCTAGTGTGAGACCCTACCTCAGAAAAAAAAAAAAAAAAAAAAAAAAAAAAAAAGAATTAAGTCCCAAGGATCAAAGACCTTAATATCAGACCTGAAGCTCTGAAACTGCTAGAGGAAAAAGTAGGGGGAACCCTTCAACATCATGGTATAAGCAAAGACTTTCTGAATATAACCCCAGTTGCTCAGGAAATAAAACCACTAATCAATCCCTGGGATCTCATGAAATTACAAAGCTTTTGTACAGCAAAGGACACTGTGAATAGGACAAAGAGGCAACGTACAGAATGGATGGGAGAAAATCTTTTCCATCTATACATCTGACAGAGGATTAATATCTAAGATATACAAAGAACTCAAAAAATTAAATAATAATATGTTGAAAAAAAAAAGCCAGGCATGGTGGCAGATGCCTTTAATCCCAGCACTTGGGAGGCAGAGATAGGAGGATCTCCGTGAGTTCGAGGCCACACTGAGATTACATAGTAAATTCCAGGTCAACCTGAGCTAGAGTGAAACCCTACCTCAAAAAAAAAAAAAAAAAAAAAAAAAAAAAAAAAAAAGTACTCCAAACCACCTCTTGTCTTCCAACCTTTCCTTCCTAGCTGGTGCTTAATATATTTTTTAATCATGAAGGGGGATCTCTTTTGTCTTCTCCCACCTTGTCGTGAGCCCTATCCAGGCCAGCACAAACATTAATCTAAATTTGTCTTCTAATTGGGATGTAAGGAGATGCAAATTGAACCAGGGGAGGGCTGGGGCCAGCAAGCAGAGTCCAGATGCTTGCCTGCCTCTTAGATAAAGAACAGTTACCAGGAAGCCAGCACCCCAAGGAAAAGAGAAAAGAAAACAAATCAATGTGCATTGGAGGTGTAGCGATGAGCATAGCTGCCTTCCGAGCATTTGACCCAGGTTGGATTCCAGGCCAATGCAATGTTTAGTCTTGGGAACTGGAAGATGGCTCAAGTGGTTAAAGGCACTTGCTTGCAAATCCTGAGGCCAGGATTCAATCCCCAACCCCACCTAAGATAGTAAGGGTGAGTGGGCCACCAGGAAGTAAAGACAGAAATGTCCTGAAGTCTGTCCTTGTGGTCACCACTTTGCTAGAGATCAGAGAAGGTGGCTTCTCCTTAGATCTTACCAAAAGGAGTTCCCTAAGCCTGTTTTTCCATGAACAACCTGAGCCAGGAGGTCCCCTTTCCCAGAATCTAATGCTGGCATTGTGGTTGGTCAAGCTCAGCCCCCAGAACTTGGCATCATGGCTGGCCTCTTCTTGAGCCAGCCTCTAGCCCAGACCAATCAGCTGTCTCTCAGACTCACCCGACCCTGAAGGTAAACCCACCATCCACAATAAGGTTATTAATACATGCATACTGGGGGACAAGCTCGCTCGCTCGCTCGCTCTCTCTCTCTCTCTCTCTCTGTCTGTCTGTCTGTCTTGCAAAAAAAGAAAACAAATCAGGAAAAGTTCAGGATGAGGCTCAATGATAGAGCATTTGCTTAGCATACGCAAGGCCCTAGGCTCAATTCCCCAGCACAAAGGAAAGGGAACACGAGGGAAAGGAAAAGAAAATCAGGAGGTTCTCCGTCCCAGGTAACCAAAGGAGCTAGTGCTGGCAGCTAAAAAAAAAAAAAAAAACCGCAAGCATGCCTCTCGCCCAGCACCCTCAGCTACCTAGCTTGTGCCAGACACCTGCAGACTGAGTAAACAGATTGACCCAGCCATTCCCAAGGGAAACCAGAGGGCCTGGACACTAGGCAGATCTGGCTTTGTGGCTTCAAGTGACCCTGAGCAAACCCATCACCTCTCAGGGTCAGTACAGGACCTGCACTTATTCCCCCAAAGCTATTTCTCTGGCTGGTTACAACTCTCTCCTTCATTTACCCTCAGGGCTCATTGCGCCCAGCCGAGGCCTCTGCCCCAGCGCCAATTCTCTGGGCCCATCAGACCTTCCTGGAACGGTATCGAACAGGCTGCCAAGAGAAGCAAGGTTTGACAGAGGAGGGAACGGACTTCCAGGAGATGCTGGGACCTGCTAGGGGTCCCTCGGCAAGGAGAGGCGAGAGGAGGCCGGCTCAGAGGGTCTGCTTCTCTTGCCCATCACTGCATGCAAGCTCTTCTAAACGCAGTAAGGTTTCCACCAAAACCCTGTCTCGTTCCTACGCCCTTGGCTTCAGTGGGCAGGAGTGTGGGCGGGGAAAGGCTGCGCCTGCTGGGTGGGACTCCAGTGAAGGACAGAGGTAGGGCCGGTAGGGGGCGGGGCGATGCCTTGGGTGGGCGGGGCGTGAGGATGGGGGCGGCAGCTGGTGGGCGGGGCGTGAGGTGGAGGCTGCACTGAATGGGCGGGGCGAGAGGATGGTGGGGGCTGCAGCTGGTGGGCGGGGCGTGAGGGTGGAGGCTGCAGCTGGTGGGCGGGGCGAGAGAGTGGAGGCTGCACTGAATGGGCGGGGCGAGAGGATGGGATGGCAGCTGATAGACGGGGCTTGAGGATGGGGGCTGCAGCTTGTGGGCGGGGCGTGAGGGTGGAGGCTGCAGCTGTTGGGTTGGGCGTGGCATGAGGATGGAGGCTGCAGCTGGCGGGCGGGACGGGAGGATGGGGGCTGAAGCGGGTGGGCGGGGCGTGATGATGATGATGGGGTGGCCCTGGTGGGGCGGGTCGTGATGATGGGGGGCGGTCGCTGGTGGGCGGGGCTTGAGGTGGGGCGGAGCTGAGATCTGTTGGGGGGGACTCGTGGCAGGGACAGGGCTGCGGCCGGTGGGTGGGGCCGTGAGTGACGGGGCGGAGCTGAGGCCTGTGATGGGGACCAGCGGGCGGAGCGTGTTGAATTCTCTCCCCACCTTGGCTGACCCTGTGTCATCGCAGACCGCGCGCTCTCTCAGCTGTCCCCGCTGAGCCAGGCTCTGTCCAGGCGCGCCCCAAGACGCACAAGCATCCACTGTGGAGTCGCGGTGGTCCGGTCCAGCTGTGTCCTTGGTTTCTAGGCTGGAACACGTCCAGTCACTGGTGCGGCTGCTGGGAGTGATTCTGCCCCGGCCCTGACCTTGGCTCCGCCCAGTCCCCGCCCCGCGCAGGAGCGGGGGAGGAGGAGGATAGGGGAGGATGGAAGGGGAGAAGGAGGAGGGGAGGGAGAGGAGGAGGGGGAGGGTCTGGATCCCGAACTAGGGGGCGGAAGTCCAAGTGCGCTTCTCCGCCCCAGCCTTCAGGGAGTTGGATCCCATGCTGAGCCGAGCGGAGTGTGGATCTGGGCTGTGTGTCTGCCAGGCTGCCTCAGTCCGGGGCTAGCGGAGTAGGGAGGGACGTGAAGGCTGGGCACGGCTTGAAGGACTTCGCGCCGAGGCCCGATTGGAGACACTGAGGCCCGAGAAAGCTTGCCAGGGTGAGCAGAGACCTAACCCGCCGAACCCCGGACCTGGGATCTTACTCTACTCTCGGGCTCACAGTGCCCATGCTGCGCCAAGGAGGACGTTACGGCCAGCCCTGCGTTTTAACTCCACGGGCAGAGGCTAGCTAGTTCGGGCATGATTTGTGAGAAGGTCAGCTAGCCAGTGAGACCTGAAGTACCTTCCCGCCCTCCTGGGACGGGTCCCGCCTCCCATAGGTGTCCTGCAACTGCCTTTAAACCCAACCCAGATGAATTCTGTTGCGTAGCCCCTGGGGGAATGACTGGGTGTGTCTCCGCTTAGCCGGGCAGAGTTATATATAGTACTGTTGTCCTCGCCTGGGATTGACCTGGGGAATGTAAACCTTGGCCTCAGCATCCAGTGGTCCGTAGAGGTGCTGCCCCAGAAGATCCTCGGGCAGCCTTCTGCTGCTTTTGCTCATAGGAGGACAGTGTGAGACACTGGGGCCTAAACAGGGGCCACAGACTGGGGAAGATAGTCCTATGGGAAAGTGGAAGCTACCAGCTAAGCGTTGAGCCACAGCTGGCTCCCAAAGCTTAACCCGATGGTTCAACAGTGGGAGGAAAGACTGAGCATCTTTATTGCCCAGATGAGTAGGCCCAGGAGCGGGAAGGGGGGGGGGGGGGTCCTGCAGGAGTGGGTTCCATTTTGCTGGAGTAAGAACCTTTCTTTGTAGGAATTCCTGGGATCCTAGAGAAGCAAACTTAGAGCCCGATAACCGTGAGTAGAAAAGACCTACTTGGCCACCCTGGGGTCTCTGAAGGTGCCCATCTCTAGTACCTAGAGATGTCCTGGCGGAGACTGGCCCTGGGCCTGGCATTATGCCTGCTGGCCAGCATGAGCTTCTGGGCCCTGTGGTGAGTTGCGCCTTAGAGCTGACCCTCTTACACTCCAGCACTCCTCCCTGACTCTGCATGCCACCCTCAAACTTTGATCCCCATGCAGTTTTCTATGTTCCACCAACCCCTCCTGGCTCAGCCTCTGCCAAACAGCTAGTTTTGGCTTGACATCCCATGTCCTCTGCCTAGATTGCCCTTCAATGCATGTTGATAAGGAACCTTGTTTATGCATCTAAAAACACCGCCAGTACACTCTGTGCCTCCTCACTCTGCTGTTTGAGGAAAGGAAGCATTGAGGACACACTCACCCCAAGAGTGAATGTCCACATGGGTGAATAGATGACCACATGCCAGAGACTTTGTCCTCGGCAGTTTTCAGACCCTGGTGTGATAAGCCTGCTCCCCAGATGTGCCACTGGTCGGGGACGGGGAGTCTTCACCAGTGCATCAAATGAGTGCCAGCCTCTAGGACAAAATGAACTCAACAGATGGTTTCCTTTCCAGGGAGTATGTCAGGAACTGGCTGCCAGTCTTTTCCTATGAGCCCTTTTACCTCCCCTGCCCAGAGCTCTTGTAAGTATGGGGCTAGAGGGATTGGGGGAGGAGGGTGAGCGCCTGTTGGACTGGCCATATTTGGGAAGACAGGAGAGTTTTTAGGGTCATGTCGTCTGTGGGCTCCTGCATCTTCAGCTCATGGTTCTGAGAAGTGCCAGTGTCGGCGGTTTATGGCTGTAAGAGGTGTAGAGTAAAACTGACGTTGAACTCTTCACACATCCCATTGCTTCTGCGCAGTTTGGCCTCAGGCATGCTGCACAGCTGTGGGCCTCACTTGCTGTACCTGTAAGATGGGAGGTGACTTTCCTGGGCTGTGGGAACACGGAGGTGATGACGTGTAAGAAGCCTGTGTTGTCACGTTGCATAGAAGGTGGTTAGTAAACAGTGCTTTATGACCTGGGCCTTTTGTTTTGTGCTCTGTGTGGATGCAGGGAACGTTGGGCATTTGGCTAAAGCCTTCTCTCCTTAGTGAATCTGATTTTGAGAGCTAAGGGTGAAAAGTTGAAGTAGGACAGCCTTCAAAGGGGCTCTGGCCCCATCATCGTTTGCATTTCATTAATAGTCAAAATTATAATAGACTACTTGTTAACACATATGTTTTGTTATTATGAACAGAGAACTAGTATCTTAGTCTATTTCCTGTTCTAATAACATACTAACCACAGACTGGGTAAATTATAAAGAATTTTATTTGGGGGCTGGAGAGATGGCTTAGCGGTTAAGTCACTTGCTTGCGAAGCCTAAGGACCCAGGTTCGATTCCCCAGGACCCACGTAAGCCACATGCACAAGGTGGCACATGTGTCTGGAGTTCGTTTGCAGTGGCTGAAGGCCCTGTTGCACCATTGTCTCTCTACCTCTTCTTCTCTCTTTCTCCTTCCCACCCCCTCTCTCTCTCTTTCTCAAATAAAGAAATTAAATACTTTTAAAAAAAGAATTTTATTTTGTCCTCACAGTTCTGACCGAAGGTTGAGAGGCTGGATCTGTTGATGGCTTTCTTACTGGCTGAGTCCTAGAGCAGAGTAAGAGACTGAGCCGGAAGCTAGTGACAAGTTCTGAGTCCATCACAGTAGTGGTTTGCCAGAGGGGCTGTAACACACCCCTGCCATCCATGCTGCACCCAAGCTTGTGCTGGGAAAACCAGGTGCTATGGAGAACCAAAAATAAACCCACTTCACTGATTCCAGAGGCAGAAAAATGATACTTCTGATTTAAATTTCATTTTTCTCATGTGATGGTTTGAATGTGATTATATGGTCCCCATAACCTGAGGTATTTTGATTGAGTAACTTGAGTCTCCAGCAGCCAGCTGGACGAGGTGTCGCTGGGGGGGGGGGGGTCAGATGTTGAATCCAGTCCTCCTAGGTGTTGAGTCAAGTTGAGCTCTAGCTGTTCATGTTTGCTGCTGTTGGCTTTTTTCTCTCTCTCTGTGCTGTGATATGTGCTGGAGTGAGCCAGCTTCTTCTGCCATGATGGAACTTCCCCTGGACTCTGGAAGTTCCCATAAGCTGCTTCTGGTCTAGTGTTTGTCCAGCACCATGAAGGTAACAGGGACATCTCATTACTTCTGAGGTTCTCGTTTCCCCTGTCTTGCACTAACTGAATTTCCTCTTTTATGACATGCTTCCTTAGCCACATTCTCTCTTTGACCTTCTCATGGGCTCGTGGGTGAACACATGTGTGCACCAGTGTCTGGATGGGTGCTCATGTGTGCAGGCCAGAAGACAACCTTGTCTGTTGTTCCTTGGGAGCTGTACACTTTTTTAAAATCTTGTGTGGGGGTGGTGTGTGTATGTGTGTGTCATGTGTGCACATGCATGTGCCCTGCAGTGCTCTGTACACCCACCGGCAGTGGCCAGAGTGGGACATCGGGTGTTCTGCTCCATCACTCTTCCACATGATCTTGTTTTCAGCCAGGGTTTCTTTTTCACTGATTCCAGCACTTGTTCCACAGATTCTTGGGTCTCCACTCCCCTGCAGGACTGGGGTTTCACATGTGCATGGTCACGCCCAGCTCTTTTACATGGGATCAGGAGATTTGAACTCTGGTGGTCTCAGGCCCTCATGCTCACACAGGAAGTACACTTAACCTCTGAGCCATCTCTCCAGCCCCTATATACCTTTTTTTGTTTTTTGTTTTGTTTTGTTTTGTTTTTTTGAAACAGGTTCTCTCAGTGGCCTAGAATT
This sequence comes from Dipus sagitta, assembly GCA_036346955.1. Classification (NCBI taxonomy): domain Eukaryota; kingdom Metazoa; phylum Chordata; class Mammalia; order Rodentia; family Dipodidae; genus Dipus; species Dipus sagitta. The sequence goes on along the minus strand of CM070770.1, from coordinate 147,499,515 downwards.
AACCAAGTAGGCTAGACTGGCTGGCCAGTGAGTCCCAGTAATCTCCCTATCTCTGTCTCTCTCATGCTTGGATAGAAGTAGTCTCCACAACACCCAGCTTTTTAATTTAATTTATTTATTTAGATTTTTTAAATACCACATTTTATTCAGATTTTACAAAGGAGTGTGGAAAGGGGAAGGCTGAGAGGTCAGGGGAGATAAAGTGGGGAGAAGGGAAGTACACCATGTGGAGCCCAAGAGCCCATGTGGGCCACATGCGGCTCAGCAGTCCATGTGACCAGATGCAGATCTGGGGGAAAAAAGCATGGAAAGAAAAGAGAAAAGAAAGTTCAAGGAGCTGGAAGGGATAAAGAACCCCCATGCGGAGAGTAAGGGCTAGGGGGCCCTCCTGGTTGGGCCCTGGCTGGCCAAGCAAGCCCAGGCCCAGCAGAGGGGAAAACTCACCCATAGCTGGAAGTTCTCAAGTGATCAGAGAGCCAGAGGGCCTGCCCTCCCCTTGCAAAGGTATTTATAACCTTAGGGTGGTGGGCTTTCTTTTGGCTCAAGTGAACCAGAGGGCCAGCTGGTTGGTTAGGACTAGGGGCTGTCTCAGGAAGAGGTTAGCTCTGGCACCAAGTTCCGGGGGCTGAACTTAACCAACCACAATGTTTAAATCCTATGAAAGATCTCCCTCCTAGAAGGGGTCCTGATTGTTGATGGAAAAACAGTTCTTTGGAACTAGGCAAGAGATAAGAAAAACTTTACTGCCCTTTTTACCTTCAGGGGTCCAGTCACCCTAACTTTACCCACCCCTCATTCCCCCCTCTCATGAGAAGACACTCTAACTGCTATTAGAGGACAAGAGGCAATGATGTCAGATTGTTAACTATTTCCTGCTGATGGGGGCATGAAGTTGTGGCAGTTAGAGAGTCTCTCCCAGAGAAGGGAAGTACTCTAAAGGACCCCAGAAGTGTACCAATGGAGTGTAGGAAGATAGTCTTGCAAGAGAATGTTGGGGAGAAAGAATAAAAGTACAGAGTTAATGAGAAGTGAGCACACAGCAAACTGGTCACCTTCAGGGACATCCTTCTTGTGGACTTCTAGGCCTTGGAGAGTATTTGATAGAACCCACATAGACGGAGTTGGATTGTCTCTGGACCGTCAGAGCATGAGCTGGCTGAGATTTTCTTCCAGAACTGTTCATCAAACGGCACAGTAGTGTCTGACATAGTCTGAATATGTTTCTGTATGGCTTATAAAACAGACGAGATGTTAGCAGAGTTATCAAAAACATACACACAACATTTAGCCTTGATAATAGACTTCCAGAGTATACCCTTTTAAATTCATCCTAGGGCTAACCAGGGCCAAAGGTTGGTACCATGCAGTCATTGGGTACCATTAAAGGCTGTACAAATACATTTTTGGTCTCAGGACTTGTTTAAGGATGCCCTGACACATACAAGTTAGAAGAGATTCACCATTGTTCCCAGTATAAGAGTCTTTTGAATTAAGTGACCTGTGGTCAGATAGATAGATAGATAGATAGATAGATAGATAGATAGATAGATAGATTCCAGATTTGAAACTAGCCCTTTTGACATCTATGGTTGTTTTTCCTTATAATAGAATTAGAACTAGTAGAGCTGGGGACATGTCTTAAGGTCTTCTTTGTTTCCCATCTTGGAAAGCTCTTGTGTTACTTAATAGGCCATTCATATATTTGAGGTATTTCTTTATCTTTGATTATACATTTCTCTCTGAATGTTTAAGACCAAGCAGATAGCCAAAATCTAATCAAGGATTAATTTTGGAGGTTACTATGTCTCTCCAAAGTTTTTTTTTTTTTTTTTTTTTTTTTTTAGGTAGGCTCTCACTCTAGCGCAGGCTGACCTGGAATTCACTTTGTAGTCTCAGGGTGGACTGAAACCCATGGCGATCCTCCTACCTCTACCTCCCAAGTGCTGGAATTAAAGGCATGCGCCACCACACTCAGCAAATATTTATTTATTTATTTATTCATTCATTCATTTATTATTTGCAAGCAGAGAGAGACAGACCAAGAGATAGAGAATGGGCACTCCAGGGCCTCTAGCCACTGCAAACAAACTCCAGATGCATGTGCCACCTTATGCATCTGGCTTTATGTGGGTACTGGGGAATTGAACCCTGGTCATTAGACTATGTAGGCAAACACCTTAATTGCTGAGCCATCTCTCCAGCCCCTTTTTAAAAAAAGAACATGGTTCTGGGAACCAAACTCTGCCTTACACTTGAAGGGCAAGCACTTTACCTGAATGAGCTGTCTCCTAAATCCTTTCATAAATTCTCTGTTGGTCATCCTTGGCTAGGCATATGTATTAGTCAGCTTCAGGTTCACTGAGATGAACTTCCAGACCAGGCACAGTTATGGAGGAAGGAATTTATTGAAGCTTACAGATCCAGGGGAAGTTCCATAATGGCAGAAGAAACTGGCCTGCCTTCACAGGCCCAAGCAGAGAGAGAGCAGTACAAGCCTAAAGGTCAAAAGCCACAGCACACTTTGCATATCTTTAGATTGAAATCTAAAACCCACCACCACACCTTAAGATCCACACAATGGCATTGCCTCCAGCCAGATGGCTAGAGATGCAAACTACAAACAAATAAACAACTGAATATACTGGGGGCCATCTAGTCTATTCAAACCACCACAGCATACTGAAACGTTTTTTTGTTGTTTGTTTGTTTTTGTTTATTTTTATTTGAGAGCTGCAGACAGACAGACAGAGAAAGAGGCAGAGAAAGAATGGGCACGCCAGGGCCTCCAGCCACTGCAAACAAACTCCAGATGAATGTGCCCCTTGTGCATCTGGCTTACATGGGACCTAGGGAATTGAGCCTCGAACCAGGGTCCTTAGGCTTCACAGGCTTAACTGCTAAGCCATCTCTCCAGCCCCTGGAATATTTTTTCCCCTCATTTCTATCTTTACTTTTATGTTTTGTTTTTATTTTCTTTTTAAAAATATTTTATTTACTTATTTGCATGAGAGAGAAAGAAAGAAAGAAAGGAAGGAAGGAAGGAAGGAAGGAAGGAAGGAAGGAAGAAAGAAAGAAAGAAAGAAAGAAAGAAAGAAAGAAAGAAAGAAAGAAAGAGGGAGGGAGGGGCTGGGCATACCAGGGCCTCTTGCCACTGCAAACAAACTTAGAAGCATATGCCACTTTGTGCATCTGGTTTTGCATGGGTACTGGTGAATCAAACACATAGGTCATCAGGCTTTACAAAGCAAGCACCTTGAACCACTGAGCCATCTCTCTAGCCCCTGCTTTGTTTGTTGAAACAGGGTTCCAGTAGTCCAGGCTGGTCTCCAATTCCCTGTGAGGTCAAGTATGACCTCGGACTTTAGATCCTCCTGTTCCCACCTCCCAAGTGCTGGGATAATAGGTATGTGCAGCCACATACCCATTTCATCTCTACTTTTCATTTAGAGATTTAGAAATAGAAGCCAGGTGTGGTGGCACATGCCTTTAATCCCAGCACTCGGGAGGCAGAGGTAGGAGGATTGCTGTGAGTTCGAGGCCACCCTGAGAATATAGAGTTAATTCCAGGTCAGCCAGAGCTAGAGTGAGACCCTGTCTTGAAAAACCAAAAAAAAAAAAAAAAAAAAAAAAGAGAGAGAGAGAGAGAGATTTAGAAATAGGTAATTTCTTTTGTTGTGTAATGGGTGAGTGTGCGTGCGTGCTTGCATGCGTGCGTGCGTGCGTGCATGCGTGCGTGCGTGAGTGTGTTGGTCTGGAGACCCACCCCTTGGCCTTCTGCATGCTAGACGTGTTTTCTACCTCTGAGCTGTACTACCCGCCCCAGTTTGTGTATTTAAGTCCATAATGCAGCTGAAGCATGTCTGGGCTTGTAGAGAGAAGAGCTCCCTGGTTCACAACAGGAATGCTGCGCGCCCAGTGCAGCAACGTCCCTAAATAGTGTCCTCTTCTTGATTCTAACCTCCTCCGAGCCCCTTTGTGTTCTGAGCAGGGACATGATTTGAAGAAAGGAGAGTAGGACTCCAATTTGATGACCTGAGTTCAAAACATTGTCAATTTGTTTTTTCCCTGCTTTATTTATTTATTTGTTTTTTTTTTTTTTCGAGTAGGGTCTCACTCTGGCTCAGACTGTCCTGGAATTCACTATGGCATCTGAGGGTGGCCTCAAACTCCTGGTGATCTTCCTACCTCTGCCTCCCGAGTGCTGGGATTAAAGGCGTGCGCCACCACACCCAGCTTTTTCCCTGCTTTATTTATTCATTATTTTATTGACAATTTCTATAAATATAGCTACAGTATACTAACCACATAGGCTGCTGGCCTCACTGAGTGCTAGCCATGGACTAAGTCTGGACCAAGTGCCCAGCTCGATCTCTCATGACCACTATGCGGTTAAGGACGCTTGCTCATTTGCAGGTGAGGAAAAGTGAGTGTCAGGTTTCCACTGGAGAGAGAAAGATAAGTGTAGAGACAAAATTACCATAATGAATGGGTTTCTGTGACTGAGGGCAGGCAGGTCTAGACCTGCAGGCTGGAGCTAACATTATAGGACACATGCAGATTTTGTGTGTGTGTGTGTGTGTGTGTGTGTGTGTGTGTGTGTGTGGCCATGCACATGCTTTTGGTTGTGTTTTGTGTTTTGTTTTACTTTGTTGTTTAGAGATAGGCTCTTACTATGTAGCCCCTGCTGGTCTTAAATCCTTCGTCCTCCTTCCTGCCTTTAACTCCCAAAGGCTGGAATCACAGGCACATACCACCGAACTTGGGTCAGAATTTCTTTTGTCCTCAGGGCAATCTCAGTTCTATTCCAAAGGCCTTTCAGCTAGTGGGCTAAGGCACCCCATTATATAAACTCAACCCATACCAATGCCAGCCTCACCTGCAAAGCCAGTCGTTGACTTGAGTGTGAGAAACCATTTCACAACCCAGCCAAATGATGTTCATGACTGGCTCTCACCAGTGACTGGGCTCGGTCAACTCACCAGTGTCCCTGGTCCTCAGGCCTTTTGCAGCTTCTCAGTCCTCTCTGGTGCTGGGATGCTACACAGCAGTGTGGCTGGAAAGCCTTGTCTTTGGGGCGGAGCATACGTGCCTGCCCCGTGCTTGCTCCTTCTGTGACCCCAGACAAATGCTGCTAGAGGAGCCCCCCCACCCCTCCTCTGGAAAGTGGGTGGGGCTGTGGGGAGGGATGGAGGAGGTCTGTCAGGCCCCTTCCCTTCCCGCCTGGCACTAACAGTTCTCTCTTACCTCTGCCGTCAGCAACATGAAGCTGCAGTACAGGGCAGGGAAGCCATTCCAGTCCGTGGCACGGTAAGAAGATTGTCATTACCCACTTCGTGGCCCCGGGAGTGAGGGCTTCCTCCCTCACACTGACTCTTCTTGGTTGCAGGTCACAGTACCCTCAGCCCAAGCTGCTGGACCAGAGGTAGGAGAGACCTGATGGGGCAAGAAAAGGGACTAGAAAGCTCAGTTGCATTTACAGGATGGTGGAGGTGCCAACATCACAGTGGCCCATGGCCCCAGAGAGTCAGGGAGCCTGGCTGTAGTTTTATCCTAACTATATAGCCTTGAGCATGTTAGCCACCCTCTCTGAGCCTTTTTTCTGTTCAGGGGATCCTAATAAAACCTATTTCCTGGGAAGTTGGAGGAGCAAATAGAATGGTATGGTGACATGTGCCTTGGCAGGTGCTTCTTACTATTGATGATGGGTATTATAATGTTACTGCCAGGCCCCTCTGTGCCCATACCTGCTGGAAGGTTGATGTTATTATCCCCATTTTCCACATGGGTAAACTCGGGCCTATGGGCAGGGACCAGGTTATACAGTGTGAGAGGCAGGGCCAGGATGCCACCCAGGCTTATCTGGGGGGGTATCTCAGCACCCATGCCTTCCCCACCATCAGGCCCACCCAGTTGCTGACACTCACACCCTGGTTGGCGCCCATCGTCTCTGAGGGAACCTTCAACCCGGAGCTTCTGCACCAAATCTTCCAGCCACTGAACCTGACTGTGGGGGTCACCGTGTTTGCCGTGGGGAAGTGAGTAGTGGGCTAAGCAGGGGTGGGGCCGGGTGTCCTTGAACCACAGCAGCTTGTGGTCCAGGGGAGAGATGGGTCCTGTACAGAGATCCCAGCTAGAAAATGAAGAGTAATAGGGGAAGGCCTCATCTGACAGGAAGGAAGGGGAGAAACGTTCCAGGTGAGGAACAGAAATGTTGACCGGAAGCCCTGTCCTTCCTACCTCTCCTGTGGCCCCTCTCTTCCTGATCCCACCTGGCCTTTCCTTTAGGTCTGCTGGGGATCGTAGTGGGGACCCAGGGCGGAAAGCACTTGACCAGATGATGAATGGACCCAGAGGGGTCAAGTAACCCCTTGTTCTAGGTGTCAGGCCATGTCAACCACTTCTTTTTTTCTTTTTTCGTTCTTTCTTTCTTTTTCTTTTTTCTTTTTCTTTTTCTTTTTCTTTTTCTTTTTCTTTTTCTTTTTCTTTTTTTTTTTTTTTTTTTTTTTTTTTGTTCTTTTGAGGTAGGGTCTCACTGTAGCTCAGGCTGACCTAGAATTCACTCTGTAGTCTCAGGTGGTCTCAGACTCACAGCGATCCTCCTATCTCTGCCTCCTAAATGCTGGGATTAAAGGCGTGCGCCACCACGCCCGCATGTCAACCACTTTTATCTGTGCCCCTAATGACCGACATCTGCCTTCCCTTGATACTGTCTCCTACCCGCTTCTCAGCTACTTTTTTCCCCTGATGCTCAATGTTCCTGCCTATAAAATGGGCAAGCTCACAGGCAGCTAACAGAGGTCATGGAGTCTGAGAACATTGCCCAGCATTTCAGTAAGGGCTCAGTAAAAGCGCTATTTATGGGCATAGGAAACACTTTTTGGGACTGGAGAGCTGGTTCGGTGGTTAAACGCACCTGCTTGCAAAGACTGACAGCCTGGGTTCAATTCCCCAGTACCCGCATAAAGCTGATGTACAAGGTGCCACATGCATCTGGAGTTCATTTACAGAGGCAGGAGGCCCTGGATCACTCTTTCTCTGCCTCTGTCTTACAAACAAAATCAATAAATTATCTTTTAAAAAGAAAGAAAGAGGGTTGGAGAGATGGCTTAGCAGTTAAAGCGCATGCCTGCAAAGCCTAAAGACCCAGGTTCAATTCTCCAGGTCCCATATAAGCCAGGTGCACAGGGTGGCACATGCATCTGGAGTTCGTTTGCAGTGGCTGGAAGCCCTGGCACGCCCATTCTCACTCTCTCTCTCCCCTCTTCTGTCTCAAATAAATAAATAAAAGTAAAATTTAAAAAAACAAAAGAAAGAAAGAAACACCTTTGGGCCGGCGAGATGCCTTGGCGGATACAGCTCTTGCCACACAAATGTTAGTACCTGAGTTCAGATCCCCAGAGCTCATGTAATGCCGGCCAACGTAGTGCTAGTGTCTAAGGGAGGTGGAGACAGAATTGCCCAGAAGCTCTTGGGCCAGGTAGCCTGACAAATAGTGCTGAGCAATGAGAGAAAAGGTGTAAGGCAAGGACCAACACCTAAAGTTGTCCTCTGACCTCCACACATGTTGTGGCACTTGTGCCCCTCATTCACACACATGAACACGCATGTGCACACACATACACACACACACACACACGTACCACAAACCAAAATAAGAAAGAACGGCACTGTTGAGGGTCGTCTTCACAGCAGTCTCAAATGGTTGGTACAAAGCTGACTACCCCGATCTGAAACACACTTGGGACCCAAAGTATCACATTTCAGATTTCGAAAATGTGTCGATTTTCCCATTTATGCAGCCCTGACCCAAAACTCTGAAGTTAAGATTTTTCAGCTTAGTGTTGTTCAACTTTTACTAAGATTGTGGGAACTTGACCAGTGAAGATCCCGAGGTTAGGCCTGAGTGACTTCTTGAAGTGGGGAGCTAGGTTCCCAGACCCACCTGGTACAAGCATGGCGAGGACCCAGACAGCGGCCCCCTGGGGCAGCAGTGCTGACGGGCTATCGTCCCCAGGTATACCCGCTTCGTCCAGTCCTTCCTGAAGTCAGCCGAGGAGTTCTTCATGTGTGGGTACCAAGTGCACTACTATGTCTTCACTCACGATCCTGCAGCCATTCCCAAAGTCCAGCTGGGCCCCGGGCGGTTCCTCAGCATTGTCCCTGTGCAGAGGCACTCCCGCTGGGAGGAGATCTCTATGCGTCGGATGGAGACCATCAACCAGCTCATTGCCAAGAGGGCTCACCAGGAGGTGGACTACCTCTTCTGCCTTGATGTAGACATGGTGTTCCGGAATCCATGGGGCCCCGAGACCTTGGGGGACCTAGTGGCCGCCATTCACCCAGGCTACTTCAGTGTACCCCGCCAGCAATTCCCTTACGAGCGCAGGCAGGTTTCCACAGCCTTTGTGGCAGATGGTGAGGGGGACTTCTATTATGGTGGGGCGGTTTTTGGGGGGCAAGTGGCCAAGGTGTATGAGTTCACCAGGGGCTGCCACATGGGCATCCTGGCAGACAAAGCCAACGGCATCATGGCGATCTGGCAGGAGGAGAGCCACCTGAATCGCCGCTTCATCTCACACAAACCATCCAAGGTCCTGTCCCCAGAGTACCTCTGGGATGATAGGAAACCCCTGCCACCCAGCCTGAAGTTGATCCGCTTTTCTACCCTGGACAAGGATAGCGGCTGGCTACGGAGCTGACAACAGAAATGAGGCAGGCCACCCTGGATGGGGATCCAAAGCCCTGTGTACAGCTGCCCACCTTAGTCCACCTGGAGAATCCAACCTGGAAATGTGCATAGAGAAGCTACTATAAACTATAACGACTGTGTGCATATATATATATAGAGAGAGAGTCACACAGTAATCCAGCCAAGAGTGGTCAGACAGGAGGGGAGAGACCACAGGTTAAAAGAGACGGGGACTGGCAGGCCTAGCCTCACCTTGCCCACCTAAGGGACGTGTCTTCACAGGGGCAGGCCCTGGGGTCCCAGCCCTTCTCAAAGTGCCTAGAACCTTGCTACTGTCTTCACATATGGCATAGTGCTTCCTCACACACACCATGTTGGGCCTTGTGCATGCTAGGCACGTGCTCTGCCACTGAGCTATGTCTGCAGCCTTCCATGTTTCCTTGAAGTCACATGTAAACACCTTCATGAAAAGCTCTCAGGATCCATCTCCTCAGTTGCTGGGATCCCAGGCGCTGTGTTTTCTGTCCCCTCACCACATGTAACCAGCTCTTCTCTCAGGACCTCAGAGCCCACTCTGAAATGGACCAGATCTAGGGCCCCTCTGGTCTCCTGCGCCCGGGGCTGAACCACATTCTCAGGGATGAGCTGCCTCTCTTATAGTAGCGTTTGGAGGAGGGAGGGAGTTCAATAACTGTGTGTGTTTGGCCCTAGCCAGGGTTTTGCCTGCACATATGACTGCTCTGGAGAACACAGACTGGATTTCAATCAGTAAATTGGTGGGGGGGAGGGGGCTGGTTATTTCGGAAAATCTGGGCTAAAGCTGGCCATTGCCACAGACAGCTTTGGGGAGCCTGGAAAAAGTGAGAGCCTGTGGACAGCTGTTCCCACACCTGGGTGGGCAGAAGGCAGCAAAGCCCATCGGCTGGGCAGCCTCGTGGACTCTCAGTCCCTGGACACATAAAAGGTTTGTGCGTCGGCCGGGTGTGGTGCCGCACACGCCTTTAATCCCAGCACTCGGGAGGCAGAGGTAGGAGGATCGCCTCGAGTTCGAGGCCACCCTGAGACTCCGTAGTGAATTCCAGGTCAGCCTTAGCTAGAGTGAGACCCTACCTCGGAAAACCAAAACCAAACAAAGCAACAAAAGGTGTGTGTGTCAGTCCTGTTGTATCTGTAACTGTCTTGGCTATGAAAGCCATGGACAGATGTGGGCCTGTGGCGCAGTGGGACAGGCCAGGCAGTAGTGTGTGCCAGCATAGCTGCTCCAGCCTGGACCCAGAGGGACCTCAGTCCCTGGCCAGGCAGAGATGGGACCAGACATGGATTGAGGGATTGGTGGCCTGGTACTTCCCCAGACAGCATCTTTTCCATCAAAAGAGGAGACTCAGGATAGGTTAGAGGTACCCTCTGAAATCATACAAGCACTCCCCAACCCAGTCCCCTTGACAAAGCTAGAAGTTAACCCTGAGCCCGTTGTTCCTATGCCCTACAGTTGAGCTGGCAAACGGGGATAGGTCACAAGAGTGAGTTATCTGACTCACTAGTGGGAGGACAACCTGGGTTGGAGAGGACTGAAGTCTGGAAGAGCCCCTGGTGCTTTCTGGGAAAAGGAGCAGGAACAGACCCTGTCCTGTGTCCCTGGTAGGGAGCACCTGCCAATGGCTGCTGGGCGTGGGAGGAAATCCTGAAGCAGGGCTGTTGCGAGGGGACAAGGCCACCCTTCAGGAGCTGCTCTTTGGAGGAGAGAAGGGTTCCCGGATAAGGAAGTCAGGAAGGCCTCTAGAGGACAGGAACCTCTGAGGCCTAGGCAGCCACATCCCAGCAGAGGAGAAGGTGGTATCCAGCTGTCTTCCAACCTAGCACTGAACCCATACACACACACACACACAACCTCTCCCAGACCCAGCCATGGACCATTCCCATCTGGGTACAATAATTAATCCTGGTTCTCCTCCAGGACGGAGTGCTCAGACACAAGCTGAGTGGGCCACAGAACCCAGCTCCTTGAAGCAAACCACTATCCATGTTACATTTTAAGAAGAGGAATCCTGGAGTCTAATGACCGCTGTCCCCAAAGATGGCCAGAGACAGAGGCCTAGCTTGGAGTCCTCAGTCTTTATCTAGCCAAACTTGCAAGGACAGATCTAAATTCTGTAGGCTTAGAAGCTTTTCAACTCTTGGAACTCCCTCTTTCAAGAAACAAAGTTAGAAAAGTGACAGAGCCCCTGTCACGAAGCCCGTTCCTAAAGCCCGGTCACCTGCCCCTTCATGGCCAGCAACCTCCATCATGTTAGGCCCCTCACCACAGCTCAGCCCATAGGGCCTGGCCCAGCACATCTCTGCTGGTGGCTGGAGGGATAGCAGTTCCATGGGAATCACTCCTGGAGACCATCCTGATTTATGTTTCCCTCTGCAGTGGGTACGTTCATGCTTTCTCATGAATTCTCATCCTGAGGCATCCCTTGCAATTGTTTAAAGATATTTTATTTACTTGTTTGAGAGAGAAAGAGGCAGAGATGGAAAGAATGGGCATGCCAGGGCTTCTAGCCACGGCAAACAAACTCCAGATGCATGCACCTCCTTGTGCATCTGGCTTACATGGGTACTGGGTAGTCGAACCTGGGTCTTTAGGTTTCTCAGGCAAGCACCTTAAGTGCTAAGCCATCTCTTCCACCCCATCATTTGCAATTCTATTTATGCCCCTCTCTACCCTGTTCCCCAGGCAGTGTGCTCCAAAATGGCAGTGGTTAACCATGCAGGGCCAGCTGGGTATCCTCTGGTGCCTGGCACCCAGGAAAGGATACAGGAAGGTTTGCTGAATGACTGAGAGGCAACTGAAAAAAATAAGTTTAGGAGTTTGTCCTAGTACCTGTGAAATGTTAAGTCACTCCACCTGTCTGAACTCCATTAAATGAGATGATGGCTGAGAGACCTCAGACCAACTGCTTCTCTTGGACAGCTACTTTTGACATGACTTCAGCCCTGGGCAGCAGGCCCCACCTTGGAAGGGCTTAGCTGCTATGGCCCCACAAATACACAGGAAGGCACTGAGGCAGGTGCTTGGGGGTCCATGGTGGGGTAGATGCGTAACCATAGTCCATGTGGCCCTGAGACTGCCTAGACAGGATTCCTGATCTGCAATCCCCACCACCACCTCCACCACTTACCTGAAATCACAGCCAGATGGAATCTGGGCCAAACGCCCTCCCCAAGGTCTCTCTAAGCTCTAGCATATTCCTCGTGCCCCCATCCACAGTGGACTGACACCTCTGGCTTCTGTACAGAGCACACCTAGGGGCCTATTGGCCTGGGTTCAAGCCTACAGCTGAGTCTTCAGCATACCCGTGACAGACAGGCTCATGGGACTTCCGAAAACCTCAGTATCCTGCATTGAAAGTGGGTCAGTGACTACCCGTGATAGAGTGTGCTGGGGAGCATAGCAGAGAGACGAAGGAGGGTGCCCTGGTTGGAAAGACCTCCACACAGGACTAAGGGATGAGTGATGTTCCAACTCCCCCAGTTATGGTCACCTAGGGCTGATTGGCTGTGAGTGATAGAACCACTGCCCACTGTAAAATGATAATGCTTGGTAATACTGATAACCCCCCCAACACCTGCTGAGCCCCAAGTATAGGACTCCCCTCCCACTTCTCACACCAGTCAGCCAGGATAGGCTACATTTTGTGGTGAGAAGGGAGAGGAAGAATCCAGGAGGAGAGGGACGACCTGACCTTGTCCATTACCACCACCAGCCATCCATTGAGCTGAGTCCTGCAGGTGGCATTGAGATCCCTGAGTGACAGGATGAGGATGTAGAATTTGGTGATTGCCACATTTTCAGGTTTCTCCGCCCAGCCCTAGCGGTCCCCACTTTAGAAACGATGATGGTGGTCCTAGGTCTTAGACGGGTGGGAACACAGCGCACGCAGCTGGGGCGAAGGGACACGTGAGACTAGCCAAGCCGGGTACTGGGTGCGCGGCGCGTGCGCGCGGCGAGGCGGCGGGGCGGGGGGGTGGCGGTCACAAGCGCGCGCGCCCCGTGTGCGCGCCTGGCAGTGGACACGAGGCTGGTCGCGGTGCGCTGCGCGGAGAGGTCCAGTGGCGTGCGCCGGAGGAAGGCAGGCCGAGCGCGTCCCCGATCCCGCGCGCCGGGGCCCGCCCCTCGCACCTGCGGGCGGGCTGGGCGGGGCCGGGGAGGGGCCTCGCTGCTCCAGCCCACCCTTCCCGAGCCCCGGGAGCCCGGGCGGAACCGAGTGGCGGCGGCGATTTCCCCCCACACACACCCACCGCACACACACCCCCGACAACGGCCGGCTGCGCGGCGCGACTCGGCGCAGACAATGGGATCGGGGCTGGCGGCGGCCCGGGCGGCGGCGAGGCCCGCGGAGCCCCGGGCCTGGAGGGGACTTGAAGCCGAGCCATGAGCCCCGCCGCCGGACGCCCCCCTGCGCCGCGCGCGGGCCGTGGCGAGCGGCCTCTGCGAGCCCCGGGCCCCGCCCTGGGGCTGGCGATGAGCTGCCGAGGCTGAGGATGATGGTAGATTGCCAGGTGAGTCGGCCACGGGCCCGGCGGCCGCGGGGGAGGATGAGGCCCGCTCCCACCCGGGGGAGGCAGCCGGCGCCGCGTCCACGCAGAGAGAGAGCGCGCGCGCCACGCAGTTCCGCGTCCAACCCCGCGTCTTAGTACAATCGGGAAACTGAGATCAGGACTGGCCTGGGCACGCCAGGTGTGGGTTGAGCACGTCCAACGGAGAAGGGAGGCTTCTGGCCCTCCTGGGCCAGGGGTACGGTCCTCGCGTGGGGTTTGTTCTGGGAATGAGAGCTTCCGAGGGTCCTGGGGAGTCCTGCCCACCCCCTCCATGTGGAGACCTTGTCTGTGAGCATCCAGCACACCCAGGCGCGAGCGCACACCCCTGCTCACGCACGTTCCCACGGACTTACGAAGTATGGGGAGGGCGGGACTGTGGAGAGGTGACGAGGGAGGTTAGAAGGTAGGGGCAGGAGGCAGCTCTGTCCTGGGGAAGGCTCCTAACAACATTGGGTTGGGGGGGGGCATTGTAAGAGAAGAGCGCTTATGATTCCCAAGATCTGCCCGGCTTGGGCCATCCTCCGAGCATCCTGGAGATGGCAGAACAGGGGTCTTTGCGTCTTCCACCACTCAATATCAAGAGCTAGAATAAGCCCCCATCCCTAGAGTGGAGGAGGCTACCGGGGAGAAGACCCCAGTTTCCTCCTCTGCAAACTGGCATACTTGGCCTTTGTTACCCCCTCCCCATGTCATACAGTGTGTTGGTCTTGGTTCCCTATCCATGACCCACTCACTGCCCACTAAAGTCCTAGGAAAATGTATTATTTTCCCTAGTGGACTTTCTAAGCAAAAAAAAAAAAAAAAAGCAGCCTGAAGATTTAGAGGACCAAGGCCCTGAGTCACACAGAGGGTGGCAGAGCTCTGGACCACTCCCCTAGGGTCCCTGGACAAGACCACCCTTAATTGGAGCACAAGGTCCTTATTTGGAAGTGGGGCCAGGGTCTTTGCTCAGACTGGAAGAGCAGGCCTCCTGCGTGAGCTGGACCACACCCCTCTCCCCCGGAGCTAGCAAAGAATGGAGCAAGCGAGGCTTCTAATGTCTTTCTCATTACTCCTGGAACCTACCGGTCCTGCTCCTTGGCCCTCTGGGGGCTGGGAGGGCTGCTGCCTTGACAACATCCAAACAAAGGTGTGTGTTTTGTTTTCTGAATTTCTTGCTTGGGACGTCAGTGCTGGCAATGGCCACCAGGGGGCAACAGTGGTCCTGTGCTCAGAGGAGTAAGGAGAGCCTCAGCTCTGTGTGCCTTAGATTCTACCCAACAGGACCCATCACTAGCATTCTTGTCCTCAGTATGAACCGCTTAGAGATGGGGAGAAGATCCCACATCCTCTCATTTCTCCACTCAACAAGATTTCTGAGCCTCATCCAGGGACCAGCTTTCTCCTGGGTGTGGCTCTGTAAGTGAATGCTATGGGCCCTGCCCTCCCGGAACTCCCAGTGTGCAGAGACAAAAGCTCCAGTTATCCTTGGTGTCTGACAGCCTCCCTGCAGCTCAAAGCCAACAGCCCCAGACATGGACAGTGTCGCAGTCTCTTGGTGCTGGACCCATACCAACTCTACGGAGGCTTCTGCCTCCACTAAGTCTCAACTGGGGGAGGTCCACCTCAGAACTCATTCCCACGTTGTTGCCAGCATCTAGATAGGGCCCGAGGCCCCTGGGCTCTTTATCATGTGGGCAGCTCAGAACTTGCTTCTCCAGAGCCGCGTGGGGAGTATGGCAGAGGGAAACACAGAAGAAAGCCAACAGGGCAGGAGTTGGTTCCGTTGTTTGTTTTAATGTTGGTGTTGACCTCTCACATCACTTTTGCAGTATTCTGCTGGTTGGATGTCAGTCACCAAATCCAGTCCGCCTCGGACAGCAGGGTTGGGGGGGTCTTTGATGCATAGACTCGGGTAAACACTTGAGTCTGATTTAAATATTATAGGGAGCCAGTGGAAGGTTTATGCCTGAGAGTTTAGCAGTCTGTTTACTTGCCAAACCCCCTTGTGTGCAATGAGGAAATGAGTCCGAGAGAGGTATGAGATGTCTCTGGAGCACAGCGCCAGAGCCAGGCCTGTTTGGGTTGTATTCCGTGCCACATCCCACCACTTCTTATTTATTTACTTATTTATTTATTGGGGAGAGAGCAAAGGGGAGGGGCGGTTGGAGAGAGCGAGAGAATGAGCATGCTAGAGGCTCCAGTCACTACAAACTCACTCTAGAAGCATGCACCACCTTGTGCCTATGGCTCATGTGGGTACTGGGGACTTGAACCTGGGTCCTCAGCCTTCGCAGGCAAGCACCTTAACTACTAAGCCATCTCTTCAGCCCTCCCACCACTTCTGTAATTCTTCCACCTTTAAGTGTGTGCTTTGGCCACAGGAGACATCAACCTGCACGTGTTGTAGGCATTCTCTCACGTGCATATGATGAGGTCCCATCCAATCAGATGTCAGAATAACCCCATTGTGCATGTGGGGAGACTGGGCAGGCTGAATGAAGCACAACAGCTAGTTCAGGGTCACAGAATGGGTCAAATTGATGAGGCAGGTGACCACAAGACCTTACCTCCTGCACCTCGGGGGCAAAGGATATGGAATCCCAGCGGTTGGTTGGCCTGCCGCTCAAGGTGGCTGTGAGCACGGTGAAGCTCTGACGCTTGGGCGAGTTCTCCTCACTTGCCATCTTCCTCCCTGTTTCCCGTCACTCCTCACCGCCACCGCCACCACCCCTGCTGTCCCTCCCTATTTCCCTTCATCCCCCCCCCACCTCCACTGTCCCGCGCTTGTTATGAACATCTGAAGTTGATGGAGTAGCAAAGGCGGGAATTCGTCCATCCATTTGATTGGTGCATGTTTCCTGGGCCCAGGCCATGCCAGAGGCTATCCCAGAGGAAAGGCTAGTCTAGAAAGCTGTCCATGAAGTGGTGAGCACATATTGACAGACACATTCTGGGCGGAGTTGGCCTGTGGCAGGAGGGGGAAGGTGTGATAGTGATGACGAGGGTGAGGATTGGGCCTAGGACCTGTCGTATTAGTGTCCTTGGGCTACTGTAGCAAGGTGTCCTATGCTGGGTGACCCAGCACCCAACACAAGAGAGACCTATTCTCAGAGTTTAGAAGCCTAAAATCAAGTCATCTATGGAGCAGGTCTTCTGAGATGGCTCTAAGTCTCTTTAGCCTGCAGCTGACATTCTTTAGTTTTAGTTCCTTATTAAGATCTCTCTCCAAGCTCTGTTGTCTGCCTCGGTGTGTCTGTGTCTAATTTTCCCCATTATTTTTTTAATATTTTATTTTACTTATTTATTTATCTGACAGAAAGAGGGAAGGGGGGAGAGAGAAAATGAATGGGCATGCCAGAGTCTTCAGCCACTGCAAACGAACTCCAGATGCATGCACCCCCCTTGTGCATCTGGCTAACGTGGATCCTGGGGAATTGAAGCTTGGTCCTTTGGCTTTGCAGGCAAGCGCCTTTACCATTAAGCATCCCTCCAGCCCCCCATTATTTTTTATATTTATTTTATTTATTTGAGAGAGAGAAAGAGAGAGAGAGAGAGAATGGGTGTGCCAGGGCCTTTGGCTGCTGCAAATGAACTCCAGACACATGTGCCACCTTGTGCATCTTGCTTATGTGGGTCCTGGGGAATTGAACCAGGGTCCTTTGGTTTTGCAGGCAAGCGCCTTAACCGCTTAGCCATTTCTCCAGCCCCAGTTTTCCCCATTATTACAAGGATATCAACTAGTGGGTCCAGGGTCCACCCTAACCCAGTATAACCTCATGTCTTATATCCACAAAGAGCCAATTTCCAAGTATGTTTTCAGTCACAGGCCCCAGCATCTTTGGGGGAGACACAGTTTAGCCTGTAACGGGAATGTCGGAAAGGCCTAGGTCCATGGTGACCCTGGGGGGGGGGGGAGCAGCTGAGCGTGTGCGGATGTCACAGGAGCCAGCCTCTGGCAGGGAGGCTTGTAAGTACAGCCTGTTCTGTGGCTCAGGGGTTCCAGTGCAAGCACCAGCAGGTGGCGCTGTGACCTCTGGTGTGGACACACAGCAGGGCACTGAGCATTGTGGACCAAAGGTCTTACCTGGTTGCTAGATGACGCTGAACTGTAAACAGACGTGCTGTCATTTCCTTGGTGACCCACATTGAAGGAAATCAGACCAGGCAGGGTGGTGCTGGGTGACTGCTGGGGAGGCTGGCTAGGGCAGACTTCCCACACACAGCCCAGGCCTGGAATTTGCTTCCCCTTTTGTTCCTCAACCTGCAAGCTGAGCCAGGCCTTTCTGCCTTCCCAGCAGCCCAGCAGCTAGGTTACACCTCAGGTTTCCAGACAGCTCTCCTGTTACTGCAGTCTACAGGGCCCAAGTCTGGGAGCCCCATGGGAACCAACCACGGGGACAGGTGGGCTGTCCCGTGCGACACATGACTGGAAGAGTCCTTGTCCTTACAGATTCCCCTGTTCCAAAGGAGGTGTGGCTGCCTATCTTGCCCTGCTACACCTGGTAAGGTACAGCCTGGTCCTCGTAGATGTCCTTTTCTTTTTTTGAGGGGGGAGTGTTTCGAGGTAGGGTCGCACTCTGGCCCAGGCTGACCTGGAATTCACTATGTAGTCTCAGGGTGGCCTTGAACTCACGGCAATCCTCCTACCTCTGCCTCCCGGGTGCTGGGATTAAAGCCCTGTGCCACCAAGCCTGCCTTCTTTGCATGCCCTTTTCTATGCTCGGTGGGCAGGACAGTGTGGAATAGGTTCCCAGCTTCTCTCCTGGACTGGGCTCCCATAGATTTCAGTGAAACTGAGAAGAGTACTTGGGAGTAGAGACCATTTCTTACTACCACCCTCCATTGCCCCCACACCTCGGAATCTGACTGGGTGTCATCTCAGCCCTGGATTACAGAGGTGTCCACCAGCCTTTGACAGCGGCTCACAGACATAGTCACACACAGTTGATAGAGGGTTCCATGCACATGGTCTTTGAAGAGCACCTCAACCCCTATTAAGGAGGATCTCAAGGGTGGGGGCAGGCAGCAGGACTGGAGGAGAGGATGTAGACTGGGAGCCTCGGGACCTGGGCTCAGTTACAGAGCTGTCATCCAAGACATGGCAGGTGAGGGTCCCATGCCAGGAAGATGTGCATTGCAGGACCCCTCAGACCACTGGCCCTTCTGTCCTGGCCTGTGGAGGTGCTTAGTCCTCACAGCCCCTCGAACCATCCAGCACCTAGCTTTGCACTGCAACGTCTGTCTTATTATCTGCCCAGCCCTCTGCAAGACAGGGGCTCTGGACCTGGCTTCTGCTGGGGGTGGGGAGCGTGGGGGGAGGGGAGGACACAGGTACTGGGAGGGGACTCTCACTGCTAGATAGTAGCCAGCCTAGGGGCCACTCCCTGTTTGCAGACAAGCGGGGAGGGGCCAGGCGCCAGGGCTAGGACGGAATTCCTTCCAAACGCAGTGGGCTTCCAGTGGTCAGGAATGGGCCAGGGCAGATAGGGTGGGGCTGGAAGGGCCCTGAGGTGGTAGTTAGGGTGAAGACATAAACAAACCCCAGCAGCCCTTTCCTCCCCTCTGGCACTAATGAAGGCCTTGGCTGTGCCGGGTTTTCCCAAGAGTCCTTGGGTTCTGAGCCTCAAAGAATCCTCCCGTCTTAGCCGCACATGGTGGCCCACAGCTGGCGGCTCCGGCAGGTGCTCCCAACCGAGGCGGGAGGATTGTCAGTTCAAGACAAGCCTGGGCGACATAGTGAGACCCATGTCTCAAAAAAAAAAGGGGGAGTGGAGTCTAAAAGGATCTTTTCTTAGGGACAGGGCTGAGTTGACACCCTTGGGGGCTAGAAGGTGAGCTGATGGGTCCCCAGGTCAGCTGAGCCAGGCTGAGGAAAGAAGAGGATGGCAAAGATTTTGGCATTCCCCCTAAAAATGGCAAGGCCCAGAATGGAGAGTTCCCATAACAACCTAGAGCAGTTGCTTAGCAACAGCAGGCCCCCAAAATACCTGCAGGAAGGCTTCCAGGCTAGGGGTTTTCCAGTGGCCCGCGGGTGGCCCTTGGTTCTGAGTTTGCCCGGGGAACTTCATGGCTGAGCTACTCCCACCCCTTGAGACAGGACCCGGCAGCTCTTGCCCCCTGGATTCTTCCTGAGGGAAACCCCCGTCTACTGTCTCCCCACTCCTCCACCCTGCAACTGACAGGATCAGGCCAGTCCCCTAGCAACGGAAGCCATTTCCTGGATACCTGAGTGACGGTTGGACAGTGACAGAGTGTCAGAAAATTTAGTCGGAGGCATTCAGTGCCCCCCTGTATTCAGTGCTGTCCTGAGTGAGAGGTGTAGGCATGACACTTCACCCCCTACACACACACACACACACACACACACACACACACACACACAGCCATCGGCTCCTTGGACCCGGGAAGAGAGAACAGCAGCTATGGTGGGGGTGTGGAGCCCTTAAAATAAGGGGACTGTGATTGTGGGCCAACCTTGAGACTGACTAGCCAGGTAACCCCAGCTTGTTCATCTTCACTGGCCTTGGTGTCTTCACTTGTGACCCATCGGTCCCCGCTGCCTGTGTGTTCGGCATACCACGCGTAAACACTGCCCTGTGAGTTATGTCACACGTAGGAGGCGTGCATCAGGAAGTGAGGGGCCGGCTCAGGCCCTCCACTCGCCTGTGTGCATCTCACCTGGCGGGTCCTGGGAGGTAGGACACCCTGCCAGGGCTTAAATCTCCACTCAGGATTCAGTGTTGGGTTTACTGGGACACACGGAGCTAACCATCCCCCTTCCAAGTCCCGGTCTTTCCTTTCCTTCCCCTTCCTTCCCTAGGAGATCTGGCCCTCATTTGTGGGGCCCCGCAGTGTCTGCCGAGAGCTGCGTGAAGATACAGATGAGGAGAGGCGTTGGACACAGGAGACTTGGATGGCCCTTGCAACCCCGGGAAGAGAAAGGGCTGGTGGGGGCGAGTGGGCAGGGTGAAGCTGGGAAGAGGGTGTTCCTGGAGCCAGATCTCTAGTCCGACCTTGCTCATCCTCTCCCTGGGTGACCTCTCTTCCAGACAGAGCTACGCAAGCCTGATGTGTCAGACTGGAGGGGTGTGCACTCCTCTGGAGTTGGGAGGCTCCTGTGGCATCATCTCTGTGCCTGGGCACGTGTGCTGTGTTCACATGGGGGACAGCAGCAAGGCTGGGGCACGGCTCTTGGTGGGTGAGCTGAGGGGCCGTAGGTAATGGCTCTGAGAGACAAGGGTCCACACTCCCTCTTTGTTTTGGTCTGGATACCCCAGCCCAGTAGGAAGGGAAGAGAGATGAGCATGCATAGTCCCTAGGGCACTGGCACCACGGGTGGCCTGTGGGTGCATGATTGATGAGGTGGAGGCTGCTTAGTCCTCCAAGGCTGGATCTTCTCTCTTCCTGCCCTCGCTCTGGAACCCAGAGTTGGCCAGGAACTCTTCTCCAGATGCCACCAGAAGTCTTGGTGTGCCCATGTACCCTTGTTACCAAATGGGATGGGACGTGCTAGATGTCTCCAGTTAAGAGAAAGTCCAGGGCTGGAGAGATGGCTTAGCAGTTAACATACTTGCCTGTGAAACCTAAGGACCCAGGTTCAATTCCCCAGTATCCACATAAGCCAGATGCCCCAAGGTGGCACATGCGTCTGGAACTCATTTGCAGTGGCTAGAGGCCCTGGAGCACCCATTCTCATCCTCTCTCTTTCTCAAATAAGAGAGAGGGTTGGAGAGATGACTTAGCTGTTAAGGTGCTTGCCTGCAAAGCCTAAGGACCCATGAAAGCCAGATGCACAAGGTAGTGTATGTGTCTGGAGTTCGTTTGCAGCAGCTAGAGGCTCTGGTGCACCCATTCTCTATCTGCCTCTCTCTTTCAAAATAAATAAATGAATAAAATATTTAAAAAATAAATAAGAGAAAGGCACCCAGGAATCCTGAGTCTGAGAGCTTCCCTTCCACTCCCACCTTTGCTGACCCTGACTCTATTCTGACCCTCCAGTCTGTTCTAGGAGAAGGAGGAGGCCTTGCTATTTCCTGTAAATGTCAAGTTCTAACTGGGAAGGTGGGAGAATCAAGGATGTTGAAGCCCTTGGGGCTGCCCCAACCTGATCTTCATCCATTCCAAAGAGATTCCTGCCCTCCCACCCTTGCTGGACTGTGGCCCAGCCCTGACTATCTCCATTATCTGTCCCCTGTCACAAGAAAACAACAGCCCCTGGCCAGTCTGAGCTAACTAGAGGTCAAAGGAGAGGATGAAGTCTGGGGCTAGTGGCTTTGACCCACAGACCTGCGCAGGGTTCTTTTCTTAACCCCAAGCTTCTATGGCCTCGCCAGTGTACTCAGGGATTTGAAGAGGTGGAGTGGAGTGAAGTGGGGTGGGGTGGGGAGCCACAGGCCCCCCCCCACACACACACAGAGGCAGATGGTTGCATGCCCCCCAGTGGTGACCACCCTTGGAGTGCCAGTGCAGGTGGGAGGCAGGGACACTTGTAGGCCCTAACTGGAACGCATAAGTTTCTCTAGACAGACCCAGAGAAATCAGGTAACTTACCCTGGTCATTTGAGGAAATGCATCTGTTTTCCTCAAGGCCAAGTTCAGGTCCCTGACCATGCAGGCTCTCAGGATTGGAGTTCAAGAGCAAGGCACTTCACCTGGCCAGAGCCCTGGGTAGCCAAAGAGGTGATGGCTGGGGAAGGACACACAGGCAGCTTGTGTCCAGTGGGAAGAGACCGTGCTGGCCGCACTACCCACCTAGTCCCCACGCCTGTTTGCGCAGACCCTGAAATGCTTTGGTTTGCGAGAGGAGTTTCCCGGGCCTGGAAATCCCTGGGAACATGCGCTGCCTCCGCTCCCAGCAGCCCTGCCAGGAGCACCAGGCACAGAAGGCAGATGAGGGGCTGAGGGAGTGCACAGCCAGGTCACACTCCCTGCTTGGATGGTAGATGTATAGGGAGGAGGCTGTGCACTCTGGGCCTCTGGGCCTCTGGGCCACAGACACAGCCGCGTCTGCCGTCATGGGAAGGATGTGAGGTAGGGCATGCACTGTGTGCACACACTTGACTGGGGAGCATCTTTGCATGTCCTTTCCCACGTTTGAGTGAATGCATGAGTTTTTTTAATCTATATTTTATTTTATTTTTTGGATTTTTTTGTTGTTGTTGTTTTTTGAGGTAGGGTCTCACTGTAGCCCAGGCTGACCTGGAATTCACAATGGAGGGTGGCCTCGAACTCACAGCAATCCTCCGGCCTCTGCCTCCCAGAGTGCTGGGATTAAAGGCGTGTGCCACCATGCCCGGCTTTAATCTATATTTTATTTATTTATTTATTTAAGAGAGAGAAAGAGGCAGAGAGAGAGAATAGGCATGCCAGGGCCTCCAGCCTCTGCAAATGAACTCCAGATGTATGCGCCCCCTTGTGCATCTAGCCTACATGGGTTCCGGAGAGTCAAACCGGGATCCTTGGGCTTTGCAGGCAAATGCCTTAACCACTAAGCCATCTCTCCAGCCCAATGCATGAGTTTTATCATCATGATCCCATGGTATGTGTGTGTGTGTGCGTGCGTGTGTGTGTGTGTGTGTGTGTGTGTGTGTGTGTGTGTGTGTCCGAGCATGACGAGCCTGGAATGTGAAGGGACAAATGGCTACATATGAGGACGCCTGGCTGGTGTCTCCAGGAGGGATGTAGCACATGATAACAAAGGTGTGGGGATGTGTATGTACCTTCACAGAGCCCCAGCCTGATCCTGAGCAGTCTGGTATTCCCCACACAGTCCCTCAGCAGCCCCTAAATGTCTGTTTTCTGATCTGCTGATGTGTTAATAACCATGTCCAGCCCGCAGGTTCACAGTGGCCAGAAAGGGGGCAGCACAGTGCCTGGCACGCACAGTCACTCTGTTACCAGCTGGAGGCTTGGAGACCTGTATAGCTCAGGGCAGGTGAGGGCACCTTGCTGTCCCCTTGTCAGGCATTACGGGGTGAGTGGGTAGAAGTAAGACAGTCTGGAGGGGAGCAAAGTGCAGGGGTTGGCAGAGGGGCGAGGGTAGGACGAAGCAGTGCCACCCAGCTCCAGGGTCCTAGAAAGCCAAGACATCACCACCACCCCCAAGCCTTGGAGAACATCCTTGCTGGAAAAGTTCTGTGGGAAAGAGGGCAGCGGGCACCAGCCCTGCCACACCCATCCTGGCAGCCGGCTGGATCCCCAAGTCCCGTCCAGGCCTGGACCAGGACTGGGCAGCTCAGGAGGTCCCTTCTGAAAGGACAGCCTTGCTTTCCAAGCCCAGGCAAAAGGCTGGTGGCAGCCCTGGGCACACAGTGTCCCTGGCACCGCAGGCAGCCTCCTGCACCACAAGAGCCCATTTGTCTTCACTCCCCTGGCTCCCAACCTCTGGGTGACCTGGCCTGCTTGGCTTAGGGGCCAGGCTGTGGGCTTCCCTCACACCCAGCACCTCCAGTCCTTGACTGTGCCTCAGGGAGGGGATCTTCCACTCAGGACACATCACCCCAGAGCAACCTCTACTTACCCAATGGGGAGGGACCCGTTCCCCAAGAATAACTCCGAGCCAGCCAGGAATGAATGTAGGGAGGGGAGATCCCCATGTTAAACCGGAGCTCCAGGCCCCTGCTTCTAAGAAAATAAAGGTGTCTGATTTCCAGAAAGCCAGATGTCACCAGAAAGCCAGATGTCACCTCCTCCACCTTCCACTTGCAGACTTGCCTCACCCTCAGTGTTCCGCCTCACCCTCCTCCCAGGAAAGAAAGCACCTTCACGGGAGCAGGTGGGCACATGCCATGCTCTTCCTCCATGCCATCCCTCCAGTCTTGCCACCTCCTCCTCAAGGCTTTCATGACCTTCCAGTAAGGAACTGTGAAGATTTTTTTTTGTTTATGTTTGTTTATTTGAGAGCCACAGACAGACACAGAGAGAAAGAGGCAGATAGATAGAGAGAGAATGGGTGCTCCAGGGCTTCCAGCCACTGCAAAGGAACTCCAGATGCATGCACCACCTTGTGCATCTGATTTACGTGGGTCCTGGGGAATCAAGCCTCGAACTAGGGTCCTTGGGCTTCACAGGCAAGCACTTAACCACTAAGCCATCTCTCCAGCCCGGAATTGTAAAGATTTTTAAGAGTCCAGGAACTCGGAAGCCACACTCAGCGCCGCTGGAATCACTGAGTGGATCTGCTCGTGCAGGTATCTGCTCACCGCTGCTGTATGCCCGAGAACGAATGGAGCCCTGCTCTTGAGGGGCTGACACGGCAGCTCCCACCCCTTCCAACTTCAGAAGGAGGGAAAGGGTGGTCGTCGGGTGGAATGGCAGTGCCCAGCATGTGAGCTGTGTGCAGAGAGAGCAGGCCCCGTAACATGCTGGCCGTTGTGACAGGTCTGTGTGGCTGGGCACCACTCCAGCAGTGGGTATAGATGAGGAACAGGACGCTCATGGCTGCTGCTTCTCTGAGGCTTAGAGCCCAGAGGGCATGGGTGCCAAATTGATGTCACGGTGGGCAAACTGTTCTGTAGTGTTCCTCCTCAGAGTTTACAGTGTCTCTCCCTCGGCTTGCCCAGCCACCTCCTCCACTACGCCTAGGTGTCCCCCCCTCTCTTTTCTTTTCTCACTCTTACCTTTGAACATGGATTTTATTTGTAATGACCCCCTCCCCGCCGCCCGTCAGAGATGGGTTTGTATCTTCTGTTCCCCATGTGTCACTAGTGCTTGAATAGTGCCTGGCACCCAGTAGGTGCTCAGGAGATGGCTGCGGGCTGGGGGCTTAATACCGCTGCTGTGGCCTGAGCCCCTGTGGTCTTTAGATGGTGAGGCTGTGAATTTTGTTACCATTCCTACTAGCCAAATTGAGGTGTTTTAGAAACTGATGTGGGTTTGAAGTTGCAGTCGTAGTGTGGTTACATTTTGTATCTGTTTCTGTGGGAAGAACCCCTGGTTCTTCCCACAGAGGATTATCAGTGTCACTCCCTCCGTCCTGGGCTACTATGCTAGGCCCTGTCCTAAGTGTTTTCCATTCAGTATTTCTTTTTACCACAGAGCTTGTGTGAGGCAGGGATTAGCCCTGTTGTGAGCCAGGACCAAGGCTCAGCACAGCAGAGGAACCTGCCCTGCCAGCAGGTGGCCCAGGCTCCTGCCCAAATCTCCGCTCACAGCTGCCACTGGGATCTTTCCAGTTGGATGGAGGCTCCTTGCAGAGTATCTTGGGGGCAGGCCGGGAGGTGGGAGGGGAGCAGTAGGCAGAGCTATCTCTGCTGCCAAGGGGGGGAGCTGCGGTGTCCTTGACAGTCCCGGATCCTGCTGGGCTTGCAGCCAGTGGGAGCGGCCGGGGCAGGGCCTGCATTCTCGGATCCTGGGCTTCTTGGCAACCCTTACGACTCAGTGGGCTGGTGGAAGGGCCGACGGGCAGGCAGCCAAAGCAGGGAAGCCCTGTGGTGAGCGAGTCAGCTACCCTCGAGGTACTGTTCTGCTTGGGGCATGGCCAGCGCCAGCTGCCAGAGTGAGCCCAGCTCCTTCAGCCCTTCCCACCTTCCCCAGACTGGAGCAGGTGTGCCCTGTGCTTGTCTGGAGCAGGAGAAAGGGCCACCCCTTGGGAGTGCGTAGCTTTCCATAAGTCACTCATAGACATACTCCTATCGTAGTGGCCCATCTATAAGCCAAGAGCTCCTCAGATCCTTGCTGGCAAGTTTAAAGTCACCCTTGGGTCTTTAAAAACAAGCATGGTTGGGAGGGGGGTGGCGATGGAGGGATGGCTTAGCGGTTAAGGCATTTGTCTGCAAAGCCAAAGGACCCAGGTTCGATTCCCCAGGACCCACGTTAGCCAGATGCACAAGGGGGTGCATGCGTCTGGAGTTCATTTGCAATGGTTGGAGGCCCTGGCATGTGCCCATTCTCTCTCTCTCTCTCTCTGTCTGTCTCTCCCTCTCCCTCTTTCTCTGTCAAATAAATAAAAATAAATTAAAAAAAACAAGCAAGCATGGGACGCAGCGGCTGGGAACACCGACTTCAGTCAGGTGGGAGTGGGGGTTTTGCTGTGGTGAGCTTTGTGGGTCTCTGAGCTTTGGTCCCCACCTCCACCTGCCAGCCTGCCTGGCACACCATCCCACACCAGCACACCATTGAATATGTGTAAGTACAGGGAGGTCAGGGGAAATGGGAGTCAGACTTCCAAGCCTGGGCCTCATCTAAAGGGCAGGGGTAGACCACTTCTCCCATTGACAAGAACCCAGTGGCCTCATGTCTCCCAGTGCTACCTGGCACAAATTATTTGATCTTTTTAAAAATTATATATATGCACACACATACATACACACACACACATGTTGCAAGTGTATGTGTGGTATGTGTGCATGTACTTATGCATGTCACATCTGGGTGGGTGCACACTTGTGGAAACCAGAGGTTGCTATTGGACGTCTTCCTCCATCACTCTCCATCTCGTTTACTGAAGCAGGGTCTCTCGCCTGAGCCCAGAGCTTCACATTTAGCTGGTCTAGTAGCCAGCTTCTCCTCCCCCGCCCCTCCCACCACGCCCACTCTGGCACCAATGCCCTTCTCTAGCACCCGAGTGCTAGGATTATTATGCACGCGTCCAGCATCTCTGTGGGCACTGAACAGCTGAGCTCAGGCCCTCACATGAGTGTGGCAAGTGCTTCATCCACCAAGCGGTCTCCTCAACCCCTTGTTTGTGACCTTTAGCTCAGTGCAGAGTAGAAAGCAAGCAAGCCCAGCGTGGTGACACACACCTTTAGTCCCGGCAGTCAGGAGGCAGAGGTAGGAGGATTACCACGAGTTCGAGGCCAGCCTGAAACTACATAGTGAATTCCAGGGGTAGAGTAAGACTCTACCTCGAAAAACCAAAAAGAAAGAAAGAGAGAGAAAGCAAGCATCCCTAGGGGTTTAACGGGCCTAGGCATACACTTGGCCTTGATACTGACGTGCTGTGTAAGCTCAGGCAAGCTGTTTGCCCTTGCTGGGCCTCCATGTTCTCAGCTTTACAATGGAGATAATGGCCGTGCCTTCATCTGTCTGGCAGAGGGCTGGGTAAGAAAATGCTTTGTCCCTGGCAAGAAGTGCTAGAGGCAGGGCTGGCTGGTGTGGTCTGTGAGGTCCACGTGTCTGCAGGGCCATGGTCTCCAGGGTCTCGTGGTCAGAGCTGAGAAAGCGCGGATAGCCTCCAGCTCCAGGCCTCAGCTCTCCCAGGCCTCCAGCAGAGCCAGCCCAGCAGCATCCTTGATGATGGGCCCAGTTCCCAGAAAAGAGGGGGAGGGGAGCTGGACTGTCCCTCTCCTCATCCCCCCCACCCCCCGCGGGACCCCGAGTCAGGTCAGCAAGCAGCAGGAAAGAGGAGCAGAGCCTCCTGTCAGCTTCCTGGACCGGATGTTGAGCCCAGTAAACAGCTTTGGGAGGAGCCACTGCTGGGCTGAGTCACAGCTCCTAGCAACAGCCACTCGCTGTTTATAAACAATGGGGCTGTCACCCTACAGGGCCTGCCTCCACCTAGATGGTCTAGAAGACACCTCCCCAGGTGTAGCACCCCCAGAAAAAGGCTGGCTCCGGGGCACAGTATTGTTCTCACTTGGGAGTCTGTGCTCAGGTTTTGCTAGCTCAGGGCTTATCCTAGGGCCCTCAGTGTCAGGGGGCAGAGCAGGTGACATGGGCATTTTGAGGGGGTGGGGAGCTGTCCAGAGCCCCACAACACAGTAGGTACGTGAACTGAGGTTTGCTGTCCTGTGGTGGGAATAGGGATGGGGAGGGGCGGGGGGCTGCTGGTGGAGTTCTTCAGCCTGTCCTCACACCCAGCCCCCAGAGCGGCTCCCGTGGCCGTGGTTGGTTCCAGGCAGTGACAGTGATGTGAAGCATCATGTGGTGGCTCCCGGCCGGGGAACAAAGGGCCTGCTCTCCACCACGCCGCAGGCGGTAGGGCGGGCCGGGCCCGGAGCATGTGGGCGGGAGGAGGGGGGCGACCAGGCCTGCTGGCTCCTCCTCCCCCGCTGTGGCCCCTCCTCTAGAACGCTAGCACCCCCTGAACAGCCCTGAGTCCTGGTCTCCGACCTGGCTGTGACTCCAGCCGGCTCCAAGCTGCCCCAGGGCAACCCTACCCAGTGCAGAGAGGCCCCACAATGGCCTCCTGCAGCCAGGCTACAGACTGGGGAGGGATGAGGAAATGGGGTACCAGTTTTAGGATTCTGGGTAAGATAGAGGGTGCTGAAGAGGCAGGGCATGATGCCTTGCAGAGGCCCCGCAGCCAGGAAGTGCTCTGGAAGCGCTTGTCTGTCAGAGGCACTGACACACCACACGCCCACAGGCCACCAGCACCCTACTGGTCCCTGCCCCTCCTTGGCTCACTAAAGTTGAGCCCCTCCTCCACAGGCCTCTGTCTGTAAGCCCTAAACAGGTTCATACCATAGGGAAGCTCTTTTGTCAGTGATGAGCCCGTGCCCAGCCATACCCACGTGCAGTGGACAGTGCAGGGGTGAGAGACCCAGGTGGGTGACAGGCCAGACACCGGGTGGGGGAGGGGTATGGAGCAGAGAGCCCTACTGGGAGCTCTGCCTCCAAGACAGGACCAGAACCTAGACACGAAGCCCTGTCTACTGCCCCCCCCCCCCCCGTCAAGGATCCTGGGTGCCCTTGCTTACCTTTGCTTTTACGTCAGTAGACATTTCTAAGTTATTTCGGGGATCCAGTTACAAGACTACACACTCTTAGTGCAGGGCAGACCCCAAACTGCCATCGGGAGCTTGCCCTCCAATGTGGAACCAGGCTCTGGTACTCCTACGTGGGCAGTGCCCACAAACATCTACTCTCTTATTTTCTTCTGATTCGGGGGCAGGACCCCTAGTGGCCTGAGTACTTAGCCCCCAAAGCAGGCCCCTGCCAAGCTCTTACTGCGCCCACCAATGCCCTGTGCCCATTTTGCAGATGAGGAAACTGTGAGGCCCAGAGGTACCAAAGTCACTGGCTCCAGCGCCCAGAGACCCTGGTGGCTTGGATTTGACCTCTGTGCCTGTCGATCGACAGGCTAATCAGCCCTGCTATTCCTCAGAGGTCAAGGTTGAGTGTAAGAGGAAGCCTGACCTCTCTGGGGACAGTGGCAGGGAGAAGGAAGTGTGCTGGTGAAGCGAGGCGAGAAGGCTAGCTGCAAGGATAGTGGTGGTGGTCCAAGGGGTCCAAGGAACCTGCTCTCCTTGGCCAGTACTGGGAGCGCCGGGAAGAGGGAGCTCTGAGCAGGGGCCCTGTGTAGACCAAGTCTGCACGCATAGCTGGCCTGGGCCAGGTGAAAACGTTCATCTTCTGGGTAGGGGAGAAAAAAAATAACACTACTGGTGGATGGATTTTAGTAAAGAGGAGAGGCCCTGGCCACTGATAGTTCTCTGATGCCTACCCAGCCCAGCCTGAGGCCCCCCGCCCCTGAATGCCCATTTTGTACCCCCAGAAAACCCCTATCCCAGGGGCTCCCTCATTGCTTTCTTCCATGAAAGAAATTCTCCTGCAGGAGGAGCCTTCTGGGTGAGAGTTCAAGGTCAAAACCTCCCAGGATGGCTGGCTAGAGAAGTGGGAGAGGAAGGGGCAGGAATTTGGATTGGAGTTTGAAAACCTTCCCCTTCTCCTTCCCCCAGCACAGATCAGGCAGCTGAAGCCCAGAGAGGAGGGAGGCCTGCACATCCTGCAGGGAGGCACCAGAACGCAGACAGGAACCACAGCTTGCTCTGGGGCTCCGCACTGCTGCTCAGCCAGGGTCCCCGCACCCCAGAGTCACCGGAAGAGGATGTGAAGTGCTCAGAGGAGCAGAACGGTGCTGGCGGGGGCTGCATCTGGCTGGGATGCTAAGTCTCAGCCATCGCCACCAGGGCCCTGGGGCCTGATGTGCCTCTGGGGAGATTGTGGAACCGCTGCCTGCCACCTGCTCCTTCCTACCTCTGCAGGGCTGCACACCCAGCCTAGTGCCCTCCACTCCCAGCCAGGGTCTGCACTTCTGCCAGGTCTGAGTCCCAGGAGGGTAAGGAAGCAGCCGGGCCTCTTCACCTGGCTTTCACCCTGGGATCTCTGGGATTGGGGGCCGGGTCTCTGGAGGCTGATAAAAGAAGACACGGGCTTTACAGACGAGGGAGAGATCTTGTGGGCCTCAGTTTTTCTATGTGTAAAATGGGTATGTTGAACTCATCTGGTGGCTTAAAAAATTTTTTTTTCAAGGTAGGGTCTCACTCTAACCCAAGCTGACCTGGAATTCACTATGTCATCTCAGAGTGGCCTCAAACTTATAGCGATCCTCCTACCTCTGTCTCCCAAGTGCTGGGATTAAAGGCGTACATCATCATGCCTGGCTTAAATTTTTTTTTTTTAAATTTGTTAGAGGGAGGGGCTGATAGAGAATGGGCACGGCCAGGGCCTCCAGCCACCTCAAACAAACTCCAGACGTGTGCACCCCCTTGTGCATTTGGCTTACGTGGGTGCTGGGGAATTGAACCTGGGTCCTTTGGCTTTGCAGGCCAGTGCCTTAACTGCTAAGCCATTGATCTCTCCATCCCTTGATGGCTTTCAATGTCTGGTTTGCAGAGAAATGAGAAGGTCTGGGAGGAGGCAGCAAGTCATTCGTACAGTGGGGGGCGTTCGTGTGTTCCCTCCACTGCTGCTCTCCTGATGACACATGCCGCTGAGTTCCCATGTGGTCTGTCTGTCCTACGATGCTGGCATGGTGGTAGATTATGTTTTGACTACCCTGCCTGGTAGTATAAACAAGCAACTGACAAGCCTAGGTTGGTCTCCTGGGTTAAAAAGGAGCCCTGTGCCTGGAGCGGTGGTGCACACCTCTCATCTCAGCACTTGGGAGGTAGCAGCAGAGGATCAAGAGTTCAAGGCCAGCCTGGGCTGCATGAGACCCTATCTCAAAAGAAAAACAAAGAAAAAGAAGCCTCGTCCCTGATAACATGGGACAGAGGAGCTGTGAGTCTGGTAGTTAGGTAAGGCTTATAGAATGAGTAAGAGGGGTTTGCCCATCACCTCCCAGGGCCCTGGCCAGGCACACACTCACCGATGACTCCACCCCCCCCCCCCACTAAGCACTACCTTGATCCCCTGTGGGGTGGTCCCTAGGCAACCCTCCCCCAAGGCGGAGCAAGGCAAATGGTGCTTAGGGCCCACCCACAAGGAGCAGGTTTGGGCTTGAGCTACTGGGTCAGCTCCGTAGCCACTGGTGTTTGGCTGCTCCATGTTCTGGTATAAGCGGGAATTCCTGGCCCTGCCCGTCACAGCAGCAGGTATGACAGCCATGCGGGTGACACCAGGCCCAGGCACTCGGGTGCTCGACTCCACTTGGACAGGCAGGCAACAGGCACACTGGCCAAGGACCTGCCAAGGAGCCCACTCCCCCACTGGGCTTGTGCCCTGCTATGGCCCGAGAAGCAGGCTGGGCCCAAGTCAGGCCTGCCGGGTCCACGGGGAGGAAGGGCTCGGTGTTCTTTGCCTGTGTCTCGGTGGTGACCGCCAGGCGGTGGGCAGTCGCCCGTCGCGCCACTCTCCACCCCTCCACACCTTGGCCGGCGCCCCTGCTGGCATCGGCCCCCGAGGTGAGTGTCTGCTGGGAGAGGCTGTGCAGGTCACAGCCAAGGCCCGGCCTGGGCTCTGGGAGTTGACTCCTTGGGGCTTTCTTCCCTCCTTCCTTGTCAGAACTGGTTGAAGGAGTTTGGTTGGAAACACCCCGGAGTCTCTGTCTCTTGTCCCCGGTGTGAGCGTGGAGGCTGGGATATTGGGCCCGTGTGCGCACCATGGCTGGCCTCGCCACCTGTCCCCAGCCCCGGCAGTGTGGCTGCGGGCTGTCGCAGCAGCTTGCATTGTATAGTACTTCTTGGATTACAGGGGACTTCTGTGTCCTTGTGTGTTATCTACTCTGAGACTCTGACAGATGGGTTGCCTGAGGGAAACAGGCTCAGAGAGGTAGAGCTGAGGCTAGGAGACACAGAGCAGGAAGTGGAACCCTGATTTGGCCTTGAGTTTCCCAGGCTGACCAGACTATATGGCCCCTTGCGGCTACTCGCCCTTTCCCGCTGTGCGGGACGCTTCCCACGGGGCACTTTGCTGAATGGGTAAGAGGAAGACAGAGCTGGAAGCCAGCTGGGTGTGAGTCTCCTCTGGGTGTGATGGGCACTTTTCACGCTGAACAACTATGTCACGGATGCCCGCTGCCTCTGATTCCCAGGCTTGAGAACCTACGTGCGGGACCCACAGGGCCGTTGGTGTCCAGGCTCCCTTGGCTCTACATTGCTCTCACAGGCTCTAGGAGGCCCGGGACGGCCCCAGCCCTCTGATCTTCCCTTCACTCTGTTCATTTCTCCCACCCTTTTGTTTGGGAACCAATGTGGAATCTCAGTTTCCATTTCCAAGTGTTTGTGTCCCACCATCTTGCTTCTTCCCTCGGCATCGGGTGGCACACATTGTGCGGGGGACTCCCAGGCTTGTTAGCACTCTGCCAGTGGAGGACAGTTATCAGAGTGGCCCTGGCTCGCGCTCCATGGATGGCATTCCTCAGACTGCCCCTTGCCATTTCTAAGGGCCCCCTTGTAGGCATTGGTGGGATAGAAAGCTGGGGTCAGGAGCACCGACCACCAAAGGGACAGTGAGTTCCTAGCTGATCCAGAACCCTCTGTATCCTAGCCTGGGCCACTTCCACTGCCCCAGGCTTTGGCTCATCGGGTGCTTGCTCTTGGACAGTAACACCCTGTGTGAGGTCAGAGATTTGGGGTGATGGTGATGTCACATCCCTCCACTCAGTGGGACGGGGATTGATAATGCTTGAGTCCCCACCTCCTGATAAGCTCTGAGTTCCATCTGTCTCCAGTCATGGAGAAGCCATTAGAGGTTGCTTGGAGCCACAGGGGCAACGGAGGTGGGGTTGAGCCGGGCCAGCCCGCTGCTCCCACCCTGGGCCAGGTGTGTCACCTCCCGTCAAGGTCTGTGCTCGTCCACCCACACAGGGCCACCCCAGGCCCCAGGCAGGCCAGGAATGGTGTTGTCCCTGTCAGGAAATGACAGAAGAACTTGTTTGGGCCACACCCTGGCTGTGTCCTCCCTGGACTGTAAATGTGGAAGGACAGACAGATGAACAAGATGGCTCCTCCTGGCGAGCGAGAGCTGGAAGAGTTTCTTGTGTGTGTGTGAGTGTGTGTGTGTGTGTGTACGTGGAGGCCAGAGGACAACCTCAACCTCAGGTGTCAGCCTCGAGAACTCCATCCGCCTGTTTTTCCAAGACAGAGTCTCTCATCGGCCAGGAGTTCACCAGTTAGGCTAAATCGGCTGGCCAGTGAGCCTCAGGGATCTGCCTGTCTCCACCTCCCCAGCACTGGGATTACAGGCCCTCTCCACCATGCCTGGCAGTTTAACATTGGTTCTGAGAGTTGAATTTAGGTCTTCATGCTTGCAAAGCTCAAAGCAAGCACTTTTTTGACTGAGCACTCTCCCCGGTCCCAAGGCTTTCTTTTGTTGTTGTGTTGTTTTGAGGCAGGGTCTTACTCTGCATCCTCGGCTGGCCCTGAACTCAAAACGCTCCTGCCTCAACCTCCCTATGCTGGGATTATAGACATTCACCACCATTCCCTGGGCAAGAGATGAAAAGGTTTTCTTCACCAGGGTTCAACCTGCATCTGGAAACCTGGCTGTTGACCTCACTGGCCTTGGCCCTGCCCAAGTTTGAAGACATGATGGCCACTGTCTGTGATTGTCCCAACATTACCGGGCCCCCCAGTTCTGGCTCTGTGCTTCTGCCTACTCAGCAGTCTTGGGCCCAAGCCCCATCCCCTGAGAGCCGGTGCAGAGGTAGCCTGGGCAGCATCTGTGACCCACCTGAGACGTACTTACCCCAAGAGGGGTAGACAGTGGGTAGACAGTCCACCAGGCAGCAGGGCCAACATGGACAAATGCCTGGGGAATGGAAGACCAGGCTCTGGGAACCTGAGGTAGCTCCTTGTAAGCCTTGTGGGGCATGGTGGGAAAGGTCTGCAGCACAGATGGGGACTTTGGGAGATCAAGGCCTTATGGCTGCTGTGTTTCAAGGGGATCAGTGACAGTGTGGCGACAGGAAGAAAAGAGACCACAGCAGTTTGGCCTAGGCACGTCTTTCCTGTAAGTCAGAGGTGGTCATCATTGAGGCCAGGGAATGCTGTCTGATGAGCAGGGGTCTATATGGCAAGCTCAGAGTACACACCCTAGCTTAGGACCACAGTGCCCCTCAGCTCCCGCCTGGCCTCTAGTCACTTGCGGGAACACAGGGCAAGTACAGACCAGTCATCCAAAGTTGTAGCAGAAACTTGAAATACGAATTTTTCTATGAAATCACCTGACCTTTTACTGTTGGCTCGAAAACTTAAAAACACATTGCAGGCCAAAGAAAACACACACATGGGCTACATTTGGCCTGGTTCTCATCTCCAGCTGTCAGGTCACGGCCCTTTAAAGTTTCTCTTTGAGGAACATCCTACTGTGGAAAGTCTGCAAGGCATTGTTCTTGGGGGATTTATGCCTGCACATGCGCGCACGCGCGCACGCGCGCACACACACACACACACACACACACACACACACGGGATGGATGCATGCATGCATTGGAGAGAGGGCTTAGGGCAGGATGAGGAAGAGGAGAGGCACCAGTCTCTAGTAACCCTCACTTCCACGGAGGATTGTGCTCTATGATACACTTCAGGTACTATGGTTAGCATGACCCCTGAGCCCTAGACTCACCCCTGGTCACTGGGGCCGCACCCAGCACCTCTGACGGCTGGTCGGGCACCAGGACTCTGTTTCCCAGCTGCTCACTGCTTGGGCCCAAAGTGGGATCCCACAGTCCCTGTTGTTCCAAGGATTGCATGAGTGACCCCTGGACACAAAGCAAAGAATGTGAGAAATGCAGACCTAGCCCAGTGCCACTGTGTCTGCCAGGGTCAAAGCTTGTGGTCCTCCCCCCCACCCCACCCGCAGTGGCCACTGTCAGCCTCAGGGGCCTTGAGGTGTGACTCTCAAGCCAAGCCCTTTTTCTTCTTTTAAATTTTATCATGATTAATCCCAACAGACCCCAAAGTAGAGAAATGGGGTAAAGTTAGTCCATAGTTCTTTTTTTTTTTAAAGATTTATTTTGTTTTATTAGAGACAGAGAGAGGGAGAGAGGGGGAGAGAGAGAGAGAGAATAGGTGTGCTAGGGCCTCCAGCCACTGCAAACGAACTTTAGATGCATGCGCCACCATGTGCATCTGGCTTACATGGGACCTGGAGAATCGAACCTGAGTCCTTAGGCTTCTCAGGCATGTGCCTTAACCACTGAGCCATCTCTCCAGCCCTAGTCCATAACTCTAACAGCTGTCTGCAAAGGGCCTTATCACCTTACGGTCCCCACTTCCCACAGGCTCCCAGGAGATGGCATTTACACCAAACCAAGGCATATAGTTCCAGCCGCATAAACACCAACCACAGGACCATTGTGGCACCTAAGAAATGGTGTCTGACATCATCACATGTCCAGTAGTCTCCACATACAACATACAACATATCCCCTTACAGGCGTTTTCACTCCCCGTGGTCACCCTTGGTCTGACAATATCAAGTGGAAAAATCTAAACGTGAAAATTTAATAACTTTATTATTTACCTGAGAGGGAACAGTATATGGGCACACCAGGCCCTCTTGTCGCCGTAAAGGAACTCCAGATGCACGCGCCACTTTGTTCATCTGGCTTTACATGGGTACTGGAAAATTTCACCCAGGCCGTCAGGCTGTGCATGTGCCTTAACTGCTGAGCCAACTCTCCAGCCCTCAATAACTTTTAAAATGCTTGCTGTTCTAAACAGCATAATAAAATCAAGCCTTTCTACCCACTGGGACGTGCACCACCCCTTTGTCCAGTGTATCCACGCTGTATGCACTACCTGCCCCTTAGCCGATGAGCCGTCTGGGTAATTGTACTGAGTAGTGTGGCATTGCAGCGCTCGAATATACAGTTAGCATGTTCCCTATTCCAGGCATCTTGGAATGCTTTACCCTCAGATAAAAAAGGGAGCTCTGTAACCCAGTTGTCTCCTAGTTATTTAACAGTTGCCTTGTTCAAATCCCTATCCACAATCCACACACTGCATTTGGTTGGTATCTCTCTTTTGTAGTTCTTTTTATTTGGCACATGCACGCGCACACGTGTGTGTGTGGGGGGGTGTACAGTATATGTGGTATGGTGTGTGATGAGTGTGTGACATCATCACATGTATATTCAGATTTATGTGTCCCATGCACATATGCAGAGACTAGAGGAGAATGCCCGGTGTCCTCCTCTATCACATATTTTATTGAGATGGAATCTCTTTCTCAACCCAGAGCTGCTGGTTTTGATCAGTGGGCCCCTTCTGGGGTCTCCCCCCACAGGACCGGGGTTACAGGTGTGCACAACCACTCCCATCTTTTTATATGGGTGCTGGGGAATCAAACTTGAGTAGTCTTAGGCTCTCATACTTAAGCTGAGCCCCAGGATCTCTTTTAAAAAAATTTTTAAATTTACCAACCTGAGTGAGTGCTTGCAGGGGGGTGGGGTAGAGGGGCATGCCAGGGCCTCTTGCCCCTGCAAACAAATACCACACACGTTAGTGGTTAGTTGTTTGTCCTATTAGAGATTCCACAGCCTGGACTTGATGGGTTGTATGCTGGTGGAGTATCTCTTTCTGTCCCCTTTGATGTCCCCAGATGGTGGGTACATGCAGAGGCCTGGGTAGTTCTAGTTTTAGGTTGTAGGGTGCTCACATGGTGAGCAGTATCATGCCACATTCTGTCCTTATCCCCTCTTCTGGGATGAGCCTGCCCTTGGTAAAATATTTGTCCTATAGCTCCTGGCAAAGTCATGAAGAAAGGCATGTAAGGCCTCAGGGGAGGGCCTTGCATTCAGGAAGCATCCTGGGAGTTGGAGCTGAGATACTGAGGGTGTGAGACTCACTCTCAGGTTGGGGGCACCAGCCCGCCTGCTGAGCTTGGCCTTCCCTGTGCTATCTGTGGCTTTTCCCCTTTGGGAAGTAGGAGAAGCTACTTGCCTAGGCCAGAGAGGGGGAGAGTAAGAGGGACTGAGCTGGGCTTTCGTGGGAGCTAGCGGTGTGTGTGACTATGTCTAAGTATGCCTGCCTACATGGAGTGTGTGTGTGTGTGTGCAGTGAGATTCATGGGTACAGGCTCACCTAGCAAAGTTGCTGGTTAGGAGGGCGATGGACGCCCTGCCCCAGGGTTCACGACATCCAGTAGCGTATGCCCGAAGGCAGTCGGTCTGGCTACGTGAGTGTGCGGTTAACCACCCACTCCAGTCTTCAGGTAGCTCCCCACTGTGCCTTCAAGAGTGGAGGGGTAGTGGCTGCTTTGTGGCTCAGGCTCACTGCAGAACGGAGAGGAGAGGAGCCACCCTGGAAGCAGAGATAAGAAAGCAGGGAGAAGGCAATAAAGCCAGGCTGGGCAGGGGCCCTGAGAGCCTGGACCAGGTTCAGGGTGAGGGGAAAAGTCCCAGGCCCCGTCCTGGCCAACAGCCCTCCTCCTGTGCGCCCCCTGAGGACAGGGCTGGGACGTTTCTCAGTGGCCTCTAGGGACCTCCACCCCAACTGAATCCACCCATCTTGCTTCTTAAAACTTCCTGGGTATGTATTACACCTGTCTGCTCATAAAAATATTTTAGGGGAATTAGAAAATCTGTTTACAGCCTCAGAGATAACCAGCATTACTTTTGCACAGCAGGTCCCTCTAGTTGGTGCATAACCGTGGGGGCTGGTTCTGAAAGCTGTCATCAACCAGCTCCAGGGGTCTTGACCCGAGGGGTGGGGGCGGGGGGGGGACACTGGCCCTCTGAACATTCAGCCACCCTTCCAGTGCTCCCAATGAGCACATAGCCCAGTGCTTTTTCGTCATGACATAACGTCACCGTCCCTGCCACTCTTTGAGGAAGTCATTTTCGTTACCCATACTTTCCAGCGGAAGAAACTGAGGCAGAGGCCACAGAGGCAGGGAGGGGGGTCGCCTTAAGTGGAATTCCGAAGTTCGAGCGCGCGGGGGTGGCGGGGTTTGGGAATGCGTCTGATTTCTGCATATCCAGCGCAGACACGCCCACAAAACACACGTGCACGCTGCACGCGCGCGTACGTGCCCCCACGACACCATGGACACTGGGCGTCCCCGGTGACCGAGCGAGCGCGGGCGCAGGCACGCCCCCGCCGCCTGCCCGGCCCGGCCCCGCCCCGTGGGCGCCCCGGCCCCGCCCCCGGGCCTGACATCAGCCGGGGCCCGGCCGGAGCGGGCGGCGGGCCGCAGAGCGCAGGCAGCGCTGAGCCGCGCGGGCCGCGCCGCCGCCCCCCGCCGCCGCGCCGGGCCGCCCGTGGTCCGCGGCCCGCCGGCCGCCCGCGCCGCCGCGAGCCGTCCATGGTGCAGCGCATGTGGGCCGAGGCGGCCGGGCCCGCGGGGGGCACCGAGCCGCTGTTTCCGGGCTCCCGGCGGAGTCGCAGCGTGTGGGACGCCGTGCGCCTGGAGGTGGGCGTCCCCGACAGCTGCCCGGTGGTGCTGCACAGCTTCACGCAGCTCGACCCCGATCTGCCGCGCCTGGAGGTGAGTGAAGCCCGGTGGAGCCGTCCCGGGCCCAGTGTCCCTTCCTTACGTGCAGCGATGGAGGTGGCGGGGGGAGGGGGGGAGGTCCTACCGCAGAAATTCCCCCTGCTTGCTTCCAGCCCCCAGGCAGCAAGATGGGCATGATGGGCCAGCTTTGTGCCCTGTCCAGCAGTTTGGGATCAAGGTTGGGCTTTGGTGTCCCCTCACTGCCTCCCAGTTATCTGCCCCCTCACCTAGCTCCGGTGTGGCAGCCTGAGACCCTGAAGTCAGGTAGACACCCCCACCCCCACCTCAGGTGCTGTCACTGCTTATGTCTGTGGCCTGTGAACTTTTCAACCACAAGGGCCTGGCCACATTTCACTCCCTTGTCAGTGGGGCCTGCGTGGACACGGTGAGGCTTAACAATGCAGGTGACCAGTAAGTGGATTGGGTGGCATAGTCTTAAGAACTCCCCAGAGGGTGAATGGGACCTCAGTGGCCTCTGGACAGCCTTCTTGAGGCAGATTGTAAATCCTGTGACTTAGGGACCATCAGAGCAACAGAAGGGAGGATCGAGGGGAGAGCTGGTCTCCAGCATGTGAGACCCCGTGCCCAGGCAGTAAGAGGACAAGGTCTCACAGGCTCGTGTGACTCATGTCTGCCCGATTAGAAAAAGAAAACTTGTAAGGTTGTAAGGTTGGGAGGGCTAGAAAAGGGGAGGGAGGCCATTTGCTGGTTTATGGGATTATGGATGGAGGTGGGAGTGACTGGGTGAGGTCTGGGGCTTCTCGTGCGCCCCGGGGCAGGGGGCCAGTGGGGCCCTCCATCCTGCCGTGCACCTGCCCCGCGCACCAGAGGTAGTGGAATCCGGGGGTAGCTCCTTCCCCCCGCTGTTCTGCTTAGATAGGCCCGGGACCAAGCATGTTTTTCTGTCTAGCTTGGGCTCTTTGGGTCAGGGGATCCCAGACGCTGGAAGCCTCCTGAGCGTGTCAGATGTTGGGGCCAGGCGTGTTCCCCGACCCTTATCCACCTAGCACTCTGGTCCTCATGGTGGCTGGAGCGGGACCCCAGGGAGCATGGGGCTGGGAGGCCGGCTGCTGCCCTGCACTCATCTGGCTTTCATTATGTCTGGCAGCGCCTCGGGCTTTGTGCACTAGGAGGGGTCTGGCCTGAGCACTCAGGTTTTCTGGCCCGGGGTGGGGCATTTCTCTCCGGCTGGGTCCCTGAGGATCTAGGGAGCAGCCAAGCAGAGCTCCATCCCTGCGCAGACAGGCCGCTGCCGTCAGCCCCTCCGCAGCCCCTCCGCTCTCCCTCTTCGGTCAATTCAGCACTGACATGCAGCCACCACCACCGCCTGTCCCTGTCGTGGCCAGTGTTTATAAATCAGAGGGGAAGCTTCTGGCTTGAGCAGGAAAACCAGGGTCCTGGCAGGAGAGGAGGCCACTGCCCGGAAACTGAACACAATGACCATTTAGCATTCGCCTGGGAGGGGGCGGGGAAGTCCCTGTCCCTTCTGCCAATACCTCCTCTCTTCCCCCCCCCTCCCATCCTGGGGCTGATTTCCTGATGACAGTAGTGTGCCAGAGGAGTTGCCTTGCTGGAGGTCCCTGTCCTCTCTGGAAACTGCCAGGCTGTATCTGCTTTTGGGAACATCAAGCCTCCACCCAGTCTTTCTCCCTCTCTTCCGATGTCCTCACACATCTGGATGTCTGCCTGCCAATCTCAATTCTAAACCAAGCCACCACTGACCCAGCTTGACCTGCCCCACGCTGCTTTCTGGAGGTCGTGGGGTCCGGTCCCCGGTGTTGGTTGTTGGTCAGGGCACTGCCTCCACCACGAAAGATGAATCGGTGGATCTGGGGAGCCCTTCACAGCAGCAGGCACACCCACCCCCCTTCCTGCCCCCATTCCACCTGGCTGAGACCAATCTGCAGCGTAGGTGACAGCTAGGAGACTAGAAGGCCGAGAGGTGAAGCTCCTCCTGACCTAGCCTACATGTGTTGCCAAGAATGGTCCCAGCCAGGACCTGAGCACAGGGGAGTGCCAGCTTGCATGCAAGAGGTCTCGGCAGGGTTGGGAGCAGGGCAGGACAGAGATGGCTGGAAGTGGAGGATGGAGCTAGTCCCAGGCAGCACCCAAGGCCCTCCCTGATCAGGTGAGAGGGGTGGGAGGTGGGAGGCGCATCTATAGACCAGGAGAAAGTGGAGTGCCTCTTCAGACCAGGGGACCCTGGGGACAGTGGAGCCACAGGGATAGTATAATAGCTAACAAAAGGGTTAGGGCTTAGTGGGAGGGTCTAGGTTAAGTCATTTGCATGCATTTTGTCCCTTTGGCTATTAATAGCCCATTTGACAGATGAAACAACTAATTAGATTACACCCAAGTCAGCAGGCTGGTCAAAGGCAGAGGCGTGGGGCTGGGACTTGTCGAGGTGGGAGTGGGGCTGTCTGGTCTCTTGATCACACTGTGTGCAGCCCTTCAGCTTAACCCCAGGGATCTTCCTTGCTTTTGACACTGGAGACCCAGAGGCATGGCCCAAGGGGCGTGTGCGTGCTGCAATCTTCCAGGGAGGCTTGCTTCCTGGCTGACTCTGAAGGGGCAGTCCCCAGAGCTTCAGACACTGTCACATGAACAAGGGACTGGCTGCCACCACTGGGCCCCTCCAACCCCCCTGTTCCATTCTTGCTTTACTCCCCATGGCACAGTAGAAGAGGAGGGAGGAGCCAGGCTGAGACATAAAAACCTGCTAGGCAATTTCCAGGGAGGCTCAGGGCAACCCTGAAGGCGGTAGCAAGTGGTGGGGACAGTCGCCAAGATGTTGGACCCCATGGAGGCAGGGCTGGAGGCTGACTCCATGATGTGGTCAGAGGTGGCTCTAGGAGTCAGTGGGAACTGCCCAGAAAGACCCCACAATATAACGCCACCATGTTGTGGCCTGCTTGCCCTGAGGTTGGGCCTCCAGTCTTGTAGGGCCAGAAATGTCATGGTCCCAGACATGTGCCATCAGAGAAGCAACCCTGCCAATCCATTTAGAGAAAGAGAGTTGGAGCCTGGTACAGGAGTTGAGCTTTGACTTGACCCAGTTCTCCTAAGAAGGGGAGGGCTGCCCAAGGGCTGTGCACTGAGCAGGCCAGAGAGGCCCGGACGGTGTTTGGTGGGCTCTGGGCCATGGTTGTTTCATTAAGCACTTCCCCTTGGATGCCTTTGCAGCATGTCCTGCACTCAGACCTCCAGGCATACGGTCCTCCTGAACCAAGAACACGTTACTATTCCCTTTGAACCCGGAGCTGTAGAACTTGGGCTCTGGAGGGAAGATAACTACGCTAGAATGCCGGTCTGACCCGTTTGAATCCCAGGCCTGCTCCCAACCTTTGAGCTTTCCTTGTTCATAAAATGGACATAAAATGGCTAATATAAATATAAAATGGCTAGTTCCTCTTAAGGTTATGTTTGCAACAGAGGAGCTTGACAGGTAGTCCACAGTGCCTGGCAGAGGAATAGGCTGAGTGTCTGTGCCCTCTGCTCCGGGGACACGCAGCCCGGTCCTTGCAGCCGGCCGCAGCATGGCGCATCCCAGGCCTCTTCCCGACCAGCACATACCCACAGACTCTGGCTCAGAGATGCAGGTGTTCAAGTGCTGGCCTGGCCACTTTCCCACCTGCTGTGCAGTCTGAGGAAGTCCTTCCTGTCCCCAGCTCCTGCTCTGCATCTGTGTGACCCGGGGCCAGGACCCTGCCGTAGTCATGGCTACGGCAGAAGCATCAGCCAGGCATGGGTGTGCCTCTGCAGGCCAGGGATCAGCTCCCCATCCCAGCAGCCATTTCCTGGCTCTTTACCTGGGTGCATCCCTACCCTCCTGTGGTAGTAATATGCCAAGGGTCTGACATCAGGAACTATACCGATGCTGGACGTCACGGTCATGGTCAGTGGTGTTGGCGTTGGGTCTGGACCTTAAGCTGGCCATGCTTTGTACCTTTATGGGACCAGGCCGTACCCACTCCCAGGCCTGATGTTGTGGTGGCCGCTTGCCGACAAAAGCCAGTTGGAAATGGACAGCAGGACGAGGCCAATGGCTTGCTGGGTTAGAAGACTGGGTCTCTTGCCCCCCACCCCTCACTTTTCCTCCTTCCAGAATGCTGATACAGCCAGTAACAGTGCTCAGGGAGGCCTCCTGGGAGCCTGAGTCTGCTC
The DNA here is from genome assembly GCA_036346955.1 of Dipus sagitta. Taxonomy (NCBI): domain Eukaryota; kingdom Metazoa; phylum Chordata; class Mammalia; order Rodentia; family Dipodidae; genus Dipus; species Dipus sagitta. The sequence continues at coordinate 147,456,494 of CM070770.1, read as the reverse complement.
CTATGGGGATCCACATAGGCAGGGTCCAAGACCTCACTTTCTGGGGTCTTGGCACTCTCTTGCTGCCATGACAACTCCTAGCTGAGGCGAGTTTAGACTGCAGTGCTTGGGGACTACTCGTAGCTGACTGTGTCCTGCCCGTAACCTAACACTCATGATGCCCACCCACAGCTGTGGCAGCACAGAGGGGTCTGTTGCTTGGTCTTTTCATTGTCTTCTCCGTTGGGGCTCATGGTCTAACGAGCTGAACCAGGCCTTGGGCTTGAGGAGTCCTGGGTTCTGACCTCAGCCCCTCCCCTGGGCCCTGGTCTCTGGTTTTATAAAATGGGAAAGAACACTTGGCCACTATGGACCCAAGTCACCTGAGGTTGAGATGGGCTCTTACATGTTCTGTCGGTTCCACTCCAGCCAAGGGCCAGAATGTTTGCAAGCTGCTCCTGCCTGCCACAGGGCTCTGGATGAGCCACCCTCTAGGTCCCCATAGTCTCAGGTTGGTTTCCCACCCAGTGTTCATCACCATCTCCTGTGGTGTGTGTAAGATGTTAGCCAACCCATGGCTAGCTCACTGAGCCGAGCTGGGAGTTGGGACCCCCTCCTGAGGGATGGTGTGTAGGTTTGGTCTGGTGGACCCCTAGTGCCTGGAGCTGGAGGATGCTGGTAAGGGGCCAGTTGGGCCCCGGACTGACCTCTAGTGATTCAGTGGCCCTGGGCAACAGCCTGGGCGCCGGCACAGTAAGGTGCCCGAAGGTTTACAGTGGGCCGATGATCCTTCTTCACGCGCAGAGTGGCCCTGACTCAGGCTCGTACCCTTCACGTCTTGCCGTGTCTGCCTCGGCCCTTGCCAGACCTCCAGGAGCAGCCAGAGGCGGCCCAAAGGGTCGGAGGGAGGGAAGCCTTGTTTGTAGCTCCCACCGGCGTGTGCACAGGAGCTGGGGCGATGAGCAAGGCAGAAGCTGCGCCTGGGTGTCACACGCATATAAGTGTCATCAGGGGGAGATGGCAGGCCTGGGGCTGGCCATATTGGGCCGGTTACTGCCCTTTGTTCTGCTTGAAGGAACTCCGTGCTTACCCTGCTGCGCCCCCCCACCCACCCCACCCCCGCTCTGTCAGCTGGGGACATACATCCTGCTGGTGTGCCACCCCTGAGAAGGCTGATCAGGTGACAGACACTCAGCACCCAGGCCGTTTTCTCTCTCCTCCTAAGGGCTCTTGGTTACATACCCAAGACACAGTGGTGTGTGGGGGACCCTGCTCACCAGAGCCCCAGGGGTACCCCTACCTTCACTTCACTGGCCCAGGTATATTCAGAGGCTCAGCTGCCACCTGTGTCCACCGGGGCCCTAGGGACCTTGCGCATGCTAGAGGAGAGACAGGAGGGGCCTCCCCGAGGACACAGGCAACCATGTGGCATTCTTCCCCAAGAGCTCCAGCTCTGCCTGGATGCCTGCCCCAGGCATTTAGGCATTTTTGCTACATCAGCTAATTACCAAGCCACTCCCCTCCTCCTTCCCTGCCCCCCCACCCACCTCTCCAGCTTGCCAGAGTGTCCCTGGGGGGTCTGGCACTGCCCACGTGGGCTTTCTGTTAAGAGAGGGGCCTTGAGCTGCTTGGCCCCTACCCTTTTTACCCCAGTGTCCTGAAGGCAGATCCTGGGCTACCGGCTACCCAGCTCCAGCCCCTTCATCCTTGAGAATCTGCCATGAAGGTGCCCAGGCTCGGCATTGTCTGTGGTGCGGTTCATCCCTGCTGTGGCTGGCTTGTGGAGGGTGGGATTAGCCCCACGGGGCTAGAGCAGCTCCCCATCTGTGCAACAGGATGGGGACTCCACAGAGGCAGACATGCGTGGTTCTCCATGCCTGGCCCGCGCCGCCACCCCCACCCAGCTGGCAGAAGGGGCCCCTTGGGGGTGGGGGAAGGGTACAGGGATCACATGACACTCGTGAAAGGCCCAGGGCAGCTGCTGGGCTGCCTGCCGAGGCCCAGGGCTCACTGAGGAGCCACTCGAAGTTTAGACCTGCTTGAGGATGGCCCGCACGGCCTGCCACCACCCCGTTCCCTGCCCGCCCTCACCCCCCCCCCAGCTCCTTCTGTGGGGCTGCATGTCCGGGACTTCCATGTGGCTGGCACTGATAGAACCTTTCTGCAAGTTGGCACTGAGCTAAGTTCCCGGGGAGGTGCAGTCCAGTGCCCTGTGGCGGGGAGTCTCACGTGAGCCCCCTCAATGGTTGAAGTGGCTCCTAGATTGGAGGAGGGGTGCTGACATCTCTGGTTTCTAGAGGCAAGATCCTCCCACTGTGGACCAGGCTGCTTGGGGGGTGGGTGTGAATGTGCCTTCTCATTACCCTGTGACTTCCAAGAAACAGGGGTGGCCCACTCCAGAGGAGGTGGATGGTCACAAGCCCAGTGACAGCTAAAACTCTCGTTGGGCCAAAGCCCAGAGTGGGAGGGCAGCCGAGCCAGAGGAAGTAGACTTCTGGAAGATGCTCCCAGCCTCCCAGAGCCCCCCAAGGGTGGGCTTCAGGCACGAGGCCCAAGTTACGTACAGCCCGCGGCATGCTGGCTTCCTGGCTCCCGACCAGGCCTTAGAGAAGGTCTGCAGCGGAGCCCAGGCTAAGCCAGCATTTTCCCTTGGACCTACCTGGTCCCACAGTGGTCCCCACGGCTAGCATCAGGAATGCAGCTAGACCTGGGTATGCGAGTGACGGCCCTGGGCCAGGCGCATACCTGCCAGCCCCTCTCTGAACTCTGAGAGGTTGGTATCATTTACCCCAGTGGCCAGGCATATCCCTTCCCTAGTTTAGGTGGCAGAGGTGGGAAGCCTCTGTCTCGCTTTCTGCCCTGGGGTCTAAGAACTAGCCAGATGGCCTGCCCCCTCCAATCCCATCCAAGGTCTCGTGATGTGAGAGCTCTCTGGAACACCCCAGCACGGCCTCTATTCACATCCTTCCCACTCACGTGAGGAGAAACAGCCCGCTGGGAAATCCACTGTTGCCCAAGAGGGCTCAAGAGCATGAATGAGCAGAGAGGGAAGGAAGTGGCCTCAGACGTGGCTGTTAGAAACACCCTCCACCTGCCCAGACCCATGACGCTGACTCCACGGCTGTGGCAGGAGGATCTGCCCACTGCGGTTGGGTTAGCCAGGAGCCCCAGGCAGGACAGAGAGAATGAGGGTGAGGGTGGCCCTGGGCCTTGCGTCTGAGGAGCTGCTTTCTCTGGGGGACAGAGCTGCCCATGAATGAGTCAAGGACCTCGGGATCATGACTTCTCCGCATACTTAAGACAGCTTGACCTTGAATCAGTTGTTAGTGCCTCAGCCCCCACCCCGCCTATGAAGTGGCTAAGTAAAAGTACCCGTCCTGGAGGAGGGACGATGGCAGCAGGGAGGCCAGTGCCAGGCAGGAGCAGGTCCTGGGGTTCTTGGTAGCCTGAGGGCCATCATATTCACCTCAGGTGAGGCCAGGCGAGGTGGGAAGGGGAGTGTGGGGACAGCCTTCCGCCCCCCGGGCTGGAGGTCTAGTAGCCAGCCGGCTGCCCGTGCCTCCTTGGGGAGGGAAAGCTGCGTCGGGCCAGCACCCTAGCAGGCCCCTAACATCCCAGCCCGGACGCCGGGCACCACCTTTGCAGAGCTCCACGCAGGAGATTGGTGAGGAGCTGATTAACGGGGTCATCTACTCCATCTCCCTGCGCAAGGTTCAGCTGCACCAGGGCGCCACGAAGGGGCAGCGTTGGCTGGGGGTGAGTACCGGGAGTGTGGGGGAGGGCAGTCCTCAGACGCCGTCCCAGTGACCCTGCCTGCAGGGCTCCTTACCAGGGCTTTCCTGTTTGAGGGCCCCCGTCTCAGCGAGGACTCTGAGCCCGTGCTTCCCCTCCTAGCCTCGAGTCTAGCCCACACCTGGCCACGTGCAAAGACCAACTGCGTGCCTGAAGTGAGACGAGGCACCATTTGGCTTGCGTATCTCATTTGCCGTAAGGCCCTGCGTACCTATACGCTTTTCTGGGTTTAGCCCCCTGTCCCCTGTGCCGGTCCTGCTTCACCACCCCCCCTCCAGCCTTTCATATCACCTCATCTCGCACAGCAAGTCTGCCCTTTACCTCCGAAGGGTGGGGGTTCAGGCTGTTTCGTACACTTACTGTCTCACAGAATACATCACCCAGGCCCCTTGAAGTAAGCTGGGCCTGACCCAGCCGCATAATATTCCCGAAGGGAGGCAGATTCCCACATCTGTTGAGCTTCACTGCTGTGGGCCCGTGGTGTGATTCCTTTTCTGTGGACCGGCGCGGCACGCTGAGAGAATGCCCGATGTCCCCACCCCAGCGTGAGCCCGTCCTGCCATCTGAGGCAGGGCTCTTTGGCTGAGACTCCCTCGGGGTATGAGATGCAAGTTGGGCCTCAGCTAACCAACCGATCTGAAGATGTCCACACCTCAAGTTCTACCTTTAAAGCTGGGATCCTTTTTGTACCAGAGACACTCATGTCTCAGCTCTGGCCCACAAGCCTTGGGAGGTGGTCTGAGTTTCCACCTCCAGCCTTCCTGAGACCCTTCCCTCCCTCGTCCAGCAGTATGAGAATGAGTCAGCCTTGAGCCTCTACGAGACGTGCAAGGTGCGCACGGTGAAGGCTGGCACGCTAGAGAAGCTGGTGGAGCACCTGGTGCCCGCCTTCCAGGGCAGCGATCTTTCTTACGTCACGGTCTTCCTGTGCACCTATAGAGCCTTCACCACCACCCAGCAGGTGCTGGACCTACTGTTTAAAAGGTGAGCACCACCTCCAGGCTCTGGGACTCCTAACCACCCCTCCCCCCCCCCCCCCGGCCTGAGCCTTGGGAATGCCCCGTGCCTCTTAAGTCCCCCGTGTGGTGGCTGTCACCTCTCGTAGACTGTTGTCCAAACCAAGTGGGATGAACCGTGGCAGTGCTGCCCCCAGAGCGTGCTGCCCAGGCCTCTGGGCTCCCGTGTGATTTTTCCCCCGTCCCCGTGGAGTTGTTCGCCTTGTCCTCACTTACCTGAGGCCTCGGGCTAAACAGATCCCCCATTTGTGATCCCATGTGTGGGGAGGGACCCCAGCCTAGATAGTAGACAGCAGGGAACCCCTGTGGGGTAGATGGAGAGGCCCCGGACCCATTGAGGTATGTGCTTAGACTCATTGTACGTATATGAAGCACCTACTGTGCGCAGTAAGGTTCCCAGGCCCTTAGCATAATTCAGTGAAAAGAGCAGGAGACTCGCTGCTGTCCTGGGCTCCATTCCCATTGGGGAGTCAGTCAGTAACACCAGACATCATAAGCAGGTACGGTAGATGTGACGCCCTCACGGCCTCCTCTAGATATGGCTGCATCCTACCCTACTCCAGTGAGGATGGTGGACCGCAGGACCAGCTCAAAAAGTGAGTGGGTTTGGGGTCAAGAGGAAGGGAGTTTGGCTTCCGGGTTGAGGCATTTGGGGGACTGGAGCTGGAGAGTGCTGAGAAAACCCTGAGTCCCACCCTTTTGGTTCCTAGTACTGGCAGAGGCCTGAAGCGTCCGTCACCTGCGGCAGGAGGAAGACGGAGTTGGGGGTGGGAGTGTCGAGCACCTGGGGGCAGAGAGGAGGCTGGGGGCTCAGAGTTAACTTCTCTGAGGGTTCAGGCATGCCATGTACATACTGTTAGGTTTCCAGCCTAACATTACCTCCCTTCCCAGCGGACAGGGCCCTGATGGGGCAGGCTGCGTCCATACATGGCTCACAGAGCATGAGGTCGCGCCAGCACCGTGACCCCAGGATGCCAGGCAGGAGGACAGACCTTCCCAGAGTTTAGTAAAATTCCAGTGAGGAAGTCACCTGGAGACAGGCAGGCATGGAGGTTCCCCAGAAGAAAAGGAGAGCCATCACACCCTTGAGCGAGGCCACCCCCTGCAGTGGAGGTTCTCCCACGGCCCCTGCCTAACAACTTGGCGCTCAGGGCCTAGGCAGCTGAAGGGGGGTGGGGGGCATAGGCTGAGGTGGATGACGGGGAAGGTGGGAGAACAAGAGGCCACGACCCTGACTCTGCTTGCCCCTCCCCTCCCCCCAGTGCCATCTCTTCCATCTTGGGAACTTGGCTGGACCAGTACTCGGAGGATTTCTGCCAACCTCCGGACTTTCCCTGCCTCAAGCAGCTGGTGGCTTACGTGCAGCTCAACATGCCTGGCTCGGACCTGGAGCGCCGAGCTCACCTTCTCCTGGCTCAGCTGGAAGACATGGAGCCCAGCGAGTCTGAGCTGGAGGGTGAGGAGTCTGGGGCAGGTACGCAGAGCACGTAAGGAGGGTTCACACTGGGGCCCCACCAGAAAGAGCCTCCTAGGCTGGGCCAAAAGGAAGGCCAAGCCTGGGCTCTAGCAGGTGTTGCGTGGTGGTCTGGAAGATGTTCTGTTGTGGGATTAGAAGCTGGGGCCGCTCTGGCAGGTCCCCTGTCTTCGGAGAGGTTCCAGAAAGGCGGCCATGTTGGGCATCTTCTCTCCTACAGGTCTGTCACCAGCTCCGGTGCTAGCTCTAAAGCCAGCTCCAGAGCTAGAGCCAGCTCTAGCCCCGGCTCTGGAGCCCAGCCCGGTGGCAGCACCAGCATCAGGTCCAGAGCTAAAGCCAGCACCAGCATGCGAGCAAGAGCCAGCTCCAGTGCCACCGCTGGGGCCCGAGCCATCCCCAGTGCCCGCTCCAGAGCTCGAGCCGGCCCTCTCACAGACTCTAGAGCTCGAGCCGGCCGCGCTACCCCGGGCTCCGGTGCCGGATCCTCCCTGGCCTTCACCAGAGGTCGCGGAGAATGGGCTGAATGCCGAGAAGCCTCACGTCCTGCTCTTCCCCCCTGACCTGGTAGCAGAGCAGTTCACGCTGATGGACGCGGTGAGTGGCTCGGCGGGGTGGGCACAGCCTTCCTTCCGGCCCCCACTTTCCAGACTTGCCATTTCATGCTCTACATGAAAAGGGTGTGTCACCCTTAACCCCGAAGCCCCAATGCCCTCTGTCCATGGAGATGTCACCCTCCCTCCCACACACACACACACACACACACTATCAAAATTCAAAGATTTGGGACAGACAGAAAGCACGGCAAACCTGACCTGTGGGGGAAGGCACTCACCCAAGATGTCCCGAGACACACAAGTCATCCCGAGCCTTCAGTTCAGCATCCATGGCGTACCCACCTTGTCCTGGAGGCCATGACAGACGGAGGGCATGGCCGTGTAACAGATGTATAAGCGGGTAGATGTGTGCTGGAGGAGGGGCAGAAGGTACCACCTAGGATGGGCAGGCTTGAGCTACTTGGTGGTACTAGCACTGGGATGAGGCAGGCCATGTCATGTGCTGGGTGCCCTTGGTGATCAAGTGGAGGAGAGGGTTCAAGCCACCTCCTCCGCTTTCCAAGCTCCAGCCCTTACCCACGGTCTGCAGGGTCCTGGGGGCTGTGGTGTGGAACAGGACCCAGTGACACTGAGCACCCCTCCCTTAGGAGCTATTCAAGAAGGTGGTACCCTACCACTGCCTGGGCTCCATCTGGTCCCAGCGGGACAAGAAGGGCAAAGAACACCTGGCACCCACCATTCGCGCCACCGTCGCCCAGTTCAACAACGTGGCCAACTGCGTCATCACTACCTGCCTCGGGGACCGGAGCATGAAGGCCCCAGACAGGGCCCGGGTGGTGGAGCACTGGGTCGAAGTGGCCAGGGTACGCTGCCGCAGGGGACCGCTTTGCCCTTCTTTTCTCCCTCAGGATGTGTGCCAGGGTCAGAGCTCCTGCCAATACCCCAGGGCCGTGCAGCCCGGATGCCCACAGCCCTCTGAGGCCCCGGGTGCACATGTCCCTTCCTAACACGCCACACAGTTAGGTGGCGCTGATCTCATGTCCCCGGCATGCCCTCTGGGAGAGTCCCGGCACCCATCTCAGGGAGGAGGCTCAGCCGCAGGGCCTGGGTGGGAGCAGGTGGGATGTCCCTGCTCAGCTCACCCAGTCCTCGTCCCGTCCCCAGGAGTGTCGAGTCCTGAAGAACTTCTCCTCCCTCTATGCCATCCTGTCTGCCCTGCAGAGCAACGCCATCCACCGGCTAAAGAACACCTGGGAAGAGGTCTCCAGGTGGGCCTCACTCAGCAGAAGCTGCCCGCGGGGGGCAGGGGTGGAGTTACCCTCAGTGAGCCCCAGCAGCAAAGCCCAAGGGTGGGTCCACAGATGGGCGCAAAACAGTGTGTCTGCCCTGGATGGAGCCAGGTGGGAGATTTTTTGTGTTTTTATGTTGTAGCCGCCAAACTGTCCAGCTAAAAGCCACACAGCTATTCTGTGCCAGCATGGCGGCCCCACCTCAGACCCAGCCCCAAGCCATGGAGCACTATTTAAAAACCCCTTGTCCAGGCAGTTTGGAGTGCTGCCACTAAAGAACATGGGCTTGCACTCACACCGCTCACCCACACCCTTCCCAACTATCGCCTTCTCTCTGTCTTCCCTTCAGAGACAGCTTCCGGATATTCCAGAAACTTTCGGAGATTTTCTCAGATGAGAACAACTACTCCCTGAGTCGAGAGCTGCTCATTAAGGTGGGGGAGGGGGAGGGGGCGGGGGAGGTGAAAGCGGGGTGGAGGGAGGAGGGACGGAGTGGAGGGTGGCATTCAGTCGTCACTGAAAGGATTTTTTAGACAGCACCTCTGGACAAAGAAAAGAAGGGATCTCCTTGGTCCTTGGGCACTTGAGCAAGTCGCTGCTGCTCCCCAGGCCTGTTTTCTTAGCTAGCAAGTGGGGGAATGACAAACCTTGGGTGCTGACCTCATGAGGTCCAGGGAAGAGAAGGAATGTGCCAGAGGTCTGAGCAGGGCTCTCGGCTACAGGGAACAGGTCAGGACTGCACCGACGCAGGACACTCGCCCTCCTACCCGCCTATGGCAAGTGTAGGCTGCTGTGCGCTTTGCAAGTGAGAAGCCAGGCCACTGGCCCTGCGTCTGGCCCTCACCCACCCTCACTAGAGTAAGGGCTTGATCTGGGCTCCGCACACTCAGCAACAGGCATATTGGCTCAGCCAACCAGGGGACTTTCCGGTCCAGCTCTTCGGTCCAAAGTTGGGGTACTGGAGAGACAAAGGGAGATCTCACTGACTTCATCTTTAACCCTGGCAGGAGGGAACTTCCAAGTTTGCCACCCTGGAGATGAATCCCAAGAGAGCCCAGAGGCGGCCGAAGGAGATGGTGAGTGACTGCTCGAGGCTGGGTAGGGACAGGGAGACCTGGAGTCAGGAGAGCAGAAGGTTCCCTCTGCTCTTACCTCTCATTGCCCCACTGCCTAAAGTGCCCCATCAGGAGAGCCATCTGGCCAGGCGTTAACCAGCCTGCATCTTGTAGGATGAGCTACAGTTCACCAGGGCCTGGCAGAGCCCTCAAGGGAAAGACCGTATAGTCTTTGGGGATCTGTCTAGTGCCGTCCTGGGAGGTGATCAGTGACCATTTGAGGCCTTGGGGGGGTCCAAGAAGGGGACTTGGGAAGTGGTCCTAAGTCTTCAGGTTATTCCCGTGGGACTGGGTCAGGCTAGGGAGGGACCCTAGGCCTTGCTTATCACTCTCCCTATGTCACAGGGTGTCATCCAGGGCACCGTCCCCTACCTGGGCACATTCCTCACTGACCTGGTGATGCTGGACACTGCCATGAAGGACTATTTGTATGTGAGTGAGCTAGGGATGGGGGATGGGGTCCAGGACTAGGGGCTGGGGCCTGGAGGGACAAAGCCCCTTGCAGACTCTGAGCTCTAGTTTTCATGAGAGCCTCGAGTTTGTCTTGTGTGCTGAGCACCGTGCCCAGCCTACCTAATGACTCAGAGCTACCTATCCACAGAGCTGAGAGGTGGGTTGGCCAGGCAGGACGTTTTGTCCCTCAGATGGTGGCTATGGACAAGAGAGTGAAGCCTGGTCCTTCATGGTCAGGCAGCATGTGGGCCAAGCAAGGCCTTCTTACTCAAAGCCTCTAGTTCTCCCATTGTCCTCAGAGAGAGCTGGTCATCCTGGCCTGGTTCCCTGGTGCCCCTTTCCTGATTCCTAGAACTAGGTGTGGGTGTGCCCTGCCCCCTAGTGGTCACGTATGGTAATTCAGCACAAGGAGGGGAGGGGAGTCCTGGGTGGTCAAGGAGACTGTGTTCTGATAGCCATTGGCCTTCCGCCTTCCAGGGGAGACTGATCAACTTCGAGAAGAGGAGGAAGGTGAGCAGCTGCCACTCTCACGGGATGGGCAGGGGCCCCTGTATGGGCAGGACCCTCAGTTCCATCCCTGTCCTGATTTATGGGACATTTGGTACAGAGAGGAGGGGCTGTTCCTTGGGAAGATGGAGCTGGGAATGAGGACCTAGGACAGCTTTCTGGGAGTGACGGTTGGCACAGCTGTGAGAGCAGAGAGGAGCCTGGGTGGGAGTATGGGGAGGGGGGAGCCCCCGAGTCCAGACACGGAGGCCGGCCCCCACCCCACCTAGCACGTGTGCCCACTGCTGACCTGTCATTCCCCGGCCCAGGAATTCGAAGTGATCGCCCAGATCAAGCTGCTGCAGTCAGCCTGCAACAATTACAGCATTGCTCCCGAGGAGCGCTTCAGAGCCTGGTTCCGGGCCTTGGAGCGGCTCAGCGAGGCCGAGAGGTGAGGGCGGGCAGGCGCCTACATCCCCAGCCAGTGTGTGTCACCCTGGTGGTGTCTAGGCACCCGGGCCCCAGCTTCTGGGAGGTTGCCTTGGCCTGACTCCCGGTAGCCTCACAGCCACCCCTCCCTTAGCTACAACCTGTCCTGTGAGCTGGAGCCGCCGTCCGAGTCAGCCAGCAACACCCTGAAGACCAAGAAGAGCGCGGCCATTGTCAAACGCTGGAGCGAGTGAGTGCCGGGGGTCCCACGTCACTGCTGACGAGCCCTGTGACTGATACAGCTCACCCAGCCTGGGTTTGCTCCTCCGGGAAGTGGGGCTACCCCTCAGGTGTCCAGGGAGAATGGGGCATCGGCGATGGGCCAGGCGCCCAGCATACTGCCTCAAGCGCAGAGAGCAGTGGGGGGTGGTGTGTCCTTGGGGAGACCTCTCAAGTAGGTCAACCTCTTCATCCAGCCGCCAGGTCCCCAACACAGAGCTCAGTACCAGTAGCAGTGCCCACTCCAAGTCCTGTGACCAGCTCCGGTGTGGCCCCTACCTCAGCAGCGGGGACATTGCAGACGCACTCAGTGTGCACTCGGCAGGCTCCTCTAGCTCCGACGTGGAGGAGATCACCATGAGCTTTGTCCCAGAGTCCCCAGATGGCCAAGAAAAGAAGGTGACTGCCATCCTTCCTTCACCCTTCCCTCCCAGAGCCCACCTTCTACACTCTACCTCTGTACGGGGGGAAGCGGGGGGCAGAAGCCCCTGGAGCTGGCTGTCATACCTTAGGGCGCCCTGTAGGATCGTTCTGGGCTTCTGATGCTGCTGTCCCCCACAGTTCTGGGAGTCAGCCTCCCAGTCGTCCCCAGAGACCTCTGGCATCAGCTCGGCCTCCAGCAGCACCTCGTCGTCGTCAGCCTCCACGACCCCCGTGGCCACCACGCGCACCCACAAGCGCTCCGTCTCAGGGGTGTGCAGCTACAGCTCCTCACTGCCACTGTACAACCAGCAGGTGGGCGACTGCTGCATCATCCGGGTGAGCCTGGACGTGGACAACGGCAACATGTACAAGAGCATCCTGGTGAGCCACGGCAGCCGTGCACAGAACCCCACTGCTGTGCCTGCTACGGTTCAGGAAGGACAGACGGGAGTACAGAAGGCCCCGGTCGGCCAGCGTTTGGAGCCTGACTTGAGATGAGGGAGGGAGGGGGAGCCTCAAGCAGGAGTGGCCCATGGGTCATCCCAGACAGCAGCAGAGGCCCAAGGGGAAGGGGCGGGGATGAGGGCGATGAGCTTAGAGAACTGTCTGAGGGCCTGATTGCACTGTAAGAACTTGCGCTTTCTCTCAGAGGACAATGGAGTCCCTGCAGGCTAAGGCAAGGGTCAGCTGTGACATGGGGCCTCCATGGAGGGGTGGACGGGCTACTGCCTGAGGTGCAGGGAGGTTGCTCAGGAGAGCCCTGTTGTGGTTCAGGCTGGGAGAGGGGCCCTGCAGCCAGCTGGTGGCAGTGGAGTTGACAGCAGGATCTGCTCCATGAGAATGGGTGTGCAGGGGTGGGCTCCTCTCCCCCTGGGTGGTGGTGGCAGCATCCATTGAGGAGCACTTCACAGATCTGCCCTCCCCCACGCTGGGTCAGGTGGCCCATCGTACACCCCCCTGAGCAAGCCTTAGCTTCCTGCTGGCAGGAGTTGGGATGACTGTCATAAGCAGTGGCTGGGTCTGGCCTGCGATGCCCTCTGTCACGGCCTCCAGCCAGGAACGGCTGTTGCATAGACCCGTGGGCCTCAACCAGGTCCTCGCTGCTTAGGATGGACTGGATGCTGTCTGTCTTCCAGACTCATTGATGCTGTCGTCCTTGAAGGGGAAGTAGGTCCCCGAGGCAGCATAGGAGGACGTGACAGGCTGTGTAGGAGCACAGGGCTAGGTGTGGCCGGAAAGCAGGTCACAAGGAGGCCCTCAAGGAGAAGACTTTGTCCTGACTCCCTGCCCCCACCCTGGTACAGGTGACCAGCCAGGATAAGGCCCCCGCCGTCATCCGAAAGGCCATGGACAAGCACAACCTGGATGAGGATGAGCCCGAGGACTACGAACTGGTGCAGGTCATCTCAGAAGATCGCAGTAAGTCGGAGAGCCAGGTGGTCAGGGCCATGGTGAGACTGAGGTCGACACCACCCCTCGGCCCTCAAGTCCAAGGCCCTCAACTTCAGAAACACAACAGTAGGGCCAGGTGGGTCACTGTACCTACAGCCACCTGCCCCAAGCGTATGACACAAAGACCACACACTGTAGGGCAGCCAAGACCATTTTCTAGAAACCAAACTGGGAGAAAATCAAGAACAAGCTGCAAGTCCTCTGCGCCTGTTCTCATCCCCCAAAAGAGCCTCTGGCCCGCAGGTTAATTCTAGATAAAGTGCATCCGGTGAACCTGCGCCACAGGGTCAGCTGTGCTTGCTGTCTCCCCTCTCCCGATGAGAAGCTGGCCATTCATGGTTAGCCATTTGCCTCACAGTCAGCAGGGATTCCCACAACCCCTAGAAGTTATGGTGTGAACCTTCTCATAGCTTCTTGAGCCATTTTGGTCATAAGGGCAGGACAGACGGGAACCCCACCTCACAAAATGAGGAGATAGGCTCACAGAAGCCAAGGAACTAGAATCAGAGGCATGGTGTCGGCAGGAGTTCAAGTTCAGCCCGGTGCTGAGGGGCAGCAAATTCTAGGCTGAGGAGATTTGTGGAAATAGAAGCCCAGAAGAAGGGCTTGCTGAGCCCCCTGCCCCTTTCTGCACCTTGGAGTCTTTGTCCTCCGTAAAGCAGCACTCAGGGGAGGTGGTCTCCCCTGAATTCCAGAAAGCCCGCTTGGCTGGAGGTTTCATCCAGCCACGGCAGCAGTGTGTGTGGGATGGGATGACCTGTTGTTAGCTCCGGGCCAAGCTGAGACATGTTAGATTCCCAGTCCCTTTCCAAGAAGAGCTTCCTCAGTTTCCCTCCCAAGCAGGAGTCATAGGAGGGATCCCTGATGGAATCTGGAGCTCTGAGGGGCTGCAGCTAGGCGTGGCCTGGAGGAGGCTTTCCGGTAGTGGGGGGTATCCCTGCCCCTGCCAGCACCAGTGATTGTCCCTCTACCCTCTTCCACCAGAGCTGAAGATCCCTGAAAATGCCAATGTGTTCTACGCCATGAACTCCGCCGCCAACTATGACTTTGTCCTAAAGAAGCGGACCTTCACCAAGGGGACGAAGGTCAAGCATGGAGCCAGCTCCACCCTCCCTCGCATGAAGCAGAAAGGACTCAAGATCGCCAAGGGCATCTTCTAAGGACGTCTCGCAGGGTCTGGGTCTGGTCGGCCAAGGGTGAAGCACTTAGAGACTAGAGTGGCCCATGGCCTCACAGGTTCCTCAGCCTACCTGCCAGCCCAGGCCACCCCCAAATGCCAGTTGCACCCCAAACCTCTCCTGCTGCCGGGATTGACACCTGTCATTGGCAGGCTGACCTGGCCTCCGGGGATCACCCGCCGCCTTAGGTGCCTTCTGCTCTCTGGAACCAGAGGACTAGCTGACTTTTGCCAAGGAGTGCTGCCAACTGGGCATGGTGCCCTTGCCTGCCCCTGGGCACTGCCCTCCACACATTTTCCTGACACCTCCCCAGGTGCAGGTCACTGCCACCGGTGTCCTCAGGCGCTCCAGGGCACCCACTCTCCCAGGGGTCTGACCACTGCTGGCATGGGAACTTGACGGGGGTCCCGGCCCGCCCTCCCAACACTCTAGCCACCAAAGATTCCACCGTCAGGGCTGACAGAGTGAGGGAGTCTCGTCCGCCACGAGCCCCAGCCCTCCCCGGGAGCAGAGAGAAGCCCTCCCACGGACCACACTCTTCCCCCACGAGTGCACACGGTGCCGCTGGCTGGTGTCATCCCACGCCGCTGAAAGCACCGTTTCCCACCACATCCTGGGCTGTAGGAGACGACATGAGACAGGGGCTGGGACAAGGAGGACGTGCAGGAAGGGGGAGGACGATTGAATATTTGTATAAAAAGCAAAAAAAAAAAAAAAAAAGTTTACTGATTGGGTGGGGTAATATTTATTTGTTGTAAATAGAAAACGCTAGACTTGAATATTATATTAAAATTTTGTTTCTACTATAACATGGTCCTTGCAATCTTACTCTTCATTTTCTGTGTTGATAATGAGATACCCATGTTTCACATTGAAATAAGAAGTCCTGGGCCGGAGAGACGGCTCACCAGTTGAGGTGCTTGCTTGCAATGCCTCGCAACCCAAGTTTGATTCCCTAGTATCCATGTAAAGCCAGACACACAGTGGCACATGCATCTGGAGTTCATTTTCAGCAGCTGGAGGCCCTGGCGTGCCCATTCTCTCTGTCTCTTTATCTCTCTGCTTACAAATAAGTAATATTTGAAAAAAAAATTAAGGCACTGGGGAGACAGCTCAGCAGTTGAAGGCACTTGCTTGCAAAGCCTACTAGACTGGATTCAGTTCCCCAGTGCCTCTGTAAAAACCCAGATCATAAAGTGGCACAAGCATCTGGAGTTCATTGACAGTGGCAAGAGGCCCTGGTGTGCCTATACTCACTTTCCCTCCCTCTTTCTCTCACAAAAATAAATAAAATAAAATTTTTTGCCGGGCATGGTGATGCATGCCTTTAATCCCGGCACTTGGGGGGCAGAGGAAGGAGGATCACCATGAGTTCAAGGCCAACCGGAGACTACATAGTAAATTCCAGGTCAGATCCTACCTCAAAAACAAACAAACAAAAAAAGTTAAAATAAGTCTTGTAGGAGTCTTGTTTTATTTTACACAGACTTGGGCAGAGCCATGCTTCTCAGGTGTACTAAAGAAAACATCCACCTAGCACACAGTAGTTTGTTTTTTTTTGGGGGGGGGGGGCTTTGAGGTAGGGTCTCACTCTAGCCCAGGCTGACCTGGAATTCACCATGTATTCTCAGGGTGGCACTAAAGGCATGCACACCACGCCCGGCTAGATGTTTGTTTTGATGCCATCAATGTGTGCAACGCTCTGAGATAGCCCTTTGGTTCCTGGGACTAGAGGTTGGAGGTACTTTTACAGAGTACAGCCTCTAAAGTTTGAGTGCCTTTTGTCTTTTTTATTTTATTTTGTTGACAACTTCCATAATTGCAAACAATATCCCATGGTAATGCCCTCCCTCCCCCCACTTTCCCCTTTGAAACTCCATTCTCCATCATATCCCCTCCCCCTCTCAATCAGTCTCTCTTTTAGTTTGATGTCATGATCTTTTCCTCCTCTTATGATGGTTTTGTGTAGATAGTGTTAGGCACTGTGAGGTCATAGATATCCAGGCCATTTTGTGTCTGGAGGAGCACGTTGTAAGGAGTCCTACACTTCCTTTGGCTGTTACATTCTTTCCGCCACCTTTTCTGCAATAGACTCTGAGCCTTGGAAGGTGTGATAGAGATATTGCAGTGCTGAGCACTCCCGTCACTTCTTCTCAGCACCAGATCTTTTGATTAAAAAAAAAAATTATTTGAGGGCTAGGGAAGTGATTTAGCAATTAAGGCATTTGCCTGCGAAGCCCAAGGACCCCAATTCAATTCCCCAGGATCCAAGTAAGCCAGATGCACAAGGGGCGTATGCATCTGGAGTTTGTTTGCAGTGGCTGGAGGCCCTGGCGCACCCATTCTTTCTCTCTATCTCCTCTTCCTCTGTCTCTCTCTCTCTCCCTCTCTCTCTCTCAAATAAATAAACAAGGTATTTTAAAAATATGTCTATTTGAGAGAGAGGGAAAGAGGCACCTAGAGGATGGGCACACCAGGGCCTTCAGCTGCTTCAAATGAACTCCAGGCACGTGTGCCCTCTTGGGCATCTGGCTTACGTGGATCCTGGGGAATTGAACCTGTGCCCTTCAGCTTTGCAAGCAAGCACCTTAACCACTAAGCCATCTCTCCAGCCCTCTTTTTTAAATTTTATTTTATCTATTTGCAAGCAGAGAAAGAGAGAGAGAGAGAAGAGAGACAGAGAGAGAAAGAATGGGTACTCCAGGGCCTCCAGCCACTGCAAACGAACTCCAGACATGTGCACCCCCTTGTGCATCTGGCTTATGGGGTCCTGGAGAATTGAACCTGGGTCTTTTGGCTTCGCAGGCAAATGCCTTAACCACTAAGCCATTTCTCCAGCCCTTTGGATTTTTAAAAAAATATATTTTATTTGTTTATTTGAGAGAGAAAGAAAGAGAGAGAATAGGTGCTCCAGGGCCTCCAGCCACTGCAAACGAACTCCAGATGCATACACCACCTTGTGCATCTGGCTTACATGGGTCCTGGAGAGTTGAACTTGGATCCTTTGGCTTTGCAGGCAAATGCCTTAACTACTAAGCCATCTCTCCAGTCACCTCTTCTGGGTTTTTTTGAGACAGGGTCTCGCTCTAGCCCAGACTCACCTGGAACTCCCTCTGTAGCCCAGGCTACCCTCTTACCTCAATTTCCTCAGTGCTAGGATTATAGTTATGAGCCACCACACTCAGTTCAATTGGAGTGTCTTTAAAAATTAAAATTGTGGCCGGGCGTGGTGGTGCACGCCTTTAATCCCAGCACTTGGGAGGCAGAGGTAGGAGGATCTCTGTGAGTTCAAGGCCAGCCTGAGACTACATAGTGAATTCCAGGTCAGCCTGGGCTAAAGGGAGACACTACCTTGAAAAGCCAGAAAAAAATAAAATTGCTGGCTGGGGAGACGACTCAGCAGTTAAGAAATCTTGCTACTTGGGGCCTGGAGAGATGGCTTAGCGGTTAAGCGCTTGCCTATGAAGCCTAAGGACCCTGGTTCGAGGCTGGATTCCCCAGGACCCACGTTAGCCAGATGCACAAGGGGGCGCACGCGTCTGGAGTTCGTTTGCAGTGGCTGGAAGCCCTGGCGCGCCCATTCTCTCTCTGTCTCTGTCTGCCTCTTCCTCTCTCTGTCTGTCACTCTCAAATAAATAAATAAAAACAAAAAAAAATTAAAAAAAAGAACCACCCCCCCCAATTTAAAAAAAAAAAAAAAAGAAATCTTGCTACTTAAACATGAGGGTTTCTTGAGCTAGAGACCAAGTTTGACTCCCCAGAACCCATGTAAAAAGCAGGGCACATGGACTGGGGTAGATGACTCAGTGGTTAAAGGCACTTGCTTGCAAAGTGCCTTCAATTCCCTAGTACTCATGTAAAGCCAAATGCACAAAGTGGTGCATGCATCTGGAGTGTGTTTATAGTGAGTGGCATGAGGCCCTGGTGCCCCCATGTACTCCCTCCCTCCTCCCTTCCCCCCTCCCTCCTTCCCTCACTTCCTTTCTCAAGTGACTCTCACCTTCTCCTCTGGCCTACACGCACACACACACACACATATACATACACTCTACATGAGTGGAATTTGCACCAGCACATGGCAGAGGATGAAGTTTTCGGTTCAGTCTCTACCAGGAAACAAGCATTAAGCAGGCGTGGTCAGATTCATCCCTGCCTTCTCACTGTGGTCCTGCTTCAGGCTCCTGCTGCCATGCCTTCCGCCATGATGTGGACTCGACATCTTTATTACCAACATGTTTTTAAATCTTTTTTTTTTAATTATTTATTTGAGAGAGAAAGAGGCAGACAGAGAGGTGTGCCAGGGCCTCCTGCCACTGCAAACAACCTCCAGACGTGTGCACCACTTTGTGTGTCTGGCATGACATGGGTACTGGGGAATCAAACCAAGGTCATCAGGCTTTGCAAAAAAAAAAAAAAAAAAAAAAAAGCACCTTTAATTGCTGGGCAATCTCTCCAGCTCTGTAACCAACATGTTTTGAAGCGGATCTGAAAGTATTACTTATTGAATGTCTTCCCAAGGAAATTTCAAGACGAAAACAATAGTGAATGTCAATTTGGTTACCACATACTGCAAAAGGAAATACAACACCAAAAAAGCTGGTTGTGTGGAGTAGTCAGAATGAGCTATGGTAAAGTTCTGAAGCTGATCAGACAGCAACCACAGGGGCACTGCCCAAGTTCAAAGGTAAGGAAACCTTTGTCAGAGTACAGGCTAACCCCAGAGATGACAAGAGGAAAATTCAGTGACTGAGCAAAAACAGTCTTCAATCTTATTCCCTAAGAAAAGAAGAGACCGAAATCTTCAACAAGTAACAAAAGCAATTCCTGAGAAGGGACAATTTGCTTTCCAGAATGTTCTAACTCAGATTCAGTTCTCAAATAATTACAAAGTACACACACACACAAAGGAAACTGTGGTTCACTCACAAGGAAACAAAGAAGGGTTTGACAGAAACCTTTCCTGGGAAAACTCAGACATCATAATTGATAATTAAAGGGAGTCAATTAAATCTTAAATATGTGGAACGTGCTGGGCGTTTAATCCTAGTACTCGGGAGGCAGAGGTAGGTGGATTGCTGTGAGTTTGAGGCCACCCTGAGAATACAGAGTGAATTCCAGGTCAGCCTGGGCTAGAGTGAAACCCTACCTCTAAAAACAAAACTATATATATATGGAATGAGAAAAGGAACCAGGACCCAAAAACCATAAAGAAAATTAGGAAGCAGGGCATGGTAGCACACGCTTTTAATCCCGGCACTCAGGAGGCAGAGGTAGGAGGATCGCCAAGAGTTCACGGCCATCCTGAGACTATATACTGAATTCCAGGTCAGCCTGAGCTAGAGTGAGACCCTACCTCGAAAAACCAAAAAATAAAAGAGACAGAGAAAAAATTATGCATGAACAAATGAAGAATTCTATAAGTAGAAATAATAAAGGAACCAAAGCCTAGAACGGTAAAGTATAATTGAAAAGTTCACTAGTGGGACTGTATTCACCAGCAGAGTTGAGCAGGCAGAAGTGTCAGTGCAAACTGTCCTGTCTGGGGCACAGAAAGAAAGAATGGCTTGAGAGATGGCTCAGCAGTTAAGTGCACTTCCTGGATAACCCTGAGGAGATCCTATGTAAATAGCTGGTCATCACCACACATGCCTGTAACCCTAGTCCTGTAAAGGGTCTCACTTTAGACCAGGCTGACCTGGAACTCACTCTGGTCTCATGCTGGCCTAGAACTCACAGCAATCCTCCTGCCTCTGCCTCCCGAGTGCTGGGATTAAAGGCGGGTGCCACCATACCTGGGCCAACTTTTTTTTTCATATATGACTTAAAGGTAAAACCCATCAAAGTAATGATGATAAATTCATGCCAGCAGGAACACAATATGTAAAGATATAACCTGCGACAATGACAATATAAGGGATAAGGAATGAAAATGTAAAGAATATTTGCATGGATTAGGGAGATGGCTCAGTAGTTAAATTCACTTGCTTGCAAAGCCTGCTGACCTGGGTTCAATTCCCCAGTACCCATGTAAAGCTAGATGCAAAAAGTGGCACCTGCATCTGGAGTTTGTTTGCAGTGACAGAAGGCCCTGGTGCACATGCACACACACAAGCACACAATACAAATAAAGAAAAAATAAAATTTTTAAAAATGTTTTATTTATTTGAGAAAGAGTGAGAGGAAGATGCAAAGAGAGAAAGAGAGAGAGAGAAGAGAGAGAATGGGCACACCAGGCCCTCTAGCCACTGCAAACAAACTCTAGACGCGTGCACCACCTTGTGCATCTGGCTCTACGTGGGTATTGGGGAATTGAACCTGGGTCCTTTGACTTTGCAGGCAAATGCTTTAACCACTAAGCCATCTCTCCAGCCCCCTAAAATTTTTTTTAAAGAGCCAGGCATAGTGGTGTGTGCCTTTAATCCCAGCATTTGGGAGGCAGAGGCAGGAGATTTCACTGTGAGTTCAAGGTCAGCCTCGAATTGTAGAGTGAGTTCCAGGTCAGCCTGGGTTATAGTAAGAGCCTACCTCAAAAAAAAAAAAAAAAAAAAAAGTTGGTATTGCTGAAGACTCCACATACTTGGGTGGCAAGGCCACTGAGAAATTCTGCTGGAACTGAGCTGATAACCTCCTCCATGTAGACCAGCTGAGAGAAAGCTGGAAGAAGCCATTCTACATTTAGTTCAGTGGGAGAGAGATATCATCAGTGAAGATACTCAACAGTGGACACTGCAAGCCTTATAATTGGCCAGCCAGGCCAAATGAGCCAACGGGTGCAATAGTGGCATGTCTGTCATGGTGGAAACCAACTGCCCTCCAATTGGACTGGAGGCCCGCTCCATGGGGGGGAATACATCCTTGATACTGAAAACTTAAACCAGGGGTAGTCATGAGTCCTAGGGGTGTAACATCTGCTGATGTCTGGCTAAATGTATATACTATGCTTATCAAACTGCCCAGTAAGCACTTTTCTTAATATTTATACCCTTATATTAACGCTACTCTCACTTTGGGTAGAGAATCTTCTCTTTTCAGATGGCAGTGACCTTGGGATGACTCAGAAGGTATCATAGTGCTGGAAAGAAGTGACTGGAGTACTGAGTAAGAACTCGATCACACCTTCCAAGGCTCAGGGTGTAATGCAGAAGAGGTGGCAGAAAGAATGTAAGAGCCAAAGGAAGGGTAGGACTCCTTACAATGTCCTCCCTCCAGACATAAAATGGCCTGGATATCCATGACCTCATAGTGCCTGACACTACCTACACAAGACCATCATAAGAGGAGGAAAAGATCATGACATCAAAATGAAAGAGAGACTGATTGAGATGAGGAGGGGATATGATGGAGAATGGAATTTCAAAGGGGAAAGTGGGGGGAGGAAGGGTAGCACCATGGGATATTTTTTATAATCATGGAAAATGTTAATAAAAATTAAGAAAAAAAAAAGTTGGTTTTCTTTTTTATTTAATCGTAAAGGAAGCCGGGCGTGGTGGCACATGCCTTTAGTCCTAGCACTTGTGAGGCAGAGGTAGGAGGATTGCTGTGTGTTGGAGGCCACCCTGAGAATACAGATGAATTCCAGGTCAGCCTGAGCTAGAGTGAGACCCTACCTCGGAAAAAAAAAAAAAATTCCTAAAGGATTTGAGTTCCTAAAATTTAAACGGAAACATTAGTACCAGCTTTGCAAAAACAGAATGGAATTTAGGAGGATACTATGCACCCTTGCATGCCAACAACATGCAAGGGAATTTACTCACCCATGAACTGGACCAGAGCACCACCATTTGCTAGAATGTGGACAAACCATGAGAATGAGATGATTCATTCCACTTATAAGAAACATCTAGTAGAGTAGATGTTACCAGGGGCTTGGGAAAGGAACGTTTGGTGTAAGTGTTTCATGGATCCACAGTTTCCGTTTGGAGTAATGAGAACGTTTTAGAAAAAACTAGTTGTGATGTTTGTATAGCAGTGTAATTCTTCTAAAACTAGTTAAATTAGCTTAATTTATTTATTTATTTATTTATTTATTTATTTATTTATTTGGCTTTTTGAGGTAGGGTCTCACTCTAGCCCAGGCTGACCTGGAATTCACTACGGAGTCTCAGGGTGGCCTCGAACTCACGGCAATCCTCCTACCTCTGCCTCCCGAGTGCTGGGATTAAAGGCGTGCGCCACCACGCCCGGCAAATTAGCTTAATTTATACCCTCTTTCATCACAAGTTTTAAAACCTAACACTCACAGGCTGGGCATACCCCTGTAGCCCCAGCACTGGGAGGCTGAAGCAGGAGGATCGCTAGCTTGAGTCCAGCCTGAGCTACTAGTGGATTCAAGGCCAGACTGGATTACATCGCAAAACCCTGTCCCTCTCAAAACGTTAAAATGGACGTGGCAGGGGCACGGTAGCTCCAGGAAGATCCCTTGAGCTCAGGAGTTTTGAGGCCAGCCTTGGCAACACAGCAGGATTTTGGCTTAGAACCAAAACCAAATAATGCTTTCAAGGACCTTCTTCCCATCCAGAACAGTGGCTGTCTTTCCACAGCTGTGGAGAAAGAGGGATATTTTAAAATATTTTATTTATCTATTATTTACATGTTTGCAAGCAGAGAAAGGGAGAGAGAGTTGGGGTGGGGGAGGGCATGCCAGTGCCTCTTGCTACTGCAAATGAACTCCATATGCATGAGCCACTCTGTGGGTCTGGCTTTGCATGGATACTGGGGAATCAAACCCAAGGCTTTTAAACTGCTGAGTCATCTCCAGCCCCTAAGAGGAATATTTTATGCTTGCTTGCTGTGTTTCTTTGTCTACCAATTAGCCACATGTAGATTTCAAAGTCAAACTCTGGAATTCAGCACTAAGTAGGGACACATTACAGGCAAATCTCAGTGGGAGGTGGAGATCAGGAAAAGCCAGGGCAAGAGGATTGTCTGGAGAGGAAGGGCTTGGTCTCCTCCATTCTCTGGCTGACCCCTTCCCCTCGATGGAGATTCTCTACCTTGCTCAGAACTCCATTCCCTGGTCCCCTGCTGGTTCTATGTCTGGGAGTCATCACACACTGCTTACGACTGCAGGAGACCTCCTGTGAGCCAGGTTCTCACTCGCGGTGGCCCCTGTCCCTCTGCCAGAAGCCTGTGGCCTCTCTTGCTGGCCAGGCTGAAGGATGCCACTGAGTGCTGATTCCCCAGGAGTCCCTCCCGTCCCTTGCTGCTCTGGCTTGTGAAAGATGACCACACTTAACTTCTCTGACCACGGTTGCTCCTCTGTAAGTGAGGCTAATATTTTGACTTCCAGAGCCTGACTAAGGTGACAGGGAAGCAGTGAGCCAAGCACCTGTGGCCATTGAAGACAGAGGACCCCTCCTTCATTCAGCCTGCTTCAGGAGCAAAGACAGATGCCAGGAGGACAGAGCTGAGGCTTTATTGTTCAGAAAGGAGAGGAGGGTGCCGGAGCGCATGCTAGGGTCTCTTGGGGTCAAGGCTCTCAAGACACTAGAAGCCAATGGCAACAGGCATCTGGGTCTCCACAGAGTCACCTGTGGGGGGTACGGGGGCAGCCTGGGTGTCATCTGCAGGAGGTACGGGGGCAGCCTGGTTGTCATCCGCAGGGGGTAGGGGGACAGTCTCTGAGTCATCCGTGGGGGGGACAGGGGTGGCCTGGTCACTGTCCACCGAGGGCAGCACCTCATAGGTCAGGGTCCAGTACCGCAGGTACTTGACCCTCAGGTTCTCCTTCATGGAACTGCTCGTCAGCTTCTTGGTGATCTCTAGGTAGTTGCCATTCTCCAGGGTATAAGGATACCAGTGGGTGGGCACAGGAGAGTAGCCCATGTTGGGGTCCCTGCAGAGTAAGAACAGGCTGGGTGGAAGCTGAGCGCTGCTGGGAGCTTTCAGACTCATGTTCCCAGCCAGTTCTGCACCCATGCCTTGACAGCCCTGGCCATCTAAGCCAATCTTGTTGTGTCCAGCCCTGCTATGCTTGTGCTCCATTTGGTCAGCAGCCCTTATCCTCATGTGCAAACTGGCTACCAAAGCTCAGGGAGGTAAGCCACTTGCCCAATAAGGGAATGGCCACAGCCCAGACCTGCACAGTCACGGTGGCCGGAAGCCCTCAAGTCATCGGCCCTCGGACCCAGCTCAACCCCAGACCTTACCCACTCCTGGCAAAGTTGGTCCAGTAGGCGATCATGGCCTTGGAGATGGTCCTGTCTTGAGGCCGGTAGCCCAAGGGGGTGGCAAAGGGCTTTCCAAAGACATACTGGATGTCATCAGCGTGGTCGGCCCCCATCCATTTAGGGTAGATGGGCATCCGAGAGGGACAGGAAAACAGGTAGGAGTAGGTCTTGGCACTCCTGAAGGGAGCAGAGCAGCCTGGTTGGCGGGGTGCTCCCCTGGGGCTGCTCAGCCCAGAGATGGGTTCTGGAAGGAGGCCAGGGAAGCTGGCGAATTCCCACCAAGACTCGTGAATCTATGGTTTCCATGGTGTTTGTACCTCACCTCCACCAGGCATTTGGAGGCACTTTCCCCCAGTAGTTCAGTATCAAGAAAGATTGGGAGGGGATGAGGAAATGGAGAGATGGCCTAGTCTATTAAGCACTTTCCACACAAACACGGGGACCTGAGTTTGACTCACCAGCGCTGCATAAACATGTTGGGTGTGGCAGCATGTGTCTATAATCCCACACTGGGTAAGTGGAGACAGGAGGATCCCCAGGGCTTTCTGACTAGCTTGTCTGGTATAATCAATGAGCTCTGGGTTTAGTGAGAGGCCTTGTCTCAGAAAGTAAGGTGATTGAGCTAAGGAAATAGCACAGTGGTTAAAGGGTTAAAGGCACTTGCTTGCAAAACCTGGGTTCGAATTCCCTGGTACCCACTTAAAGCCAGATGCACAAAGTGGTACATGTGTCTGGAGTTCATTTGCCATGGCAGGAGGCCCTGGTATGTCCATACTTCCTCTCTCTCTCTCTCTCTCTCTCTTTCAAATAAATTTAAAAAATATTTCCCAAATAAATAAATGAATGAAAAATAAAAGGGTGATTAGCAGGATGTGGTACCTTTAATCCCAGCATTAGATAGACTGAGGTAGGTCAATCTCATAAATTTGAGGACAGCATGGGACTACAGAATGAGTTCTAGGTCAGCCTAGGCTAGAGTGAGACCCAACCTTGAAAACAGCCCCCCAAAAAAGTTATAAACCGGGCACTCTGGCACATGCTTTTAATCCCAGCACTCAGGAGGCAGAGGTGGGAGAATCATCATGAGTTCAAGACCATCCTGAGACTACAGAGTGAATTTCTCGTCAGCCTGGGCTAGAACAAGACCCTATCTTGAAAGAGCAAAAGAAAAAAACGTTATTTAGAGAGTGACCAAGTAAGACACCTAGCATCAACCTCTGGCCTACACATGCACATGCATGCACACACAAACACAAATATATAAGTATGCACATCCACATATACACGTGCACCCACTTATGAACACACACACATACACATGGAAAAAAAAAGTTGTTGGTGCATTCCATATGAGAGAACGAGTCACATGATTGGACAAGGCACAGGCCTCTGTCTCCCTTTTAGCTTTGAATGATGGGTTACCCAGAGCTAAATTCATCGCTTCATTAGCCAAAAGGCCTCAGCAGGAAGGTGTGGCACGCTAGGCAGCCCTCACAGGGAGCCACCCCCTCACAGACACTCACTTGGCATTGGCTCTGTGCTGAGCCAGAGCTATCTCCGTGGGTATCAGGAAGAGGATGTCAGTCTCCAAGTCTACCACAGTCTTCTTCTTGTTCACCTGGGATGGGTCTTGGGCCCATGACTCAGTGTAGATGTCAAAGGTGGCCTTGGCGCCCTTGAGCCCCTTGCTGACAGTGAGCCCACTGACCATCTTGTAGAAGTCCTCCCTGCCGGGACCAAGAAGATGCTGGACACACTTGTGGTACTCATGGGAGCTTGTCTGCACACCTCCAAACACACCCCCTCTTCATTTCCACCTTACTGACGCCTCCTCTCCTGCCCCTGGGCTGGCCTCTCTACAGCCCACTCTTTGCCAATGTCCTCCACTTCATGCCACCCTGGCCCTAAGCTCCTGCTTACTCTGTGATATCCTGGTTGGTCTTGTCAATGGCTGGCATGTCAACGGTGGCAAAGAGGTGGCCATCCATGTTGTTGATGCCTGCTAGGTAGTCGATGTCAGCAGCGTTGTCATACAGGTTGATGGGGTCATCAGGGATGAAGTCTCCATCGACGACGGGGACAAAGGCCAGATAGTGCATGACGGGGTCTGGGTGGGAGAGCCAGCAGAACCTGGTACCTTCTACTGCTTGTCTGACCCTTCCCTTGGGCTCTTGCACTCAACTCTCTTTCCTTCTCTGATCTACACCAGAGACCTCAACGCCAGCACCAGGAAGCTTTGGGTAATCCTGAGTTGGAGGGATGACTGTCCTGTGTGCTGTGAGAGGTTAAGCCACATCCCTAGCCTCGATGTCAGGGACAACCTTCTCCACTTGTGACAAGCAAAAGCATTTCCAGACTTTGCTCCACAAGCCAGCTCTGTCCTCCTGCCTCAGCATCAACCACTTGTTTCTCCCTCTCTCTTCACTGGATCCAAATCAGAGATAAGGAAGGCCTATGTGAACAAAATCAAGTTCTAGAAAGCGTAATAAGCTATATAAAGTATCTGCTTTTTAAAAATTTTTTTATTTATTTGCAAGCAGAGAAAGAGATAGAGAATGGGCATGTTTAGTTGGTTGAGTTGTTTCATTTATTTTTTAATATTTTTATTTAGGGCTGGAGAGATGGCTTAGTGGTTAAGGCACTTGCCTGTGAAGCCTAAGGACCCAGGTTCAATTCTCCAGGTCCCATGAAAGCCAGATGCATGAAGTGGCGCATGCATCTGGAGTTTGTTTGCAGTGGCTAGAGGCCCTGGCATGCCCATTCTCTCCCCCCCCTTCCCCTCCCCTTTTCCTCTCTCCTTCTGTCTCTAATAAATAAAAAATAAATAAAAATACTTTAAAAAAATTTTGGGGGAGGTTTTCAAGGTAGGGTCTCACTCTAACCCAGGCTGACCTGGAATTCACTACGGAGTCTCAGGGTGGCCTCGAACTCACAGCGATCCTCCTATCTCTGCCTCCCGAATGCTGGGATTAAAGGTGTGCACCACCACGCCTGGCTAAAGTATTTCTATTTATTTATTTGCAAGCAGAGAGAGAGAGAGAGAGAAGAAATGGACAGAGAGAATGGGCACACCAGGGCCTTTAGCCACTGCAAACTAACTCCATTTGCATGTGCCACTGTATATTTGGCTTTATGTGGGTACTGGGGACTCAAACCCGGGTTGTTAAGCTTTGCAGGCCAACATCATAACTACTGAGCCATCTCTCCAGCCCAAAAGTATCTGATTTTAAAAGTTCTCTATGCCGAGTAAGATGAATCTATGAATTAGTGGAGTTGTGGTGCTTATGTGTCATTAAGTCTACACTGTACAGTATATAACCACTCACAAGATCACAATTATAAAATTCGTTTCTGATCTAGGCATAGTGACACACGCCTTTAATCCCAGCACTTAAGAGCCAGAGCTAGGAGGATCACTGTGAGTTCAAGGCCACCCTGAGACTACATAGTGAATTCCAAGTCACTCTGGGCTAGAGTGAGACCATACCTCAAAAAAATTCTGAATATTAAATTTTGTAAATACAAGGCTTAATGGTTAACACATTTGCCTGCAAAGTCAAAGGACCCAGGTTCCATTCCCCATGACCCATATAAGCCAGATGCACAAGGTGCTGCATGTGTCTGGAGTTTGTTTACAGTAGCTGAAGGCCCTGGCATGCCCATTCTCTCTCTCTCTCTCTTTCAAATGAACAAAACAAACAAACAAATAGATAAAAGAAATGAGAAAAATTGTAAAAACTAAAGCAGCTGAGAGGACAGATAAAGAGGCGCTGTCTGTGGGGGATGAGTTCGGGTCAGTTGACTAAATTGTGTGAGGTCTACACCCTCCAAACTGCTGACTGGCCCCTAAAGAACCCAGTGGCTGGCTGGACAGGTGGAGGCTGTCAGCTCAGTAGAGCCCCAAACCAAAAAGGTAGTTTAAGTGGTATTCACCCAGCATGACCAACAACAACAAAGAAGAGGCCAGTGATAGGGCTTGTTAGAATTTGCCCTGGCAGATTGCAGCTTCCAAGCTGAGAAGCTGGCACTCATTGGTGTTCGCTCCAGCCGCAGGGGCCAAACACCATAGTAGGTGGGTGGTGACTGTCCACCACCAAGTCCCTGGATGGGTCCAGCAAGCTCCCAAAAGTACGTGCAAATTTCTGCATATCTAAGTGTCACTCAGGGGCATGGAGCCCACACGTTTGCCTCCTCAAAGGGGAGGGAGGTCCATGTCTCTCTGGAGGACAGGATGAACAACACCCCTTCCCCTTACCACTGGGGCCTGCCAAAGGGTGGTGGCTTGGGGCACCAACGAGTTATGGACAGGATCTGGCCCCAGTCTGGCCCCTTCCTCTTTTCTCCAGAAGCTGAGCTTGCCCTCGCAGGACCTTCTCTGCACCTGCCTCCCACATGGCTCCCTCCCAGGAGCACCTACTCACACTCCAGGCCCCTCAGGGGCAACTTGTAGGCCATTGTCAGGGCACGGGGGTCGGTAATCTTCAGACAGTTGGCCATCCTGCTGGTGTCATCTGTGGGGCAGCCCACCTTCTGAGCAACCTGAGGGAAAGCACCGGGAGGTAGGCAGCTAGAGGAGGCCAGTGATAGAGGCTTGGAATAACTGCGAGCAAAGGCAGGATCCACAACAGAATGGAACTGAGCAAGGGCCCCACGGGGACATCAAACTGAGCCCCCACCACTGCCCACTCCTGCCCTCTGTGCTCACCTTTTGGGCCCAAAAGAGTGGGTTCTTCTGGATGGCCCAGGGGCTCAGTGCCACGCCACTCTGACTGATAGCTCTCCGGATGAGGCCCTTGTTGTAGGGGGAGAGGGTCTACAACACCCAGACGTCCCATTAGCAGTCTGCCCCCAGGCTGAGGGCTCCCAACCAACTACATCAGCCCCACTCTCCTCTGTCCTTTGTCCCCAACCTCACTGGCTCCCTCCTTGGAGGCAGCCTTTCCCCACCAGGGGACCTCAGACCTGCAGAGAGACACTGGCACCTCCAGCGGATTCCCCAAAGATGGTGATGTTATCAGGGTCTCCCCCAAAGGCTGCGATGTTCCTCTTCACCCAGGCAATAGCCATGTGCTGATCCCGAAGGCCATAGTTACCTGGTAGGGGGAGTGGCCTTTAACTAGGGCTGGAGGAGGCTAGACTTGAGTGGCTCAGGGCCTACACTGTGGGTGCAAATCATGTCCCCAACTATATTGAGACCAGGATGGCAAATGATGGGTCTCAAGAGGCTGAGTGGGATGGACTGTTGGAGGTGTGTGGACAGGAGTGGCCAGCAGAATGGCCACCTCCCTCACCTCCCCCACTCCCTCGCATGGCCCCTCCTGTGCTCTGTCCATCCTATGGCTCCCATGCCCACCAATCTCTGCCCCAATGTACCATGCTGTCATCATTTTCCCTGTCTTGGTCCCCTAGACTTCTCCCTGTTTCTCTTGGCCTCACTTATTTCCCTACAGTTCCAGGGGCTCCTATACTCTCAGCTCAGCTCCAGCATCCCGGCTCTGTGGAGGCTCTGGGCCTTGCTGTGGGGTATTCTAGAGCTAGTCGGGGTTGAGATACTGAGGAACGCCCCTCTGCTGAGCTCTGAGCACACTCACTGCCTCATCCCCAGGGCCACAGACATGTAGCAGACCTGGAAGGCTGGCGTCCCCAGTGCTAAGGAAGCCCAGGGGTCCGACACGGTAGTTGAAGGTGACCACAATGACGTTTCCACGTGTAGCGATCTCCTCCCCGTCATACAGGTAGTTTTTGATGAAATTGGCCCCATGGCCAGACCCCATGAGGAAGGCGCCTCCGTAGATCCAGATCATCACAGGCAGGTTGTGGGACACTGAGATAGGGACAGGCAGTGACTACAGTTGCCTCCGCCCCCACCCCACCCCCGGCCATCTGCCCAGCCAGTTCATTGGCCCTGATGAAGTGGACGCTCTGCCCCAGAACGTGGCAGGGACCAGC
Source organism: Dipus sagitta (assembly GCA_036346955.1). Lineage (NCBI taxonomy): Eukaryota > Metazoa > Chordata > Mammalia > Rodentia > Dipodidae > Dipus > Dipus sagitta. The sequence continues at coordinate 147,426,457 of CM070770.1, read as the reverse complement.
AGTAATAGTTCCCCCTCCTTGTCCTGCTCTGATTTTAGGGGTACTAAGCTTTGTAGCACCCAACACAACCCATACCAGGACCCAGAGTTCTTGGGATCTGGGAGCCAGACCTTCCTTCCTGCCCTGGGGGACCCAGATGTTGAGGTAGAGGCAGTCTTCATCCCCATAGGTGTTGTCCTGGGTGATGGTGGCCTGCAGGCATCGTTTCCTGAAGTCCTTGGCTTTCAGAGTTCCTGTAGTGACAGATGGGGCTGGTGTGAGGAAGACAACCAACCCCTTGCCACCTTCACCCAGGACCAGGCTAGCACCCAGCACCCACCTTGCCAGCCGGGGTGACGCTGGGGATTCTCCAAGGTCCTGGCGGTAGCAAAAGGGATGCCCTTAAAGATGTCAACAGAGTCACCACTCAAGAGGCCCAGCTTCTTGTTGACGCCCTCCACGAAACCACCTTCTGTATACACGGAGCCCAGCTGGGGGAGAGACACAGCAGGGTGAGACAGGCTCGGGCCTGGCTGGCCTCAGTCCAGAGTGGCTGGCTGAGCAGGCTTCAGGGTGCTGGCAGCTCCCACAGACAGCTTCCGACAGGGGACGAGACAAAGTGGGCCTTCTGCCGCTTGTTTGAGGGGCTGGTTCACTGTCCCCCACTCTAGGGCACCCTGCTCCAGCATCTAGAGGGAGCTGCTCCAGCCCATGTTCTACTCAGCCACCTGGGATCCAGAACCTCAGTTTCCCCATCTGTAAGACAGATTGCAGCAATGTTTTCCCAGAAACATCAGAGAGGCCTGCAGAAGTAAGCTATGCTTGGTGTATTAATGTTGTATACCCAGCCATGAGCTTCTGAGGTGTGGTGCTTCTCTCTCCTTTTCCCTTGCCTCCCTCCAGTGCCTAGCTGGCTGGGCATGGAGTTGGTGACCCAGTGTACAGGTCCTCACAGTCCCTGTGCTCCCTGCTGAGAAAGACCCTGTGCCCCGCCCGGCCCCTCAGCACTGCCATTCGGTGTCGGGCGGGCTTTGGTGATGGGCTGCCCAGTGGGACAGCTCATGAGAGGCCTGGAGGCAGGTGCTCATTGGTCACTGTGCCCTGGGAACTGAGGTACAAAGGGTTTCCTGCTTGGAGCTGGATGCAGCTGACTAACTTTGGGGCCCATCAGTGTACCACCTCTCTACGTCTGTCCAGTGCATGCATGGGAGCAGATCTGGTTACCTGGACAGCAGTGGTAGTGCTGCCCCCTGACTCTTCCCTGTGCCAAGTTCTAGGTGGACAAAAGCAAATGGCCTGAAGCCCCAGGGCTAGCTGGGATCCCGACAGCCCTCTGAAGTCCAGGCCTATGGGCTTGCTACCACACTGGGTGAGTTACCAAGAGGAAGGAGCCAGCCAGGAAGATCACCAGGTATCTAGCTGGGGCATTTGAGCGTCCTTGTTCCAGCTCCCACGCTGCTGGGAGGGGGCAGGAAGGCAGCTCGGTGCCTGAGGGGCTTGGGAGTCACCTCTCTGAAGTGACTGTGTGGTTGTGACGGTCTTGAGAGCCTCAGGTAGGCGCTAGAGCCCTGGGCATCATGGCAGGGTTGGGGTGATGACTGACTACTGGAGCAGTGAGGAGGAAGTTCAGGCCCCTTTGCTCCTCAAGAAAACCTTCCCAAAAAAGAAGATGTCTTCCAACCCACGGGAAGAGCTCAGGACCAGCACCCCAACTCCCAGGTTCAAGGAGCAAGTCTTAGGGACTGCAGGGGATGAAGAGGGTGGTTCTCAAGCTAAAGGTGGAAGATGAAGGCTGGAGGGAGAGTAGGTTGGGCTGAAGTGTGGTGAGGAGCTAGGATCCTTGGTGCAAAGCCAACATAGTCTTCCAGCATCTGTCCAGGTTTCTGTGACTTGGCCCTCATGGCCAGGGGAAGGACAGTTAAAAACCAGGCTACAGGTACCCTGGAAAAGCTGGTACAGCTTTGTGACCACACTCATGGGCAGCTTGGCACATAATAGGTGGGGTTCACATCTTCTCAGGAGGAGCAGAAAATGGAGGCTGCCTGGAGGCCAGGCCCTGGTTTGGACTAGATGTTTGGGGATTCCTGTTAACAGAACAGGAAGTGGTTGCTGTGTAATGTTGGTCAAGCTGCTTATCTGCATTGGGCCCCTGCTTTCCTCTCTATAAAATGGGGACAAAGCCCCATGTGTGGTAGCACACGCCTTTAATCTTAGCACTGGGGAGACTGAGGGAGGAAGATCACCATGAGTTCAAAGCCAGTCCGGGATTGCTGAGTAAGCTCCAGGTCAGCTTGGACTAGAGTAAGACCCTACCTCACATGGGGGACAAGTTGACCTCAGTGGGGTGTTAGAGGTCAGATTGCCAGTATTGGAGGTAAACTTCAGGAGGCCCACCTGAACTTTAGAGCAACAATGGACTTTACTATAAATGTCTTCCAAATATGGTAGGGATGTACTTACACCAAAAACTGCTTCTAGAAACTGGGGAGATGGCTCAGCAGTTAAGTTAACTGCCTGCAAAGTCTAATGACTAGAGTTCGATTCTCCACTACCCACATAAAGCCAGATGCACAAAGTAGCACATGTGTCTAGAGATTTTTTTGAGGTTGCTGGAGGCCCTGGCGTGCCTATTCTTTCTCTGTCTCTCTTCTACCTCACTCTGCTTACAAATAAATTAAAATACCTTTTTAAAAAACTGCTTCTAGAGGCCAGTAAGTTAAAAAGGAGATAGAAAGGGAAGAGAAAGAAAGGGAGGAGGGCATTTATTAGGTTGGTATTGTATATATGTAAGTAGAAAGATTGAGATAGGGAGGGGATATGACAGAGAATGGAATTTCAAAGGGGAAAGTGGGGGGGGAGGGTACTACCATGGGATATTTTTTATAATCATGGAAAATATTAATAAAAATTGAGGAAAAAAAAACTGCTTCTTTCTGGGCGTGGTAGCACTTGGGAGGTGGAGGTAGGAGGATCACCGTGAGTTCAAGGCCACCCTGAGACTACATAGTAAATTCCAGGTCAGCCTAGGCTAGAGTGAGATCCTACCTTAAAAAACAAACAACAACAACAACAAAAACTGCTTCTAAGAGCCAGGTGCGGTGTCACACACCTTTAATCCAAATAGTCGCCATGAGTTAGAAGCCACCCTAAAACTACATAGTGAATTCCAGGTCAATCTGGACTAGAGTGAGACTCTACCTTGAAAAACAAAAACAAAAACAAAAAATAAAAAACAAAAACAAACAAACAAATAAACAAAAAAACCTGCTTCTGGGCTGGGCATGGTAGTGCACACCTTTAATCCCAGTACTCAGGAGGCAGAGGTAGGAAGATCACCATGGGTTAGAGGCCACCCCAAGACTACATAGTGAATTCCAGGTCAGCCTGGACTAGAGTGAGACTCTACCTTGAAAAAACAAAACAACAACAACAACAACAACAAAAACCCTGCTTCTAGGCTTCTAGGCTTCTAGGCTGGGCATGGTAGTGCACACCTTTAATCCCAGCGCTTGGAAGGCAGAGGTAGGAAGATCGCCATGAGTTTGAGGACACCCTGAGACTACATAATGAATTCAATGTCAGCCAAGGCCAGAGTGAGACTCTACACTGAAAAACAAAACAACACAAAGGAAGTAGGGAGAAGATCAAGAGTGCTGCTTCCAGGGGGAGCCTGACAATCAGCACCAGGGTGAAGGAGACAGACACTGAGGACACTCAACACCTACCAAAGCAGATATCCAGAGGCTCCTAAGAGCTCATCACTGAAGTAGACTTAAAACCCACCCAGCAAGGCTTGGGAATTTTTGCAGAAGAGGAGGCGGAAATACGGTAAGAGTCACAGGTTGGGACGTCATGCCCAGAGGCACTGCCTCCCCCTAATTAACTGCTGCTCCCACAATGCATAACCCACAACCCCATGGGGAATACCAGAAACCCCGCTGAGGAGGACACCCTGTGGAATGGAGGAAGGAGGAGGGAGCTGGGACCAACACATGATGTATCCGTACAAAATATGTTCTTAATTTTTTTTTTTAAAAATTGCTTCTGGTGTATGTGAAATTCAAATAGCATTGCCCTTGCTGTGCTGGATCCATGAAGGATGTGCGGAGGACAGGGCCCGCACAGCAGGGACGGCTGAGTTCTCTTACCCTGTTCTGTCTGTCCTCTCTCCTCCAGGCCCTGTGCCCACACTTAGCTCAACAGGAAAGAGGACGTGGGGCCTCTGCAGGGCTCTTACTTACCTTCGCAGCACTTGCCACTGCCAAGCAGCAGGTGAGGCCAACAACCAGCAGCTCCAGGCGCCCCATGGTGAGTGTCTTTGTCTGGGCGGCCTTGCCTTTGTGCCCTGGGTATTTATGGAGTTGATGCCAAGGCTGCGCGCGCGCACAGGATCGTACACGCAGACGCACAGGTGGGAGATGGTCTATCTTTCCCAGAGCAGGCTGCTCCTGGGCATCTTGGGTGGTGCCCATGGTACACCTGTGTGGGTTACTGCCTACCTGGGAACAGAGACAGGTGGCATGGATGGAGGGTGTGCTTCTAGGATAGAGGTCTGGTTGGGTATAGAGTATCCTGTATTCTGGCTCATTGACCAGGGCTTGGTGTCACCTTCAAAGAAATGGACACAATTCAGCTCCACGCCTTGCGTGCCCCCACCCTCAGCAGGGCAGTTCCCCAAGGAACTCCCTCAGGATGTCCCCTGAGGAAACACTCATCATCAAAATGGCTCAACCAGCCCAGCGTGGTGGCGCACACCTTTAATCCCAGCACCTGGGAGGCTGAGGTAGGAGGATCGCCCTGAACGCGAGGCCACATAGTGAATCCCAGGTCAGCCTGGGCTAAAGTGAGACCCTACCTGGAAAAAGCAGAAAGAAAAAGAAAAAAAAAAAAAAAAAAAAAAAGCTCAACCAAGGACCATGGGCAGAGAGACAAAGCTAGGGAGGGGGAGAGAGAACTGGGTCAAGAGTGAAGGTCAGTGCAAGGTCATGAAAAAGGAGGCCATTCGTTCTTGTAGGAATATATCATTCTAGCGAAAAAGAAAAGATTAGCAGGGCATAATGGCTCATACCCCAGCACTTGGGAGGCAGAGGTATGAGGATTGCCAAGAGTTCAGGAACAGTATGGCCTAGAATGAGATGCTTCCCCAAAAAACAAAAAAATTATTACGGTGATAGACTCCCATGAACCAAGTCTCAAGCTGTATCTGAGGTCACCTCTCTCTGCAGATATCCAAGGGCATGGCAGCTGGTAGGGCATAGCCAGAGCCTTCTCAGACCAACTGCCCACCCACGTGTGCCTGAAAGCTCCGCCTGACCCAGTCTATAGGTCTCCATGGCGCACAGGAGGCAGACAGTGCAGAAAGCGGGGAAGGAGGCGCTAGGACACTGGGGAGGGGGACTTCTGCAGGACACACGCTGTTAACTTCTGCCAGCTTCTGATTCTGGGAACCAGTGCTAAAGGAAGCAGTCCTGAGCCAGGGCAGCTGTTGCTCAATGTGATTGCTAAGGGGGAACAGAGAGAGCTTGGTGCTTGCTTGCAAAGCCAGATGGCCTGGATTCTATTCCCTAGTGCCCATGCAAAGTCAGATACAGAAAGTCGCGCATGCATCTGGAGTTTGTCGGCAGGGGCAGGAGGCCTTGGTGCACCCACCCATTCTCCATCTGTCTCCCTTTCCTTCTCTCTCTCCCAAGTGAATAAATATTTAAAAACATATATTTTGGGCTACAGAGATGGCTTAGCAGTAAAGGCACTTGCCTGCAAAACCAAAGGACTTTTGTTTTGATTCCCCAGGATCCATGTAAGCCAGATGCACAAGGTGGCACATGTATCTGGAGTTCATTTGCAATGGCTAGAGACCCTGGCATGCCCATTCTCTCTCTCTCTCTCTCAAATAAGTAAATAAAAATTTAAAAATAAATAAATATACCTTTTATTATTTTATTGTGTGCATGTGGGCATGCTCATGCCAAGGCATGGGTGTAAAGGTCTGAGGACAACTTTCATGTTGGTCCTCACCTGACTACTTCATGTGAGGCAAGGTTTCTTGCTCTGCTGTTCTTTGCTGTGCTCGCCACAAGCTTCTGAGAAATTTTCCCGTCTCTGCCTCCCATCACTCTATCAGCATGAGCAGGCTAGGGTTCCCGAAGCTTGGCTTCCCACCATGGCTTCCTGCTTTTTACTTGGGGCCCCAGGATTAAACTTGGGTACTCTAGCTTGAGCTGTGGGCACTGTGTCTACTGAGCCATCTCCCCCAACACTACTTGTTAGAACTGTTTTAGGCCTACAGTAACACTGAGCAGAAAAAAAGACAGAACTAACCATGTCCCCTACCTGCACATGGCCTCCTCTACAGTCAACATCTCCCAGTGAAACACACACTGACACATCACTGTCACAGAGGCCACTGGTTACTCTTGGTGTCAAATATCATACGGGACTGGACAAATTATGACACGTACCCATCATTATAATACCACCCAGAACAACGTCACTGCAGAGTGAAGAGACAATCTAAAGATGGGAGAAGAGCTATGCCAGTTATACTTCCGACAGGGGGTTGATATGTAGGACACATGAAGAAGCACAAAAACTGGACACCAAGGAAGAAAATTGCCAGTCAGTAAACAGGTCAATGAACAGAAAGTTCTCAAAAGAAACACAAATGGCCGGGCGTGGTGGCGCACGCCTTTAATCCCAGCACTCGGGAGGCAGAGGTAGGAGGATTGCTGTGAGTTCAAGGACACCCTGAGACTACATAGTGAATTCCAGGTCAGCCTGGGCTGGAGCAAAGCCCTATCTCAATAAATAAATAAAAGTACTTGAAAGCTGGGCATGGTGGCGCACACCTTTAATCCCAGCACTTGGGAGGCAGAGGTAAGAGGATCACTGTGAGTTTGAGGCCAGCCTGAGAATACATAGTGAATTCCAGTTCAGCTTGAGTTAGAGTGAGACCCTACCTCAAAAATAAATAAATAAATAGATAAAAAGCTGGACAGAGGAGCCTTCTTACATTGAGAGAGACGCAAAGACAGGAGCATCCATCAGGAGCTCACAGGCCAGCCAGCCTGGCCAACGGGAGTGGTGAACAATGAGAGACAGCACCTCAAACATGCTGGAACATGAGAACCTACACTCAAAGGCTGTCCTCTGACCTCCACATGCACTGTGGCACACGTGCTCCTGCACTCACACACACGAACTTGTACACATACACACACAGACATGTAGAACTTCCACAATACTGAGCTCATCATTTTGACATGGATGATGGAGGAGGGTTAAAAAAAAACAACAGTTGTGCTTGCTTTGGCAGCACAAATACTAAAATTGGAACAATACAGAGAATATTGGCATGGCCCTTGTGCAAGGAAGACACAAATTCTTGAGGTGTTTCCATATTAAAAAAACAAAAACAAAGACACTCATTAAAACCAAAGAGGGTCTAGTTGGAAAAAAGAGGAGTTTGGTGAAAAGGGGGGACAAAAAGTATTAGGAGGGGATGATGGTAAAATTATATCATGAGCCAAGCATGGTGGCACACTCCTTTAATGCACTTGGGAGTCAGAGGTAGGAGGATCACTGTGAGTTCAAGGCCAGCCTGGGACTACAGAGTGAGTTTCAGGTCAGCCTGGGCTATACTGAGACCCTACCAAAAAAAAAAAAAAAAATTACATTATGTTCATGTAAGAAAATTGTGAATAAAAGGTTACGATGTATAAAGAAATTGAAAAAATCCATCCGTGCTCAGTCTATCCATCCCTCTCTGATCTTTTTGGTCTCCACGGTTTGCCTTTTCTAGAATGTCACAGTTGGTATCACACAGCACGGAGCTCTTTCAGACTGGCTTTCACGTAGTGATGTGAATTTAGGCTTCCTTCCTCTTTTTTGTGGCTTGATAGCTCCTTTCTTTGTAGCACCAAACAAAATGTTCCATTGCCTAGAGGCACGTGTTTTTCCATTCACCTGTTGAAAGATGCCCTGCTAGCTTCCAATGTTGGGAAACTATGAATCAAGCTGCTATGGCATCTACAAGCAACTTTTTACATGAACATACATTTTCAGCTTTTTGTGTAAAACTAAGTTTAATTGCTGATCATGTGATAAAATGTGTTTTTCATTTTTGTTTGTTAATAGCTTCTATCTGTTTAAGAAAGGAGGGAGAGGGAGAGAGAGAAAGAAAGAGAATGGGTGCGCCAGGGCCTCAAGCCACTGCAAATGAACTCCAGATGCATGCACCACCTTGTGCATCTGGCTTACGTGGGTACTGGAGAATCGAACCTGGGTCCTTAGGCTTCACAGGCAAATACCTTAACCACTAAACCATCTCTCCAGCCCTGTTAATAGTTTTGATACACATATATATTTTGATTATATTCACTTCCCATTACCTTCTCGTTCCCTCTTTTCCCTAAACTCCTTCTTCCCTGTTAGTCCCTCTTTTACTTTGATGTCTTTGTGTGTGACTCAGTGGGTTTAGTTTGGGTTGTGTGCATGAATATGAGTGGGGGATTATTATTATAGGTTTGGTACGGCAATGACAGCCGCTGTGAGCTGTGAGTTCATGAATGTAATGGCCACGTTGTGTCTGGAAGACAGAATTCCACAGCACTCCTCCCCATCCTACAGCTCTTGCATTCTTCCTGCCCCTTCTTCTGCAATGATCCCTGAGCCTTGGAGGGGGCAATTTTGATGTCTCATTTAGCACTGAGTACTCAATTGTTCTCAGCACTTTGATGGATTTGAGTCTCTAGTAGTCACTGCTAACTGCAAAAAGAAGCTTCTCTGGCCAAAGGTGAGAGTATCAGTACTCTATGGGCATAAGCATAAATATCTAGAGGGCAGTTTGATGGCACACATGTCCATTAACTAAACATATGTTGCATTTTCTTTTTGAGGTAGGGTCTCCACTCTAGCCCAGGCTGACCTGGAACTCACTCTGTAGTTCCAGGTTGGCCTAAAACTCATAATGATCTTCCTGCCTCAGCCTCCCAAGTGCTAGGACTAAAGATGAGCATCATTCCTGCATGTTGCATTCTTTGAGACTGCCATGGTGTCTTCCAAAGTGGTTGTACCATTTGATGTCCAATAGCAAAGAACGGGCCCCTGTAGTTAATAGCCTCAGCAGCACTTGCCGGTGTCAGCTTACGGACTGTAGCCATTGTACGTGTGGTTGTCACTGCGATGCCAGTGTAGTTCCCTGGTGGCGAGGTGCATCTTTCATCCACTTGTCTGCCAACTACCTATCTCCTTTGGCCCATGTTGTAATCAGGTAGTATTCTCATTGCTGAGTTTTATGTTCTTTGCATGTTTCAGCCCCCTTGTTTTTTGTTTTTTTTTGTTTTGTTTTTTGTTTTTTGAGGTAGGGTCTCACTCTAGCCCAGCTGACCTGGAATTCACTATGTAGTCTCAGGGTGGCCTCCAACTCACGGCGATCCTCCTACCTCTGCTTCCCAAGTGCTGGGATTAAAGGCGTGCGCCACCACGCCCAGATCTTGTTGTTGCTTTAATATAAAAAATATATTATTACTATTGTACATATATGCATATGGGTGGGTGCATGTGGAGGCCAGAGGTGGATGCTGGGGTTTTACATGGTGCTGGGGATCAAACTCAGGTCCTCATGCTTGTGGGATAGGCACTTTACTGATCAAGATATCTCCCCAGTCTCTTTGGTTTGTTTTTGACACAAGGTCTCACTGTGTATTCCTGTCTGTAAACTTCAACTCACAGCAATCTTCCTGCCTCTGCCTTCTGAGTGCTGGGGTGAGTGGCACTGTACCCAACCTCTTTGCTGATTTTGGATAGCAGTCCTCTATTTTAAATATGTCTTTTGCTAATATATTCTACTGTGTGGCTTCATTTTTATTCAGCCGTTTCTTTTGCTGAACAGAACATTTTAATCAAGTCCAGCTTATCAATTATTTCACATATTCTGGCTTTGGTGTAGCTAAAAAGTCACTGCTAAGAGTAAGAGTGTGTTTAGGAGGTTGCATATGATCAAGGTATGTTATACCTGTATGAAAATGTCATGATGAAACACAATTAACATACACTATAAAGTTATTTATTTATTTTGGTTTTTCAAGGTAGAGTCTCTCTCTCTCTGTATCCCAGGCTGACCTGGAATTCACTATATAGTCTCAGGGTGGCCTTGAACTCACGGTGATCCACCTACCTATGTCTCCCAAGTGCTGGGATTAAAGGTGTGTGCTACCATGCCTGGCTACACTATAAGGTTTAAAATACAAAAAGCTGGGGTTGGAGAGATGGCTTAGCGGTTAAGGCACTTGCCTGTAAAGCCTAAGGACCCAGGTTCAACTCCCTAGTGCCCACATAAGCCAGATGCACAAGGTGGCACATATGTCTGGAGTTCTTTTGCAGTGGCTAGAGGCCCCACCATGCCCATTCTCTATCTGCCTCTTTCTCACTCTCAAATAAATAAATAAATAAAAATTAACATATATTTGCAAGCAGAGAGAAGTGAGGCAGAGAGAGAGAATGGGTGCACCAAGGCCTCTAGCCACTGGAAACAAACTCCAGGTGCATGTGCTACCATGTGCATCTGGCTTATGTGGATTCTGGGAATTGAACCTGGGTCATTAGGCTTTGCAGGCAAACTCCTTTAACTGCTCAGCCATCTCTCCAGCTCCAAATATTTTTTTAGTTTTGTGCCTCCCAAGTGCTGGGATTAAAGGTGTGCACCACCACGCTTGACTCAACAATTCAAGACAAGGTCTCTCCCTGAAGTTGAAGTTCACTGACTCAGCTTGACTAACTAGCCAGTAGGTCCTGGAGAATCCTACTGTCTCCACCTCCCCATTGCTGGGGTTATAGGCAGGCCATGGTGCTTTTATGTGGGTGCTGGGGATCTGAACTCAAGTCCTTGTGCTTTCACAGTAAGCACTTTACCCAGTGAACCATCTCCTCAGCCCCTAGACCAATTTCTTTTAATATACAAGCTGTAAAAATCCCTCAAGAAAGGACAGAACCAGGCATGGTGGTGCACGCCTTTAATCCCAGCACTCAGGAGACAGAGGTAGGAGGATCGCTGTGATTTCAAGGCTATCCTGAGACTACATAACAGGGAATTCCAGGTCAGCCTGAGCTAGAGACCTACCTGGAAAAACCAAAACCAACAAACCAACCAACCAACCAACCAACCAACCAACCAAACAAACAAACAAACAAACAAACAAAAAGACAGACAGGCCTGGCGTGGTGGTGCACGCCTTTAATCCCAGCATGCGGGAGGCAGAGGTGGGAGGATTGCCGTGAGTTCGAGGCCACCCTGAGACTACATAGTGAATTCCAGGTCAGCCTGGGCAAGAGTGAGACCCTACCTCAAAAAACCAAAAAAAAAAAAAAAAAAAAAAAAAGACAGACAGGGCTGGGAAGGTGGGCACTTGATTGCAAAATCTATTAGCCTGGGTTCGATTCCCGGCACCCATGGAAAGCCAGACCAAAGTAGAACAAGTATCTGGTGTTTGTTTGCAGTAAGAGACCCTGGCATGTGCGTCTCTCTCTCTCTCTCTCACACACACACACACACACAAAAGAAAATTTTCTGAAAAAGAACTCCAGGTCAGCTTGGGCTAGAACGAGAACCTATCTCAAAAAGAGAGCAGGTAGGGCTGGAGAGATGGCTTAGCAGTTAAGCGCTTGCCTGTGAAGCCTAAGGACCCCGGTTCGAGGCTTGGTTCCCCAGGACCCATGTTAGCCAGATGCACAAGTGGGCACATGCGTCTGAAGTTTGTTTGTAGTGGCTGGAGGCCCTGGCACGCCCACTCTCTCTCACTCTCTGCCTCTTTCTCTCTCTGTCTGTTACTCTCAAATAAATAAATAAAAATGAACAAAAAATAAAAATAAAAAAAAAGAGCAGGTAGCCTAATAGTACTCCATCTTTGAGGTGATTGACTCTGTAGCTAAAAACCTGACAAAATTAAAACCAAGTAGACTATACTAAACATTTAAGGAAGAAATAGTAACAATTCTCAAAATAAAATCACCATCATCTAGTTTTAGTTTTACATTGTATGTTCAGGTCTGGTCTGTTTTGAGTTAATATTTGCAAAGGATTTAAGGCATGTGTCCAGATGTGTTTTGTTACATGGAGTGTCATTTGCTCCAGGGCCAGAGAACTATTTTACATAAAGCAGTTGTTACTTATTTAATAAGGGGCCCACATGGCCTTATTTTTGAGACAAAGTAAGTGATCTACAATACTGAATGAGGAATGAGTAAGCAGTCCCAGAAACACCCAGAAGAGACAAATATTGTACATCCCAAAACAAAACCACCAGTTGGCCTCTTGCTACATCAGTCTAACATTCCAATAGCAGAGATTCGATGTTAGGTGGCATTTCCCCCCCCCGCCCCCCGGAAGTCATTCATAGCCCAGGTGGCCTTGGACACACAGCAATCCTCCCGACTCAACCTCCAGAGTGCTGGGATTAGAGGCATGAGCCACTGCATGCAGCTGGAGGGCACTGATCTCAATGAAAGGTAGAGCCTTAGCCCCACCCTTGCTCAGGGCTGCCTGTGTGCTGGGGCCTCTTGGACCCTGGCAGACCTACTACACCCAGCCTCAGCTGCTACTATCACTTGCTTCTCCCAAAGGCTGGGACAGAAAAACAGGCCAAACCAGGAGCAGTAGGATGCTATATACCAGCTGTACTATGCTGACTCAGAGGACAAAATTTAACTTCTGGCTACGGTGCTACTAAGTTCCAAGTTCCAAGTCAGGCTGTGGAGGCCCGACTACTGCTGAATGTGATCAGTTCACTTGTGACACACAGTTTACTATGGGGAAGATCCTAGATGGGATGCTGGGCATCTAGGACCTCCCTGAAAGGCTAGGCTGCAAGTGTCAAAGCCAGATTAGTACAGCTGACAAGGTAGAAAAGTAACCTGATTGACACAGAGCTTAGGCAAGTAATTATTTGTGTGTATGTGTGTGGTGGGTATACATGTATGGGAAGACATGTAAGCACGTGGAGGCTAGAGGTTGGTGTCAGGTATCTTTGACTGCTTGCCCCACTTATTTGCCAGTTCAGCATGTTTGCTGCATGACAACTGGAGCACAGCCTTGGGCCTGGGAGTCTCTGCTTCTATTCATGAACCGGAGCTTGCCAGTTTGGCTAGTCGAGATAGACAGCTTGCCCCAAGGATCTTGTGTCCACTTCAGCAGTGGAAGTACAGGTGGGTCACCACACCCACCCTGCATTTACATGGGTGGTGGGGGTCAGAACTCTGGACCTCATGCTTATGCACGTGTTTTACCCAGTGAGTCCTTCCAACAGCCCCAAGGCAAATAATTACAAAAAAATTGAGAGCTGGAGAGACGGCATAGTGGTTAAGGTGCTTGCCTGTGAAGCCTAAGGACCCATATTGCACTCTCCAGATCCAATGTAAGCCAGATGCACAAAGGTGAGGCAAGTGCAAGGTCTCATAGGCCCACTAGGTGGCGCAAGCATCTGGTGTTCAATCATAGTGGGCTGAGGACTTGGCACGCCAATTCTCCCTCTCCCTGTCTCTTTTTCTCTTGCTTGCTCTAAAATAAAAAAATAAAATAAAGATAAAAAATTGACAAGGGGGGCTGGAGAGATGGCTTAGCGGTTAAGCGCTTGCCTTTGAAGTCTAAGGACCCCGGTTCAAGGCTCAATTCCCCAGGACCCACGTTAGCCAGATGCACAAGGGGGCGCACACATCTGGAGTTCGTTTATAGAGGCTGGAAGCTCTGGTGCGCCCATTCTTCTCTCTCTCTCTCTCTGCTTCCTTCTGTCACTCTCAAATAAATAAACAAAAAAAATTAAAAATTAAAAAATATTAAAAAATTGACAAGGGGTTTCTAAGAGAAAACATTTTCCTGTGAGAGCAAAACATACCTGGGTTGGCACCATACAAAGCAGATTTACAAATCTGCCAGAGGCCCAGGCCTGCTGCTGCCATTCTTCTCTTGGGACCTTAAGTTTTCTTTTCTTTTAAAAAATTTTTTGTTTATTTTTATTTATTTACTTGAGAGTGACAGAGAAAGAGGCAGAGAGAGAGAGAGAATGGGCACACTAGGGCCTTCAGCCACTGCAAATGAACTCCAGGCGTGTGCCCCCTTGTGCATCTGGCTAATGTGGGTCCTGGGGAATCGAGCCTTGAACTGGGGTCCTTAGGCTTCACAGGCAAGTGCTTACCTGCTAAGCCATCTCTCTTGGGACCTTAACTTTTCTAACCCTTCTCTCCCCTCCCCTCCCTTCCCTTGCAAGCTACCACGCCTGGCCTAAGCAGAGTGATTTACATGACTCTTAGTAATCATACCATTTTATTGTCACATGGTATTAAAATTTTCTTTTCTTTTCTTTTCTTTTTTTTTTTTTTTTTAGGTAGGGTTTCATTCTAGCCCAGGCTGACCTGGAATTCACTATGCAGTCTCTGAGTAGCCTCTAACACACGGCAATTCTCCTACCTCTGCCTCCTGAATGCTGAAGGTGTGCACCACCATGCCCAGTCTGTATTTCATATTTTGAAAATGGCACATTTATGTTGCAGGAGAAAGACAGTAGTAATTATGTTGGTGTTTCTAGAAATCAAGATTTTTGGCAAAGCATGGAAAAGTATACAATCAGGAGGAAAACCATGTGGTCTTACATTGTAATTAGGAAGCATCTGCATGCACATTTTGCCTTTGTGAAGACACCCATTTCCATCCCCAGCTGTATGTTTAAAGGCCTCAGCACCAAAGACACCAGGAGCAGCAGCAGACACATTGATGTCTCTCAACAACACCCTCACACGAGCGTTATGGTTTCAAGCTGGTGTGTCATCTCAAGGCCCATATGCTAAAGGCTTAGCCACCAGCCTGTGGCACTATGGGGAGGTGGTGGGACCTTTAGGAAATGAAGCCTAGCAGGAAGAAGCTAGGACACTGGGAGTGTATCATTGAAAAGGATGGTGGGAGGCTGGGTAATGTAGTTCAGTGGGTAGTGTTTGCCTAGTATGTACAAAGCACTGAGTTTGAACCTCAGCCTATAAAACCAGGCAGTATGGCTCATACCTGTAGTTCCAGCACACAGAAGGTGAAGGCAAGAGGACCAGATGTTCAGTCATCCTTAGCTACATGGCAAATTTGAGGCCTGCTTGGGCTACAAGAGACCCTGCCCCCATACCCCCCCAAAGGAAGGGAGAGATGTCGGGGCTCTCACCCTCTCCTCTCATCTTTGCTTCCCAGCCATCACAAGGTGAACAGGCCTCCTCAGCCATGCACTCCTACCATGGTGGACTGACTGCCACCACAGGCCCAAAGCAAAAGGGTCAACGGATCATGGGCAGCTCCCTCTGAAATTGTGATCCATAACAAACCTTCCCTCCTCATATGTTCATTTTCTCAGATATTTTGGCACAAAAATCCGACTCATACACCTAGGAAGGAGGGCACAGGGGAGGTGAGTGCTGGCTTGGGCAGGAAATGCAAAGCAAGAGCCATGATGGGGCAAAGCCAAGGAAGACCAAATCCTTAGAGCTGGGTGCCAGGTCCATAGAAGCCCCGTGGCTGCCCTTTGCTAAGTACAAGGTGGGCATCTGGTGACAGACTAAACCAAGTTCAAAATTTCATTACCAAGTCAGGGAGGGTGTGCTGGTGACCACTGGCCATTTATAGACCCTCATGCCAGACATCCCTCCGTTGGTATGGACTTGGAATTTTCGACTTTCCCTACAAAAGTATTTGTCCACACTCATTCTGCTTTTTCTTCTCAGCATAGTTCTCAATGCATCACATGAGCTACTCAACACTGTTTTTTAGAAGACTTTGTAGCGGATGAGTTTGCCCAGCTGCAGGGTGCCTAGTGTTCTGAGTGTTTCCAGTGGGTTAGCTGTGGTTGTCAGCAGGCTAGATGCCATAAACCTCCTACCTTCAACTTGGCGGGTTTACAGAGCTATAACCCATCAAGAGTCAAGGAGTTTCTGCATTCTGGATGCTGATAAGGGGGAAACAGGTATTTTTCTGCTTTCCTGACTTAATGTTATTTCACAGTAACTGAATTGTAAGGAAAAGTCCTCTACAGAATTCCAGCTAGGACATAAAGTGAGAACAGCATTGTATCCCCTAAGGAAGTATCAATCCATGTAACAAATGACTGGTTAAAAAAGAACACAGCCGGGCGTGGTGGTGCACACCTTTAATACCAGCACTTTGGAGGCAGACGTAGGAAGATCAGTGTGAGTTTGAGGCCACCCTGAGACTACTTAGTGTATTCCAGGTCAGCCTGGGCTAGAGTGAGACCCTACCTAGAAAAAAAAAAAAGCCCATTGTGGTGGTGCACACCTTTAATCCCAGCACTTGGGAGGCAGAGGTAGGAGGATCGCTAAGAGTTCGAGGACACCTTGAGACTACACAGTGAATTCCAGGTCAGCCTGAGCTAGACCCTACCTCAAAAAAACAAAACAAAACAAAAAATGGCTGGAGAGATAACTTAGTAGTTAAGGCCCTTGCCTGGGAACCTAGGTTCAACTCCCCAGAACCCATGTAAGCCAGAAACACATGGTGGCACCCATTCTCTCTCCTTTGCTCTCTCTCAAATAAATAAATATATTAACAATAAAAACAACAAAAATCCCCACTAGATAAAACAAACAATGGATTAGGTACTAAACAAGACGTCCTGTGCCTCCAACTGAGTACATCACTTGAAAAAGGCCTTCAGGGCTGGAGGGATGGCTTAACAGTTAATGCGTTTGCCTGCAAAGCCAAAGGACCTAGGTTCAATTCCTCAGGTCTCATGTTAGCCAGATGCACAAGGGGGCACATGTGTCTGAAGTTCGTTTGCAGAGGATGGAGTCCCTGGCGTGCCTATTCTCTCCCTTTCTCTCTCTTCCTTCCTCCCTCTTTCTCTGTCAAATATATATATATTTAAAGAAAAAGGCCTTGAACCTGAATCTAAATGTGCCTCCTCCAGTTCACATGAAGGAGGGAGTTCACAGGGAAGAGAAGGACACAAGGAAGCAAGCAAGCAATGAATTGAAAAGAGGGGGCTGGGCGTTTAATCCCTTTAATCCCAGCACTTGGGAGGCAGAGGTAGGAGGGTTACTGTGAGTTCAAGGCCACCCTGAGACTACATAGTGAATTCCAGGTCAACCTGGGCTAGAGCAAGACCCTACCTTGAACAAACAAAAGAGAGGGATTTTTTCTAGAACAAATGATCTTTGACCTTCTGTTTTCTGTTGTTACAAAGAATATCTAAGGGCTGGAGAGATGGCTTAGTGGTTAAGCGCTTGCCTGTGAAGCCTAAGGACCCCGGTTCGAGGCTTGATTCTCCAGGACCCACGTTAGCCAGATGCACAAGGGGGCGCACACGTCTGGAGTTCGTTTGCAGTGGCTGGAAGCCCTGGTGCGCCCATTCTCTCTCTTTCTTTCTATCTGCCTCTTCCTCTCTCTGTCACTCTCAAATAAATAAATAAAAATGAACAACAACAACAAAAAAGAATATCTAAACCTGAGCAATTTGTACAGAAGAGTGGCTGCTTCTCTGGGCTCATGGTTTGGAGGTCCAGGAGCCTGCACGAGTTTGGCTTCTTATAGGGGTCTTGTGCCATTTCATCCCATGGCAGAAAGCACAAGGCAAACAAGAGAAACTTGAATTCTGACCCAAAGAGACAATCAGGGAAACCTGAATAAGGAACAGAATTAGAAATCACTGGCAGTTTCTTAGGTGTTGTGTTGTGTTAACTTGGCTAGACCATGGTGTCTAGATGCTTGGTTGAATGTTATTGTGAAGTTTTTGTTTTGTTTTGTTTCTTGAGGTTGAGTCTTGCTCTAGCCCAGGCTAACCTGGAATTCACTATGTAGTCTCAGGGTGGCCTCGAACTCACAGCAATCCTCCTACCTCTGCTTCCCAAGTGCTGGGATTAAAGATGCGTGCCACTATGCTAGGCTTATTCTGAAGTTTTTATGAAGGTGGTTAGGATAGTAGGCACTGACAAGACAGCTTGCCCTCCATGTGAATATGCCTCATGCAGTGAGGTGTAGTTCTGAGAATTGACTGACCTCCCCAGCAGGCAGAGGTTGCCAGCTCTCTGCTTTGGACTGCAGCCCTGCATTGTGTCTCAGCCTACCAGCCCCCAGATTCCAGACTTGCACTGCTTCAACTGTGAGCCAAGTGCTTCAAGAAAGTCCCTGTCTGCACCCATCCTAGCAGTTCTGCTTGTCTGGGAAACCCTGATCAGCACAAGTTTTGAAACAGTGGTATATGTCAAATAAAGAAAAAGTTCTATGGTTAGAGAAAAGGGAGTATGTGGTTTCCTTAAGACAGGTCCAACAAAACAAATAAAAATAAAAACAGAACAAAACCATGCGAGAAAAATGCAACAAGAACAAAAATTTAGTAACTGTTGAAGCCAGGTGACAAATAGGATGCATGAAACACCAGTACCTCTGTCCACATCTGCTGTTTCTCATAATCAACCTTCTGTTAGCTGTCTGCAGTGACGCAAAGGCCTGTAATCCCAACGTATCTAAGGAAGTGGGAGGTGGAGTCAGAAGAATCCCAAAGCTCACAGGCCAGCTAGTCTGACCTTCACAGTGGTCAAAAACAAGAGACCCCTAGCCGGGCGTGGTGGCGCATGCCTTTAATCCTAGCACTCAGCAGGCAGAGGTAGGTGGATCGCTGTGAGTTCAAGGCCACCTGAGACTACATAGTGAATTCCAGGTCAGCCTGGACTAGAGTGAGACCCTACCTCAAAAACAAAAACAAACAAACAAAAACAACAAACAGAGAGAAGCCCATCTTATACCTGCACCCTGAGGTTGTCCTCTGACCTCCGCATGTGCACTGGGGCACACATGTGCTCATAAGCACACACACTATACACACATACAAATAATAAAACAACCAAAAAAAAAAAAAACCCAAACTTTTATTTAAAGGAGGGTTTCTAGGAAAGCAATTATTGTACTTTTGAACTTCAGTAACCCGTGGGAAGCCCTTCTAGTCTGACAGAGCTAAGGTGGGCCAGGACTCCCTCTGGAGTAAGGCCTAGCTACAGACAGGGTTAGAGTCCAGGCTCTGGAACCTTCCTCAGATTTGCACAGGATCAAGGCATTCTGTCTGGGAAGAGGGTTACAGAACCTAGACGCCCTCCAGAGGGCCAAGCTGGGCAGCAGCTCAGAAATGAGACTTCCTGAAAGGGACCGTCTGCTTCAAGAGAAGTCCCACAGGGAGGGGAGAGAAGGCCAGGCTGGCTGGTCTTTACGGAAGAACTACTTCTCACCTCTACCTCTAGGCTGAGCTTTCTCCATAGCAGCAGGAAGCAAGGTCATCAGGGGACAGTGAAGTTCTGTCTGGCCTCCCCCATGCAAGGCTGGTTCCCAAGAGTGGCCATTGTGGGCCAAATGAAACACTGAGTTTCCAGTCTTGTCAGCAGGATGGGGCTGGCTGGAGGCGTTTGGCTTTGGAGTTAGTTGACTTGACTATATGCCAAGCTGCTGAAGGAACTTGAGCCTACAGAAGCAGACTAATGACCCGTTGCCAGCTCGGAAATAGTGCTCCTGCCCTGTGGTCATGGGAGGGCATGCACAGAGTACCCTCCAGGGAGGTCGGCTTGGCAGAGACAAGACAGCCTCCGGCTGCACACTGGGAAACTGTAAGACAACAGAGCTTGTTTCCAGGGAACTGCTGAAGAGTGGGTCACTTGAAGTCAGTATGAGCCTTGCCTGGGGTCACTCCAACATCCTCATCTCACCCAATGGGATGGTGGCACAGGCCTGTCCAACTGCCCCGGTATGTTCCTGAATGAGTGAAGAAACAAATGAGGTACTAGAGCACTCAAAGGCAAGAAGAAACTTCTACAACCCTAACCTTCATGCTGAGATATCCAGCCTTCTCAACAAAGTTCCTTTCAATGTCCTCTGGGCTTGGGTTTTACCAAAGCTACCCCAGATGTCTGGGTCCAAAGCCAAGAGCAGTCTTTGGTCAACCATAACCATGGACCACAGTCCTCACGCCATCTCTGTCAATATTCATGAGACTCTGGCCAGGATGGGCTGCAGTCCAGCTGTACCACATCTACCTCTGACTGTGCTGGTCTTGGCTAGACATTGGGACCCTAGGCCACAGGTGCAGAGTCAGGGGCATCCTCAACCACCCAGGGCAGAGGGCAGCACCAAGCAGCAGGTCAAAAGTCAAAGCCAAGGCTTGCTTATGGACACCAGCTTTGCTCAGAGCATTAGGGTCATCCTCACTAGTGCAAGCTTGTTTTGGTTCCTTCATTAGGACAGACACCTGTCTTACCTGGTCAGCCAAGGAACCAGGGCTTTGTCACACGTAATCCAGAATCTCTGTCTCCATCTCATTTTCACTCCCATCTGAAGGCTTGAACTCCTCCTCCTCTTCCTCCTCCTCCTCCTCTCCAGATTCGAACATCATCTGCCCTTTCGCCCCATCAGCCTTCTCCGGGCTGGAGAAGAGCGCTGCACCAGAAGGAAATAAGGCTGCCTGTAGCCCAGTGCAGGCTTCCTGGTGGCCCCAGCCTATTTACAATGGCAGGTACTTGGGCTCAAATAGGAGAGAAGCTACTGTGAAAAGTATGGCTCTGGTCAGGGGAAGGAGTTGGGATATGCAATGCAGGGCACTGGGCCACAGAACTCCACAACCTCCCTGCCCTGGACCCGTGTCAGGATACCTACTTCTGGCAGCCTTAGCAGCAGGATATGGGCTCCTAAGCTAGACTCTGGCTCCCAGGCTCCCCTCCCACCAAGACAATGTTAAAAGTGGGTGCTATTTCTCAGGAATGAGACCCAGGCCTCCCTTCACCACACGTGGCTCTCACCAGGCCTCTTGGAGCGGATGGTGTGCAGGATCATGAGAGACATGGTGTCCCTCAGGTGGTCTGTGGTCTTGGGGAGGCACCACCCATCGCGCTCTGTGCAAAGAGTTTCTGTCCCATCATTACGGTGGATGATATTCTGCAACCTGCAGGCAGAGAAGGCTGTATGAGTAAGTCCCAGGGCAGGACTCTGTGGGTGGGGGCTCATAGGATGGAGTCTGAGGCAGGGCTCCACATGGGGAAGCTCACTAAGAGTCCCAGGCTGGGTCTCTGTGGGTAGGCAGTAGACACAGGACAGGACAGAGTTCCAGCGCAAGTGTCTGTGGATGGGAGGCTTGTAGGATACAGGGTCCCAAGGTGGGCCTCTGTAGATGGTGTTCCATAGAATAAAGTTCCATGGGAAGTATCACAGAGTCCCAGGGTGGGTCTGCTCACAGGTGCTGGTGAGCTGTTCTGACAGAGGTTTCAGTGGGAGAAGCACAGTGCCTCTGATGAAAGTCTCAGAATGACAGATAGTGAACAGCACGCAGGATGGTCCCAGCTGGCTTCTTGACCTATGTGGTCTCTGGACCTTCCTCAACTCCAACCTGTGCATAAAGCTAGGTGTGTGCCCATGTAGATTTTTCTGGTAGGAGTTGGACTTTCCCCAGATCTTATATGCTGGTGCCCCATCCCTGCTTTTTAAAAATATTTTATTTATTGGGGGGGTGGACAGAATAGGCACATCAGGGTCTCTAGCCACTGCAAACAACTCCAGACACATGTGCCCCTTTGTACATCTAGCTTACATGGGTACTGAGGAACCAAACCTGGGTCCTTAGGCTTTGCAGCAAGCTTAACTGCTAAGCCATTTTCTTTCCAGCCCCCGAACCCTGCTTTGTTTTGTTTTGTTTTTATTTTTCAAGGTAGGGTCTCACTCTGGTCCAGGCTGACCTGGAATTAACTATGTAGTCTCAGGGTGGCCTCGAACTCACGGCGATCCTCCTACCTTTGCCTCCCGAGTGCTGGGATTAAAGGCATGCACCAGCACGCCCAGCTTCCAACCCTGCTTTTAAAAAACCTGTAGTTGAGATTACAGTGAATTCCAGATCATCCTGGGCTAGTGTGAGACCCTACCTTGGCGGGGGCTGGGGAAAGGACGGACGGACGACGACCCGGACCTAGTTAAGAACAAGTGGGCCGAAGATATCCAGGATTCAATCATCCCAGGATTAGGAACCAAATCATACTCCTAGGTAGACAATGGTAAAGAGGCGCAAAGACAAAAGAGCAAAAGCAATTTCTACAGCCAACAAGACTGCATTCTACAGGGCACACATGTAGCAGGATCTCTGGGCTACAACCAACTCCCAGGGGCCAAGTCTTGTTGCTGAGAGTATAGTCTGACAAGAAGTGCAAGAGCTGCAGAAAACACTAGTCCTGAGCCATTTCCCACCACTGTCTAGAACATCACAGCCACTCAGTGGCTCCGGACCCCTCATGTACGTACTCTTCCACGTTCAAATCGCACAGCTGATAGAACATTTGTCGGTAGGGTGGCAGGGACCCCTCCCGGAAGATGTAAACCGAGTCCTGGGGAAGGGTGGGGAAGAGAATGGGACAGTTAGATGGTGCCCTAGGGACTAGTAGTATTGTGGACACCAATACTGTAGCTCTTGTGGGGGGGGGGGAGTCTCTCCAAGGACCTGACTGGCTAGCAGGACCAGGATGGGCAGGCAGACAGAGGCTGGAGAGCAGATGTGGAAAAAGCAAGCTTTCACACCTCAGGAGGTACGGGGAGGACAGATGAGGCAGCAGGCCCTCCAGGGGTGCCACTGGGAAGCCCCTTAGATTACAGGGGGGCCTGGCACCTGCCTGTGCTGGGCTCTGCTTCCCTGTGTCTTCCTCGTCAACAGCTACCAGCCAAGTCACTCTATATTCCCTTGCATGCTCCTTTGCCCACTTTTAGGGGAGAAGGCAGGGTTTAATGAGCCTCATTTTCTCTCTTCCCCACCTGGAGTGCAGCTCTAAGAGTAAGAGACAGCTGACTGAAAAAGCTCTTAGGAAAAGGACAATTGCTTAGGCTGATATGGTCAATCCTCATTGTAAAGACAGCCAAGCTCTGGAAACCTGGGGAAGCACAGGGGACAGCTATATCCCTCACATCACCTGTCTACTGTACTTACATTACCTTAGACAGGGATTCTAGAGTGGGAGGCACATCTGCGAGGCCTCTCCCAGCACAGTGTAGCCATCACAGGAGTCTGAGCGTGGGACAGTTTTGTAGTGTGCCTTCTACTGTTGCATGATGGTAACTGATGAAAATGTGAGCCCGTGAGGGTCCTGGGCCAGCCCATAGCAGTCCCCCAGATCATCTGAATTGGCCCAAACTGTCACGCACTTGTGCTTGTGACTTAACACTCCAGGACTCAGTGGGGCCCAGGCTTACACAGCTGCTGGTGTAAGACTTCTCTTTCCAGAACTTGTCACCACTTCTGTACTAATGAACCTATGTCCCAAGGCCCCTGGGTAGGGGGCACCCCAAGACTCTCTCTCTTTTTCTGGAGGGTCCTGAGGTAGGAGTGGTGCAAAGGTACAAGGTGGGCAGACCTACATTAAGGCCCCTTCCCAGTGTCACCTACAAGTGCCCATCCCCACAAAGGAGGCACTTCATCCCCACCCTTGGCTTTTCCCCTAGAGCTCAATGGCACCCACCTTGAGCTTGTACTTATTGGAGGTCATTTTCCGTGGGCCAGCTGTCCCTGATGGGCCCAGGCCCTGCTTCAGGTCATTCATGGTGACAAGCTGGTTGGCTGCATGGGGGCAAAGCAGCACTTAGGCATACAGTGGGTAGGGACCACCCTGTCTGCCCTCCTGTAACCACACCCCTTAGCCCCACAGAGGAATGGCCAACACAGTCCTGGATTAACACGCCCATCTTGCTGTCCAGATGCCCACCTCCCTTGGAGGTGTCCTGATGCAGAGGGGACCTGGCCACTTACATGTCTTCTTGACGGTGATGGGAAGGCTGTAGTTGTAGGTGCTGCGCTTCGCTTTGACGGGCATATCCCTGGAGCCGTAACCTATAGGCAAGGGCAGTGAGTCAAAGGCAAGTGGGTGCCAGGACTGTCTAGCCAAGAGCTAGGCTTTACCTTAAGGCAGGACCTGGTTCACAAGGTCACCAGCTCCCTAGAAAGGCAACCTAGTTGCCATCTGCCACCCACTGGAGGGAGGGCACATCTGCATTTCCCATAATGGCTGGGAGCTATGCTCTTGTGAGGTCTTCCAGCCATCCTGAGCTTAGGTACTTAGTAGCAGCATGTTACAGGACACTGACTGACTGGTCAGAAACTGGAGGCCAGCAGCAGAGGCAGCTGGCACTTCCATTTCCAAGGTGTTCTGTCCCATAGACTCTCATCTTGGGATGGAGGGTAGGAAATGTCTGTAGCCTCTCCCTAGGAATAGACTGCTACAGAAGAATACTAGAAATGGGAAGACACAGGAGAGAAGGACAGAAAGCAAAGCTTTCATTTCTACCATATTTCATTCCACAACGGATTCTGAAGTCAAGGACTTGATAAATCTTGGCATCTGTGTGTTTCCGGGGATCATAGCCAAATCGAATCCACAGGCTTCTCCATGGGCCTGTTATCTGGAGATAGAAAAGATTCAAGTTTGAGGTGGGGCCAAGGCCCACGACTTTGTGTACCTTGGTGGGGGATGACTGTTACAATGAGGCCATAGCCCCACCCCTGCCAGGAGAGCTGGGGACATGGCTCTAGACTCCCACCCAGTTGTCGTAAGGAGGTTCTGTCCACTTGGACAGGTCACCTGGCCTTTCCAAGCCTTGATATATCCAACAGAAAGGTGGTAACAGCACCTTTCCTGAGGTTCTGTGAGAGGGAAGGGACATGAGGAACCTCTACCACAGCTACTGATGCAATGTGACAACTGTCCTGGTACACGGGATGTCTTCTGTCCCTGCAGAGCACTGCTGAAGGACTGAGAAGACAATGTTCTGTGACTTTCCAGAGACTAGGTACAATAGGACAATAGGGACAAAGCCTTTTGGTGCTCCCTACCACCTGCATCAACTGTCATGGTCACAATTTATGTTGTCTCCCCTAATGCTCTGCCTAGAGACTTTGGCAGGTAGGGCCTTTTTCCTTCTGCACCTGCGAGAACCTCTGTACCACCACCCTATCTCCACCCTCTCCTGGGCCAAGTCAAAGGGACCCACCCTCAGAGAGCCCCACTCTGGTAAGGAGCTAAGGGGGAGGTTTTGTCTGGAACCTCTGGCTGCTCTGCCATTTGCTGGCTGCAGGTCTATATGTGGTATGTCATTTCACCACTCTAGTCTGGGGTTTCCCTTAGAGACAAGAAGAGACTATTACTGCCACTTCTAGGGAGGAATAGCAGATGAGATGTGCAGTCTTACCTAGTGCCTGGTCCTTAGAAGATTCTCACTACACGGTTATTTGACAACACCTATTCCATTACCTATAACTTGGATAATTACTTAATCCTAATGTTATACAGATAGGGCCAGAAACATTGTTAGAAGGTTGTAGAATGCACCATGGACTCAGGAAGCTAGAAACCTTTCAACCAGGATTGGAGACAGGTCTGTCTGTTCTTGCTATGGCTCTAATATTTCACATCAGGGATCATGGACTGCACTGGTAGAACCAAGGTGGGAGAGGCTACCTGCCACTTACCATGTAATAGGCCAAATAAGGAAGCAAGATCTTGAGCTTGTCAGGGTGGACACTGATGTTAGACTTGACAGCATTTCGTGACCAGATAGGACGGAGGTCAAAGAGCTGGGGAAGGCCAAGGGCAAAGGCTGAGATAAGCACCAACGGCTTCTGGCTCTCCTGCACCCACCTCTCCAGCACATCTGGGCCCTAGTGGGCTCTTCTACAGGAGTCCATGGGGGAAAAGGGGCTTAACAAGCTGGGCTGAGCCTCTGGAACCCAACTGTACCCACCAAAAGTCACCCATCACTCCTTCCTCCCTTCCTCTGCTTCCTTACAAGCATGGATTCTCCATCTCTCATGAGCCCAGTGCAATCATGTAGAGGTCCTAACGTGAACACGAAGCTCACGGTCCCTGTCCTCACTCAGCTCACAGTGCAGTGCAAAAGGGCTAAGAGGACATGTGCTAGAATCCTGTGACCAGAGCACAACGAGTGGCCACAGAGAGTACAATCTCCTGGTGACTACTGGGGATTCAGTAATTCTGTGAAGCACGCCATCTGCTTCAACAAGGGAAACCAGCCCTGGCCCGCTGGGTGTGCCTCACTGAGAACTTGGCATTTAGGCCTGTGGGTCCAACAAGAGCCCAACCACTGTCTCTTACCAAATGCATCCAGAGAGGAGACACAGTACCCCACCATAACAGTCCAGCTCTACCCAGGATAAGGCACCAGATCTTACACATGTCCACATGCCATGGGTTTGTTACAAGTGTACAAAGGCCGGCTAGATCCCAACTCCACATGTAAGCCACACCCCAACAATTCACACATTTCCATGCTACCCTAAATAGACCTTTTAAGAATTCTACAAAGCACCTTTGCAGTACTAGGGATTGAATGAAGGGACACACACATTCTAGACAATGGTTTACCAATGAGCTATATCCCCAGTCCTCTTTTCATTTCTTGAGACAAGGTCTTACCAAGTTGCCTAGGCTGGCCTGTAACTTGCAGTATTTCTGTCCTTGTCTCCCAAGTGGCTGGGATTACAAGCCTGTACCGCCAGGCTCATCTGCTGACATGGCTTTTAGATGTGACATGCAGAGGGGAGAACTTCCCCTGTCCTAATGAGCCCGGTTTAGGAAAGGAATTACAGCCACCCAGTGGTGTTCAGGACAGAAGCACACAGTATCAATGGAAAGCTGGCCTGGAGGGCTAGACAGGACCTGCCACTCACCTTCCTCAGCTCCTCTTCCACTTCCTGATCTATGGGGTTGGTGCAGGCCTTCTTCCATGTCTGCACTGCGGCCTCCAAAGGCTGCACAGGCACCTCAGGGTCCTCAAAGTTGACAAAGATGGCATTGTGGGGGCGCCGGGCCCGACTCAGCCCAATCAGGTTCTCACTTGAGATGGGAGGATTGTGATAGCCTTCCCTGGGGACAGAGAGAGGTGGTGAGGGTAGACATACAGGCCTGTTCAGGCAAGCAGGGAGTCCAGTAGGTCTGGCACGGCAGCAGCACAAACTTCTGTGTGAGAGGATCTCAGAGCTGTGTGCTCAAAGGGCATGTGCTCTCAGGCTGACCACAGGGAAAGAAAAGAGGGTTATAACTGCCTGTGGTGGTTCAGAAAAGCTCTGTGGTCCTGAAAGAGGCAAGGCCCCAAAGTCCCAGATGCTGGTGTGTGGGAAAAGGCCCCAGTCACAAGGCTAGCCTCCTGAATGTAACTGTACGTTGCCCTGACAGCCCCATCCAGCCAATAAGAGCTGAGAGTTTAAACTAGGCTCATTCGCTGGAAATGATGACATCAGTGAAGGCATAGCCACACACAGGAACCCGTCAGCTGTTACTGTGGACAATGATGACAGTTACGTTCACTGACATTGACTTTACATGACTCACTTGTTTAACTCTCAAAATGATCTTACAAGGAAGGATTTTCTGAGGAAATAACTGAGGTTCCATTGGAATTTGTAAACAGCTGAACACAGCATGTGAAGTTAAAAAAACTACCCTGAAAATGCCAAAAAGATGCAGGGAGACTAGTACCAAGAAGCCCCATGTGCCAGCCTCACCTTCAGCACTTTGTTACACACGGGCTCTGCTTCCCCACCCCACACCGTTGAAATGCACTTTACTATACACCCTGGACATCATACAATGTCATCCAGGTAGCCACTCCTTTTCATTTGTTTCCCTTTTACCTATTCAAACTCATGGCGATCCTCCTACCTCTGCCTCCCAAGTGCTGGGATTAAAGGCGTGCAGCACCATGCCTGGCTATTTTTACCTATTTTTTAAAAAAGTCTAACTACTACTATTTAGCCAGGCTGGTCTTGAACTCCTGGACTCAAGCAATCTTCCATAGTCTCCTAGGTAACTGGCCTCTCCTGGGCCCGTAGGCCTATGCCAACTTGCATAATTCTGACTTTACCTTGTTTTTCTTTACTTCTTTATTTTCTTTATTTATTTTTCAGGTAGGGCCTTACTCTAGCCCAAGATCACTCATTCTATAGCCCCAGGCTGGCCTCAATTCATGAGATTAAAGGCATGTGCCATCATGCTTGGCTTTACCCTGTTTTAAAAAATATTTGAGAGAGAGAAAGAGGAAGATGCAGATAGAGAAGAATGGGCATGCTAGGACCTCCAGACGCATGTGCCACCTTGTGCATCTGGCTTACGTGGGTACTGGGAAATTAAACATGGGTCCTTAGGCTTTGCAGGCAAGTACCTTAACAGCTAAACCACTTCTCCAGCCCTGTACCCTGTTTTTTTACACAAGTACAGACCATCTGCAAACTTAGGAAGAGTGGCAGGTGGTTTCATACTGGCAAACAAAACATGAAACAGTTAAGTCTGTGCCTCAGTGAGGAACCACTCCTAGCAAGTACATTACCCTCCTTCCAAAGACCCCTCCCTGAGCACCCTGACACCCCAGAAGGAAAGCCAGACAAGAGGAGCAGAAGAGCAGAGTAGCTGCCTATGCTTGTCACTACAGGGAAAGGGTCCCATGGCTGCCTCTGCTGCCCACTGCCAAACTCTGGCTGGAGTCTGTCTATCACAGTGATTCTAAGTTTGTAGAGAATTGTTGGTTGGGGTCATTGGGTAGCAAATCACAAAATTAGCAGGCCCAACCTGGGGGACTCCCCTGAGGAGCAGACAGGGCTTGACATCCTGCCAGCCTCCCCTGAGCAACCTCAGCCTGTGGGAAGCTCAACCTCCACAAATGTAGGAAGGCCAGCCATGCACAAAAATCGATAGTGCCCTGGGAAGAAAGGCAGGTTCTTTCCATGTGCTGGGAACCCAATCAATCACCTGAGAAGGAAAAGGGCCACACCTGTGAGCCCAAGGGCGGCTGGCCCTGCTCCTGACCTACCTACCCCAGCACAGCCCAGAGGGTGCTCTACTTTCTTCTGCGGAATTTTGCTTCTGACTACAATGCAATACAATTAAATTACTACAATACAAAATACAATTCAATTCCTACAAGCAAGTTGCTGGGGTGGGGGATAAAAAAAGAATCAAACCACTTTCAGAAATATATAACTTTGAGAAAGTAATCTCCCCAACCCACCCCACCCCATCCCTGTGTAAAATTCTCCTATTTGGGATATTGTACATACAGAAAACTGTTAGTACAATCTACTCTCACAACCAGAAAAACAGTGGAAGAAGGGCAGGGCCGTAACAGATTAAACAAACCAGGAAGACATCAATCAAAAGCAATGCCTGGGCCACTGTCTGATTCCTGAAGTGTCTTTTTTTCTTTCCTCCCTCTCCCCACCCCCCTCTCTATTATGTATATGTCCCCCCCCCCCCCCCCCCCGCTCTTCTGTAGGCAGGATCTTACTCTGTAGCCCAGGCCTTGACTTTCTGATCCTTCTGCCTCAACCATCTGGGTGCTAGAATTATAGGAGTATGCCACTAGGCACAGAAATTTTTTTTCAATTTTTATTTACTTGTGTATGTGCACATGCATGTGTGTGTTGTCGAAGTTGGTAGGACGTAAGCCCTGTGTACAGGTGCACAAGGGGCTCTTGCCACTGCAGATAAATACCTGACAGGCTTTACGTGGGTGCTGGGGGATTGAACCCAGGCACAGAGGCTTGCAAGCCAGCTCCTTTAACTTTTGTGCCATCTCCCCAGCCCATATCTTATTTTTGAGACAGTCTATGTTGCCCAGACTAGCCCCAAATTCTTAGGACCAAATGATTGTCCTGCCTTAGCCTCCCCACTTCACAGTACTTTTCAAAGCAGAGAACACTGTACCTCTTAGGGTGAGACCTAAGCCTGCTGCCAGTCTAGAGGCCTCATTCCTAATGGCCCCTGGCTGTGGGGGCTTCCACCTCCCACACTAAAAACTTGGTCTGGAATGTTTTCCTGGAATCTTTGCCTGTCTAGCTCTATCAATCAGGTCTCAGCATCTGCTGTCAGCTCCTTGGAAAGTTTCTGCCCTCCTGCCCCTCCAGAGATAACCATTCTGGGCACATCTTCCAGACATTTCCAGGTTTCTGCTCTCACACTACCATTTATTTTTATGCCACAGAATGTTTTAGCACCTGCCCTTTTCGCAGGGCAAGGTACCCAGAGCGTGCCAGGTCGCATACAGAGTCCAATATTCTGAGGCTGCTCCAACTCAGCTATAGAAGCGTTACCAACTATGGGCTATCTTCCGAGCTGCTTTGTTATCTGCTGGTGCTATCTTACCTCCCAGAGCTTCTTTCACTAGACCCACAAATACGGCCATGCTTCTCTCAGGCCAGGCCCCAAGGTCATGGCAGGGAGCAAAGCCGGACAAATCACTACCTTTGGGAAGCACACCATAAAGTGAGAAATCCTGTCTTTGTGTGTGTAGTTTTATTATTTGTTGATTTATTTTATTTATTTGAGAGGCAGAGAGAGAGAGAGAGAGACACACACAGAGAGAATGGATGTGCCAGGGTCTCCAGCCACTGCAAAAGAGCTCCAGATCCATGCACTACCTTGTGCATCTGGCTTATGTGGGTCCTGGGGAATGGAACCTGAGTTGTTTGGCTTTGCAGGTAAGTACCTTAACTGCTAAGCCATCTCTCCAGCCCTGTGTGTATAATTTTTAAAAAGTGCTAAGTGTGGTGGCTCACACCTATAATGTCAGTACTGGGGAGACTGAGGCAGAAGACTACATATGTTTGAGGTGAACTACATAGTGAGTTCTAGGACAGCCTAGACTAGAATCAGATCCTATCTCATTTCCATGTGGTCTCATCTCTGTTTGTAAAATGGGGGTAACAGAGCTCAGCAAATCACTAGGAGGCTGAGACAAAATGCAATCCTGGCACATCCCCACAGCTGGTGACTGTTTTTAATCTCAAGCTGGGTATGTGCAAAATCATTTTATTCCATAGTATTCAATCTTGGCTTTTCTACAAAGGAAATACTTTTTCTTCATGTGACTGTGTGAGTGACCTCAAGTGAAAAACCGACATTTGCCTTTTCAACCACCCCCAGAGGTGCTAATTCTGTCCAGATTGTCTACATTACAGCACTCATAGCATATGAGCTACATGTGTTCCTGTTCGGGCTTTTCACAACCCTCAGTACAGGAAAAGCCATGATTCTGAGACTCCATCCTCAAGCGTTCGTCTTCCACTAGGGACAGGGCACAGAACACAGCCTGGTGCACAGAGATCAAAGGTCCAGGAAGAGTAATGTCAACTTAAGGGGATGAGACCAGAAGATGGATAGGGGACAGATGACCTCAGAAGCAACCTCCAGTCAATGTGGGCAGATTGGGAGGTGGCAAATAAGAGACAAATGGGCTGAGAAATAAAAAAGACCATTTCTTAGCAGGAACCCTCATGTCTCCTAGCCAAGTTCTCTGTGCTTCAAGGATTCCTGAGAATGAAGGCAGTCTGGTGAGCACCAGGCTACAGCTTATGAAGGGCTTATTTGGTGCAAAGGACAGACACATGTGTTTTAAATTGAACCCTGACAGCTGGGTGAAGTAGAACTACAATTATCACATCTTACAGACAGTAACCTGAGGGTGAGAGGGTGGCAGAGTCTAGCCTTGGACCTAGGCCTTTTGGCTGCAAGGCCACTGCCACCGCGATGCTGCTTCAGGGACTCAGGGTGGGTGCCTACCGGTGCTGCGCCTCTGGGCGATAGTAGTAGTCCACCGGGGTGTCTAGCCGGGAGAAGATGGGCGGGGGGATGTAGAGTGGCAGTTCCTGGTGGAAAAAGTCCTCCTTCTCGGGCTTGAGCATGAGCACTTTGTCATACATTGACACGTGCCTGCCGCCCTCTTCTGTGTGCACTGCCAAGTACTGGAAGTCAGACATTCCTGGAAAGAGAGGTGGACAGAGGGTGGACACCATGAGCAGGGACATTCTCACATGGGATCTGGAAGCTCAGTAATGACACTCATATCTGACACTGGCGCAAATCGGTTCAGTAAGAGTAACTTGGGGAAAGCTAAAGGATAGCAGGATAGAGTGCAGGTGTGCCTTTCAAAGCAGAGCATGCACACACACCAGTGGGCCCGTGCTACACATGGCTGGGATGCAGTGTTTCTACTGTGCTCTAGGACCTGCTGCTGGTGGTCCAGGGCCACACTGTGCAGCAGGGAGCTGGCTCAGTTAGAGAAAAATGTAACCTATCATATTTTAGGAACCATTTTGTTCCAGAAAGGACAGCCCTTGTTGGTTAACACCCCATTCCACCAGGATGACTGACACCAATGACAGTCCAACATTAGCTTTCTTTCTTTGCCATTTTTTCTTTCTCTTCCCTCCCCCATTCCCTGCTAGCCAAGGCCAAGGGGGAGATAGTAGCAGTGGAGAGGGCAAATAAGAACAAAATTATATATGTAGGGAGTAAATGTTACTAGTATGCTATCCAGAAAAATAACAATAATAAAAAAGAAAAAGAAACCAGCAGGGCTTAAGCAGACACAATTCCAAAGAACATACTGCCTTTGACACTGTCTCCCAGCTCCCACTTTCCTGCCTCCTCCCTGTGGTTCCCTGTAAGCAGCAAATCTGACCGAGGATCCCACAGAAGATACCCACTTCAAAGGAACATGAGATTCTGTGGAACTGTGCATAACTGGGAAGATCTAGAGGGACGAGATCAGCAGGAATCAAGACTGAGAAGGGAGATAGCACAGAGGCACAATCCTAGCAACTTGGAAGGCTGATACAGAGGATGACTTGAGCCTCTAAGTTCAAGACAAGTTTGGGAGAAGGTTCCAAGTCACTGAGATCTCAGATTGAAGGTCTGCTTATCAGTTTGACCTGGACCCACACACTGGTTTTACTTAAAATTGGGAGATTTTTCATAGAACTCTAGATTCCCGGTTTATCTTGAGTGAAGGTTTGGTGCAATAGTGGCATGGCTGCTACGGAAGTAACTGCTTTAGGACTGGATTTGAGGCCCACTCCATGAGAGGAAATTCATGCTTGACACTGAAAGCCTAGTCAAAAGCCTGTGGCTAGAGGGGTCATTGGATGTAGGAGGGAAGGAATTACAATTATCAATCTGGCTAAATGGTTATGTTATGCCTATCAGATTACCCTCTAAATATTTATGCTTATGCCCACACATTAGTGCTGCTCTCATCTTTGGTCAGAGAAGCTTCTTTCTGCAGAGGGCAGTGATTACTAGGGAGATTAAAAACTCATCAAAGTGTTGGGAATAAGTGACTTGTGTGTGCTCAGCCCTAACTAGGACATCTATAACCCCTTCTAAGGCTCAGAGAACACTGTGGAAGAGGAAGTAGAAAGAGGGTAACAACCAGAGTATGGAGAGAAGTGCTATGGAACTCTGTCTCTGGACATGACATGGTGACATGAACTCACAGTTACTGTCATTACCTGACAGGACTGGGCCCACCAACATTCCTGCATGGATGGTAGAGGAGCTCATGAGGCTCACACACCTCCTTGAGGAGCTATCAACAGTTAATGATGCTGGGGGAGGGGGAGACATTGTCTTCTCTTTCAATGGAGCAGTCACTGTTAAGTTCCCACGTTTTGGTAAATAACCCCTTACACATGTTCATGTAAGCAACCCTAATTAAACTCAGTGGGTTATCAAAAAGAACATTAAACTAGAAGTGGGACTAACTGAGAAGAAGGGGGTTCAATAGCAGAGGGAGGGGGACAAGAGAAAAGCACAAGGGAGTAAATATGATCAAAATACATTATAGGAGCTGGGCATGGTGGCACATGTTTTTAATCCCAGCATTTGGGAGGCGGAGGTAGGAGGATCACCATGAGTTTGAGGTCACTGTGAGAGTATGTAGTAAATTCCAGGTAAGCCTGGGCTAGAGCAAGACCCTACCTTGAAAAACCAAAAAAAAAACGTTATAGGGCTAGAGAGATGGCTCAGTGGTTAAGGCGCTTGCCTGCAAAGCCTAGAGACCTGAGGTCAATACCCCAATAGCTGCATGCATCTGGAGTTCGTTTACAGTGGCAAAGGCCCTAGCAATCCCATTCTCTCTCTTTTCTATCAGCCTCTTTCCCTCTCAAATAAATAAAAACCACTTATATATATAAATTATCAAAAAATAAGTTTAAAATACTGTATTTATTTTATCTGAGAGAAAGAAGCAGAGAGAGCAAGAGTGAGAGAGAGAATGGGCTCACCAGGGACTCTAGCCACTGCAAACGAACTCCAGACACACGCACCACCTTGTGCATCTGGCTAACATGGGTACTGGCATATCAAACCTGGGTCTTTAGGCTTCACAGACAAGTGCCTTAACTGCTAAGCCATCTCTCCAGCCCCAAAATAAAATAAGGTTAAAAAAAAAGAGCACATAAGATTGAATGGCAGAATTTAGGGACTGCTGGCTAGAGAGAAGAAAAGCTGCCTCTACAATGAGGCCTGGGCATATCCTAGCCCACTTCCCACACGCTCCACAGCAGGCCCTGAAATAACCCAACACCACTGGAGATGCCACAATTACCCTGAAATTTGTAAATGGTAGAGACGACACCCAGGATATCCAAGTCAAACATGACCTGAGGTTGGGCGTCAGCCCCCGGCATGGCATTTTGCCGCCTGGTCCTTTTCCTGATGCGGAGCAGCAGGCTGCTGGTACTGAAGCGGTTAGCACACACAGGGTGGCAGTACGGATCCTTGGGCCGGAAGTAGAGCTCCAACCTCTTCGTGGGGTCTGCAAAGATCTGCAGGAAGATGGAGAGAGATGGAAGAAGGCAGTGAGCAGCTAAGCACCCAGCATAGAGCTGCTCTTCTCTGCAAAGCCTGACTGACAGTGATCTTATGTTCTATTCCAAGCTTTAAATTCCCAAAACTCATTTTTTGTGTATGTATGCATGTGTGGTATGTGTAAACATGTGGGTGCATATGTACAAATGTGTGCATGTAGAGGCCTGACGTTGACATCAGGGCTCAACTGCACTCCTCTTTATTTTACTGAGGCACTCAGGCCCCAGAGCTTGCCAATTCAGCTAGCCTAGCTAGCCAGCTTACTCCAGGGATCCCTGTTTCCATCTTCCAGATGCTGGCATTACAGGTAGCCACTATGCCCAGCTGGCATTTACATGGGTGCTGAGGATCCAAATCCTGGTTCTTATGCTTGCACGTTGTTGCAGTCAAGTTCGCATTGCTGGTAGAAATCACCCAACCAAGAGCAGCTTGTGGGGAAAAAGAGGTTTATTTTGGTTTACAGGCTCGAGGGGAAGCTCCATGATGGCAGGGAAAAACTATAGCATGAGCAGAGGGTGGACATCACCCCCTGGCCAACATAAGGTGGACAATAGCAACAGGGGAGTGTGCCAAACCCTGGCAAGGGGAAACTGGCTATAACATCCATAAGCCTGTCCCCAACAACACACTGCCTCCAGGAGGCTTTAATTTCCAATTGCCATCAGCTGGGGAGACTAGCATTCAGAATACCTAAGATTATGGGGGACACCTGAATCAAACCACCATCCATGTCAAGTGAGCCACCTCCCTTGCCCACCAACTCATTATTTAATCTTTATTTATTTATTGGGGAAAGAGAAAGAGGCAGATATATAGAGAGAATGGGCATGCCAGGGCCTCCAGCCACTACAAATGAACTCGAGACATATATATCATCTTAAGCCTCTGGCTTACATGGGTACTGGGGACGTGAACCTGGGTCCTTAGGCTTTGCAGGCAAGCACCTTAATTGCTAAGCCATCTCTCCAGCCCTGCAAACTCATTATTTAAAATCCTAGTGTCTCAGTGTTTATCATCTCTCAAGTGCCTCTTCAGTGTGGGGCCTGACATATGGGAGGTACTCAAGAAACAAGTAGAATGAAAGAACGGGATTGGAGAGACGGCTCAGTAGTTTAGGCACTTGCTTGCAAATTCCTCAGTACCAACGTAAAGCCAGACGCACAGAGTGGTGTATGCAGTGGCAGGAGGCTCTGGCACATCCTCCATCCCCCTGCTTGCAAATATATATATATATATATAATTTTTTTTTGGTTTTTCAAGGTAAGGTCTCACTCTGGTCCAGGCTGACCTGGAATTCACTGTGTAGTCTCAGGGTGGCCTCGAACTTATGGTGATCCTCCTACCTCTGCCTCCCGAGTGCTGGGATTAAAGGCATGCGCCACCTCGCCTGGCTCAATAAATATATTTTTAAAAAGAAAGAATGATGAAGGTTCTTCCCCAGCATCACTATAGTTGGGTACAGATTATCCTTGAGTTTAGAGAGATCAGGATTCTATCAAGGCAATTAAGTAAGTCAGTATAAAATAACAAAATGTGGGCTGGAGAGATGGTTAACCGTTAAAGCAATTGCCTGAGAAGCCTAAGGACCCATGTTTGATCCCACATCAGCCAGATGCAAGGTGACACAAGCACAAAGTCACACATGCCCACAAGGTGGCGCACGTGTCTGGGGTTCAACTGCAGTGGCTGGAGGCCCTGACATGCCAATTTTCTCTTTATCATTAAAAAAATAAAATTTAAAAAAATAACAACAATGTGAAAAATGAAGTGATGAGTTTTTCAACATTCCTAGAAAGGATGAAGAGACAACTTAGATTTGAGTCAGGTGGGAGTTCAAGTCCCTGTTGTACCATTGTAGGAACTGTTTAGTCTAACCTTTATTTATTTTTTTACTTTTTGCAAGCAAAGAGAGAGAAATTGGGCACTCCAGGGCCTCTAGCCACTACAAACAAACTCCAGATGTATGTTCCACATATGCATCTTGCTTTATGTGGGTACTGAGGAACTGAACCTGGGTCATTAGGCTTTGTGGCCAAGCACTTTAACCAGTGAGCCATCTCTCCGGCCCCCCTTTTAAGTTTAAGTTTTTGCAAGCAGGAGTGAGCAAGAGAGAGAGAGAAAGAGAGAGAGAGGGAGGGAGGGAAAGAATTGCTGTGCCAGAACCTCTAGCTGCTGCAAATGAACTCCAGATGCATGCGCCACTCTGCATATGGCTTTACATTGGTACTGGGGAATCAAACCCGGTCGTTAGGCCTTCCAAGCCACCACCTTAACTGCTGAGTCATCTCTCCAGCTCCCCAGCTTAACCTTTGCATATCTTCCCTTGTCTTGAAAATGGAAATAAAAATGTTATCTAGTTCACCAGACTGTAAGACGTCATCTACATATTTGACAAATTCTTATAGAACTAGGCACTTATATGCATGTTAGGACTAAGGAAATCAGTAAGAGAGATCTCAGCACTCAGGGAGTTTACAGCCTTGGGGCCAAGGAGCTAAGAGAGCCAATATATAAAATTTCAGATTGGAAGTAACAGGATAAGAAAGAAGCCAGACATACAGGCCACTTATGAACTAGGTACTTATATGCATGTTAGGACTAAGGAAATCAGTAAGAGAGATCCCAGCACTCAGGGAGTTTATAGCCTTGGGGCCAAGGAGCTAAAAGAGCCAATATATGAAATTTCAGATTGGAAGTAACAGGATAAGAAAGAAGCCAGACATACAGGTCACTTAGGTTGAGACATTCAGAAAAAAAACTCTCTAAATGAAAAAAAAAAAAGTTCAGGCTGGGGCGATGGCTCAGTGGATAAAGGTACCTGCTTGCAACGCATGCAGGCCCGGGTTTGATTTCCTAGTACCCACATAAAGCCAGATACAAAAACTAGCACATGTATTTGGATTTGTTTGCAGGAGCAAGAGGCCCTGACACACCCATACTCTCTGTCCCTATATGTAAAGGGGAAAAAATATTTCAAGATCTGGCACATGTAAATACACACAGCCTCATTCCAGCCCCCATACTTGCTGCTTGGCCTTGAACAAACTGCTGCATTTGTTTCCTTGTAAATGCATGTGGTAGTCTCCACCCTGGTATGTTACAAAGAGGATGAAAATGTCAGTAAGGCAGCTAGAACATGCCTGATATAGAACACAATGCCAGCTAATTTTTTTTTTTTTAATTTTGGGGCATAGTGGCGTGTGCATGTTGCATATGTATAGCACATGCGGAGGTGTGAGACCTGAGTGCACCTGTGTGGAGGCCACCGTAGAAAGCTAGTGATCGACTCTACCACTTTTCTGTGTGGTTTCCTTGAAAAAAGTCTTATTGGTTTTGGGTCAAACTCGCTGACCAGCAGACCCCAGGTTTTCTCTCGTCTCCACCCCCAACCTCAGGACTAGGGTTACAAACATGAGCAGCCATGCCCAGCTTTTTAAGTGGGTGCTGAGACCGAACTCGGGTCCTCATGCTTATGCCGCACACTTAGCCGCTGAGCGTCATTCCAAAACCCTAAAGATAACACTTTTTTTTTTTCCCCCAAGGTAGGTTCTCGCTCTAGTCCAGGCTCATCTGAAACTAACTCTTTCGTCCCAGGCTGACCTCGAACTCACAGCCAAACTCCTTCCTCTGCCTCCCAAGTGTTAGGTGGGACTAAA
Source organism: Dipus sagitta (assembly GCA_036346955.1). Lineage (NCBI taxonomy): Eukaryota > Metazoa > Chordata > Mammalia > Rodentia > Dipodidae > Dipus > Dipus sagitta. Next base: position 147,388,127 of record CM070770.1, on the reverse strand, counting down.
GGCGTGCACCACCACGCCCGGCTCAATATCCCTTTTTGTTGTTGTTGTCGTCATCGTTGTTTTTTTTTTTTTTTTTAGAGGTAGAGTTTCACTCTAGCCCAGGCTGACCTGGAATTCACTATGTAGTCTTCAGGCTGACCTCGAACTCACAACGATCCTCCTACCACTGCCTCCCGAGTCCTGGGATTAAAGGCGTGCGCCACCACGCCGGGCTTAATACCACTTGTAACCCCAACAACAGGTCAGGCAAAAGTTCTCCATCTTCTCACCTGTACCTCGGTTTTCTATTGATAGCAACAGGGATAAGGCATTACACCACACCCTGCGTGCTTGGCACAGTGGCCTAGCACACGGTTCATGCTTGAGGACAGAATGGAAGAAAGCCCCCACGGCCTCTCCTACAATCCTTTAAGTTCCGTTCCCCCAGGGAAGCAAAACCCGTCCACTCCAGAAGATGAGGGATGCTAAGCATTGTCCACGGGTCATTCAAACTCTCGGTTGCCAAGGAAACCGCTCCCCGCCGGGTTGGTCCCGCCTCTTTGGCCTGAGTCCAGCGGACTCGGTCCCTCCACCCGTGGTCCCAGATCCTTACTCTAGAGACGCCTTCCTCGCCGCCCAGCGTCGGCAGCATCTTGGCCACGTTACGCACAACACCCGGGTACTCCACGCACACCAACCGCCGATCGCGCCGCAGCTCCACAGGGATGGCGGCCTTCGAACCCGCGTCCGCCGCCTCCGCCGCCATCTTTCCCCGCCTGGCTTTGGCCCAGCCCGGTCCGTTCCTCAAAGAGTTCCCTAAGGACACGCCTCGGTGGTTCCGAGAAGGAATCGTTCCGGGATCTTCACTACCCCCGACTCCTTAAATCCCTGGGTTCAGAAAAACTCGAAGGCCTTAGGGCTCAAACGTCCGAGGGGAGGCCCCCATGGATTTGGCGGTAAACACGAATCCGAGATTTTTGTTTAAAATGAAGGGGATTGTGCTGAGGGGCGGGGCAAGAGCTTCACTCTCCCATGAGCCAGCCTGACCGAGGAAGTAGCCAATACGGAGGCAGAATCTGGGCGGACCCTTCCAGAGATTCTGTCCAATAAGAGTTGGAGGGCTTGTCCACAGACTTCCGGCCGTCTCCTGTTGTAGGAAAATACTGTGGTTTCCGGTGCTCACCAACCGGTTTCTGCGAAGCTTGGGATCGAATCTGAAGAACGTGATTTCTTTTTCTTTCTTTGTTTTTAATTAATTTATTTATTAATGTGAGAGGGGAGAGAGAGAGAATGGGCGCACCAGGGCCTCCAGCTACTGCAAACAAACTCCAGACGCGTGCACCACCTCGTGCCTCTGGCTAACGTTGGTCCTGGGGAATCGAACCGGGGTCCTTTGACTTTGCAGACAGACACCTTAACCGCTAAGCCATCTCTCCAGCACTCTTTTTCCTTAAGAAAATTATTTGGGCTGGAGAGATGGTTCAGCCGTGTTTTTGTTTTTTGAGGTAGGGTGTCACTCTAGCCCGGTCTAACCTGGAACTCTGGCTGGCCTCGAACTCTCCATGATCCTCCTACCTCTGCCTCCCGAGTGCTGGGATTAAAGGCGTCCAGGTTGGTTCAGCGTTTTAAAGGCACTTGCTGACAACACCTGTCGGCCCAGTACCCACGTAAAGCCAGGTGCACCCGGTGGCACATGCGTCTGGAGTTTGCTGCGGCGGGAGGCCTTGGCACCCCCATCTCAAATAAATAAAAAATATTTGATAAGTTATTTATTTAGCTGTGTATGGGCGTGCCTGTTCTCTACGCGCTTGTGACATGGTCTCGTACCATTACAAAATAAGAGTAAATGTCAGACTGTCCCTACAGCTTCAGATTTCCTGGCTCCGCCTCCCATCGTCTTAGGTGTGTTGTGACAACACATGCATGTGCCACTTTGTATCGAGCTTTCAGTGGTTGCTGGGGAATTCAGCCCTGGCAGCCCGGCTTTGCAAGCAAGAGCTTTTAACCACTGAGCCGTCTTCCCATCATACAGTCAGGATTTCTATCTGCCCTTGAGACGCAGAGGTAGGTGTGAAGGAACTGTGTGCTAAGTGATTTGTCCACTTCCACACACAGAAGGGCCCAAAGCACCAGTACCTCCGCGGATTCAGATAAAACACCAATAGAAGCCGGGCGTGGTGGCGCACGTCTTTAATGCCAGCACTTGTGAGGCAGAGGTAGGAGGATCGCTGAGAGTTCGAAGCCACCCTGAGACTTCGTAGTGAATAGTGAATTCCAGGTCAGCCTGAGCTAGAGTGACATCCTACCTTGAAAAAAAAAAAAAAAAACACCAAGAGAATGCATAATGCAGGCAGTGAGTGTGTAAAGAAGACTGTATGTGAGGGTGTGAGAAGATAAAAGGCAGTCATTCAGGGCTGGAGAGATGGCTTATGGTTAAGGCACTTGCCCAAAAAGCCAAAGGACCCAGGTTCGACTCCCCAGGACCCATGTAAGCCAGATGCACAAAGTGATGCATGCATCTGGAGTTTGTTTGCAGTGGCTGAAGGCCCTGGTGCACCCATTCTCTCTCCCTCCCTCTTCTCTAAAATAAATAAACAAAAATGTCTGTAACTCAAGTGACCACTTGTGTGTGGGTACCCCAAGTTTCTGAAGTTCAGAATCAAAAGAAGATAAAATGGTTGTGGAGGGATTGAAGAAGGTAAATAAATGGCTGCAAAGTTTAAGAAATGGCAGCCGACTGTGGGGGAGTACACCTTGTATCCCAGCCCCCTAGAGACTGAAGTGGGAAGATCGCCATGAGTTTGAGACCAGTCTGGAACCACAGAGTGAGCTCCGGGTCACTCTGGGTTAGAGTGAGACCCTGCCTCAAAAATCAAATCAGCTGGTCTTGGTGGTACACATCTTTAATCCCAGCACTTGGGAGGCAGAGGTAGGAGGATCACTATGAGTTCAAGTCCACCCTGGAGCTGACAGAGTGAGTTTAGCCTGGGCTAGAGTGAGACCCTGCCTTGAAAATGCAAAAAAGGGGGGGGGGTCGCTGGAGAGATGACTTAGCGGTTAAGGCACTTAACCTGCAAAGCCAAAGGATCGAAGTTCCATTCCTCAGGACTCACGTAAACCAGATGCACAAGGGGGCATATGTGTCTGGAGTTCATTTGTAGCAGCTAGAGGCTCTGGTACGCCCATTCTCTATCTGCCTCTCTATCTTTCTCTCAAATAAATAAATTAATTAAAATAAAATAAAAATACGAAAAGGAAATACCTCACCCCAAAAAAATCAAGCCAGGCATGGTGGCGCTTGTCTTTGATCACAGCACTGGAGGACGATTCCCAAAATTAACAGGAATCAAGGACACAGACAAGGGGGTGAGGAGAAGACAAGTTAAGCCAACCCAGAGCATCAGAACAAGCTTCTCAATGACAGAGACTTGGTCCTGCCTGGGGTCCAAGGCAAGGAGGGCAGGCTGGAAGCAGAGAGGATCAGAGGAGGATCAGGAACAGTTAAAGGAGCAGTGTTCAACCAATGGCAAATGCTAGCTCCTGTGTGCCCCACGCAAGGTATAGGGAGTGCAGCAGAGAGATGGACCCCAGGGTTCGTACTGAGTGCAAAAACATCTAGGGAAAGAACAATGGGGCTGAGAGCAGCTTGGTGGAGGGGGTGTGCTTACATGTGTGAGACCCTGGCTTCCGTCTCTAGCTCTCTAATCCCCAACCCCTGTCATGCTACCAAGTAATGATGTCATAAAGGAAGAAACCAAGTCCAGGGCACTTTACATACTTTCCTGTAATTAGCCCTCTATGGTAGTTTGAATTAGGTGTCCCCATAAACTCATGTGTTGTCAATGCTTGGTTCCCAGCTGATGGCAATTTGAAGTCTTACTGGAGGAGATGTGTTATTAGGGGTGGACTTACGGGTTTTATAGACAGCTCCTCTTTGCTAGGTTTTGGCTTACTTTCCTGCTGATGTTGGGAAGGAGGTAATGTCCAGCTCCTGCTCTACCATTTTGTTCTCTGCCATCATGTAGCTTCCCCTCAAGACTGTAAGCCAAGGGCTGGAGAGATGGCTTAGCAGTTAAGGTGCTTGCCTGCAACTCTCCAGGTCCCATGTAAGCCAGACGCACAAGGTGACACAAGCACGCAAGGTCACACATGCGCACAAGGTGGTACATGCATCTGGAGTTCAATTTCAGTGGCTGGAGGTCCTAATGCACCAATTCTCTCTGACTCCCTCTCTCTCTGTCTCTCTCTCTCTCTGTCTCTCTCAGAAAAAAAAAGACAATAAGTCAAAATAAAAAGCTTTCCTCCCATCAACTACTTTTGGTCAGATGCTTTATCCCAGCAAACACGAAGGTAACTGCAACACCCTGGCAGGTACAGTTTCCCAACAGGCCCCAGGTCCCTGTTCTAGGAAGTTACAAAGTGAGTTGCCCATCAGGCCTTCACAGGCTCAGACCCTCCCTGAGCAGCTGAGACACCCTGGTGTGGCAGTGGGTGTAGTAGCCAGGACCCTTATCACACCTCTGTCCACTGTCCCAGCACTATGAACATGCTAGACTCAGCCCTTGGTTGTCCCAAACCAGCTTCACCCCAGCCCCGGCTCCTTCCCCTCACCTACTGGCTTGGAGGAAAGTACACAGCTGTCCTTATCTTCTTAGGTGACCTAGGGAAAGGGACTAGCAGGACCAAATCTCCTGGGGCAGCAGTGGTGGGGAAGCCTGATATTCTAGCCATCTTCAACCTACCATGTCTGGCCCTTGTCCAGGACCTTGAATCCTGAGTGGTGTTAGAGGGGCCCCTTCTGTGGGTCAGGGAAGGGGTCAGAGAATAATGATCTGTTATCATCCAAGAGAAAAGGGATGTTAAAATTACCTTCCTTTTGCTGGGACAAAACACCCAACCAAAAGCAGCATATGGAAGGAAAGGGTTTATTTCGGCTTACCATCTTTAGGGGGAGTTTCATCATGGCGTGGCAGAGTAGAGGCCGGCCATCACGTCTTGTTACAACAGCTGGAAGTAGCAAGAGTGAGCTATAATGCCCCAAGGTTTGCCCAAAGCAATGATCTTGTCCAGCAAGACTCCACCTCCCAAATTTCCACCAGCTGGGGATTGATATGGGGCTTAATCACACACATGCAAACTACCACAGGAGTACTTTGGGAAATGTTTCTTGGGGGCCTCAGTAGCATAAAGGACATAGCACAGTGGTGGAGCACTTGTCTAGCATGCGCAAAGCCCTGGGTTCCATCCATAGCACTGAGAAAAATAAAAACAGCACTGTAAAAATAAAATAAGGCCTTTGGGCTCCAGAATCTAAATATTCCTTCTCTGGCCGCTAAGTCAGTCTATGGAGCACACAGTCAGTAGGTGTTTAATATTCCCTTGTCTGGAGTCTTTCTTAACCTTAGGAAAGGTGTAATATCTGCTTCTGGTCATGAGATGGCGACAGAGTATCTACAAAAGCAACACCTCCACTTAGTGGTCATAGATGTCTATAACACCCTGGAAGAAGTTGCCTGGGATCTTCACGCAAGGGTTATGTTAAGCAAGAGGTTAGCATATTACCCTGGGTCAGGTCTGTCCATGCACATTGGCACCAAAGTTCATGTTCAGGAATCTTCCCACAGAATGCCATCATTGAGTAGAAAATGATGGGGACCTGGACATGTTTTCAGTTTTCCAAGTTGGAACATTCTCCTTGCTTACCAACGTGTGCACACATCCCAAAGCAAAAGGAACCAAATGTACACAAGACTGAATTCAGAGCTTGTTAACTCATAGACTTTATGTTGCCAACTTAAACATTCTAAAAAATGTGCCTGGCCAAGACATATTTACAGTGAAGTTAATTTGATGGTTTTTTTTTTTTTTCTTTTTTTAAGGTAGGGTCTTTCTCTAGCCCAGGATGATGTGAAATTCAGTACATAGACTCAGAGTGGCATTGAACTCACAGCGATCCTCCTACTTCTGCCTCACAAGTGCAGGGATTAAAAGCTTGCACCCCCATCCCCTCCACTCCTACCCCTACCCCACTAATTTGAAAATTTTAACCGTTATGGTTACCCAATTGCACGTACCTTTCTTTTTTCTTTTTTGTTTTTCGAGGTAGGATCTCACTCTAGTCCAGGCTGACCTGGAATTCACTATGTAGTCTCAGGGTGGCCTCGAACTCGTGGTGATCCTTCTACCTCTGCCTCCCAAGTGGCACGCACCCTTTTTGAAAGTCCTAGGAGGTCCCTCCTCATTGTGTTCTAATGGGAGCATTCTTTTTTTTTTTTTTAATAAAAACTGGAAATCCAGATGTGGTGGCACATGCCTTTAATCCCAGGCAGAGGCAGGAGGATTGCCATGATAGGCCACCCTGAGACTACATAGTGAATTCCAGGTCAGCCTGGGCTAGAGCAAGACCCTACCTTGAAAAACAAACAAACAAACAAAACAAAACTGGAAAGCTATTTAAACCAGTCGGTTAGGACAGCTGCCCCTTTCTATCTGCCCTGCCCTCTGTCACACTTTCCCTTCGTGGGGAGTCCAGGCAGCAGTCTCAGGTGTGTGGGGGATTTAGCTAAGGGGAAGTGAGCTGGGGATGCATTCAGACTGAATGGAATGTGTGGGTGGGGCTTGTCATCACTTCCGTGTACAGTTAAATCATTGCTGATCATCTTATGTAGGGATGGGTTCCAGGAACACACACCCTATCCTTCTTGTGTGGCAGTTTTCTGCTGTGACAAGAAAGTCCAGGGACAAAAGAGGTATAGGGCTCAGACCTGGAATCTAGATTACGGGAAGTTCCACCAATGAGCAGATGTGTAAATCTAAAAAGGGGAAATGCAGGGTAGAAGTTAAAGGCACTTGCTTCTAAGCCTGCAGAGAACAAAGTTCTATTTTCCTCAGCACCCATGTAAAGCGGAAGCAAAGCGGTGCGTGCAAGAGAGGTTCTGTCTAGACCCTGGTGTGGTGGGTCATGCCTCTAGTCCCAGCACTTGGTAGGTTGAGGTAGGAGGATTGCTGTATGTCTGAGGCCAGCCTGGAACTAGAGTGAGTTCTAGACAGCCTGGGCTAGAGTGAGGCACTGCTTCAGAGAAAAGAGGCCTTGTCTCATGATGCTTGTGTTATGGAAGTATGTTCAATTTTCCCACTATGACTACAAAATTGTCTAGTTTTCCTTTTAATTTTAACACCTTTTTTTTTTTTTGGTTTTATAAGGTAAGGTTTCACTGTAGTACAGGTTGGCCTGGAATACACTATAGTCTCAGGGTGACTTTGAACTCATGGCAATCTTCTTACCTCTGCCTCCCCAAGTGCTGAGATTAAAGGTGTGTGCCACCACAGCCAACAATTTTGTCAATTTTTTTTTTTTTCTGAAGTAAGCTCTCACTCTAGCCAAAGCTGAGAAGAACTCATCTGGCAGCCTGAGGCTAGTCTTGAGCTCACAGCAATCTTCCTACCTCAGCCTTCTAATTGATAAGATTGAAGGCATAAGCCACTATGCCCAGCTTAATTGTGTCACTTTTGCTCTAAATATATTTCAGGTCATGTTAATAATAATAACTAAATTTTCATCCATAATAAATTTTAAAATGCTATAGATTCTTGGTAAGTGACCTGTTAAGTCATCATGAAATTCCTCTTTATCTGTAGTAGAGGTTTTTTGCTGTTGAGCCTGTTTTGTTGTGTTGAAACAGGGGTGTGCTATGTAGCCCTGGCTGCACTCATATACTATCTAAGCTCAGGCTGGGCTGACTGGAACCCATAGCAGTTCCTCTGCCTCTGGCTTCCCAACTACTGGGATTACAGGCCTGTGCCAGCATACCCAGCTTTCTAGTAAAGTTTTATTTATTTATTTAGTTGCAAGCAGAGAGAGAGAAGAGAGACAGACACAGAGAGAATGGGCACGCCAGGGCCTCAAGCCACTGCAATCAAGCTCCAGACATATGTGCCACCTTGTGCATCTGGCTTACATGGGCCCTGGGGAATCAAACCAGGGTCCTTGGGCTTTGCAGGCAAATGCCTTAACCATTAAGCCATCTCTCCAGCCCTTAAAGTTTAAATCATATACCATTATGATAGCTGTAAGAGATTTGTTTAAGTCCGTGTTTTTCATGGCATGTATGTCTTTTCATCTCCATGTTCAGTTTTTCTGAGTCCTTATGCTTTAAGTCTGTTTCCAGGAAGCAGCACTTAGCAGTGTTTTTCCTTCTTGTCTGATATGCTTTGTCTTTTAGCAGGAATATATAATCCTTTAAGATTTAATGTGATGCTGATATGTTTGAATTTAAATCTTTTATATAACTATTTCTATTTGTCTTACAATTTTATGTCTTTTTCCTTCCCTTTCCTTCTTTTATGCCAATTATATTTTATTGTCCCATTTTTTTCCTCTAATAAAATCATTGTATAAGCTGGGCATAGTGGTGCATGCCTTTCATCCCAGCACTCAGGAGGCAGAGGTAGGAGGATTGCCATGAGTTCAAGGCCACCCTGAGCCAGGTCAGCCTGGGCTAGAGCAAAACCGTACATGGAAAACCAAAAAATAAAAAATAAAAAGTGGCATAAACTTTAGAAATCACATTAGGAGTTGGGGAGATGGCCCAGTGGTTAAAGGCACTTTCCTGCAAAGCTTGCTGGCCTGGGTTTGATTCCCCAGGACCCAGGTGTTGTAGTTAGCTTCATGCTGCTGGGGTGAACATCCACACCAGACACAGATTACAGGAGGAAGGATTTATTTCGGTTTACAGATCCAGGGGAAGGTCCACCAATAGTTGAAGCTGGCTCCCATTCACAGATCCAAGCAAGGAGACATCACCAGACAGCCAGCACCACAAGCAAGCACAAAACTGGCAGCAAAAACAGCAGGAACCCAGGCAGAGCTCGGACTGCTCTGCAGTCCTTTAGGCTGGAATCAGATCTTCTCCCCAGTGACACCTCTTCCAGCCAGGTGGCTGGAAAACCAAGTTTTAATAAAACCCCTGAGTCTATTAGGGGATATAACATTCAAACTACCACATCAGTAAAGCCAAATGCTCAAAGTACCACATGTGTCTGGAATTCATTTGTAGCAGCAAGGGGCTTAGTGCATCCATATTCTCTCTCTCTCTTTAAAATATTTTATTCATTTATTTGAGAGAGAACAAAAGAGACAGATAGAGAATGAGTGCACCAAGGCCTCTAGCAAACTGCAAACATTCTCTATGTATGTGCATCTGACTTTATGTGGGCACTGGGGAATCAAACTCAGGTCTTTAGGCTTTACAGGCAAGTGCCTTAACCGCTGAGCAATCTCTCCAGCCCCTCTCTCTACCTCTTAAAAATAAATAAAAATTATTTTTAAGAAGAAGGAGCATGTAAAGCCAGATGCACAAAGTGGCAAACGCATCTGGAGTTCATTTGCAGTGGTAGGAGGACCTGGTGTGCCCATTCTCTCTCATAAATAAATTATTTGAAAAATAGAAACCGTAATATGAATCCTTGATCTGTTAAGCTCAAATGCTGTACAAATTAGTATTTTTGCATTTCCATTAAAGTGTAAAGGCATGTTTAGATGCCACCTACATTTTGTGCTCTTGTTATATATATATATATTTCTGTGTGTGTGTGTGTGTGTGTGTGTGTGTTTATGCCATTTTTGCCCTTCTCCATCATACATGGCAACATGTTGATGGGCCCCATGTTATGTATGTCTTGTGCAGGTGATGAGAGCTGCTGTGAGGTCAAGCATGCAAGCACCATGTTGCATCTGGAAGACAGTGTTATAAAGCACTCTTCTCCATCCTTTGGATATTACATTTTTTTTCTACCATCTCTTCCCCAAACCTCAGATGGTGTGATAGAGATGTCTCATTTAGTGCTGAACACTCAACTGTCACTTCTCAGCACTGGGTTTTAGTCTCCCCAGTGGTTACCGCCATCTGAAAAGAGAAGCTTATCTAACCAAATATAAGTGCGGCATTAACATGTGGGCATAAACGTGAATATTTAGAGAAAAAATGTGGGCATAAATGTGAATTTAGCTAATCAACAGTAACAGCTTCCCCTCTAGGGCTATGACCTTCTCAGCCATAGGCTTTTGTTAAGGTTTCAGTACCAGACATAAATTCCCTCCATGGAACAGGCCTCAAATCCAATCAGAGTACAGTTGGTTACTCTACAACAGACATGCCACTATTACACTGGTGGGCATATCTTGTCTGGCTGGGCAGTAGGGTCCACTGCTAGTTAGGACTCTTGACTTTTGTCTTCCAGCAGGCTAGGCAATACTTTTTAGCACTATGACAGCTAGTTAGCAAGGAAATGCCGAGCTCAGCTCTAGCTGATTTCTCAGTGTCCTGCAAATGAAGTATGTGATGTCTTCAGCAATAGGGTCTTACAATATAGCAACCAAGAGCCTTGACAATAGTCCATATTGTTTTGGGAGCCTCAAGGGTCTCCTTGAACACCTCCCTGGGAGGTGTCTTACTTCTGGCACTGGGATTTCTCTGGAAACCTATGGCTTCTGGGCACAGCATTACCAACTCCCACTGGGTAATTCTGCCTAAAATGTCTTTTTGTTGCTGTTGTTTTTTTTTTCAAGGTAGGATCTTGCTGTAGCCCAGGCTGACCTGGAACTTGCTCTGTCATTTCAGGCTAGGCTCAAACTCAGCAATCCTTCTACTTCTGCCTCCCAAGTGCTAGGATTAAAGGTATGTGCCACTTTGCCCAGCCAAACTGTCATTTTTTTTAAAAAAAATTAATTTATTTATTTGACACAGAGAGAGAGAGAGATTGAGAAGCAGAGAGACACAGAGGCAGATAGAGAGGGAATGGGCATGCCAGAGCCTCCAGCTGCTGCAAATGAATTCCAGACGCACGTGCCACCTTGTGCATCTGGCTTACGTGGGTCCTGGAGAATTGAACCTAGGTCCTTTGGCTTTGCAGGCAAGTGCCTTAACTGCTAAGCAATCTCTCTAGCCATTATTATTATTATTATTATTATTATTATTATTATTTAGGAAAGCCCAACAGACTGGCCTTTTATTGTGTGTGTGTGTGGGGGGGGAATGTGGTACACCAGGGTCTCCAGCCACTGCAATCAAACTCTAAATGCATGCACCCCTTTGTGAGCATGTGAGATATTGTGCTTGCATCACCTTGTATGTCTGGCTTACATGGGACCTGGAGAGTCAAACATGGATCTTAGGCTTCACAAGCAAACACCTTAACTGCTAATCTGTCTCTCCGTCCCCAAAATGTCTTTATAAAAATATTTTCATTTATTTACTGGAGGAAGAAAGAGAGAGAGAGAGAGTATGAGTACACCAGGGCCTTCTACCCCTGTAAAGGAACTCCAGATGCGTGTATCTGACTTTACATGGGTACTGGGGAATAGAAATCAGGTCATCAGGCATTGCAAGCAAGTGCTTTTAATTTCTTATCCATCTCTCCAGCCCCCAGACTTTTTTTCTGTTGTCGTTTTGAGATAGGGTCTCACTATAGCCCAGGCTGACCTGGAATTCACTCTGTATTCTCAGGGTGGCCTCGAATTTGCGGCAATCCTCCTACCTCTGCCTCCCGAGTGCTGGGATTAAAGGCATGCACCACCATACCCAGCTACGTTTTTAATTTTGACTGACCCTCTTCTCATATATATACCCTTTTAAACCAACTTTACTGAGGTGCACCATATATGCAATAAACGTTTACATGTATGTTGTATAAAGATAGAGAGGTAGTTGCCATGTTGATCACGACACAGAATATTTCAGTCAAGCCGAAGAAACCCCTGATTTATTTGTAGTGACTTGCCCAACCAAATCAATAGGGGGACAGAGCTGTGGAGGGTGACTGGGTTCAAGGCATCACTCACTGAAGCCTCAAGCCAGAACAGGACAAGCATTTGACAGGTGAGGCCTAGTTATAGGACTGTCTGCTAACAGGGTGACAGATGGGTGCTCTGAGCCCAGGATTCACCCAAACAGGATAGGACCAGGCTGAGAAGTGCTGTCCCTCTCACACCACTTACACGAGGAAATTTCTTTCATAGGGAGAGGAAGAATTATTGGATAGTCCAAGGGGGGAAGCGATGAATAATTGACAAGCTAAATCATCCCATGTCTTCCCAGCCCCTTTCTCCCATCCACCTCTTCCAGGACTCTCTTTCTCAGCAATGGCAGCACCAGTACCCTGGCTGGCAACATCCTAGACTCACCATCCCTTTGCCCTCGGTCTGACACATACCCAGTGCCACATCAGCCCACCCTGTTTCCCAGATGCATCAGGATCCTTCCCTTGCCATCCCTTCCCTCACCCTCACTGGCCTCCGACCACCTCTCACAAGTCTGCCCATGCATCCCCTCTCTCCTGTCATGTAACACACATCCATCCACATTTGAGAATGGGCAGCCACCTGCCCATGACTCAGGAGTGGAGAGATGTCCCAGTGGTTAAAGGCTCTTGCTTGCAAAACCTGCCCACGGGAGTTGGATCCTCCCCAGCACCGGTGTTAAGTCCCCACACAAAGAGGCGCATGTGCCTGTGATCCTAATGAAATCACGACGATGGGTGGTGGAGCCAGGAGAGTCCACAGCTCCAAGGCTAGCTGGATTGGCTTTTTTTTTTTTTTTTTTTAGTGCCAAGAGACCTTGTGCTTGTGGTAGAAGACAGGCACAGACACCTGAGGGTATCCTCTGACCTCCACATATGCACCCTGGCACAGTTCGGCCCATACATACATATACACACGGACACACAAATAAATCAATGAATAAATAAATAAACTTTATTTAAAAAAAAACTCTCAAGATTCAGAAAAGTGCCCAGTGAGGCCTCCCTCCACCTCCCTTCCCTCAGACACTGAGGCAGTCATGATTTCTTCTCTGGGGGTGACTAATGCTGTCAGTTTCTTGTTTATCTCCTTAGAGAAAACCTGTATTCTTAGGAGCAAAATTGTGTATTCCACATCCCATTTTTAAAAGTGAATATTTTAAAAAGGTGCCGGAGAGATGGATTAGTGGTTAAGGCGCTTGCCTGCAAAGTCAAAGGACCCAGGTGCGATTCCCCAGGACCCACATAAGCCAGATGCACAGGGTGGCACATGTATCTGGAGTTTGCAGTGGCTGAAGGTCTTGGCGTGCCTAATCTCTCTCTCTGTCTCTCTCTCTCTTTATCTGCCTCTCTCTCAAGTAAATAAATTAAAAAGATTTTTTAAAAATGGGTGCAGCAGGGCATCCTGCCTTTAAAAAAATTTTTTTGTTCATTTTTATTTATTTATTTGAGAGCAAGAGACAGAGAGAGAAAGAGGCGGGGGGGGGGAGAGAATGGGTGCGTCAGGGCCTCCAGCCACTGCAAACGAACTCCAGATACGTGCACCCCCTTGTGCATCTGGATAACGTGGGTCCTGGGGAATCGAGCCTTGAACTGGGATCCTTCGGCTTCACAGGCAAGCACTTAACTGCTAAGCCATCTCTCCAGCCCTAAAAAGATTTTAAAGTGAATATAAACTGGGCATGGTGGCACATGCCTTTAATCCCAGCACTTGGGAGGCAGAGGTAAGAGGATCACTTTGAGTTCAAGGTCACTCCGAGGCTATCTAGTGAATTTCACGTTAGCCTGGGCTAGAGTGAGTCCCTAACTCAGAAAACAAACAACAAGGCTGGAGGGATGGCTTAGCAGTTAAGGCATTTGCCTGCAAAGTCAAAGGATCCCAGTTTGACTCTCCAGGACCCACATAAGCCAGATGCATAAGGGGGTGCACTCATCTGGAGTTCATTTGCAGTGGCTGGAGGCCCTGGTGCACCCATATTCTCCCCCCCCTCTCTCTCTCTCTCACTCTTTCTCTCTCTCAAATAAATAAATAAAATATATATATATTTAAAAAATGAATATAAGCCAGGCGTAGTGGTGCATGCCTTTAATCCCAGCACTTGGGAGGCAGAGGTAGGAGGATCACCGTGAGTTCAAGGCCACCCTGAGACTACATAGTGAATTCCAGGTCAGCCTGAGCTAGAGTGAGACCCTACCTCGAAAAACCAAGAAACACAAAAGTGAATATAGCTGGGTGTGGTGGTGAATGCCCTTAATTTCAGCACTCCAGAGGCAGAGGTAGGAGGATTGCTATAAGTTGGTGGCTAGTCTGGGACCACATAGTGAATTCCAGGTCAGTCTGGGGAAGAGCTAGACCCTACCTGGAAAAAAAAAAAGTGAACATAGAACTTAGGCCTTATCACTCTATTCGTTCTGTAATAAATCGTTGCTATTCCTGGCTTCCCTTGAGGTTCTGGTATGACTGCTTGGTCTATAAGCCATCTATCAATCTATGCATTCATCCATTGACTACAATGATCTCCTACCGAACGCTCCCTATCTTCCTTTTTATTTCCCCACTTGGCAACATATCATGGAAATCACTCCACATCAATTCATAGACAGCTTCCCCATTTCTTCCAACAGACGAGCACTGTTCAAAGTATACTGAACCATGATTTATTTAGCTGGCGCCTTGGATGGGCACCTAGGTTGTTTCCAGCCCTTCCCAATACAAACAGTGCTGCAGTGACTCGCCGCAGTGTGTCGTTTCCCACGCAGGCTAAGAAATCTGGGAGATGCGGAGTGAACGGTGTGCATCCGCGATTTGTTAGACCTTGCTACATCTCCTCCTTGGGGGCACACCAGATTCTGTCTGTGCTCATGGAACTGAACCTGCGAGGAGACATAGGCTTCCTTCACCTTCGCAGGAGCTCACGGTGGCTGCCACCCACCACCCCATGCACGCACCACATTACTCTCCCCCAATACGCGTCTCACTCCTCCCTGCCCCTGCCCCAGACCTACTTCGGCTCTAAAGTGGAAACCCCAAACATTTTTAAATCTTTAAAAAAATATTTTATTTATTTATTTATTTATTTATTTAAGAGAGAGAGAGAGAGAGAGCGTGTGCGCCAGAACCTCTAGCCACTGCAAACGAACTCCAGATGCATACGCCACCTTGTGCATCTGGCTTACGTGGGTTTTGGGGAATCGAACTTGGGACCTTTGGCTTTGCTTTGGGGTCCTCTAGCCTTAACCGCTAAGCCAGCCTGAACCCCCAAACATTTAACAGACGCTGGCGATCTGCTTTCCTCCACATCCATTTTTTTTTTCACCCCACATTCCTACTCCAGAACTTCAGAGTCCTCCCAGAACTTCTATGCCTTTGCCAAGGTCGTTCCCCTCTTCCAGCTCTGAGTCACCCCTGGGAAGGTTTGGTCCCCTCACTTCGAAGAGGATCCTCCTTGCGTGTCACCCGAGGCCCCCCACCCGGTGGCGTGTCTTTTTGGCCCCCATTTCTCCAGAACTCCTCAGAGACCAGGCTTGCAATCTTGTTGCTGACAGCATCCGTCAAGGAGAACCCAGACCTGTGGGGAGGACATGGTCTGCAGCGCAGCCACCAGGGGGCGCTGTCCACCCTTGCGACTCTGCGGGAGGCAGACTCACGGGCGGTGGGCTGTGCTGGAGACCACAGGTTCTCCTGCAGCGACCAGCCAGCTCCGCCACGGTCTCTGAGCTTTGCGCGTGGACCCTAAGGAGGATGGAGAGGCGGGATGAGCAAATCTATAGCATCAAATAATTCAGGAGTTTTCCCCCAGGGCCACAATTTGCAGTCAGGAAGAAAGGAGAGGGTCGGATAGAAGAAAGAGGAGATGGGGTCTGCTGTCCTGTCTCTGGAGAGGAGAATGGACCACCCAGCCAGCACCCAACCCAAGTTTTTTTTTTTAATTTTTCATTTATTTATTTATTTATTTGCGAGAAAGGGGGGGGGGAGAGAGAGAGAGAGAACATGCCAGGGCCTCCAGCCACTGCAAACGAACTCCAGATGCATGCCCCACCTTGTGCATCTGGCTTACATGGGTACTGGGGCATCAAATCTGTGTCTTTAGGCTTCACAGGCAAGTGCCTTAGCCGCTAAGCCATCTCTCTAGCCTCCAAACCCAAGTTTCTTTAGGCACCTTCTGGTTAAAAAACCTCCTGAGCCGGGTGTGGTATCACATGCCTTTGGTCCCAGCACTCGAGAGGCAGTGGTAGGAAGATTGCCGTGAGTTCAAGGCCACCCTGAAACTACGTAGGTAGTGAATTCCAGGTCAGCCTGGGCTAGAGTGAGACCCTACCTCGAAAAAACAAAAACAAAAACAAAAACAAAACAAAACAAAAACCTGCTGGATGCTGGGGAAGCAGTGTGGATCCTCATAGAATGTACTCCTACAGTGACAAACAGCTATTTAATAACTTCGTTTTTCTTTCCTTTCTTTTTTTGAGGCAAAGTCTCACTCTATCCAAGGCTGACCTGGAACTCACTCTGTAGCTCCAGGCTGGCCTCAAACTCATGGCACTCTTCTACCTCAGCCTCCTGAGCGCCGGGACTAAAGGCATGCACCACCACACCCTGCTCCTTTTGTGTGTGTGTGGTGGGGGGCGGTTTGTAGTACTGGGGATTGAGCTCAAAGCCTCACATATGCTAGGCAAGCCCTCTACCACTGAGCCATGCTTTCAGCCCCCCCCCCCCCCCGCCCCTTTTTTAAAGAAGGGTCTCTTGTAGCCCAGGGTGTTTTCAAACTCACTACGTGGCTGAGGAGAACCGTGAATTTCTGATCCTCACATCTGGGATCACAGGCTTGTGCCATCACACTCAACTGAAACCTCATCTTTTCTTCTTTTTTCCCCATCTTTTCTTCTTGTTACAACTTGGCAAACTGAGGCCCAGAGAAGGAAGAGACTCCCTCAAAATCACGGCAGCGGTTCGAGGAGCTCAAGGCTTCAGGAGGCCAAGATTGGTGCGCATTCAGGGGTCTGCTCTACTCCCCCATCACATGTACACTGGGCCCTTGAACACAAGCCCTGAACACAAGAGCCCATGTTGGCCCTTGTCCCCAAATCACCCCCATTCCAGCCAGATAGTGGTCCTCTGGGTCTCAAAAACACAGACCAAAAAGGCAGTGGCCCACTCCTGCCAGCCACGAGCACCTTAGCTCCCAGGACACTAGCTCAATGAGCACTAGGACTAAGAACAAGGAATGCCTCACTTGGGGTGACAGAACCCAGCACAGAGCCCCAATTCCAGTCTGTCATTTCCACCTTTCCCAGGGGCAGAAGAAACCTACTAGTTTAGTTGTGCCCAGCTTCCTGCCCATAACCTGAGGGTCACCCATGCTCAATAAGCTCCCCACTTACTGCTGACTCTAGCCTGGAGAGCCAGGATTCCCCCCAAAAGTCTCCAGTGTGTTGACACTGCTGATCCCGGAGCTACTAAGGGCCCCGCACACATCCCCTTCACCTTTCGTCTGCCAGCCTGGCCTCAGGAGACCCAGGCACCTCACTTCCTCAACCCAGTGGCTGCCCAGCTGTCCACCATGCCCTGAGGAGAGCAAGGTCTGCAGACTGAGCTGGTAGAGAGACACCCACGCCCAGAGTGGAGGTCATTTGTAGGGTACCCTCCCTTTGAACTTTCTGAGAAGGCCCCCACCCTTCTCTTTGTCCCGTGTGGCCGGGGAGCAGATGGCAACACCAGAGCCGGGCTCCTTCCTCTTCGTCTTGCTCGCTGGTCAGTGGCTGAACCCTGGGTCCTCGGCGCCCAGCAGGGCCACCCAACCGCCCTGCCTCCCCTCCCCGACATTTCCTTAGCCCACACCTGCTGCAACCCAGGGTGGCTGTGAGAGGGCTTATCTGTGTGAGGGGCTTTGAGGGGTAGGAGCAGACCTTTATCTCCCAGCCAGGGGCCTGCCCTACAGTTGGGGCTTTGTAATCTGACATTGTGATTTTTTTTTCTTTCACCCTTGTTTTCACCCATGGGGGGAAGATTTGCTGAATCATGGTAGGGAGGTGGTTGCAGGGGACTGGGGGCGAGGCAGCTGGAAGATAGTGATAAGTCTGAGGCTGGCTTGAGGGGCCATGGGAAGCCAGCAAGAGGAAACCCCCGAGCTGACGGTTTCCAGCTAAGATTGTCTTCTGTAGGGCCCTGGGGAGGCTGAGTCCAGAATCCTGAACCTTCCCTCCTGAGCTATCCACAGCAATACCAGCCCTCAAGGGTCCACAGATGCCAGCCAAGAGTGTGGATGTTCTATGATTCAGCAACAGAGTGACAGTGGCCATGGTTGGACCACTCTGGGGCCACCTGAGGCCTGACCAGGGCAGTGCTGGAAGTTGTAAGAAGTAGCTGGGGCAGACAGAAGGGCTCTGATCTCCTGGGCTCTTGCACCTGCTGTTTCTTGGCTGAAGGCCATCTTCAACACTAGGACAGATCAAATTACTTCTGTCTCCCCGAGCCTACTTCCTCCAGGAAGGCACCTCTGACCACTGGGACTGGACTTAGCAATTCCCTTGGGCTCTCAGAGCACAGCAAACACACCCTGTCCCAGGTCCTGCGTAGAAACTCAGCAAATACTTGCTCAGTGGTCTCACAGTCTCTCCTCCCATCATGAAGGGAGCTGTCTTCTAAATGTCAGGGACCTGCAGAGTCCAGAGCAGATAGCCTGTCCCTAGAGCCTCCACTCTGCTCCAGAGCAGACCATGATGGGTCTAGCCTGGGACCCTGCCTATCTCCCCACCACCTCTGCCTTCCTGCCCTGTCCTCTGTCTCTGCAGAGTGGCCTGATCTGGCTTCCAGTGCCCGCTCCACCAACCCGTCCAGACTGTAATGTACTGGTACCAGAATTGTTAAGGTCAGAGCCTGGGCCCTGGAGTCCCTAACAAGGCTAAGCTTGGCCATCATCCTCTATAGGCCAAGTGAAGATCAAAGGAATAGTGAACAGTAGAAAAGGATTTATTCAATGTGGCCACACTAGGAAGAGGAACAAAGAGGTCCAGTGACTCCCTAAGTTTATCTTCAGGGTCCTGGCATGAGGTTTAGGTTTAAATAGAAGGCACGAGGTATTTGTCGCTAAGCAGTCCAGGACAAGGTGTGGTCCCCGCACTCATCACTCACCCTTCTTGTCTTGACTCCAGTTCCCCTTGCAAGGTGATCTGACAAGTGGTCAAAATTGTGTGAAATCTATTTCTGGGAAACAAGCCCTTCTCCATCTCTCTCTCTCTGGTACCAGATTTCAGCCTTTTCCTTCTCCCAGCTTGAGACTTCTGGGGAAAATCCAATTTCTTGGTGTGCAATGCTTCAGTCTGGCAACTGAAGAGAGGGGCATGAGTGAATCTAGAATATCTTCATTCTTTTAAAAAATGTTTTATTTATTTATTTTTGTTTTGAGAGAAGCAGACAGACAGGGAGAGAGAATGGGTACACCAGGGCCACTAACCACTGAAAACAAGTTTCAGATGCATGTGTTACCTTGTGCATCTGGCTTACGTGGGTACCGGGGGATCGAACCTGGGTCCTTAGGCTTTGTGGGCAAGCACCTTAACTGCTAAGCCATCTCTCCAGCCCTAAGCTATCTTCATTTTTGACAGGACTGTTATAGTAGTGATCTGTGCACAGAAATGGGGGTCATG
Source organism: Dipus sagitta (assembly GCA_036346955.1). NCBI lineage: Eukaryota > Metazoa > Chordata > Mammalia > Rodentia > Dipodidae > Dipus > Dipus sagitta. The sequence goes on along the minus strand of CM070770.1, from coordinate 147,368,708 downwards.
CTGGGTACGGGGAAGGTCAGGTAGAAAAGCCAGGCAGGCTGGTGCTGGGGGCTTCCCCAGGGCACTCGCTACCCAGCTTATTTCTGATTCCCTCAAGGCTGGTGGGCAACCGCAGTCCCCGGGGAGGTGGGTTCCTGACGTCCCTGAGTCAGTGGCCACATCCCCTGCTGCTCCCAAAAGGAGCTTTAGGGACAGGAAGAGCCGCTTGCGGTGGTCGCGTTGGTCCCTTCCTGCTGCCCAACTGAGCTGAGAGATAAGTCCTAGAGAGGCCAGGGGCTTAGGCCTCCCCCAGAAATCATGTCAGAGGTCCCCACGTGAAGGAAGGGGCCTGAGGGCCACGATAACCCCTCTATTTTTAAGAGATCCGGGAGGAAGTTCCAAAGTCACTCTTTGCAGAAATAGCTCTGCGCCTCTCTGCCAGGCGGCTAGGGCTGCAGACGGTGGCAGAGCCAGGCGAGGAGTGTGGCATAGTTGGGCTCATCATGCAATGGCAGAGTCCTATCTGCTCCCCAACCTTTCTGGCCTGGGAGGCCTGGGCCTGTGCCCCAAGGTCAGAGCTATTAGTGAAAGTAATGTTTTGTTTTGTTTTGTTTTGTTTTGTTTTTCAAGGTAGGGTCTCACTCTAGCCCAGGCTGACCTGGGATTCACTATGTAGTCTCAGGGTGGCCTCAAACTCACGGCGATCCTCCTACCTCTGCCTCCTGAGTGCTGGGATTAAAGGCGTGCGCCACCACGCCCAGCTCGGGTGAAAGTAATGTAGACAAGCACATTCATGGTGTTGCACTGCTTCATGGGAGGTGCTGAAGTCACAGCACAAGTGACAGAGGGGAGCAAATTGCCTAGGAAGCATGAGAAAGTGTGGACTTTGAGCTGGTGTGGATGGTTGGGAGAAAGCAAAGTGATGGGAGGGAGAGGAGTCACCCAGGGACAGAAAGAGCAGAGGTCTGGCCGGTGCAAGTAATAGTGTGTCAGCTACAGACTCACCAAAGTAATTTAACCTCTCCGTCCTCAGTCTCCCCTTCAGGAAAATGAGAGTCAAATATCACACTTTTTAAAGAGTTGTTTCATATAGTGTTTGCACCGTTGCTTGGAGCTCTGTCAGTTCTCAAGGAATATTAGATATTAGCTTGTTATCAGCAACGCCAGGCAGAAGTTAAACAACAAAAAAGCATCAGATGCCACATTTGTGTTGTGCCAGCTTTCAAACTGCATTTCCACAGTTTGGACCCTTACAAACATGCAGGTTTCTTCTCTACTCCGCCCCCCCCCAAAGCCACTTTCACCCTCTATTTCTTTCTTTCTTTTCTTTTCTTTTTTTAGAGGTAGGGTCTCACTGTAGCCTAGGCTGACCTGGAATTTACTATGTGTTCTCAGGGTGGCCTCGAGTTCATGGCAATCCTCATACCTCTGCCTCCTGAGTGCTGGGATAAAGAAATAGAGGGTGGTTGGGCACGGTGGAGGATCGCCATGAGTTCCAGGCCACCCTGAGACTGCATAGTGAATTCCAGGTCAGCCTGGATTAGAACAAGACTCTACCTCAGAAAACAAAAACAACAACAACAACAACAAAAAAAATTGACAAAAGAGCCAGGCGTAGTGGCACACGCCTTTAATCCCAGCACTTGGGAGGCAGAGGTAGGAGGATCACCATGAGTTTGAGGCTACCCTGAGACTTCATAGTGAATTCCAGGCCAGCCTGGGCTAGAGTGAGACCCTAGCTCAAAAAAAAAAAAAAAAAAAATTAAAAAAGGCAGAGCCAGGGATATGTCTCAGTGGTTAAAGGTGCTTGCTGTTTAATCTTAGCCCTAGCACACACATAAAGCCAGTTGCAAAACGGTGCACACATCTGTAAACCCCAGGGTGCTTGTGGCAATGGAAAGCACAGTCAGGAGAATGCTGAAGCTCACAGTGTGTGTGTGGGGGGGGGGCTAGCAGCAAAAACAAAACAGAGACTATGTCTTAAACAAGGTAGGGCTGGAGGGATTATTTGGTGCTTAAGGCATTTGCCTGCAAAGCCAAAGGACCCAGGTTCGATTCCCCAGGACTCATGTTAGCCAGATGCACAAGGGGGCACACATGTCTGGAGTTCATTTGCAGTGGCTGGAGGCCCTGGTGCGCCCATTCTCTCTCTCTCTCCCCCTCTATCTTTCTCTGTCAAATAAATAAATAAAAATAAATATTAATGTGGGCGTGGTGGCGCATGCCTTTAATCCCAGCACTCGGGAGGCAGAGGTAGGAGGATCGCCATGAGTTTAAGGTCACCCTGAGACTACATAGTGAATTCCAGGTCAGCCTGAGCTAGACTGAGACCCTACCTCGAAAAAAACCAAAATAAATAAATAAATAAATAAAATAAAATAAAAATAAATAAATAAAATAAATATTTAAAAAGGTACAAAAGAGAGGACTAATGCCCCAAGGTTATCCTCTGATTTTCACACATGTATGCAATAGCATGCCAGGGTGCTCATACATGCAAATATGTATGAGACAGAGAGAGAGAGAGAGAGAAAGATTTCGTGTGTACCAGGGCTCCTGACATTACAGACAAATTCCAGACGCAAGTGCCACTTTGTGTGTCTGGATTTATGTGGAAATTGGGGAATTGAACCTGTGCTGTTAGGCTTGATACATGCTTACAACTGTTAAGCCATCTTCCCAGCCAAATAATAATACATGTTTAAAAAGCATTGGCCAGCACTCAGGAGGTTGAGACTGGAGGATCAGGTGGTTTGAGATCAGTCTAGGCTACATAGTGAATTGGAGGCCAGCTTAGCATATCAAAAACAGAAAGAAAAAAAAGTGGAAAAAGACTATCTAGAGATGTTGGGACATGCAGGTGGCACATCAAGATTCCCAAGGGTGGCAAGGGTAAAAAAAAAAAAAAGAAAAAAAGAAAAAAAAAAGAAAGGGAAGGGGGCTGGAGAGATGGCTTAGCAGTTAAGGAGCTTGCCTGTGAAGCCTAAGGACCCATGTTCGACTCTCCAGATCCCATGTTAGCCAGATGCACAAAGGTGAGACAAGCGCAAGGTTGCACATGCCCACTAGGTGGCATACATGTCTGAGTTCAATTTCAGTGGCTGAGGCCTGGAATTTCCCCCCCCCCCCGAAATAAAATTACAAAAGGAAGATGGGAAGGATGGCTTCCGGAGCGGTGCCCTGGTATGCTGGGACCAGGAATGGCAGGCTGGATGAGAAACACTGAGACTCAGAAGGAAGTCTTCCTCTGAGTCACTCAGCCATTCAGGAGCCAGTGAGCCATATTCCCACCCACCCCATCTTCGGGTCCAGGGTTCTTCTTTCAGCTCTCCTTCCACACCCAGGGCCTCGGATGGGGCTTCCCTGGCTGTCCTCCTCACTTAGCGACCCTGCACCCCATCCATCATCACTCATGCCCCAGCCACGTAGCCTTCTCCTGACTCAGTTTCCTCTGTAGTGGCCCGCTGCCGGGAGGTGAGGTTTTTATCTGGTTTCCCACAATTCCTTCCTTGCCTCCTAGAATGTGGCCTCACATATGGCAGATCAAAGATGAGCAAATGCTCTCTGACTTGTCAGGGTGGTCTTTGCGCCTCTGCAAGGGTCCTGGGCCCAGCTGTGACTCCGGGGGACAGGCTTCCTGCTCTGCAGACACCCCGCGCCTCTGCACACAAAGACGGGACTCTCCAGATCATTGGAAGGCACAGCCTGTCATCTTCGTTCCAGCAGGCCAGATCACCAACACAGAAGCCCTCCTTCCTCTCTTTTCTTTCTTTCTTTTTCTTTTTCAAGGCAGGGTCTCACTTTAGCCTAGGCTGATCTTACTATGTAGTTCCAGGCAGGCCTTGAACTCACAGTGATCTTCCTACCTCTGCCTCCCAAGTGCTGGAATTAAAGGTGTGCAACATCACACCTGGCTTCCTTCCTTTTTTTAAAAAAAAATTTATCAGCCGGGCGTGGTGGCGCACGCCTTTAATCCCAGCACTCGGGAGGCAGAGGTAGGAGGATCGCCGTGAGTTCGAGGCCACCCTGAGACTCCATAGTGAATTCCAGGTCAGCCTGGGCTAGAGTGAGACCCTACCTCGAAAAACCAAAAAAAAAAAAAAAATTTATCTATAAAATGAAAAAAAGGAAAAAAACTAAAAAAGAAAACAAGAGAGAGAAAAAGAAATTTAAAAATATTTTATTTATTTGAGAGAGGAAGGAAGAGGGAAAGAGATAGAGAGAGAGATAGAAAGAGGCAGAGAGAAAGTAAGAGCCAAGGGTCTCTAGCCACTGCAAACGAACTCCAGACGCATGTGTCACCTTGTGCATCTGGCTTATGTAGGTCCTGGGAAATTGAACCTGGATCCTTAGGCTTCACAGGCAAGCACCTTAACTGCTAAGCCATCTCTTTCAGCCCCTGGCTTCCTTTCTTTCTTCTTTCTTTTCTTTTTTTTCCTTTTGAGACAGTAGCTCATATAGCTCTGGTTGGCTTCAAATGCACTATGTAGTTGAGGATGATCCTGAATTTCTAATCCTCCTGCCTCCCCTTTGTGAGTGTTGGGATTACAGGCCACACCCAGTTTAATGCAGTGCCATGCCCATTTTTATGCTGTGCCAGGAGATTGAACCTGGGGCTTTGTGTATGCTAGACAAGCACTCTACCAACTGAACCTTTTCCTCCCTTTCAAAACAAAAGAACACATCACCGGTCTTCTCCATTCCTCTGTCAAGCACATTGCTACTATAGAAACCATAGAACCCCTAGAAAAAAGTAGGGGGAAAGCATTCAAAAATCCACCTCTCAATCACCGGTGTTTGTGACCCCTTGGCAGAGAGAATCACACAGGCCCCAGTGCAGATGTGTTCGGCTCCAGGGATGATGTCACTCCTGAGCGGAGCGGCTTTCCCCTGCAAATCCCAAAGCACGTAGGATGGGGGTCCCCCAGGCCTCTGCTTTGCCGTCCTCCTCTTCCTGGGCTCCTGAGCCCTTGCCCTCCTTCTCTCTCATCTACGCTCTCTGAGGCCCAGAGTGCTCATTCATAGTCAGGGATGGAAACGTAGTGCCTCTCTGGATAGTGACGAGAGCTGGACTGGATAGTCCAGAGGGCTCCCTAGATGGAAACTGAGTCACACCGTTCCTCAAGACCTCGAGACAGGAAGGTGATGGGTGGCGTGGGAAAGGTTGGTGACCCACAGGAGGTCCAATGTGTCTTGTCCCCATTTGCTTTCCCTCGTGTGATCCGGGGCGCTGGTTGGGACCTTTCAGAGAATGGGAATTTTGTTGGAAACTTTACACAAGTGCTGAGAGGCAGCAGCACTGTTCTGCACTTGGAAACCTGTGACAGAGTCCTCAGCCTATGCCTGACTGAGGTTGATTCCCAGTTCTGTCCCCTGGTGCAGCAGGGGTGACTGGGGAACCCCAGGAACCTCAGAGGCCTCTTCCTCCCTCCCTACCTCCCAGCTCTTGTCTTTGGGTGAAGTGGTTGAAGTTAGTCTCTCCCTTTCCCCTCCTGGTCCCCGGGTTTCCCGCTCTCTAGTTCACCAGGCGCCTGATAACACTTGGAAGGCGCTATCGACCCGGGAGCGCCCTTCTGCCTGGCCCGCTGCTCTGCTCTGTGCTGACAGTTGGCAGCCGGCACCAGCTGATAAACTTATCAGGCCAAACCTGAACATGGCTGGGTCGGTTCGAGCCCTGCCTCAGATTTCCCTCCTGCTACCTTCCTGCAGTCCCCCTTCCCAAGAACCCCAGACCCCGTGTGGCTTCTGGTGGGGCCCAACCCTATCTAGATACCCCGGGGGAGACCATTAACAGCCAAACCCCTGCCCAGGCCATGAGGAAAAACTGGGAGTCCTACGAAGAGTCACGTGTCTGCTGTCCCAGACCAGGGTCTCGCTTCACCTTGGAGGTCCTGCCCCAACTTCCAAGGATCCAGTGCCCCTCTAGGGGACGCAGACCCATTCTAAACTTACTAGAGGTAACTAAGCATTGTCCCCAGATAATGTGATCCCATATCTGCTGGGAGGTGATTCCCGGCGACAGGAGTGGGAGAGGCAGTGGGCATTGCCAAGGCACAAAGAAACCTATCCCAAGGAGCTGAGTACCGGGGGGACAAGAGACTGGAGGGGCTGGCAATTTGGAGGGAATGGGCGGAAAGGCAAACCTCAAATTAATATAAACCTCAAATATAAAGCTCAAATTATATTTGAGTGGAGAGTCTTTTTTTAATACCAGAGATAATGTTATCATGCATGCCCACCGCAGAGGAATAAAGCACACATACTGAAAAACAAGCTGACGGAGACACGCACACCCCTTTCCTCAGCAGCTGCCTCTGTTGACACCCTGTCTTTATCCTCTGCCTTTCCGCCCATCTATGTGCGCATGTAACGGATAAAATGACTTTTAAGCCACCTTTTTACATGAAAGGATAGTGAATGTGCTTATTCTGCAAAGTCTATTTTCTCGTCCATTTTTTTTTCCAGTTAAAAAGTATACACCTAGCTGGGCGTGGTGGCACACACCTTTAATCTCAGCACTCGGGCTTGGGAGGCAGAGGTAGGAGGATCGCCATGAGTCTGAGGCCAGCCTGAGACTACATAGTGAATTCCAGATCAGCCTGGGCTAGAGTGAGACCCTACCTGGGGGAAAAAAAAGTATATGTGTACACCTCGGGCTGGAGAGATGGCTCAGCAGTTAAGTCGCTTGCTTGCAAAGCCTAGCAACCAGGGTTCATTTCGCCAGTACCCACGTAAAGCCAGGTGCACAAAGTAGCATGTGCATCTGGAGTTTGTTTGCAGTGGCTGGAGGCCCTGGTGAGCCCATTCTCTCTGTCTGCCTCTCTTCTCTCTATCTATCATTCTGCTTGCAAATAAAAACTATTTTTTTTAAAAAAAAGTATATACTAGGGGGCTGGAGAGATGACTTAGCAATTAAGGTGCTTGCCTGTGAAGCCTAAGGACCCAAGTTTGATTCCCCAGTACCCACGTAAACGAGATGCACATGGTGATGCATGTATCTGGAGTTCATTTGCAGTGACTAGAGGCCCTGGTGTGCCCTTTATCTCTCTCTCTCTTTTCCTCTCTCTCAACCCACCACCAACCCAACAAATCCAAGGCTCTTTGACAGGCAGCAGTGAGAGTGTGAGCACCCAGAAGCCCGAGTTATCAATAGCTCGGCGGGTTTACTCTTGTAAGCATATTCGGTGGCCATCCTGAGGACCCCAAAGTCCATGGGTACTCCTCTCTTATATATAATAGCCCATCCAGGTGTGGCGGTTGGTGGTATACGCCTTTAATCCCAGCACTTAGGAAGTTAAGGTAAATTTGAGGCTAGCCTGGGCTACAGGGTGAGTTCTAGGTCAGCCTGGGCTAAAATGAGAGCCTGCCTCAAAAAGCCAAAAAAATAATAATAAAAGAACAGTGTGGTTGATCAGAGTTTGAAAGCTTTTCTGGGGCTCCTGAGCTGGGATGTGAGGCTGTGAGGGCTCAGGGCAGGGAAGGCTGTGTGAAGGAACACCACGGGCTAAGGTGCAAGGCGTGGGGGAGAGCATTGGGATGATGGGAAGGACCCCACTGCTGCCCTGTGATTCCAGGACAGCGGGGCCTGGCAGAGCCTGGATCCTCTTGTGCCCTGTGCCCTGCCTTCGGCCTCCCTCTCCTTTGTCCTGGGGACACCCTTTACTTCTCAAGCAACCTCAGCAGGGCCACATTGGGTGCATGCCCACCTCAGCCATCCTCCAGAGCCCAGCTCCCTGTTGCTTCTACCTCGTCCATCTCCAGGCCCACAGCCAGTGGTCCTTTGGGTTGGTACCTTGCTGGTCAGCCCAGCTTCTCTGTCGTTATCAGCTCCTCCTCTCAGGGGTGGACTTCGTGCACATCACACCAAGAGAGACTCTTATAGGCAGTGACAGAGTGAGGCCTCTGAAGCCAGAGGCTAGCATCACCCATGAAGCCTGGGTCACAGGGAGCGGTTGAGACAGGGGTCCGATGGATGAGGGAATGGGGCAGATCTGGCTCCTTAGGGAACCTTCAGGAGGGGATCCCCATCTTATAACTAGCACCTGCTTCTCTCCACTCCCCCAGCTGCCTGGCTCCCTGTCCTCAGCATTCTGCCCGCCATCTGCCTACCCTTTCTTCTACCAGGGGCACGCAGGGACAGCCTGGGACCGACTCAGCCACTCATAAAGTTCTTGGCTAAGCCAGGAGATATTTCCATCTTTATCAGTGATTTCCATGGCTACCCCCTTGCTGGGCTGTGGCAGGCTCTGGGGAGGGGCTTCACTCACATTCATGAAGAACACAGAGCTGGGGGCTGGGGGTAACAACATCAAGCAGCCACCTAGCAGACATTTGACATGGAAATTAACTGGAATGTTACACACTCTTCCCTAACAAGATTGACTTGTTTTTATATTAAAATATTGGTTACTGGCTGGGGCGATGGATCAATGGTTAAAGGTGCTTGCTAACAAAGCCTGCTAGCCCAGGTTCAGTTCCCCAGCACCCATGTAAAGCCAGATACACAAAGCGGCGCATGCATCTGAAATTCATCTGCAGCGGCAGGAGGCCCTGACGTGCCTACTTTTTCTCTCTTATTCTCTTTCTTCCTTCCCTTCTCTCTGTCCTTGCAAATAAAAATAAAAATATAAAAAAAGTTTTAAAATATTGGTTATACTCAGAAGACAGGGGTAGAAGGGTCACTGTAAGTTCGTGGCCAAGCCTGAAACCACAGACTGAGTTCCAGGTCAGCCTGGGCGACAGTGAGACCCTACTTGGAAAACAAAACAAAACAAAACAAAACAAAGGGCTGCGGAGATGGCTCAGTGGTTAAAGGCACTTGCTTGAAAAGCCTAATGACCCAGGTTCAATTCCCCAGGACCCACATAAAGCCAGATGCACAAAGTGGCGCTTGCATCTGGAGTTCGTTTGCAGTGGCAAGAGGCCTTGGTGTGCCCATTCTCATTCTCTATCACCCCTCTCTCATTGCAAATAATGAATTAAAAATATTAAAACAAAAACAAATATTAGTCTGAGTATTTACCATTGAATAGGATTCACCAGTACCATCTGGGTCTCACATATCTTATACACCCACCCAGCCCATAGAGGGGTCATGGCCATAGCCTTGAGAGGTGACAGCCCCTTCCCTTATCACACTGCCCGATTGCAGAGGCCACAGGACTAGGGGTTGCAATTATGACCTTGTTCCTAACCCCTCTCCTCTCTGGACCTCTGTTCCCAGTGTGGCAATTGGAGGTGACAGGCAATCTTCCCAAGGGCTGGACAGCGTCTCTCAGGTCACATAGTTATTCAGGTAATGGGAATTTCAGGCCAGGCAGGAAGTTAGGAATCACTGGATAGGAAGTGGGAAATGGGGGTCTTGAACTTTCCTCAAATCCCAGCAGGTGGGCGGTGTACCCCGCTGTAGCTGCTGAGTCTGCTTCCCACTGCACCCCTCCTCCTCCTGTGACAAGAACAGCCCCGGTTAGATGAAGGAGACCTCTGCGTCCATACAAACCTTTGTTCTGGGATGAGCCTAGCTGCTGGCCTGTAAACTGGTACCAGTTTATAAGGTTCTCCCAGGCTGCTTCTGCCCTGGGGCTGCCAGGTCTGTGTGTGAAGCCCATCCTTTCCAGCCCAGCCCACCTCACCCTGGGGCACAGAACGACCCCACCCAGCCTGGGCCAATTCTCCTGGAAGCACGGTTTCCTCTGGTCCCCCAGGTACTGGTTCCCACACCTGTCCCTGTCTGTGATATGCAAATTGTGTGTCAGCCCACCCCCTGCTCTGAAGCTGCTTAGGGCTTCTCCCCCTCCACAATGGGGACACTCAGTGGAGGGGCCTGGCAGACAAACCTGCACATTGCAGAGCCTCAGTGGACCTGAGGGAATGGTGTTTGCTTTCCTCTCATTGCTCAGCCTCTCCTCCAGTCCCACCCTGCTGCAGAAGTGGCTGAGATCCTGATACTGGCTTGGTTTTGTTTAGCAAACAAGCCACATGCAAAGTAGCTCTTGATCTCTCTCCGCGCGCGCGTGTGCGTGTGTGTGTGTGTGTGTGTGTGTGTGTGTGTATGCGTGTGCACACACACATGTGCTTGTGCGTATATAGGCCCAGAGCACTTCCCATCCCCCATCACCTACCCTCACACTTGCCCCACTTTCTCCTGACCTGAGGTGCAGGGTCTAGAGGCCCATTGCAAGGCTTTAGGCAAGTCCCTTCTCTTCTCTGAATGCTACTGTCCCCATGGGCAGGAGGAAGGGGTCCCCTAGGCTTTGCGGACTCTGCTGCCCTGGCCTTTCCTTGCCTTCAAGGCCTGGCCCTGCAGGACATCAGCAGGGATACTGGGGAGCCCAGAGCACCTTCCTATGCACCTCACTCTCCGTACACCTGACAGAGTCCTTTGGGGGAATTCTGGGCAAACAGAAAGGACCTGTGTAATGAAGTGTATTTTGAGGCCTATTCAGCCAAACCCACAGCCTGGCGGCTCTTGACACCAGCCTCAGCCTCAAAGACTCAGAGATACACACCAGAGGACGGAGGATAGAGAGAGAGGGCATACCTGTAAATCTCAGTGGGAAAGAGGGTAAACTGAAGCCTGAAGTACAAGATGGACTCGGAATGGGCCCCTCCTTGATAGACAGAGCCTTGCTTTATTGCCAGGGTGCCAAAGGCTCTTTAAGCACTCTTTAAACAAGTTGCTTCAAAAGCCCAAGGTTGGGGCTGGGGAGATGGCTCAGTGGTTAAAAGTTCTCTCTTGCAAACCCTGATATCCCAGGTTTGGTTTTTCAGTATCCTCATAAAGCCAAGATGCACGAAATGGCACATGTGTTTGGAGTTCATCTGCAGCAGCATGAGGCCCTGGCAACCCTCTCTGTCTCTCTCTCTCTCTCTCTCACACACACACACACACTCTCTCTCTCTCTCTTTGTGTCCTTGCATATAAAAAAATAAAAATGCTTTTTTTAAAGAGCCAAAAGTTAAGTCACATTGTATATAGGAGCCTTCTGACAGTAATGGAGTTTCTTTGGAGACTGTTTATTTTTATTTATTTATTTGAGAGCAACAGACAGAGAGAAAAAGAGAGAGAGAGAATGGGCACGCCAGGGCCTCTAGCCACTGCAAACGAACTCCAGACGCGTGCGCCACCTTGTGCATCTGGCTTAAGTGGGCCCCGGGGAATCAAGCCTTGAACCGGGGTCCTTAGGCTTCACAGGCAAGTGCTTAACCACTAAGCCATCTCTCCAGCCCCCTGTTTATTTGTTTCTGTTTTTGTGGAGCTGCAGGTTGAACTAAGGCCTCACACACAGCAGGTAAGCACTCTGCCCCCACTGCCCCAGCTATTTATTTCTTTAGCAGATAGCCTCCTCTCTCTGGGGGCTGAGCCGTGTTTATATTCTTTTCCAGCTGGCCTCTCTGTGTCTCAGTTGCCCCATCTGAATAATGGACAATGACACCTCTCTGAGGAGGGTAGTGTGTACCCACTGAAACTATGCCTCCTCCAAGGCCAAAGTTATCTACAGAAGACGGCCCATGGCTCTGGGACCATATGCAAGCAATCCAAGTCGCTCAGTGTCAGAGGAATGACGGAGAGAGGCTTCAGGGATGAGGAGACATTGGAGTAGCCTTGATCAAAGGGCAGGACTTCGGGCAGGGATGTCCAGGACGTGGCGGTACTTGCTGTGGGCTGGGTCCATGTGTCCACAGACTGCGTTCTACAGATGACCTCAGAGAATCTTTCCCACAGCCCTGCCAGGATGGGACTTCTCTGTTTATAATTCACAGAGGAAGAAGTTGAGTCCTAGAGAGGTTCAGGACCCTTCTGGAAGTCACACAACTAGTCAGGCAGCTTCACTTGGCTTAACTGCCTAGTCCCTTTTGCAGAACCACTTAAGGTAATGTGCAACAGATGCCAGGGATCACACCCTAGATGGTAATTTTGGGGGACCATTTGTGATTACATTAAGGACGATTGCCCTGGATGGCCCAGGGATTCTGATGCGGTCACGAGAGTTCTCAAAAGGTCAGGAGCAGAAAGAGGTGCCTTCTTAGATGAAGGGAAGGGCTGCATGAGAATGTGACTGAGAAGGAAGGAGGCTTTGTCCTGGAGCCTGCAGCCCAGCCCTGTCAACCCCAGGATTCTCACCCCCCCCCATCATGTGCTTAGGGCTTTTGGCTACCAAAATCATGAGAGAACGAATTTGTGTTGTGTGAAGCCCCCCAGTTGGAGTTGATTCCTTACAGTGGCTGTGCAGCGGGAAGCACTAGCTCGGTCACCCCCAGAGGCACTGGTCACTCTGGTCTCTTATGGAAGTGCACTTTTCAGCTGGGCTTGTGTGCAAGTCTCCCACTTTGCCTGTGAGTTCCTCCATTGCACTCGCTGCTGTCAAATAGCCCCTCAACCCTCCCCAAGGCCTCAAGTAGTCCCTTGAACGTCTCTAGTAGGCACTTAAATCAATGCAGGTCACACGATATAAACAAATCAGTCTTTATTTTTATTTACAGCAGTTGTGAGGAGCAGTAGCTCTGCTGAGTCTCACAGCCTGACCACAGAGCCTGTATGCTAAGGATAGCGAAGCCGGCACATCCGGCCGAAGCAGAGGGTTGTGTCACACCTCCAGTTTGGGCAGGAGGCAGCTTTGACTGTCTGTGGCAGCCGGAAAGAGATTCCCCTAAAACCTAAGGTGACCAGACCTCCTCCGAGAAGCAAGCAGGAGGAGGGATTCTTCGTGGGTCTTGGCTCATCTGTTCTTTGCATCCCTGTCTATCTGGGATCTGTGGGCTTTTCAGGTAAAGGGACCTAAGCACTTCTGTGACTTCATTCAGCTCAGACAGACCCTGACCAACTTCTACACTTTTCAGTAGAAAAAAAAAAAGAAAAATCAACAGTCTGGAGAGGGCACATGACTTGCCCGAAGTCACCCAGGAATTTCACGAGCCTCAAAATAAGCTGGAAGTCTCCTGACTAGTGGTACCCAAGGAAGTACTGGGCATTCAAGAGCATGAAGCTGACCTTCAGGTGACATGCCTCGCTCAGTCCATGGTGTCCGGGAGCCGGCAGCCTGCGCAGCCTCACTTGAGATTGTGCTGGCTCTCGCGGTGGCGCCTCAGGTCCACCTTGCGCTGGAAGCCCTTGGTGCACAGCTCGCAGCTGAAGGGCTTGAAGCCTGTGTGCTTGCGGCTGTGGGTGATGAGGTTGGAGCTCTGGCTGAAGGCCTTTCCGCACACCTGACACTTGTGGGGTTTCTCACCTGGGAGGGGAGACACACAGCAAGGTGGGGTCAGGGTGGCAGTGCCCACGCTACCCACATTCACTCTTCAGAACTTTTCTCATGCTTGCTGCCCAACCTTAGAAAATAACTGGGGAAAGGAGGGTGATGGTTAATATCGTCAACTTGACAGAATCTAGGATGAGACAAGCCTGTGGGCACGCCTGTGACAGAGCTTCGACAGGGGGTTCACTGAGGTGGGAAGGCCCACCCTAAGCAGCTCAGACTGAACCAAAGGAGAAATTGAGCTGAGTACCAGGCTTCATCTCCTTCCGCCTCCTGACTGTAGACGCAATGTGTCCGACCTCCTCACCTGTCTGTTGCCGTGATGGATTGCATCCCCTGAGACTGTGAGCCAAAATAAATCCTCCTTCCCTTAAGTTGCTTTCGTCAGACATTTAGTCAACACGACCCATAGAGTAACTGATGCATCCTCTCTCTAGATTGTAGGTTGGCCAAAACAGGGACAAACTCTCCTTGATTTCTCAGCAGGTCCCCTGGGGCCGGCTGGCAGTTCGCACGGTCTCCTTCCCAGGCTGGCAGTTCGAGTCCCGAGTCCACTCACCCGTGTGGATGTAGGTATGCTTCTTCATGTCCGACTTCTGGTGGAAGCGTTTCCCGCAGAACTGGCAGGGGTAGGGCCGCGTGTCCGAGTGGATGAGCAGGTGGGTGGACAAGGTGGATGAGCGCTTGAAGGCTTTACCGCACATCCGGCACTCAAAGCTTCTCTCCTGCCGGAGGAAACGAGGCCCCGGGGGGTCAGGTGCAGGTGGGGCCTCGAGGCCCAGGAGAGTCAAGCTGGGTGCAGGACTGGACCTGGCCGGGACACTCTGAGAAAGAGGACACTCCGTTGGGGTGGCCTCAAGGACAGGGTCCAAAAGGAATAAGAACTCAGGAAGCGCCCCCCGCCACATTTGAACTGAATTTGGGGTCTGATAAGCGTCCTGTGTGATATTCCCTTATGCCTTTCACAGTATCGCTCTGAAAATATGCCTCAAGGAGGATTTGTCAACTGAATAACAGAATCATTAGTCATGGTTTTTCAGAGCTTGTTTCATGATCTGTGAGCCAGGGTGAGTCCCCTTGTGGCAAGGACCGGTTGCTCACCTGGGAGTGAACCTGCGTGTGTTGTTCCAGACTCACAGCGTGGCCAAAGGTTTTGCCGCAGACGTCACAGGCGAAGGGCCGAGTCCCGCTGTGAGAGCGGCGGACGTGCACTTCCAGCCCGTGTGGGGTGGAGAACACCTGGAGTACGGCCAGAGAATGAAGCCACTGGGGGGGGGGGGGGCTTGCTGTCCCACAGCCAGCATCACAGCCACCTCCACATAAGACTGGGTGACAGAGAAGGGACACTGGGCTGGCAGCCCTGCTGCTCCTTGGTGATGGATCCTGGGAGGACCCTCTACCTCTCTGTGGTTATTTCCTGTCATTAAAGTGGGGCATATAGGCTTAACAGTGTTAAATTAAGATTTCAGAGCAGGAGAGATGGCTTAGCGGTTAAGGCACTTGCTTGTGAAGTCAAAGGACCCAAGTTCGATTCCCCAGGACCCACGTAAGCCAGATGCACAAGGTGACACATTCATCTGGAGTTCGTTTGCGGTGGCTGGAGGCCCTAGCATGCCCATTCTCTCTCTTTCTCTCCCCCACCCTCAAATAAGTAAAAAATAAATAAATAAATAAATAAGAAAAGATTTAAGAGCAGGTGGGCTGGGGTTCAGCTTCATGGGTAGACTGCTTGTCTAGTATGCGGAAGGCCCTGGGATGAATCCCCTGGCATTGCATAAAACTGGGTGTGGTGGCACATGTCAGTAATTCCACACTGGGAAGGTGGAGGCAGGATCAGAAACACAAGGTCATCCTCAGCTATGTAGAGATTTTGAGGCCAGCCTGGGATTCATGAGATTCTGCCTTAAAGATCTCAGAGCTGGTTAGAGCCACATTTGAATGCTGGTTCTGATATCTTAGGCAGGTGACTTTTCCTTTCTGAAGCTTTGCCCTTCATTTACTTCCAAAGGTTCGGGAATGTCAAGCAAGTATTGAACACAAGGCTGGACACAGTCAGGGCATCCTAAATCTGTGGTCTCACCAGGACCCCCATTCCCCAGCACAAGGAGCACCCAGCCGTGAGCAGCACCATGGAGAGGGGTGCACAGTAGGGCTCGCTCACCTTGTTGCACTTGACACAGTGGTATGTGTCCATGCCTGGGGAATAGCGAAGGCTGAAATCCAAGGGGGGCTCGGTGCTGGGAACCAGGGGGCTGCCGTACAGTCGGACGGAGCGCTCCAGGAAAGCTGTCTGCATGGTGGAGGGCGCCTGCTGGCAGCTGTGGCTGTAGGAGGAGGTCAGCGCATCCCAGGAGAAGCTGGGCTTGTAGAAAGGGGGCGACTCGGAGAGTGGTGAGTCCCCGTCCTGGGGTTGGGATGTCGTAACGGGCCCCTCTGTGCAGACAGACACGTGCCAGTGATCCACTTTGAAATAAGGTACTCACTTCCCTAGTGACTCCTGCTAAGGGTTTCAGTGTGGAGTATCTGGGTTCTAACTGCAGTCTCAGCTTTCCCCACCTTAGGACACCATGAGTCACCAACCCCTGGATCTCCCAGATACTTCAGAGGGCCTCATCTGGGAGTGAGTGCCCACCCAGGGGTGTCAGACAGAAGCCAAAAAGCTCAGATGCCACCCAGTGACCTTGTTGGTCTTGCCACGAAGACCATGGCCAAGGCCAGCCACCATCTATCTTCTCCAACAACTGCGGGGGACAGCCAAGGTCCTGGCTGAGTACCTGCTGCACTGGACGCCATCCTGGGCAAGCTCTGAGTCGGTGCCAGCGGCGGCTCCTGCTCCTGTTTGCCAGTGTTCCAGTCCAGGTACTCGCTCGGGAGCAGTGTGCTGAGGACAGGGCTGTTGCTCAGGACCTCGTCCCTGGCCACTGTGGGGAGACAAGACCCTAGTCACCAGCTACGACATCTGAGGCTCTGAAGAGAGTGAGGGGCATCATGTTCCCAGGAAGAGGGGACTCAGAGAGAGCCGCTGCTCACACCAGGGGCTCTGCCCAGGATGGGTGGGAGGTGGGGGAACCCCAAGGGGAATCTTCAGTTTGATTGAGCACCCAGGTTCCTAACAGTGCTGGCTGCAATCTCCCAGTACTCCAAAGGGTCAGAGGAGATGAGTGCTTTATTCTTTCATTCACTTTCACTCACTTATTTATTCATTCAACCTGCATAGACTGAGCTGCTGCTGTATCTCATAGGCCAGAGGGCCTGGCAGGCTCAGCAGCTCAGACTCACCAGGGGTAATGACAGGAGGCCAGACTGGGTCATCTTCCTGTGCACGAGGTTGGTGATAGGTGTGAGCCTTCTTGCTCTTCACCAGGAAGGAGCGAGGCATGTTCTGTGTGCGGTCCACACCTGCAGGGGGAGAAGGGCGGGAGTGGCTAAGAGAGACAAGAAGACAACATTGCTCTAGACTTTAGAGATGCTCCCTGAAATCAAAGACCCAACTTGCTGGGTTGAACAGAGGCTCCCAAAAACTTCATCTGGACCAGTGAACATGATCTTATTGGAAACAGTCATTTTCTATTTGGTTATTTATTAGTGAGAGAAGCGGGGGGAGGGGAGTATCCCAGGGCCTCTTGCTGCTGCAATCAAACTCCAGACACATGTGTCATTCTGTGCATTTGGCTTTATGTGAGTACTGGGGAATTGAACCAGGGTTAGCAAGATTTACAAGCAAGTGGCTTTAACTGCCGAGCCATCTCTCTAGCCGTGGGAACAGTCTTTTGATGTCACAAGTTAAGATGCAGTCATGCCGGATGAAGGAGCCTTACACTCACTGTGATGTGACTTTATAAGAGGGAAGGGTTGGAGAGAAGGCTTAGTGGTTAAGGCGCTTGCCTGCAAAGCCAAAGGATGCAAGTTCAGTTCCCTAGGACCCATGTAAACCAGATGCACAAGGTGTCACATGCATCTGGAGTTCATTTGCAGTGGATGGAGGCCCTCACGTGACCATTCATTCTCTTTCTCTCTCTCTCTGTCAAATAAATAAATAAAACTAAAAATATTTTAAAAAGAAGAAGAGGGAAGTTCAGGTACAGGGGAGAATGTATGTGAGGCAGAGGCCAGGGTTGGAGTCCCACCTCTCCAAGCCAAGGAACACTAAGGACAGCTGGCTGTTACCAGGAGCTGGGAGGGCTGCATGAAATGACTTTCCCAAAGCTTCTAGCAGCCTTGCTGACACTTTGGCATTGGACTTCTAGCCTCCAGAACTGAGCGAGAGCGAATTCCTGTGATCTGCAAGCTGCCCAGTTTGTAGTCCAGACTCAAGGCAGCTGCAAAGCTGATCCTCCCTTACCAGGAGGGGAACACACGTGCTTAGAAACCCTAGCATCTGGTTGCTCCCAAAGAGAGCCCTGGGTGACACTGGGAAGGAGAAGTAAGGATGGGGCTGAGGCCTCTCTGCAGGAGACACACTGTGGACTCTAGTTCTGACAGCTGCACCTGAGTCCCAGTGGGGTCCACTTTTAGAGACCACAGACAGACATATGTTCCCTGTGGATGTGGATCAGAAACTCATTGGGTGAGATCCCAGCTCACCTGCTGTGTAATTTGGGGCAGACACTTAAATTCTCTGGGCCAATGTCCTTTTTCTGTAAGGTGTGCCATCCAGTCTTACACCACATCCTGGGCACTCACTGCTCACCCCTGGGGTGGGGAGGGGGCAGGCTGGCAGAAGGGCTGTATAGAAGTGAGGCAGGGAGCACCTCAGTTGCAAATCTGCCTTATCATGGGAACTCTGTGGACAGTCACAGCCTGCGCTCTGCTCTCCAGGAAGGAAGAGCTTCCTGTCCCAGAGTCCTTGGGGGGGGGGGGCGGGGAGGCCTGAGAGGACCCTGTCCACCACGCTTGGAGGGCTGATGTTTCCTTGTGGATGGACAGGAGGAGATGAAGGTCTATCAACTCCAAAAACTAAGTGGTGGGCAGCCTGACCTGGCCTCATCACTGAATGCCCTGGTCAGGGGAGAATTCAAGAAGCAAATTGATCAAAGGACTGACCTAAGTTGTCTCCTGCTGAGTTCTCAGGGACCCCCTATCTCTAGACTGCTCACATCCCATGAGGTGATGTGAGGCCCCAGAGGTCTTATATCTGCCTGAAATCCCCTTCTTAGGCTGTTCAGATGCCTAGGAGGAGTTTCATCCCCACCCTGGGCCAGCCAGCACCCAGGGCTGCAGCGGTGATAGGGCCAGAAAAGGCGGGAAAAGGATTTCAGCTCCTTCTGAACAACAGCAAGGGCCAGATGATAAGGCTTGGGCCCTGACCAGGGTGGGAGGTGAGATTAGGAGAAGTAGCTTGGATCTTAGCCTAGGGACAAAGGCCCTTGTGTCATCTCTAGGGGCGACCCTGAGCCAGGCAATAGAGGGCCCAGGTCTGTTTGTCCCCCTGCTCAGAGCCCTGCTGGGGATGTTAAAGGTTGAGGCTGAGGTTTTTGCAGGCAAGCCAGGCCCAGGCTTTGTGTCATGGAGAGTTTGTGTCCAGAACTGCTGGGCAGAAATCATCACCCAGTACAGGACATCGCTGGCAGCAAGAAAGGACCTTTGTGTGTAAAATGCATGGCAGGTTCCTGGGTTGAGCCACAGGGTGGCATCTCGCCCACCAGAGAGAAACCACAGTAGTCTAGAAAAGATGTTCAGCTCAGCTGGTGCACTCCAAGGCTGGACTCGGAGTTACGACTGTTCCCAAGGAACCTGGTTAGGTTTGAGGCCTCTTCTCTCCAAAGAAGGGTAGCACTCAGCCTCTGGAGTTCCTTCTCCTGTCACGTTCTCAGTCCTCTGAACAAAGGCTCTGTCTGAGCTGCTGTTCTCCATGGGCGTACAGGCAACCACGACCTTATCTTCCGGGGACAGTCTTCCTCCTCCTGCCTCCCCCCCCCCACTGCCCCAGCCTGGGTTCCCCCTCCTTCCTCCTCAGAACCCGCTCAAACTCTTTCATTCGAGGGACGCCAAACCCTGAGCAGAGGTGAGGGGCTGAGCTCCCCTCCATCTTTGTTCCGGGCTAGCCTTAAGAGGCCCAGTCTGTCAAAAGATGATTTATTTTATTTTACTCACACTATTTTCTTAGGAAGTCAACTAGAACCATGGTGCATGCTAAATAAAGCATCTGAGAGAGGCTGGTGGTAGCCAGCATCTGCTTAGCCCACCTAAGTACATTTGACAGAGCCCCTCCACCCCACCCTTCACACAGAGGAGGAGCCAGGCTCTGAGGCTGTGCCCCCCTCCCCCGTTCCCCATGCACTCAATCATGAGAAACAGGGAGTGGACATTCATTCAGTGTGGGCTGTGAGCTGGGGAGGAAAAGCTATGTGCTACGTCACTGGGGCCAGAGAAGCAGGGACTACGGTTAGGCTGTGAGACATCTCAAGGCCCCGAGACGATAACAGCCACTTGTCCAATGTCCCCCAGGGCACCTGTTCAGATTTGACTCCTGCCCACTGTTCTACTTGGTACCACGTGTGCCCCCTCACAAAGCTGCTAGAATAGCCTGCAGCACAAGGGAAGGTAGGTGCTGGCGCAAACGGTGGACAATTCATATTCCTCCTGTCAGTTCTTGTCCAGATCACATGCCAGACCCTCATGAGAGTCAGGTGAAGATCGAGTTCCTTTAAGGTGGTTTTGCCCTCACCATCGCCACTGACTAGCACCCAGGACAATGGTATGGACCTGGCTATCATTAATGAGCCGGGTGTCTGACACTGGCACAGGAAGTAAGGGGTCCCAGTCTCTGGGGCTTGCCAGCTGGGCTGCCTTACCCCTTCTCCTTTCTTCCTAGGCCATTCTCTCCCTAAGCCTGGAAAAGTGATGAGAGTGTGACCCCCAAGGCCCACAGTAAGAGCCAAATGTACCCAACGAACTTCCTTTTTGGGCCCTGTTAACTGAGTTTAAAAAAAAGAGAGAAAGAAAGAAAGAGGAACCCAATCACCTATAGTGAAGTTAATTAACAACCACTGAGTTTTGATTCACAAGGACGGTTCTGAGAAAGAGCTCGGTGCAGAGATTGTGAAAGAAGCTCCGATTTCTTCACAAAACAGAGGCGGCGATGGTATCTGGCCTCCGGAAGGAGGTCGCTTCACAAGCCTCCCACACACACGGAGGGTCCCTGGGCCGAGCCAGAATCTCAGCCAGGCCAGGCTGCCGGGAGGGATGAAGAGGCCTGTACCTATACATAAGGTGAAGTCAGTTCAACAGGCTTCGGTGTTTCTGAAACAAGGCACCTGGTGCAGCCCAGGTTCTATGAGTCTGATTTTGTGACCTTGAGCTCATGACCACGTCAGCCACCGATCTGGGTTTGGTTTTCCTATCTCTCAGAAGAGACGGTTGGGCTAAGAGATTTCTAAACTTCCCTTTTGTTCTAAAATCCCACACGTCCAATCCATTGACCTTCAGCAAGGGACTGACCCACCTTTGCCTATGAGAGTCGTTGCGTGGGTTCCCTTTTCAGGAGGGTTGGGTAAGCCTGGGTTGATTCTCAGGGTCAGCTAGCGGGGACCCTTTGGACTTCCTTTATGCTTACAAATAGAGTGCAAAGAGAGAGTAAACAAGCCACACAGCCTTTCCAAGGAACTGCAGGCAGGGAGCCCAGGCCACATTAGGGGACCCAACAGGAGACGTAGTGAACCACCTTCAGGTGTGCATTTCCAAACACTGAGAATGGGATTTCAGAGCTACTCGGTACATTCGAGTTCACAGCAGTATAGTTCATAAGAGCCAAGAGGTCCATCTGTGGAAGATGGATAAGCAAAATATAGCCAGGCCATTTCGTGGACTATGATTCAGCCTTTCAAACAAAGGAAATTCCCACACGTGTGACATGACAAGGCTTGAAGGCATTATAAGTGAAATAAGCCAGCCACAGAACGAGCAGTGTATGATCTCCTGTATGAGTACTCAGAATACACAAATTCCTAGAGACTGAAGTAGATTTGAGGTACAGCGGGCTAGGGCTGTGGGAATGTAGAGTTGCTGGTTAATCAGGATAAAGTTTCAGTTTTACAAGATGAAGAAACCCTCAATGGATGGTGGTAATGGTTCTATAACAACATGAATCTACTAGATAGGTCTTAACAGTTTACTTAAACCTGACTAAAATGAAGTCTCACCTATAATCCTAACACTTGGGAGGCTGAGGGAAGAGGATCATTGTGAGTTTGAGTTCCAGGTCAGACTGGGTTAGAGTGAGACCTTGCCTCAAAAAAAAAAAAAAAAAAAAAAAAAAAAAAAAAACAAGGGCTGGAGAGATGGCTTAGTGGTTAAGGCGCTTGCCTGTGAAGCCCAAGGACCCATGTTCTACTCTCCAGGTCCCACACAGCGAGACATACGGTGTGACGCAAGTGCACAAGGTGGCACATGCATCTGGAGTTTGATTACAATGGCTTGAGGGCCTGACATGCCAATTCTTTCTCTGTCTCATAAAAAAGCCAGTCTGTTGGGCTTGCTTAAAATAAAAACAAGGGGCTGGAGGAGAGATGGCTTAGCAGTTAAGGCACTTGCCTATGAAGCCTAAGGACCCAGATTCCACTCTCCAGAATCCAGGTCAGCCAGATGCACAAGGTGATGCATGCACACAAGATGGCATGTGTACACAAGGTGGCACAAACACCTGGAGTTCGATTGCAGTGGCTAGAGGCCCTGGCATGCCAATTCTCTCTCTCTCATAAATTTTTTTTAAAGGCTAAGATAAGCTGAGTGTGGTGGCATACATCTGTAGTTCTAGCTACTTGGGATAGAGTCAGAAGAATTCCTTGACATTAGGAGTTTCAGGCCAGCCTGGATAACATGAAGAGATGATAGCTTTATAAAAGTAGGGGTGGGGCTGGAGAGATGGCTTAGCAGTTAAGGCACTTGCCTATGAAGCCTGAAGACCCATGGTCAATTTCTCTACAGATCCCACGTAAGCCAGGTGCACAACAGTGACACAAGTGCAAGGTCGTACCTGGGCACTAGGTGGTGTGAGCGTCTGGAGTTTGATTGCAGTGACTGAGGCCCTGGTGCACCAATTCTCTCTCTTTCTCTAAAACAAAAGTAGGGGTGGGATATAGGTATATATAGTTGGTATAGTGCCTGCCTATCATGTATAAAGCTCTGGAATTTATTCCTTGCACCCCATAAAACCGGGAGTGGTGATGCATGACTGTAACCTCAGCACTAGGGAGGTAGAAACAGAAAGACCAGAATGAATTTCTTGGGTACATAGTGAGTTTGAGGCCAGCCTGGGCTGTGCAAGACCCTGCCTCCAAAAAAAGAAAGGAAGAAAGAAAGAAAGGAAGGAAGGAAGAAGAGACAGCCGTGGTGGTACATACCGTTAATCCCAGCACTTAGTGGTTAAGGTAGGAGGATTGCCATGACAAGACATGCATGCACACACGCTCACACACACACACCCCAAAGAAGAAGAGAAGGAAAGGGAGTAGAGCTGGGAGCAGGCTTCAGTGGTGGAGTCCTTGCCTAGCTATCTGGCCCCAGGGCCTTCCAGCAGGCCTGTGGCCCCCCTCACTCTGCCCTCAGGAAAATGGTGAGCACCATTCTAGTGTTCCATCGATCAAATCACATATAGCTCTATGACTTCCCCCCAAAACTCTCTACGGGGACAGCATCACGTTGACCCCACCCCCTCCCCAAATCAGAGAAGTTCTTGTCGCCGCTTTGCGGGACTTGGAAACATACAGGAGGGCAGGCGCCGCTCTGCCAGTGCCCAGTTCATAACCAGAAGAGGTTGTTTCATTTGCCCTCAGTGACCCTATAAGGTCACTGGCTTTCTCTCCGGGTCCAGACCAGCACATACCTGAACAACTCCATAACAAAGCCCTATGTTCCAGTGAGCTGCCCTTAGACCCAGCTGCCCTCGGGCTCAAATTTGCCTTTCCCTCTGAAAATAGGTAGAGAAAGCTGACAACCCTTACAGCTTAAGATTAAGACCCCCCACCCACACTTCCTACCCACATTCTGTTTGCTCCTGGGGTTGGGGCACCCATCATCTCCCATCAGTGGGCTCTGGAGGGGAGGACACCAAACTCCTCAGAGGTCCCTGGAACTTTCGAGAAGGTGGTCTCAAAGGGGATATAGGCAGGTGGGCTAGGAGTTCCTTCAGAGTTCTTGCTCATGAGGAGAAAGAAACCAATTCAGATACCTCAAGCTGTGTGTGTCCCATCCTGGCCACAGCTCTGGGACAGCTGGGCGGGGGTGCATGTGACCTTGTGCATGCACAATTGAGTTTTGAGAAGTTGACCGGAGGCGTGATTCCAATGCCAGCACTGGACACCACAAAGCCTGCCCCTTGCTGTCACTGCTTGCCTGGCTCAGGGATGAGGAGGTATCCAGAAAAGACACTTTACCCACAGAATTCTTCCTCTAACCGTGAAAGGAAGCAGCTGTCCTGCTTTGAAAGGGACTCGGTAGGACGTGTGTATTTCAAAAGAAGAGCTTAGCCACAGCCAGGGTCCAGCAGGACTCACCTGCAGGGAGCTGTCCCCTTTCGGAGTTCTGCCGGAGGGTCCTGCCGTGCTGGGAACCTCCTCGGCTCTGGGCTCCTAGTACTGCTTTCCCCTTTTGACGTTGTGCCTTGAGCTCTCTGTACGAATAGATACTTCTCTTTTTCTTCTCTCTCTCTGTGTTTTTTCCTCTTCTGTTCCCCTCCCTGATTTTCAATCTGATTATTTGTGTCAAAATCTGGCGGCCAGAAGCACCAGCCAATGGCGATGGCCTGTGAACGCGGCCACATTTGCTTATCAAAACTTTCCAGGAGCGAAGGGTTGCTTCTCCTTCCAGCAGTCAGCTCTTAGAGGAAATTTCTCCAGAAACTTTGAGTAACTGTGGATGAAAAGAGTGACTAACTTATCAAATTTTAAAACGTAAGCTTACAGTATTTACTTACAGTCCCTGACGTTGTAAACACACAAACCTTTCTTTAGCTTTTTTTTCTCTTTTCTTTCCTTCCTTCCTTCTCTACTTTTTCTTCTTCCTTCCTTTCTTTTCTCCTCCCTCTCTTTGCCGCCCTTCTCCCCTCCCTCCCTCCTTTTCTTCTTTCTCCTCTCCCTCCCTCTCTTCTCTTTTCCTTTTCTCTTCCCCTTCCTTCTTTTCCCTTCCTCCCTCCTTTTCTCTTCCTCCCCCTCTCCTGCCCTCTCCAAGTTCAGCACTCAGTTTGAGCTAGGGTGTGGGAGTGACCCCTCTGCTGGGAAACCTGTAGTTGCTGAGCCACTGGAGACACATTAGCCACCAAAGACCCTTCTCCTTGTTCAGGCCATATTTGCTAAGACACACAGGACAGATGGAGTAGCAGCCACGATGTGGCAGTGAATTTGGGGGCCAGTGGACCCTGAGCCCTATAAAACCCAAGTACTGATTGAGCACCAGGTCGCAGTGGCGGCGTGTGCTGCCATCTGGTGGCAGCAGAAGAAACAGAGAGGCCAGCAAGGGCCTCTGGACGTCCCTGGTCACCAAGAAAAGGCTTGGGGGCCCAGCTTGGACATTTCATCCCATTTGACACAGAGCCCCACGCACTGGTCCCCCACCTTCTCCTTCCTGCTCTGCCCTCAGCCCACCTTCTGCTTTGGGGATGACTGACTTATTCCAGGAGGTTTTGCATAACCAGAGGGCTCCACAAAACAGCACTGTTAGCTGATTTGCATGCTCTTGCAGCCAGAGCTGGAGAGATTACATTTCCCTCATAAAGAAAACAAACTTGGTGACAGGAAGCTCCGATTGAAACGGCAAGTCCAAGGTTCGAAGTCGAGAGAAAGGGATGTTTCTCTCCCTGGGCAGCATGACACTGGGGCCCAGGTCCCAATCACTGGCCACAGACAGCTGCATCCAGCCCCTTTCGTCTCTTTTCTAGGTAGCGATTTAGGGCAACATCTCGAATATTCTTTGGATGGTACACATTGATAACTGCAAGTGGAAACTGTCACTATGCACAAACAAACAATAACAAGGGCATTCTCAAAACTTCAGACCTGGCCAGCCCACATTGCTTCCTAGTCCTACATCATCCAAACTTCCTGTCTTCCCCACTGAGAAACCTCTGCTTCAAGCACTTTCTAAATCCCACTACAGCCTTGGATGCATCTTTAAAGGTTTAGCTTTTGTTTTGTTTTTGGCTTTTTTTTTTTTTTTTTTTTTTTGAGGTAGGGTCTCACTCTAGCCCAGGCTGACCTGGAATTCACTATGTAGTCTCAGGGTGGCCTTGAACTCACAGTGATCCTCCTATCTCTGCCCCCCAAGTGCTAACATTAAAGGTGTGTGCCACCATGGCCAGCATTGGTTTAACTTTTTTTTTCAAAAATAAAATACTTTATTTGGGCTGAAGAGATGGCTTAGCTGTTAAGGCACTTGCATGTGAAGCCAAAAGACCTCGGTTTGATTCCCCAGGACCCATGTAAGCCAGATGCACAAGGTGGCACATGCATCTGGTGGTTGTTTGCAGTGGCTGGAAGCCCTGCCATGCCCATTCTCTCTCTCTCTCTTTCTCTCTCTCTCTCTCTCTGCCTCTTTCCCTCTCTCAAATAAATAAATAAATAATAAAAATAAATATTTATTTATTCATTATTTATTTATTCATTTATTTGAGAGAGAATGGGTATACCAAGGCCTCCAGGCCCTGCAGAGAGAGAGAGAGAGAATGGGCACACCAGGCCCTCCAGCTCCTACAAACAAACTCCAATGCATGCACTACCTTGTGCATCTGGCTTACATGGCTACTGGGAAATTGAACCTGGGTACTCAGGCTTCACCGTCATGTGCATTAACAACTAAGCCATCTCTCCAGCTTTGGTTTAGCTTTTGTTGTTTTGCTTTTTCTTTCTTTTTGGATAACCTCACCAAATGTTCATAGTTGTTTGTATTGATCTCCAATATTAAGCTACTGTATTAGGCATAGCCAATTCAATAGTGGCTCTAAGGCTGTAACCACACTGCAGGACCCCTACCTCTACTGACTGAAGGATCCCACAGTAGGGTCCCTCCTAGAGGTGTGGGATGGCCTCCTCTCTCTCAGACAAACTGCCTTTAGCCCAGCCTGGACAATGCTCTTTCTTCCCCTCATGAGCCAAACCTCACAGTCCATAGTTCTTACTGCATTCAGGTCTTTCAACTCTGACCATCCATCAATAGTCCATCAAGCTGTACTTATAGCACCGCAAGGCATCTCTTAGGTCAAGATTTCAAATCCTTCCACGTTCCTCCCTCAAGTCAGTCCCAGAAGGCCAAAAGCCACACAGAATCAGGTCACTAGCAGCAACAACCCCACTCTCAGTACCAGCTTTACTATTGCAGTCAGCTCTGTGTTGCTGCAAGAGCAACCAGGACCAAGAGCAGCTTGTGGGAGGAAAGGGTTTATTTTGGCTTACAGACTCAGGGGAAGCTCCACGATGTCAGGGACACTGTGGCATGAGCAGAGGGTGGACATCACCTCCTGGCCAACATCAGGTGGACAACACCAGCAGAAAAGTGTGCTAAACACTGGCAAGAGGAAGCTGGCTATAGCATCCATAATCCCACCCCCAACAATACACTGCATCCAGAAGGCTCTAATGTCCAAATT
This sequence comes from Dipus sagitta, assembly GCA_036346955.1. NCBI lineage: Eukaryota > Metazoa > Chordata > Mammalia > Rodentia > Dipodidae > Dipus > Dipus sagitta. The sequence goes on along the minus strand of CM070770.1, from coordinate 147,341,900 downwards.
GCCACTGGCTGGGACCTAGCATTCAGAGCACATAAGTTTATGGGGGACACCTGAATCAAACCCCCCATAACATGTTTACAGAGGCTGGGATTTTGGATTAGTCCATTTCTGCTACTATGACAAAATACCACAGGCTGGGTTGTTTATACACCACTGAAGTTCATGTCTCATAGTTGTGAAGACTGCAAAGTTCAAAGTAGTGGCAGACTCAGCAAATGGTCAGAGTTGGCCTGTAATTTTATTTTATTTTTTGGTTCTGTCTTTCTCTGGTTTTGGTATAAGGGTAATTCTGGCTTCATAGAATGAGTTTGGTAGTATTCCTTCCTCTTCTATTAATGGAAAAGTTTGAGAACCATTGGTGTTATTTCTTCTGTGAAGGTCTAGTAAAATTCACCAGTGTATCCTTCTGGACCTGGACTTTCTCTAGTTGAGAGATTTTTTTTTATAACTGTTTTTATCTCCATGCTTTTTATAAGTTGGTTTAAATGGCTTATCTCATCTTGATTTAATTTTGGTAGGTCATATAAATCAAGGAAATCATTTCTATCAGATTTTCAAACAGTGCGGTATATGTTCTTATAGTATAGCCCTATGAATTTCTGAATTTCATTGGTATCTGTTGTAATGGTGCATTTTTCATCTCTAATTTTCTTGATTTGTGTCTCTTCTCTTTCTTTTGGTCAGATTTGCTAAGGGTTTATTAATCTTGTTTTTCCTTTCAAAGAACCAACTTTTTGTTTCATTGATTTTTTGTATTGATTTTTTTTTTTGGTTTCTATTTCATTAATTTCTTCCCTAATCTTAATTATTTCTGCCTGTCTACTGACTTTTGGCTTGCCTTGTTCTTCTTTATTCCATGGCCTTAAGGTGAAGCTGCCGGGCTCTGCCGGCGGGGGCAGGCAGTGCCGAGGGAAGGATCAGGCCTGCTGGTTCCTCCCAAGGGGTTGAGGAGGAGATGAGCGTCCGATGACTCAGACCTCTCCTGGCCACCGGAGAAAAACCACACTGAGTCGGGAGTCTTGTCGAAGCAGGAACTTGATTTATTGCTATGAGCAGTTGCCTATATAATGTTGGGAACGAAGGAGGGGATTCTAGGATGGGGGGAGAGGTAAGGGCCAATAGTAAACTGTGACTATTGAAATGATAATTCTAACTCCCATGTGGAAGTAGCAGGCAAGAAGCCATTAGGCGTCTTGCTGAGTCACATCTGGCCAGAGACAGGTCGCCAAACTTTAGCTAGGCTCTGGAAGTTCCACTAGGCCTCATGCCTGGGCCTTTCAGAGCCCAACATCTCCCCCTTTTGTTTTTGTAAGAGCATTAGTCACCATGGCCCCTGTCTTATGTTGTCCCCCTCTGGGGGTCTTAACCATCATTGGGTACCAGGTGTATAGCTCAGAGCATTCATCATGGCCCCTGTCTTAGGTTGTCCCCCTCTGGGGATCTTACCCATCACTGGGTACCATGTGTTTAGCTCGCTGAGAACCCACCCCATGGCCTGTCTTAGGTTGTCCCCCTATGGGGATCTTACCCATCATTGGTCACATGGAGGGCAGAGGAGGTGGCAGTGGGTCATCTGAGGAACTTAATTCCTGAGTTGCCAGCCTGTGATAATGTATTTCGACCTGATGAAGTTTTATTGCCTCTAGCTGTTGGTGAATAAATTGTGTAATCTTATTAATTACACAAGGCCTGACAGTGAGGAGAAGGCGAAGGAGGAGGAGGGGGAGGGGCCCAGGTAGAAGGAGAAGGTAGGGTAAGAAGTCATATAAGCCCGTCCGCAGCAGGTTGTCCTGGAGGTCCCGCCGCCTCCTCTCCAAGTCTTCCTGGAGCCTCTTAATCTTGTCCTGGATGATTCCTGATTTATTGGCGTAAAAGCAGCATTTTTCCTATAAAAGCAAACATACGCCTCCTTTTTCGGCCGTTAGTAGGTTTAGTCCTCTCCTGTTTTGTAGGACTACCTCAGTCAGGGAATCTAGCTGTTGTTGAAGATAGGTCTCCCTCTGATATAGGGAGGGCCTCATTTCCAGGGTTGATATATACATCTGGGATTAAGGTGGCTGGGGCACAAAGGCCCGTCCAATTGGTGGGCAGAAAGTCATAGGCCATCCTGCCTCCACAAACATAAACCATTCCAGAAGGCGGGCAGCATTGAGCACCGGGCTCAGTTGTGTTAAAAGTACAGAAGGAAGGATGAATGTATCCCACATCTATACTGGAATTATTAGGGGAAGGCAGGGCCCAAATGCCCAGAGAAAACATTGGGAATAGCTGGATGGGGATGGGGAAGGTGGCTGAGTAATTTTTTAAGGTTGTATGGGCAACTGTACTGCAAGTAGCCAGAGAGGCCCAGATTGGAGGCAAAGCCAGCAATCCTCCACAATGGAGGGAATTGTTTAGGTTAGTAGAGTGAAGGACCATTTTAGGAACAGTCCTCAGGGGTGGGACACTACCTAGAGAAGTGATTGTCAGTGTCCCCTTGTTGGGACAAATATTTTAGGTCTCTCGCTGGTACCCAAATGGGTGTTTTTTCATCTTGAGGGAAGACACATCCAAACCCTCTCCCTGCTGTGAGGAGTGGGTCTGGTCCTCTCCAGGCCCCAGTCAATGGGTCCCTCCATCTTACCCAGATAGAACTGGAGGTAAAGGATGAAGACCAATGTTTTTGAAAAGCGGATAGCAGATGCCAATACAGATACAGGAAGCCTTTAGAATGACAGACAAAAATCACGAAAGAACCTCTCACCGCCATATCATAATTAAACTACTAAACCCACAAACCAAAGAAAATATATTGAAAGCAGTTAGAAACATCAAGTCACATATAAAGGCAAGCCTATCAGGTTAACAGCTGATTACTCAACACAAACTTTAAAAGCCAGAAGGGTTTGGAAATGATGTATTCCAAGTTCTGAAAAATAACAACTGTCAACCAAGATTACTTTATCCAGCAAAGCTATCCATTCAAATAGATGGAGAAATAAGGACATTCCACAAGAAAAGCAGACTAAGGAATATATGATCACTAAACCAGCTCTACAGAAAATACTTGACAAAAAAAAAAAAAAAGAAAGAAAGAAAGAAAAGAAAAGAAAAGAAAACCTGGGTGTGGTGGTGCACGCCTTTAATCCCAGCACTCAGGAGGCAGAGGTAGGAGGTTTGAAGCCATCCTGAGGCTACATAGTGAGTTCCAGGTCAGCCTGGGCTAATGTGAAACCCTACCTCAAAACAACAACAATACTTGAAGGGATCCTTCATGTTGAAGAGAAAGAAAAGCACACACATAAGGAAACAGGAAAAAATAAACCATACTCAAATAGTACTTAATATAGGAGAGTAAAGGAAAAACAGAAAGCACTACAAAGCAAGGAGAATGGCAGGAATAAATGCACACCTTTAAATAATAACTTTTAATATCAACAGCTCAATGCCCTAACCAAAAGACACAGGCTTGCAGACCGGGTTAAAAGGCAGGATCCTTCTGTTTGTTACCTCCAAGAAACGCACCTTTCAATAAAAGATGGACACTATCTTAGGGTAAAAGAATGGGAAATATAATCGGGATCTAGAGGCTGACAGAGAAGGAGGACCCTGGCTTTAATAACTGTTTTACAAGAAGGCCAACCCAGAAGTAAGTCTCCTGGGGCCTGCTACAAATGTGGGCAGCAGGGACATTTTAAAAAGAAACTGTCCCTGGAGGGTACCTCCACATGGACCCTGTCCTCTATGCCAAGGAGACCACTGAAAAGCCTACAGTCCCCAAAGGCAGAGACCTCCGAGGCCAGAGGTGACCCCATAAGTGATCTAAATGGACTTAAGGGACCCAAGGCTTCCCCTCCAGCTCCCACAACTCAAGCCTCCATCACCTTCAAGGAGTCCTGGTAATTCTAACAATGGGAGGAGATCCCAATATCTCCTTCTAGACACTAACTAGCATCTCAGTATCAGTCTTCATCTCTAGCCCTAACCAGCTCTCTTCCCAAACCGTGACTATGGTGGGCATTTCTGGCAAAGACCATGACCAGACACTTCTTCATGCCGCTCAGTTGTAAATAGGGAGAGTTGCTTTTCTCCCATGATTTTTAAGTTATATCAAAATCTCCCCGCTATGAGCTAAATCAGGGGTTTCCATTCTCCCGGCCCCCTGGGCCAATGTGATGCTTACCTCTAAACTCTAAAGTCTGGGCCACTGAGGGAAAAATCAATCCAGCTAAGGCAGCTGAACTGGCACAGGTCCTTCATACAACCTGGGCTCCTATCAAAAGGCTTCTTATGTGACAAAAACTTAAAATTCCTCTCAAGGGGCTGGAGAGATGGCTTAGCGGTTAAGCACTTGCCTGTGAAGCCTAAGGACCCCGGTTCGAGGCTCTATTCCCCAGGACCCACGTTAGCCAGATGCACAAGGGGGCACACGCATCTGGAGTTCGTTTGCAGTGGCTGGAAGCCCTGGCGTGCCCATTCTCTCCCTCTCTCACTCACTCTCTCTCTCTCTCTCTCTCTCTCTCTGTGCCTCCTTCTCTCTGTCACTTTCAAAGAAATAAATAAAAATAAACAAAAAAAATTTTAAAAAATTCCTCTCAAACAACAGATAAGTCTCCCAATAGATACTGATTCTGATTTTCTTTGCCAACATTCCACTTAAACATGTGCCTTGTTCCAATGACACAACCATTATAATGGTTTTGTATAATGTTTCTGTAGTGCCTAATCAGGATCTTTTCTCAGGGATGAAGAAAAAGACCTACATATAGCTGGTGGTTAGACATCTGACTGGCCCTCAGGTTTATCTCTTGGGCTTCTAGAGTAGTGTTCCTCTGAGACAGGTTTTAACTGCTACATGCATCCTATGACCCCATTCAGCCTGAAGAACTTAGAGCAGTCTGCGTGTCCTGTTCCCTCTAACAGCAGTTAGAGTTTTGTCACAAGATGTGGAAATGAAGGATAGAAGAAAGCTAGCTGTTTTTTAGGGGCAGGGTTCAAAGTAGGGTCTCACTCTAGTCCAATCTGACCTGGCATTCACTATGAATTCTCAGGCCAGCTTTGAACTCACTGTGATCCTCCCAAGTGCTGGGATTAAAGGCAAGTACCACCATGCTCAGCTAAAGGTAGCTTTTATTTTTTCAAGATATGTTCTCACTCTAGCCCAGGCAGTCCTGGAATTCACTATGTAGTCTCAGGGTGACCTTGTACTTCCAGAGATCTTCCTACCTCAGCCTCATGAGTGTTGGGATTAAAGGCATGCACCACCATTTCCAGCTAGAGCTAGCTTTTTTTTTTTTTTTTTTCAAGATAGGGTCTCACTCTAGCCCAGGCTGACCTGGAATTCACTATGTAGTCTTAGGCTGGCCTTCATACTCGCAGAGATTTTCCTACCTCAGCATCCTGAGTGCTGGGATTAAAGGTATGCAATACCATACACTGCTAAAGCTAGCTTTAAAAAACATCTATTTATTTGCCAGCAGAAAGACAGATAGAGAGAAGAGGTAGACAGAGAGAGAATGGGCATGCCAGGGCCTGTAGTCACTGCAAACGAACTCCAGATGCATGTGCCCCTTGCGCATCTGGCTTACGGGGGTCCTGGGGAATCGAACCTAGGTCCTTTGCCTTCACAGGCAAATACCTTAACCACTGAGCAATCTCTCCAGCCCTAAAGCTAGCTTTTTAAAGGCAGTTCTAGTTAGAGATTGAGACCCAGAGGGAACAAAGTGATACCACCTCACGTGCCACCTTGCCCTGGCACAAGAATGGAACTCTGGGCAGAAATGGAACTTGTGTCTGATAAAGACTGATCTACAGCATTTCCCCCCCCCCCATGCCCAGTCTAGCACACTACCTAGACAGACAGCCCTGGACGGGTTGGCACAGGGATCTGCCCTCTAAATCTACCAACCAATCAAATCCCTTGCTTATAAAGGCTCCTGTCTTCTTATTGTCTCTGACTCCGCCCTCTTCCACTCACCTCTCAGTTCAGCTCAGCTTTGCCTTTCTGAAACTGCTTGGCCTGCCTACCTTACTTCATTCCGGCCACAAGCATACACGTGAGTCCAGCTTCCCCCTCACCCAGCCCGGCTGGGGCGAGGAGAAGCATAAAACTGTTTCTTGGTAATTCTAGCACTCAGGAGGCAGAGGTGGGAGGATTGCTGTGAGTTTGAGGTCACCCTGACACTACATAGTGAATTCCAGGTCAGCCTGGATTAGAGAGAGACCTTACCTTAAAAAACAACCAAAAAACAAACAAACAAACAAACAAACAAACAAACAAACAAAAAACTGTTTCTTGGTCTGGGGTAACTTTTCTGCTTATCTCTTATTTTTATTTATTTATTTATTTATTTATTTGACAAAGAAAGAGGGAGAGAAGGAGAGAGAATGGGCATGCCAAGGCCTCCAGCAACTGCAAATGAACTCTAGATGGCTGTGCTCCCTTGTGCATCTGGCTAACGTGGGTCCTGGGGAATTGAACCTGGATCCTTTGTCTTTTCAGGCAAATTCCTTAACCACTAAGCCATCCCTCCAGCCCTTGTCTCTGATTTATAGTTTGGAGTAACGTCTCCCTTTGATTACATGCATGATTTTCCTCTGGTTTCTGAATCTACCGTATGCATATGTTTCCTTCACTCCAGATCTGCCACATGGGTGCTCTCACCAAACTTTACCCTTCCTACCTGTGCAATTTCTTTAAACCGGTGGTGACCATGAGTTGTAACTCTCTTCATTACTCATTTCTCCTCTGAATCTCTTGGTCTCTGCTTTGATATTTACCCTCTCATTTTTTCCTTGAGCCTCACCATTTTCCCTTTTACCTTCCCTAAGAACACATGGCAGATGCCATGCCAGTTTCTCCTAAATCTCCCTACAGAAGCTCCTAGATTCCTACTTCTTATGACTCTGTTCTAGCTTTCCTTCCTAGATCCCAATCTCCCTTAAATAAACCCCATAATTTGTGATTTCTCCCTTAAATAAGTCCTGCAATTTGTGATTTTTTTCCCCCTCAGTAAACTTAATATTTCATAATCTGTCCTTCTTGAGTCCATCTTTATTAATTCTTTATTAAAGGTAGGACAGAACCCAAAACTTGGGGTTCATAAATTCTGGGAGACCCCTCCTGAACCACAAATCCTCACTGGGGAACCAATGAACCTTCTTACACTGGCTCATTACCTTCCCCCAAGCCAGGTATATAGGCCCACGTTGGAAGGACTGATTGCCCTTTCCATGTCAGGGCAGGTTATGTGTTAGATTTGACTGATGTACTGATGTACTCTTGGTTGGCTTTAACATTCTTTTTTTTTTTTTGAAGGTAGGGTTTCACTCTAGCCTGGGCTGACCTGATTCACTGTGTAGTCCTAGGGTGGCCTTGAACGCATGGCAATCGTCCTACCTCGGCCTCTCAGGTGCTGGGATTAAAGACATGAACCACCATGCCCTGCTGGCTTTAGCATTCTTAAATAGACTGTATTTTGGAATTGACTTTTGGTGCTTTTGATGTTTCCTGATTTATAGTGCCTTTGTCTTTTTCTTCTGTTATTCTTGGGGGCAAGGTCTCACTCAGCCCAAGACTGACCTAGAACCCATTTCAAACCAGAAATCTCAGCCCCCTAGCTGATAGGATTAAGGGTGTGGGGCAACATACACCCTTATGGCCTTAGACATTGTTAGATTATCTATTTGTTTTAATCCTCACTCTTGCATAAATATTCCATGCTATTTTTCATTGAGTGCATATATTGCTCAGTTGAATTTTAGAATTTGCCAGTACTTTCCTCCACCCAGTCTACTAGAATACTTGCATAGCAGGCAAACTCAATACCTAGGGTCACTTCTGCTGTTACTCTGGGAGAAATGTAAGAGCCACACCTGGCACATTAAGCCCCTACCCTGAAGATATGTAAAATTGGATTTACATGTCTAAGAATCTTGCAGATAATTAGAAAACCCAAACATCAAATTAACTCAGGATGCAAAAATGTCTACATTATGATACAAGAACCACAAAAATTAAAACAATATAATTCCACAAATAATTAGAAATCCATCAGAAATGACCTCCAGTGAGACTGATTTAGATGAAATGCCTGATACATAATTCAAAAGAATGATTATTTCTATGCTCAAAGAAATCAAAGAAGAAATCAAAGGAACCAAAGAAGACAAACTCCTGAAGGAATCCCAAGAGAACACAAGAAACCAAATTAATGAAATAAGGAGGTCAACACAAGGCATGAGTAAGGAAATGGAAATACTGAAGAAAATCCAATCAGAAATACTAAGAAATGCAAAACATAGAAAGTTAGATAGAAAACTCGTCTGGACGTGGTGGTGCACGCCTTTAATCCAAGCACTTGGGAGGCAGAGGTAGGAGGTTCGCTGAGAGTTTAAGGCCACCCTGAGACTACATAGTGAATTCCAGGTCAGCCTGAGCTAGCATAAGACCCTACCTCAGAAATAAAAGTAAAGAAAAGAAAACTCTGTAGAAAGTCTCACCAGCAGAATGAACCAAGGAGAGGACAGAACATTTAAACTAGAAGACCAGGTGGCAGATTTAGTACAGACCAACCAAGGAGAAAGAAATTAATAGGAAGGCATGAATAGGAATTTCAAGACATTCAGGACACTATGAAAGATCAAACATAAGAACTCAGAGTAAGGCTGGGCATGGTGGCACACGCCTTTAATCCCAGCACTTGGGATACAGAGGTCAGAGGATTGCTGTGAGTTCAAGGCCACTTTGAGACTACATAGTCAATTCCAGGTCAGCCTGGGCTAGACTGAGAACCTACCTAAAAAAAACAAAACAAAACAACAACAACAAAAAACCCCAGAAACAAAATCATAGAAGCAAACATGGCTCCCTTGGACTGACCCAGGTGGGGACTTGATGTTTCTAACTGCTTTCAATATATTTTCTTTGGTTTGTGGGTTTAGTGGTTTAATTATGATATGGCGGTGAGAGGTTCTTTCGTGATTTTTGTCTGTCATTCTAAAGGCTTCCTGTATCTGTATTGGCATCCCGTTCCCTTTTGGGGGGAAACTGTCTTCTATGATTTTGTTGAAAATACCTACTATGCCTTTCGAGTGAAATTCTTCTCCTTCTACTACTCCCTGAATTCTTATGTTTGATCTTTTTATAGTGTCCTGAATGTCTTGACATTTCAATTCATGCCCTCCTATTACTTTGTCTTTCTCTTGGTTGGTCTGTACTAGATCTGCCACCTGGTCTTCTAGTTTAGCTATTCTGACCTCTCATTGGTTCATTCTACTGGTGAGACTTTCTACAGAGTTTTGTACTTGACTTTCTATGTTTTGCATTTCTAGTATTTCTGATTGGTTTAGTTTTTCTTCAGTATTTCTATTTCCTTGCTCATGTCTGGTGTTGACCTTATTTCATTAATTTGGTTTCTTGTGTTCTCTTGGGATTCCTTCAGGAGTTTTTTTTTTTTCTTTTTTATTTTTTTTGTTTGTTTTTTCGAGGTAGGGTCTCACTCTAGCCCAGGCTGACCTGGAATTCACTATGGAGTCTCAGGGTGGCCTTGAACTCATGGCAATCCTCCTACCTCTGCCTCCTGAGTGCTGGGATTAAAGGTGTGTGCCACCACGCCCAGTTGAGTTGTTTTGTTTTGTTTTGTTTGTTTGTTTTTGGAGGTAGGGTCTCACTCTGGTCCAGGTTGACCTGGAATTAACTATGTAGTCTCAGGGTGGCCTGGAACTCACAGCGATCCTCCTACCTCTGCCTCCCAAGTGCTGGGATTAAAGGCATGTGCCACCACACCTGGCTCCTTTAATTTTTTTGAACATAGAAATAATCATTCTCTTGAATTATGTGTCAAGCATTTCATCTAAATCAGTCTCACTGGAGGTCATTTCTGATGGATTTACAAATTTTTAAAAATTTTATTTATTTATTTTGCAAGCAGAGAGAGATAGAGAGAAGAGAGACAGATAGAGAGAGAATGGGCATGGCAGGGCCTCTCACCACTGCAAATAAACTCCAGACACATGTGCCCCTTATGCATCTGCCTTATGTGGGTCCTGGGGAATCGAACCTGGGTCCTTTGGCTTCACAGGCAAATGCCTTAACTGCTAAGCCATTTCTCCAGCCCTGGATTTATAGTTTTTTTTAATGGAATTATATTGTTTTAATTTTTCATGTTTCTTGTATTAAATGTGAAGATATTTGCATCTTGAGTTAAGTTGATGCTTGGGTTTTCTGATTATCTGCAGTGTTCTTAAACAAGTAAATCCGATGTTATATGTCTTCAGGGTGGGGGTGTAAGGTGCCAGGTGTGGCTCTTATATTTCTCCCCGAGTGACAGCAGAAGTGACCCTAGGTGTTGAGTTTACCTGCTATGCAAGTATTCTAGTAGACTGGGTGGAGGAAAGTACTGGCAAATTCTAAAATTCAACTGAGCAATATATGCACTCAATGAAAAATAGCACAGAGTATTTATGCAGTAGTGGGAATTAGAACAAACAGATAATCTAATAAAACCAGAGTCCCTAAGGGTGTGTGTTGCCCCCACTCCATTAATCCTGTCAACTGGGAGGTTGAGATTTCTGGTCTAAAATGAGTTCCAGGTCTCCCTGGAGTCATGTGAGACCCTTCCCCCAATAATGACAAGAAAAAGACAAAGGCCTTATAAATCAGGGAATGTCAAAGGCAACAGTAGTCATCACCAAAACACAGCTTATTTGGGAATACTAAAACCCACCAAGAATGCATCAATCTAATCTAACACATAACCTGCGCTGACATGGAAAGAGAGATTAGCACTTCCAATGCAGGCCGTATGTACCTGCCTTTGTGTAAGTAGCCCTGTTACCTTTTGGGCTGGCTTCCAATCTCACCTATGCTGAATGCCCACATCAGGCCCTCTCTGTTGCGCTGTGGACTTGGTTAGGCTGCTCAGGTCGCTGGATCTGGTGTTCTGATTAGCTTGCTAGATGCTATGGGTGGATAAGTTGTCTGGTGGTTGGTGGCAGTGGTGGTTGGGGGAAGGGGGGCTGTGAAGGGTGCCTGGAGTTGAACCAGAGCTGCTCGGCTGGTCCAGTTTGTGTTCTTCTTCAGCAGTTGCTCAGCTGGGCCCTGCTGTCTTCCCCTTTGGATTTTTTGACTTTGCAAGGACGCTGATGTGAGTGGAAAATCCCTTCACCTGGCTTCTCCTCCTGCGGCTGTGTGCCCAGCCGGATGGATGGGCGCCTGGAACTGGGCCACTGGGGATTCTGGCTGGCGGCCTGCTTGCTAGAAGCTCTGGGTCTCTCCTTGTCTGCTGTGGCTGGTAAGTCCTTATGCACCTCACTTTTTTGTAGAAGAGTGAATTTTGCTGTTTTTCTGCTTATTTCCTTCCCTAGGCTGCTTTGGCATGGCTACTATGTCACCATTTTACCCGGAACCCGAGTTTGCTCTTTGAAACCTCTAGCTGCATCCTTACATGGTGAGTGGGGCAGAAGGGGGACTAAGGCTGTGTCCTCATCGGGCAAATGATAGAAGAGCAACAGATAGGTTCTCACTTCCCCAGCCTCCCCCCACCTTTTTTGTCTTTTTGAGGTAGGGTCTTGCCAGGTGTAGTGGCACATGCCTTTAGTCCTAGTCCCTTTTTTAAAAAAACATTTATTTATTTGAAAGAGAGAGAGAGGCAGATAGAGAATGGGCATGCCAGGGCCTCTAGCCAGTTCAAACAAACTCCAGATGTATGCGCCACCTTGTGTGTCTGGCTTTACATAACTAGGGAATCAAACCTGGGTCCTTTGGCTTTGCAGGCAAGCACCTTAACCATTAAGCAATCTCTCCAGCCCTCTTAGTCCCTTTCATAAGGTACTGATTCCTCAATGAGAGCTGAGTGCTCCTGGCCCAATCACTTCCTAAAGGTCCCACCACTCACCACCACCACACTGGTTCTTGGGTTCCATCACGAATTTTGGTAGGAATACTCAGACCATAGCAGATTCAGACAGGATTCTGTACGAGCTCCTTCCTGGCCTGTGGGGTGGTGGGCAGGGAAAAGCACTGCGATGTTAAGGTGAGGGGCATTCAAAGGAGCATGTTTGGGACATGGGCCTGGACTTGAGGGGATCAGGGAAGGAAGTGACCCTAGATGGAGGTCTGGACTGAGTTATCTGGGAGAAGGAAGCAGGGAAGAAGGGCTGAGTGGAGGAGCAGTACCAACAAGGATCTGGAAGCCAGGACTTGAGGAAACTCATAGCAGCCATAGTCACCATGGTGGAATGGAGAGTCTGAAGGAAGGGGAGGGCTTAAAAAAAACTTATCGGGGTGGAGAGATGGTTTAGCAGTTACAGCACTGCAGTCAGATTCTCATTGCTGGTAGAAATCACCCAACCAAGAGCAGCTTGTGGGGAAAAGAGGTTTATTTTGGCTCATAGGCTCGAGGGGAAGCTCCATGATGGCAGGGGAAACAATGGCATGAGCAGAGGGTGGACATCACCCCTTGGCCCACATAAAGTGGACAACAGGAGAGTGTGCCAAACACTGCCATGGGGAAACTGGCTATAACACCTATAAGCCCGCCCCCAACAATACACTCCCTCCAGGAGGCGTTAATTCCCAAATCTCCATCAGCTGGGAACCTAGCATTCAGAACACCTAAGTTTATGGGGGACACCTGAATCAAACTACCACAGAAGCCTAAGGACCCATGTTCTACTCTTCAGATCCCATATAAACCAGACGCACAAAGATGAGGCAAATGCAAGGTCACACATGCTCACTAGGTGGTACATCTGAAGTTCGATTTCAGTGGCTGAGGTCCTGACACACCAATTCTCTCTCTCTCTCTCTCTGTCTGTCTGTCTGTGTCACTCTCTCTAAAATAGAAAAAAATTCTAAAAAATAAAAAAAAATATTTATTTACTTTAGAGAGAAAGAGAATGTGTCGAAGCCTCTTGCCACTGTAAATGAGTGCACAGATTACTTTGTGCATCAGGCTTTACATAGATACTGAGGAATCAAACCCAGGCTGATAGGCTTTGCAAGCAAGCTCCTTTAACTGCTGAGCCATCTACAGAAGGACTTTTGAAAGATAAAAATTAGAAAGTAAAGAAGAAACAAGACCAGGAAGGGTCTCCCCGCCCCCCCAAGCTGACTTCAAAATCTTTGATTTCCCTTTACCTACAAACAAGCCGGGTGTGGTGGCGCAGGCCTTTAATCCCAGCACTCGGGAGGCAGAGGTAGGAGGATCGCCGTGAGTTCGAGGCCACCCTGAGACTCCATAGTGAATTCCAGGTTGGCCTGGGCTAGAGTGAAAACCTACCTCAAAAACCAAAAAAAAAAAAAAACCCTCAGCTGCAAAGATTTACACTCAATGTCATTCACTATGTTGGCACTCTTTCCATTTATTTATTTTTGGTTTTTCAAAAAATTTGTCTTTGCTTTTCCTAAATCTCCTTTCTAGAATGTTATTATTATTATTATTTTTGCTCTAAGACAACTTCGTTAAGATATAAACTTAAAAATTACAGAAGATAAAATACATTCATTTTAAGCGCACAGTTCAATTAGTTTTAACAAATGTATATATCACCACCATAATCAAAACATGAAATTAGAATGTTGTTTTTATTCATGCTCTTCTTTCCTTTTAAAAACCATTTAACTTACTTATTTATTTATTTGAGACAGAGGTAGATAGCAATAGAGAGCATGGGCAATCCAGAGCCTCTAGTGACTACAAATGAGGGTTCATGCGCCACCTGGGGCATCTGGCTTTACATGGGTACTGGGGAACTGAACCCAGATCCTTTGACTTTGCAGGCAAGCGCCTTAACTGCTAAGCCATCTCTCCAGCCGCAGGCTCATCTTTCACACACAGCTCTCAAACCCGCCAAAAAGCCTTCCAGACCGTGGTCTGTGGTTTGAAGGATGTGGGGCAAGGGACACCCTTGGATTCTTGTCCCGCTTGGTAGCATACAGGGATTTGCTTACTTCTGAGCGACACCAACAACTCCTTAAGGATCAGACTATCATGGGGACCTCTCGCCACCAGCTATGGTTAGAGCTCAGACTTCGGTGTGGACACTGGTCTACAAGAAACAATTAGCTAGACAAGACCCAAGGTGACCAAGCACTGAGAAGTAGGCCGTGTGCAGAGCCCTCTAGCGGACAACTCAGGTAAATGCAGGTGAATTCAGAAAGCTCTGTGTTGGAGTGAGGATGTGGGCGTGGGACTGATTGCGCTGCGCTGGGTGGACATCAGGGGCCAGGCTCCGGTCCCAGCGCCACATGACATTAGCTGTGTGACATAGGCATCTTTCCAGCCTTGGCTCAGAATGACAGAAAACAAAAAGAAAGAAAGAAGCATGGGCCGAGTCCACCAGCCTCCGGAACATAAGGATGGACCTGACCTGCTGGTCCTTGCCATTCGGGCTCTTCCAGAGAGCCTGCTGAATCCTGGGACCCATCGGTGCCAGAAAAACGACCCCTCCTTTTGTGCCATTGCATGTGCAGTGACCTGTGGATAATGTTGACTCAGCCATAGGAGAGATTGTACAGCTACTTCCAAGGCCAATGTCCTTACCAGGGGCTGCAGACGGCTGAGTTCCCGGGGAGCCACGCTTGCATACGCAGCCATCGCTCGCGACAGGCTCTGTCCTTCTGTCCCGCCAGCTCCACGGTGCAGACACTTGTTGTTATCATCATCATCATCATCATCATCTAGGTGCTATTTTGAATTGCAAGAATAATATATTATCATAAATAAATAATAAAATTTTAAAATTCACCTTATTTCCACCCCAACAGTAATTTATTTTATTTTAGCTTACTTTAGGTTTTTTCCAGGCTGACCTGGAAGTCACTCTGTAGTCTCAGGGTAGCCTCAGATTCACAGTGATCCTCCTACCTCTGCTTCCCAAGTGCTGGGATTAAAGGTGTGCACTACCACGCCCAGCTGGTAATTTTTTTTTTCTTTTCTTTTTGAGGCAGGGTTTCACGTTAGCCCAGGCTCTACTTGAATTCATAGATCTTACTACCTCACTCAGCCTTCAGAGTACTGGGATTACAGGCATAAGCCACCACCAGGTCCAATTTAACAGTAATATTTAAAAAAAAATTTTTTTATTTACTTACTTGAGAAAGACAGACAGACACTATGGGTGTGCCAGGACCTTTTACCACTGAAAACAAACTCCAGAAACATGTGCCATTTTGTGCATCTGGCTTTACATGGGAATGGGGGGGGGGTTTGAACCTGAGCTGTCAGGCTTTGCAAGCAAATGCAGTTAACCACTGAACTATCTCTCCAGTCCTGTAATGGTGTGTGTGTGTAGGGGGGGGTCGAGATAAGGTCTTGCTCTAGGCCAGACTGACCTGGAATTCACTGGGTAGTCTCAGGGTGACTTTGAACTCATGGTGATCCTCCTACCTCTGCTTCCTAAGTGCTGGGATTAAAGGCATGTGCCACAACACCCAGCTTTTTAAAGTTTTTATTTATTTATTTATTTGCAAGGAGAGCCAGAGAGAGTTAGTGAGAGTGAGCCAGGGCCTCCAGACACATGTGCCACCATGTGCAGCTGATTGATGTGGGTTCTGGGGAATTGAACCTGGGTCCTTAGGCTTCCAGGCAAGCGCCTTAACTACTAAGCCATCTCTCCAGCCCTGTAATGGGGTTTTTAATTCAAACTCATCGTTACTGACTTTTCGTGGGGTAGCTATGTGCTAGGTGAATCTTCCCCAGCACAAGCCCTTCAGTCCTTCTGCATCCTTCACTCCCACATCCGGCAATGTTCTGGTCGAGACCCTAGGATGAGTTGTCTCCCCTGGCTAGCTATGTTCCCCAGGGAGAACAGTGTGACCGAGAGCCAAGTCCTGCCTTCCTCTGACACCTCCCGGTAGCTCTGGCACATGTAGACCCCATTTTTAGATTTCAGAAAGACATGACCATGAAGAAATTCACTTGCTGGGGAATCCGCTTCAGGAAGTCCAGCTGAAGGCTTGTGCTGATGCTTGGTGTGCAAGGCCAGTGTAGGCGTTAGGAGAAGAGGGATGGGCCTGTGTTCTCTCAGTGCGAGTCACAGAGCATGGCCGGCAGGGCTTTGATCTGTTGGCCTGGTACAAGGTCCCTCCTTCATGGCTTGAACTCCATGAGGGATGTCACTGTTTTTTGTTTGTTTGTTTGATTGTTTGTTTTGGTTTTTCGAGGTAGGGTCTCACTCTAGCTCAGGGTGACCTGGAATTCACTATGTAGTCTCAGGGTGGCCTTGAACTCATGGCGATCCTCCTACCTCTGCCTCCCAAGTGGTGGGATTAAAGGCGTGCCTGGCTGGATGTCATTGTTTTTATCAACAACTTCCATACATATAGACAACATAGCGTGATTATATTCCCATCCCTCCTCCCTTTTCCCCCTTCCCGAATCCCTCCTCCACTGAATACCTCCTTTCCGACTACTTTCTCTTCTACTTTGATGCCATAATTTTCCCCTTCTATTATGCAGGTCTTGTGTAGGTAGCATCAGCCACTGTGAGGTCGTCATGAATACCATGGCCATTTTGTGTCTGGAAGACAGTATTGCAAAGCACTCCTCCCTTTCCTTTGGCTCTTACATTGTTTCTGCCACCTCTTCTGCAAGAGTCCCTGAGCCTTGAAGGTATGATAGAGAGGTCTCAGTTAGTGCTAAACACTCCACTGTCATTTCTTTTCAGCACTTTGGCGAGCTATGAGTCACCCCACTGGTCACTGCCCAAAGAGAAGCTTCTCTAACCAAAAATAAGAATAGCATTAATATGTGGAAATAAGCCTAAGTTTTTAGAGGGCAGTTTGGTGGGCATAATATATCCATTTAGCCAGACAACAGGACTAGTTCCCCCCCTAGGGCTTATGACCTCCCCAGCCATAGGCTTTTGACTAGGTTTTTTAGTACCAGGCAGGAATTCCCTCCCATGGAGCAGGCCTCCAGTCCAGTCAGAGAGCAGTTGGTTTCCCCCATAACAGGCATGCCACCACTGCAACCAGTTGGTGTATTTGGCCTGGCTATCAAGCTTGTAGGGTTCATTGCTGGTTGAGACAATTCATGGAGGGATAATATTTTTTTTAGAATTTTTATGTGTTTATTTGAGAGAGAAAGGAGAGAGAGAGAGAATGGGCCCACCAGGGTCTCTAGTCACTGCAAATGAACTTCAGATGCATGTGCCACCTTGTGCTTACGTGGGTACTGGGGAATTGAACCTGGGCCCTTAGGCTTTGTAGGCAAGTGCCTTAACTACTAAGCAATCTTTATGGCCTCATTTTTCACTCTTTATGGTAAGGTGAGCCTCCAGAGCCCTGAGATTTCCTCTTTGGTGCAAGAAGTAGCTAGTTGGTATATGTGTGCCACAGCTCAACAAACTAGGCAGAGGCACCAAGGCCTCCTGCCGCAGAGCCCTGTGAGGTCTAAGGGACAGGGCGGATGCGGATCCCCAACCCAAACAGCCTGCTGAGGTTTCAGAAGGGTAAACTGAGACCCTGAGAGAGACCTGATGGGGTTACCTAGCCCCTAAGAAACAGCTAAGACACAGACCCCAGTTTCGCAACTCCTTTTCTTCCTTCCTTTCTTTTTTTAAAAATTGTTTTTATTTATATATTTGAGAAAGAGAGGGAAAGAGACAGAGAGGCAGAGAGAGAGAGAGAACAGGTGCACCAGGGCCTCCAGCCACTGAAAATGAAGTCCAGACACATGCCTCACCTTGTGCATCTGGCTTATGTGGGTCTTGGGGAGTTGAACCTGGGTCCTTTGGCTTTGCAGGCAAGTGCCTTAACCACTAAGCCATCTCTCCAGCCTTCTCAACTCCTTTTCAAAGTCAGTCATTATTTTCTTGATTCCAATCTTGATGTTTCAATTTATAAAACATAAATTCCAGGACTGGAGTGATGGCTTAGTGGTTAAGGTGCTTGCTTGCGAAGTCTAAGGACCCAGGTTCGATTCCCTAGTACCCACGTAAGCCAGATGCACAAGGTGACAGTGGCTAGAAGCCCTGGTGGGCCCATTCTCTGCCCCCTTGCCTCTTTCTCTCTCAAATAAATAAATAAATAAATAATTCTTTTAAAAAGGTGAAAATTGACATCCTTCCATCAATGGTTCATTTGCAGTGATGGAGGCCCTGGCGTGCCCATTTTCCCTCTCTCACTCTCTCTATCTCTTTCTCTCTCTCTCAAAAAAAAAAATAATATTTGAAAGAACATTTCCACTGTTGGTTGACACAACAGGTAACTATCAGGTGGGTAAACTGCACAATTCTCCCTTCCCACCAGACTGCGGCTAGATGGGCCCATACCAGCTGCACACCTTAGCCAGTCTTCCTGGAGCCTCAGGCTTTCATCTGTCCAATGAGGCTTAGGAGGACTAGCAACAGCATCGTTGGGGGTAACAGAAAACACTGTGTAAATGCTGAACTGCGTGTGTTAGGACTCGGCAGACCCGTTCAGCAGCTGAGCGCAGCACGCTGCCCTTCCTCTCTGTCAGTGAACAGTCAAGAGCTACCGTAGTGGCTGGGGTGTGGAATAGAATAGGGCAGTCTGTGTCAGCCTGTGCTCCGTCAGGCAGCCTGTGAGACTTTTTTTTTTGGTAATTTTTTCTTATTATTGATAACTTCCATAATTATAGGCAATAAACCATAAAAATTCCCTCCCCTTCACAATTCTCCCTCATATCCCCTCCCCCTCTCAATCAATCTCTCTTTTATTTTGATGTCATGATCTTTTCCTCCTATTATGATGGTCTTGTGTAGGTAGTGTCAGGCACTGCGAGGTCATGGATATTCAGGCCATTTTGTGTCTGGGGGAGCACATTGTAAGGAGTCCTACCCTTCCTTTGGCTCTTACATTCTTCCTGCCACGTTAGAGATGTTTCAGTTCTGAACACTCCTCTCTCACTTCTCAGCACTATGGTGCTTTTTGAGTCATCCCAGAGGTCACTACCATCTGAAAAGAGAAGCTTCTCTAACCAAAAGTGAGAGTAGCATTAATATATGCGCATGGCTGGGTATGGTGGCATACACCTTTAATCCCAGCACTCGGGAGGCAGAGGTAAGAGGATCGCCATGAGAATATATAGTGAATTCCAGCCTGGGCTAGAGTGAGACCCTACCTTGAATATATATATATATATATATATATATATATATATATATATATATATATGCTAAGAAAAGTGCTTACTGTGTAGCTTGGTGAACATAGTATATGCATTTAGCCAGATACGAGCAGGCTCCTTATATCCGTAGGGCTCATGACTTCCTCAGGCATAGGTTTCCAGTATCAGGCATGTATTCCCTCCCATGGAGCAGGCCTCTAGTCCAAATGGAGAGTGGTTGGTTTCTCCCGTAACAGATGTGCCACTACTGCACCCATTGGCTTATTTGGCCTGGCTGGCCCAACTTAAGGTTTGCAGTAACCACTGTTGAGTATCTCCACTGGTGAGTTCTCTCTCTCCCATGGAGCTGCATGCAGTGTAGCTTTCTCCAGCTTTCTGTCAGCTGGTCTACACAGAAGAGGTTTTCAGCTCAGCTCCAGCAACATTTCTCAGTGACCTTGCAGCCCAAGCATGTGGAGTCTTCAGCAACAAGCCTGTGAGAATTTACAGGGCAGGTTGATCATAACTAAACACCTGGTGTCTGCTTACTGCTGCATAAACTCCCAGTGACGTCTGCCTTGGTGCTGTCTCTGGAGACTCCCAGAAATTCCACTGTGAGGCAGAAGAGGAGGAGGGAATGACGGTTTGGGGACATTTGTCCAAGACAAACAGGGTGAAGGGGCTTCATGGGCCTCGAGCACTATAGTCTTGAGGAGCATTTGGGGACTTCACTGGGAATATGGTCAACAGACTGTGACAGGAATCCAAGCACTAGTCCCCAGACATGCAAGTGTCATGACCAAGGCCATGCATCCCTGTGTGTGTGTGTGTGTGTGTGTGTGTGTGTGTGTCCATTCACCAATCTTAACAGGCAAAGTCTCCCAGTTCCCCCTTTCATCAGGTGCTCTCAAGTAGCACCCGCAGAAGCAGGTGATGGCCTTATATGTGGGTGGTCAGCTGTGGCTGACAGTGGGGAGAAGTCCTGTCTCCCCCTCCCCCACCATCTACCTGGCAGAAAGGAGAAAGGAGCCTTCACCAGAGGACTACCTACAGACTCAGAAGCAAAGCCTCAGAATAAGAAAAGGGGGCTCAGGAGAATGAGCGCCCCTCTCAGAGGTCTGGAGGTGCCAGCCTATCGGAGAGTCTCCTAGTGTAAGCTCTACTAACACTGACCCTGGCCAGCACTAGGAAAGAGCAGGACAGACACAGGGGTGGAACCAACACCAGGAACTCTCTAGCCACCAGGATTTGCACCAGTTTACATCTCGTTTGCATGTGCCCAATGCCTTTAGAGATTTCTCAAGCCAGGCTTTGTCAGAATTCCTCAGAAGGATGAGCTTTGCTTCCCACCTGCCGTGTCTCATTACTGCCGTGGAGAAGTCCCTTTGGCCTGTCACCTGGCGAGAGATGTCCTGTGACCACGATGGAAGCATCATTGGAGGAGGGGGGAGGGCTCTGTAAAGACATTTCTGCAAGGTGAATGGTTTGCAGTGTCAAAAGGATGCTCCTGGGCTGGAGAGATGGCTTAGCGGTTAAGCACTTGCCTGTGAAGCCTAAGGACCCCGGTTCGAGGCTCAATTCCCCAGGACCCACGTAAGCCAGATACACAAGGTGGCGCATACATTTGGAGTTCGTTTGCAGTGGCTGAAGGCCCTGGCACGCCCATTCTCTCTCTCTCTCTCTGCCTCTTTCTCTCTCTAGCACTCTCAAATAAATAAATAAAACAAAAAAAATTTAAAGAATTTACCTTTAAAAAAAAAAAAGGATACTCCTGCTAAGGTCACTTGGAAAAGCAGGAGTTTTTCAAACCATTGGTGTGGCGGGGCGGGGGGAGGCTGGGGAGAGGGCTCAATGGATAAAGCTCTGAGTAGCTGAGTTCATATCCTCAGATCCCACATAAAAAGCCAGAAGCAATGGGAGCTGCAATCTCAGTGCCCCTAAACTGAGAAGGGAGGTAGAGTCAGGAGAATTTCCTGGGTGATAGTGAATGGAACAGTGAATGAAAGACCCTGCCTCAAAATGAGGGAGAAGGTGAGGACCAACCCAAAAATTGTTCTCTGGCCTTCATGCATGCGCTGTGGCACTCACAGGCACACACACAATGAATGAATGAATGGATAATTAACTAAATAGACTGCGGAAATGGATCACAAGTTAAAAGCGCTTCAGTTGCACAGCACCTATATAAGCAGCTGGGTGTGGCCACACACCTCTGTAACTCCAGTCCTGTGGGAAGTAGAGACTAGAGAATTGCTGGGGTTCACTGGGGCAGGGGTACAAAAAACCGCAACTCTGGGTTGAGGGAGAAGACATCATCTTAAGGAAACAAAAGATGAGGACACTCAAAGTTCTCTTTTGGTCTCCACATACATGTGCACAGGGCATGTGCATCTGCACACGCATATCACACACTCACACATATTACATCACACACTACACATGCCAAAAATAGAAATAGAAATTAGATAAATAAATAAATAATTTTAGAAATAGTCAGGCATGATAGCACACGCCTTTAATCCCAGCACTGGGGAGGCAGAGGTAGGAAGATCGCTGTGAATTTGAGACCAGTCTAAGACTAGATAGTGAATTCCAGGTCAGCCTGGGCTAGAGTGAGACCCTACCTCGAAAAACAAACAAGACAAGACAAACAAACAGAAGCAACAACAAAAACAACCATCCATGCACATTTAGCAACTCTCCTTCCAGAAGTATTCCCAAGAACACTGAAGGCAGGGGCACAGTTCACAATGTGTCCAGTGACAGATGGATGTCCAAAATGCTTGAACATTACTGACTTAAAAGGAGGCCATACTACAATAGGGACATTAGGGAAATCAGCCAATCAGAGACAAATACTGTGGGATTCCACTTCTGTGAGGTCCCTAGAGAAACAGGAAGCAAAATGGTGGAAGTCAGGCTTAATAGGGACAGAGTTTCAATTCTATAAGATGAGAATGTTCTAGTGATGAACGGTGGTGGTGCTTGTATAGACATGAATATATTCAGTGTCACTGAACCATACACTTTTTTGTTATTATTTTATTCATTTACTTCGCCATTATGGAGGGCTTTGTGCATGTTAGGTAAGTGCTTTAGCCCTGAGCTATAAATTTAAATATGATCTTGAGTCTTATGTATGTTTTACTACAGTTAATTTTACACACACACACACACACACACACACGCACGCACGCACATGCACGCACACACACAGGGGCACAGAAGAGAAAGCGGAGTACAGGGAGGCACAGTCAGGTCCAGAACCCAGGGAAGCTCACTGCCTCATGGTCGAGGTTCCAGACTTTCCTTCCCTGAGTAATCTAACTATATTTCGATCTTCAAATACCTTTTCAAATTTTCATTATTAAAATTTCAAACAATGGGCTGGAGATATGGCTCAGTGGTTAAGGTGCTTGCCTGCAATGCCTAAAGACCCAGGTTTGATTCCCCAGGAGCCACGTAAATCCAGATGTACAAAGTGGTGCATGCATCTGAAGTTTGTTTACAGTGGCAAGAGGCACCCATTTTTTTCTCTCTCCTTGGAAATAAAAAAACAAAAAAGCAAATAAACCATATCTAATGAACACGCCAGGTTGCACTCCTTACATTTGATAACAATATTTGCCAAGTATTCTTTATCTCTCTAGATGCATACAGAAGTATGTATAACATATTTAGTTCTGATAAAATATTTCGAAAATATATTGCAGACATCATGAGACTTGACCCACATTTGAGTATATTTCCCCTAAAACTAAGAAAATTTCTTACATAATCACATATCTACAAGGAAAATGGTCAGCAGCTCTCCAGTCTCATCGAATATCCACTCCACAGGCACACTTTTACCATTCCCTTGTTTTCTTCCACAGCTCCCTGATAGACTCGGGATTCAGCCAAGTGCCAAGGACAGCTGCTTACTGCTTCTTTATAATGGAACAGCGACCCCTAGGACTTACTTTTGGAACTGCTTTTCTTTCCTCTAGTTAACAAGAGTCCAGTCTGGTTGAAGGTACTGCATTCTGGATTTATCTGTTTTCTTGTGGTGACATTAACCTCCACTGTCTGCATATAGGAAATTAGGTGCAAGGCTTGATAAGATTCAGATCAAGCTGTGCTGTAGGCATCATTGCACTAGGAGGCACTGAAGGGGACTTGGAAGACGTGTCCATAATGTAAGTTACATATGTTCTATCTCAGTTTATTATTTAAACCTTCTGACCTTGTCTGTTGTCTTTTTGCGATGGCGAGTACTTCCTTTTCTTTTGTGGAGATCTGAATGATAGGCCTTTTGTTGCTTCTGAGGTTTTCACCATTTTTAAATATTTTATTTTTATTTATTTATTTGAGAGAGATACAGAAATAGGCAGAGAGAGAGAGGGTGCGCCAGGGCCTCCAGCTACTGCAAACAAACTCCAGATGCAAGCACCCCCTTACATGGGCCCTGGGGAGTTGAACCTGGGTCCTTTGGCTTTGTAGGCAAGTACCTTAACCGCTAAGCCATCTCTCCAGCCTGGTTTTCACCATTTTTAGAGTTTTCTTCACTCCTAATTACAATCACACCTGACCAGGTGTCTCATCTTAGTGATGCTAAGTTTGGTCACTTGGTTAAAAGGGCACGATAGCCAGATAGAGAGAGAGAGAGAGAGAGATAGATAGATAGATAGATAGATAGATAGATAGATAGATAGGCAGGGATATAGAATATAGATATATGAAACTCCCTATATCCTAAAAGTAAGGTCAAGGGCTGGAAAGATGGCATAGTGGTTAAGACTCATTTCTAACACATCTTCAAGAATGTCATCCACCTCCTTTGAGATATAGTCACATTGTCCTGGAGCTCACCGATTAGGCTGGCCTAGCTGGTTAGCAAGCCCTACAAGTCCTCCTATCTTTGCCTCTCCCATGCTGGAATCACAGGTACATGGTTCCACACCTGACATTTTACATGGGTCCTGGGAATCAAACACAGGTCCTCATGCTTGCAAGACAAGCACTTTTTCCACTAAGCCATCTCTCCAGCCCACCACTGTCTTTTCTTAAAAAATATTTTATTTATTTATTTGTTTATTTGAGAGAGAGAAGGAGGGAGAGAGAGAGAGAGGAAGAATGGATGCACCAGGGCCTCCAACCACTGCAAATGAACTCCAGATGCATGAACCTCCTTGTGCATCTGGCTTACGTGGTTCCTGGAGAATCAAACCGAGGTCCTTAGGTTTCACAGGCAAATGTCTTAACTGCTAAGCCATCTCTCCATTCCCCCCCTCCTTTTTTTGAGGCAGGGTCTCACTCTATCCCAGGCTAACCTGGAATTCACTCTGTAGCCCCAGGCTGACCTCAAACTCACTCAGCCTCCTGACTGCTGGGATTAAAGATGTGTGCCACTGTGCCTGGCCACAACTATCTTTTTAAGCTTTGGTTTCTGAGTCCTGTGTGCATTAAGGTGGCTTGTTTGTAAGTTGCAAATGCTTTGTCTCAATTTATTATTTACTTCTGGCTTTTCTTATTATGCAGGGTTTTTTTTTTTCAGAGCTATCAACAACACTGGCCTTTGAGGTCTTAGCAGGCCATTGTTATATACATGTCTGCATACACTCCATAAACCTGATGAGACTGAAACCAACGTGATCATTGATACTCCTTTTTTATTTTGTTTTCATTTATTTATGTGAGACAGAGAAAGAGGGAGAGAGAGAGATAGTCAGTGAGTGAGAATGGGCATGTCAGGGCCTCTAGCCACTGTAAACGAACTCCAGACGCATGTGCCACCATGTGCATCTGGTTTACATGGGACTTGGAGAATTGAACCTGGGTCCTTAGTCTTCACAGGCAAATGCCTTAACCATGAAGCCATCTCTCCAGCCCCATTATGCAGTTTTATTTGTTTATTTATTTATTTAAGGCATGGTCTCACTCTAACCCACACTGATCTGGAACTCACTCTGTAGCCTCAAACTCATGGCAAACCTCCTACCTCAGCTTCCCATGGGCTAGAATTAAAGGTCTGAGCCACCACACCCAGCTTGTTTTAATTATTATTGGTGGGTGTGTACATGTTCGTGTGTGTGAGTATGAGTGTGGGTGTAGGCATGCCGTGGCACACATGTGGAAGTCAGATTTTTCAGGAGTTGGTCCTCGCCTTCTACCTCATTTGGGGCAGAGTCTTGTGCCTTCATGCTGTTCACTGCTGCATTCCCCAGGCTAGCTGATCCATGAGCTTTCAGGAAATTCTCCTGTGTCAGCCTCCCATCTTGACATGAGCGTGGGATTACAGAAGCCTGCCACCGTGGTATCTGGGGATCCAAACTCAAGGCACACGAGCCTGAGCAGCAAGCACTTTATTCTATCTCCTCAGCTAACTATGCTTATTTATTTATTTTATTGTTATTATATTATTTTTAGTTTTTTGAGGTAGGGTCTCACTCAGGTCCAGGCTGGCCTGGAATTCACTGTGTAGTCTTAGGGTGGCCTCAAACTCATGGCGATCCTCCTACCTCTGCCTCCCGAGTGCTGTGATTAAAGGTGTGTGCCACCACGCCCGGCTTGCCTATTTATTTTTTGCCATGTATTTTATTTTCTTTTATTGAGGTCATCTGGTTTATAGACCTTTTGTTGTTTCTGAGATTTTCGCCATGTTGGAGAGGTTTTCTTCACTTCTGATTACAAGGATTCAACCCATATTTCTCTCTAGCACAGGTGTGGCTTAACTCTTAACACTTAGAAGTCTGAAATACTTAGCTAGGCTTGGTGGTATGTGCCTTTAATCCCAACACTCAGGAGGCAGAGGTTGGAGGATCGCCAAGAGTTCAAGGCTACTCTGAGACTACATAGTGAATTGCAGATCAGTCTGGGCTAGAGCAAGACCCTACCTTGAAAAACAACAACAACAAGCCGGGCATGGTGGCGCACGCCTTTAATCCCAGCACTTGGGAGGCAGAGGTAGGAGGATCGACCTTGAGTTCAAAGCCACCCTGAGACTCCATAGGGAATTCCAGGTCTGCCTGGGCTAGAGTGAGACCCTACCTTGAAAAACCAAAAAAAAAAAAAAAAAAAAAAAAAAAAACAACAACAACAACAAAAAGAAACTTAGAGTTCATTCTGGTGTGAGATGTGAAGTTGAGATAATTTTATTTTTTTTCTAAATGGTCACAGCTCAAACAAAACCTCTGTCAGTGATGGCCTTCTGGAATCTATGAAACTTCAGTGTCAGACCAACTATATAGTATGGCCCTATGGTGGTTTGATTCTGGTATTCCCCCATAAACTTATGTATTCTGAATACTAGGTCCCCAGCTGGTGGCAATTTGGGAATTGGAGTCTCCTGGAGGTGATGTATTGTTGGGGGCACATGTGGTGCACGCCTTTAATCCCAGCACTCGGGAGGCAGAGGTAGGAGGATTGCCATGAGTTCAAAGTCACCTTGAGACTACATAGTGAATTCCTGATCAGCCTGGGCTAGAGTGAGACCCTACTTAAAAAAACAAACAAAAAAACCTCTTTATTGACAACCTCCATTCACATACACAATATACCATGTTCATAATCTCATTCCATCACCCTCCTTTATTCTTCCTTCCCTATCCCTCCTCTACTGAGTCCCTTATTCTTTCCAACTTGTTCCTGTCCTATCTGTTGTCATTATTTTTCCCTCCTATTATGCAGGTCTTATGTAGGTAGTGCTAGCGACTGTGAGGTCATAAGTGCTGTGGCCACTTTGTGTCTGAAAGGCAGTATTGTGAGTGCTCCTCCCCTTCCTTTGACTCGTACATTCTTTCTTCCATCTCTCCCAAGACGGTCCCTGAGCCTTGGAGGGTGTGACAGAGATGTCTTACTTAGTGCTGAACACTTCACTCTCTTTTTTTCTCAGCATGAGTTTATTTTTAATTTTTGTTTTATTTTTATTTATTTGAGAGGGAGAGAGACAGAGAGAAAGATGCAAAGAGAGAAAGAGAATGGGTGCACCAGGGCCTCCAGCCACTGCAAACAAACTCCAAATGCATGCACCACCTTATGCATCTGCCTTACGTGGGTACTAGGAAATCGAGCCTTGAACTGGGGTCCTTAGGCTTCACAGGCAAGCGCTTGACCACTAAGCCATCTCTCCAGCCCTTAGCATGAATTTTGAGTCTCTTCAATTGTCACTGTAGTTCCAGTTTCTTATTTAGCTCAAGATCCTTCCTATGCCCCCTGCCCTGCCCCCTGTTTCTTTTCTATCCCTGTGTCAGCTTTTCATGAGAGTCTTCTAGAGTAACCCAGAGGAGGGGCCTTATGAGTCTTGTAAGCTTCAGGAACTTCCTGAGACTTGGGCGGTGTTTATATCCTAAATCTTGTTTACTTCCCATGTTTTAATCAGCATGTGCTTCAATTTGGAACTTCCTCCAGGAGGAAGTTTTTCAATTCAGAGAAAATTGCTATACAATATCTTTAACTTGACGGTCAGGCAATGTGGTCGTGCCTCTCCAGGTCATTGCTGAAGCTGGGTCCTTCTGTAAAGTCTGTCAAGCCCCTCACCATTTTCCCAGTTCTCAATTAAATCAGAAACCAAGTTCAAATCCCATCCTTGCCAATAGTTTCCATATCACTCTGATCTTGTCCCTTTTCTCCTGAAGCTCTTAGCTGGTCAGCTCTGGCTTGGACCTGACTTCTATCTCAGGACAGCTGATCCTTCTCTCATCTCATTTTCTGGGCCCCATGTAGTCTGACAGAAAATTTAGCAGGATCCCCTTAAAGTTATGCCTGCCGACAACCTTCAATTGTGCCATTATTTGGGAACAGGTAGGTTTATTATTATTATTATTTGAGAGCACACACATGTGTGAGAGAGAATTGGCATGCCAGGGCCTCAGCCATTGCACTCAAACTCCAGATGCTTGCACCACCTAGTAGGCATGTGCACTCTTGTGCTTGTCTCACTTGTGTATCTGGCGTACATGGGATCTGGAGAGTTGAACATGAGTCCTTAGGCTTTGCAGGCAAACACCTTAACCGCTAAGCCATCTCTCCAGTCCAGGAGGAGGTCTTTGCAGGAATAATTCATCAAAAATACTGGATTAAGGTAGGCTGTAAATCCAGTGACAGCTGTTCTTATGAGAAGAGGAAAGGACAGCTAGATATGGAGGCCTGCCTGTAATCCCAGTACTCAAGAGGCTGTGGTAGGAGGACTGCTATACGTTTTAGATCAGCCTGGGCTACTTAGTAACAGACCAGCTAGAGCTACAAAGTGAAGTATTTTCTTGAAAAACAACAAAATAGTTGTTTTTGTGCACAGTGCACAGGGGAGATGGCTCAGTTCTAAGGTGCTTGCTTCATAAGCATGTGGATCTGAATTTGATCCCCAGCACCCACATAAATACCATAAATGGGGTGGTGCATGCCTGTAATCTTAGTGCTAGGAGTCAGAGACAGAAGGATACCTAGGTCTTGCTGGTTAGCTAGAATAGCTCAATTAGTGAGTTCCAGGCCAGGAAGAGACCCTGTCTCAAAAAGAGCTGGACAAAGATGACAGCCAAGGTTGTCACATAGCCTTCACATGCACACGTGTTAATATGAACCTGCCCCACACATATGAACATATGCATACACGCATGTATAACACACACACCCCACAAACACATGCAGAAAAAGAAGAGTGCACATACAGAGGTGCACAGGGAGAAGGCAATATAACACTGGAGGGAGAGATTGGGGTGATGCAGCCATAAGCCAAGGAACATGGCAAGCACCAGAAGCTAGGAGAGAGGCAGGAAACAGATTTTTCCCTCGGAGGCCCCAGAAGCAAGCAACACTGCTCACTGACATGTTGATTTTTGGACTTCTGGCCTCTAGAAGAGTGAGGGCATGACTAAGTGTGGTTTTAATAGTCACCAGGATGGTAAGCCAGCAGGCTAGGATCACACTGCTTCTTGCCTGTTTCCAGGATCACATTGTGGTTGGTGCTTTGCTGGGCATCAACGTGGCCATCACAATGGGACAATTCTAGCAACAGCAAGAGTTGGGTATTTAGGTGGTGGTCTTTCCCCTGTAGCAGTTACTTTCTCATTGTTAGAACAAAATACCCAACCAGAATCAGTTAGGGAAGGAAAGGTTTTGTTTCCAGTTTATGGCTCCAGAGGGAAAATTTCATCATAGGAGGACTGCATGGCAGGAGCAGACAGCCGGGTGTTGCATCTTCACATTAGCAGGGAGGAAGTATCCAGAGTCGGCTTAGTGTGGTCAGCAGAGCTGGACTGTAACATCCCAAGGACACTTCCTCCAGCAAGGCTCCACCTCCCATAGGCTCCACAGCCTTCCCAAACAGTGCCACCCAGTAGGGATTAAGTATTCAAACACATGAGGCATGGGGGACATTTTACATTCAAACCACCACATTCTGCCCCTGGCCCCCATACACTCATGGTCATCTCATAGCTCAAAGCGCACTTAGTTCAACTTTAAAAGTCTCAGTAGTTTTTACCAGTTCCAACACTATTGAAAAATCCAAAAGTTTCTGGGCGTAGTGGCTCATGCCTTTAATCCCAGCACTCTGGAGGCAGAGGTAGGAGGATCACCATGAGTTCAAGGCCACCCTGAGACTACATAGTGAATTCCAGGTCAGCCTAAGCTAGAGTGAGACCCTACCTCGGAAAAAAAAAATTCCAAAAGTCTCATCTGAGACTCAAGGCAATCTCTTAACTGTGAATCTTGTAAAATTAAAACACCAGTTACACATCTCTAATATCTCACATGAGAAGAAACTGAGGCCTGGACATTCATGTACCTGACACCCACACTAAGCGTGCCAAGATCCCACCCCAGGCCCATCCTCTCTGTCTTCCTCCAAGGGCCTGGCCCACACTCTGCACATGCTCAGGTACTATACCACATAACTCCTGGCTTCACTCACTCTCAGAATGCCAGCACCTTTCACATATTGGTCTCTGACTTCACGTCAGAATCCATATTCACTTATCCACTGTGCCTGTCTCTTTGGCATCTCAATTCAGCCAGTACCCAAATTACTCCAACCCATCTTTCCCAGCCCAACTTCCCCTCTCATGTCTTAGAGAATGGCACTCTTGTGGGAAACCCAAATTTAGCTCCCTACCTTATCTCCCTCACTTACCAGCCTTAATTAAGGTTGTTATCACCTGTTCCCTAACGTATTACATTACTTTCCTAAATGGTTCTGGCTCCTCTTTCCAAGCTGGTATCAACCCTGAGCTTAGGATCAAGGTCAAAGGCCTTCAAATGCTGGAACCCTCATGATCTTGCCCTATTCATTCTTCAGTGGTCATGAGCTGGACAGTCATTAAGCGGTGACTGTGGTGGGCCTCCATGACTTAGTTTCCTCGTCTCTAAAGTTATGTCTACTGGATAGGGTTCCTCTCAAGGCTGTGCGCCTGAAAACCCCAGGACAGCTCCTGGCACTTGATATATGGCCCCTACACACCAAAATTAGTGTTTTTGTTTGTTTGTTTGTTGTTTTGGTTTTTCAAGACAGGGTCTCGCTCTAGCTCAGGCTGAGCTGGAAGTCACTATGGAGTCTCAGGGTGGCCTCAAACTCACGGCGATCCTCCTACCTCTGCCTCCCGAGTGCTGGGATTAAAGGCGTGCGCCACCACGCCCGGCTAAGATTAGTGTTTTTA
This sequence comes from Dipus sagitta, assembly GCA_036346955.1. Taxonomy (NCBI): domain Eukaryota; kingdom Metazoa; phylum Chordata; class Mammalia; order Rodentia; family Dipodidae; genus Dipus; species Dipus sagitta. The sequence goes on along the minus strand of CM070770.1, from coordinate 147,311,215 downwards.
AAAATATTTTATTTACAAAGGCGGAGAGGGGGGAATGGGCACACCAGGGCCTCTAGCCACTGCAAGTTAACTCCAGTTGCATGTGCCACTTGATGTTTCTGGTTTAGCATGGGTACCGGACCATCAGGCTTTTCAGCAAGCGCCTTAAACCGCTGAGCCGTCTGTTGCCTCTCTAGAGCTTGCATATGCTTTGCTCCTCAGCTCCCAACCACTCCTGCTTTCTTGTTCCTTTTTTTTTTAATCTTTTACTCTACCTGGAGTATTCCAAGTGAGCTTATCTTTTCCTGGCTAACTGCAACTTATTATCCATATTAAAACTGAGATGTTACCAGCACTGAGAGTGGCACTGGGTGTGTGGGCCACTCACTACAGCACCCTTTACTTAAGCTTACAGTCATACCTACTGGGTGGTATTATCATTGTCCTTGAGCTTTGGTCTCCAGCCCCAGTGTCAAGGTTCATGAACTTGGGATCTCCCTCTTGTCCACTCTTGCACTCCCTTCTGCCAAGCAAAGAGGAGCAGGGGAGACCCAGATAAATAGTTGTTGGATGAGTCTGCATGATGTAGAGACAACTCATCATTTCACGCATAGAAAGGGCTGGAAGCGGCGCTGGGCTCGTAGTACTCCCCATTAAGTGATAGAAGCCATTACTTCTATCACTGGGATGACAGCCACGTGAACAGAATGCTGTGGAGACCAGAGAAGAAGCTGCTCCTCAGCCTGAGGGAAATCGTAAGGGGAAGGGGCTTTCCAGGCAATGAAAGTTATATGCTTAAACCTTGGAAGAAAAGGCACATCCTGGGCTCTGGAGACGGCTCAGTGGCTAAAGCACTTGCTGTGTAAGCCTGAGTTGGGATCACCAGAACCCACATAAATGCTGGACATGATGGTGTGTAACTATAATCCCAGTTCTGGGGAGGAAGATACTGGCAATCCCTGGGGCTCACTGGCTAGTTTAAGTGAATTATGAACTCTAGATTCAATGAGAAACTTCGCATCAAAGAATAATGTGGATACTGATTGAGGAAGATGCCCAATGTTGAAACCAAGCAGGAGGCATGATACTAAATTTTCCTTAGAGAAGAAAGCCTCACCTTAGAATAGTTAAAGCAAGGCTAGATTGGGTTCAGCTCAGTGGTGAAGCATGTGCCTGACACGTGCAAGTCCCTGAATTCAATCAGCAGCATGACAAAAGAAGACAAAAACAACTAAACAAAAGCAAACCCCAGAAGCTAAGAAATGTGTTTTTCTAGATACTTGGTATGATGGTTGATGTGTTTGCTAGCCCCACAGGCCAGACATGTGACCAAGCATTATTCTAGGTGTTTCTATGAGAGTGATTTTTCATGAGATCAGTATTTAAATCAGTGGACTTTGAACCAAGCTTATTCCTCACCATAATGTAGGTGGGCCGGGACCAATCAGGTCAAGGCTGAATAGAGCAAGAGTAATCACCCTCGAGCTTGGGGAATCTCTTGTAGATGCCCTTTGAACTTAACTTCACCAGCATGCCAACTGACCCTAAGAGGTTGGGCTTACCAGGCTACTATAACCTTGTTTACACACACACCCCTTATTTGTTGCAGTCAACTTTACATTGCTGGCAGAAAGCACCCAACCAAGAGCAGCTTGCAGGAGGAAAGAGTTTATTTTGGCTTACAGAGTCAAGGGGACGCTCCATAATGGCAGGGGAGGGGAAAATGATGGCACGAGCAGAGGGTGGACATCACCTCCTGGCCAACATCAGGTGGACAACAGAATCAGGAGAGTTGCCAAACACTGGTAAGGGGAAGCAGGCTAAAATATCCGCAAACCTGCCCCAACAATGCATCATCTCCAGGAGGCTCCAATTCCCAAATTGCTACCAACTGGGCACCTAGCATTCAGAACACATGAGTTTATGGGGGACAGCTGAATCAAATCACCACACTATTACTCAATTTCCCTGAAAAACCTTTACTGACATACCTGCAACGGTTTCAAAACGATCAGCTCGGTCAATACACATTTATGTTAAGAACCTAAATGAAAGCCGGGTGTGGTGGTGCACGCACTTGGGAGGCAGAGGTAGGAGGATTGCCATGAGTTCGAGGCCACCCTGAGACTACACAGTGAATTCCAGGTCAGCCTGAGCCAGAGTGAGACCCTACCTCGAAAAATAAAACAAAACAAGAAAATAACCTAAATGACTTTAAGCATAAAACAAATAGAACCAAGTATTCCGGAGATTTCTTCTGAGAAATTCTGCTGATTAGGAGACCATGTGATGCAAGCTCAGGGGCTGAGATGGCTCAGTAGCCAAAGGTGCTTGTTTGCAAAGCCAGTCTGGGTACAATTTCTCAGTCACTCATGTAAAGTGAGACAGGCATGAAATCTTTTTTTTTTTTTTTTTCCCAGGTAGGGTCTCACTCTAGCTCAGGCTGACCTGGAATTCACTATTAGTCTCAGGGTGGCCTCGAACTCACAGCGATCCTCCTACCTCTGCCTCCTGAGTGCTGGGATTAAAGGTGTGCACCACCACACCCGGCGTGAAATCTTGATGTACATACATACACAGGTAAATAAAAATTTTAGAAAGAATGACATCTCTACAGAGCTGAAAGAAAATTGAAATCGGAGGCTTGGTGATGCATGCTTGTAATCCTAGCACTTGGGAAGCTGAGACAGAAGGATCACAAGCTCTTCGCTAGCCTGAGCTCCATAGTGAAACCCTGAGTCAATCAATCCATCAAATAAATACACAATGCAATTTTCGGACAAATAAATGTTAGGTGATTAATTACGAGCACATAAAAATTGAAAACTGAAAAGGAGAATAGTACCAGCTGGAAATTCAGATCTACACAAAGAAATGAATGCTGGCAGTAGAATAGCTGAGCAAATATCAAAGTTTTTGTTCTCAATTTTTTAATGTCTTTAACAAATAATTAGTTCTTTTTAAAAATGTTTATTTATTTGCAAATGAGGGGAGAGAATGAAGGAGAGAGAATGAATATGGGGGAAGGTATTTTTTTCTTTCTCTTTTTGTTACTCTCTTACTACCTCTTAGCTTTCTTTCTTTTTGTATTTTGTTTTTTCAAGGTAGGGTCTCACTCTAGCGCAGGCTGACCTGGAATTCACTATGGAGTCTCAAGGTGGCCTTGAACTCATGGCGATCCTCCTATCTCTGCCTCCTGAGTGCTGGGATTAAAAGCGTGTACCACCACGCTTTCTTTTTCAACTCTGCCCTTTCTCCCCCTTGGAAAGCCCCTTTCATGCATGGGCTTCCAGGTCCTGCCTCCACATGGGTATATATATCCATTCCAATCCCCTCCCTGGATTCACAATCTCCCTGAACAATTTTTTAAAAATATTTTATTTATTTGCAAGGGGGGAGAGAGAGAGAGAGAGAGAGACCAAGAATGCACATTCCAGGGCTTCCAACCACTGCTATGAACTCCAGATACATGTGCCATGTTCCGTATCTGGTTTTACATGGGTACTGGGGAATCAAACTCAAGTTGTTAGGCTTTGAAGGCAAGTGCCTTAACTGCTGAGCCATCTCTCCGGCTTGCCCCTGAATAAATTTAATGATTTACAATTTATCCTTCTCAGTCTGTTTATTTCAATTATTTGTTAAAATAGGCAAGAGCCCAAAAGCTAGGGTTCATAAGCTCTTCCTAAACTCTAAACCCTCCATATCACTCCTAGTGATGACACCCTAGCCCTTCATCTCTTTCTGTCTTAGTATCTCTTCTTTAGGACAGATATATTGCATAGCTTGTTATAGAAGAAAGGAGAGGCCACAGCTTCCTTGTCTTGGTTTAGTGACCCCAGAAGAAAAAAAAAGAGAAAAATCTCTTTTAGCATTCATATCTAATCACCCAGAGAAGCACTTTTATTGGCTAGGCTCCACTCATGTGTTCATCCTGGGACTCTCCTATTGGTGAGACCTGATCTAGGTTTGGTGACCTGGGGTGGCACTGTGATGGTCAGACCCACCAGCACAGGTGGAATAGGGGAAGGGCAATTTAACTTCCCCAGAAGATGGAAGGAAAGAGGTTACACAGATTAAAGTGACGGATGCCCACCGCATGCTGTGAGTCAGTGCCACCTGCCCCCATGGGGCTCAAGTGGGAAGCGCTTGCCATGGGGATGCTTCAAGGTGCTGTGTGGAAGGAGGTGGTCTGATGAACAGCTACTTAGCGAATGACAAAAATCAACCCCAGGGAGGGGGGCGGATTCCCAAACTGGCAAGAGAGCTAGTAGCAGGATGCTCTGGCTGTTCTTCCCAGCAGCCCCTGGTGGCCCATATGAAAATAACTAACAATGTGGTTATGGCCCCACTGAGAGCCAACATCCAGGAGCTCTGTGTCTCACCTCTCCCTTCTGCAGAAGGGCACGTTCCAGAAGGATGAGGTCTGGGAGCTGAAGCAGGCAGGGCAGAGCAGGGCAGGGGGGGTTGGGGGGGACTTCCTGAGTCCCTCAACCTCTGGAACTATCTTTCCCCACCCCACTCCTCAATCACAGTAAGCCTTCCAGCCAGTGGTGGTCTTAGAACCTACCCTTGTGAAATGGTTTTTCCTCAACCTTCCCAAGGGGCTGCCTATGCTTGGACAGCTGAAGAATTTAGTATTTGGTGGACCAACTCCAGGGTCTGATGGATGCTCTGCTTTTTTAAAAAAAAATTATTTATTTTTAATTCATTTATGAGAGAGAGAGAGAGAGAGAGAGATAGGGAGAGAATGGGTGCACCAGGGCCTCCAGCCACTGCAAACGAACTCCAGATGCATGTGTCACCTTGTGCATCTGGCTTATGTGGATCCTGGGGAATTGAACCTGGGTCCTTTGGCTTTACAGGATAACTCCTTAATCGCTGAGCCATCCCTCCAGCCCTTTAAATATATATATTTTTAAAAATTTGAGCTGGGCGTGGTGGCTCACGCCTTTAATCCCAGCACTCGGGAGGCAGAGGTTGGAGGATCGCCGTGAGTTCGAGGCCACCCTGAGACTACATAGTGAATTCCAGGTCAGCCTTGGCTAAAGTGAGACCCTACCTCGAAAAAAAAAAATTATTTATTGGATGCCTTGCTTTGAGCACAGTTAACAAACAGGAAAGTGATTGAATAATGTCTCTTCTCAGTTTTGATATCTCACTGGATCTGTCCCAAAGCCCCTAGCCATTGTCATCACTCTATGCTGCAGGTGAGGAGCCCAAGGCTAGCTGAGTCAGTATAAGGGTGGAAACCTGTATCCAAACTTCATTTAGAATCTAGAACTTCTGGGCTGTAGAGAAGGCTTAGTGGTTAAGGCACTTGCCTGTAAAACCCAAGGACCCAGGCTTACTTTGCCAGTACCCACACAGAGCCAGATGCACAAGGTAGTGCCAAGTGTCTTGATTTCGTTTGCAGCGGCTAAGGCCCCGGTGTGCCCACTCATTCTCTCTCTCTCTCTCAAATAAATAAATTATATATATATATAATCTAGAACTTCCTTCAACTGCCTCTGTGACCATGGTGGACCTGTGGTGTCCCCAGCTCCTTTCCCACCTACCTCAGAAGTGCGCACTGCCGCCTCGAGGCCTCTTGTTATAAAGACCATTCACTGCATCAAGGCTCCCAGGAGAGCTGAGGTGGGTGAGTAGGGGAAATACATGGGGTCAATGGGCCCACAAAGTGCATTTGCTTTTCTAAGTACACAAAGGCATTCTACCAGCAGGTTAGCAGCAGCCCTCAACTGGTCCATCCAGGACTATCTCAGAATTCTGGCAACATCCACTAAATCAGCCACTCATACATCTGGTCCCTCAATCACAGGCTGCCTTGCATTGTGGCCCAGTCAGTTCCCATGATAAAACTTGCTATTCTCACAACTCATCCAGCATTGTTTTCCACCCTTGGTTCCTTGTGCCTAGAATGCCCTTTCTCCAAAGTCACCCCTCCTACTTCTAGTTCATAAAACCTAGCTTTCCTTTAAAATCCAATTTGAGGGGTTGGAGAGATGACTCCGTAGTTAAGGCGCTTGCCTGCAAAGCCTAATGACGTAGGTTCGATTCTCCAGTACCCACGTGAAGCCAGATGACATGCACCTGGAGTTTGTTTGCAGTGGCTGGCGGCCCTGACGAGCCTATACTCACTTTCTCTGTGTCTGTATCTTTCTACTTGTAAATAAATTAATAAAAATTAAAAAAAAAAAAAGCTCAGTTTGAGAGCTGTGGCATATGCCTTTAATCCCAACACTCAGGAGGCAGAGGTAGGAGGAACACTGATTTCAAGGCCAGCCTGGGACTACAGAGTGACCTTCAGGTCAACCTGGGTTAGAGTGAGACCCTACCTCGAAAAAATTAAAAAAAAGAAAAAAAAATCCAGTTTGAAAGTGAAACATGTGTGTAATCCTGGCATCCAGGAGGTCGGGGTAGAAGAATGTCCGGTTCAAGGCCACCCTTGTATCAAAAATAAATTAAAAACAAAAAGAAAAAAAGAAAGCAAGAAAGAAATCTGGGCTGGAAAGGTGCCTCTCTGAATAAAGCACTCATTGCTTAAGCCAGAGTACTTGAGTTCAATCCCCAGACCCTAGGTAAAAACCCAGAAGCTGTGGCAGGTTTATGTAATCCCAGCGGGTTGACACTGACTGCGAGATGGAAGACAAAGACAGGAGAATTTCCCAGAAGCCTGTGGTAAACACAGCAAAGAACAGCAGAGCAAGAATCCAAAAGGAGAAACCTTGCCTCAAATGGGGTGGACAGGCAAGGACTAACCCACAAGTTGTCCTCTGACCTCCACACCCACACTGCGGCACACATGCTTTCACACTTTCACACATGCAAATAAGTGATAAAATAGAAATTAAAAATACCCATTAAAAATTAAATGTCTTCTGATATCCTTCCTTCAAAAAGCCTTCATTGTTTTTCTTCTTCTTTTTTTTTTCTTTTGAGGAAGGATCTTACTCTAGCCCAGGCTGACCTGGAACTCACTCTGCAGTTCCCAGTTGTCCTCAAATGCACAGCAATCCTACCTCTGCCATCGGAGTGCTGGGTTTAAAGGCATGTGCCACCACACCCAGCAAGCCTTTGTTTTTTTGTTTTTGGTCTTTTTGTTTTTTGTTTTTTTTGGGGTAGGGTCTCACTTTAGCCCAGGCTGACCTGGAATTCACTATGGAGTATCAGGGTGGCCTCCAACTCATGGCGATCCTCCTACCTCTGCCTCCCGAGTGCTGGGATTAAAGGCGTGCGCCACCATGCCCGGCTAAGCCTTCATTTTTTAAAAACATTTTTATTTTTATTTATTTATTTGAGAGAGAGAGAATGGGAGCGCTAGGGCCTCCAGCCACTGCAAATGAACTCCAGATGCATGGTCCACCTTGTGCATCTGGCTTATGTGGGTCCTGGAGAATTGAACCAGGGTCCTTTGGCTTTGCAGGCAAACACCTTAACTGCTAAGACATCTCTCTAGCGCACCCCCTTTTATTGAGGTAGCGACTCGCTCCAGCCCAGGCTGACCTGGAATTCACTATGTAGTCTCAGAGTGGCCTCGAACTCAGGGCAATTCTCTACCTCTGCTTCCTGAGTGCTGGAATTAAAGGCGTGCATCACCACGTCTGGCCTAAGCCTTCTTCTTCTTCTTTTTTTTTTTTTCGAGGTAGGGTTTTGCTCTAGCCCAAGCTGACCTGGAATTTACTATGTATTCTCAGGGTGCTTTGAACTCAAGACAATCCTCCTACCTCTGCCTCCCAAGTGCTGGGGTTAAAGGCGTGCACCACCACGCCCAGCTAAGCTTTCATTTTGTAAAAGAATATTTTTATTTATGTGTGTGTGCGTGTGATTGACAGAGGATGAGTGTATATGGGCACACTAGTGCCTCCTGCCACTGCATACTGCAGACACATGTGCCATGCACCTTTAACAGCTGAGCCACCTCCTCCTTCCCCAGAAGGCTTTTAGATAACACACTGAACCATCTCCCTTTCGGGTTTATTATATCCTGCCCTATGGTGCAGGACAACACCCACTGAGCATCTGCTAGGCACAGGACCCTGTGCTAAACACTTTCCATGCATGTGGTCTTGATTCCCTTCAACACTACTATCTCACTTTAAAGGAAGAAGCTGAGGTTTGGAAGGACTTAATACCACATCATAACGCACCAGTTTCGGTGTTCTGATTTTTTTTGTGTTGTTTGTTTTGCGAAGAAGGGTCTCAACTGTAGCTCAGGCTCACCTGAAATTCACTATGTAGTCTCAGGGTGTATGTAGTCTCCTATCTCTGCCTCCCGCGTTCTGTAAAGGCGTGCACTACCATGGGCACACCAGGGCCTCCAGCCACTGCAAACAAACTCCAGATGCATGCGCCACTTTGTGCACATTGCTTTACGCGGGTACTTGGGAATCGAACTCGGGTCCTTAGGCTTTGCAGGCAAGCACTTTAACCACTGAGCCTTATTTATTTATTTTTTTGTTTCACTCTAGACCAGGCGGGCCTGGAACTCACAGCGATCCTCCTACCTCAGCCTTTTTTTAAGAGTAAGGATTACAGACGATTAGGTGTTCTGAATTCAAAGCTGCTTCCTCTTACTAGTACTTGTTACCTCTTAGATGTCAGTGCTGTAGGTGTTTGGAACCCAAAGCCAGAGCGGCTCTGCTCCTTTTCGCTCCTGCCTAGGTGACACACGGACACCCCCTCAAACCCCCCTCCCCCCGCCTGGAGTATCCTTAGGAAACAGGACTGCAGCATCGTGGCCGCGCACAAGGGGACCCCAGTGTGCACCAGGTGTAGCCGGGGCCAACAGCTCGAAGAAGAGGTGGGCCGCCACACCCATTGCACGGGCTTGTTTATTACACCGCCCCGCGCGCGCCCGCCGCAGCCCGCCACGTGACCCCGCCCCGCCCCCTCGGACTCTCGCGTCGCCCCGCCCACCGGGCCGGCCCTTTTTTTTTTATCCTGCCTCCTTCAGAGTCACAAGATCTCTCAGCGGTCCCACTTTTGGGATCCCTCCGCCGTCCCCGCCCCCACCTTAAAAAATACTCTTTAGGTTTATTTGTTTCTCTTAATTTTCCTGGCCAGCTTGTACCACCCGTAGTCGGTGGAACGGCGTGTTCCGTTGTGCTAGGCTGCCGATCTCGTTTATCTCATCCTTCCACTCCAGTGGCTTGGGGGACTCTTTTCCGTGGCGGAGGCCTCAGCGGGCCGCGCGCCGCTTCACGACAGGGAGGGGGGAGGTGTTGTACGTCCAAGATGGCGGCGCCCTGTAGGCTGGAGGAACTGTGAGGTAAACAGCTGAGGGGGAGGAGACGGTGGGTGAGTATGGGGGTGTTTCCCCCTCTCTTTTATTTTTTTAGGGGAGCTTTTCGGGACAGCCTTGGCAACGTGACCTCAGTGTGGATGTCTCCAGAAGGTGGGAACCAGGGGCTCTTTTGCTGGATTGAAGGGTCCGAGGAAAGGGGGTTCAGAGAGTGTTCCCCCTCCCTCTTATTACGCGCCGTCTCCGGCGGGGATTGGAGGGTCCCTGGGGTGTGGGGGGGTGAGGAGAGACGGGCCCGGTGGGCATTTCGTCCCTCCTCGGCGGCCGACAAGACGGCTGCACTCGCTCTCCGCCCGGGCCCTCGGTGAGGAGGGCAGGGGTGAGGCGGGCCCCCCGTGGCCAGTCCGCCAGTTCTCGGGGTGACAGGTTCCCCAGGGATGCGGAGCGCTGGGGACCGAGACCTTGGGCCGGGGCGAGGGCCGAGGCTGGAGCTGGTCCCCCGACTTGATGGAACGGCCGGGATGTGGAGGGGGGGGGGGGCGAGAATGAATGGAGGCCGCCTGCGGGCGTCGGGGAGTCCCCTGGACCCCGGTGTCGGCGCTGACATGGGCGCAGCTGGAGTGCTTCTCCGGGGCTGTGCTTGTGGGTGTCTCACGGATGCTGAAAGACAGTTACCTCGGCGCCGGCGGAGACGGCTAAGAGCCGCTGCCAGACCTCACTCATTCATTCATTTGAGGAACTGGTGGAACCGAGAGGAGCCTGCGATCCCGGAGCCCCTTCCACGGTTCAGGCGCTTTCTTTTGTGTGGTCCTTTAGAGAGAGTTTTGCTTCGTGGCTTTCGCCCATGGGATGGGGATGGGGAGAAGTGAGAGGGGCGCGGTCCTCCTGGTGAGTAACAGTAGCTAGTTTTTGTTTTTTGTTTTTTAGGATGGGGAGAGGGGCTCCCCGGGCAGCACAGAGTGCTTGGGGAGTCATCACCTCTTTAGTTCTGGACAAAGAAATGGGGCAGTCTCTGTCTGGCCTTCTCAAATAAAGAAACTAAAACCCTGTAGAGATTGGGGTAACTTGCCCAAGGTCACACCCCCTAGTCTGAGCCAGGGGTGGAATTTGAGGTCTGACTGGTTCCATTTGTCTATTTGATCAAAGCTGGTCTGTCATTAAGTGATTGTTGTTAACATTTGGCCTAGGTGTGTGTGTGTGTGTGTGTGTGTGTGTTTAATTTTGAATATGGTGCACTTTGTCTTGTACACTTTATACTTTTGTTTTTTATGGCAATGCTGTACAAGCGTGTGAATTTATTAGTCCTTCCTCGGCAAATTAGGTTGCAAAGTATTTTACATTTTTATTTTAAAAAAAGATAGCGTTAACTGCAAAAAGAAATGTTAAAAGTCTTTGCTAGATTTTTTTTTTTTTTAGTAGAAAGCATGGAAATAGTGCTTCACTTTACATAGAATAAGCTGTAAAGGTACTAAAATAGACTAATACTCTTCTGAGATACTTTGATTTATAACTTTGAGATCAACTTGGAGTCATCTGCATTCAAACAAGCTGGGAAAGTGGAGCAGTAAATTTCACAAAGCATAACCAAACGTAATCTTCTGGGAGCCTTTGATTTACTGAGCAACCACCTGTGATTCTTAAGTTGAGCATTCCTGAGTAAACCTGGAACATGCAAATGTGAAAACTGATTTAGGGTTTTGTAGGGAAGTGTACCTTTAACAGTCATGCATCAGGCAAATGAGGCGCCTCAGGAACACCGAACCATTCTCCGCTCATTGCCCTGGGGAGCTGCAGACGAGTCCTCTAACCACCTGGTATAAACTTAAGGGGTATTTATCGAGGATGTAAACGGAAAATATCTTCTTACTAAAGTTAATATCTTATCCAAAAACACTCTTACATCATGGGCTTAGAAGGGCACTTGATATAAGCTTTCTTTCCTTCTTCATAAACAAACACTTGGTATGTTTCTAAATTCCTAGTTAGAAAGAAGCAGGCTGCCAGCCTTCTTGCACGCTCTCATTAAATTGAAGTCTCCACTCCTGTTCTCTTCCTCACTGGGCTTAGCAGAAGTCTGGCCCTGTTGCTGCTGTGCTGTGATGCGATGCCTTCTGTGCCTACCTGGTTTCCCTGTGAGATGAAACTAGACAGTCTGACCAGGGCATGTCTAATACAAACCTGTATGTGTCCTGTTTACAGGGTAATGAAGTTGCCAGAAACAAGGGATCCCAAACTAGTGTTCATCTGATCCTCTGTGCACCCACACATCTGGCCATGGAAGACCCCTTGTCTGTACATGCATTTTGGAAGAGGTCTGGATCTGATATGCACCAGAGGTCGATGATCACTGGCTTAAAGTATCATTTTGGCTATTTGCTTTTCTTTCAATTTATAATTTATTGCAGAGGCATTTCTCAAAATAGCTTCTAGCCTCTGATGTGTGTAGTAGTGGGGGAGTTTTGAGCTCTGAAGGAGAGCTGATTTCATCTAGCTCTGTCTTCCTTTGAAATTTGTGAGGTTACAGATATGTTTGTTTCTGGGTTCCAGTGCCATCATGAACTAAAATTAGCTTGTCCTGCAACTAATTGGATATTCTTGAATGCTAGATTTCTGTGATTTAAAGTCATCCTGGCCTTTAGTAAACTTTCTAACTCAGTCCATTGACTCTGTGTTAACAGTAGTAGAATAACCAAGAAAAGTGGTGACGTTTAGGCTACCTGATAGGGTGAATTTGTTTATCCTTTATATTGTACAATTTTTTTTTTCGAGGTAGGGTCTCACTCTAGTCCAGGCTGGCCTGGAATTCACTCGGTAGTCTCAGGGTGGCCTTGAACTCACAGCAATCCTCCCACCTCTGCCTCCCAAGTGCTGGGATTAAAGGCCTGCGCCACCACGCCTGACTATATCATACAACTTTTTTTGAAAGTAATTCCCTGGTCTGAGGAGATGGCTCAGCAATTTAGGGTGCTTGTCAGATGCACAAGGTGGTGCATGCATCTGGAGTTCGTTTGCAGTGGCTAAGGCCCTGGCACACCCATTTTCTCTCTTTCTCCCCTTCTATCTCTCAAATAAATAAAATATTTTAAAAAAATCTTAGAAAGAAAGAAAGAGAATGGGTGAGCCAGGGCCTCCATCAACTGTAAACGAACTCCAGACATCTGTGTCACCTTGTACATCTGGTGTGATGTGGGTACTGGGGAATTGAACTTGAGTTCTTAGGCTTTGCAGGCAAGCACCTTAACCACTGAGCTATCTCTTCAGCCCACACTTTAGTTTTTTAAAAGCTCAGACCATCAATATATGACTATATAATTTGGTTTGCATTAAATACTGTTTTTATCGTTTAATTGGTTTGAAAGATATTTTTGCTAAACAATTTGAGATTATTCATTAATTTACTTCTTAAGCCTATAGTTGCTAAAAATTAGTAATTTAACACCACTTTGAATGAGTGAGAATGAAATACATATATTTACCTATATCTAAAAGATAAGTGATTTTGAGACTTTGTTTTCTTGTCACTTTTATAGAGTAGTAATTTTTTTTTTTTTTTTTTTTTTTTTGGTTTTTCGAGGTAGGGTCTCACTCTGGCCGAGGCTGACCTGGAATTCACTATGTAGTCTTAGGGTGGCCTCAAGCTCAGGGCGATCCTCCTACCTCTGCCTCCTGAGTGCTGGGATTAAAGGTGTGCACCACAACGCCAAGCATAACTTTTTTAATACAGGGAAATAGCAAAAGTGACAATATTTTTTTTAAGGTTTTAACTTCAGATTGATATCTAATGAATAAAGTGCCCTTAAAAAAAAAAAACTGGCTTTAATCCCAAACAAGGCATGGTAGTTACTGGCCTACAACTCCCAGGTCAGTGATGTGAATGTGGTGTCCCTGATGTGTTTGAGTAATGAAAGGCAGTCTTAGTCTTGCTTGTTTTGGTGAGATGGAAGTACAGAAAGAGTGCCCTTTTTCCTGTGTCCTTAAGGTCTCTCCTACACTGTGTGCTCCCAGCAAGAAACCCAAGTGTATCTGTTTGAAGTTACACAGTAGTTTTTATCAATGTTTCAAATACAAGCCATTAAGTGGCTAGGCTGCAAAGGATCATTTTTCCAGGGATACATTTTGCTTAGTAGTAATATTGTTACAAAAAGTTTAAAGTCCTTACCTAAGTGTCAGTCCTCTTTGCTCTTCCTGCATTTTTAAGAAGCAGGATTGGGGAGGGGGTTTGGCGACAGTGTATGCCTTTAATCCCAGCACTTGGGAGGCAGAGGTAGGAGGATCCACCCTGAGACTCCATAGTGAATTCCAGGTCAGCCTGGGCTAGAGTGAGACCCTACCTCGAACCCCCTCCCTCCAAAAAAAGAACCAGGATAGGAAAGGACACTGAGAAAAAGTACCCAAGATCACTCAGTGGCTGCCTTGGGTCGTGAACCAAGTATTAAATTCTCTACTTTGATAAGCTGCTCAGTCTGCTAATCTCCTAAACTAACGTATTGGTCAGTGGTTTTTTTTTTTTTTTCTTTTTCTTTTTGAGTTAGAGACTCATGTATCCTAGGCTGGCCTTAAGCTTGTTATGGAGCTGAGATTAGCCTTGAAATTCTGATTCTTCTGCCCCAGTTTATTGAATACTGGGATTACAGGCATGACCAAGCTAGGTGAAAATTTTTTATAAACTCTCTTTGGGAGTGAGGGGAGACTTTGTTCCTTTGGAAATCTGTGAAAAGCTGTAGAACAATGTTCCTTCCTGTACCTTTGATGTCCTGACACTACCAAAAAATGTCTATAGATAGATAATTTTGGAAATAGCTTCAGAGGCTTCATGGACCCCAGCTATTTAAAATGCACTTGAACTTTATTAAAGACATTCTTTTTCCTTTTTTTTTAAACCAGTAGGTAGGAAAGGTCTGCCTTTTGAACATAGACTTACATGTTTATATTATGTCATTTTCTTAAACTTCTGTTTTGGAAGGTTCTCTTTATTTCCCTGGGAATTCAACCTTAGGTGCCATATTAAAAAAAAAAAAAAAAGGCTGAGCATGGTAGCACATGCCTTTTAATCCCAGCATTTGGGAGGCAGAAGAGTCACCATGAGTTCTAGGCCACCCTGAGACTACAGAATGAATTCAGGTCAGTCTGAGCTAGAGAGAGACCCTACCTCAAAAAAACAAACAAAAAGTTAGAACTTAGTAAGCACAAGCTGGGGAAATTGCTCAGTGAATAAAAGTGCTTGCTGTGCAAGTTTGAGGACCAGAATTTGGTTCCCCAGAACTCATATGGAAGTACGCAGTAACCCCGGTATAATCCGACGGGAGGTGGAGAGAGAGTACCTGGAAACTCAGGAGCTAGCTAGCAGTGAACAAGAGACTCTGTTTCACACAAGGTGAGGACTGATACAGAGGTTGTACTCTAATCTTATGCAACCCATGGCATGTGCATTCCTGTTCTCTCACTCACGAACTCATATGCAAAATTAAAAAAATTAAATGTAACATAAAAATTTAAAAATAGAATTTTCTTTTTCGCTCGCTCTCATAAAAAATAAAATAAATTAAATTAAAAATAACACAGGTAGCTGGGTCTGGTGGCACATGCCTTTAATCCCAGAACTTGGGAGGCAGAGGTAGGAGGATCACTGTAAGTTTGAGGCTATCCTGAGACTACGTAGTGAATTCCACATCAGCCTGGACTAGAGTGAGACCCTACCTCGAAAAAAACAAACAAACAAAAAAACCACAGTCAAGTAACTTACTAAACACTTGTCAGACTTGGCATTCAGTCTGTGCTGGCACATTTAGCACTTAGAAGAATTCCATTATTTTTTTTCCAAGGCTTTTTTCATATTTTTTTTTTCTTTTTGAGCCCTAAAGCAGAGTTGAGTGATGAATGAATCATGTTTCTTGCTTTCATTCCTCTTTCTTCTTCCTGAATTCTTTCTTTCATTTATTTATTTGAGAGAGATAAATAGGTAGAGAGGGACACAGAGAATGGGTGTACCAGGGCCTTCAGCTGCTGCAAATGAATTCTAAACATGCACGCTACCTTGAGCATCTGGTTTACATGGGTCCTAGGGAATCGAACCTGGGTCCTTTGGCTTTGCAGGCAAGTGCCCTAACCATTAAACAATCTCTGCAGTCCCTTCCTGAATTCTTTTAGTGGTTGTCAGAATCACCTCAGATGTCCCATTTCCAAAGATTCTTGCCTAGAGATCTGGGTAGGGCCCAAAAACCTCCATGTCTAACAAACCCTGGGTAATACTGGTGGTAAGAGGACCACTGTCCTATCAAACCCTGTGCTTTTCTACAGAATAATTCTTTTCTGGTTTGTTTGTTTCTTTCTTTCTTTTTGGGATAGGGTCTTCCCCTGTAGCTCACTGTGTAGCCTAGGCTGGCCTGGAACTCACTATGTAGTCCAGGCTAGCCTCAACTGCTTTCTTCAGTGCCCATAGAAAGAGATTGGACCAGTGATCTTACCTATTTAGATGCATTAGTGCATCAAGAAATCACCACCTTGTTGGGCATGGTGGTGCACACCTTTAATCCCAATACTCGGGAGGCAGAGGTAGGAGGATCGCTGAGAATTCAAGGCTACCCTGAGACTTCATAGTGAATTCCAGGTCAGCCTGAGCTAGAGTAAAACCCTACTTTGAAGGAAAAAAAAAAAAAAATCACCTCCTACCTTAGTCTCCTGGGTTGTGGGATATAATACCTATAAGGCATGACCCACCACTCCTGGCTCCCCTAGAATATTTCTGTAAACTTAAAATCTGCAGACACCTCACAGTTTACAGTTTGACCATACTTTGCTTCAGGAAGTTCTACGTGGTGACCTTTTGTTTGTTTGTTTGGTTATTCATTTTTTTTAAACTTTTATATGGTGACTTCTGAAACATCCATGGTTTATCATTTGATTCTTTTTCCTTTCTCTCTCTCTCTCTCTCTCTCTCTCTCTTTGGAGACAGCTTTGCTATTTAGCCCTGGTTGTTTTTTTGGAAACAGAACTTTGCTTTTCCTGGAACTTACAGAAATTTCCTGCCTCTGGTTTTTTATCTTCTTGGTAAATAATTTTAATGCTAACAAATAAGGTAGAATACTTACAGAAGAAATTTGTCTTGCCAAAACCAAACTGCAGCCTTCCAGGCCTATCATTAGAGGATGGCACTTTGGAGTGTAGTATAAGCTGAGTGAACTGTCCTGTCCGTCCTCCATTGAGGTCCTGCAGAGCAGAAACTTTGAATGGACAGGCTGGTGTGTTGGAACTTTTCTGCCCCAGCTTCTGTGACCCTGAGAAGGGACCATAGCTGCTGAGCTGGTTAAATCTTGTGTGTACGCCATTTTACGTCTTTTGATAGGCTTGGCCACCAGTGTTTACCCTTTCTTCTACGTTCTGTGTCCATAGAAAGAGAATTGGACCTATTTTCTTACTCTTTAGATATGTTAATGCTGAAGGCAGCTTGGCTCACTTGATAGAATATCACTCTTAAGAAATCACTTGAGGGCTGGAGAGATGGCTCAACAGTTAACACACCTGCCTGCACAGCCTAATGACTCAAGTTCAATTCCCCAGTACCCACGTAAAGCCAGATGCACAAAGTGGTGCATGCATCTGAAGTCTGTTTGTGGCTGGAGGCTCTGGTGCGCCCATTCTGTGTCTCTTCTATCCTTCTTTACTTGCAAATAGGTAAATGAAATAGTTTTTAAAAAATCACCTGAGTGCTGGGGAGATAGTTCAGTAAGTAGTTAAAGGTGCTTGCTTGCTATAGGCCCAGGTTTGAGTCCTCAATACACACATGAAGCCAGATGCACAATGCATTGCGTGTGTCTGGAGTTTGTTTGCAGCAGCAAGAGGCCCTGGTGTACCCATAATCTCTATTTCTCTGTCTTGCAAATAATTTTTTTTTTTAAAAAAAGAAGTCTCCTGAGAGTTCCTGAGTGAGAGCTGAATACTAACTTAGTAGTGTAGTGTGTCTGCTCTTAATTACTTGATCAGGAAGTAGTCCCTCTACATGTAAATTCGAATTGTCTGGATGTTTGTGGATAAAACTGTGAATCTAGAAAAAAATAGCAAGAGCTGTTGACATGCTTTTCACCTGAGGTTGCATTTGTCCATCAGACACATTGTCTACAAAATGACCTTAGGCAGTGTCACATGAGTTACCTATTGTATCCAAGTCACTGTCATGGCAGAGATGTTGAAAGAAATGTCTGCAGGTTCTGCTATTGACCGCTGTCTATGGCTGGTTCTTTGGAATAGGTGTTAATCCCAAGCATAACAACTGTCTATCTGGAAACACCTCAAGACTGAAAATAAGATGAACTGTGAAAACACATGGACAAGCCTCCTTCTGATCAGTCACAGTGCTAACTCACAGAGCCTTTCTCTTCCTCAGGCCTGCCCTTTATTTTTTACTCAGAAACACTGTTTATAGAAGTAGAGGTACAGTAAAACACAACTTGAGTCACTTATCATCAAAGAGAGGATTCTAGATCTAGAGCCATGTTTCTTTTTTCCCCATGGCTTTTGGAGATGAGGGAAGTGGATGCTGCTTTTATGTTCTGGCAGGTGTTTCCATTGACAACCTTACTTCCATGTAGGTCCACACTCACACCTCTTGTAATGACATGAAAACTGTCTAGTGTGTAGACAGTTTCTTCCTTTTCCTTTCTTCTCCTCCCCTCCCCTCCCTCCCTCCCTTTTTCTTTCTCTCTTTCTTTCTTTCTTTTTAGGTAGGGTCTCACTGTAGCTCAGGTTGACCTGGAATTCACTATGTAGTCTCAGGGCGGCCTTGAACTCATGGTGATCCTCCTACCTCTGCCTCCCAAGTGCTGGGATTAAAAGCGTGTGCCACCACACCCAACTAGTATAGACAATTTTAAGTGGATTCTTAAAAAATACAATAATGGTAGGTAGCTTGTGGAATACTGCAGAAAATGGATGATAATTTGGTCCTGCCATCCTTTATTTATTTATTTAAAATTTTTTTCGAGGTACGGTCTCACTCTAGCCCAGGCTGACCTGGAATTCACCATGTAATCTCAGGGTGGCCTTGAACTTGTGGTAGTTCTACCTCTGCCTCTGGAATGCTGGGATTAAAGGCTTGTGCCACCACGCCCGGCCTCCCATTCTTTTTTTTTTTTTTTTTAATTATTTTATTGTTTGGTTTTCTGAGGTAGGGTCTCACTCTAGCTCAGGCTGACGTGGAATTCACTCTGTAGTCTCAGGGTGGCCTTGAACTCATGGCGATCCTCCTACCTCTGTCTCTCAAGAGCTGGGATTAAAGGCTTGAGCCACCACACCTGGCCTCCCCTCCTTTTTTAAAGCATAGTGATAGGTCCTAATGTTGAGCACTGGACAAAAACCCATTCTTATTTCCCATGGTAGTGCACTGTCTAGGACAGTGACCTTGGCAGGCTACAAGATCTCGTCTTGGAATTTCCCCCTTGTCTTAGATTATTTATTTTTGGGTAAAAGATCCAACTGGGATGAATTATAAGTGGAAGTCAGTATGACTCACTGGTGAATGGCTGAATTAGGGTTGAAGCCGAGGGGCTCCTGTGCCAGCTCTAGCTATGTGACTTGGTGGAGTGAAAGTGGCCGGGTAGCATTCCCTTGTTTGCAAGGTGTGGCAGGCCCCTGTGAAGGGGATGCAGCCTGCAGCCCTGCTCACAGGCTTACAGTGACCACTGAGACTACTGGTGTGAATTCCCCGTGTGTGCTATCTGTGGTACTGTGATCACCCTAGAGCAAGAGATTTTAGCACATAGAAACTTGCTCAATTTTCTTGTTTGACTTTGACCAGGGTTGTGTATTTCAAAACTTGTTGCTGAGCTTAGTATAATTAGATGTCTAGGGTATGAGGGTCAGTTTTCATATTGTGGATTCAACCCAGGAATGGCTGTTAGGGAAGCTAATGGGATCTTAGGGAACTGCCCAGGATGTACCAGGTACCAAGATAATCTTGTCAGCTTGATGTCTTTCATGGCCACTGGAGGGAAAACAAACATATACGTATATGTGTATACCAAACACAGTGGCCCCTACCCTCATGGAGTTTACAGTCCTACAATTAGATCATACTTAAACCTAGGTTGATGGGCCCATTATTTTAAAAGCAACTGGAATGTATTTACAAATTCTCCTTAAACATGGATAGTGAGATAAGGGGGAAGAAAGAAGAGATACTGCTGTTGGAGGTATTTATTCTTGTCATGAATATTTAGACTGTGTTGCTTGAAGGCAGAATTAGGCTTTGTACATTTATCTAAGAAATATTTTAACTCATTGTCATTCAGTCAGCAAGTGCCAGGTATTGTGGTAGTTGCAGCCATGAATCTCATCTTGCAATGTTAGTTTATTAATCTACCATCCCCTGGGAAATCAGCAACCCACTTGGATCATATCCCTCTCCTGGCTCGGGCCCATGAACCTTGGGGTGACTAGATCAGGTGATGGAATACTTAATGAACTAGTTTTCCCTAACATGCTCAACAACTATTTACACTTATTTAATTGTGCTGTGGAAAGTGATAAGAAATATAGGCTGCTGATTCATCAGGGGCCTGACCTAGTCTGAGGCATGGCAGTAGGATAGAGGAGGGGGTCTAGGTAGGCTTCTCTGATGGTGGGAGTATTTAAGCTGAGAATTACAGGTTGAAGAGTTTGCCTGGAAGACAGAGTCTTTTAGTTATGGGGTTGGGTATACTTGGAAAGCAGGGTAGGGCTGCCAGGGCTGCCTGTGAGAGGAGGATGTAGGCCCACTCAGCTCTATGCCTCTTGGTCTCCTACTAGGACCTCCTTTACATGGCTCCTCTGCCTGGGTTGAGGTTGAGGATATTCTCACTTTACAGATAAGACAACTCAAGGTGAGACATTAGAGACGTAAGAAATAGCCAAAGTTACTGAGTAATAAGTGGCTGAGCCCATATTTCATCAGGAACTTGTTCTAGAGCCTCTTCTGCCCACTCATTGATAGCTCTAATAGTTAACAAAAGGGAGAGATTGTAAGTTCCAGCAGCCACTGTTCAGAAATGCAGATGAGAGGCACGTGCTCCTGATGATTGTAAGTGTTCATTCCAGTGGAAACCAGATGGCCACTTGTCAATGATAGTGGAAATGAGTTGTTCCACATGAACCCTAACTTCTCTTCTGATTGAGTCTTGGGTTTTACTTCATTACACGGTTGTTATATACATATACATACATGTGTTTGTTTTCCTTCCAGCGACCATGAAAGACGTCAGGCTGACAGGACAGGAAACTGAAGTACCAGTTGTCTCCCAAGCAGGTAAGGCACAAATTCAGTCCTGGATTGAGAGAAGGTTGGGGTAGGAGCTTCTCATTTTGTCTGTGGGTTCCTTATTATACATATGCTTCTTGGTATCCAGGGATTTAACTTAGCTTATGGTTTTAGCTACCTGTGGACTATTTCATGAAATAAATATTTTTGAATTTTTAATTTTTTTTGTTTTTTTGAGGCAGGGTCTCACTCTAGCTCAGGCTGACCTGGAATTCACTATGTGGTCTCAGGGTGGCCTCAAACTCACTGCGATCCTCCTACCTCTGCCTCCCAAGTGCTGGGATTAAAGGCGTGCACCACCGCACCTGACATGAAAAAATTCAATATTTCATATTCAGAGTATGAATAGGCATGCCAGGGCCTCTTGCTACTGCAAACAAATTCCAGATGTATGTGCCACTTTGTGCATCTGGCTTTATGTGGATATTGGGGAATTGAACTCAGACAGTTAGGCTTTGCAAGCAAGGGTCTTTAACCACTGAGCCATTTCTCCAGGCCCTTGAAATAATTAGCTTTATTATTTTAATGCTTGGTCACACACACACTGTGCTAAGTGTATTCTGTGCATTGCTTATTTTCTTTCTTATAACCACGTTTTTGGTGTATCTCCATTTTACAGGTCGGGCTCAAAGATAATGGTTAATTCTCCTAAGATAATATGGCTAGTACTTGGGGGACCTTTCATGTAAATCATTTCATCATTTCTATGTAGTAGTCAATTCTAGTTTTTAAAAAAATATTTTATTTATTTATTTGCAAGCAGAGAGAACACACACACACACGGAGGGGGCACTGAGGGAAGGAGGTAAGGAGGGAGGGAGAAAGAATATGGGCACATCAGGGCCTTTGGCCACTGCAAATCAACTCCAGGTGCACCTACTACTTTGTATCTGGCTCTACTTGGGTACTGGAGAATTGAACCTGGGTTGTTAGGATTTTCAGGCAAGTACCTTAACCACTGAGCCATCTTTCCAGCCTTTAACTCTTTTTGTATTTGAGGTAGGGTCTCACTCTAGCCCAGGCTTATCTGGAATTCATTATATAGTATGAGGCTGGCCTTGAACTCACAGCAATCCTCTTACCTTAGCCTCCTGAGTATTGGGATTGAAGGTGTGTGTCATGTAGCCAGTAGAGAGGTTCTGAACCCTGGTTGATGTGGACCTTAGGCAAGAACTCCTGAGCTAGTGCGCCAGCATGTATATCTTGATGTGGTTATATCTGTTAGTCAACTTAAGTTAGTTATTTTGAACAAGTTATTTGCTTTGGTGGTTTTTAGGAATCAAGGGAATCTTAAAATCCCAGAATATGCCTTTCATAAATGTGAGACTCTTAACACTTTTGTAAATCTGAATTTAGTTTTACTGACCTCATCAATCAGTGAACTATAATTTTGAGGGTACCAGCAAGGATGCTGTACTAGTCATTTTTCTCTTTGCTTTAACAAAGTACCCGAGAAAAGCAACATAAGAAAGGTAGGGCCTGAAGAGATTCTCAGTGGTTAAGGTGCTTGCCTGCAACTAACAACCTGGGTTTGATTAAAGCCAGATGCACAAAGTGGCTTATGCATCTGGAGTTCATTTGCAGTGCCATTATACCCTGGTGCTCCCATTCTGTCTCTCTCTCTCTTTCTCTGTCTATTTCTCTCTCTTTGCAAATAAACAATTTTATTTATCTATTTTGGGTTTTCAAAGTAGGGTCTCACTCTAGCTCAGGCTGACCTGGAATTCACTATGTATTCTCAGGGTGGCCTTGAACTCATGGTGATCTTTGTACCTCTGCATACCAAGTGCTGGGATTAAAGGTGTGAGCCACCACGCCCAACAATAAATAAATATTTATAAAAAACAAATTATATATATATGATTTTATTTATTTATTTATTTAGGTTTTACAAGGTAGGGTCTCACTCTGGCCCAGGCTGACCTGGAATCTACTATGTAGTCCCGGGGTGGCCTCAAACTCATGTGATCCCCTACCTCTGCCTCCTGAGTGCTGGGATTAAAGGTGTGTGCCACCACGCCTGGCGATAAAAATATTTTTAAAAATGTTTTTAAAAAAAGAAAGGAAGGGTTTATTTGGGTAAGTCATGGGGGCAGGAATGACAGGCAGCTGGTCACATTGCATCTGCAGTCAGGAAGCAGAGAGGTGAATGCTGGTACTCAGCTCCCTTTCTTGTTTTTATTCAGTCCAGGACTGCATTCCACGGGGCATGGTACTTCCCTCATTCAGGCGGGTCTTCCCTTTCTGGAAACACTCATGGACACACTCATAGATGTGTTTTCCAAGGTGATTCTATTTTTTCCTTATTTATTTATTTATTTATTTATTTATTTATTTATTTATTAGAGAAAGAGAGAGAGAGGTAGATAGAGAGAATGGACTCACCAGGGCCTCTAGCCACTGCAAATGAACTCCTTATGCATGTGCCACCTTGGGCATCTGGTTTACGTGGGTCCTGGAGAATCGAACCTGGGTCCTTTGGCTTTCAGGCAAGTACTTTAACTGCTAAGCTCTCTCTCCAGCTCCCATGGTGATTCTAAATCTGATCAAGTCAACAGTGAAGATTAACCTTCACAGGTACCAATGGTAGGATTTGTGTGTAATACAGGAAGCATGTAAGGAAGCTGAGAGGTGTCTAGGCTACTCTTTTTATACACAGATTACTAATGTGATTCATTTGTTGGCTCAGGGGTTGCCACTTACTGTATGCTCACTGCCTTACCTTTGTCATGGGAATTGTGAAATATGGTCAGATTTTTGCCTTGAAGACAGACCCATTAAACAGGGAGTTAGATTATAGAGTACTGGTGGAAGTGCTATTTTCTTATAAGCGGGGAAAGCTAAGTTTGACTCTTCATTTTTATACTACACCTTTATATATCCTATTTTTTTGTTTTGTTTTTGTTTTTTGAGGTGGGGTCTCACTGTAGCCCAGGCTGACCTAGAATTCATTATGTAGTCTCATGGTGGCCTCAAAGCCACAGCGATACTGTTACCTCTGCCTCCCATGTGCTGGAACTAAAGGTGTGTGCCACCATGCCCGGCTACTATTTTTTTTTTTTCCGAGGTAGGGTCTCACTCTAGTGCAGTCTGACCTGGAATTCACTCTGTATTCTCAGGTACTTCTGTTTTTTTGAGAGAGTCCCACTATGCAGCCCAGATTGGCCTCAAATCCATGATCTTGCCTCAGCCTCCAGAGTGCTGGGATTATAGATGTTAATTGCCACACTTGACTATACTGTCCTTTTTAAAGCATTTCACTGATTGAGAGCTTGAACCCAAATTCAGGGAGTCAAATGTTGAGATTATTGACACCTAAGTAGAATATCTTCCAGGTTTTAGTAAACATTCGTCATCTTTGTAATCGTATACATTTTAGTAGTCAGATTTAAGTTTGAAATTTTAGCATAGGAAAAGTACTTTATGAATATCATTAGCTGCTAGATTGTCCTATGGCTACTGTGCTCAGTGTGTGTGATTTCCTCCTGAGCTGGCACACTTACACCACTGTCACTCATTAGGCAAGTTTCCAGTAGGCGATTTCCTTAGAGATTCATAGCTTAGAAGGCCTCAAAGGTCCAGGCTGGGCATGATGGCTTATACCTTTAGTCCTAGCACTTGGAAGGCTGAGAAAGGATTGCTGTGAGTTCAGGGCAAACCTGGGGCTATAGAGTCAGTTCCAGGTAACCTGGGCTAATGTGGGACCCTGCTTGAGAGGGAGGGGGACTCCTTTAACTACTGAAAAGTGCTGACAACTTAACTGCAGTCATTTTTTTTTATTAACAACTTCCATGTTTATAAACAATATACCATGGTAATGCCCTCCCTCCCCCCCTTTCCCCTTTGAAACTCCACTCTCCATCATATCCCCTCCCCCTCTCAATCAGTCTCTCTTTTATTTTGATGTCATGATCTTTTCCTCCTATTATAATAGTCTTGTGTAGGTAATGTCAGGCACTGTGAGGTCATGGATAGCCAGGCCATTTTGTTAACAGCAGTCATTTTGACAAACATTTTATTGATGTACCATATTTTTTATATGCACCCAAAATTAAAGTAGGCTATCATAAAGCATTTTTGTAAAAAAATTTTAAAATTAGTGAATTTTAGTATTTCATTTTTTTTTCTTAACATTGGTTTATTTTTCTCTTCATTTTCTTTGCATTCTTTTGTATGTATGATTGTGTTTGTGGTGTTGGGGATGAAATTTAGAGCCTCATATACTAGACAAAGCTCTATCACTAAGTTACATTCCTAGACCTCTTATTTTTTTTTAAAAACTATATATATATATATATATATATATATATATATGGTATTTTATCTTTTTATTTATTTATTTGACAGAGAAAGTGAGAGAATGGGTAAACCAGGGCCTCCAGCCACTGCAAACGAACCCCAGACATATGTGCCACCTTGTGCATCTGGCTAAAGTGGGTCCTGGGGAATTGAACCTGGGTCCTTTGGCTTTGCAGGCAAATGCCTTAACTGCTAAACCATCCCTCCAGCCCCTAATATTTTGTCTTTATGTATTTATTGAGAGAGAGAGAGAGAGAGAGAGAATATGAATGGGCATGGTAGGGCCTCCAGCCACTGCAAATGAATTCCAGATATGTGGACCACCTTGTGCATCTTCCTTATGTGGGTCCTGGGGAATTGAACCTGGGTTCTTTGGCGTTGCAGGAAAGTGTCTTAACTGCTAAGCCATCTTTCCAGCCCCTTAATTTATATATGTAATACTATATATATATATATTTGGGGGGTTGAGGTAGGGTCTCACTCTAGTCCAAGCTGACCTGAAATTCACTTTGTATTCTCAGGGTGGCCTCAAACTCAGGGACATCCTCCTACCTCTGCCTCCTGAGTGCTTGGATTAAATGCATGTGCTACCACGCCCGACTTTATATTTTTTATTTGCTTATTTATTAAGAGAGACATAGAGAAAGAGGCACACACAGAGAGAGGAAAGTATGGGCATGCCATAGCTCTCTGCCAGGGCAAATGGACTTCAGATGCATGTGCTGCTTTGTGCATCTGGCTTTACATGGCAACTGGGGAATTGAACCCAGGTCATCAGGCTTTGTAAGCAAGCACCTTTAACTGTTGAACCATCATCTTGCCCCTTCCCAGACCTCTTTGTGTGTGTGTATTTTTTTTTCTTTGTTTGTTTTTTGTTTTTCGAGGTAAGGTTTCCCTCTAGCCCAGACTGACCTGAACTTCACTATGCAGTCTCACACTGGCCTCAAATTCACATTGATTTCCTACCTCTGCCTCCTGAGTTCTGGGATTAAAGGTGAGTGCCAACCGTGCCTAGCTATATTCTGTTTGTTTTGTTGTTGGCTGTGGTTATGAATTTTTAAAAATAATTGTATTTAAGCCATCTCTCCAGCCCCACCTTATTTTTTTGAGACAGGGTCTGTCACTGAACCTGAAGCTCACCAGTTTGGCAAGACTAGCTAGCCAGCAAACCATGAGGATTCTCTTATCTCTGCCTCCACAGCACTGGGGTTACGGTGTTCACTGTGCCAGGCTGTTTCCTGTGAGTGGCAGTGCTGGGGGTCTGAACTCGGGTCCTTGTGCTTTCATGGCAGGCACTTTACTAACTAAGCCAGCTCCTAAACTATTCTCAGTATTCATATTACTAATTAATATGTTAAATAATTTACATGTTCTTAATTGGGCTGGATATGTAGTTCAGCATTGCCTGCCATGTGAAAGGCCCTGGGTTAGATCCCTAGCACTGGATATAAAAAGTTCTTGTTTTGAACACAAAAATCACATATATCATTAATCAAACTTTTTACTTTCTTTTTTTCTCAATTTTTATTAATATTTTCCATGATTATAAAAAATATCCCATGGTAGTACCCTCCCCCCCACTTTCCCCTTTGAAATTCCATTCTCCATCATATCCCCTCCTCCTCTCAATCTTTCTACTTACATATATACAATACCAACCTAAGAAATGCCCTCCTCCCTTCCTATCTCCTTTTTAACTTACTGGCCTCTGCTACTGAGTTTTTTCCTTCTCACACAGAAGCCCAATCATCTGTAGCTAGGATCCACATATGAGGGAGAACATGTGGCGCTTGGCTTTCTGGGCCTGGGTTACCTCACTTAGTATAATCCTTTCCAGATCCATCCACTTTTCTGCAAATTTCATAACTTCATTTTTCTTTACCGCTGAGTAGAACTCCATTGTATAAATGTGCCATATCTTCATTATCCACTCATCAGTTGAGGGACATCCAAACTTTTTTTTTTTCTTTATTAGTTAGTTTTGTATTCAGCAAATACAGTCAGTTTGGTACCATTATTAGGCTCATCCATAACCTACCCCCTCCCCTTGGGCCCTCCTTGTTGAGGTATATGGGTCATGCATTTTGGGGTTAGCCCACAGTTATGGGTAAGATAAATGTCTCTGCATATCATGACCCAACATGTGGCTCTGACATTCTTTCTGCCCCCTCTTCCGCAAAATTTCCCTGAGCCATGTTGGGTTCATTTTTGGTCTGCTTCAGTGATGAGGTGTTGGGGGCCTCTGAGGCTCTGGCTCTCTGATTTGGTGGGAGTTGATTTTTCTCTGTGTTGATCTCCTTCCCCCTTGTGCTGGTATCCGGTTCATCAGGAAAACAGCACCCTTGCCTATTTTGCCAATTTTTCTTAGTTTCAGCCGGGGCCCTTTGTAGGTATGACGGGGTAGCTCTCTCCTTAGGATCTACATCTATCTTTCCCCGGGATTTGCAGCACAGCTAGGCAGTCGCTATCTTCCCAGAATCCGACATCCAAACTTTTTACTTTCATAATTACATATTTTATACTTAAACTGACAGAATGTCAGCTTTAAGATGAATACAGAATTTGGATGCTTCATCAAGAATGCTTTATTTGGGTCTGGAGAGATGGTTTAGCAGTTAAGGTGCTTGCCTGCAAAGCCAAAGGCCCCAGGTCCTATTCTTCAGTACCATGTAAAGTCAGATGCACGTGTCTGGAGTTTATTTGCAGCAGCTGGAGGCCCTGCTGTGCCCATTTTCTCTGTCTGTCTCTCTTCTCTCTCTGTCCCTGCTTGCAAATAAATAAAATAAAAATAAAATATTATAAAAAGAATGTTTTATTTGAATAAATATTCATATGCTAACTTACTGTTAGATATTTCAAATACATATCTTGTTCATATCACCAGCATCTTGTAGGTAGCTGCAATGGGAGTGATATGAGCTATGTAGTTACTTATCACATAGGCAGAGGATGCCAGAAATACTGACTTAGGCAGTTGACAGTTTAGCCTTCAGACCTTCCCAGGGCCAAAGTCAGACTTTGGATGACTGAAACTTGGCTTTGCTAGGTCCCCGCTTTCCCAACAGGATTAGATGTTGGCCAGTGAGCAAGTGTCACTTTTGTTCAAGGTTCTTCGTGTTTAGAAAGGATCTTTTATTTAGAAGTGGAGAGTTGGAGATGGGAGTATTGGAGAGACAAGGATGCTATTCAGGCTATTATTTTAGGACAGTGATAGCACCTTTTATTGAGATCTAGAAGACTGGCAGAACGAAAGGCTTAGGGGCTGGTGTTGAAGGTAATCATTCTTTAGCATGAGCCATGGTATCTATTTTTGGTTTTTGAGGTAGGGCCTTACTCTAGCCCAGGCTGACCTGGAATTCAATATGGAGTCTCAGGGTGGCCTCGAACTCATGGCAATCCTCCTACCTCTGCCTCCCAAGTGCTGGGATTAAAGGCGTGCGCTACCATGCTCGGCCTGCCTTATCATGTCTGAATGCTCCTTTCTATAGTAGGCTACTTCCAAAATGGAAAAGAGGTCCCACGGCTGTGAATGGATGCTTCACTGCATGTGTGGTGCTGACCTTCCTCAGCTGTAGTAGGTGTACATCTCCACCATCATTCATGTCCAGGTTGAGGCTTCCTTCTCTTTATGCATCTGCTCCACCATGTCCAGTTTTCTACTAGAACAGAAAAGTTTTCATTGCAACTACATCTGTCTTAGCACCTTACACCTTGCATTCCCTGGGAAATATTTGAATGGGTTTAAAAGAGAAGAGTATTTCAGTCATGGGACTGATTCCAAAAGCTTATTATTTAACTCTCACTTGAATTTTTTTAGAATGTCAGAAATGCTTGAACTGTGGTAACTAATATGAAGAATCCACAAAAGCCCAAGATTTATGTTTTACCTAGGAATTTAAAAAATATGGTTCAAAAGTCAGATTTTAGAACCATAGCTTATTGTTAAAAGCACTCTGAGGTATTTTAGAGTAAAATCTTTTTTTAAAATTAATTAATTTATTTGAGAGAGAAAGAGGCAGAGAGAGAGACACAGAGAGAATGGGTATACCAGGGCCTCCAGTGGCTGCAAATGAACTTCAGACACATGTGTCATTTGTGCATCTGGCTTATGTGGGTTCTGGGGAATCGAGTCTGGGTCCTTTGGCTTTGCAGGCAAGTGCCTTAACCACTAAGTCATCTCTCCAGCCCAAAATCTTTTCTTTGTATAAGCCATTTGGAAAGGGTAGGTTGTAAAATCCACTTTTCATCTAAATTGTATCTAAATTGTATTTACTGACAGACAAGCTAGGTAGTCCTGCCAGTTAGCCCTATTACTAAAATTTTTAAAAAATCATAACCATTTTCTTTTTTGAAATTTCTCTTTTATTTATTTTCAAGCAGAGTGAGATGTAGAGAGAGACAGAGGGGGAAGAATGGGTGCAACAGGGCTTCTAGCCACTGCAAATGAACTCTAGACACAGGGCCACTTTGTGCATCTAGCTTTACATGGGCATCGGGGAATTGAACTTGGGTTGTTAGGGCTTTGCAGGCAAATACCTTAACCACTGAGCAATCTCTCCAGCCTGCCTTTAAAAAATTTTTTTTTTGTTTGTGTAATGTGGTATGTGTGGTGTCTGCATATGTATGTGCCCTTGGAACACCCCATACCCTCAATTTTAGCAGGGATTGTTTGCCTGCTATGGGCTGAGTGGAAGTTCTTGAACCAGAGTCTTTTTGTACTGTTTCTTACAGGCTCCACTGATTCTCAGGTCTTGGCTCCCCTGCAGGTTGGGGGTATAGGCGCACATGGCCATTCCCAGCTGTTCACATGGGATCTGGAGATTTGAACTTAGGTAGTCTCAGATCCCTTAGGCGCTCATGCTCATGCAGGAAGTGCACTTTCCACTGAACTCTCTCTCCAGCCCATGAGCACCATTTTTGTTCAACATTGAGCTCATGCCACCCTGCTCTGGACTTCCTGCTTTTGGAGGATCACATTAAGGCCAATTCAAGTTTCACTAGTTTACAATAGGCCAAATTTTGTGTGTGTGTGTGTGTTCATGTTTATATGTATGAGCATGAGCATGGAGGTCACAGGACAACTTTGGAGGTCCTCTCCTTCCACTTTGTTCAAAGTAGAGTTTCTTGTTGTTCACTACTGTGAATGCCAGACTAGATGGCCTGCAAGCTTGGAGGTAATTCTGTCTCCACCTCCCTTCTTCTATCCAAGTACTAACAAGGCCCTTCCCTGCTTAGCTTCTGAGATCTGGTGCATTCAGGGTGGTATGGCTATAGAGTCTACCTCCCTTCTCATCCTAGGCATGCTGAGCTGAGATTATAGACACTAGCACTGTGGAGTTTGGCTTTTATGTGGTTCCTTGGCATCCAAACTTAGGTAATTCATGCTTGTTGGCCAAGAGCTTTATTCACTGAGCCATCTCCCCAGGACCCATAAATTGAGGACTCACTTGTGGTTTACTGGAAGTAGAAATCAATGTGGGTATTAACTACATAAATGTTCTCTTTAAAACAAGTTCGGGCTGGAGACGGTGCTCAGTGGTTAGGGTGCTTGCCTGCAAATCTTAAGGACCCCAGTTCAATTCCCTAGTACCCATGTAAAGCCAGATGCATAGTGGCACATGCATTTGGAGTTCATTTGTAGCAGCTGGAGGTCCTGATGTGCACATTTATTCTTTCTCCCTCTCTCTTTCTCTCTGCCTGCAAATAACTAAAAATATTTTCTTTATTTATTTGAAAGAGAGAAGAGGCGGGGGGGGGGGGTTGAATATGGTTGTGCCAGGGCCTCTAGCCACTGCATATTAACTCCAGATGCACCACCTTGTACATCTGCCTTACATGGGTACTAGGGTATTGAACCTGGGTTCTTAGTCTTTGCAGGCAAGCACCTTAACCACTGGGTCATCTCTCCAACCCTTTTTATTATCTATTTATTTAGTAAGAATATTTTTTGGGGGCTGGAGAGATGGCTTAGCAGTTAAGGTATTTGCCTGCAAAGCCAAAGGACCCTGGATTGATTCCCCAGGACCCATGTAAGCCAGATGGGGGGTTGCGGCATGGGTGTGGAGTTCATTTGCAGTGGCTGGAGGCCCTGGTGCCCGCACGCGTGCACATTCATAAAACAAATTTAAAAATAAATAAAAATTAAAAAAATATATGTATATTTTTTTACAGTTGGGGCTGGAGAGATGGTTCAGCAGTTAGGGTGCTTGCCTGCAGAGCCTAATGGCCCAAGTATAGTTCCCCAGTACTCACGTAAAGCCAGACACATAAAGTGGCACATGCATCTGGAGTTTGCAGTATCTTTTGGGGGGAACACAGGTACTGTGCCACGGGCTGTACCCCTTGCCTTACTGAATCCTTTTAGTGAGCAGTAAAGGCCAACTGGGTCGGTAATACCTTCAGTTGACTTTAATCCAGTTCATAATAAGATGAGATTTATTTCTATTTTCATTTATTTTTAACTTTTTTATTTGAGTGAAAGAAACAGAGAGAAAGAGGCAGGCAGAGAGAGTGAGTATGGGCAGGCCAGGGCCTCCTGCCACTGTAAACGAACTCTAGACACATGCGCCAATTTGTGCATCTGGCTTTACATGGGTATTGGAGAATTGAACCTGGGCTGTCAGGCTTTGCAAACAAGCACCTTTAATCACTGAGCCATCTCTCCAACACTGTATTTCTATTTCCAGTTTTGAATTTTTTTTATACTACTGGGGATCAAACCCAGGGCCTTGTGAATGCAGGCAAGTGTTCTACCAGTGACCTATATCCCTAGCCCCAGTTTTGAACTTCTCTACAGTAGATTTTTTTTACTAGTTGTGGTCCCATACTCCTTAGTTTTTGAAATACTTTGTGATTGATTTGCATGATTTATACTTGTGGTTATAAACCAGCAATTTCTTACAGCACTATCATAAAAAGTAGGTGTATTTTGATTGATTTTTTTTTTCTTTTTTTCTGATGAACTTCTGATCACCAATAGCCAAATCAGTGACTGTCACCAGGTTGTAATTAAATGAGCATAATGAGTTAATGCCTGGTTGCTTCTAACTACCTGGATTTTCTTTCCTTTATTTCTTTCCTTTTTTCCTTTTTTTTGAGACAGTCTCTCACAATAGTGGCCCAAGTTGGACGAGAACTCATGTATCCAGGGTGGCCTTGAGTGCATGGTAACCCTTACATAAGTATTGGCCTAACAAGTAGGGCCTCACTCTAGCCCAGGCTGACCAACTCACAGCTACCCTCCGATCAGTGCTTTCCAAGTGCTGGGATTAAAGTATGTGCCACCACGCCTGGCTAGATGGAGGGTTTTGTTTGTTTGTTTGCTTTTTCTTTTAGAGGTAGGGTTTCACTCTAGCCCAGGCTGACCTGGAATTCACTATGTAGTCTCAGGGCGGCATCAAACTCACTAACTGGAGTTTTTAAAAACATAGTGTTACTTAAACAGACTCGTGTACTACCTATTTGAGTATCATCTGGGAATTGGAAAGATGTCTCAGAAGGTAAAGGCACTTAATTGCAAAGACTGTTGGCCCCGGTTTGATTCCCCAGTTCCCTAAATAAAGCCAGATGTACAAGGTGGTGCATGTATCTAGGGTTTGTTGCAGTGGCAAGGGGCTTTTGTACACCTTCTTCTTCAATAAATAAATATTAACAAAAAAGATTCATCTGGAACTGGGTGTATGGCACATGCCTGTAATCCTAGCACTCTGGAGGCTGAGGCAGGAAGATCACTTGAGCCCAGGAGTCAAGACCAGTTTTAGGCAATATAGTACAACCTTATCTTCAAAAGGAGGAGGAGAACCAGCAGCACTTGGGGTGTTATTAAGATACAGATGGGACTCGGGCGTGGTGGCGCACGCCTTTAATCCCAGCACTTGGAGGGCAGAGGTAGGATTGCTGTGAGTTCAAGGCCACCCTGACACTACATAATAAATTCCAGGTCAGCCTGGAACTAGAGTGAGACCTGCCTCAGGAGAAGAAAATGATATATGTCACCATGCCCAGCAGCATCTACATTGAGCTGGAGAGAGGGCTTAGTGGTTAAGGCACTTGCTTGCAAAGCCAGAGGACTGAGGTTCAATTTCCCAGGATCCACATAAGCCAGATGTATAAGGTGGCACATGTGTCTGGAGTTCGTTTGCAGAGCCTGGAGGCCCCAGTGTGCCCATTATCTCTTTCTCTCAAATAAAAATAAAAAAAAAATTAAAAGACACAGATGAGGGGGCTGCAGAGATGGGTTAGTGGTTAAAGTGCTTGCCTGTGAAGCCTAAGGACCCAGGTCCAATTCCCCAGTACCCATGTAAGCCAGATGCACAAGATGGTGCATGTATCTGGAGTTCATTAGCAGAGGCCTTGGTGTGCCCATCATTCTCTCTCTCTCTCTCTCTCTGTCCCCTTCAAATAAATAAAAATATTAAAAGATACAGATGAGCAAGCTGGGCGTGGTGGCGCATGCCTTTAATCCCAGCACTCGGGAGGCAGAGGTAGGAGGATCGCTGTGAGTTCGAGGCCACCCTGAGACTCCATAGTGAATTCCAGGTCAGCCTGGGCTAGAGTGAAACCCTACCTCAAAAAAACAAACAAAAAAAAAGATACAGATGAGCATTGGGGTTATAATAAGCTTAGTGATAGAGTGCTTTTCTAGCCTGCAAATGATTGTGTATCCTTGCCTCCCCTGATGTTACCTTTTGCTAGCTCTGTGACCAAGAGTGAAGGGCTTCTGTGTTTCCCTTTCTGTATGATGCAGACATAAATACCAGTATGTGGTGGTGATATTGCAAGTATGTGCAATGATATTTTTAGAGGTGGGCAGTGCTCCTCATAGTAGTTGTTTCTTTTCAAATGCAGCTTTAAAGATTGTCACAAGTGTGTATAAAGACACTTGGGGTGTGAGCTGTTTAGTGTATTTAAAGAGAGGCCTCCACTACCATAAAGAGTTGAGCTTTTGAATGTTTGCCCTGATGTCTCAGTGTGTGGCAACTTGCCCGTGGCTAACAGCCAGTGGGTATGCTAGAAGTCTAGGACAAGGAATGTACACTAAAGTCAAAACAATCCCTGGTTTCTACCAGTGTTGAACTTAATGGCCTTACCAGCCTTTCTAACCTTTAGATATTGATGGGATAGTCGTAAATAAAACTATGTGTATATAGTGTCATTTGTGACAACAGCTTGTCTACTTTTTTGTTTGTTTGTTTGTTTTCCAAGGTAGGGTCTCACTCTAGCTCGGAGCTGACCTGGAACTCATTATGTAATCTCAGGGTGGCCTCGAACTCATGGCTATCCTCCTACCTCTGCCTCCTGAGTGCTGGGATGAAAAGGTGTGCACCACCACGCCTGGCTTGACTTGTATACTTTTAAAAAAAATATTTGAGAGAGAGAATGAGACTGTGAGTGAGAATGGGCACACCAGGGCCTCTTGCCACTAAAACAAACATGTACCACTTTGTGTATGTGGCTTTATGTGGGTACAGAGGACTCGAACCTGGGCCAGCAAGCTTTGCAAGTGCATGCCTTTAACAACTGAGCCATCTCCTCAGCCCCTTTGTCTACTTTTAAAGTCAATGAATTGAAACAGTCTTAGCCAGAACCCAAGGTAGAAGTAGAAATAAAACTTAGTATTAAGTTGGTGTGGTGACCAGTTCTGGATGGTGTTGGGTCTTAGTTTCCTATCTACTACATTCCACTGAGCTGCACTTGCTACATGAGTTGGTCAGAGAAAGAATTATTCACCTGTATTAACTGTCATCTTTCATTTGCAGAGTGTTCCTCACACTCATTGAACACATATACTGGTTTGTCTTGCAGGCAATTTTTTTTTTTTTTTTTTTTTTTTTTGGTAGACGTGAAGTCATTTGTCACACCCTCCATCTTCCTCTTTTGCAGTGTGGTAGCAGCCCTAATGAAGAGCTGTCCAAGCCTTTAGCACACGTCCGGAGCCGGCATAGCATAGCTGAGCGAGAGAATGGCCCAGCCAGCCATCGGGGAGCTGCTCTCTATGCTGGACTCTGCCACGTTGGGGGTGCGTGATGATGTGACAGCCGTCTTTAAAGAGAGCCTCAGTTCTGGTAAGCTAGGGAATACCCTTCTTCTCTGCTCAAAAGAAGAGATTGACTCAGAGGGCCTGAGAATCTGGCAGGCAAATCCCAGTTTTCATCTTCTGAAGAGAGTTTTAAAATTTTATTTTTTGTTTTACTTTGTAAAAATTTATATTTATTTGAAAGCAGAGAGAATGAGAGAGAAGGAATGAGCACGTCAGGGCCTGTAGCCACTGCAAATGAACTCTAAGATGCATGGGCTGCTTTGTGCATCTGGCTTTATGTGGGTACTGGGGATTTGCACCCAGGCCACCAGGCTTTGCAAGCAAGTGCCTTGTAACCACTGAGTCGTCTCTCCAACTTCCTGCTTTATTTTTTAAATATTTTTTCTTTTATTTATTTATTTATTTATTTGAGAACGACAGAGAGAGAAAGAGGCAGATAGATAGAGAGAATGGGTGCGCCAGGGCCTCCAGCCACTGCAAACGAGCTCCAAATGCATGCGTCCCCTTGTGCATCTGGCTAATGTGGGTCCTGGGGAATCAAGCCTCGAACCGGGGTCCTTAGGCTTCACAGGCAAGCACTTAACTGCTAAGCCATCTCTCCAGCCCCCGTTTTACTTTTTTGAGACATGCTTGTCTCAGTATGTATTCCAGGCTGACCTGGCCCTCTTTTTTTTTTTTAATCATTATTATTACTGTGAATATACTTTGTTTGGACACATCATGTATTGGTACTATAATTTCCCTTCTCCCTGCTCCCATTCTGCTGAGGGCCCTCTTTAGTGGGGTTGTTGGTATTCCCCATGGAATTTGGGGTTATGAGTTGTGAGAACAGCAGTCAGTCATTGAGGAGGGGTACAATGCCTGTGGGTATGCCATCCCAATTTCTGGCGCTTACAATCTTTCTGTGCCCTGTCCTCCACCCCATTGAATTCTCTGAGCCTTGGTAGGTGTGTTTTGTTTTTTATTTGTTGTGTTGTTTTGTTTTGTTTCGTTTTTTCAAGGTAGGGTCTCTCTCTAGCCTAGACTGACCTGGAATTCACTATGTAGTCTGAGGGTGGCCTTGAACTCATGGCGATCCTCCTACCTCTGCCTCCTGAGTGCTGGAATTAAAGGTGTGCATCACCATGCCCAGCTTTTGGTGGGTGTATTTTAAGACTACTTCTATAAAAAGCTCTCAGGAGCTTCTGGATTTCTGCTTTGGTACATGTTAAGTTCCCTGTGTATCTGTCTCCTTTGCCCTTGCGCTGATTGTTAGGCTTGCCATGGAAGCAGCACTCTTGTTCACCTGGGCCTTGGCTGAGGTGCGAGGTCTCATTACCTTCTGAAAAGAAAAACAGATTCTCCAGTGGAGAGTGAAGTTAGCAAAAGTTAATTAGGATCAGCATTGTTAATTTAGGGACATTTTGATGGATGTAGCCCCTCTTTTGGCCAAAGACTAGTAGGAGCTTTTTGGTAGAGACCATAATCTTGGTCTCCAGAGGATTCTGATCTGGTTCCCAATTTGAGCCATGAGTTCCTTTCCACTGAGCACATCTTTTAGCCAATCAGAAAGGCATTGGTTACCCACCAAGGCTATGTGCCACCTACTGCACTGGTGTTTACATCATGTCAGGCTGGTTGCTTCTGAGTATCTTTGACCCTTGCTTGCTGACACCATTGTTGGATACTTTCCCCCTAGTAGCTCATGTAGCACTTTCCAGCATTAAACGGGCTAATCATTTGGGGACTGGCTCCCTTGCGAATTCCAGGGGGTCTCTCGGTGTTCTGTCAGTAGCATATGGTATCTTCAGCAACAGGGTCTTACTTTTTACCTTAGGTGGGTAATCAAGTGCTTTGACAGAAAAGCTTGTCTGGTTTTGGGGACCTCTTAGGTTTCTCCGATCAACAACTCAATGTGGGTAGCAGCCAATTTCTGGTACTGGGAATTACAGGCCAGAACCAAATGATCTAAGATTTGGCTTCAGCCTACCCTCTCCAGTGCCCTTCTTTCCAGATGATTCCCCCCATTCTTCTGTTGAGGGCTAAATCTTTTAGTCTACCATTAAGGAGCTCAGTTTCTATGGTACCAATTCATTTTGAGTTTTGGTTTGTTTTTATTTCCCCCAACCTCCCCTTCCCTTCCTCCCAAACCCTTGCATCCCTATTGTCTGGGCCTCATCTTAACTCACCCATCAAATGACCTGGCCCTCTTGACTCTCTTGCCTCAACCTTCCTGGTGTTGTGAGTACAGACAGGTACGATCCACCACACTGGGCTTTACAAAGATTTAAAAAGAATTTTTTTTTAATTTATGAGAGAGAGAATTGGCACACCAAGGCCTTAGCCACTGCAAACAAACTCCAGATGCATGTGCCACCTTGTGTGCATGTGCCACCTTGTGCACCTGGCTTATGTGGGTTCTAGGGAGTTGAACCTGGGCCTCTGGGCCTCTAGGCCTCACAGGCAAGCACCTTAACTGCTAAGCCATCTTTCCAGGCCCAAAGATTTTTTTTAAAAACCACTAAGGAGAACATCCATCCAAGCTACATGTGTTTTAAATCTTTAGTTGTGAAATTGTACAAATATACACATACTGGAATGTGAATCATACAGTAAAACCCCAAGGCCTTTCTTCAAAGTTGCTACCATTCTCTCTTTTATGGAGTGTGTTGTGGGGGGAGGGATTTGAAATAGGGTTTAGTTTTAGCAAGGCTGACCTGGAATTCACTTTGTACACTCAGGCTGTCCTCACAATCATAGCAATCCTCCTAGCTCTGCCTCCCAAGTGCTGGGATTAAAGACATGCACCACAATTCCCGACCATTCTCCTTTTGAAAAAAAAAATATTTTATTTATTTGAGATAGAGAATGGGCACACAGGGGCCACATGCCTCTGTACATGAACTTTAGATGCATGTGCCACTTTGTGTATCTGGCTTTACATAGCAATTGTAACTGGGGAATCAACCTGAGCCAATAGGCTTTTAAAGCAAGAGCCTTTAACTTCTGAGCCATCTCTCTAGCCTTCATTTTCTTTTTGTCTGACCCCCCTCTACCCTAAGAATTTTAGAGAAAGTGGAGACATTTTATCAGTAAATCATGTATTTTTCTAATGTGAACATTGATCAACTTCTCTTTAATCAGAGATGTTCCAATCTTTATTAGTACCCCCCCCTTTTTGTTTTGCTTACCAGGTTGATAACAATCAAATACTCATCTGAGAAAGGTACCTTGTTAGCAGCATTGTAGTTTTGTGTTCAGCCTTTGGGGAGTATCTGTCATTCAGTTATAATTACATTATCATTGGGCCCACTTATAAGTAAATCTCATAGCCTTGAATGAAATATAATGAAAAAGTGGGTATATCAAGGGCCGTTCAATGGGTGAATGGTTAAATAATTATGTAGAGCTATTCAGTAGAGCACTGAGAAGTCAATCAAAAGAATAAAGTAGGGCTGGAGAGATGGCTTAGTGCTTAAGGCATTTGTCTGCTTAGCCAATGGATCCTGGTTCAACTCCCCAGGACCCATATAAGCCAGATGCACGACGGGGCACATGTGTCTGGAGTTTGTTTGCAGTGGCTGGAGGACCTGGCATGCCCATTCTCTCTCTCCCTCTCTGTGC
Organism: Dipus sagitta; assembly: GCA_036346955.1. Lineage (NCBI taxonomy): Eukaryota > Metazoa > Chordata > Mammalia > Rodentia > Dipodidae > Dipus > Dipus sagitta. The sequence goes on along the minus strand of CM070770.1, from coordinate 147,272,767 downwards.
GCCTCTCTCTCTCAAATAAGTAAATATAAATAAAGTTCCAGCCATGCGTGGTGGCACACGCCTTTAATCCTAGCATTCGGGAGGCAGAGGTAGAAGGATCACCGAGAGTTCGAGGCCACCCTGAGACTACATAGTGGATTCCAGGTCAGCCTGAGCTAGAGTGAGACCCTATCTTGGAAAGAAACCAAAATAAATAAATAAATAAATAAAAGTTCTGTTTTTTTTTTTTTTTAAAGAATAAAATAGGTCATAGGTGCTATCATCACACCATCACACCACGTCATTAAATGGGAAAAAGTAAGCATACATAAACTGTGTCTCTGTGGACATGTGACCTAATCCTATGTAGGATGAACTTAAATTTCTTTTTTTTTTTTTTTTTTTGGTTTTTCGAGGTAGGGTCTCACTCTAGCCCAGGCTGACCTGGAATTCACTATGGAGTCTCAGGGTGGCCTCGAACTCACAGCGATCCTCCTACCTCTGCCTCCTGAGTGCTGGGATTAAAGGCGTGCACCACCACGCCTGGCTTTGAACTTAAATTTCTGATCCTCCTGCATCCCCTTCCTGAGTGCTAGGATTATAGGCATGTACCACCACAGCCAGTGTACATGTGGGGTGTTGATCAAATCCAGAGCCTTGTGTATATTAGCAGGCACTCCACCCACTGAATCATATCGTAGCCCTTCACTTTATTTAAAAAAATTGTTTATTTTTATTTATTTGGGAGCGATAGAGAAAGAGGCAGATAGAGAGAGAGAGATAATGGGCATGTCAGGGCCTCCAGCCACTGCAGATGAACTCCAGATGCGTGCACCACCTTGTGCATCTAGCTCATGTGGGTCCTGGAGAATCGAGCCTCGAACCAGGATTCTTAGGTTTCACAGGCAAGCACTTAACCGCTAAGCCATCTCTCCAGCCCCCTTCACTTTTATTTACATGTTTTTACATAGTCTTCAGTTTTTACCACTAGATATGAATGATATTTTATAAATACAAAGTAATAAATGATAGCATTTCTCTCTTTTGTTTATTTACTTAAGACAGAGAGAATAAAGCAGAGAGAGTATGGGTACGCCAGGGCCTCTTCCTGCTGTAAAGAAATTCCAGATGCATACAGAACTCCAGATGCATACACCACTTTGTGCATCTGGTTTTACGTAGAATCAAATCTCAGCCATCAGGCATTGCAAAAAAGTGCCTTTAACAGCTGAGCCATCTCTCCAGCCCAGACTTTTTTTTTTTTTTTCTTTTTGGGTTTTTCAAGGTAGGGTCTCACTGTAGCTCAGGCTGACCTGGAATTCACTCGGTAGTCTCAGGGTGGCCTCAAACTCATGGTAATCCTCTTATCTCTACCTCCTGAGTGCTGGGATTAAAGGTGTGTGCCACCATGCCCAGCTCAGACTTACTTTTTTTTTTTTTTTGGTTTTCGAGGTAGGGTCTCGCTCTAGCCCAGGCTGACCTGGAATTCACTACGTAGTCTCAGGCTGGGCTCGAACTCATGGCAACCCTCCTACCTCTGCCTCCCCAGTGCTGGGATTAAAGGTGTGCGCCACCATGTCTGGCCAGACTTTTTTTTTTTTAATGATGATATTTTGTATGTTTTTATAGATAGTTAGGCAATAAGCTTGGATTTAAATTATTAGACATAAATGAATATAAGGAGACAGAAACAGTGCTGCATAAAACTAGTGTATATAGAACATCTGGTTTTTACATCAGGCAACTGTTGAGGTACATTAGAGTGTTAGTGCAAATAAGTATGATGACTTTTCTTTTTCTCTCTTTAGACCGTAGTCCTATGCTTGTGAACACGTTGGTGGATTATTACCTGGAAACTAATTCTCAGCCGGTATTGCACATCCTGACTACCTTGCAAGAGCCACATGATAAGGTAACTTCTGAAGTGCAGCTGAAGGGCATTTAATATGGTCTCCAAGAGTCATGTAACAGCTTCTGTGAAAGCCCCCTGCAGAGTTTATCCGGAGTTTATTCCTTTGACTTCTGTGACATTATTCCCAGAGTATATATAAGTACATATAAAAATAATTGGTACAGCCTAAAAACTTTGTAGAATAAAATCTCTTTCAGAGGCTTTTATTATAGTTCTTGCTCTTTACAGAAATCTTATTCCAATTCTGTAATTATATAGTGATGATTTAATCCAAATAGAGTAGTCTTTGAATCCATGCTTTGAGTAAGGTACTTAACAGAAAAAAAATCTTACTTGCTAGGGCACAGAGGTGGGGAGAGGGGTATGGATGTGCCAGAATGAATTCCAGGTGCAACCACTGTTTTGTACATGTGACTTTACATGAATACTGGGAATGGAACCTGGGCTGTCAGGCTTTGCAAGCAAGTGCCTTTAACCATTGAGCCATCCATCCTTCCAGCCCTAGATTTTTTAAATTTTATTTATTTTTATTTATTTATTTATGGGAGAGAGGGAGAGAATTGGCACACCAAGGCCTCCTAGCCACTGCAATTGAACTTCTGATGCATGTATCACCTTGTGCGTATGTGCACCCATGTGCTTCTGGCTTACGTGGGTTCTGGGGAGTTGAACCTGGGACCTTAGGCTTTTCTGGAAAGCGCCTTAAGTGCTATACCATCTCTCCAGCCTCTACCCTACATTTTTACTATTGAAAAAACTATTTGAGAGAGAGAATATGAGAGAACGAGAATGGGTACACCATGGCCTCCTACCACTGCAAATGAACTCCAAACACATTCACCACTTGGTGCGTCTGGCTTTATGTGTGTACTCGGGGATTGAATCTGGGCCATCAGACATTGTAAGCAAGTGCCTTTAACCACTGAGCCATTTCCGCAGCCCTGATGTTATCCATATGGAAAATCCCTAAGTGCAGCTAGCTCATGTGGCTAGTGAGCAAGTCCTGCTTTTTGGCATCAGGCCCTTGTAGGGATCCTTCATATTTTCTTTCTGTTCGTGATAGAAAGCCCTGTGCTTGCAAACTCTGGTGAGTCTTGACTATGTATGAGAGTGACGTTGTTAGGATCCTGTGTTTTACAATACATCATTCCTCTGGGCCAAATTGTAACTTCTACTACTACCTGATTTCTATTTGGGGCCAAAGCATGAGTGCTGGGGCTGTTATAGTAGTAAGGGTCTTCCATAAGACCCATCATGGCTTCAATAACCTGCCACAGGTTAGAGATCAGTTGTCATCATAGAGTGGAGAGAGAGGCTGCGACCATGTCTCACTCTCCTCTGAATCCTGTATTTTGGGCATCCTTGGTAACTGACTGTAATCTCTCAGGCCACCTGAAGTTCGTGTTTTGTTTCCCAATGTGGTTTTGGAGCCCTTACATTGGGCTGATTAAATCTATATAGGCCTGAACTGAAGGGAAGACCTGAGATAGTAGCTCCTTGCCACTGCCTATATTTGGGTTAACTTCATACATTCACAGGCGATTACCCTTGATCTGTTATATTTTCAGCACCTTTTGGATAAAATTAATGAATATGTGGGCAAAGCTGCCACCCGTTTATCCATCCTTTTGTTGCTGGGGCATGTCGTGAGGCTGCAGCCATCTTGGAAGCATAAGCTCTCTCAAGCACCTCTTCTGCCTTCTTTACTGAAATGTCTCAAGGTAGGTTGCTTGTAAGGTGTTGAATATTGTTTCTGAAGTGTTGAGCAACCTCATGCAGGTTACATGTTAATAATAATCAGAATTTTAAAATTTGTAAGTATTTCTGATTTTTTCTAATATAATACACTTGAGAGTTGGTACCTAGTAATTCTCAGATGCATTGCTGTGACTGTTGAATATCTTTTATCTGAGCAGATATAGGAAAATTTCCATCAGATTGCTTCAGCATTATGTTATTCCACCCCTTTTTGATTTCATCATTGTCTAGCCTCCCTCTGCTAAAAATATGTTTGAAATCTCTTTTGGGAATCTCTGTTTGCAAGTTTTATTTTAGTTAATAGAAAAATGACAAAACGTTCTTTTAACCACTTAGAAGTATGCTCTGGTAGCAATTATAATGAAAAAAATTGTTGGTACAAATCCTACTGAGTTGCATTTCACTGTTTTCCCCAAAATTAGGCACATTTTTCTATTTTGAGAATTAAGCCCTCCATAGAACATTATGGTTTTAGGGTTTTGTTTTTTATTAATATTTTATTTATTTGGAAGCAGAAGGAGATAAAGAGAAGAAAGACAGAGAATGGGCTTGCCAGGGCCTCCAGCTGCTACAAATGAACTCCAAATGCACGTGCCACTTTGTGCATCTGGCTTTATGTGGGTACTGGGGAACTGAACCTGGGTCCTTCAGCTTTGCAGGCAAGTGTCTTAACTGCTAAGCTTATCTCTCCAGTCCTGGTTTTAGCTTTTTCTTTTTTCTTTTCTTTTTCTTTTGGTTTTTCGTGGTAGGGTCTCACACTAGCCCAGGCTGACTTGAAATTCACTATGTAGTTTCAAGGTGACCTCAAACTCACAGCAATCCTCCTGCCTCCCGAGTGCTGGGATTAAAGGCGTGCACCACCATGCCCAGCTCTAGTTTTAGTTTTGACAGCAGTTCACTGAAATATTGAGGACATTTCCTTATTTTCTTCTCCCCTCTTTTCTTCTTTCTTGTGCTGGGAATGGAACCCAGGGCCTTGTGCATATGGTAGGCCAAGGTCTTTTACATTGAACTACATAACAGGTTCTTTCTTTCTTTTTTTTTTTTTTTCCCAAGTAGGGTCTCACTCTAGCTCAGGCTGACCTGGAATTCACTATGTAGTCTCAGGCTGGCCTTGAACTCACAGTGATACTCCTACCTCTACCTCCTGAGTGCTGGGATTAAAGGCATGTGCCACCATGCCTGGCTAGGTTCTTTCTTTTTTGAGACAGTCTTGCTACATTGCAGAGGCTGGCCTTGAACTCAGTATGTTTCTGCATCACCCCTCTTAATGCTGTCATCATAGATGTGTGCTACCACATTTAGCAGGGCTATTTTCTTTTTATTTTCTTTTTTTTTTTTTTTTTCTTTCTTTTTTTTGAGGTAGGGTCTCATTCTAGCCCAGGCTGACATAGAATTCACTATATAGTCTCAGGCTGGTCTTGAACTCACAGTGATCCTTCTATCTCTGCCTCTTGAGTGATGAGATTAAAGGCATACACCATCACGCCTGGCTAAATACTTTATTTTCATATTTATTTATTTGAGAGGGGATTGGGAGGGATGACTTAGTGGTTAAGACATTTGCCTGCAAAGTCAAAGGATCCAGGTTCGATTACTCAGGACCCACATAAGCCAAATGCACAAGGTTGCAGATGCACCTGTAATTCATTTGCAGTGGCTGAAGGCCCTGGTGTGCCCAATCTCTCTATCTGCCCCTCTCTCCCTCTCTCTCTCAAATAAATAAAATAAAATAAATTTTTAAAAAAGAGAGAGAATGGGTGCGCCAGGGCCCCTAGCCACTGCAAATGAACTCCAGATGCATGCACCACCATGTGCATCTGGCTTGTGTGGGTACTGGGGAATCGAACCTGGGTCCTTAGGCTTCCCAGGCAAGAGCCTTGACCGCTAAGCCATCTCTCCAGCCCCTATTTTCGTAATATGTTCTGGTTCATGGATTTGTTTCCTATCCATAAACTAAGAAAATTTGGTGTAGGTTAAGTACTTGTGTCTTCAGTGGTCCATGTTCCAAAATGGGAGTACTTTTGCACTAATCTGTTCCAGTCTCATACACATTGACTTTGTGTCTGTCAAGAGGGATTTTATTGGGCTGGAGAGATGGCTTAGATGGCTTAGCAGTTAAGGTGCTTGCCTGTGAAGCCTAAGGACCCAGGTTCAACTCCTCAGAACCCATGTAAGCCAGATGTACAAGGTGACATGTGCACAAGGCGGCACACACATCTGGAATTCATTTGCAGTGGCTAAGGCCCTGATACACAAATTCTCTCTGCCCATCGCCAAACTCCCCCGTCCCCCCGGTCTCATAAAATAATAAATAAATGACTAAGAAGAATTTTATTTTCCTTAGAGGGCAGGTCCCAGGAACTCCAGTGATATCTTAAAAGCAGGCATTTGAGCTGAGCATGATGGCACATGCCTGTAATCATGGCATTCATGGGGTTGAGGCAGGAGGCTCATGAATTAGAGGCTAGCCTTGACTATATGGCAAGTTCCAGGCCAGCCTAAGCTACAGGGCAAGGTTCCTTCAAACAAACAAAACCAAAAACCTGTTATGTTTGCTGTTAAGAAAGAGGAGGAATAGCTTGGGTACTTAGGGACTGGTGAATGATGAGAAGACTGTCCTGTTTTGAGGCACAATGTTTACTCCAAACTGCAACCCCATGCACTTTTCCAAAAGGATAAATCTGGGATACAATAACATGGTTGTAAATGAAGTTAGAGTGAGTTCTTTTTGCTGGAGCTCATTATGTTTTTTTTTTTTTTATGTATTCTCAGTGTTCTTATCAATATGTTGTTCCTACTAAATACCACAACAAGATGCTTGATATCAAAATTAAATATATTTAAAGCTTTGTTTCCAGACTCTCAGATTCCTTTTCTGGTAGGAACAATGGATGTCTAGGCATGTGTAGTCTTTTGATTAATGCCTGGTTTCATAACTCTTAATTTCAGTTACTTGGTAAATATCCATGATTTAATTGTGAGTCAGGTGAGCTGCTGTAGCTGCTCTGTGCAGAATTGCTATCCACAAGGGCCTGAGTGTCTTCAATTAGCTGAAAGTTATTTGACTTGCTGTTTAAAATGAAAGCATGGTCAAAGATTTATTTGCAGACCTCTAAATACTGCTGAGAAGATGAGTCGATAAGTTGACTTGTTTTAATGCTATTTCAATTTCTTCTTAATTCACACTTTTGTGGTAGCCTTTATCTTTGTTTTATTTTATTTTATTGGCTTGGTTTGATTCATTTTGGGACAGGTCTTACCACATAGCCCTGGCTGATCGGGGACTCAGTATTTAGCTCAGGACGGCCTTGAACTCAAAACAATCCTCCTGCCTTAACTTCCTAAGTGCTGGAATTGCAGATGTGAGCCACCATACATAGCTCATATTCTTTTAAAAAAAGTACATTGGCCTGGGGGTGGAGCACTTGCCCAGCACATGCACAAGGCCCTGGGTATGATTCTCAGAACCAGAAAGAAAACATTGAACTTCTTGTCAGTGTGGAGTGATTTTTTTGCAATTGATATAACAAAAAATAAGAGTCTCTAATATGTGATCTCTTAGGATTTAGAACCTCATCACACACTACTCAGTGTCACTGAGCCTAGTGCCATGCCTGACATCTGTTTGCACTTCCCTTTTGCAGATGGACACTGACGTCATCGTCCTCACAACAGGCGTCTTGGTGTTGATCACCATGCTACCGATGATCCCACAGTCGGGCAAGCAGCACCTTCTTGATTTCTTTGATATCTTTGGCCGTCTTTCATCATGGTGCCTGAAGAAACCAGGTATAGATTCCAGTGTCCCTCAGGCTGCTGCTTTCCTTACTGGTCAGCTGTAGTATGTGGGGGAGGATGCGTGAAGGTTTATGGCTTCATGTGGTATCCACTAGACAGACACTTACCCTTCAGGCACACAGAAGAGACATGGCTGCTGAGATGCCTCCCTTATGCTGTTGGTCTAAAAGGATTGTCAGAAACTTAGGGACAGGGTGTACAGCTTTCTGATTTTCTGTAGTAGAACTGAAATGCAGCTTCCATCTGTTGGTTCTAATGTGATCAAGCTTGGGGAGCATTTCTGTCCTGCTGTGCAAATGTTTTTTGCCAGACTTGGGTCGTAAGAGCCTGCTCATTGTCTGTGTAAAGGGAAACTGGCGTGTCCTAATCAGCATGTGAGTGCCACATGCACTGGGGTTTTCATGTCAGCAGGTAGCTCAGCTGTGTCATTGTGACTCAGAAGCTGTAAGCCTGTGAAACTCAGATCTTTTGGTAATCCTACATGAAATATTCATGTTGAGAGGATGAAGAATATAAGAAACATGAGATAGGACACAGTTTACCAGCAAGCACAGGCTTGTGTGGTGCCAGCTTATTTAGTAGTGTTTACTTTGAGAGAAGAGGACAATCTGTCCACTCTTACGGAGGAGCTGGAGCTTCCACAGGGTCTAAGGCCATATTAATGGAATCTTCCAGTTCTCCCATTTTAGCAATTTAGGCTAATTTCTGCATCATAGGTTTCTTTTGCTCTTTAGTTATAAAATTGCATAGCTAAGACTCCATCTTGATTTTCACCATCTTATGTGTTTATTCCAAAAACACTTGAATGCTTGTTATACACCAAGCACTGTATGGCACTGGGGTAAAGAATGGGACAGACTTGCCCTCTTTTTCAAGAAGTGCATACTGAACTAGGCAGAGAGAAACGTAACTGCAAATTGTAAGGAGAATGACCATTGTAGAGGTAGTTCAGTATTGCAAGAATGTTTAGGGTCTTCACGGGGTGGGGGTGGGGTGAGCAGGGTAAAGATTAGATCAGTAAGAGCTTTTATAGGTCACATGAAGCAGATTGGAATTTACCCAAAGGCGCCACTGTACTTTTAAAAAGAATATATTTTATTTATTTATTTCAGAGAGAGAAAGAGGTAGAGAGAGAATGGTCGCGCGCCAGGACCTCCAGCCATTGCAAACGAATTCCAGACATGTCCGCCCCTTGTGTATCTGGCTATTGTGGGTCCTGGAGAATTGAACCGGGATCCTTTGGCTTTGCAGGCAAATGCCTTAATTGCTAAGTCATCTCTCCACTCCAGCCTTTTTTTAAAAAAATACATTTATTTATTTATTTGAGAGAGAGAAAGAGGTAGAGAGAGGCCACTGGATTTTAAGTAAGGGGATTTGGTGTGTCTAGAATGGCATTTGAGAAAATCACTTTGTCTTTGAGGCATGTTGACAGACATGAGAACATGTCTGCTTTGCGCCCACCAACCTTATGGACTGTTTCCCTCTCACTGACTGCCCTCCCTAGGCCATGTGACAGAAATCTACCTTGTCCATCTCCATGCCAGTGTGTACGCCCTCTTTCATCGCCTTTATGGAATGTACCCTTGCAACTTCGTGTCCTTTCTGCGTTCTCACTATAGTATGAAGGAAAACCTGGAAACATTTGAAGAAGTGGTCAAGGTAAGTTAACACTGACCATTTATTGATACTTAGCAGTTTTTTTTCCAATAGCTTATGTTTATTACTTTTGTATTACATGGACGACATGGAAATTTTGAAAAGAAATTCAGTCTTGTCTCAAAGCCATCACCTCAGACCTACACAAGCTCTGATTTGCTCTCCGGCTTCACGGAAATAAGAGTTACTGTCCTGTACCTTTCATATATGGGACTGTATAACATGTGCTCCTTTCACCTGACATGTTTTGGGGTTCATCTGTGTTGTAACATATAACAGTATTTCTTTCCCTTTCATTATTAAGTAATATTCTGCCACAAAATGTCACAATTATAATTTGTCAACCCACCGTCTTCTAGCCAATGATGGAGCATGTGCGAATCCACCCGGAATTAGTGACTGGATCCAAGGACCATGAACTGGACCCTCGAAGGTACAGAAACTAAACTAGTGACGGGGCTTTAGCGTCTCTTAAGAGATTGAAAATGTGATCTAGAGTTCAGGTAGGAATCTAGGTGTTTGAGTTAGAAGATCAGCTGGGACTGTGAATGCTCTATGCAGATTCCTCACAGGGCACTGACTTCGCAGCCAGCGGAGTAGAGGAAGCTGCAGCACAGGCTGATGTCATCTCCAGAAGCCTAGGGAGGCTTACTGTTTGCTGGTATGGGTGAAGCAGGAGGTGGCACTGGTGTGTGATAGCAGTTGCATTAGAGAAAGGCTAGATTTGGAGCCATGGGCCTCCTTGGATCCTCCGTCAGCTAAGAGCAATGTAGAATAAATAACACACAAATGCTTAGAAGACAGAACGTTCCAGGATGTTAAACACTCATGAATTCTACCTCCAAGAAAACAGCTACTCTTCCTATGTGTTTACTGTTCTCTATTATCTGTATAGTCTTGCCACCTGTATTGTTTTGGTCTGTAAAGCTGACTAGGAAACCAAACCTGGCAGTTCCCTTGTGGTTAGAGGCAGGTACCCAGAGTACGAGGATAGGAGCAGGGTCTGAGCCTTGGTCTGGTCTGTCTTCACATTCTTGGACAGGTGAGTGCCTTCAGGGAAGTCATTGCACAGTCACAGATGAGGTTTGGAGAGCATAAGGCTTTTCTGTTGGGGTCTGGCAGGGGTTTCTCATGAGGCCACTTTGTGGAGGCCGTGTTGGGCTATACTGTCTACTTCCAAATCTCCAGAGCAGATCTGAACAAAATCCTTTCACAGGTAAAAATGAAAATATTCTGTGCTGATCTGGGAGAGTGGGAGCTTCATCAGTACATCATGAGGACAAGTTCTCTGGGTCATCTTGCTTTTATCCCATGGCAAAAAGTATAGTGAGGGCAGTAAGACCCTTGGAGATGTCCTACAAAGTGCTTTTCTTCTGCTAGTTCTCTTCTGAGCTCAAGTGGTCAGAACTCACTGTCAGCCCGTTCTCCTAAGTCAGCTTGGCTTTTTCCCTGGGTGGTATCTTCCATTTCCTTTATCTTGTGTCTTCTTTCTTGCTTTGCTCTGGTTTTGATGGGCTATATCCTCTAGCATTTTGAAGAAGGAAGCAGTTGTTTGGGTCGGCCTGTTAGCTTGGGAGTGAGTCTCATTCAGTGATTGGAGGCAGGATTCCTTTGCTAGTTGTTTACTTCTGCGGGAGCTGGCAGAGAAGTAAGTTTCTGTTGGCATAATACTCTCAGTTTCCTTGTGATGCTCCTTGGTGTGAATCTGTTTTCATTGTTCAAACCTGGGCCCACCAAGCCATCTCTCCAGCTCCAGAAATCTTAATATTTGTTGATTGGTTCTCCCTGTCTTTCCTTTGAGAGTGCTTAGGCAGCCATCAAACCCTGTTGTTTTCTTTCTATGCTTTTTGTTCTACTTCTTGCAGATTTCCTTATCTTTTATTTTTGGTCTTTCCATTTTTGTTGTCACTTCCAGCATCAGGTTTTCAATTTCTAAGAGCTCTCTTTAGTTCTCAAAATATTTGTTTTTTATAGGAACCTATTTTTCTTTATTTATTCATTTGGGGAAGGAGGGTAGAAGGGGTGTACAGATGGAGAGAGAGAGAATGGGCATGCCAGGGCCTCCAGACACTGCAAACAAACTCCAGACACATGTGCCACAATTTCCTTGTGATGCTCCTTGAGGTGAATCTTTCCATTGTTCAACCTGGAAGCTCTTTAAGTCTAGGAAATCTTTTTCTTTTTAAATGCTTTTTATTTATTAGCAAGCAGAGAGAGGGGGGAGAGAGAGAGAGAAAATGATAATGAGAATGAATAGGTACACCAGTGCCTCTTGCCACTGTAAGCAAACTACAGATGCACATGCCACCATGTGCGCCACCATGTGCATCTGGCTTACATGGGTCCTGGGGAATTGAACCTGGGTCCTATGGCTTTGCAGGCAAGTGCCTTAGCAGCTTAGCCATCTCTCCAGCCCAGAACCTATTTTTCTTTCATGGGTTCAACCTCTTTTTGAGAATGTTGGTGAGTTTTGTTTTTCTTCAGAAATCTTTTTAACTGATTTTATTATTTTCTAAAATATTTGTTATTTGTGTGGGGGTGGGGTATGGGCATGCCAGGCTCTCTTGCCACTACAAATGAATGCCAGATGTATGTGCCGCTTTGTACATACTGCTTTATGTGGGTGTTAAAGAATTGAATCTGGGCCAGCAGTTTTAACTGATGAGCCACGTCACCAGTCCCAAGGGCTTTTTGTTGTTTTGCTTTCTCTGAATACTCTTTTCTTCTAAGCAGCTTTTTGTTTGTTTTAATTTGTTCTTTTTAAATATTTATTTATTTATTTGAGAGAGAGAGGGAGAAAGAGACACACACACACACAGAGAGAGAGAGAGAGAGAGAAAGAGACAGAGAGAGAGAGAGAATGGATGCACCAGGGCCTCTAGCCACTGCACATGAACTCCAGATGCATGTGCCACCTATGCATCTGGCTTATGTGGGTACTGGGGAATTGAATTTGGGTCCTTAGGCTTCACAGGCAAATGTCTTTACCTCTAAGCCATCTCTCCAACCCTGTTTTTTTTTTTTTTCAAGGTGGGGTCTCGCTCTAACCCAGGCTGACCTGGAATTCACTATGTAGTCTCAGGGTGACCTTGAACTCACAGTGATCCACCTACCTCTGCCTCCTGAGTGCTGGGATTAAAGGCATGTGCCACCATGCCTGGCTCCCCCCAACTTTTTTTTTAATCTCTAAGGCTTTAAATCTCTGCTATAAGGATTTGGTAGTTCATATGTATTGGATGAGAAGACCAAAATGGCTCTGCTCAAGTAGTGGAACTTTCTGACTTGGAGCTGCTGGGCACCTGGGGGAGATAGCAGTACCTAAGGTCTTGTTCTCCTTGATCTGGTCAGACCTTTAGTGAATTTTCCTATCTAAGCTATTGAGGATCTGGCTGCCACTGAGGGAAGAGGGTAGGTATGGAGGGCTTGGTGTTTTTGGCATTCAGAACCCATCCTCATGTAACTCTCTTGCCTACATCTTCAACTCTTCTGGAATGCCTCATCCAGAAGTGTCTTGGAACAGTGTCAGGTTTTACCCTCCTTGAGAGAACCTCCCTTCCAGTGAGGAATCCAGATTCATAGTGAGTAAAGAGCTGGTGCCTGCGAGTGTGGAATTGGGACGAGACTTCAGGATGTTCAGTGCTTCAACAAATTCCACCCTAGCTGCCTTATTATTTCTCCCTTATTCACTTGTCACTCACCCCAAGTTCAGAAGTTCTGGATGCTGTGAGTTCTTTGTCATGTAAGGAGTACAGTATGCATCAGCTGACAGGTTGCTTTGGAGCACTTGTGGTTAGAACTTTGCTTCCTTGTATTGGACATGTCATTTACCACTTGCCATTGAAGGGTCCGTCTAGGACTAAAGAACTCTTGAAGTTGAAAATGATACCCCAGAGCTGGAGAGATGGTTTAGCAGTTAAGGCACATGCCTGCAAAGCCTAAGGATCCAGGTTCGATTCTCCAGGTCCCACATAATCCAGATGCACATGGAGACACCTGTGTCTGGAGTTCCTTCGCAGTGGCTGGAAGCCCTGGCATTCCCATTCTTGCTCACTCACTTTCTCTCCCCCCTTCTCTCTCTCTGTCTCTAATAAATAAATGAAAATAAATTTTTTAAAAAGGAAGAAAGAAAATAATACCTCAGGATTGGAGAGGTGGCTTAGTGGTTTAGGCACTTGCCTGCAAAGCCTAAGGACCCACGTTCAACTCTTTAGGTCCCATGTAAGCCAGACACACAGTGACACAAGCACACAAGGTTGCACATATGCACAAGGGGATGCACACATCTGGAGTTCAATTGCAGTGGCTAAGGCCCTGGTGTTCCAATTCTCCTTCCCCCTTTCTCTCTCTCTCATTAAAAAAAAGGCCAGTCTGTTGGGCTTGCTTAAAAAAAAAAAAAAAAAAAGATATTTGAGGGGCTGGAGAGATGGTTTAACAGTTAAGTTGTTTGTCTGCAAAGCCTAAGGACCCAGGTTCAATTCCCCAGTGCTCACATATACCAGATGCACAAAGAGATGTATGTGTCTGGAGTTTGTTTGCAATGGCTAGAGGCCCTGTCATGCTCATTCTCTGTCTTTCAAAATAAAATAAACAGATAAAATAATAATCTTTAAAAAATGATACCCCACATAAAGATTTCAATTAAAGAATTAGAGGGTAAGGGCTGGAGAGATGGTTTAGCAGTTAAGGCGCTTGCCTGCAAAGCCTAAGGACCTAGGTTCAGCTTCCCAGTACCCATGTAAGGCAGATGCACAAGGTGACTCCTGCATCTGGAGTTTGCAATGGCTAGAGACCGTGGTGTGCCCATTCTCTCCCCCCGCCCATAAATATAAATAAATATAAAGATATGTATTTATATAAATACATAAATAAATATAAATAAAATATATTTAAAAAAAGAAATAGAGGATAAAATTGAGACTGTTGGGGCCAGAGAGATGGCTTAGCGTTTAAAGGCTTTTGTTGCAAAGCATGATGACTCAGGTTCAGTTCCCCTGTACCCATGTAAAATCAGATGCACAAAGTAGTACATGCATCTGGAGTTTGTTCACAGTGGAAAGAGGCCCAACATCCCTGTCCCTTCCTCCCTCCTGCTCTTTCTCTGCTTGAAATAATTAATAACTAAAAAAATTGACACTGTCTCTGGAAGCTGAACCAAAGGGTAGAGATAGGTAATACAAGAAGAGATTTAGAATGGTTATTGAAAGAAACCCAACAGCTTACTTTTTTTTAAGTTTTAAAAAGAGGGCTGGAGGGGCGGCGTAGTGGTTAAGGCGCTTGCCTGCAAAGCTAAAGGACCCAGGTTCGATTCCCCAGGACCCATGTAAGCCAGATGCACCAGGTGGTGCATGCATCCGGAGTTCGTATGCAGTGGCTGGAGGCCCTGGTGTGCCACTCCTTTCTGTCTCATAAATAAATAAATAAAAATATTTTTTAAAAGTTGTAAAAAGAGAAAAGTTTGGAAGAAGTGGTAAATGAAAGGCTAATACAAAAACATCTTCTGGAGTTGAAGGCCATGAGCTTCTAGGTTTAAGGATTTACCTAGTGCATGGCTCAGTCAGTGCAAAAGAATGCCACTAAGTCTCAACATTATGAGATTTCAAAACACTAGAGGAAAAAAACGTTTCAGGGAAATTAAAAACACATAAATGTTTTATGTACTTTTGGAAGGAAAAATGCCAAATGATACGCAGCTATTAAGACTGTAGTTCCCAATTTCGGAGATGTAGAAGTATACACAAGTAAATGACTAGATGGGCGTGGAGGGCCAACCTGTGCTCAGGAGGTGGGGATGGGATCCCCAGAACAAGCTGGTGAGCACTCTAGGCTCAAGCAAGAGAGACATTGCTGCAGTAAATAAAGTGAAGAGTGGTTGAGGAAGACATCTGACACCCATCTGTGGCCTCCACACACACACACACACACACACAATGTTCCCATACACATACACTACCTGCAGCTCATACACACATGAAAAAATACATACATGTAAGTAAAAACAGCCATGTATGGTGGCATACACCTGTAATCCCAGCACTTGGGAAGTGGAGACAGGAGGATCAGGAGTTCAAGGCCAGCGTAAGCTACATAGTGAGTTTGAGACCAGACTGGATTAAACTAGATTTTTAAAAATTCATTTAAGAATCATGGAAGGGTTGGAGAGATTGCTCAGCAGTTATGGCGTTTACCTGCAAAGTCCAATGGCCCTAGTTTGATTCCCCAGTACTCATGTAAAGCCATATGCACAAAGTGGTGCATGTGTCTGGAGTTCAACTAGAGGTTGTGGCATGCCCATTTTCTATTGTCTGTCTTCTCTCTTCTCCTCTCTCTCCCTCCCTCTGCTTGCAAATAAAAGAATAAAAATACTTACAAAAATGAATCAAGAAGCCTGGGTGGTGGCACACGCCTTTAATCCCAACACTCGAGAGGCAGAGGTAGGAGGATTGCTGTGAGTTCAAGGCCACCCTGAGACTCCATAGCAAATTCCAGGTCAGCCTGGGCTAGAGTGAGACCCTACCTTGGAAAAACAAAACAAACAAACAAACAAACAAACAAAAAACAAATAAAAGAATCAAGAGCCAGAAATGGTGGTACACACCTTTAATCCCAGCACTTGGGAGGCAAGATGTAGGAGGATCACCATGAGTTCAAGGCCACCCCTGAGACTACATAGTGAATTCCACGTCAGTCTGGACTAGAGTGAGACCTTGCCTCGGGGGGGGGGGGGGGGGGGGAAGGAAGAAGAAGAAGAAAAGAGAATCAAGGAGATATGGTTCATATATTACTTTAATTAAAACATTTAGCCAGGCACGGTGGCATATTCCTTTAATCTCAACACCCAGGAGGCCGAGGTTGGAGGATTGCTGTGAGTTTGAGGCCAGTCTGGTACTACAGAGTGAGTGCTAGGTCAGCCTGGGCTAGAGTGAAACCCTGCCTCAAAAAATCGAGATAAATACATTTAACTGGGTGCTTTCCTATCATGTATTAGGTCCTGGGTTCAGTCCCTAGCACTGCAAAAATAAAACATATGTTTCTCTTCTTTATAATGATTCTCATTTCCCTCTCTACAATCAGTCTTCTTATATGTACATAAGCATCCAGACTCTCTCCTCACTTAATCCCTTTCTAGACATGCTGAGAGCCAGGAAGGAGGATCTCCCTATACACAGCCAAAATCTAAGGAGCAAGTACTATGAGAGCTTGCCACTCAGGGACACTACTTGTTTTCTCCCAGGCTCTGCACAGCCTCTTGTGTATTTAGCACATTTCAAACATGTAGGAATGAGCCAGCATCCCATTAACTTGTGTGGATCATGGGTCATGTGTTTTGTTCGATGAGCCCAAATAAACACCCATAGTACTGCTACAGCCTGTGTGACAATGTAGACAGCAAGGCTGGTGTCATAAACAAAAGTTGGGCAGATGTTCGTGTGTTGCATTTTCTACTAATTACTAGGGCCTTGTGAATACTTACCAAATACAGAAGTTGTCAAAGGAAAAAGGAAGAAAATAAACACTCCCCTCCTTTTTCCCTTCTTTTCTTCCTTCCCCTCTTTTCTCCTGTCCCATTCCTTTTTCCTTTCTCTTTGCCTCCTCTTTTTTCTTTTTCTCATCCTTTTTTTCCTGTGGTGCTAGAGATTGAATCCAGGGCCTCTGAAACACTGAGCAGATACTCACTGCTGACCTACACCCCAGACTCTAGTTTTCATTTCTTTTCAGTACTCAGTGCTGTCAGACCTGCATGGGATATCTCTGAATAGTTTTGTGTCCTTTTCTCATTTAGGGTTGTTATCTAACTGGATTTGATGGTGCACACCTCTAATCTAGTACGTGGGAGGCAGAGACAGGAGCTACAAGTTCCAGGCCAGTCAGGTGACAGAATGGAAGCAGGTCTCAACAAAACATGATAAGGCATAAACACAATAAAATTAGTTTTTGTTACATTTTGACAAAAGTTGGGATCAGAAACATTTCCAAGAAGTTCTTTGCAACCTGCCCCTGGCAATCATGATCAGCATGTTGGAGCTGCTCTTCGCACCATATTGCCGTCTCTGATACAAGGTGCTTTCATTTGGGTGGCCTCTATCTTATTTTCTTGTTCCTCTATCACAAGCTCTATCACAGTGCTCGGCGGTATATCTGCTTCCACAGGATAAATACGCATGGTTCACATAACAGGAACATTGTAGGCAGTTCTTGAAACATCTTGTAGTCTGTTTTTTTTTTTTTTTTTTTTTTTTTTTGCACTGTATCTCTGGTCCAGGTATAAGTTAGAAGAATCCTGAGGGGCCTGGAGAGATGGCTTAGTAATTAAGGTACCTGCCTGCAAAGCCTAAGGACCTAGGTTCAGTTCCCCAGTTCCCATGTAAAGCCGGATGCACAAGGTAGTGCATGCTTCTGGAGTTTGTTTGCAGTGGCTGGAGTCCCTGGTGTGCCCATTCTCTCTATCTGCCATGCTCCTGCCACCCACCCACCCAAATAAATAAATAAGAATCCTGAGGCATTGGTTGGAGATTTAAGTTAGCCCCAGCCTCCTGACACTGTCATTTGTCCCTGATCTTTTGTTACCTTTGTTCCAGAGGAGAATCCCCTGACAGCTGCCCGCATTTGTTATATGGCCTGGTCTTTGTTGGTGAAGTTGTTCTTTCAGATTAGTTTCTGTTAACTTGATATAGCTGTCTTAAGCAGGGGAGGTATAGGTTTCTAAGATGGATGGCCAGGTCTTCCTGTTCCTTCTGTGCTGGCTGGCATTGAGTTGGTCTCTTGTACATGAACTGAGTGATTGAATGCATTGTTGTTGTTTGCTTCTCTTGACTTCCATTGCCTTTTCCAGGTGGAAGAGATTAGAAACCCACGATGTTGTAATAGAGTGTGCCAAAATCTCTCTGGACCCTACAGAAGCCTCATATGAAGATGGCTATTCTGTGTCTCACCAGCTCTCCGCCCGCTTCCCTCATCGTCCAGCTGATATCACCACCAGCCCTTATGTTGACACACAGAATAGCTATGGTAAAAAGTAACTTTGGTACTTATCTGTTTTGTAACTTTGTCCCTGGAAACATTGTTTGTCTTTGTTAACTTTTAAAGTTCTTTTCCTAGAGGAAAGCTTACTGTACTTACTAGGAACTTTGCTCCAACTGTTCTGTTTCATTTTGCTTGTGTGTGTGCATGTGTAATGTGTGTGTATGTATGTGGTGTATGCACATGTGTGTGCGGGCATGTGTCATTGTGGTACTCCATTCGTTTGTTAGCTACAGCTGGAGTGGAACATTGATGTCCCACTCTGTTGCTCTTCTGCCTGTTCTTGTTTGAGCCAGAGTCATCTTACTGTTCTTGGAGCTTGCCGGTTTTTCCCCGTGAGCTTTTGACAATTTCCAGGTCTCCGCTGTCCTGCAGGACTGGGTTTACAGGCACGCATGGCCATGGACAGCTGTTTATATGGGTTCTGTGGATCCAGATTCGACTGCTCAGGCCCTCATGCTTGTGCAGGAAGCACACCTGACTGCTGAACCATATCTCCAGCCCATCCCCACATATTTTAAATTGGAGTTTGCCTCCATTTTCTTTAAATTAGTTTATCCTTCAAGTTTCTGGTACTTGATCTGCCTAATAGTATAGTCATGGATTGGATTACCCACTGTGTGGTGAGACCACAAATGTATCCTCAGCAATAACAAAGTAAGGGTTCAGGTACTTGGCAGCTGAGCTCTACATCATGCAGGGATCTCAATTTTATAGGCACTTCCCATGTGGCCCACTGGACTGTAGCACTGACCATTTGAGTGAAATTAGATCGTTCAAGGCTAGATTCATCCCAGTCTCTTGGCTTTAGCTGTAGGCCGTACCACTCAAGCTGTCATGCATTGTGCACCTTTTCACATGATCCTGGGCTTAATAGATGTCAGACTAACTTGATCTTTAACTTCCAAAGAGCATTATATGTCTCAGCCTTAAAGGCACTTGCTTCTAAAGCTTCAGATTTGATTCCCCAGTACCTGTGCCAGATGCACAGAGTGCTGCATAACATCTCTCTCTCTCAAATAAGTAAATGAGTGTTTTTTTTTTTTTTAAAAAGAATCATTAATCTGGGTGTGGTGGTTTGCTCCTACAATCCCTTCATTTGAGAGGCTGAAGTAGGAGGATAAAGGTGAGCTGAAAGCCAGCCTGGAATTACACAGTGAGTTCCAGGTTAACCTGGTCTAGAGTGAGACCCTGTCTCAAGACCCAAACAACAACAACAAAAATCAATCTTTGATTATCTGGCTTATGTGGGTACTGGGGAATTGAACCTGGGCTGGCAGACTTAGCAAGCATATGCCTTTAACTGCTGAGCCACCTCCCCAGCTCAAAAAACAATCTTTAAATATTGTTCCTTTGTCCCCAAGGATGTCTGGAAGCCCTCCAAGGTCTAGAAGATTGCCACTTTTTATCAGAATAATCTGAAACCTCCACACTCACCCTGTGTTCTCTTTTGTTTCAGGGAGCACTACTTCTGCCCCTTACTCCGCCTCTCGGTTGATGTTGTTCAGTACACCCGGGCAGCTACCTCAGAATCTGAGTTCCCCGTCAACACGGCTGTTAACTGAGCCGCTACAAGTATGGAGTCCCACTATGTACCTGTCTCTCCTCTGCCTCCTGGTGAAGCTGACCATTTGGGTCAGGATTTAGTATGTCATTGGGAAAATTTCACACAGTGTTTCAGGAGGCCCCTTTAAGGACCCTTGATGTGAGCAAAGAAAGCCTGTATTACCACTTGGGCATCTTGGAGTCCAGACATTCAAAATACAAGATTTAAAGCTTTAACAAGCTGCCTCTTTGCAGTGGCAAAGGCCAAATTTAAGCTGAACATTGGGTGGAAGACTTGTGCAGGATGCTGCACTCATTGGCTGTTACAGATGTACTTTATTACTTTCTAGGCTACTCTTTGGAGCCCATCTATGATTTGTGGTATGACCACTCCTCCAACGTCTCCTGGAAATGTCCCTCCTGATTTGTTGCACCCATACAGTAAAGTCTTTGGTACAGCTGGTATGTAGATCCTAGTCAAGTTGGGTTGATTGGTTTGGGTTAGCCTTCTGTGATAGGAGGTACTCTTAGGTCTCATAGTGAGTATAGGGTGCAGCCATTTGGCAGTAATAACCATTGTTTTGAAACTTAATGTTAAGTTTCCGAGTTGTTCCGCATGAAAAGTGTGTGTGATGGGGAGGTGGAGGGAGATAGATCTAGATTTCCTAAGAATTTTACAATAGCAGGTTTATTTGCAGTAAAAGTTATGCTGAGAAAAAATTGGCAGTATTTCTGTTAGTTGGGCTCAGTGTTCATTTATGTTTTGTCCTTGTCTCTGAGCAGGTGGAAAAGGAACTCCTCTGGGAACCCCAGCCACCTCTCCTCCTCCAGTCCCACTCTGTCATCCAGATGACTGTGTGCACAATTCAGTCTCCCAGGCCATAGCCACACCCCCCAGGAAGGTGTGTGCCAGCTCACCTGTTGTCCATCTGCCAAGCAGTGACTCAGTAAAATCTCACTCTGTAAAGCTTAATTGTGCCATATGTAACTTAGACCCCAAGTGGGATGGGATGGGATGGGATGGAATCAGAATAGTCAAAAATAGGCCAATCAGCAGTTTCCAAGATGTGATCTGGTAACCCTAGGTTCCTGGGAGCCGTCCTGGTTTATTAGGTGAAACCAGCTTTCCTGTCATCACTAGTTGCTGTATGTTCTTCCTTTGGCCCTGTCATTCCCACTGATTTTACAGGACAGTGGCAGGTAAAATGGTGGCATGAATTGAGGCAGGGACCAGGCTGTCCCAGCAGGCATTGTATACTGCCTCAGCATGTTCTTTAAGTTTGAAAACAAGAATGGGGGGCTGGAGAGATGGCTTGGCACTTAAGCACTTGCCTGTGAAGCCTAAGGACCCCGGTTCAAGGCTTGATTCCCCAGGACCCACGTTAGCCAGATGCACAAGGGGGCGCACGCATCTGGAGTTCATTTTCAGTGGCTGGCGTGCCATTCTCTCTCTCTATTTGCCTCTTTCTCTATCTGTCTGTTGCTCTCAAATAAATAAAAATGAATAAAATATTTTTTAAAAAGAATGGGGAGGGGGAGAAACATGAGTATTTTAAACTGAGCAGTAGAAATAATTAATTTTTATTAAATCTGGCCCCTTGAGGATGTGTATGTTTAAGCCTTTGTTGCAAAATAGGAAATACAGTCAACCATGATGGCACATGTCTAATTCCACCATTTGGGAGACTGAGGGCAGGAAGATTGTGCATTTGAGACCAGCCTAGGCTATATAGTGAGACCCCATCTGAAGAAACAAAAAGCACAAGAAATATGCACAAAGCATGTTTACTGCCCATTAAACAAAAAGCTAGTGTAGACTTTGGTGTAGTTACTTGGGTTGGAGCTGAACTAGCTGCTTCTTATGGAACACCAGCTTTATTTGAAAGCACAGGCAACTGACAAATGATTCAGACTTGGATATTTGGCAGGAATTTTCTTTTCCTATATTTTTTATTTTTATTTTTTGAGGTAAGGTCTCAGGTAGCCTCAAACTCGCTATAATGGAGGCTGGCCTTGAACTCATAATCCTCCTGTCTCCATCTCCCATGTGCTAGGATTACCTGCTTGTGCCACCACATCCAATTTATATAGTGTTGGGGATAGAACCCATGGCCTTGTACTGTACTTGTACTGAGTTCTATACCCAGACCCCTTCTTTTTCTTTTCATTTAACTTTTTAAAGTATCATACAAAATAAGGAGTTTCAATATGACTTCTGTTTCGTTTTTCAAGGTAAGGCCTCGCTCTAGCCCAAGCTGACCTGGAATTTACTATGTAATCTCAGGCTGACCTCAAACTCATATCGACTTTTGTTGCAGTCAGGTTTGCATTGCTGCCAGAAAACACTTGACCAAGAGCAGCTTGTGGGAAAAAAGGGTTTAGTTTTGGCTTACAGACTTGAAGGGAAGCTCCATGATGGCAGGGAAAAACAATGGGAGGGTGGACATCACCTCCTGACCAACATCAGGTGGCCAACAGCAGCCAGAGAGTGTGCCAAACACTGGCAAGGTGAAACTGGCTATCATACCCATAAGCTCAACCCCAATAATACAGTGCCTCGAGGAGGTGTTAATTCCAAAATCTCCATCAGCTGGGGACCTAGCATTCAGAACACCTAAGTTTATGGGGGACACCTGAATCAAACCACCTCAACTTTCCTATCTCAGCCTCCTGAGTGCTGAGTGCCAGGATTCAAGGTGTGTACCACCATGCCTGGCTCAATATGACTTTTTCATACTTATCTCTCATTGTACTTTGCTTATATTTGCTGCCCACCTTTATGGCAGACAATTTCTTAAACATCAAACCAAGTTTGTCATGTCAAGAGAACTGGTAGTATGTATAGTCAGTAATCAAATTCAACTTTGAAATGAAAGTTAGACATTAAAAAACAAATGAGTGCCAGGCATGGTGGCGCACGCCTTTAATCCCAGCACTTGGGAGGCAGAGGTAGGTGGATCACCGCGAGTTTGAGGCCACCCTGAGACTCCATAGTGAATTCCAGGTCAGCTTGGGCTAGAGTGAGACCCTACCTCGAAAAATCAAAAAAAGAATCTGCCGCTATGAGCTTAACAGTGTCCCTGAGACCTTTATGACTGGATTGAAAATCTTGGAAATGCTGGGCATGGTGGTACACTCCTTTAGTCCCAGCACTTTGGAGGCAGAGGTGGGAGGATCACTGAATTTGAGGCCAGCCTGGAACTACAGAGTGAGTTCCAGATCAGCCTGGGCTAGGGTGAGACCTTACCTTGAAAGACCAAGCAAACAAGCAAAAATCTTGAGAAAACTTTAACAATTTTGAGTTTTTGAAAAGTTTTTTTATTTATTATTTGAGAGACAGGGAGGGAGAGAGAATGGGCTCACCAGAGCCTCTAGCCACTGCAAATGAGCTCCAGACATATATTCCACCTTGTGCATCTGTCTTATGTGGGTACTGGGGAATCAAACCTGGGTCCTTAGGCTTCACAGGCAGGTACCTTAATAAACACTAATCTAGCTCTCTAGCCCTGATTTATTTATTTTTGTATAATGAATTGTTGGAAAATTGGGAACTAAACTATTGAACCAGTGTTACTAAGTTTCCAATGTGTGATGCTACCAAATCATGCACCACTGAAAAGTGCATTCAAAAACAAGCTAGGACTGGGAGATGGTTTAGTGGATCAAGTGCTTATTGCACAAGTGTGAGTACCTGAGTCCAAATCTCCAGAACTCACATAAAAAGCCTGTACTGTAGTAGGCGTCTGTCTAGAAGGAAGGTGGAGACGGGAGAATCATCCCTGAACATCATGGGGCAGCTATCCTGGTTAACGAAGTGGTAGACAAAAGACCCTCTGTCAATGTGGAAAGCTAGGACTGATGCTCAGAAGTTGTCCTCTGATCTCTACATGTGTGCTGTGGTGTGCGCATGCCCATACTCACCAGCAGGTACACACGTACATACATAGCATACACACATAGGGTAGAAGTTGAATAGCCAGTTTTAACACAGTATGAAAAATGAATATGTTTTTAGGGTCCACACTGTGACTATTAAGAAACTACCATTTGTCAGCTTCCAAGGATGTAGTATCAAGGATGCTTATCCACAGTACATGTAAAGTCTGTTAGTATATGTTTGCTTTTTGCTACTACATATCTGTGAGGCCCCAGATTTTCTGCATATACTTCAGCCAAAATAACACACAGCAACAGATTGAATGTAGAAGCAGAAAAGAGAATCCAACTGTTTTTTTTTTATTAAAACAGATATTAAAGAGATTGCGAAATGTGACAGTTCTCAGTAAATCTGTTGTGTTCCCATAAGAATGTTATATATATTAGCATGTCATAGATTTTATTTTTGAGGCAGGGTCTCTTCTCTAGTCCAGGCTAGCCTCAAACTCATGACTGTCCTACCTCAGCCTCCTGAGTGCTGGGATTAAAGGCATGCACCACCACACTTGGGCTTGATTTTGTTACTTTTAAAGTTAATTTTCTTTAATTTCTATTTTAATGTCTTAATACAGTAAATTGGCAGATTTACCAATGTAAACAGAAGCTCTTGGAATTTTTACTTTTTAAGACTATAAAGGGATTCTGGAATCATCTTAAATTCCTTTACTGCATGCTACAAAATGTCCAGCCTTCTGACTATGTGATATAAATGGTCTTTCAGGAGGAGAGAACAGATTTGGCAAGGCCGTGCCTGCACAGACAACACCATCTTCCAAATGACAGAGGATTAGGTAAGCTTTCTGCTTGTCTGTTAATGGGATACCACAGAACACGACTCCTAGAGATCTGAACCATGTGGTAAATTCCAAAGTCAACATAATGTCAAAAAAGCTTTTCTGCCATTGCTCTAAAGTATCACTGTTTTCATCTGGTCAAGCCATGTGGTTTTGTGTGTTCTCGGGGAGTAAGCCCTGAGAATTTTGCTTTCTGTGGGGTTGGTTTTAGTACCTTCAATTAGATGATTTTGTAGCAGCCCCAGGAAAGAGTTCTTCCCAGCTTTCTGCTCGTCAGGAAGAGTTGTTATAGACATGCTGTGTTACAGGAGGGCAGCTGTGCACTTTGAGGGAGTCGTGAACTTCTTTGACTTGAGTTGTCTCTGTTTCTCTTCAGAAGAGCTACCTGGAAACAAAGGTTCCGTTACTCTCAGTGATCTCCCAGGGTTTTTAGGTGATCTGGCCTCTGAGGAAGACAGTATTGAAAAAGATAAGGAAGAAGGTAATATATGTGGGGTTGCTATGAGATGATGAAAATGACCCTGGTTCTGTCACAGAACAGGGTCCAGAGTCAGCATTCATAGGCTTGGTTTTTCTTTTCTTGAGGTAAAAGGTGGGTGTTTGTTTTTAGGCAAAGGAGTGCCACTGTTTACTCCCCTATGGCTGGCACTACTACTTGGCAACATAGCCCTGAGAAGACTTGCCTGGCTAAATATTTACCGAGGCTTCTTCCCTTGTTCCCCCATACTCCTTTCAGCTGCAATCTCTAAAGAGCTTTCAGAGATCACCACCTCAGAGGCAGATCCTGTGGTTCCTCGAGGGGGCTTTGACTCTCCTTTCTACCGGGACAGTCTCCCAGGTTCTCAGCGGAAGACGCATTCAGCAACCTCTGGGACTCAGGGCTCCAGTGTGAACCCTGAGCCTTTGCACTCCTCTCTGGACAAGCGTGGGCCTGACACACCAAAGCAAGCCTTTACTCCCATAGACCCACCCTCTGGCGGTGCTGATGCCAGCTCTTCTGGTGACAGGGTCCGCCAGACTTCTCTGGAGACCAGTATCCTCACACCCAGCCCTTGCAAAATTCCACTTCAGAGGGGAGTGGGCTTTGGAAGTGGGCAGCCTCCCCCATACGATCATCTCTTTGAGGTGGCCTTGCCAAAGACTGCCTGTCACTTTGTCAGCAAGAAGACGCAGGAACTGTTAAAGAAAGTGAAAGGAAGCCCTGAGGAAGACTATGTGCCCTCTACCTCCCCCATGGAAGTACTGGACAGGCTGATACAACAGGGAGCTGATGCACACAGCAAGGAACTTAGCAAGTAAGGCCCCACATGCCCTTGCCTTTGTGTTTACCTGGCCCAGGTTTTAGAAAGCATGGGAAGTTTTGAGGGTGGGAGCAAGAATCACAACTCCCTCTTGGACCAGAGAGCTGGTTCTCTGTGTTTTGTCAGTTTTTTTCCCATGTGCAGAGCATAGGCTTGTGCTTGGATGATCTCGTACGTGGCTTCCATGTTAACTTGTCTTAAGTACAGCTCATTGGTGAAGCCACTCAAATGTTTGCACATTTGTCATGTGCCACCACAACTGGCAAAGTTATAGTATCTCAAAGAATCAAGACTGGTTAAAGATTTCCTTCTTTTGGGCTGGAGAGATGGCTTAGCAGTTGAGGCACTTGCCTGTGAGAAGCCTAACGACCCAGGTTTGACTCCCTAGAACCCATGTACACAGTGTGTAACACAAGTGCACAAGGTCATGCCTGTGCACAAGGTGGCGCAGGCATCTGGAGTTTGAGTGCAGTGCCTAGAGGCCCTGGCATGCCAGTTCTCTCTGTGTGTGTCTTTCACACACATGCATGTGGAGACACTGTTTTCAGTCCTCTTTTTAAATTTTTTACTTAATTTTATTTATTTGAGAGAGAGAGAGAGAGGAAGAGAACTGGACCTTCAGCCATTGCAAACGAACTCCAGATGCATGCGCCACCTTGTGCACATGCATGACCTTGTGCACTTGTGTTACACATTGTGTACATAGGTTCTAGGGAGTCAAACCTGGGTACTTTGGCTTTTTATTACCCTACTCAGAGGATTCCAGGAAATAGTTAAGGGATTTAGCTGGGCATGGTAGCGCCTGTCTTTAACCCGAGCACTTAGGTTGCAGAGGTAGGAGGATGCTGTGATTTCCAGGATACCCTGAGACTCCATAGTGAATTCCAGGTCAGCCTGGGCTAGAGTGAGACCCTACCTCAAAAAACAAAAACAGCAACAACAAAAATACAAAAAGGGCTGGAGAGATGGCTTAATGGTTAAGGCGATTACTTGCAAAATCAAAGGACCCAGGTTCCATTCCCCAGTACCCACGTAAGGCAGATGTACAAGGTGGTACATTCATCTGGAAGCCCTGGCATGTCCCATTCTCTCTCTCTCTCTAATAAATAAAAATAATTTTTTAAAAAGTGCAAAAAAAGTTAATGGGATTTACCTGGCCAGAGTTTGAATCCTCTGTCACACTTCTTGAGAAATGTTAGAATTTTTTTTTTTTTTTTTTTTTTTTTTTTTTGGCTGTTTGGGCTTTTTTGTTTCAGGATTTTTTTTTTTTTTTTGATGGTTTTTCAAGGTAGGATTTCACTGTAGCTCAGGCTGACCTGGAATTCACTATGTAGTTCTCCCAAGTGCTGGGATTAAAGGCATGTGTCACCACGCCCAGCTGTTTCCAGTTTTTTTGAGGTAGGGTCTCACTCTAACCTAGGCCGACCTAGATCTCACCCTGTAATTCCAGGCTGTCCTCAAACTCACAGTGATCCTCCTACCTGTGTTCGCCAAGTGCCTGTATTAAAAGTGTGTACCACCACACCCAACATGAGAAATGTTAGTGTTCTTTAATATTTTATTTTTGTTTATTTGACAGAGAAAGAGGGGGGGGAGAGAGAATGAATGGGCATGCCAAGGCCTCCAGCCACTGCAAACAAACTACAGATGTGTGCGCCCCTTGTGCAGCTGGCTAACGTGGTTCCTGGGGAATCAAACCTGTCCCTTGACTTTGCAGGCAAATGCCTTAGCCACTAAACCATCCCTCCAGCCCATGTTAGTGGTTTTTTTTTTTTTTTTTTTTCATTTTTTTTTAAATTTATTTGAGAGAGAGAGAGAAAAAGAGGCAGATAGAGAGAATGGGCGCGCCAGGGCTTCCAGCCACTGCAAACCAACTCCAGACGCATGCCCCCCCTTGTGCATCTGGCTAACATGGGTCCTGGGGAATTGAGCCTCAAACTGGGGTCCTTAGACTTCACAGGCCATCTCTCCAGCCCAGTGTTTTTTAAAAATATTTTTTGAGAGAGAATGGGCACACCAGGGCCTCTAGCCACTACAAATGCATGTGCCCCCTTGTGTAGCTGGCTTACATGGGTCCTGGGGAATTGAACCTGGGTCCTTTGGTTTTGCAGGCAAGTGTCTTAACCACTAAGTCATTTCTCTAGCCCCTTTTAAAATATTTTTTTAATGTTTTATTTATTTGAGAGAGAGGCAGATAGAGAGAATGGGCACACCAGGGCCCCCAGCCACTGCATGTGTACTATAGACTCATGTGCCTCCTTGTGCATGTGGCTTTACATGGGTACTGGGGAATCAAACCTGGGTCCTTTGACTTTGCTGGCAAGCACATTAACCAATAAGCCATCTCTCTGGCCCCAAATGTTAGTTTTTTTTTTTTAATTATTTTTATTTATTTGATAAGAGAAAGAGAGATAGAGAATGGGTGCACCAGGGCCTCCAACCACTGCAGACGAACTACAGAGACATGTGCCCCCTTGTGCATCTGGCTAACGTGGGTCCTAGGGAATCGAACCTGGGTCCTTTGGCTTTGCAGGCAAACACCTTAACTGTTAAGCCATCCCTCCAGCCCCCAAAATGTTAGATTTTAATTCTCTTCTCCCATCATCATGGGTTTTTGAGAGAGTCTCACTGTGTAGCTCAGGCTGGCCTGGAGCTTGTGATCTTTTTGCCTTAGCCTTCCAAGTACTAGGAATGCAAGGGTGTACCAATCACACTTGGCTAATTGAGTTTTTCTCTTTTATGTGCATCCTAAGGTAGAATTGATAGGAATTGTAATATTTAACAATTCATCTTTCTAAATGAAATTTGGTATAAGAGGCTCAGATAAATGACCTGTTTTTATCATAGACAAGGAAGACAATAGCTTCTTCGGGGAGAGCTACCCCTTCTGTGTATGGAGAGGGCTGGGAACAGCTCCCACTGAAGGTTATTGGAGGCACAGGGCATAGGCTACTCACTGAGCAAGAGAGATCAGTGGTAGGCTTCTCCTGTGGACACTTGATCCTGTGCAGTGGGGTGCCTGCCTGTTCTACTCCCTAAGGCCCCACTTTCAGCTCCATGTGGACATGAAGCTTGGAAGTTTCTTGGGCTGCTGCAGATTCTGACCACCAGGACATTGTCTAATCTTGCTGCACTTAAGTCCAGATTCATGTTTTCTGGATCAAATTGGTAACTTCATTATTTTAAAACTTTCTTAGGTTGTCCTTACCCAGCAAGTCTGTTGACTGGACCCACTTTGGAGGTAAAGTTGTTACATTTGTACCACATCCAGCTCCACTTACTCCTTTTCTGTCCTTGAAGGAGGTGCCCTTAAGAAGCATATTTTCTTGGTTCCCACTACTGCCAGCTTATCTGCTTGGCAAGAGAATCCTGTGTTGCAAGTCAGCAGTTCCTATTTTTGAAAAGCAGCAGTGAACTTGGGAGTAGAAATGAAAAGGTGCAGAGTTCTTGCCAGGTTTCCCTAGAAAAGTCCTAAGTGACAGGAGTGCACTGTGGAGTGTTGCTGAGGAAGAGCAAGCACATCAGTGAGAGAGCAGTGGCAGGGAAGAGGGAGTCTGTAATACAGGTTTGTTGGCTCCAAGAACCCTCCATTTGTTCCACCTCCTAACAATGGCTGGTGCTGGCCACCAGATGGTCACTTACAGGTCAATTTAAAAACAACTTCTTGGTGTGTGTTATATGTGTGTGGTGTGCGTCCATATATGTGGGGGGGCACACCTGTGTGAGTGCCCATTCATGTGGGAGCCGGAGGTGGACATCATATGTCTATTAGTTTTCACTTCATTTATGGAGGCAGGGTCTCTCACTGAAATCCAAAGTATACTGATTTGTCTAACATAGCTAGCCTGCTTGCCCTGGGAATCCTGTCTCCACCTTTCCAGTGTTGGGATTTCAAGGTGGGCCACCACACACCTGACATTTATGTGGGTCCCGGGGATCTGAACTCTGGTCCTCATGCTTGTGTGGACTGAACCATGTCCCTAGCCTTCCATTTGTTTTTGTAAGTATGCTTCTTAAGCTAAGTCACATGGAAGGAGCTTGATGATACCTTTCTGCCACCTTCCCTCTGCTTTAAAATCAGGCTCTCCTCCCTCAGATGAGATCCGCACCCTCCGGGACCAGTTGCTTCTACTGCACAACCAGTTACTCTACGAGCGTTTTAAGAGGCAGCAGCACGCTCTCCGCAACAGACGGCTCCTGCGCAAGGTGATCAGAGCTGCAGCCCTGGAAGAACACAATGCTGCTATGGTGAGCAGGCGAGGGCTTCCTGTTCTGCTCTGCTTCAGTCAGCATGGTAGCTTTGGAGAGCAGCTCCCAAATTGAGGTTAAAGCTGTCAGTCCCAGCCCTGCTCACTAGGATGGCGGAACAGGCCATTTAGTCTCTTAAGTTCAGGTGTGGGTGGCAGCTGGATCTCAGAATTCCCTCAGTCCTCAGGAACTGAGGGCAAGTGGTTTTTATGTCTGCTTTTATAATTGGCTATGATGATAAGAGGGCCAGAGGAGTTCCATTTTTCTTAATGTGAAACCAGCTGTGTCATGGTTTAGAATTGAGGTGTATGATGTCATGGCATAAAGCCAATCAGACCTGGAGTTTGACTATTGGCTCCTCTAGTCTTTACCTTCAAAAAGGAAGTAGGGGCCTGGAGAGATGGCTCAGTGGGTAAGGCACTTGCCTGCAAAGCCTAACCACCTGGGTTTGATTTCCCAGTACCTGCGTAAGGCCAGATACACAAAGGGGTGCATGCATTTGGAGTGCACTTGCAGTGACTAGAGGCTTTGGTGTACTCATTCTCTATCAGCCTCACTCTCTCACACATAAATAAAATATTTTTTTAAAAAAGGAACTAGGCCTTTTGAAGCCTTCTTACACATTCAAAAATAAAAACAATGACAGATCTGCTTTTTAAATTACGATGGTTGAGGGCTGGAGAGATGGCTTAGTGGTTAAGGTGCTTATCTGCAAAGCCAAAGGACCCAGGTTCAATTCCCCAGGATCCAGATAAATCAGATGCACAAGGTGGCACACACATCTGGAGTTCATTTGCAGCACCTGGAGGTCCTGCTGTGCCCATTCATTCCCCCCCCCTCTCTCATTTTAAATAAATAAAAAATGTGATGGCTAAATCATGCTAGTAGAAACTTGCTGTGTCTAGCACACTGTATGCATGGGAAAAGTTCAGCATTTTTTAAAAAAGTTTTATTTATTTGAGAGAGAAAGAGACAGATAGAGTGGGCTTGTCAGGGCCTCTAAACACTGCAAATGAACTCCAGACTTACCTTGCGCATCTGGCTTATGTGGGTACTGGGGAATCAAACCTGGGTCCTTAGGCTTTGTAGGCAATTGCCTTAACCACTAAACAATCTCTCCAGCCCAAGTTTAGCATCTCATTGGCCATAAGGAGTACCATGTATTTAAGGTCTACTACAGGGTTGATGATTAGAACTTTTGAAAGTATCAGAATCAAATTGATCGCCAAGAAAAGTTCTTTAAGTAACTTAAAGTCCATTTAGGAAACCTTGACTTAAGGCATGTAGGTAAGCATTTGACTGTGTGTTGTTACAGTTCCAGGCTAGTGCATGACTTGTGAAATGTTTGCAATGTCTGTTAATAAGCTTGAGTGTTGCTGTCCACATTGGATGGCAGCTAAATGACAGCATTTTGGTCTTTGCTAGAAAGATCAGTTGAAGTTACAAGAGAAGGATATCCAGATGTGGAAGGTGAGTCTGCAGAAAGAACAAGCCAGATATAGTCAGCTTCAGGAGCAGCGTGACACCATGGTGACCCAACTGCATAGCCAGATCAAACAGCTGCAACATGACCGAGAAGAATTCTACAACCAGAGCCAGGAATTGCAGGTATCAGCTACAGTACCAGGCAGCAAAGGAGAGCAGGAAAACAACCTGCCGGGGGAGGGGGAGCATGACCAGAAGTGTTGCTTAAATTTTGTCTTGTTTAGCTTAACTGAGATGAATATTTTGCTCTCTGAAATGGCAGTTAAATTTCTTGTCACCTTACTGGGGACAGAGACTTCCAACTTCCTTGATAGCTCTGTTAGTGTCCCAGCACTCTGGGCCAAAATAAACACTTGGCCAGTTCCTCTCAGTACATCTGAACAACTCAATGAGTGTTGATGTCCTGATGATGCAGTGACCTTTTAAACTTTAATAACCATCATTTTAAGGCCACGTGATCCTGGTGATACCACCCAGTGTTTGGCCTTGGAATTGTAATGGGTGTTAGAGGTTCAGGAAAGTCCTTGAACTCCAAACCCTAGGTTCATGTTTAATTTTAATTAAAGGATTGAACAAAATAAGACTGACAAGATAATTATCCAGTTGTTACATTCATTTAGGTAAGTACAGAACCAAGGAAAGACATTCACATGGCTTGAGAGCCCATGTGGAAAGTAAGGGCTAGTGGGGTTCTCATCTCTGCTTGGCCCAGCTGGGCTGAGTGAAGAGAAACTCACCAGAAGCTGGGGGTTCAGGAGGGGATAGGCAGCCCAGAGAGCTTACCCTCCCCTCACAAACATATTTTTAACCTTGTAATGGTGGGCCCTATCTTCTGGCGCAGCTGAGTCAGGTGGACAGCTGATTGGTTTGGGCTAGAGGCTGTCTCAGAAAGATGCCAGCCATGATGACGACAAGTTCTAGGGTCTAAGGTTGACCAACCACTATGTTAGGATCAGATTTAATCCTAGAGAGACCTCCCTCTGAGGAGGGGCCCAGGTTGTTTGTGGAAGAACAGATCTAGATCTCCTTTAGGCAAGAGACCTTTTTACTTTCATGGCACTCTTAACTGCCTAACAAAGCTACCTGACTCCCCCTCCCCAGAATCAGCATAAAACATATCTTCACATGTTGTCATGTTACTTTTTTATCACAGCAGTCAACAAAAGTCCAGCTTTGACAAGATGTAGCTTCATCCACAGGTGGATAGCACCCTCCACTACTGAGCTGTGGACTGCCTCCAACTAAGTGGTAGTTCACGTGATGTCCTGCAGATGTCGCTGTGCCTCCCTCAAATGTGTAAAACTCAGGAGGATCCCTGTGCAGTGCTGCCTAACCACAGGCAGGGCTCTTTGGCACACAGTTTAGGAACTGCAGACCTGGGGTCTTTTTTTGTTGTTTGTTTGATTTGGCTTGGTTTTATTTTCTTACTGTTAAATAGCAAGGGACTCAGAAATGAGCCATAACTTTAAAACTAAAAAGTTAAATGTTGATGGTGTAAGAATAGAACAGTTGAGATACAGGGCGTTCCCAGTTCTGTGTGGGCATGGCCAGGAAGGCCTGTGGGTGCTGTCAGGACTTCACAGCCATGCGTCTTTGGGTAGACAAAGCTGGAGGACTGCAGGAGCATGATTACGGAGCTGCGGCTAGAGCTGAAGAAGGCCAACAACAAGGTGTGTCACACCGAGCTGCTGCTCAGTCAGGTCTCTCAAAAGGTAAGACAAGACACCATCTACAGACCAAACAGATAGTCACGTGTCTATGCTAAGGCCCCGGCAGGAAGGGATTCCACCTATCCCCCAGCTTCAAGGGAATGTTAGGCACTATCTGGAGATACCCTGCTACTGGCAGTGAGCGGGTGGGGGCTGCAGGAATTGCCTGATCCTTCAGTGCACCAGTAGCAGCTGGGCTTGGGCCATGCATGTCCTGTAGAGCCCTGCTTCCATATGTTGCTTATGTAAGTGTAGAAAGATGAAGGGTTGGAGCTGTGATTCTCCCTCTCTGGGATTCAAGTGAACTCTATGTGTCACTTGCTTGAGAACAGGTAAATTTCTTAAGACCTCATCAATGATTGTCCATTTGTCCCAGTACTCTGGGCAGTTAGTCCTGTTGAAGTGCACTTGTGTCATTTCCCTGTGCACAGCCTAATTCTGCAGTATATTTCTGTTGTCCTTGGGTGCCTTCTTCCCTAACAACCATGGTGTCAGGGAGTTGGAAACAATGGGTGTAGTTTTTCTGCCCTGAATTGAACTCTAGGCCTGGTACCTGAATCCCTATTCAGTGTGTTTGCTAGTTTCCTATGCCGAATGTTCACTTTGCTTGTTTGTGTGTCTTGCTTAGCTCTCAAATAGTGAGTCTGTCCAGCAGCAGATGGAGTTCTTGAACAGGCAGCTGCTGGTGCTTGGGGAGGTCAATGAGCTGTATTTGGAACAATTGCAGAACAAGCATTCAGACACCACCAAGGTATGCAGCCCCAGGGCACCGCGAGTTGGAAAATCTCTGTGTTCCCAGGCAGTGTACAGAGCAGCTTCAGGAATTGCTTCCCCAAAGATGGAGCAACCATGTTCACCCATTCTTCCTCCAGGTCCAGCCTCCATGGTAGTGTGTGCATGCCCTCTTGTTGGATGGCTTTGGGGTGGAGTTGGGTGTCAGTGAAAGCACCTGATGGTGACTATTGCAGAGTGAGAGTGAAGGGTTTCCCTCTTCTCCTTAAGCCCCTTCAGAGGGGGGAGGGAGGAGGACGGGAGCCAACTCTAACATGTCTTCCAAGACTGAGGGTGTGTCCAGGAATCCACTAGTGCACATGCCAGTTTTGCTTCCTTTTTCATGTTGGGTGTGGTTTCTGCTGATGGTCGTTCAGTCCTGGCAGCAAGGCCAGCCCCAAAATGCTCATACATTCATTAGTGCTTTGCCGATGGTGTCAGGTAATGTGAGTGATGAAGGAGTTGGGAATAGAATTTTAATAGTAAATATTCAAATGCTGCCTGTCACTAGCTCCCTCCATCACACACAGGCCTTTAGGATTTCTGGGCTTACACTTTGTAAAGTGCCTTTTTTGGCCAAATGGAGTTATCTTAGAATTAGGGATACATAGTTTGCATAGCATACTTGCTTCTTATTTCTCAGCTCCTCTCAGCCTTGGAATCACACTCCCCCTGGAAGATGTTGAACATGGAACTTTCTCTAGAATCCAACTGTCACTTTTTTTAGAAGCAGAACGGCTTTGGGAGAAGAAAGCCACAGAAATAAGAACACCCCGCCACCCAAAAAGAGCTCACTGAAACACGTTTTTGAGGCCTCCAGAGAGAAGTGGGGTTCTTTGTGGGCTTCGGCTAGCACCCTTGGACTCAGACTAGAGCAGCCGTGTACCCTCTTTGGGACTTGATCACAGTTGAGAATGGGCGAGGATACTACCTTAGATTAGTAAGGATACCTTCCATTATAAATCACAGAACAAAACAAACCAAAGTGGCTTAAATAGGAATTTCATTGTTGCATTTTACAAGAAGTCCTGAGGCAGGTGAGTTTTAAGTTGATTAAGTTGGTAATTTGGGACTAGTGCAGGGAACCAAGGTCTTCCATGCTCTACTTGTCCTTGGACATGGAGGGCTGTGAGCCTTGGTCTCCAGCTTGACATGCTCATCTGCCAGTTGCAAGGTAACTCCTGGTATACATGTTCCAGACAGACATCATGGAGGAGAGTGTCTCTTGCATTGTGTGGCTGTCCTTTAGTGAAGAATCTTTTCCCAAAAATACTCTGTACATGTCCCATTTTCCTTGTTGCTCATTACTGGCCTGCGAGGGCTTTGGACAGGCCAGGTGTCTCTAGCCAGGAGCTGGGGCAGTTCTTAGGCCCAGCGGGGTCAGGCTGATTGGATGACTAAGAGCTCATGGAACTTCCTGTTTGTTTGTTTGGTCTTTAAAAAATATTTTTATTTATTTATTTGCAAGTAGAGAAAGAGAATGTGCACGCCAGGTCCTCTAGCCCCTGCAAATGAATTCCAGATGCATGTGGCACCCTATGCATCTGGCCTTATGTGGGTACTGGGGAATTGAACCTAGATCATTAGGCTTTTCAGACAAGTGCCTCAATTGCTAAGCCATCTCTCCAGCCCTTGTTGTTTTTTGGTTTTGGGTTTTTTGTTTTGTTTTGTTTTGTTTTGTTTTGTTTTGTTTTGTTTTTGTTTTGTTTTGTGGCAGGGTCTCACTCGAGCCTTGGCTGACCTGGAACTTACTCTGTAGTCCCAAGGTGTCCTCAAACTTAATGGCAATTGTCCTGCCTCAGCTTTCTGAGTGCTGGGACCAAAGATGTGTGCAACCACGTCCAGCCCTTCCTGATTTTAATAATTTGTGTGACTATTCATAAATAGGTACAGGTGTCCCCCTGCATTTGTAGCATTTTTTCCAGGCTGTTATATAAAATGAGTTTGCATAGAACCCTTGTCCATCCTCCCATGTATATTTAATCATCTCTAGGTTATTTATGTATAAATACCCAATATAATGGATGTTCTCTAAATAGTAATTATACTATATTCTTTCAGGAATAATGACATAAAATGTCATGTTCAGTACAGACACTAAGAATTCTCACTGGTAGTTGGTTGGGTCCATGGATATGGAGGGCTGGCTGTGCTGCTGCTTATGTCAAAGGCAGATGTTTGCTCACTCTTGAAGTTTGCAGCCAGCTGGATTCCATATGTTTTCTACCAGCCAATTCAGTTACTCTGTTGCCTTCTGCACTTTGGAAACATTAATTTGGTGGCTACCATCATGGCTGGGGTGCCTTCTAGAAAGTTCCTTGCTCCTTACAGTTTATGGCCTTTTTGAAAAACATGTATGGCAGGTTTTATATTTTTTCATGTAGTTGTTACCCACAATAACACATGCTATTAGAAAAGTATCCTTTGCACCATTTTTTTCCCCCCGAGGTAAGGTTTCACTCTAGTTCAGGCTGACCTGGAATTCACTATGTAGTCTCAGGGTAGCCTCGAAATCATGGCGATCCTCCTGCCTCTGCCTCCCGAGTGCTGGGATTAAACGCCACCATGCCTGGCCCTTTGTACCATTTTTTTTTTTTTTCTGAAAATCAGCCTATATTTGCTCTCCATCTACAACTGCAAGGCAGACCACCTGCCTCAGCTTGATTGACAAACTCAGCTAGGGACCAGCCTGCAATTGCTGCTTCTCTTGAGCAGACTTACGTTGTTCACATTGCCACGCCAGCTGCTAGTAGAAAAGGGAAGACGGGCTGGAGAGATGGCTTGGTGGTTAAGGCACTTACCTGCAAAGGCAAGGGACCTAGGTTCAATTCCCCAGGACCCACATAAGCCAGATGTACAAGGTGGCACACGTATCTGGAGTTCACTTGCAGTAGCCGAATTGCTCTAGTACATCTATTTCTTTCTTTCTTTCTTCTTTCTCTCTCTTCTTTTTTCAAATGAATAAAATATTTTTTTTAAAAAAAAAAAGAGAGGGGAAAAAGGAAAAGAGAAAGCCACCAAAAACTCACGACTGAGAACTGGCTCATTCCATGTAATGTCTTGTGCCTGTATTTGTTCCTGTGGTCATCTGTACCAGTTTTGCTATCTGCTGGTGTCTTTTTACTGATAGTATATCCTCTCCACAGACTCACATACTTTGTCAGACTGCTTCTCTGATGTTAATTTTAAGGGCATTTCTGGTTCTTGGCTTTTACAAAAATGTTGTGATGATTGTTGCTCAAAATGTCTTTTCCTGGTTCAGGTGACTTCTTAGATATTAAAGAAGGATCAGTGGGTAAAGGCCCAGCCAGCCTTCTTTCCAGAGCATTGTCCTCATTCATTTCTGCTGGCATCATCCTAAGAGCTTGTTTGGGAGCACAGAGGACATTGCACACTGGTTGTCTACAAGAACTAACCCCTGGTACCTTTTGTCAGGAAGTGGAAATGATGAAAACTGCATATCGGAAAGAACTAGAAAAAAACAGAAGCCATCTACTCCAGCAGAATCAGAGGCTGGATACCTCACAGAAACGGATTTTGGAACTGGAATCTCTTCTGGCCAAGAAAGACCACCTTCTCCTGGAACAGAAGAAGTACTTGGAGGATGTTAAGAGCCAGGCAAGGTAACTCCATCAGAAAGGTTTGAATAGCGATGGCTCTTAATGAAATAACCTCCTGCACTCTGAATGGCTCTGTATCTTTCAGTGGACAGCTGCTGGCCTCAGAAAGCAGGTATGAGGCTCAGAGGAAGATCACCCAGGTGTTTGAGTTGGAGATCCTAGACTTGTATGGCAGGTTGGAGAAAGATGGTCTCCTACAAAAGGTCGAAGGGGAGAAAGCAGAAGCTGCAGCAGCGGCAGCGGAGGACAGGTAGGAGCAGAGGCCGCGCCCTGACCCCGCAGTGCCGTGCTGTGCTGCGTGCAGCACCAGGGCTTCTTTGCACGGCTTTAGAGGCAGCGACATCTGACAGGCTGTGGTGCTCAGCTCACTTCTTCTCAGAGAGCCACCCTGATTCACCTGTCCTCACATGCCAGCGGTCCTCCTCCTCTATTTGTTGACTGATCACCTGATCGTCCATTAGCATTTGCAGATTGCCATCCAACATCCTTAGTTATGACTTGGGTTTCCAGCTTGCTGTGACTTTTACTTGGGTGTGCTGTTACAAAACAGCAAGCAAGCAGGGTTTAGGGAGCATGGGTAATAAGTAGTTTCACATCTTCCAATGTGGATGCTGTAGTGACCAACTCCAATCTTTCTTCCTCTTGCTCCCCCCTTCCCCCCTCCTCCCCCCCCCCCCCGGCTTTCATTACAGGCTTGACTGTTGTAACGACGGCTGCTCAGATTCCTTGGTAGGGCACAATGATGAGGCATCCGGCCATAATGGTGAGGCCAAAACCCCCAAGGCTTACAGCAGCACCCGGAGCAGTTGCGGAGGTAGAGGCGCTGGAGGTGGCAGCAGCAGCAGTGAGCTTTCTACCCCAGAGAAACCCCCCAACCAGAGGTTCAGCAGCCGGTGGGAAACCACCATGGGTGAACCCTCCACCAGCATCCCCACGACTGTGGGCTCACTTCCCAGTTCCAAAAGCTTCTTGGGCATGAAGGCCCGGGAGCTGTTCCGTAATAAGAGTGAGAGCCAGTGTGATGAGGACGGCCTGACCATCAGTAGCCTTTCTGAGACCCTAAAGACGGACCTGGGCAAAGACTTGGGTGTGGAAGCCAAGACTCCTCTAAACCTAGACGGTCCGCACCCATCTCCCCCAAACCCAGACAGTGTTGGACAGCTCCGCATCATGGACTATAATGAAGCTCATCACGAACACAGCTAAGGAGGGTCAGTCAGTGTTAACGTGCGTCTTTGTTGGCATAGAAACAGGAAGTATGAATGCACGTTCTAGGCTTTTCTGTTTCCAGGGTATGAGTGGCTGCTCACACAGTGGGGATGGCAGAGGTCCTTTTGACAGCTGACCGAATGTTGAACAATGGTTTTTGGATCTGGCATTGAGGTGCCTCTTAACCTTCCCTTCAGCCCACCCCAACCTCTGTTTCATTTACCAAGCAGTGTGTACTAACTGGGGCCAGCGTGTGCTCCTCAGTAGCTTTGTTTTCTTCCTTTTCTCCCCAAATGGTCGTGTCCTTTGAACCTGTGCAATATGAGGCCAAATTTCATCTTTGAGTCCAACACACCATGCTCTTGCTTTCCTGAAGCTCAGATAACTGGGTGGCTCCTGATTAGACCAGACAGTTGGTGGCATTGTAGGCAGGTCCAGTTCTGTCCCTGCTAGGAGGACGTGGCCTGCTGCAAATCGATCCAGAGGAAAGCTGTTATGGGAGACTTCTTAGTGCTTTTTGGTTCTGAAGTTCAGCATCTAAAGCAGCAAATCTTAAAAAAAAAACGATGTTTCTTTCATCCTCACCACCTTTTGGCAGATTTGATAAGCTTCCTAGAAAGTTCTTTGAGAACAAATGCCTGTTGTTTCAGCAGTCTAGCTGGCACTGGAGGCTACATTTCTTTGTCTTTTGGGAAAGCCTGTTGTCCTTCCTTCCCCCACTACCTCTTATTTATTTGGTGTTTGCTTGAATGTTGGTACCATTCTGTCCACAGGTGGGTGTGTACTTGGTAGTCCTATTCTCTACAGATGGCAAGGAGTGGTCATTTGAAGAGATGCCCAGGAAGCTTTTGTACATGTGGAGTACACCTCTGGGCTGGTCTCCTCTAGCTGAGCCTTCTGTTCAACCCTCCAGTGTTTTCTTCCCCTTGAGTCACACACATTTGTTTATGACAGCTGCTGTAACCAGCAGCAGAAAGGCTCAGACTTGTTTTCTTAAGCTGTTGAGGTGCTTCACATTAGTAGGTTCCAGGCCACCAAAAACTAGTGGCAGCTTTACCACACCAATTCTGACTTTTAAGAACTCCCCCAAAGACTTGGAGTTTTCACAGTCTCCTATTTTAGGCATGGCAGAGCAGAGCAGAGCAGGAGGGTGTTGGTGAAAGCTGCCTACCTGCCTATACCCACTGGGCAACTCATATGCTCATGAGAGGTGACACCTATCAGTGGGAGGCAGCAGAGAACCCAAATTCAACAGATGCTCCTGATATAAATGCTAGAAGCCTAAGAATTGTTACGTGATGTTCTAGCCCAGGCAAGGAGGGACTTGGTGGAAAAGAGCCAATGAATTTGTTTTTCCTGGTTCTTCTTCTTCTTCTTTTTTTTTTTTTTTTTATTAATGGAAAGAAAACAGAAGGGTTTAGCCATGAAGAAGTTAAGCAACTGTAATGGTACGAAATCTTACTGCCCATGAAAGCCTGTAACACATGAAGGTGAAAATCTTTCTTTTTCTTACCTGTGGCAGTAAATGCTCTAGCATACCTAATTAACTAAAGGAACCAGACAGCTAGACTGTCATGGCACCCTGGCAGGGCTGACTGAAGACCTTCTGGGGCCAGGATTTCTGCTGTAACTGGCACCCAGTCTACATGAGGGCATGCTCTCAGCCATGCCAAGGTTGGCCATGGCTCTGGATTCCCAGAGTGGGAGATTAGGGACACCATACTTTTAATTCAGCTTTGTCCAAAGGAAAACCTAAACTCCAGTATGCTCTAATTTCCTGATTCCATTCTAAGGAAGGGCAACATGAGAACATTGAGGAAAGAAAGATTACACAGGTTAACTGTTGGCGCTGGTTGTAAGTGCCCTGTCTCTCACCCCCCACCCCACCCCAGAGATCTGTGCCACAGAACAAAATCTTTCCTTAACTGGCAAAAGAAAGAAGACCAGCATAAGAAAGAAAAGAACACTATTTATTTGTGTGTGTGTATGTGTGTGTGCGTGTGCATGTGTGTGTTTTCTAAAAAACACCTTAAAAATGCATAGGTTGTGAACTAACTATAGGGCAGAGAGGATGCAGTGATAAAGCAGACTGAGGTGTAGGCTGGAGTCTGCACAGGCTTTTCTCGGGTCCTCGGCGCATCCTGTGTGCCGGGTGCTCATCTCTCAGCCATATGACCCAGGCACCCTGGTGTGCGTCACCTTGGGCTTCTTTGCCATCTGGAAGACTGCCCAGGTTTTCTTCTAGTCAGGACTGGGGGATTGTGACCTGGTGGCTGTGGGGAAGGTACTCAGCCTGAGAACAGTCTTTTCTGTTTCAAAGGACTCCAAGCTTTGTTCTGAGAGCAGTGATGGACCTACCAGGAGTCAGTGGGTCACTTGACACTGCTACAAGCAGGAGAGGCACTCTGGAGAGGCAATTGAGGCCTGGGCAGAGATATTAGAACAGTTGGTGTCATGGCCAGAGCCTGTCTGGAGCAGCCTGTACCTGTGAATGTTGGTTGAATGGGTCCCCTCCTAAGATTCCTTGGAGCCTGAAGAGGCTGGAGGTTGTGTCTTGTGCAGTATGGAATCTGTCTAAAAGTAGCACTGAAATGTCACTCGAGATGGGGAAGGAGAGAAGTAGGATGGTGCCCCCACTGCAGTCTATGAGCACATATCTGTGTCTGATATAGGTCCCATAAAGTCTGTAAGAACTTAGTGGGGAGTAGAAGTGTGTGATTGTGAACATGAGAAGGCAGTCTCCTGGGGTGGGAGGAGGTGTCCTTGAAGTCCAGTACTAAGACGGGCAGCCAGTGACCTCTTCAGATCTGCTAACTGTTTTCAGTAGTGATTGTCTAATCTTCAGGAGTAGGCTGCAGAAGATCTAACTGTATGTGACGTGGTTAAGGGAAATAGTCCATTATTCATAAAGGTAAACTGCCACGACTCAGGAAGAGTTCTGGAAGCCACTGACAGAAAAATTATCCTGCTCCCTCCCCCCCCCCTCATGCTGCCATAGCCAGGGATCAGTGGTCAGCACCGCCCTTAGGCAGAAGCAGCACTATAGGTGGCAAGCCCCAGATTCACCAGTCACGGCCACACGTGTGGGCTCCCATGCTCTTGGAGATAGAGGGTTACCAAGGTCAGTGGATGTGAAAAAGGAGCCAACCCACAGACTTCACGTTGGCCATAACAATAGAAACCTAAGATATGTGCCTCTGTGTGACAGCTCAAGTATGCTGAGACCATCCAATGCAAATTTCCATCAAGTACTAGCACCTACTACCCAAGCCAGAAAGAACTGAGCAAATGGAAGTACTGCGGGGAAGTGCTTGGTGGGTCTCACTGAGGAGTGAAGGTGGGAGGCACTGTGGACAGAGGGAGTGCTACCCAGCTGGCAGAGCCTGCCATAGTGGGAAGGCAGCTTCCCTGCACACAGTGATCCAGGTGGCAGCCTACATCTGCCACACCTTCACTCTGAGGTCCATGCTGTAAAAGTGACTGCAGTGTGTGTTGGGATATGAGGACGTTGTTGTATCTGTTTACATCCAGAGGCCTGTGGCACTTGTCTCCCACCCCCACCC
Organism: Dipus sagitta; assembly: GCA_036346955.1. Lineage (NCBI taxonomy): Eukaryota > Metazoa > Chordata > Mammalia > Rodentia > Dipodidae > Dipus > Dipus sagitta. Next base: position 147,230,462 of record CM070770.1, on the reverse strand, counting down.
CCACCCCAGGTTGCTGCAAAGTCATTGATTGCCCTTGATTTAACATTTCTCTATAGGTAAAAGAAGCTTAGATCAGGACTGGCCTCTAGGCTGCTGTTGTGACCCTTGTTCTCCATGCAGCCTGCCTCCAGTCTGACTCCCCAGTGTGTCCAGGGGAGCAGTGTTTCTATCTTTCCTGTACTGCCCTGAGGTCTGTAAATGCTCACCTAGGGGCAAGTAGCTGTGGCTGTGAGGAAAGCTTGTGCCCCAACCACTTTGGGCCTCAAATGAGTTAATGAAGGCCAAGGTGCACTGTCCCTTCCCAGCGCCACGGCATTATCCCCTTTCTGGGATAAGTAGGCTGGTTGAGCCACTGAAATAGACCTTTTAGAGGATACTGGGGAGTTCAAGGACCCCAGAACCCCTGCCCCTCCCCGCCCCCCACCTCACACAGTGTTTGGATGGGAGGTATTTGACAGCGCTCTGGCATAGAGGCAGCCAGGCGTTTGTGCACCAGGAAGAATCAGTGATCACTTCTCACTTCTGTGGGCCACAGGCACATTGTGAAGAAGCAGGTTTGCTAGACGTAATCTAGATTTTTAGTTGATCATGGATGAACCACATGTGGCTAACTTGGAATTTAAAGGGGTCCCATCAGTGAAAGGAATCAGATTTAAAAATAAAAAATAAAAAACTTTTTAGATAAATGGAAGAAAGTCACCTATTTTCTCAAAGGCTTCAACTTTCCCACCTTGATCTTAAAAGCATGTCAAACAATCCATGTCAGATGCCATGAACATGAACTGCGAGAGAACTTGGTACAATCTCAGTGGATGGGAATGGGAATCAAAAGTTTGCTGTCCTCCTTAGAACGTTCTAAAATGTCAAGGCAGTTGCTTGTGTTTAACTGTGAACAAATAAAAATTTATTGTTTTGCACTACTCTGCAGTGTTGAGGTAGAGTGACTTAATGCTGGTCTGGGGCGGGGGTTTGTGCTAAGGTGCTTACCTGGGTGTGAGTGGTGGATCCAGTCTGTGAGAACCTTTATGTTGTGGCAAGTTACCTAGCAGGTGCATAGTTGTATGTCTGTAGGATGCATGCTCCTCTCCAGAGAGTAGCGAGTACTGGGTGGTGACAGTCACCCCCATCTGAAAGGCAGAGGAGGCTGTCAACCTGCATTGCCGCTCAGCCTGGCACCTACATCTGCATCCCATAGGCTGGCGAGGTTGGGTTTCATGAAGTACGTTGGTGGTTCCCAGCAGATACTTAATTGTGGAGAGTTTGCTAACCCTGAGCCTTGCCAGCCATGTTTGTGTGTGTGCCAAGGGATGGTGCACCACCATCACCCACCACTGGACATTCGGCAGAAGCAGGAGATGCTCTTCACATGATTTTAAGGTCAACCTGGTCTGGGACCTCTAGGAAAAGAGCGGGATGTAAGCTGCATGGCAGTGTGATTTAAGGAGCTAACCTCAACCTGACCACATCTGGAATTCAGTGTGCACTGCCCATCTTAACAGCAGGGGCACCTCCTTTGAGACGAGACTCAGAGGTGGCAGTGTTTGGAGAATTCAGGGTTTTGTTTTTTTTTTAATCTAAACAGTCCTTTACTAGACAAGGAGTTTGTCACCCTTGGAGAAGCCTGCAGTCTGGCCTTCTGTGGACTGGTGTGAGCCTCCCAGAGGCAACCCCTCAAGGTGGGGGCCCACTTGGCTTTCGCAGCTTTCTTGCTTCTGCAAGAGGCTTTGCTTTTGTGGCCACCACCCAGTGTCCTTTGCTGTCTTTTGACGTGCAGCTTTTCTTTCAGGGATAAATCCCAGGAAACCAAGCCAGCCAGAGAGGTGGTAGGTAGAACATTTTATTCTTGGCTGTCTCCCCCCGAGGAAGCAACAGTATAGAAGCTAAGTCGTCCCCTGCGAAGGGAAAAACCAACAGTCAGACCTTCTGGCAAGCTGAGAAGCCAGGGCTACATTTTACAGTGTTTGACTATGCTATGAATACCAGGCCATTGTGCTTGCTCAGGAACCATAAAATAGAAGTCAGGCATTTTCCATGGTCTCCCTCTCCCAAATAAGAGAGGGAGAGAGATGGGTTCATCCCCAATTGTTTGGGTCTAGGCTATTGAACACATGGAGTTCAACCTTTTGGGGCAATCTTGGTGCCTCACCTCCAGCTGCCCTTGTTGAGGCAAGGAGCTAGGTGAGCCTATCCCATTGGGTCACTGCAAAGCCAGTGCCACAGCATGGTCAGGCCAGGGCACTGTGCAAGCCGTGGCTCATGAAGACCTGGGTCCTGGCCCAATGCCCTCCCTCTGGGAAACCATCCACCAGTACCACATTGTTTGGGAAACTTTGTAAGTGGAGTTATTCTAGGTTAACACAGAGCTCAGAGAAAGAAAAGTCAGAAGTGAAAGCGAGGGGGGGAGAAGTTCTCAGTAATGCATTGCCCCCCCCCCTTTGGCAGGGGCTTGGGGCATCAATGAGAATGGAGCCACCCAGGAAAACCTAACTGCCAGAGCAGGTCACTGTCTGGGTGTCACAGTTTCCCACCAGATGGCCTCCAGGGAGGCTTTGAATAGCCTTTATCTTTCCCCCTGAGTTTGAGGTGCTTTCTTACAAGCTGCCTACACTTGCATTTGCTTAGCCAGGTCTGGTTGCTCATGATCTGGGCAGGAAAAGTGGCTGCCGTGGTGGCTCCCTGACCAGCCAGGGACGCACTCACGTGCTGCATCATTTTGCGGGGCAGCTTCTCGGAGTGGGCAATCCATTCTTTCATTAAGTCCAGGACTATGGGGATGAGGCTGACTATGCCTCCGTAGTGGTTCTTGGCCTCATCACAGCTGAGGTGGTTCACCACGTCATGCGGGTACCTGCAAGGTGGTGAGCGGGTGGTGAGCGTGCTGCTGCTGGGACCTGCCATGGGGCTGAGCGGCTGCCAGGTGTCATGTACCACAGTCACCCAGGAGCTTTTAGAGCTGGACACAAACATGCTCAGGCGTTGGGTCAGCAGGTTCAGGGTCTCGGGTACTTCTAGTGTGTAGGGGCAAGAGCTGTCAAGGGTTGATGTTCATGAAGTATGTAGGCACTGGGACAAGAGTCCAAGGAACCTACTGTTGCCTTTTCAAGACTGGTTGGTCCCTTCAGTCCTCCTTATCCTAACATCTAAGGAGCCCTTCCAAAATAGAAGTAATAAGTGGGAGTTGGGGAGATGGCACAGTAGTTAAAGGTGCTTGCTTGCCAAGCCTGCTGGCCAGGGTTCAATTCCCCATCCACCCATGCAAAGCTGGGTAGGCATTAGTTTACAGCAGCGAGAGACCCTGGCACACATGCATGCACATACATGTGCAAATGATGTTTTTAAAACTTAAAAAGAGTTCAAGGCCACCCTGAGACTCCATAGTGAATTCCAGGTCGGCCTGGGCTAGAGTGAGACCCTACCTTGAAAAAAAAAAAAAATTAAAAAGAGGGGCTGGAAAAAATGGCTTAGTAGTTAAGGCATTTGCCTGCAAAGCAAAAGGACCCAGGTTCGATTCCCCAGTACCCACGTAAAGGCAGATGCACAAGGTGTGGCTCATGTTCCTGGAGTTCCTTTGCAGTGGCTGGAGGCCCTGATGCACACATTATCTCCCCCCCCCCAATAAATAAACAAAATATTAAAAAAATAGAGTCCTGCCAAAGCATGGGTGCATGATGCTGTGGATTTTCTGGGGTCAGGATGAGGGAGGCCACAGTGGTGGTGCTGGCCCCCAGGGATGCAGCTGTGGTGCCCCGCTTCTGTAACACCCCCTTTCTGTTGGCCTGGTGTGAAGTCCAGGGAGACACTTTCTGTCCTGCTTTGTTCCAGTAGATTAATGGGAACTAGTGTTTCTCTCCTAGGAACATTTGAACAATAGGTGACAGGAAAGAGGGAGCTCAGGGCTGGTCCCTTGCCCTCTCTGTAGAGGCCTCACCCAATGCATGCGCCCGGGCCTCACCAACAGGACCATAAGGAACTTACTTGGCTCTGAGGGCGCTCAGGTCGTTGCTTTGGCTAACCAGAGTTTTGCATTTCTCAAGGAGGTTGTTGGTGACCGGGGTGCCGGAATGCAGGGCCTCGAAATGCTGGCAAAGCTTGTTGAGCTCTGAACAGATGTCCAAGAACAAGAGCAGGATGCGCCGGTCCGTGGCATTGTTGCAGTGGTGTTCCGTGTAGCTCTGTACCTACAAAGGCCAGCATGCTGTGAGCTGGAGAGATGCACCCCCCCCCCCCGCCCTCTAGGCCTCACAGGCTTGAAGTGTTCGCACCTAGGGATCACAGCATCCAGCTAATTAATACCTTCTGTGTCCCAGGCCTGATCTCACTTGCTCTTCACCTAAACTCTACACAGTAGGTAGGTTACCTTCTTAAAGGCCTCATTTTACAGATAAATACCCTGAGTGTCGGAGATTCAGAAAAACCTGCCTGGAGACACAGGGCAGGTCAGTGGTGGGGAATGGCAAGCACCAAGCGTGGCAGCCCTGGCTCTGCTCGGCAGACCCTGGGCCCTGGACACAGGATGGCAGCAAATACCAGGGAAAACTCAAGACTCACCAAAAAGACAAGGTGAGAGCCCAGAGCTTAGCACTGAGTCAGTCATCTCTGTCACACCCTCAGGGCTCAGAGAGCACTGCAGAGGTAGTCACCGAAGAAATAGGAGTGCTGCTGTCTTTGGAGGAGACTCAAAACTCATCAAAGTAGAAAATAAGAGGCAGACTCTGGAGCTGCTGCCTATAAGGGGGTGGGCCAGCTGAAGTGCAGCTGCAAGCAGGGCCCTACCATTATGACAGAGAAAACGGAGGAGAGCCTAGATGCACTGATAAAACAAGAAGATAGTTGACTGCCCACCATGAGACTTGCCACCTCCAGCACATCTGCCAGAACTCGAGAAATTGCAGAGGAAGGGACATCATAGATAACTGCTCTTACTGCTAACCTGACAACCAGCCCCAGGGTGATGATGACAGACACTTAAAATAATCAAAACCTACACAAGGGCTGGATAGATGGCTTAGCAGTTAAGGCGCTTGCCTGCAAAGCCAAAGGACCCACCAGGTTCCATTCGCCAGGACTCATGTAAGCCAGATGCATGTGGTGGCATATGCATCTGGAGTTCATTTGCAGTGTCTGAAGGCCCTGGTGCACCCATTCTCTACATACATACATACATATCTCAAATAATAAAGAAAAGGTCTTTAAAAAATAAAAACTACATTGAGCCGGGAGTGGTAGCACATGCCTTTAATCCCAGCACTTGGGAGGCAGAGGTGGGAGGATCGCCATGAGTTTGAGTCGGCCCTGAGACTACATAGTGAATTCCAGGTCAGCCTGGGCTAGAGTGAGACCCTACCATGAAAAAAATACATACATACATATGTGTGTGTGTGTGTGTGTGTGTGTGTGTGTGTGTGCAATCAGAAATTCAGAGGCTATAAAGAACACTAAATCAGACTGCTAACAGACCTGCCATGGCTCATTGTGGAAGAGGGGATGGAAAGATTGTAAGAGCCACAAAGTGGGGAGGAAAACCCTGAGGGACAGTACCTGGCCGCCCCATAGGAACTGAGGACTTCATGACCCTACAGTGATTGCCATAACTCCACAGTGGAGGGCTCCCAGGGTAACAGAAGTTGGGGCAAGAAGATAAAAGTGTATGACCTGTTATATATAAAATAAGTTTTTTTTTTACAAAAAAGAGGCTGTCCAGAGCTCAACACTATAAACAATATTTTTTATCATGCCCGTCAAGGCTTGGGGAACATTGTGGAGGAGGAGGCATGAAGAATTTTAAGAGCAGAAGCTGGGCGTGGTGGTGCACACCTGTAATCACAGCACTCAGGAGGCAGAGGTAGGAGGATCACCATGAGTTTGAGGCCACCCTGAGACTACATAGTGAATTCCAGGTCAGCCTGGGCTAGAGTGAAACCCTACCTCAAAACTCCCCCCCCCAAAAAAAAGAATGTAAGAGTCACAGGGTACATAGGTGTCCTTCGGGGTGCTGTCCTCCAGACATACTCACTGGTGCATTCTTGAACAGTATAGTTCTGAGTCCATCAACTTACTGACTTAGAGGATGGAGGAGGACAAAATGAACAAGACAACTAAACAGAGGAAGGACCACCTTGAAAGAGGAGGGTCCTTGTGACAGGGATGGGAATATGATCAGATTACTGTGTGCACGTCCTCCCTCCAGACACAAAATGGCCTGGATATCCATGACCTCATAGTGCCTGACACTACCTACACAAGACCATCATAAGAGGAGGAAAAGATCATGACATCAAAATGAAAGAGACTGATTGAGATGGGGAGGGATATGATGGAGAATGGAATTTCAAAGGGAAAGTGGGGGGAGGGAGGGTAGTACCATGGGATATTTTTTATAATCATGGAAAATGTTAATAAAAATTGAGAAAAAAAAAAGGGCTGGAGAGATGGATTAGCGGTTCAGGCATTTGTCTGCGGAGCCAAAGGATCCCGGTTCAACTCTCCAGTACCCACATAGCCAGGTGCACAAAGGGGTGCATGCATCTGGGGTTCATTTACAGTGGCTGGAGGCCCTGGCATGCCATCCTCTCTCTCTCTCCCTCCCTCTTTCTCTCTCTCAAATAAATAAAATAAAAATGAAATATATTTTTTAAAGAAAATAAAGTAAAATAAAAACACCAATACAGGGCTGGAGAGATGGCTTAGCCATTAAGGCACTTGCTTGCAAAGCCTAAGGACCCAGGTTCAATTCTCCAGGTCCCACATAAACCAGATGCACAAGGTGGTGCATGTGTCTGGAGTCTGTTTGCAGTGGCTAAAGGCCCTGGTGTGCCCATTCATTCTCTCTCTCTCTCTCTCTCTCTCTCTCTCTCTTGTTCTGTCCTCCTCTCTGTCTCTAATAAACAAAAATAAATAAGAAAAAACTAAAAAAAAATTACTGTGTTCATATATTAAAGTTTTCAATATATAAAAAGATAACTTCTTACAAATAAAAATTTAAAGGTCTGAAGGTATGGCTTACCAGATAAGGTGCATGCCTGCAAAGCCAAAGGACCCAGGTTCAGTTCTCCAGGACCCACATAAGCCAGATGCACAAGGTGGCGCATGCGTCTAGAGTTTGTTTACAGCGGCTGGAGGCCCTGGCGCGTCCATTCTCTGTCCCTCCCTCCCTCCCTTTCTCTGTCAAGTAAATAAATAAAAGTAAAATGTATTTTAAAAATAAAAAAAAATATTTAAACAAAGGGCTGGAGAGATGGCTTAGCAGTTAAGGCACTTGCCTGCAAAGCCAAAAGACCTAGATTTGATTCCCCAGGGCCCATGTAAGTCAGATGCACAAGGTGGTAGATGCATCTGGAGTTGGTTTATAGCAGCTGGAGGCTCTGCCATGCCCATTATCTCTCTCTCAAATAAATAAAAATAAAATTGGAAGAAAAAAAAAGATAACCTGCTTGGGACACCATTGGAAGTGGCTCTGAACCCCGTGGTCTTGGGCCAGCCACCACTTAAAACCAAAGGGAGCCAAGCCACGTTGAGGACCCTGAGAACTGGTGAGTCAGGCCATTTCCGGTGAGGAGAAAACAGAAGCGATGAGCGTCCTTTGGGGCTGGCTGTGTGTATGAGTCAGGGGAAGGAGGGACAAAAAAGCGGCACTGGTAACAATGACTGTCCACTGGGAGTGGTAGCGCATACCATTCATCCCAGCACTGGGGAGGCAGAGGTAAGGAGGATCGCTGTAAGTTCTAGACCAGCCTGGGACTGCAGAGTGAGTTCCACATCAGCCTTGGCTGCAGTGAGACCCTACCTTGAAGAGAGAAAAAAAAAAAAAAAAAAAAGAGAGAGAAACTATCCACATGGGAAAAAAGAAGAGATGCTCTCTGCCACACCTCATATTCAAAGATAAACTTCAGCAGTGTCACAAACATTTGACATGCCAAATGTCAAAAGAACTTTGAGCCCCTGTGTGACTGCTTAGGAAGTACTGGAACCTTCCTTACTAAAAAGCCTGTCATACAAGGGGCTGATGAATTTTTAGTCACTGATCTGCTTTCAGCACTCTCCTTTGATGGAGGGTGGGGATGCATTGTGGGTCAGGATCTTTCTTGCATTACCTGGGACCACCCAACGACTCTTGAGTCTGAGCCCAGGCCAGCTGAGATGCAGATGCTGGGGGCGGGGGGTGGGGTCTCATGCTAGGGAGGAACTTCAGCCACAGACCTGAGTAAGTGACCCATTCATCTCCAGAACCCCATCTCCTAGATGGGGTTGCCCTATTGTTAAGTGGTCTGAGTGATTCCTCCAAAGTTTGAAGATTTTTGTCACCTGCCCAGAAACTTGGGCATCCTTATGTGACCACAACAGAGTGGCATCCCCGAGTTCCCCGGGTGTCAGTGGGTGGCTTTGGATGCATCTGGCTCGGGGAAGGGCAGGTGGGGTGGAGAACCATTACTTCAGGTGGGGAGTCAGAACACAAGGCCAGGGTTCACGAGAGCCTCCAGTGAAGCCACACAGGAAGTCCTTCCCTCGCCTGCCATGCCATTCCTGCAGGTGCGCGAGCAGCTTGGAACCTGGGGTACTTTTAGAAACTGAAAACCTGGGGATGCAGTCAACTGCCTTCAATTAGTTCCCGGACAGTACATGGACCAGTAGGGAGGGTGCAGGTGGTTTTGGCGTCTCTTCTCTGTGTGCTCAGCATTTCTTCAAGTCAAACCGGGAGAGTAAGTTTGTACACGATTTAGCAAAAGTAAAGGATGCAGCCAGCAAACAGTGCTTGTTTCCCCTAGGTAGTTCTGAACCCGCGCTTGGCTCCTGTCCCATCCCTTCAGTCAGCTGACTCCTTCCCAGTGGCATATCTCTCTATTCCAGGTGTCCAAGTCTGTCTGTGTGTTCCTAGCTGCACTGAGACTTGGGCTCCTAACTTCCTGGAAGACCTCCTTGCTGATTGAACAGCTCATCCCTTGAAGAAACGGGTTAAATAAAAGCATTTTCAAAAGTCTCTAGTGGGGGAGCTAGGAGTGGTGGTGCATGCCTTTAATCCCAGCACTTGGGAGTCAGGTAGAATTACCGTGAGTTCTAGGCCACCCTGAAAGTATAAGTGAATTCCAGGTTAGCCTGGGGCTGGAAGCAAGACTCTACCTCGAGGGGGAAAAAAAAAATCTCTAGTAGGGTGCTTGGCCTATTCAAGTCTCTCAATCCCCAGCAGAATCTGGTGGCAGAGACCATAATCCACCTTGTCACCAACACCCAACAAATCATTAGTGCCCTGACCAGGGCTGGCAGGTGACGTGACATTTGGGTGTCTGGTATGGTCTAGTATGGGCCTTGGGTTTTCCCTGTATGCTTCCACTGGGTCGCATTGTAGATGAGGGAACTGAGGCTTAGTGAAGTAAACTCACTGGCCTCAAGGTCACGGGGTGGCAAGAGGACTCAATTTAGCCCTGGCTGGCTGAGGTGTTTTTTTTTTGTTGTTGTTGTTGTTTTATTCTTTGTTTTTTAATTTATTTGCAAGGACAGAGAAGTATGAGTATACCTGAAAGAACCCCAGACACGTGCCATTTTGTGCATCTGGCTTTACGTGGGTACTGGGGAATCGCACCCAGGATGGCAGGCTTTGTAAGCCAGCACCTGCAACCACTGAGCCATCTCTTTAGCCCTGCCTTAGTTTTTTGTTATTTTTGTAGTTTTCCCTCAAAATAGGGTCTCACTGTAGTCCAGGCTGACCTGAAACTCACTCTGTAGGCCCAGGCTGGCCTCCAATTCACATCATCGTCTACCTCAGCCTCCCAAGGGGCATTAGGAGCGTGAGCCATCACGCCCAGCTCTGGTTGAGCCTTCAGCACATTTCAACTCGTGTCTGCTAGGGGTGGATGAGTGGCTCATTCCATCAGTTAGGATGAGTCCTCATTCTGGCACAAACGTGCCTCCCTTTCCACTGTTTCCATCTCTCAAGGGAAGGACAGGACTGGGAGATGCCCCCCTGACCCGTGTGCTCTCGCCAGATGCCACCTGTCCGATGCTGGAGATGGGCCGGATCTTGTCGTGGGCATTCTCCCTGCAGTGCTCCAGGGCCGTGATGAAGGTAAACTGCTGCTGCTGGAAGAGCTTGCACTTCTGCTCGATGCCACGCAAGGTCTCTTTCACCTCGTTCATTGTCGTGCTTGGGGCTCTCTGAACAGGAGAGATCTATGGGGGGGGGGGGAGTAAAGAGCCTGAGGCTTCGGGCCTGGAGGCTACTGGGAAGAATTCTCTGCAGAGGAGCATGGGCCAGCTCTGGGGAAGAGGGACTGTTCTGGTCCCACTCTGTGGAGAAGAGAACAGGTCCTAGAAGGCCACATACTTGTTCCAGGTCCTCCAAATTGTCCACAGAGGGTCTAAGCCTGACCTTCATCCATGTATCCTCCCAGGACACAGTCTGCTTGGAAATGCGATTATCCTTCCTGAGCTGTGAGTGGTTTCTAGATTGTGGGTATCTACACATGTACACTTAAACACATGCACATACTCACACAGCATCCAGGACCTCGCTCTTGTGTCAGCTCTTTGTGTCACAGGACCCAAAACTAGCAGAGCATCAGTTTAGACCAATTATTTTATAAACACCTTCCATTCTGCAGTTGCTGGGAGTCTGGGAATTCTCCCCGTGGGCTAAGCAGGGGGAGTGTCAGCTCCTGGTTGTCCACTGAGAGAAGCTGCATCAGCCCACTCAGGGCTTGGGGCAGGAGCCTGGGTTTGATTCCCCAGTACCCATGTAAAGCCAGATGCAGGTGCCCCTGAAGCTTCAGGTTTGTGGGCTCTTCTCCTGTGTTAATGGCCAGTGTGACTGATTAGTAATATCTTTAGGGAGGGCTCCCCCCACTCCCGGTGCCCCAGAGACTTCTCCTGGACTGCAGGCAGTCCAGGAGCACTGACAATTCCCCGAGATCAGAAAGGGCCGAATGCCCCTACACCCTGACAGCACAGCTTCGCCAAGCTTAGGCAAAGTGCTCCCGCTCAGACTTAGGTAATGTCAGAACTGTAGGGGAGCCCAGCTGGCCAATATTCCATAACCTCCAGGGACGTATGGGAGCCTAGAGATAAGGAATTTGCCCCAGAGAGTCACAGCAATATGTGCCAGAGACACCCTAAGACCCAGGCTTCCTGATGTCTAACTAGGATCCTCTCTGCCCTACATCTGATGGCCTCTCCACTGCCACCAGGCTCCAGTGCACGTGGAGCTCAGGATCCTACATGACAGCCCGTGCCACCTGAGTGGGTTCAGAGGCGGATGTGCCAACGTGAGGCTCTAGAAAGATGCTAGAAGTGGAAGAGCCAAAACACAGCAAGGTCAGGGGTAAGGAAGGCATGTTTGCAGCTTGTGGGATTGAGGACAGGGTGCAGATGAGGGGCGTGGGTTGTTACCTTCCGGTTGCCACAATGAAACCCCCACCCAAAAGCAGCTGACGGGAGGAGAGGGTTTATTTCAGCTGACAGTCTCCGGGGGAAGTCTCATGGTGGCAGGAGAAGAGCAGAGGCCGCCATCACCTCCTTGCCACAGTCAGGTGGAAGACAGCAGCAAGAGAGTGAGCTGTGCTCTGCAAGGAGCTAGCTATAACATCCCTAAACCCGTTCCAGTAAAACACCTAATCCAGCAGGGCTCTGCCTCCCAAACTGCCATCTGCTGGGGACCAAGCGTCCAAAACACATGAGTTTATGGGGGAACATCTGATTCAAACCACCACAGTATTTCTTTCTGTTCTGTCCCCTTCAACATCCTGAGCCCCAAGCAGGGCTGGATCTGGGAGGGCACCTCTATGGCAAAAGGAGGGGACATGAGCATGAGGATGAAGGGAAATTGCAAAAGGGGACTAGAGGAATAGGGGTCTCATGAAGCCTCGGCCTGCAGAACAGAAATTTTGGAGTGGTGTGGACACCATAGGAGGGGCTTCATAATTATCCCTGAGTGGGCCCAGCCCCTTCCTTCCTCCTTGATGTCCCCACTCTCAACACCCTGCCTGAAGTGGCCTAGTGAGGAGGCGCTGGGGCCCTTGTTTATTGAACACCTGCCATATTCTTGGCCCCTTCTCATGATTTAGGATCACCAGGGAAGATCAAAGGTAAGGGGAGGGAGGCAAAGTCTAGGAGGGGAAGGGTGCCAAAAAACTCAGCATCCATTCAAGAGAGAAAAGTAAAAAAGCGAAAGTCCATAAGGAATAAAAGATTAGGATTTTGTCACCAGGCATGGTGGTTTAATCCTAGCACTCTGGAGGCAGAGGTACGAGGATCACCGTGAGTTCAAGACCATCCTGAGACTACATAGTGATTCCAGGTTAGCCTGGGCTAGAGTAAGACCCTACCTTGAAAAAAAAATAGAATTAAAAAAAACAGGATTAATTCATACTGCTATATTGGAGCTGTGGTAGAAGGGGGAGAAAGTCAGTAATAATGAGCTTATCTTTATCAAGTTTCTAAAAAATATTTTTATTTATTTATTTATAAGCAAGCAGAAGGAGAAGAGACAGACAGAATGTGCATGCCAGGACCTCCAGCCTCTGCAAAAGTACTCCATATGCATGCACAACTTTGTGCATCTGGCTTTCTGTGAGTACTGGGGAATCGAACTCAGTTGTTAGGCTTTGTGGGCAAGCACCTTAACCACTAAGCCCTCTCTTCAGAACCCCTAGCAAGTTTTTTAAAAAAAATTTTTGTTTGTTTATTTATTTATTTGAGAGCGACAGAGAGAAGGAGGCAGAGAGAGAGAGAGAGAGAATGGGCGCGCCAGAGCTTCCAGCCTCTGTAAACGAACTCCAGATGCGTGCACCCCCTTGTGCATCTGGCTAACGTGGGTCCTGGGGAATTGAGCCTCGAACCGGGGTCCTTAGGCTTCACAGGCAAGCGCTTAACCGCTAAGCCATCTCTCCAGCCCCCCTTAGCAAGTTTTGATAGCTTATTCTAATTGGACTTTTGGCATTCATTTTGAGCTTTCTAAAACATTGTATTAGGGCTGGAGAGATGGGTTAGTGGTTAAGGCACTTGCCTGTGAAACCTAAGGACCCATGTTCGACTCTCCAGGTCCCACGTAAGCCAGATGCACAAAGTAACACAAGCACACAAAGTTGCACATGTGCACAAGGTGGCACATGCGTCTGGTGTTTGATTGTAGTGGCTGGAGGCCCTGGCACACCAATTATTTCTCTCTTGCTCTCATTCCGTCATATTAAAAAAAAAAAAATCCAGGCGTGGTGGTGCATACCTTTAATCCCAGCAGATGTAGGAGGATCGCTGAGAGTTTGAGGCCAACATTTGACTACATAGTTAATTCTAAGTCAGCCTGAGCTAAAGCAAGACCCTACCTCAACCCCCCCCCCAAAAAAAAGCATTGCATTAAAATATCCATCTTGGGCTGGGCTGGGCTGGGCTGGAGAGGTGGCTCAGTACTTAAAGGTACTTGCTTGCAATGCCTGATGGCATAGGTTCAATTTCCCAGTATCCACAAGTGGCACATGCATCTGGTGTTCACTTGCAGTGGCAGAAGGCTCTGAGTTGCCCATGTACATTCTCTCTTTCTCAAATAAATAAATATATTTGTAAGAAAAATTGAAAGCTAAACTGGGCATGGTGGTACATGCCTTTAATCTCAAGCAGAGATAGGAGGATCACTGCAAGTTCGAGGGCAGCGTGGGACTACAGAGAATGAGTTTCAGGTTGGCCTGGGCTAGAGTGAGAACCTACCTCACTAAATACAAAAAATAAAAATAAAAATAAAAATATGTCTATCTTGACTATTGAGACTTGGAGGACCTTATGTTTCATAACCAAATAAGTGTCTTACTTGCCTCACCCAGGCTTTACAAATGACTCAAATGGAAACTTTTGAAATGTCAAAAGGACAACAGATATGGGTGTCCAGGGAAACAGAATAGTCCCAGTTGGCCTGGGCTTTGCCTATAATGCTCAACGCTCTGGTTGGCAGTGGTCAAGGCTGCTCAGGAGGCACACAGCCCTGGGTTCAGATCCTGTTTCCACCCTTTTTGTGGTCCTCTAACAATGAGCTGCTTCTAGAGTTTGAGTGTTGGTGAGCAACAAGCCGTAGGGAGACAGCAACTTCAGCCACTCTGCCTGAGACAGGGGTGTTGTGAGAACAAAAGTGAAAGGCCAGTGTAGGCCCCAGAGTCTGAAATGGGGTGCTGCCATCACAGGAGCCCTTGGATTAGGATTAACCAGTATGCAGGTGATGGCTGGGAGCTCTTGAAGTGGTGTGCAGGATCTGCTCGGGGCTTAACCTCCTGGTATAGGAGACATTGACAAAGAAAGGGGGAGGTGGGCCATGGGGATGGGGTCATGGACCAGGCTCAGGGGTCGGGGTGCTGGACAGGGCTGGGCCAGGGGATGCCAGAGTCAAGCTGGGTGCTCAGAAGAACCGCTGAAGGTTTCTAAGCCATGGGGGTGAAGAGTGTCAATACACTCATCCTTCCAGCCCTGGGCCAGTCACTGTCCAGGTACTGGGCTCTGCAAAAGAGGAGAGAATGTTCCAGCCCTTGCCCCAAATGAACACAATTAGAGTGGGATCAGGAACGGGTGGAAGACCAGCTACTCACTAGACAGGGCTCCAGAGAACCCCTACCCCAGCCTAGAATGAGGGATCATCACTGGGAGGGATGAGGCCGAAACCAAGAAGCTGGGAAATAGTTAACCTGGACCTCACCCAGCCCTGCCTGCCTGACTTCACAGTCTGGCTCACTGCTTGGGCCTCTCTCTCCTTCCCTCCCTGGTGTTCCTTAGAGACAAACATGCCAGGCACTGGATTGGCTGTGGCTGCTGGAGGACAGGAAGGAAATGCTACCAAGGATCTGAAAGGTTGCTTTACACCTTTGAGAGTTCTCCCATTAGCTAGACCTCAGGCCCTGCTTCGGGTCCCACAACTTCTCCTTTTCCACACCGATTCCAAAGCAATGAGGATTCACGCTGGGGGCGGGGCGGTTGTGTGTGTCTAGCTCCCTGACACCCTCTTGGGGTTTCCTGGGACACCAGGTCCTTCAAGAAGGCAGTGCTACCTGGCCGGTGGCCCCAAGAGGCCCCCTAGAGCAAACCTGGCTCTGTTCTTGATCCTAGCAACTTATGACACAGGCACGTCAGGAATGTCATGAGAGGGGCTGTAACAAGCTATCCAAAGTGATCGTCCCTTGAATGCGGGCCTCTGCAGCCAAATTAGGATGGATGAAAGGCCTGGGTGCAGACACTTCTCGCTCTGGGGAGGAGGAAGGGAAAACTGATTACCCCATAGGTTTTAGGCTTTAATTGATTTGTATTTTTCCAGGCTGCTATAGAAGATTAAATCGTGGTATGAAAAGTGCCTAGGGCTTAAAATAAATGAGGAGAAAGGCAAATCATTTCAGAAATGTCCAGGAAGCAAACTGAAGCTCCCCGGTGCAAATTGCAGCTTGGTTGTCGCATTGCGTTCTTTTTTTTGGGGGGGGAACGTGTGGGGGGGAGCGGCTTCCTTTGCTTCCTCTGCTGCCTTTGCAGTTGGGTTTGACAAGTCTACCAGTGTGTGGGGGCTTTGAGGAAGCAGCCATGGGGTGGGGGCAGCCCCGCTGACTCTGTGTGGGAGGGTGTCTCTGGCCCTTGGTCAGAATGCCTACTTCTGACCTTGGCTCTGCCTCTGGGTGCTCTGCCATGGGTGGCCCTGAGCAAAATTTCTTCCCCTGGCTTGGCCTTGGTGTATGTATGTATAAAAGGCAGGGAGTTTGGATTGGGACTCTGCAAGGGGGCCCTGTTGATTCTTAGGCTCTTGGTCAGCATTTGATGAAGAAAGAGGTCCAGAAAAGGGAAATGATTGGTGTTGTATAGCAAATTCTTCCCAATTGTAAACTGTTGAGATCCTGTTGTGTGAGCTTCCTCTGAGAAAACAGCTGTTGTTAGCTAGGAGGACCCTTGGTGGAATGGGGACAGGGAGGAGGGAAAGGATGGTACCAACGCATGATGTGTCCATACAAAGTATATACTTAATTAAAAAAAAAGAACCCGGCTGGAGAGATGGTTTAGCGGTTAAGTGCTTGCCTGTGAAGCCTAAGGACCCCAGTTTGAGGCTTGATTCCCCAGGACCTACGTTAGCCAGATGCACAAGGGGGTGCACGCGTCTGGAGTTTGTTTGCAGTGGCTGGAGGCCCTGGCGCGCCCATTCTCCCTCTCCCCCTCTCTCTGCCACTTTCAAATAAATAAATATAAATAAACAAAAAAATTTAAAAAAACACCACGGGGGTGGGGGCAGGGAAACAGCTGGGTCTATGAGGAGATGGCTCAGTCTCAAAAATCTGCCTGCCCAGGCTTGATTTCCCAGTACCCACGTAAAGCCAGATGCACAATGTGGCCCACATTCTGGAGTTCCTTTGCAGCAGCAAGAGGCCCTGGCGTGCCCATACACACACATTCCCTCTTTCCCTCTCTCTCTCTCTCAAATATATAAAATATTTTAAAGAAGCAGCTGGGACCACTCACGAGAGACTTTCTAGACTGGGCCTGCTGACATTTCCCCTATGGAAGAAAAGGCAGGGGGAAGATGGTCAGACCCTCCCTCACCTGAGATCCCACTCGGGTGCCTCCTGTGTGGATGTATGCAATGATGCAAACTTCTTGTGGCCTCGGGAAGATGAACTGTACAGAGGACAGAAGACCAAGGGACAGACAGCTTCATCTGTGGGGAGGTTGACACCCAAGCTGGGATGAGACTTCATGTTATGGGGTCTCCATATGAGTAACCCCAACAAGCTCACTGGTTCACCAAAGCTGGCTTTGGTACAATCAAGCTTTGGTCTATAGTCTGTGCCCTATCTGGGGTTCGCATCTCCCCAGGGGGGAAAAAAATTCACACAACTTGCTCAAAGTCACCCAGCCAACAGCCCTTCCCTGTGGAATCCTCCAGTCTCTTCTCTGCAAAACGAGGACAGAAGTGCTCATTTCGCACGTCTGGGCTGGTAGCAAACCAGACTCGGTTCTTGATCTGTGGACGGGGGGGGGGGGGGGGGGGGGGGCATCAAGGAGCTACAGCTAATCCAAGAGATTGATTTCAGATTAAGATTCATCTTAACATTAAATGAGATACCACTGCAAACAGTAACACGCCCCCGCTCCCCCCATGGCGCGCTCCCATGCCAGTGACGTCTCATGCTGCTTCAATGCAGGAAGTGGGCTCCGCAGTGCCTGAGCTATCCCCAAGCACAGGCCTGGCAAGGGAGGCTCCCACGGCTAGGCGACGTGGAGCGGGCGCTCGGACTGTACCCCGTTCCTGCGCTCTGCACTGCTCCCACCGTGGCCCGGCTGCTCCTCGGGCGTGGTGGGGGGGGGCGCGCTCAGCTCCCTCCCCACCCCGGGCGGGGTCACCTCCACCTTTGCTCCCCCAGCACTCTTTACCCTGGCTTGAGCCTGGCTGGCCTTCTCCTCACAGCGCCCCGAAGCTGCAGTGTCTCCGTGGGTGTGTGGGCCCCGGAGGGCGGGGAGGCCCTCCTCTAGACTCGGGGAGCCGGAGTGGGTGGGGTGGGGCCCGCGGAGACGCGTCCGTCCCTCGCCATTGTGACCGACGGTGCCATGGCAATCGGGTCACGTGGCCGCCCCCTTTCCACCCCCATCTTCTCCCGAGGGCGGAGGCTGCAGATCCGGCCAGTTTCCAAGGGGGACACGGCCCCCCCCCCGGCCGGTCCTACAGATGTCCCTCCTCCTTCCAACGCCCGTCCCTACATCTATCCATACGTCTTCATGGTACAGATGGGGAAACTGAGGCCCAGGGAGCACAGCCAGGCGCAGGGGCGACCGCAGATGCAGGACTCGGCCTCTGCGGTGTCCTCGGGGGTCCCCGCGCAGCGGCTTTTAGGAGACACTACTGGTTGGGGAGGGGGCTGGGGATGTGGCCCCCAGGGACAGGGCAGGGGACGTGGACAACCGGTCCTGCCTCGGCGCGCGCTGATGACGCATGGGCGTCCTAGCAACGCGGTTACTAGGGAGCGCACCAGGGGTGACATGGACGCTACCACAGCCCCGCATCTCATCCCTCCGGAAATGCCCCAGTACGGGGAAGACAACCACATCTTCGAAATGATGCAGGTGACCCCAGCCCCGCTAGGAAGTCCGGCGAGGACGCCCTGGCCCTGTGGCCCCTTGAGGCGGGGGAGGGAGCGGACAGGCCTCTCGGGCCAGGGTTTGGTCCTGACCCTCCCGCCAGCTGGCTTCACGGTTTGGAATAAGTCTCTGAACTTTTCTGTTTCCCCACCTGTGAAATGTGAAAGAGATGGTCCGAAGGGACGCCTCTCAGTGCCACGTCTGCTGGAAATGTGTGGGGAGTCACCTCAGCACAGGAGTCCCAGCTGGGGGCCATGCAAGTTCAAAGTGGCATCCCTGTCCAGATGGCTTCCTCCAGGACAGCAGCCCTTCCCATTTTGGCCCAGGATCCCCCCGCCCCCGCACACACCCCGGAGTCCTCCCCCTCATCCTAGGTCCAGCTGGCTTATCTCCTAGCCCACTGTATGGCCTTAGACCAAACCCTGGCCCACCTATGTATGGCCCTGTTTTCCATTTTGGGCCCCTTAGGGGGACAGAAGGCTTTTAGGAGCTGGGCTGAAGAGTTTTTAGCCATCCCAAAATTCTGACTGCCCAGGAGAACTGGAGCTCAGTTTCCAGAACATTCATCCAGAACATTCTTGGGGTACATTCTGTCTTAGGAAGCACAACCACAGTGATATATAAGCTCAGGGAAAGAAACTCAGATCTCTAGCAAACGGGCTTCCTTCGGAAGGTGTAAATGTTACAGGGAAAGAGAGAGTGGTGGTTCACAAACAAAACAGCCAGGCTGGGAGGTACCATATTCAGAGCTCCTGGGGCACCCCCAGAGAACCTGGCTTGTGTTCATTCACTGAGGTTGGCTGAACGATTACCCCAGTGAGTTTTTAGCTCAGTACACCATCATGTGGGTTTTCTCACTGTGGTTTTGACCATTTCTGTTTCAATTTTTCCTTGAAACAGGGTCTCACTCTAGCCCAGGCTGGTGTTGAACTCATAGCGATCCTCCTACTTCAGCCTCCCGAGTGATGGGATTAAACCTACGAGCCACTATGCCCAGCTTTATTTATTTGCAATGAGAGAGAGAGAGAGAGAGAGAGAGAG
Organism: Dipus sagitta; assembly: GCA_036346955.1. Classification (NCBI taxonomy): domain Eukaryota; kingdom Metazoa; phylum Chordata; class Mammalia; order Rodentia; family Dipodidae; genus Dipus; species Dipus sagitta. The sequence continues at coordinate 147,211,355 of CM070770.1, read as the reverse complement.
AAGGGGCACACCAGGGCCTCTAGCCACTGTAAACGAATTCCAGATGCATGCGCCACTTTGTGCATCCAACTTTATGTGGGTGCTGGGGAATTGAACCCAGGTTGCCCAGGTCATTAGGCTTTGTAGGCAAGCACGTTAAGTGCTGAGCCATCTCGCCACCCCCATTTCCATTTTTTTAGAGCATTTTATTTTCAGAAAGTCTAGAGTCAGGGAGTTATAAATATGTTGTGGACCTCTGGTATACCCTCGCCCCAGGTTTACCCTGTGATGATATAACATCCCAGAGGACATTGTCGAAGCCAGGAGAACACATTGCATACAGTTTCTGGCCCATACATGGCCCCACTTGGATCTCATCCAGTCTCACCCATACTGAGGCTTTTGTGGTGGTTGTGTGTGTGGCACAGTGAAATGTTACCAGGTATATGTGAATTTTATCAGATTCACACGCCCACTACCCTACTACCATGAAGCCAACTCATGTTTACAAATTATTGCTTCTTTTTGTCTCATCCCAAGGAATATCCATGGAATTATAGACCTGATATGTTTTTATTTTCCAAATACAACTGCCTATACAACCACATAGTTATGAGTTGTGGGGGGACATCGTATAGATGACACACACACACAAGAGTGGAGTTAGCCTACCTGTGCCCCAAGAAGGAAAGGGAAGGGCCTTGCAGGTGACATTTGCAGCAGGACTAGAGCCAGGACCTCCCACCATCTGTGCTTTGAACCGCCCCATATTCTCCCCACCATCAGAGAACCAAACCCCTTCCTATCGCTTCAGCAACCCAGTTCCCACTTCTTTCTGAACGTTGTACTGATATCCTGGAAGCTGCTTCCCCTGATGTGCGTGCTCAATTGGGTTAAATGGCCAGAGAATCCCAAGACTCTTTGGATAATTTGGCTAATAAATATTCTCCTTCACTCTAGACAGCCCCCAGGTAGTAATGCTGGCCATTGTCCCCAGTCAGCATCTGCACTGGGCACTCACTGTAATTGTGCCAGGCCCTGGGGTTGCAGAGGGTCTTGGCAGGGAGGGAAGCCCATAGAAGCCATGGCCAGCAGGGGGGATAGGCGGTTGCGAGAGCAAGGGTGAGGTGAGGCAAGGACCAAGGGCACATGCGGGGCTGGGCAGGAACACAGGGCAGCAGCGATTTAACTGCAACCTAACGACCAAGTACAGATCAGCCAGGCCAAGGAAGAGGAAGTTTTTTTCCAGGTGGAGGCCCAGCATTCACTAAGGCCCTGAGTGAGCCAGGACAGCAGTCCAGAGCCAAGAAGAAGGCTTGTGTGGGGAGCGCAAGAGAATGGGGAGGGGCTGCCTGCGGGGCCTCCCTCCAGGCGTCACCCACTGTGCACTCCTCCATCCTCTGCAGATGCCAGCTGGACCCCAGGTCCCTGGCATGTTTGTTGGGAATGCAGTGGAGAAAGCAGACCCATAGCTAGTATCCATGGCAACCAGGGCCCTCCAGATGTTAACCACCTGGGTGTCTGCCCACAGAACATGCTGGAACAGGTGCTGATCCACCAGCCCCAGGACCCTATCCCCTTCATGATTGAGCACTTGCGTCGGAACAACGACAATGGTGAGTGGCCACTCCCCTACTCCCCTGCACTGTTGCTGCCCCCCTCCTTCTCCAGGGACCCTGCCCAGAAGCCCTCGGTCCTGTCTGTGTCCAAAGGGAGGTCAGAATAGGGTGATGAGGGGAGGGGTTTTGACTACTTGCTATGGTTAATTGGAAAATGCCTTCATTTCTTTTTCAACCTAACTAATAAAAATTCTCTTGCCAAGTTATTAAAATGCAAACCCCAGAATGCCCCCACAGAATCAATTATTAATGCTTCCTCCTGCCCTAGCTGATGTTGCTTGTTGGGTTTAAGCTCTCTGATCACTCCACTTGGCAGGTGAAGTTCGGGTTTTTGGTCTACCTAGACAGGCAAGTGAGCGTTTGAGCTTTTCTGATGGTCTCATTATTCATGTCCACTAATGAGTCGCCAAGTTCCCCAAACCTCAGCCCAGGGCAGGGCAGGGCAGGGCAGGGCAGGGCAGACCTTGGACCAGTGTGTGAAACTGGAGGAGGGAGGTGGTCAAGCAAACAGGGCCCCTCATGGCATCCCAGGCTGGTGAACTTGCCAAGTAGAGGGTCCTTCCACTCGGGGTGTGAGCTGGCAGGAGGAAGTGATGTCTTGACTCTTTGGGGTTTATTCCATTGGACAGTTAGCTGAGGGAGTTCACCAGCATTCAGTGCAACTTCAAGGAGGGGTAAGATGAGGCCCAGATGTCTCCGTGATGATGTCGGACTGCCTAAGGTTAGAAATGATGCTAACAGGCTGGAGAGATGGCTTAATGGTTAAAGCATTTGCCTGCGAAGGCTAAGGACCCAAGTTCAATTCCCCAGTACCCATGTAAGCCAGATGCATAAGGTGGCACATGAGTCTGGAGTTTGTTTTCAGTGGCTAGATGCCCTAGCACACCCATTCTTCCCCCACCTCATCTCTCTCTCTCTTTCTCTCTCTGTAGCTGTTTCTTTTTTAAATAAATAGATAAATAAAATATTGAAAAAAATAGAAATGATGCTAACAAAAGTTTAAGTAAAAAGGACAGAGGAGGCTGGAGAGATGACTCAGTGCTTCAAAGGCGCTTGCTTTCAAAGCCTGATGGCCTAAGTTTGATTCCTCAGTACTCATGTAACTCCAGATGCACAATGTGGTGCATGTGTGTATAGTTTGTTTGCAGTGGCAAACACATTCATTTTCTCTCTGCTTGCAAATAAATAAAATAAAAATAGTTTTTTAAAGTAAAGAGGAGCTTGTGAGATGTCTCAGCCATTCAATTACCCAGTACCCATTTAAAGCCAGATGCACAAAGTGACATATGCATCTGGTGTTCGTTTGCAGTGGTAAGAGGCCCTGGCATGCCCATACTCTCTCATAAATAAATAAATAAATAAATAAATAAATAAAATTTAAGTATAGAATGGGCTGGGAGGAATCTCTTGGTGTGTAAGTGTGAAGACCTGAGTTTGGATCCCCACCACCCATTAAATGCCTACTGGGTAGGCATGCTGGCCTACTTGTAATCACAGCTTATGAGAGGCAGAGATAGGGGATTCCCAAGGGAGCTGGTTTGCAAGACTAGCCAAATCAGCAAGCAAGAGACCCTGTCTCAAAAATAAGATGAGGGGGGCTGAAGAGATGGCTTAGCAGTTAAGGCACTTGCCTGAGAAGCCAAAGGAACCAGGTTTGATTCCCCAGTACCCACGTAAGCCAGATGCACAAGGTGGTGCATGTGTCTGGAGTTCAGTTGCAGTGCCTGGAGGCCCTTGTGCGCCCATTCTCTCTCTATATATATATCTGCTCCCTCCCCCAGTTAAATGAATTTAAAAAGGAAGATAAAAAGTGGTCAAGGAAGATGTCTGACTTCAACCTCTGGCCTCTAAACACCCGCACGTGCATGTGCATCTGCACGGACGTCCATGCACACATCTGCAGAAGTGCTCAGCTCACCAGCCTTTTCTGTGTGTCCTGCCCACACTCCCTGATGGCTCATCCAGGCTTGGCTGTGGCACATCAAAGTAAGGGACTGCTTATGTCACAAGACCAAGGCATGGACCTAAGCAGAGAGTTCAAAGAGAGCCCAATAGCGCTCATTTCTGAGGTTCGCCCGGGGCACAAGTGGCCAAGTCTGGGCATTCCATCATTCAGCTGAGGTTGGCTCAGACCACAGGCCTGGGTGGAGGTTGAACTGTAATGGAGGGAGGAAGAGAACCTGTCTCCCAGCTGTCCCACCTGCTTCTCCTCAGCCTCACCTTCCTGAGGCGATTTACTTTGCTTCTTTCCTGGTTGGCTGGTATGTGTGTGAAACGGGGCGCTAGGGGTTCAGGAATAGAGGCCTTGAATTCCAAACCCTAGGCTCATGTTTGCATTTAACCAAAGAATTGAGCAAACCAAACTGAGAAGGATAATTATTAAATTATTATATTTATTTTCAGGAAAGTACAAAACCAAGGGAAGGAAAATGCATACACCCACATGGTCTGAGAGCCCACGTGGACCTAAAAGAAACATGGAATGAGTTTTAAGAGAGAGAACAAAATAGAGAAAGTACAGAGAGCTGCTGCCACGTGGAGGGCAGGAGGGGGTAGAGAGGGGTCAGGGGGCGACTCACCAGAACCTGGAGGTTCAGGGGTGATGAACCTGCACTTAAGAGAGCTTGCTCTTGGGGCTGGAGAGATGGCTTAGAGGTTAAGCGCTTGCCTGTGAAGCCTAAGGACCCTGGTTCGAGGCTCGATTCCCTAGGACCCACGTTAGCCAGATGCACGCATCTGGAGTTCGTTTACAGAGGCTGGAAGCTCTGGTGCGCCCATTCTCTCTCTCTCTCTCTACCTCCTTCTCTCTGTCACTCTCAAATAAATAAGTAAAAACAAAAAAAAAATTTAAAAAAAAGAGAGCTTGCTCTCCCCCCGTAAACATATTTATAACCTTACTGTAGTGGGTTCTACCTTCCTACTCAGGTGATCCAGACAGACGGCGGACTGGTCTGGGCTAGAGACCCTCTCAGGAAGAGGCTAGCTGTAACACCAAGTTCTGGAGGCTGAATTTAACCAACTACAATGTCAGGATTAGATTTAAATTTTAGGAAAGGGGACCTCCCTCCCAGGAGGAGCTCAGATTGTTTGTGGAAAAACAGATCTAGGGAACTCCTTTAGGCCAGACATGAGGAGAAGCCAGCTTCCTCTCTGATCTCTAGCATAGCCTACACATGCCTGCTTTTTACCTTCAGGGGCCCAGTCACCCTAACTGCCTAACAAAGCTACCTCGCAGGTGGGAGGTGCTGCCTGGCTACCCTTCCTTCCCAAGGGTTCTCACTGCCAGAGCAAGGGTGTCCCCATGTTGTCCTGTGTCACTTCTGTGCGCCGGTAGCATTTCCTCTCAGGCTTGCTCTCAATACTGCCACCCCTGTGCATGAAGGGTGTGTGTGCGTGGGGGGGGGGAGGATATAAGGGGAGGGTCAGTATAGGAAAAGTGACTTGAACGTGGAAGGGAAATGCAAGGGGAGTGAGAGCAAGGGAGGCCACAGTGGCCGGAGCTGAGCTGCAGGCCCTGAGTCCCACCACCAGAGAGCGTCACTCCACTGTCTTCAGAATGTCCCTGTGGTATGGGAAGTGACAGTGAGGGCTCCCTGCTCTCTAGTGGCCTGTTGGGTCATCCGAAAAGCAGATGCACTCAATAAACAGAGGTGAAAGAACTGTGAAGAACTGGCCCTGTCAGGGAGTGAGCATCCGCGATGCTCACGGGAGGCTTGGGGACTTCAAACGATGGGAAGTGGAGTTTTCCGTTTGTGAAAAGCCTTATGAGACTTTTCCAAATTCACAGCGTGGGGAGGGGGGCTGAGTTCGTGGGGCCGTGCTGGCCCTTTCTGCTGTGGACTTGAACATCCTGCCCAGGCAGATATGCCCTACCTGGCATTCTTGAGCTGCCAACCTCCAGGCTTTGCCAAGAAACAAGAGGTTGATTCCATCGCCTCTTCCTGTTTCCACTCTGCTCTGGTGGCAGATTGAGTGACAGCCCGTTCCAGGGCTTTCAAGTTCGCGGGTTATCACTCAGGGCTGCATGCGGTGGAGTTGATGACTGGACGGCTGCGTCCTCCCTTTGTGGTGGTTCCCACGTCACCTCCGTTGCAGGCTACCCTCCATGGAGCCTTTCGCTTTGTTCCACAGGGTGCCTGTTTCACTGCTCTTAGGGAAGAATAACCCACACCCGGTCTGAGCGATCCTAGTAGTGGCCAGGCAGCCTCCTGCCTGACTCCTGAATGCCTCACTTTATTTTCTAGCTCTACTGCTGCTTGGGGCAACTGCTGGATTCCCAGTAGCCAGAGGTTAATTACTTTCAGGCCTTGGTCTACCATGTTGATGGGAGAATCTATGTCCATTGGCTTGATTTCCGACTGCTTAAATGAGGAGAGGAGAGGGACATTCATGGGCTCCCCGCCACTCGTCAACACACACACACACACACACACACACACACACACACGTGACGTGGAGCCCGGAGGAGCATAGGAGGCAGCGGATGACCTTGATATTGGGATTTTTCTGAAATGGCAAGAAACCTGAGATTAGCTTGGGCCACTCTTTGTAGGAGGCCCATGGACAGGGGCTATGATATCCAACAAAGCATTCCCCTTGCCCTGGGCTCCCAGTCAAATTGGTGACCACACGATGACCTGGGTCAACCGGAGCCAGGACCACAACCCACCTGACTTCTGGACATGAGGTAAACTTGGGCATGGACAACTCTGGCCAGTGACTAGTGTAGCAAGAGGGGAGGCTCCGGGCTCATTCCGCCCCTGAGCACTCACAGGAGGGAGCAGAGGATACCAACGCACGGGCGATCAGCCCCTTCACCAAGAGAAAAGCAGATTTAGTACAAAGTGAGCATTTACAGTGGCCCTGGGCAATATTAGAGCGGGTGGTGGTGGATATAATGGTGTGTTTCGTTTCTTATCAAACGTTTGTCCAGGAAAGCTGTGTATTAGAGCTCCAATACCTAAGGGTTTTCTTGTGAATTTTAAATCGTGCTCGTAGTTAAACCTCAAAAGGCTCCGTGGATGGAAAGGTTCTTTGATTTCCTTTGAAGTGGTGGGAGGAAGTTGATTACTCTTGGCAGTCAAGCAGCCTTTTATGACACTGTTTATAAATAATTACTCATGAGCAGGGCTGGAGTTTCAAGGTGTTAGATTTCAAGAAACTGAAATTAATCACATAAATGAGTACGAGAAATTAGGTGGGAGAAAGGCCGTGATGTTCCCCTTTTAAAGTATTTTCACAGACGTGTACAATTTGGGTGCCGCTTATAGGAGCCTGGAAGGGAGGGTTTCCCCTGCAGCCCTGGGTCTGGGCCTTCGCCAAAGAGGAACACACCGCTTGGGAGTTGCACTTGGTCCCGGAATGCCCTGGTGCCCACTCGATGCGTGATGTATCCCTCCTCTTCTTTTCAGCACCCTCCCTGCCCCCTAGCACTGGGCCCCGCTGGGCCTGGCCAGCATCCCGAGGAATGGGGAAGGCCTGCGCTTACAGCTGTCCAAGAGCAATGGATGTTCAAGCATGCTCCCTTCCTTTCTTACCATGACTTGGGCCAAGTAGGTGTTCTTCCTGTGGTCCCAGTAAGCCCTCTGCTTCTACATGAGGCTCCTCTGTCTGTGACTACCCTCCCTGCGCCCCCAAGCCCTCCGTGTCACCGTATCTCCAATCTCGCCTCACCAAGCCTTCCCCAAACCACCTCGTGTCCAGACTTGGCCTGCCAGCAGTGTCTTCTCCCTGCAGTGGCTTCTCCTACCCAGGTGAAAGACCTGGAAGGCCTTCCCCCTAGCCGATGAGCTCAGACGAGGAGTGAGGCCTCCAGGTCCCTCTCCAGGCCCCGCTGGCTCAGGTGCTGTGTTGGACTCCTACATGTGAAGATGCTCCCCAGCTTCTGTGACGGCCTGTTCCCTGTACTGCTCCATTCAAAGGCTCTTCCCAAGAGCTCCACAGAGCCGTGGTTCCCAGGTGGCAGTGAGTGTGGCTGGTGTCACCCTGGTGGACCACAGAGCAGTGACTTCCTGTGTGCATGACTATGGCCTAGCTCCCCAGCCTGTGTTGGATTCCTTGGGCCTTTGGCTTTTTAATTAAAAAAAAAAAATTATTTTCTAGAGAGAGTGAGAGAAATACAGAGAGACAGAGAGAGAGAGAGAGAGAGAGAGAGAGAATTAGTGCACCAGGGCCTCAGCCACTGCAATCAAACTCAACATGTGCACCACCTAGTGGGCATGTGCGACTTTGTGCTCACCTCACCTTTTGTGTACCTGGCTTACATGGGATTTGGAGAGTTGAACATGAGTCCTTAAGCTTCACAGGCAAGGGCCTTTGGGCTCCTCATATTGTTCCCTGACTGGTAGAGGGAGTCCTTCGTAAGGTGGAAGTGATGGTGGTGTCAAGGGTGACAGTGGCCACAGACAGGACCAGGATAGCCGAGAAGGCCACTGCAGGTGGTGCTACGTGGGTAACATCCCACAGTTCCGGCTGCTTTGAGACAGTTCAGGAGGATGAGAGTTGATGCCTGTCCTTAGTCGTGGTGGTGGTGGGAGGAATGGCATTCACTGGGAACAGCCAAGCCACTGCATCTAGGCCTTGGGATGAAGCTCGCCAAGATGGGAAGCAGTTAACTGCAAGCTGCTTGAATAAGACAGGGGAGCCAGGGTGCCATCTGAGGGAGGAGGAAGCAGTGGGGGTCTGGAGTGGGTGGGAGCAAGGAGGGCATTCTTTAAAGGGGCATGACAGATGACACATGAGAGTAGAACGGACTTCTAAAGGAAGAATGAGACCTCCTCAGTATCTCGGGTCAAAGGGTGGGATTAGCCGGGACTTCTGGGGATTCTATGGGCTCAGGGTTGTTAGGATGAATAGGACACATCTCCTGCAGGTCAAGGGGACCTAGAGGGACCCAGAGCTTGGGTCAGCAAAAGCATGCAGTACTACAGTGGGCAGGAAGGATCGAAGTCCAGCCTGATGTGGAGAGTGTCCTGGTGCCTTGTACTTCCCAGGCAGGAGTAGGGCAAGGGATGGGGTGTGGTGCTCTAGGTGCCTGCGGGCTTCAGGGGCCAGTGGTGGACCAGCCTTAGGAGTGTTGGTGGATGTAGAAAAGAGCAGGGTTAAAGCAAATCTAGGGACACCAGAAGCCAAAGAGGCCATGGAGAGCCATGCCCAGGGGGAGGAGTGCATCAGGGCATGGCTACACTGCCACCTGGAGCCTGGCTCACTGCCACTAACCCCCACTGCTTCAGTGCATGTGAGGAAGCCCATGGGAGGTGCTCTGTGGGACTCTCCTCCTCCTTCACCTGTGAGTGAAGTGAGAAGGTGCTGGGAATTTAGGAAGAGATCTTTTTTAAACCCAAGCAGCCTGGCAAGGTATCCATATGCTGCTCATTAAAATTTCTGGCCAAAAGGACCCCATCTAGTTCCTTCTCTGTGTCTTTCGACAGAGGAGCTGGTCATACCTGTCTGCATAGAGGAGAGTCTTTTCCATTTCACATGGACACCAGGGGCTCAAATGGGAAGGGTCAGAGCACGTTCATGTGTCCCCTTGGGACAGGGCCAGGCTCCCCTCAGGCAGGAAGGAAGTGACATATCAAGCAGTCACCTGGGGCTCATGTATCCTGACACCTTGTTCTATTGCCTTCCATCCGAATCAGTGCACACACCCCCACGCCCCTGCACCCCTTTTCACCATGGTGGTCTCCTCATTTGCACTCACCAGTACCTACTGCGAGGTTTGGTGGGCACCTAAGGCATTCTGCAGGACCAGGGACATTTCAAACCCGGAATTTACAGCCACAAATAAGCTGCCAGTTCTTTCCATTTGCATGGAAATGTCTGTGTTTGCGGGGGGGGGGGGGTGGTGGGGAGACTTGCCTACCTTGGGTTTTATAAATCTGGCCCTTATACTCTATTCTTCTTTCCATTATTTTCCCTTGTAAAATGATGGGGAGGGGATACTATTTGCTAAATAAAAAGGCATAAATATATGTATTTTTTAAAAAAGAATTGAAGGTTGATTTACATAAAATAGAACTTTATTTAAGAGAGTGTCCCTGAGACAAAGTCCCTGTTTAAAATGCTTTATGGTGTTTGAAACCCCAATTGTTCTTGATATTTATTAGTTTGGCGCACAAGTTACCGGGTCCATGTCCCTGCGGAGATAGAAAAATAAACCATCTCAGTGATCGCTTACCTCTCTAAACACAGAGAATGCGTTCCGCGCGCAGCGTCTCCCAGCCACACGGTTACAAATGGCCATGTCATGGGCAGAAATGAAATCTGGAGAGGAAAGAAATAAATACACCCAGAGTAGCTCAGCCATAGGAGGCTGCTTTGTCATGCTGAGTAGTGACATTCAACTCTTTTTATTCCACAGTGCCGAAGATTGTGATTTTAGGTCCACCCGCCTCGGGGAAAACCACAATAGTAAGTGCATTCTCGTAAGCGCCGTGATATTGGAATATCTCCTTCATGCTGCACTGTTCCGAAAGCAGGCTGCACCTCAGTGAATGGTCCAAGTAGCTGAGGTTCTCTTCTTTTCCTTTCTTAGTACAAAGGGCAAAGTGTGTTCATATCAAAGAACCTAGAAAATTCAAAAGCACCATTGCACAGCCGTGCAGAGATGAGCGGCACCTTCCCGTGCTGGCAAGACCCCTTCTAGAGTGTTCTCACACCTCCCTTCTTGAGTGCACCCTCAGCTGGAGCCACTGAAGGAAGCACTTTTAGGAGTACCGGGTCCTCTCCTGTGACAAGAGTTTTCTTCATTGAGACATCACCCCAGTTTCTTGCCCTTTTAAGAAAGAGCAAGCACATTTGAAGGGCTTCTGGTATGGAATCTGAAGACTCGGTCTTACAACTTGATATGAAACACCTCAAACAACCAGGAAACACCAAAACCAGGAAAACACAAAAACACTGCCACAGGTATTCCTGTGTCCACCTCGGAGATGTTATAGACATGTGTGGTGATCACCATTTTGTCATCTTTGCTGCTTACTTTCTCTCCATTTTAAAGAAAACACAGCATGAAGCGGCAGGAGGCCCTGGCTTGCCCATACTACTCTCTCTCTCCCTCAAATAAATAAATGGATTTTTTTTTGCATTTTAAAAAAATATATTTTACTGATTTATTTGAGAGAGAGAAAGAGGGAGGGAGAGACACGCCAGGGCCTCCAGTCACTGCAATCAAATTCCAGATGTGTGCTCCATCTTGTGCACATGTGCAACCTTGCACGCTTGCATCACCTTGTGTGTCTGGCTTACATGGGATCTGGCAAGTCAAACATGGGTCCTCAGTCTTCCCAGGCAAGCGCCTTAACCGCTAAGCCATCTCTCCAGCCCTAAAGAAGTATTTTTTTTTTTAAACATAGATCGTTAAAGCTGCAGCAGGGGCTGGGAGATGGCTCAGCAATTAAAGGCGCTTGCTTACAAAGCCTGCTGGCCTGCGGTTCAATTCTCTAGTACCCACATAAAGCCAGGTACACAAAGTGGTGCATGCACCTGGAGTTCATGTGCAGTGGCAGGAGGCCCTGTTGTACCCATAGTGTCTCTCTGTTTCATTCATCTCTTATTCATACACACACATACACATGCACACATGCACATATGTCTTTTTTATTTTTAATTAGTTAATTAATTAATTAATTGATTGATTTTTTTGAGGTAGGGTCTCACTCTCGCTCAGGCTGACCTGGAATTCACTATGTAGTCTCAGGGTGGCCTCGAATTCTCACGGCGATCCTCCTACCTCTGCCTGCTGAGTGCTGGGATTAAAGGTGTGCGCCATCATGCCCGGCTTGTCGTTTTTATTTTTAAAGTTGCAACAAACACCTCAGCCCCTCTCTCTCTCCTTTATCTTGGCCCCTGAGTCAGATACTGGCTAGGAACTGTTGTGCTATATCCCATCGATGGCTCTAATCTCCAGATCCTTTTTTTGTTTGTTTGTTTGTTTGTTTGTTTTTTATTTATTTGAGAGTGACAGAGAGAAGGAAGGAGAGAGAGAGAGAGAGAGAGAGAGAGAGAGAGAGAGAGAGAGAGAATGGGCGAGCCAGGGCTTCCAGCCACTGCAAATGAACTTCAGACGTGTGCGCCCTCTTGTGCATCTGGCTAACGTGGGTCCTGGGGAATCAAGCTTCGAACCGGGGTCCTTAGGCTTCACAGGCAAGCGCTTAACCGCTAAGCCATCTCTTCAGGCCCCCCCCCTTTTTTTTTTGGTTTTTCGAGGTAGAGTCTCACTCTAGCCCAGGCTGACCTGGAATTCACTATGGAGTCTCAGGGTGGCCTCGAACTCACGGCAATCCTCCTACCTCTGCCTCCCGAGTGCTGGGATTAAAGGCGTGCGCCACCATGCCCGGCTCCCTTTTTTTAATGTGTGTGTTTGTGCATGCATTTTCATGTGTGTGAGTGTGGGCATGCACGTGCCACTGTAGGCATGTACAAGTCAGAGGATAACTCCAGTCCTACAGTTCTAGCTTTCCACCTCATTTGACGCAGGATCTCTTACTGTTTATGTCTCCATTCACCAGGCTAACTAGCCTGTGGGCTTGTGTGGGATTCTCCTGTCCCCTCCTCCCCTTTTGCCATAGGCATGTGGGAATACAGGTGCTGGCTTCAGTGCCTGGCTTTATGTGCATGCTGGAGAATTGAACTCAGCTCCTCTCACTTGCGTGGCAAGAGCTTTCTCCATTAAGTCATCACCCCAGTTTCCTGCTCTTTTAAAAAAGTGTGTGTTGTATTTAATTGTAAGGAGAGAGAGAGAGAGAGAATGGGTGCACCAGAGCCCTTTCTATAGCAAATGAACTTCGGATGCATGTGCAGAGCATCTGGCTTTCCATGGGTACTGGGAAATTGAACCCTAGCCGGCAGGCTTGCAATCAAAGTGCCTGTAACCACGGAGCCATCTGCCTAGCCCCATCCACTTTAATTTTTTTCATAATTTTTTTTTTAATTTAAGAGAAAGTGACAGAGAGACAGAGGGAGAGAGAGAGAGAGAGAGAGAGAGAGAGAGCGAGAGGGAGAGAGAATTGGCAAGCCAGGGCCTCAGCCACTGCAATCGAACTCCAGATGCTTGTGCCACCTAGTGGGCATGTGTGACCTTGTGCTTGCCTCACCTTTGTGCATCTGGTTTACATGGGATCTGGAGAGTCGAACATAGGTGCTTTGGCTTCACTAGCAAGTGCCTTAATTGCTAAGCCATCTCTCCAGCCCAGCCCCATCCGGTTTTAAAGACAGGGTCTTGCTATGCAGCCTCAGCTGGCTTGGTACTCATTACGTAGTCCAGACTGACCTCAAACTCACAGCAGTCTTCTTCCCTGAGCCTTCCAATTGCTGGAGTACAGCACGACACCATACCTGGCTCCAGGTCCATTTTTGAAATGTCAGAAATATGTTAAAATTGTAACAATCTGAAATGGGCCTCTTTCTGCCTTCTTAAAAGCCTATTGGTGAACATCATTAAGGCCTTTCCTGATGGCCTAAGTCACCACTTTGAGTCTGTGTCATAGTGGGGCCAGGCCACTCCTCGATTAAGTGGCATAGTTCCAAAAGAAACTATGATATCCGATCCTGGCACAAAACAATCAAACAACCTGCGCTGTCAGTGCTTCAGGAGTCTTTTTGTAACCAGATTCCCAGAGTTCACAGCGCCTGTCACTACAACACCAACAACGCAGGATATGGACCTTTAAGATTTATTTTTATTGACAACTTCCATGATGGTAAACAATATTCCATGGTAATTCCCTCCCTTCCCCCACTTTCCCCTATTTTATATATATATTTTTTAATTTTAGAGAGAAAGAGAGACAGAGTAGAGGGAGAGACAGAGTTGATGTGTCAGGGCCTCAGCCACTGAAATTGAACTAGATGCTTGTGCCACCTAGTGGGCATGTGCCACCTTGCACTTGCCTCATCTTTGTGTGTCTGGCTAACATGGGATCTGGAGAGTCAAACATGGCTCCTTAGGCTTCTCAGGCAAGTGCCTTAACTGCTAAGCCATCTCTCCAGCCCTTTAAGCTCTATTTTATTCAGAAATTCTTGTCTATATGAGAAGTTAGAAGACTAACATCCTGAAAGATCTGCCCCCCCCCCCATCTCAGGGAACCAGAGCAAAGGCAGCTGATCATTCCAAAGTTCAGTCTTAACCCTCTGGTCAGGTGGTCAGCCTTGTCTCTGAGATTCATGGTGTTAGTGCTTCTCTCCTTACCATCTCTCTCTTCCCTCATTACCACCCCTCCCTGTATAGCAGGGATCTGCATACCCCCAAGTCTTGCATTCCTCCTAAGGTGCCATCTAAGTCAGAGGTTAGCTTCAAACAAATCAACTGTTAGCAATGTGGAAGTGCTAAGCTCTTTTCAGTGTGGACATCCATATCTTTTTTTTTCTCTCTCTCTTTCCTTTTTGTTTTCTCAAGGTAGTGTCTCACTCTAGCCCAGACTGACCTGGAATTCACTATGTAGTCCCAGGCTGGCCTCGAACTCACAGCCATCCTCCTACCTCTGCCTCCCAAGTGCTGGGATTAAAGGTGTGTGCCACTATGCCTGGCCCATATCTCTTTTTATAATGTGAAGTACACATGTGCCCTTATAATAAGACTAAAAGTGCCCTTACCTGTCCCCATTTTTCCCATATCTTTTTTTTTTTCAAGGTAGGGTCTCAGTCTATCCCAGGCTGACCTGGAATTCACTATGTAGTCTCAGGATGGCCTCAAACTCACGGTGCTCCTCTTCCCTCTGCCTGCCAAACGCTGGGATTAAAGCCATATCATTTTATTCTTTCCAACTTAAGCTTTTCATTTGCTTTTTAGGTTTCTGGTTTCAATAGTTTGGCTCCATGACCTCAGATTTAATTTTATTTTCAGCTTTCAGTGGCTTAATTAGTGTACACACACATACACACACACACATACCACCCTTTGTTGCAGATAGTGTATACACATTTTGTCAAATATCTTCCACTTTAAAAATACATAAAGGGCTGGAGAGATGGCTTAGTGGTTAAGGTACCTGCTGGCAAAGCCTAAGGAACCAGGTTTGATTCCCCACTACCCTTATAGGCCAGATACACGAGGTGGCACATATGTCTGGAGTTTGTTTGCAGTGGCTAGAGACCCTGGTGTGCCCATTCTCTTTCTCCATCTGCCCCTTTCTCTCTCTAATAACTAACTAAATAAGATATTTTTAACAAAAAATGCATAGAAAGGGACTGAGGAACTGGCTCAGCGGGTAAATTGCTCGCTGTGCAAGTAGAAGGAGCCGAGGCGAGACCTCCAGCACCTGTGTAAAATACCAGTGCATGCACCTGTGACCCCAGTGCTCAGGAGGCAGAGACGGGAGAATCCCACAGCTCGCTGGCTAGCCTGTCTATCCCAATCATTGAGCTCTGGGTTCAGTGAGAGACCCTGTCTCAAAAACTAAGGTAGAGAGTGACTGAGAAAGACACTCAAGGGTGACCTCTGACCTCCACATGCCCATGCACACATGTGCACTTGCTCACACCCACACTTGCACACATATGAACATACATACATTCATGGACCCTCAAAAATGTATTATGAGCCAGGTGTGGTGGCGCACACCTTTAATCCCAGCACTCGGGAGGCAGAGGTAGGAGCATCGCCATGAGTTCGAGGCCACCCTGAGACTACATAGTAAATTCCAGGTCAGCCTAGGCTAGAGCAAGACTGTACCCCGAAAAACCAAAAAAAAAATTATGAACTATCATAGATATACAAGGAGGTTCGCAGTACACTATGAGCATCCACAAACCTCTACTTTTCTTTTTGCCTTCTCCATGTTGTTTTAAATTTAGCTGTCGTTTGCATTTATATCAGGCATTTCACTTATGACCCTCAAGCCAGCCTGCTGTGTAGTAGTAGGAATATTTGTCCTTATAGCTGAACAGATCTGCCAGAACCTTCTTATCCTCTCTTAAGAGGGAGACATATTTGAAAAGTTCAGAGTAAAAATTTAAAACTTATTACATTTGGGGCTGGCGAGATATATTAGTGGTTAAGGCATTTGCCTGCAAAACTTAAGGACCCAGGTTTGATTCCCCAGTACTCATGTAAACCAGATGCACAAAGTGGTACATGTGTCTAGAGTTTGTTTGCATTGACTAGAAGCCCTGGCATGTCCATTGTCTCTATCTATCTGCCTCTTCTCTCTCTTGTTCTCTCTCAAATAAACAAATAAAATACATATTTTAAAAAATGTACTACATTGAGGGCTGGAGAGATGGCTTAGCGGTTAAGCGCTTGCCTGTGAAGCCTAAGGACCCCGGTTTGAGGCTCAATTCCCCAGGACCCACGTTAGCCAGATGCACAAGGGGGTGCATGCATCTGGAGTTCGTTTACAGAGGCTGGAAGCTCTGGCGCGCCCACTCTCTATCTCTCTCTCTCTCTCTGCCTCCTTCTCTCTGTCGCTCTCAAATAAATAAATAAACAAACAAAAAAATTTAAAAAAAATGTACTGCATTGAATTTAAGGCTCAATGAATAAACTGCTGGGACAACCCATATCACATCCACATTCTTTATTGCAGAGGGTGTGCTATGGCCACAGAGACCTTTTGTTGCGAGTGAGGCCATTGAGTCTGTGGCCCTGCCTAGGTCCTGGCAGCTAGTGTTGATACACTGTAAAATCCAAGCTCTTTCCCAGTGTTGCCCCTGGTTCTTCCTAGGAGGAGGAACAAGGAGAGTTAAGGGTCACAGCAGCTCATAGGGCTCTCCCAGCAGGGCTGACAGGATCATTCCAGCGTCATTGTGGTCACCAATAGACTTTGGTGCTGATGGCATTTTAATATTTTAATTTTACTTTTGAGAGAGAGAATGGGACTGAGAATGAATGGGTGTGTGCCAAGGCCCCTTGCAACTGCAAATGAACTCCAAGTGTACTCACTGCTTTGTACATTTGGCTTTACGCAGGTTTTGGGACATTGAACCTGGGCTGCCAGGCTTTACAAGCACCTTTAACCACTGGGCCACCTCCCTAGCCCCCAGAAGCATTTTAATATGTGGCTATTCCTGAAAGAGCATTCTTCTCTTATAGACTATGCACAGTGACCATCAATAAACTGAACATTCCGTTGCTCATGTCCCAATATTTAAAACAAAGTGAACATCGCTGAGTGTGGGTTGACACCTTACTTCATGTACCCCCCTTTTCTAGTCTAAACCTTTCTGGAAGTAAAATTCGTGGTCCACAGAACTCCAGAAGGCGAGGGCAGCCACAGCCTGGCCCATGGATTACTTGCCACACAGAGCCAATGGCTGGTGGAAGAGGAGCGATAGGCAAATGTGTGGGGGTGGGGGTGGGAATCTAAGTCTGAGAGGATTCTTGTATGCTTTGGGATCTCCCTGCCCCAGCCACAATCAGCCTCTTCTCTTCTTTTTTTCTTCCAAGATTAATTTATTTATTTGCAAGCAGAGAGAGACAGAGAAGAGAGACAGATAGAATGGGCATGCCAGGGCCTCCAGCCACTGCAAATGAACTCCAGATGCATGTGCCACCTTGTGCATCTGGCTGTATGTGGGTCCTGGGGAATTGAACCTGGGTCTTTAGGCTCTGAAGGCAGGTGCCTTAACCACTGAGCAATCCCTCCAGCACACCTTTTAAATCTTAAAATATTTATTTATTTATTTATTTAAGGGAGAGAGACAGATATATCTATATCTATATCTATATCTATATCTATATCTATATCTATATCTATATCTATATCTATATCTATATCTATCTATATCTATATCTATATGTGTGTGTGTGTGCCCGAGCCTTCAAATGAACTCCAAATGCATGCATTGCCTTGTGCATCTGGCTTAAGTGGATTCTGGGGGATCAAAGCTGGGTCCTTTGGCTTTGCAGGCAAATGCCTTAACCACTAAGTCATCTCTCCAGCGCCTCTTCTACTTTTTCTTGGGCCTCACATATGTTGGGCAAGTGCTGTACCACTGAGATACACTGCCATCCCCTCAGCCAGCTCTTTTTAGCACGCTATGGAAGAACTTGAATGGATTTTTTTCAGGTGTTTTGTTTTGTTTGAGATACATTCCTGCTAGGTAGCCCAGGCTGGCTTTGAACATTCTCTTACCTCAGCCTTCTGAGGTGACAGCCAGGTACCACCACACTGGTCCTTGTGTGGAACTTTTTCTTTCCTTTCTTTTTTTTCTCGAGGTAAGATCTCACTCTAGCCCAGGCTGCCCTGGAACTCACTCTTGTAGTGAACAGGCTGCTCTTGAACTCATGGTGATCCTCCTGCCCCAGCTTCCCAAATGCTGGGATTAAAGGTGTGTGCCACCACACCAGGCACCTGGGTAAAGCTGTTCTTAATGTGTGTATGGTGTTCACTAATGTGTGCTTTCCCTCTTTTCTTTCTCCAGGCAATGTGGCTCTGCAAACATTTGAACAGTACTCTCCTCACCAAGGAGAATTTATTGGGAAAAGAGTTTGCCCCTCTCTCTATGGAGGCCAAGAAACGTTACAAGGTTTACAAGGTAGGATTGGCCCCAGGATGCAGAGGGGACAGAATGACATGGGGACAGAGGGGCAGAGTGCTACCCTAGACTTGCTCAGCTTGCTTCCAGTTTTCTTTTTTGGAATTAACTGCAAGAAAAGGAAAGAGCATGTGTAAAATAAACAAGAAGGAGGTGATGGGAAGATGGAGCGGACCTGGAACTTGGGTCTCTTGTCCGTGTCCTGGTGGGGAAGGACACAGAGTAAAGGGTGCTGCTTTTCACTGGGGGGTCCTGGCTTGTTCCATTTCTTCTGGAGGCCTAATCAAGGAGCAGATGGTTCTGAAGAGCAGAACTGGGTATGTTGGACTGGGTTGGGCTTGGACTTACCTGCACATGGGCTAGATGGCTTCCTGCCAGGCGAGGTTTCTCATTAAATGGCCTCTTCAAACTGTCTGCTGACTTGAGTCCTTCCAGCATCCTTTGCACATAGAAATAATGCCCCCCCAGTATCCAGTTCTTCCCTGCTTGTCTCATTTCTGCCCTCCTAGGCAGATGTCTCTCAACGTCGCTGGTATTCACCAGGCATCTCTATTTTAGTATCTCCAGACGGGATCTGAAAACACTTCCTAATGACTCCCTCCTGCAGGCCACTGACCCTCTTGCCCCCCAGAGCTTCTGGCCAAGGGGCATGTTCAATACCATAAACTAAGCACAGGCCAGGAGGAGGAGCCATGTTGCTTCATTTGTGGCAGCAAAGCTGACTAACTGCTCATTTAGATGACTTTTTTTTTTTTTTTTTTTTTTTTTTTTTGGTTTTTCGAGGTAGGGTCTCACTCTAGCCCAGGCTGACCTGGAATTCACTATGTAGTCTCAGGGTGGCCTCGAACTCACGGCGATCCTCCTACCTCTGCCTCCCGAGTGCTGGGATTAAAGGCGTGTGCCACCACGCCCGGCTTAGATGACTTTTTTTTTAAAGAAAATATTTTATTTGTTTGCAAGGGGAGAGAGACACACACACACACACACACACACAGAGGATGGGCATGCCAACTACTGCAAATAAACTCCAGATGCATGCACCATCATGTCCATCTGGCTTTATCTAGGTACTGGGGAATCAAACCTGGGTCCTTTGACTTTGCTGGCAAGTGCTTTAATTGCTAAGCCATCTCTCCAGTTCTTGATGACTTAAAAAATTATTCTATTTACTTATCTATTTGAGAGATACAGAGAAAACAAGGAAGTCAGAGAGAATTGATGTGCCAGGACCTCCTGCCACTATAAATGAACTCCAGACACATGCACCAACCATTTTGTGCGTTTTCTGGCTTTACATGGGTACTGGGGAATTGAACCCCGGGCCATTAGCACATTTAACTGCTGAGCCATCTCTCCAGCCCTAGATGACTTCTTAACCACCTGCTAGCCGTGGGCACTGGTGTGGGCTAGGAAGAATGCCCCGGCTGCAGAGTTAAGGCTCTGCTGTAGCCCAGTGTCCTCACCTACTCCAACTGCCAGTCCCATTTTCCTTAATATCCACCTCAAAGAACTGGAGTGCTCATCTTGCTCTGTCTACATGTCTGTGAGAAATGTGGCCTCTTCCAAAGAGGTTGAGTCTTTCTGGTAGGCAGCCTGTGAGCTCCTGCTCTGGAGGTCCTGTCCCCAAAGCACCAATCCTTCTCTCCCTCCTTCTCTCCACTGAGAACCAAAAGGGGCTATGTCAGCCCTACTCTGGAGAGTGGAAGCTCAGAGACCCAAGGCCCAGACCACAGCGCCTGTACTGGTCTGCTGCCCTCCCACCACTTCTTCCCTGGGCCCTACTGGCTGACATGGTAGATGCTACCTCTTCTTGTCCCCTCCCTCCTCTTGTCCCTTGTCTCTAACCCTCCCCTCTCCCTCCCATCTAGGGGAACAGTTCCTGCCATTCCTTCAGCTCTTCACAACCCCCCCCAACAGCAGGCGCGTTGTTTGACAGTAGTCTGGAATGGGTTCTAGACAGCTCCTGGAGTTGCCATCCCCATGGGGGCTCTCAGCTCTTCCTTCTCCAATGCACTGCTGAAGTCCACACTGGGAACCAAAATGTCCTCTGATTTTGTAGCAAGGTGACCTAGTGACATTAGGGTTTCTGGAAATATTGACAGGTGACCCACATGAAGTCCAATCCTAGAAGTTCAGTGGCTCTGGGACTACCGCCAGGTACGTTCTGCAGATGTGGCCCCTCTGAGTAACCAATCCGAGTGTCCTTCACAGGACAGTGTGTGTGTCATGGTAACAGGCCAGTCTTTCATCCCTGGAGCTCTCAAAGCTACTGGAGCCAGCACCCAGAGCAGCGAGGGGAGAGAACAGGTGTGAGCCCGAGCAACTGATCCTGCCTTGGGGGAAGGAAGCAGGCTGCGTGAAATGTTGCCATTGAGCCTGAGATGAGGGCCAGTGACTCACAGCTGTGCCTGTGGGTGGCTGCCCTAGCCTCTGTCCACTTGCTCCTGCCTTTGCCCCTAAAGCCAGACCAGAGCGGCAGTGGGGGAGGGGGCACATCACGGAGCTCTGGAAGAAGGAAGCCTGGTTCCCGCGAAGACAGTTTGGCAGGGCTTTGAGGAGCGGCCCGGAAAGGCCCTGTACTGATGTGACACATCAAAGCTGGCACTGAGACAGCGCGGTGGCAGGGAACGGCGGGGGGCACTCCGAATGGGCTCGCTCAAAGCTGCCGCCTGGCCCCTGCTGCATTGGCTGTGGGGGGGTGCTGTGCCCCACTGGAGGCTGCCGCCTTTCAACCATGTTCTTTGACTGCTCGGACCCCCTGCGTCTGGGCGGCACCCCCTGTGTGGCTCTCCCTGTTTGAATGCTGTCTGACTGGGTGCTGTCAGGGAGAGGATGAACCTGGGAACATGCCCGCCCAGGAGGAGACAGAAGAGAACAGGAGGGGCTGGGAAAGGAAAGTGATGAGGGGAGGGGGCTGCTTCCTGCCCACCTTCCTCGTTGCCAACCCGGGGGAGCTCCCCCAAACACCATGGAGGAAGCGAGTAGCGGCTTCCCGGCTGGCTGTGCTCTTTGACACACTTTAGGCCAGTGGTTCTCCAGGTGAGGCCCAGGGAGAGCCAGGCCTTGCTTGAGAACTTGTTAGACATGCAGATGTAGGGCTGGAGAGATCCTTAGCAGTTGAGGAGCTTGTCTGGGAAGCCTAAGGACCCATATTCAACTCTCCAGGTCCCATGTAAGCCAGATGCACAAGGTGACGCAAGCATGAAAGGTCTCACATGCGTACAAGGTGAAGCATGATACTGGAGTTCGATTACAGTGGCTGGAGGCCCTAGCGCACCAATTCTCTCTCTCTCCTTCTCTCTTACAAAAAAAGCAGTGCAGATGTGGGCTTTGGGGGGGGCTCACTGGGTAAAGCACTTCCACATAAGCATGAGGACCAGAGTTCAGATCCCCAGAGCCTATGTGAAGCCAGAAGCTGCAGGCAGAACATCTGGAATCCCAGTGCGCCTCTGTTGTGAAGGGAGGCAGAGACAGGAGAATCCCGTGGAAACTCTTGGGCCAGCTAGCCTGGTGAACGCAGTGGTGAATGGGAAACCCTGCCTCAAAAAGGTGGAAGGTGAAGACTAACACCCCCAGTTGTCCCCTGAGCTCCACACATCACACACACACACCATGCATTCACACACCACAAAGAGAAAAGAAGTGCAGATTCTTGAGTCTTCCCCAGACTCGCTGAATCAGAACTCCTGGGCTGGGGGCCTGGCAGTCGGTGCTTTGACAGCTGCTCCCAGGACTCAGCTGGATGCTGAAGCTGAGAACCACTGGCTGTCATGGTTGGAACCCTAAATGTGTGTGATGTCAGGCACCTCTGCTGCATGTTCTGGCTGCCGTGAACTGAGTTCCTCTACCATGTATTCCCCACCACGACGGACTGAGCTCCTGAAACCTCAGGCCATATTAAGGCTTTCCTCCCTTGATTGTTTCTGTCAGGTGTTGTGGTCACAGTGAGGCACTGGCCTACAGAAGAAATGCAGGGGTTGAGGCCTAGAGCATAGGAGCCAGCTCTCCAGGGACACTTAGTGGGCATCCAGGGCTCATCCATGAGAGTCTGAGTCCACATCAATGCAGCTGTTCCCTAAGGCCTTGCCGAAACTTGTCCCCTCCCCTGCCCTCTTCTCCCACCTTCTCCCCTCCCACTTGTGTCTGTGCCCTGTACCATTTCTCCTCAGTGTCTTATTTTGCAGACCTCTGAGCTCAGCCAGCTCCTGTCCAGGGACCCCTTCAGCTAGCTCTAAGAAGACTGGAGTATGTGGGATTGAGCTTCTGGGGGATCCCACCATGCCCAGCTTCTCTCTTTCTCTGCACTGGGAGCCCCTTGCCCTCTCTAAGGCCCTTCCCTCCATGAGCTGTGGGTCTGCTCATTGGCACAGATGCTGGGGTTGAACGACGGCAAGCTTCGGTAGTGATGGAGGCTGAAGGCTGTCTGTCGCCTGCCCTGGTCACCAGGGAAGATGGAGAGCTGAGCATGGGCTGATTCTGTCTCACGCTCCGACACTTAGCATTGCCTCTAAGTCAGCTGTTCAGGTAGCTCTGCGAGCTGCAGCTCTCTGTCCGCTTGACAGCACTCAAGGCCATCCTGAGGCAGGGCTCGGGCACTCTAAACCCTCACAGGCATTGCTTCTAGAATGAGCCATCAAAGCCTCTCTCTGGGGCCATCAGAATGTGGCTGGAGTAGTCACCAGTCCTAAGGACACTTGAGTTCATGGAGCGGGGCTCCTTACCTGGGCCTGCACCATGTCCTTGGCTTGGTGAAGAGTAGAGGGTCTCTTCCCTCACCCCCTCAGATAAGCACCTTTGTGTGAAGCCATCAGGGGCTCAGTGTGGCTGTGGCCCGAATGGCAGTGGCTGGTACCCACAGAAGCCCTTCGCTGAAGTTTCTGGAGACTGGGTTGGTCTGGAAGTAGCTTGGGAGGTATGTTTGGGAGCTGGCCCAGAGTCACCTGAGACAGAAGGTGTGGAACCTCAAAGGGTGCACCAACTCTTAGCAATCTCAGGCCAGGGGGACTGGTGGCTGGTTTTCCAAAGCTTCTCTGTGGGGAAATGAAGGCCTTGTGAGTTTGGACACTAGGGTGTGGATTCAGTCACAAAGTTCCAAAATGAGAAAGCTGGAAGAAGGCCACTTTCTGCTGCCCACTATCCTGCATCCCTACCTAAGGCTGACTGGGCCCACAGAGAGGTGACTGTGTAGGACACAGGGCTCTTGGGAGACCATCCCGGTCTGGCCACACTCCCTTAGGGGCATACCTTCTCCTCTCTGAGGCTTGGTTTCCTCATCTGCAAGAAAGCACTAGAAATAATCCAACTGACCAGCTGTGGTGATTCATACCTTTAATCCCAGCACTCAGGAGGCAGAGGTAGGAGGATCACTAAGAGTTCGAGGCCAGCCCGACACTACATAGTGACTTCCAGGTCAGCCTGGGCTAGAGCAAGACCCTACCTCAAAAAACCAAAAAAAGGAATAATTCAACTGAGCCATTGGTCACGGCACCCCCTGGCATGTTGTCCCTGTTCAGCTGCCAGATGGGATTACTACAATGTATTGAATGAATTCAGGAATTGCAAGTATCATTCATTCATCAGACTGCTTTTGTCCTTGGCACCATTTTGGTACTGGCACAATGGTCTGTTGGTCAGCATTCACCACCCAGCTCTCTGTAAGAAAAGCTTATGTTCATAGCATTTACCCATTTCTATGATGTAAACTCTCCCGCAGGCTGGTTTTCAGTCACCAGTGTAAGGTCAGTGAGTGTGCAGTTGGACAGCAGTGTGCTCCCTCCTAAGTGGGGTACAACGATCGTGCGACATAGCTACACAACCCCTTTCCTTAAGGAACATCATAACTTAGTGAGGACAGACACGGCCTCATGTGGTTTGTGTAATGACAAGTTTACCATCTGTGCTCATGGAATACAGAGAGCCATACCTGACCAGACCTTGGGGGCCAGGGAGAGCTGCGACTGGGAAGGAGGCATGGAGGTTGGAGAGGGCATCCAGGCAGAGGTCCATGATAAGGTGGGGCATGCCTGTCATGGGAAAATACTTGGAGAGGGGCTGAGTCAGGGATGCTTCCCACCCCTGCCTGGCCGAGTTTGAGATGCAGGGTAGAGCCCTCACCCCATGTGTCCTTCCTTCAGACAATTCCCGACGAGATGTTTATCCACTTGATCCAAGAGCGCGTGAATGAGGAGGACTGCATCAGGAAGGTAAGGCCTGGGTGGCACCAGCTGAAGGCTGTGGGGTTGGGGACATGTCCATCTCCAAGGGTGGCAATCAGAGAGCGCAGCAAAGGCAAGGCAGGTAACCAGGAGCTTGGCCAAGGTCAGTCTGTGAACATGAACAAGTAGCTGTGGAGGCCACGCTTTCTTGGAGCTCCTGTAGGGAGCAGCTGGCCCACTGAGAGTAGACTCAGGAGAGCATCTGGGATGGGATGATTGCCTAAGTGTGTGTGTAGGGGGCGGCAGATGAAGCTCCTAGGGTCATTAGACTATTTCTTCAAATAATCTCCCGTGTTTCAGAAAACCTGATCCCAGTGTGAGAACTGGCTGTGAAGTACCCAGGGGCCAAAGAACAAGGCAGACACATCAAGGACTGTACAAAGTGAGATTTAGTGAGGACTTAGGGACTGATGCTTGTGTTGAGTGACACCAAGGTAGGTGGACCTCTGCGCCCCAGAATCAGGGGAAGGAGTTTATGCTAAGCATAGGTGGGCAGTATCTATTCACATGTCCAACATGGGTGAAGAAGCCGATCAAGCCTCAGAGGCTGGTATAGGACATTTGGCGGGCAGTCTGGGCTTGTCAGGGTGACCTGGTGGCAGAGTGACCATTTTAACCAAGTTGGCGGAATCTCACACCACGCTGAATTCCAACAGGCACCGTCTGGTGTTCCAGCAACATGAGTGTGTGGTCTCACCAGCCCCTGGGATTCTGTTGTTTTTAAATTTCATTTTTCTCTGCTTATCAGACTTGACAGTATGCAGTGAACTGTTGTCAGGTTCCTTGACTCTTCTTTCCACTGTTGAGTCCATCCAGTAAAGTTTTTTTTTTTTTTTTTTTTTTTTTTTTTTTTTTTTTTTTGGTGTTTTAAGGTAGGGTCTCACTCTAGCCCAGGCTGACCTGGAATTCACTATGTAGTCTCAGGGTGACCTTGAACTTATGGCGATCCTCCTACCTCTGCCTCCCGAGTGCTGGGATTAAAGGTGTGCGCCACCACACCTGGCTAGACTTTTATCTTGCTTATTGTATCTTTTGCTTCTGAAATTTTCAGTTGGGGGGATGGGGATGTGGTGTAGTTGGTACAGTGCTCGCCTAGCACGTCGGGAGCCCTGGTTTCAATCGTTGGTACCGTATAAAGCAGATGTGGTGATGATGCATACCCGCAAGCCCAGTACCTGGGGGAGAGAGAGGCAGGAGGATCAGAAGTTCAATGTTATCTTTGGCTATATGAGACCTTGTTTCAAAAAAACAACTGATTCTCCTTCCTGCCTTATATTTCTTTGCCAAGACTTTCTATCCTCCCATTCACTTACTGGATGGACTTTCTGTAATCACTGCTTTAGACCTCATCCAGTGAGTTCAGCCCCCAAGTCATGCTATGGCGACAGCATTTATCTTTTCCCATGTGACCTGAGGTCTGCTGCTTCTCCCTGGGCTGAGTGGGATTGTATCCTGGACACTTGTCATGTTGTGAGATTCTGGGTCCTGTCCGAGTCCTGTGGTGAATGTTGGTGTTTTTGTCTTGGCAAGTGATTAGTGCTGTTGGATTCTGGCACATTCTGGGCTGTGGTGTTGGTGTTGATCTTGTGTTCAGCAGTGGCGACTGTGGCAGGCTGGATCGCTGCTTGCTTCGCGTGGACCACTGCTGGCCCTGGGAGGCAGTCTATGTTCATTTCTTATTCATTTCTTAGCGTCTTTGGACCTCTGTCCTAGGGAGGCATGACAGCAGAAATGTTCAAAAGAAGGCCATCAACTTTCATTTTGAAATGTCCTTGGGAACAGAGTGACAAGTCACCTCTTTGTCACTGTGTCCCAAAGTCCACCTGAATCAATTCTGCAACAATAAAGAAAGAGACACCTTCTGTCTAAGAGCACAGACTCTCAGCTTGGGATAATAAATCAGGAAAAACATGCACGAGAGCACAGCAGAGTCCTGGTGGGGCCCTGGTGGTCACGGTGGAGAGCACGTGACCTTGGGGTGCTTTGTCGGACTTCTCCCGTTCCCCAGCCCATAGCTGTTGGGGAGTCCAGAAGGTGGGATAGACAAGGAGGGAAGAGACAAACATACCGTGCTGTCACGTCAGTGACCCCGAGCTGGCTGTTGGCATGGTAGCCAAGGTGTCCAGAGGTGACTGAGCAGTTCTCAGAGCCATCATCCTCTCTGACCTTGAGCAGACAGAGCAATACTAGTTTGTGTGAGCAATTTCTCTCCAGTCACCACGCTCTGGCCGTGTGCTTCTGGTGTGTAAGCTTAGCCTGGCATCCACAGACAAAGTCTTGGGTTGGGTGGTCTGTGTGCCCCACCAGCAAGGTACTTCCCTTTGAATGCAGCGGCCAACTGTTTTTGTTCAGAAGTGTTAGAAATGCCACACAACTTAGCCTGGGCCACCATGGCTCTACCACACATTGCCAGGCAACAGTTTCAGGAAAATTATGGTGGTTCTTCTAATTTCAACCAGGTCTCCTGAGCTTGCCTTCTCTCCAGGATTTGGAAGAGTATAACTTTTGTCAGCCATTCTTATCTATCTATCTATCAATTTGGTTTTTTAATATTATTTCTCTATTTATTTGAGAGAGAGAGGCAGATATATATATAGAGAGAATGGGTGTGCCAGGGCCTCTAGCCACTGCAAATGAACTCCAGATGCATGTGCCCCCTTTTGCATCTGGTTTACATGGGTCCTGGGGAATCAAACCTAGATCCTTATGCTTCACAGGCAAATGCCTTAACCACTAAGCCATCTCCCCAGTGCTTTAAAAAATATTATTTATTTATTTGAGGGGGGGAAGATAGAATAAGTATTTATTTGGCTTTTGTAAGGTAGGTTCTCACTGTAGCCCAAGCTGACCTGGAACTCACTCTGTAGTCCCAGGCTGACCTCAGACTCATGGCCATCCTCCTACCTCTGCCTCCCGAGTGCTGGGATTAAAGGCATGCGCCACCACACCCAGCTTGCTGGCCATTCCTGAGCAGACTTATAAGCCCAGTCCATGCAACAACATTGCATAGTACCCCTGTAACATAGACCAAGTACAAGGCCAGGCCCTCAGCTACTGCCATCATCCAAATGACAGCACCATGCACTGTTAGTGTTATTTCTATTCTTTGTACTAGACTTGATGTTATTGATTATATTGCATGACATGTGATTAGATTGCACTATAATTAATATTGTCCACCACATTAACACTGATAGTTATTGCCATGGCAATTTATTTGTTTTATTTCACTTATTTATTAGAGAAAATGGGTGTGCCAGGGCCTCCCGCCACTGCAAATGGACTCCAGACACATGCGCCACCTTGTACACCTGGCTTATGTGGGTACTAGGGAATTGAACCTGAGTCCTTTGGCTTCGAAGGCAAGCGCCTTAACTGCTCAGCCAGCCCTCCAGCCCATTGCCACGGTCATTTTGTTGATGGCGGTAGCAGCTTCATTTGCAGCCACACCTCATATTACGGAAAGGCTGTGAGTACTAAACCATGGTGGCCTCCTCTGATCTGGTGTGTGGCATCTGTGGACACACCGAGTGGTCCTTCCAGCTCCTCACCCAGCCTTTACAGCACCTGATGGAATAGTCCATAGTGCCACCCCTACTTCACAGATGCAAAATCTAGGATCTGTTGGGGTGTGCCTGTGGTGGAAGACCCCACGGAGTCCCAGAATGGAGATGCAAACATGGCATAGCGCCCCTCTTTCCAGTGTCATGGTGGCCTTGTCTTTGGAGGAGGCAGGCAGGGCAGTCCATTTCCCCATCCACACAACAACAGGGTCGGGCTGAGCCCAGAAGTTCCTCCCCACCTCGCCGTTCTGTGATTCTGACTGTGTCCCAGCCATTGCTACCTGCAGTGGATAGAGCTATCTCCTTCAATTTGTTTTAAAATTTCTTTTAACCTTCAAGGGGCGCCCCCAGCCTTTCTCATCTCTCCCTGGTGGAGACAGATTTCCAGAGTGAGGTGAGGCTTCTAATTAAGTGCTTTGGTTGTTCAAAAGCAAAACAAACCCTCATCCAAAACAAACAGGCTTTCTTGCTTTTAGGGAGAAAAATGACATATATGCATATTCATTTATATGGTAATTATTATTATTTAGCTACACAGGGACTAGACTGGGTAATTTAGAGCACAAGAAGAATGCAGGGAATAAGTGCTCAGGGAAAAATAACGCAATCATAACCCATCAGGATTCTGTAGTTAGTGCTGTGTTTTTTTCTTTTCTTTCTCTTGCTTTTTTTTTTCTTCTTTTTTTTGCAATCTCTTTGAAGAA
Source organism: Dipus sagitta (assembly GCA_036346955.1). Classification (NCBI taxonomy): domain Eukaryota; kingdom Metazoa; phylum Chordata; class Mammalia; order Rodentia; family Dipodidae; genus Dipus; species Dipus sagitta. The sequence continues at coordinate 147,182,799 of CM070770.1, read as the reverse complement.
TTTTGTTTTTGAAGTGACCATCAAATGCATTAGAGGAAGAGAATTAGCAGTTTGTACTGGAACTATGAAAAGTTCTACCTGCCAAGACCTGTTGGCTATTCCTTAGTCACATTCCTGAGGTTAGAGTGTGCACAAGTCTTCAGACAAAGGAGAGCTGAGAACGGAGGCCGAGGGTTCTGAAAATGGGCAGGGAAAGAAGGATCAAAGACAAAGAGAGTCTCAATTGAACCTTGACCTGAGTCATGCTTTGTGCTCCATTTTCTCCGTCTCACTAGGACCCGCTTTCCTCATCCAGCTCCTCTGAAGCATTCACATTTCTCCCCAGGCCTTTCTTTACTTTGTTATCCAGAGATGCCTTTTAAAAATATGAAGGAGGGCTGGAGAGATAGCTTAGCAGTTAAGGTGCTTGCCTGCAAAGCCAAAGGACACAGGTTCAATTCCTCAGAACCCACATAAGCCAGATGCACAAGGTGGTGCATGCATCTGGAGTTTGTTTGTAGCAGTTAGATGCCCTGGTACTCCCATTCTCTCTGTCTTTACCTGCCTCTCTTTCTCCCTCTCTCAAATAAATAAACAAACAAATAAAATATTTTTTTAAACATGAAGGAGAGAATTATTGGCCACTATACATCCCTTCAAATGTTAAGAATTCAAAAGGTACCAGAGGGCCCTCCCCTGCCATCCCCAGCCACTGGATTCCTTTTCTGGGGGCAGCTGTCAGGAACCCTGGCTTAAAAGCTCATCTTTAGAAGGTGATTTTAATTTTTATTTAAATATAATTTTATTTATCTATTTGTGAGCAGAAAGAGAGAAAGAGAGAATGAATGGGCACTCCAGATCCTCTTGCCAATGCAAACAAACTCCAGATGCATATACCACTTTGTGCATCTGGCTTTATGTGACTACTGGGGACTCAAATTTGTGCCAACCCAGGCTAGCAGGCTCTGCAAACAAAGTACCTTTAACTGCTGAGCCATCTCCCCAGCTCAGAAGGTGATTTTAGTTGAATTTAAATTAAGTTTTTAAATTTATTTATTTTATTGACAACTTCCATAATTGTAGACAATATCCCATGGTAATTCCCTCCCTCCCCCTACTTTCCCCTTCACAATTCCACTCTCCATCATATCCCTTCCCCCTCTCAATCAGTCTCTGTTTTATTTTGATGTCATCATCTTTTCCTCCTATTATGATGGTCTTGTGTAGATAGTGGCAGGCACTGTGAGGTCATGGATATCCAGGCCATTTTGTGTCTGGAGGAGCACATTGTAAAGAGTCCTGCCCTTCCTTTGGCTCTTACATTATTTCTGCCACCTCTTCCACAATGAACCCGAGCCTTGGAAGGTGTGATAGAGATGTTTCAGTGCTGAGCACTCCTCTGTCACTTCTTCTCAGCACCATTGTACCTTCTGAGTCATCCCAAGGTCACTGTCATCTGAAAAGAGAAGTGTCTTTAACCAAAAGTGAGAGGCAGGGTCTCACTCTAGCTCAGGCTGACCTGGAATTCACTATGTAGTCTCAGGGTGGCCTCGAACTCATGGTGATCCTCCTACTTCTGCCTCCTGAGTGCTAGGATTAAAGGCATGCACTACCATGCCCGGCTGCAGTTTTTTTTTTTTAAAGCAAATATGGTTATGTCCTGCCCCTGTGCCCCATTCCTCTGGACCAGGGGCCACCCGAGTTCAGCTTCATCCCTCCAATTCTACCCCCCGGACACCTGGCCCTTTCAGTCCTCTTCCAGCTATGGCTGAGCCACCCCATGCGGGCCCTTTGCACTCTGCTGCAGAGACACTCTGAGATGATTCTCATTGTTTCCCCACCTCCAGTGCCCAAGCCTTGTGCAGTCTCCCCCTCTGGTGTGGGTCAGGACAGGTTGGAGATCTCACGTATAGAGGGTCTCCTTGTTGGTACAGTGAAGCAAGCTACTGTGTTGGAGAAGCCTCCATGGAGGGTGGGTGGTCATCTGGGCACCAAGGGCAGCCGTCAGCCTATGGCCAGCAGAGTGTGAGAGCCCCCAGTCATACTGCAGAAGCAAATATATTTTCTTTCAACCCAGATGAGCTAGAAGGGAGGTTCTTCCTCAGCGGAGCCTCCAGAGGAGAACACAGCCAGTGCCAGTAGACTCCTCCATGCATCCTTGACAGAGGTTCCCGCGGTGCTCTGCTCGGATCCTGACGCATTGAGACACAGAGCTTCTAAGCAGGTTGTTCAAGGCCCTGAGTTTGTTATGCAACAATAAGAAGTAAATGCGCATTTTACTGCTTGGGCTACCTCCAGCCCTTAGTCAGACAACTGCTTCTCGTGCCCTGGGCTTGGCTTCTGGTCACTTCCTCAGGGAAGCCCCCTTTGGCCTCACCAAGCCCCCTGCTTATCAAGTCCCATTGCTGTTACTCGTGCTCACAGCATTGTGCTCTCTTCCTGGGCACTGTTGTAGTTGGAGTTAGGAACGTGGGCTCTGAGAGGTCATGGCAGAATCCCTAGCTTCACACAGTACCTGGCATAGACTCCATGCTCTGTAAATATTTATAGAATGAACTAACGAATGGATGCCATTTGGATCATTCCCCAGTTCTGCATCACCATGGCAATGAAATCCTCTCCAATTTGCTGTTGGCTCAGGGAGGGGAAGGTTTTAAAACCCAACAGCACTGTGCAGTAGGACTGGAAGGTTTTGGTGGGGAGGGTTTCCACAGCAGGAATGAATCTGTCTTCCTTCCTTTGGGGAGATTGTTCTGGCTGTTGCCCTGGTGTGGTTTTAGGTGAGTTTGTAGGGAGGGGTGCTGTTTTGTGGCTCTCCTCTTTGCATCTTAACATGACTTCCATCATTAGTGTTTTCAAGTCTCCCTTTTGGCCTTGGTATCCTAGTCCTTGGTCAAGTTCACACCATGGGGCTTGGGGTTCAAGTACTGGAGAACCAGCCTCCCAATTTGCCGTGGGCACCCGATGCTGTGAGGTGCCTGTGTTCTTCTTCCCCTCAGTCAACAGGATAAGGTTGGCCACTAGGATGCAACAGATAAGCAGCGCACGTGAGTGATGCCATGGGGGGGGGGGGGGATTCCAGTTTAATCTCCTCAGTGTCTTTTTGTTTGCCTATTTTACTTATCTTTAATTTGATTTACTTTTTTTTTTTTTTTTGGTTTTCTGAGGTAGGGTCTCACTCTAGCCCTGGCTGACCTGGAATTCACTATGGAGTCTCAGGGCACCTCAAACTCACTATGATCCTCCTACCTCTGCCTGGTAGGATTAAAGGCATGCGTCACCACGCCCGGCTTTATTTTGGTTTTTAATTTAATTATTTACTTGAGAGATGGACAGGGGAAGAGGCAGAGAGAGAGAGAGAATGTGCGCACCAGGGCCTCCAGCCATTGCAAACGAACTCCAGATGCCTGTGCCCCCTTGTGCATCTGGCTTACGTGGGTATTGGGGAATCAAATTGAACTAGGCTTTGCAGGCAAACACCTTAACAGCTAAGCTATTTCCCCAGCTCTATTTTGGTTTTTCAAGGTAGGGTCCTGCTCTAGCTCAGACTGACCTGGAATTCACTATGTAGTCTCGGAGTGGCCTCGAACTCATGGTGATCCTCCTACCTCTGCCTCCCAAGTGCTGGGATCTTTTAAAGGCATGCTCCACCATGCCTGGCTTGCTTAAAAAAATTTTTTTTTTGAGACAGGGTCTCGCACTGTAGCCCAGTCTAGCCCCGAACACACTATGGAGTCCAGGTTAGCCTCAAACTTATAATAACCCTCTGGCCTCACCTTCTCAAGTGCTGGGATTGTAGGTGTGTGAGACCACACCAGCTGTTCTTTCTCAGCATCTTTTAAAAACCCGTTTTCTGAGTGCTGAAGAGATAGTTTAGCAGGTAAAGGTACTTGCCACACAAGTGAGGCAAGTGGCTGGATTATCCTAAGCTCGATTCCCTCACATCTGTATAAACAGCTAGGCATGGTCACACACGGCTACAACTCCACTCCTGGGGGGAGCAGAGACTGGAGAATTGCTGGGGCTCACTGCTCAGCCAGTCTGTCTGAAAAACGTCAGCTCTGGTTGTCTAAGAAACATGTGTATGAATTATAGAGGAGGATACCTGACAGTCTCCTCTTGCCTTCACATACGTGCACACAGTCAGTATGCATATGCATACACATGCATCCACCACACATACCACACACAAATACCTACAACCTTTTATAAGAATAAAGCTGAAGGGCTGGAGAGATGGCTTAGAGTTTAAGGTACTTGTCTGCAAAGCCTAAGCACCTGGGTTTGATTCCACAATACTCACATAAAGCCAGATGCACAAAATGGTGCATGCTTCTGGAGTTCGTCTGCAGTGGCTGGAGTACCTCGTGTACTCATTCTCTCTTTCTCTCTCTCTCCTTTCCTCCTTCCCTCCCTCATGCCTTGTAAATAAAAAAAATTTTTTAAGAAAGCTGAGGATTGGATGGAAGTGGAGACTTGGCTGTAGTCTGAGAGAGACACAGAGAAAGACAGAGAGAGGAAGATGGGCTAGAGAGACAGTTCAGTGGTTAAGGCATTTGCCTGCAAAGCTAAGGACCCAGGTTCAATTCCCCAGATGTACAAAGTGGAACATGCATCTGGAGTTTGTTTGCAGTGGCTAGGGGCACTGGTGTGCCCATATTCTCTCTCTTTCTCCATCTTTCTTTCTCTGATTAATAAATAAAATATTTTTTAAAAAAGAGAGAGGCAGAATCCTGCACAGTTTCAGGGGTGCATTCATGATCTACCATTGAGCCTCACAGCATGCTTTCAGAACCACTGTTGAGTGAGTTCTGTGGTACCCCACAACACTGCATGGGTAGGAATGAGCAGCCAGGGGCAGGCTGCCCTCTAAGGCTTCCATCCACGTCTGCCTTAAGTTCTCCTTCCTTTGTGTGATTTTTCCACTTGGAGATAAGTTACTGTGTGCTGGAGGTTGGGACGAGCTAGAAAGGATAAGACATTAACATAAGAAGCCAAGCCCTCGGCATGTGGTTTACCCCATTCCCGATCTGGGTGCGTGGTTGGAAGAAGATAGTGTGTGAGAAGGCAAGTGAAGGCCGAACTAAGTCTGAATGTGAGCGGAGAAGTGCAGAGCTGGTCCATCAAGATGAAAACACAGGAGGTCAGTTTGTTAAAGTGATTGTCCCACTGAGTTTGATCCTCAGCACCCACATAAAAATGCCAGATGTGATAGCGTGTGCCTAGAATGCCAGCACTGGGAGGTAGAGAGAGGAGGATCCCTGAAGCTCACTGGCTGGCTCTAGCCTATGAGAGACCCTATCTCAAAAAAAAAAAAAAAAAAAAAGAAAAAGGTGGGATTCCTGAGGATGACACCCAAGGTTGTCCTCTACCCTCCATGTGCATGGTGCATCATATATATATACATATACATATATGTGTGTGTGTGTGTGTGTGTATGATTTTAAAAGATTAAAATACAAATAGTGACCAGCCAGCATTGATGTGTTCCAACTGCCATGCCAAACTCCCAGGCTCCTTGCCAGTGAATCGGTTACCTTCTCACTGTTGGGACAAAATACCTGACCAGATGTAGCTTACAGAAGGAAAAAGGGTTTAATTGAGCTAACAGGTTGGGGGCAAAGATTCATCATGGTGAGGAAGGCAGGCCAGACCTGAGTAAGAAGCCCGCATCACATCATCACACCTGCAGACAGGAAGCAGAACAGGAAGTGGGGACCTCAAGGTCCGCCCCCAGTGACCCACTTCCTCCAACAAAGCGCCACCTTCTAAAGGTTCCACAACCTTCCCAGACCATCTGAGGATCAAGTGTTCAAACACGTGAACCTGTGGGGGCATTTCACATTCAAACCACCACACCCAGTGAGCCTGAACAAGGGTCCCATGAAAGAAAGAGCAGAGGGTAGGGAGGGCTGCAATGGGAGCTCGCTGCTCACCCAGAGGAAGTATAGCACCCAGTGCCTAGAAGAAAAGCAAGCAGGACAGGAGGCTGTGAAGGGCTGTTCCACACATTCCCTCCTGGAGCTGGAGAAAGAGCCAACCCCGGGTACAAACTCTGACTGTCAGTGAAAACACCCCATTTCTGTCAGGCCCAAGGGCCCTGGCCTAATTTGAAAGCAGCGTTATGTCCCCACCCCGGAGAATTGTGGAAGTGGCTTGGGAATTGTCTTTTTGGTTTATAACATGCAGACTTGTACTCTGTTACAGGCTAATATCCTTTAGATCTCACGGACTCTGGTGGAGGCTATGATGTCTCCTCATGGTGAAAGGGGCATGCGGAACTTTCTTTCTTTGCAGCCAAATGTTTTAAGTTAACTTGGTGGGTTCCTAAGTCCTCTACCCCCTTTTTTTGGTGGTGGATTTCTGCTCCCCTGACCACAATGTTAGTGGAACATAGGCACCCCATGCAGGCCATGGAACTAGGGGCTGCCTGTTTTATTCTTCCATGTGTCACCCGGCTGGCATCAGTTACTCCTCCCTCGCCCCAGCGATGTGGGATTTCTTGGCCACTGTTGGGGCTCAAGGGTCTGTAGCTCTTTCTGGCATCCTCTAGGAGCCCATCATTGCTGATCCACACTCTGTGAGCCTGGGCTGTGTGTTCCTCTGTGCAAACACTGTACGGCTGGTAAGGAAAGTGGGGTTCAAGTTCTGCTCAGAAAATGTAGGTGAGTGCTTAGCCAGGCAGAGGGTTCAGAGGCAGGATGCGGAGGCTTTCCACTGCTTTGTAGGGCTCCTGGGTGCTCAGGTTAAGGTTGTGGTTACCATGTTGCAGGACTTGCGAAGGACATGTGTGAGCCACCTGCCTGCATGCCAAGCAGTGGGCATAGGGTGGCTAGAAGTGTGAGTTTCCCCCTTTCCTTTTTAAAAAATATATTAATTTATTTGCAAGCAGAGAGAGAGAGAGAGAGACAGAGAGAGAGAGAGCAAGCATGGATGCCCTGGGGCCTGTAGCCTCTGCAAATAAACTCCAGATGCACGTGCCACCTCGTGCATCTGGCTTACATGGACACTGGGGAATCAAACGAAGGTCATTTCAAACCAAGGTCATTAGGCTTCACAGGCAAGCACCTTAACCACTGAACATCTCTCCAGTCCTCAGTTTCCTTTTTTTTTTTTTCTTTTGAGGTAGGGTCTTTAGCTCAGGCTGACCTGGAATTCACTATGTAGTCTCAAGGTGGCCTCGAACTCACGGCGATCCACCTACCTCTGCCTACCTAGTGCTGGGATTAAAGGCGTGAGCCACTGTACCCGGCTCCAGTTTCCTTTTTTTTTTTTTTTAAATTTTTTGTTTATTTTTATTTATTTATTTGAGAGTGACAGACAGAGAGAGAAAGAGGCAGAGAGAGAGAGAGAATGGGCATGCCAGGGCCTCCAGCCACTGCAAATGAACTCCAGATGCCCCCTTGTGCATCTGGCTAACGTGGGTCCTGGGGAATTGAGCCTTGAACCAGGGGCCTTAGGCTTTACAGGCAAGCGCTTAACCACTAAGTCATCTCTCCAGCCCTCCAGTTTCCTTTTAACCATGGGTTGGCTTGAAGTTTTCCTGGGGCTTAGGAAACTAGGGAAGTAGCCTTGGTCTGGGAGCAGGGAGGGACTGAAATTCTTCATGGAAAGGAAATAGAGTGGGAATAAGGGTGTCCTCCTGACGGGGGAACCCAGACATGCTAGAGGCAGCCAGACTATGGAGGAGGTGACTGGTATGTGGCCAAGGGATGAGTCACTGTATTGTTGATCAGACCTATGTGGCTTGTACCCATGCCACCACCATGACTTCTGTTCTCTATGGGAACTGTCCCTTCTTTGCACTGTTTTAGGGAACTGGAAGAAATGGAGATAATTAGGCTGCTTGAGGAAAAGAAAATTAGAAGGTGTGTGTGTGCGCACATGCCCCTTGTGAACGTGTGCAGACATCAGAAGAGAACATCAGGTGGCCTCCTCTATCGCTCTTCCACCTTATTTCCCTGAGGCAGAGTCAGTGAACCTGAAGGTCACACTTCTCTCCGTTCAACGTGACTGACTAATGAGCTCCATTGACCCCCCCCCCCCCCGCCCCGCGCCCACCGCGCTCAGCACTGGAGTTACGGGCGTGCTTGGCCACATCTGCCTTTCTTGATGCACACCTGCTGTGGATACTACTGAGGTCCCCATGCTTGGACAGCATGCGCTCTCACTTGCCGAGCCGCCTACACAGTCCAAGTTCTTTTATTGTTATTTGTTTGCTTATTTTGGATTTTTTTTTTTTTGGACAGGCTCTTATGTAGCTCAGGCTGGCCTTGAACTCTTGGCAATCTGCCTACCTCAGCCTCCCAAGTGCTTGGGATTACAGACAAGGTTCCCCCACACCCATCCTGAAAAAACATTGTGAGGTTTACATGTGCAAAAGGCCGTTAGAAGCAACTGTTTCTCCTTGTTGGCACCTGTTTTCACTGGATAGTAATTAGTCATTAAATTCAGAATGTCCAAACAGCTAGTTGGGTGGGGGGGGTGAGCTAGGTAACATTTACAGACAGTTGTCAGATGCACCGGACACACCCCAAGCACAGGGTCCCCCCTGCTGACATTTCTCACGGGGAACAGTGCCCTGTGATGTGATATGATGTCTAAGCACCCTGGTGGGGAGGTGGGAGAGGAGGGAGTGAATGGACACATCCAACTGATGCTTTTCACTCAGTCATTATTATTTACCCACATGGTGGACCCTGGCCAGCATCCAGGTGACCTCTGACCAGGAGTCTTCAGAGGAGCATGCAGGGAGGGCACCTGGTCAAGTGGGGAGTGGGGAGGGGCAGATGCCAAGAGCTCTGGGAGATATAACTCTAAAGTGGCCCACAGGTCAACTACTCACTGGCGCCCACAGGCTGACTGAAATGTGCCTGTTCCAAGTCCTATTTCGGGAAAGATCTTCCCTCATCTGGTGTCCACAATGCTCTGTTTTGGGGAGCTCCTTTCTTTTTTAAAAAAATATATTTATTTGCAAGCAGAGAGAAAGAGACAGAGAACAGACACACCAGGGCCTCTAGCCACTTAAAACACACTCCAGATGCATGCATCACTTTGTGCATCTGGCTTTACATGGGTACTGGGGAATTGAACCAGAGTCATTAGGCTTTGCAGGCAAGTGTCTTAACCGCTGAGCCCTCTCTCCAGCCCCAGGGTCAGCTCCTTTCTGACACTTCCTCTATGCTGGGTTCTGCAGGCTGAAGTAGGGTTTGTCCTTGCAGGCAGACAGAGAAAAAGAGTAGTCCACAGGCCTGACTTGTCAGCATTGAGGAGGCAGAAAGCAGGAGGATCAGGAGTTCAGGGCCATCTTCAGCTATATATTGAGTTCAAGGCCAGTCGGGGCTACATAAGACCTTATCTCAAGCAAGCAAACAAACAAACACACAGAGTAGTTTACCTTTCTCAAAATTATAATTGTCATAATGAAACTAGTTAGCTCTGGCCATCTCTTTGTCAGCCACACTTTTTTGCTGTTTATTGGCGTGTAGCCCTGTTTAATCATCCAGTCGACCACAAGAGAGACTGCTGCTATAGTTCCCGCTGCATCTGGCTTACGTGGGTCCTGATGAGTCGAACCTGGATCCTTTGGCTTTGCAGGCAAGCACCTTAATTGCTAAGCCACCTCTCCAGCCCCAAGGGCATCTTTTGTTTCTGAACAGCTGGACCTGCTCCATAGACACACATGGTCAAGAGTGCGCAGGAAGAATGGGCCCTAGCTACTGGGTTCACACAGAACCTGACACTGACTGTGGTCATACAGGGTAAGCCACGCTGCAGCAAGACCTCAGAAGTGCCATCCCTGCCACCATCTCTGTGCACTGGCTTCAGGGACTTCACAGGCACATGTGTCAGAGTTTACAGGACTCTGCAGTTATCTTTGAACCAATAAACAGCCCATTCAGGGGGCTAGAGAGATGGCTCAGCAGTCATAGGCACTTGCCTGCAAAGCCTGATGGCCCAGGTTCAAATCCCCAGTACCCAGATAAAGGCATATGCACAAGGTGGCACATGGCTCTGGAGTTTGTTAGCAGTGGCAAGATGCCCTGGTGTACCCATTCCCTCTCTCACCTCTCTTTTCCTCTCTGCTTGCAAATAAATAAGTAAATAATTTTTTTAAAAAAAGCCTGTTCAGGGCTGGAGAGATGACTTAGCAGTTAAGGCACTTGCCTGCAAAGCCTAAGGACCCAGGTTTGACTTCCCAGAACCCACATAAGCCAGAAGCACAAGGTCACACATGTGCACAAGGTGGCGCATACATCTTAAGTTTGACTACAGTGGTTAAGACCCTGGTGTGTCAATTTTTTCTCTCTCTCCCTCTTATTAAAAATATTTTTAGAGCATATTCAGGGATGGGGAGATAGCTCAGCAGATAACACACTTGCCTCAGGAGCACAGGGACTGGTGTTCCATCCCCAGCACCCATGTAAATGCTGGGTGGGCATTGTGCCCACCTATAATCCCAGAAAATGGGAGGTGGAGGTGGGAATCCTCTGGGCAAGCTGTCTACCTAGACTAGCTCAACTGGGGGGCTCTGGGTTCAAGTGAGAGATCCTGTCTCAGTCAATAAGATAGACCAGTGTCCACCTCTGGCCTCCACACCCATACATGTGCATCCACGGACACACACACACACACACACACACACACACACAAGCCTGCTGGCCCAAATTCAATTTCCCAACACCTACCCATTGGATGAAAAGTGGCTCATTGTGATCCCAGTGCGCTCATGGCAGTGGGAGGTGGAGCCAGCAAAATCTGGAAGCTAATGGCCAGCTAGATGAGCGCAGAGGCAATGGGGGAAAACAAGGGAGACCATCTCAAGGAAGGCAGAAGGAGACGACAAACACCCAGCTCCTCACACATCCTGTGGCACCTTTGCCCCTCCCACATCATACACATACACATTTATTTATTTAGGTTTTTCAAGGTAGGGTCTCGCTGTAGCCCCAGGCTGACCTGGAATTCACTATGTAATCTTAGGTTGGCCTCAAACTCCCAGAAATCCTCCTACCTCTGCTTCCCAAGTTCCGCCCGACTAAAAATTATTTATTTAGTTTCAAGGAGAGAGAGAGAAAGAGAATGGGTATACCAGGGCCTCCGGCTGCTGCAAATGAACTCCAGACACATGTGCCACTTTGGGCATCTGGCTTTACATGGGTACCAGGGAGTCGAACCTGGGCTGTTAGGCTTTGCAGGCAAGTGCCTTAACCACTGACCCATCTCTCTAGCCCCACATGTACATATTTAAAAAAATATTTATTGATTGATTGATTGATTTGACAGAGAAAGAGGGAGGGAGAGAGAGAATGGGCACGCCAGGGCCTCCAGCTACTGCAAACAAACTCCAGACACATGTGCCCCATTGTGCATCTGGCTAACATGGGTCCTGGGGAATTGAACCTGAGTCCTTTGGCTTTGCAGACAGACAAATGCCTTAACTGCTAAGCCATCGCTCTAGCTGCACATATTTAAAAATTTTTTTGTTTATTTTTATTTATTTGAGAGAGACAGAGAGAGAAAGAGGCAGAGAGAGAAAGAGGCAGAGAGAGAGAGAGAGAGAGAGAGAGAGAGAGAGAGAGAATGGGCACGCCAGGGCCTCCAGCCACTGCAAACGAACTCCAGACGTGTGAGCCCCCTTGTGCATTTGGCTAACGTGGGTCCTGGGGAATCGAGCCTCGAACCAGGCTCCTTAGGCTTCATAGGCAAGCGCTTAACCGTAAGCCATCTCTCCAGCCCCAGCTGCACATACTTTTTAAAAAGCCCATTGAATGCTTCCACCTGTACTTTGCCACACTTAACGTTGTGGAGGTCACGGGCTTGTAAACACAGACCTGGGAGTCAGGCCATTCAACACCTGCTCACAGATTGCAGGATGGAATTCAGTACTGTTAAATGAAAAAGTACTCGTGCATGTTTCAAGAATGTGACCAGCATTGGGCTGGAGCCAGGCAACAGTACTACTTGATGGACGAGTCGTCTGGGAGCAAGTTAAGGAGGAAACTGAACCCGCTACCATCGCAATGTGAGCGAGGAACCCCAACTGCTGTCACGCATTGTCTGTTAAACTCAAAAGTAGAAATTCTTGCTGCTCGTCCTTCGGATGGGCTGCTATGGAAGGCTTCCCAAGATTAGATGGCAGGCTAAGGTTTTCATGCTTTGTATAAACTGGTACCAGGGCAGTGTTCCTCAAATTACAGTCATTTCTCCCTTGTTGAATATCACTTTCCTTGGTTTCAGTTACCTGAGATCAGCTTTGATCTGAAAATATTAGATGGAAAATTCCAGAAATAAACATCTCATAAATTTTAAACTGTGTGCCATTCTAAGTAGCATGGCGAAATCTCACACGGTCCTGCTCCATCCGGGCTGTGCTGAGGATCAACTTCTGGTGTAGTATGACCCAAGTCTCATGTCTCATGCTTCCCTCCTTTAGCCACTCAGCAGTGGTATCTTCTGTGGTATCACAGGGCTTGTGTTAAGTGACCTTCAAGAATGACTGCAGGGCTGAAGATGGCTTAGTGGCTATGGCATTTGCCTGTACAGGCAAAGGACCCAGGCCATCGTGCTTTGCAAGCAAGTGCCTTTAACCACTGAGCCATCTGTGTAGCCCCAAGGGTGCTAAGTTCTCAGTGCTAAGTTCTACTGGTACAATAAGATATGTTGTGAGACCATATCCACGTTACTTTCATAGCTGCTGTATTTTATGATTAGTTGTTCTTAGTCTCTTACTATACCTAATTTATTAGTTAATTATTATTATTATTTTTGGATTTTCGAGGTAGGGTCTCACTCTAGCCCAGACTGACCTGGAATTCACTATGTAGTCTCAGGGTGGCCTCGAACTCACGGTGATCCTCCTACCTCTGCCTCCTGAGTGCTGGGATTAAAGGCGTGTGCCACCATGCCTGGCTTATTATTATTACTTTTGAGGCAGGATCTCTAGCCCAAGTTGACCTAGAACTCACAGCAACTCCTACCTCAGCCTTCCAAGTGCTGGGATTAAAGGCGTGAGCCACCATGCATGACTTAATTTATAAATTAAACATGATCATGGATAACAGGTAAGGGTAAGGGATAACAGTTCCAGGTATCCAGTGGAAGGCTTTAAGGTGTCTCCTGCAGATATCTGTGATCACACTATTATCACTGAATGGCTTTAGAAAATGTCAGTATTCCAATTTTTTTTTTGGGGGGGTGGGTTTCAAGGTAGGGTCTCAGTCTAGCTCAGGCTGACCTGGAATTTACTACGTAGTCTTAGGCTTGCCTTGAACTCATGGCAATCCTTCTACCTCAACCGCCTGAATGCTGGGATTAAAGCCACGCACCACCACGCCTGGCCAGTATCTCAACCTTGATCCTTTTTTGCGGGAAGGACAGGGTTTCATGTAGCACAAACTGGCCTTCAACTTGCTGTGTAGTCAAAGATGTGCTGGGATTACAGGTGTGTACCACTGCGTCCAGTTAAACAGGAACTGGGGATCAAACCCAGGCCTTCATTCATGCCAGTCAACATCTCTACTAAACTGAGTCCATCTCCGGGCCCCAAGCTTGATCATTTAAGATGCATTTCTTTCCTGGCTGCTAAAACATTATTTCCTTCTTGTCTATGTGGAGAACCACCTCACATTTCATTAGGGAAAAGGCTGGCAGTGTCAAGTCTGTGAAATGTCTCTTGTGGTACTTGCCTTGGTTCAGCCAGGTGCATGTGATTGGAATCCAAGTCTCCAGCCTCTGATGGCTTCCTGGGAATCCTGAGGAATCAGCTCCAGGATGCCTCCCCTGGAACCTGCTAGAGGTTGCCAGCTGGAGCCGGGATCTAGATCATCAGGAATGGGACTGGTAGAACACTCAGGGGAAAAGCTGGGCGTGGTGGCGCACGCCTTTAATCCCAGCACTCAGGAGGCAGAGGTAGGAGGATCGCTGTGAGTTTGAGGCCACCCTGAGACTAGATAGTGAATTCCAGGTCAGCCTGGGCTAGAGAAAGAATAATAATAATAATAATAATAATAATAATAATAAACCACTTAGGGGAGTGCCTACACTCTGGCATTTGAAGACAGGGGAGGAGAGAAAAGGTGGCACCACAAAGGCAGCACCCAGAGGGCAGCAGCACTTTCCGTGAGCCTTGCTAATTGAGCTTTAATAACAGCAGGGCAGAAAGAGTCAGTGTTCTGCAGGAAGCGGTGCGGGCCCTGCTGCGTCAGGCCACGCTCGCCGCACCTCTCCAAGTTCAAGTTCCCTGGGCTGCCTGGCTTCTTTGCTTGCTTTTTTTTTTTTTTTTTCCATCTGTGACATCTGCTCGGTGCTTGTCCCTCCTGTGATACCATACCCCTTGCAGCTGTGCAGACCTCCAGCTCCGCACTGGTGCATGGAGTGCCCTGAGCATACGGCCTTTTTGATGTGTGATAAAACAGAACCGAGCCACGGGGGTATGGCGAGTGAAGGCATCAGAATATCAATTAACCTACTCGGAACAAAGCTGCAGCTTCAGAGTGGAATAGATATCTCACTGAAGTGTCAGGAAGATGGATAATGTATTCTAATTAAGGCTTGACTGATACCTCTGCACCAAGCCACTCCTGGACGGTGGACCCGTGTATCTAGCAAACAGTTGTGGCAAACGCCTCAGTGTCCTGTTATGGTTGTTATCGGATGTCGCTTCTTGATGGATGACTTCTTGTCCTGCCAAAATCTACAGCCACTGAGTGCCAGCCCACAATGAGATTTCCCCCTAGGAAGTGCAGTCCATCTTGCTACTGTGCAAGCAACCTCCAGAGATGGGTGAGTCTTGGGAAAGAAGGCCTTTCTGGTGCTCCCGTTTTGCGGAGGCTCTCGGTCCAACTCACCCTCACCCTTAGGCCTCCATCAAGGTACTACCGCTTCCAGGGGAATCAATATGGGCCCGCGTGGGCCAGCACAGGGATGAGGATGCCCATGGCTGCCTGCCCTGTAGGACAAGGGCTTGTCCCAAAGGCGCTCCTGTGATCTCCTTCCTAAGCACTACCTCCTCAGGTCAGAAAGAGCAGACCCAGAAAGCCCCCTTCTTTTTCCTGAAGTCTGCTATCTGCACAGCGTGCTACAGTGAGCCCAGATAACCAGGAGGTGTGCCTCGTCTCACTTTCCTGGCAATTGTGAGCCCTGGGCTCCTGCTAGTAAGAAGTTGACATGAGCCACTCTCCTGAATAGCTGCAAACACATTCTAATGTCCACTGTAGATTTACGGGGGAGATTATAATGATTAAAAACTGCATTTTTACACCAGGCATGGCAGTGCACGCCTTTAATCCCAACATCTGGGAGGCAGAGGTAGGAGCATCGCCATAGGTTTGAGGCCACACTGAGACTATAAAGTGAATTCCAGGTCAGCCTGGACCAGAGTGAGACCCTATCTCAAACAAACAAACAAACAAAAGTATTTTACATAGGCACTAGGGAATTGAACTCGGACTGACAGATTGCACTGCTTTTAACCAGTGACCCATCTCCCCAGGCCTAAAAGCACAAAGTTTTTTCTTTTTCTTTCTTTCTTTTTTTTGTTTTGAGTGCCAGCCTTCTTCCAACTTCCAGGCAATATTTTATTTAATTGAGAGGGAGAGAGAATGGGCGTGTCAGGGCCTCCAGCCACTGCAAAGGTACTCCAGACACATGTGCCACCTTGTGCCTCTGGCGTTACGTGGGTACTGGGGAATTGAACCTGGGTCGTTAGGTTTTGCAGGCAAGCACCTTAACCACTGAGCAATCTCTCTAGCTCTTTTAAATTCCAAAAGTGACTCAAAGCCGGACGTGATGGCTCACACCTGTAATCCCAGCACCTGGGAGATTGAGGCAGGAGGATTGCTACAAATTTGAGACCAGCCTGGTCTACATAGCTAGACCCTGTATTCAAAAATAAGTGGGGGCTGGGGAGGTAGTTCAGTCAGTAAAGTACTTGCCTTGTAAGCACAAGGATCTGAGTTTGATCCCCAGAATCCATATAAAAATGCTGGACATGGTGGCATACCCCTATAATCCCAGCACTGAGGAGACAAACAGCAGAATCCCTGGGGCTTGCTGGGGCTTACTAGTCTTGAGTAGTCAGTGAACTCCAGGCCAGTGAGAGATCCTGTCCCAAAGGAGATGGGCATTGCTCCTGAAGATGTTCTGAAGTTGTTCTCTGTTCTCCACACACATGTGCACATATGTGTACTTGTACCCACATACACCTGAACATACACACACATGCAAATTTTTAACAATATTATTTATTTGAGAGCAAGAGAGAGATAGGGGTCGGGTGTGGTGGCACATGCCTTTAATCCTAGCACTTGGGAGGCAGAGGTACGAGGATTGCTGTGAATTTGAGCCCCGCCTGAGACTACATAGTGAATTCCAGGTCAGCCTGGGCTACAGAAAGACTCTACCTCGCAAAACAAACAAACGAGAGATAGAGATAGAGAGAGGGGGGGGGGGAGGGGGGAATGGGTGCGCCAGTGCCTCCTGCTCCTGCAAACAAACTCCAGATGCATGCTCCATATTGTGGCCTAGTTCTACATAGGTACTGGGGTATTGAACCCAAGCCATCAGGCTTTACCAGTAAGAGCCTGTAACCACTGACCCATCTCTCCAGCCTCAGGATGCAGGTTCTGCTTCCAGGCAGGAGGGGGTGTGGGGGGAGGGAGCTGCAGCGCCTCCCTTTCCTGCAGTTGATCACATCTGTAGGGGTTCCTCCTCCTCCTCCCAGCTGCAGCCCAGCACTTGGTTGCCTATAACAAGGACTTGAGGGAGCAAAAGGCTGTTAAAAAAATTTTTTTTTTCATTTTTGCTTCATTAGTTCCAGAAACCAGGGTTCTGTGGCTGTGATTCCCTGTATAAGAAATTAATGAAAGCTTGCCTGTTTTTTTTTTTTTTTCCCAGCCCTCGTTGGCTGTAAATTTGTTTGGCTTTCTTTTAACTATCAGTGGAGGCTGTTGGAACCTAAATATTTTAAGATTGCAGAAAAACAGCACTCCTTTTTTTTTTTTTTTTTTTAATGAAAGACATCCTCTGTCAACACCTATCCTCCATCCTGTGGGTCGGGGGAAGGGCCTTGGGTCTGAGTTCCATCCTCTGACCTCGGAGAATGCTGAATGCTCCACAGATGGAACTGTGTCCTCTGGCCTTGGAATGCCTGGGAGGAGGGTCTCTGACAAGGGGGCTGCTTGGGGGCTCCAGCAGCCTTGGCTTCAGCTCATAGTTGCCCTGTGTTTACTTTCTTCCTTGCAGAACTCACGGAACGGCATTCATGAGTGTCTAACTCAGTGCTCCTGGCGCTTGACAGGACTTTAGAAATGGTTTAATGCAGACACTGTGGAGGGACATCAGAAAACAAGCAAAGGGGAAGGCATTGCATTGATTTCCTACCATAAAAGTATAACTTGCTCATGGAGTCATCTATGCAGTAAATGCTACTCTAAAATCCTTGTAGAGTTTCTACCTCGAACTTGTGTTTTGATGCTTACCTAGAAGAATACATTGGGGATGGGGAGAGAAAGGGAAGCATATTCTAAAACACAATAAATTATAAAACCACATTACTTTAAAAGGTTAAATACAAATAACAGGCTGGAGAGATGGCTTAGTGGTTGAGGCATTTGCCTGCAAAGCCAAAGGATCCTGGTTCGATTCTCCAGGACCCATGTAAGCCAGATGCTCAAGGGGGCCACATGCATCTGGAGTTCGTTTGCAGTGGCTGAAGGCCCTGGCGTGCCCATTCTCTCCCTCTCTCTTTCTCTCTCTCAAATAAATAAATAAATAAAATATATTTTTAAAAAATTTAAAAAATACAAATAACTGCTGGGTGTGGTGGCATACGCCTTTAATCCCAGCACTCAGGAGGCAGAGGTAGGAGGATCACCGTGAGTTCGAGGCCACCTTGAGACTGCATAATGAATTCCAGGTCAGCCTGGACTAGAGTGAAACCCTACCTTGAAAAACCAAAATAAATAAATAAATAAATAAATAAAACAAAAAATAATACCATAGTAGTAGATAAGCAGATAGACACGAAGGCCAGGGTCTTACCGATATTTGCAGTGAGAAGAGAGGTGTTAGGGGTGAGGGGAGGGAGAGGTAGAGGAGGTTGGGACAGCTAGAAAGAGTCATGAGGAAACAAATGAGATTATAGCTTCATGTCATTCACAAAAGAAAATATGGCTCTATTAAACATTTAGGAACAAGCTGGGCGTGGTGGTGCACGCCTTTAATCCCAGCACTTGGGAGGCAGAGGTAGGAGGATCGCCATGAGTTCAAGGCCACCCTGAGACTACAGAGTGAATTCCAGGTCAGCCTGGACTAGAGTGAGACCCTACCTCGAAAAACCAAAAAATTAAAATTAAAATTAAACATTTAGGAACAAGAGTGAAAATATAAGTGAACATAGCTTAAATGTAAGTGACTACTTATCAGCTTTTGTGACAGGAAAGACCTTTCTATAGCTCCACACACACCATCATCCAAAAAGGGAAAGCAGCGATTGACTTAGCTGAAAGCCCGGGTGCTCATACAAAATTGAAAGCTCACAGGCAAACCTCACAGGCAAAAAAGTGTTGGCAACATTTTTTTTTTGCCTCAAACCATTTGTGTAAATAGTTTCTGGAAATGCTTGCCAAAATGTTTTTTTTAATATGTAAAGAGTGCTTGTAAATAAAAGGGTGACACCCTAGGGGAAGGTGCAGAAATGGCATGAATAGATATCTGGGAGAAGAAAAAGATTCAAATAGTCAATCAACATATGGGGAAAATGTTATTCTTCACTAATGATCAAAGAAGTAAATGTAAACTAAAGCAGCAGTGGTGTGTTCCATTTTACTCAGCAGATTTTCCCCAAGATCATGTCCAGCATTGGTAATGATGAAGGGGAGGGAAACGTGCCATGCCACTGCATATACAAACTGCAGTGTGGTGGGGCAGAACATATCAGAAGCCACAACAGAAGATACAAGCTTTCAGAGATTTATCCTGATATGCATTCAAAACAATACTGATAGAGGGCTGGAGAGATGGCTCAGCAGTTAAGGTGCTTGCCTGCAAAGCACAAGGAACCAGGTTCAATTCCCCAGGATCCACATAAGCCAGATGCACAAGATGGCAAATGTGTCTGGAGTTTATGTAGTGGCTAGAGGTCCTGGTGCACCCATTCTCTCTTCCTCCCTCCCTCTCTCTCTGATTGAAAATAAATTAAAAATAAAATACTGGCAGGCCTGGCATGGTGATACACACCTTTAATCCCAGCATTCAGGAGGTCAAGGTAGAAGGATCACTGAGTTTGAGGCCAGCCTGGGGCTACAGAGTAAGTTCCAGTTCAGCCTGGGCTAGAGTGAGACCCTGTCTCAAACAAACTAGTGGGAACAGGAGTGGGTCACTCTGCCTTGATGTCTGGAAGTGCACGTTTCCTTGGGGTGCCTGAATCACATCATATTGTGTTTTTAGAGGTCAAGGCTAGGTCTTGAGCTCTCCCCACCCCCCGGCAAGCCTAGGATGTAGCATATAGTCCCTTGTTAGACCCTCAGTTTGTAACACGGCTAGGAATGGCTCCTAGAAAGCTAGTCCCCTCCCTGAGGCACCCTTGGCAGGTGAGGAGGGGGAAAAGGCAGGGTGGCCCTCTAGGGACAGGAAGTAGATATTGGTGGTCAAGTATTGGGGTGCATAGAGGTGCCAGTTTAGACATGGTGTGGGAACAGCTCCTGCTTGTTGCTTAGCTGTATGCCATTTAGAATGCAGAAGCTGTCGTCCATCCTCCCACCAGGGCCTGCCAGGATCTACCCAGGGCAGCCCCACCGGGCAAGGAGTTCAGGCAGGGCTCATTGCAGAGATTGTTTTTGTTTTGTTTTGTTTTTTTGAGGTAGGTTTTCATGCTTACCTAGAATTCACTATGTAGTCTCAGGGTGGCCTTGAACTCATGGCGATCCTCCTGCCTCTGCCTCCAGAGTGCTGGGAGTATAGGTGTGCACCACCACGCCCAGCTGAAATTCTGTTTTTGTTCATTTATTTCTTCAAGAGAGAGAGAGAGAGAAAGAATGGGTGCTCCATGTCCTCTAGCCACTGCAAATGAACTCCAGATGCATGTGCCACCTTGTGCATCTGATATGCATAAGTACTGGGGAATAGAACCTGGTTCTTTGTCTTTATAGGCAAACTCCTTAACCGCTAAGTCATCTCTTTACCCCGAGATTTTTTTTTTTTTTTTTTTTTTTTTTTTGAGGTAGGATCTCACTCTAGCCCAGGCTGATCTGGAATTCACTATGTAGTCTCAGGCTGGCCTTGAACTCATGGTGATCCTCCTCCCTCTGCCTCCCACGTGCTGGAATTAAAGGCATGCGCCACCATGCCCGGCTGAGATTTTTTTTTTTTTAAGATGCATACCTAATGTGTCTTACTTTTCTTTTCCTGTACTCATTTGTAATGTACATTTTGTGACTGGAAACTTTTGTACAACACTCCAACAAACACTTTGACCTGATTTAATTTTTTTTTTTTGTAAGAAAACAACAACACTGGTGGCAAACTGGAATCAAGGTGCAGGAGCATCGATACTGGATTAGTGAATGTTTGGTAACTCAGGCTGCTTCGGACACTTCCCAGACAGCGTTTGATAACATGGGAAGATACTCATGAAATGGTTTTGCGGTGTGAAGAGATTACACAATAGTAACATGTACAGTGTGTGTGATTCTTCCCCTTCCTGCTCCCAAGGGTCGGTGGGGGCGGGGGTTGAGGGAGAAAACCATATGTAAGCCTGGGAGGAAATGTACCCACATGCTAACAGTGGCTTGTTACGGCCCTGTGGTATTCTCAGTGACTCACACCATTACTTAAGCATGTCTGAATTTTCCACACCTTCTAAAGTGATCTTATTACTTTCATAATTGGATGTCAGAGTTGGCACAAATAAATTTCCTAATTTTTTAGCAGTCTGTCACCTTGACTACTGGGCCACCTTGTCTACAGATCTTCTATTTTAATTTTTTTTTTTTTTTTTGGCCTTTCAATGTAGCGTCTTCCTCTAGCCCAGGATGACCTGGAATTCACTAAGTAATCTCAGGCTGGCCTTTAACTCACTGTGATCCTCCTTCCTTTGCCTCCTGAGGGCAGGGATTAAAGACATGTGCCACCATACCCAGCCAGATCTTCTATTTAAAAAAACTTTTTAAAAATTTATTTGCAAGCAGAGAAATAGAAAGATAGAAGGAGAGAAAGACAGAGGGGGTGCATTTGGGCATACCAGAGCCTCTAGCAGCTACAAATGAACTCCAGATACATGTGTCACATTTTGTATCTGGCTTTATCTAGGCCCTAGGGAATTGAACCCAGGTCAACAGGCTTTGGAGGCAAGTGTTTTTAACTACTGAGAAATTTCTCCAGCCTACAGCCCTCAGAAACTCTTTTTCAGGAGAGAATTCAAACTGTGGAAAAATCCGTATGCACAAAGGTGTGCGTCACAGCATTACGTGTGATAGTGGAAACTCCACAGTCCCCACACTGCGTTGTGGGTGGGGCCGTCACTGTGGCTTGCTCACTTGGTGGGTTTGCGTAGCCCTGGAAAACAGAGGCAACAGGGAGACATGCTAATAGAAAAAGGATGCTTGAGGGCTGGAGGATGGCTTAGTGGTTAAGGCGTTTGCCTGCAAAGCCCAAGGACCCAGGTTCATTTCCCTAGTACCCACGTAAGCCAGATGCACAAGGTGTTGCACGCGTCTGGAGTTCATTTACAGTGGCTAGAGGCCCTGGTGCACCCATTTTCTCTCTCAAATAAATAAAATATTTAAAAAGATGCTTCTGGTATCGATGATATGTTGTGGGAAAAACAGGACATATAATGGATATGTCATGATTATGTCCGTAGCCATAGACACAGGAGAGGAAACAGTATGAGAATAGTTGTTAAGGAAGGATAACAGTTAACAAACACGTTTCTTCTCTTCTGTTGTACAAGATCCAGCCCTTCTTTAAAGCTACTGTATTATTAAAATATTTCAAAAAAAATCTAAGAATAACAGTGGAGGGCAGGGAATGGAACTCAGTTGGTAGAATGTTTATCCATACACGAAGATCTGGGTCCAATCTCCAGCACTGCATAAAGTATATGGTGGTGCACACCTGTAATCCCAGCACTGAAGAGAATCAGAAGTTCAAGGCCAGCTTCAGCTACTCAGCCAGTTTGAGGCCATCTTGAGGTACAGGATACCCTGTCTCAAATCCCACTGTCTAGGGCTGGATTCTGGACGGCATCCCTGAGACGCGGGAACAGGCACTGATGCTCCAAACCCAAGGACTGGCCCCCAGGCATGTCAGTGAGTACTCCTCTAGCCGTTACGTGCTTGTGCTGGATGGGGGCATACAACAACTGTGGCCCGCTCTTTATTGCCAGCTCCCTGTCCTCAGACACTACCCTCAGGAAGGTTTGAAGCGTCTATGATTGTTGCAGTCAGCTCCATGTGGCTGGGATGAACTTTCAAACACACAGTTTATGGGAGGAATGGGGTTTATTTCAAGCTTACAGATCCAGGGAAGTTCCATTGATGGCAGAAGTTGGTCCCCTTTCACAGATCAAGCAGACAGCCACAACCACATACCAGCACCACAAGCAAGCAAGGGAGAACCCACAGCAGCTGGACCCCCAAGCTCACTCTGCATACCTTAGGCGTTCAGATCACCCCTCAGTGACACACCTCACTGTAGCAGGAGTGTGCCTACTAGGGGCAGAAACTGCAAACTCAATTTTAATAACAACTGAGTTTATGGGAGACATACATTCAAAAACAGATGCATTAAATTAAATCCAGCCTTAGCCACAAAGCTAAAGGAATTCAGGGCTTGTCATTAAGTGACAATTCCTTATTCCAGGAACTCCAAAGCTGGGAATTCTTTAGGAAATCATGGGAAATGTGCAGAAGTGCACCAAGAAATGCCCCAAGATGGTCATTGTGATGTTATTGATGGTAATGAAAATTCTAGGCCACGGAGGCATTCAGTTATGGACTGTCTTTGGTCCTGAGAAGACATTTAGGATTTCCTGGGGGGGTGACAGATAGCAGTGGTCTTAATGTCATCACAGAGCAAAAGTCCATGAGACTCAGACCTGTTTGTGGCTAGTTTGGGTCCTTTTTCCTCTGCCTAGTTGTGCTGAATGCTCCGGACACGGTCCTAATTGAGAGAAACTTGGGGAAGAGGATCGACCCTGTGACCGGAGGTATGGCTGTCTGCATGTCCCTGCCCCACTCCTGTTCACGGAACACTTGCTCTGCTCTGGGCACCAGCAGGGCCCACACTGGCACACAGAAGACCTGGCTCAGAGCCAGAAGACACTGGTAACACAAGCTCCAGTGGGTGAGGACACAGGTGGAGGAGTTGGGTGCAAGGAGAACCTGATTCAGTGTGGACTATGCTGAGGGACCACGGGGCTGTGTGCCTGCTTGAGGAACTCTCCTCAGGCTTAGGGCCATGCAAGGGCCCACGTTGGGGGATTTTCCACTCTCCCTGGGAAGCAGCACAACCCACAGTTCTTGCTATGAGTACAGAGGGACCCTCCATCTGGAACTTAAAGACCAGACAGTTCACTGAGACTGGGGAACAAGGGGACAATGACCTTCATAGACCTGGGTTTGTGGCTCCCTGGCTCCCTTTTCCAGCAGTAGGATCTGGGACATTTTGTATCCTCATCCTGTCCCTGAGGATAAAAGCTCATAGCTATGAGGATGGAATGAGTCTGCAGGTCCGTTCCGGGGCCTGGTACAAGTCAGCACACAGAAATTCATAGCTTCCCTCAGTCTAGGCCTTTACGTGGGTTCTGGGACATCCGCTTGTCAGGCTTGCGCAACAAGCACTTCTGAGCCATCTCTTCAGCCCCTTTGTGGTTTTTTGAGACAGGGTTTCATATAGGTTGGTTTTGAACTTGCCATGAAGGCAAGGATTTGAGCTTATAGTCATCCTGTCACTGCTTCCTAAGTGCTGCAATTACAGGCATGAGCCATCAGGCCCCATTTACGCACAGCTAGAGATCAAACCCAGGACCTCGTGCATGCTAGGCAACACTCCACCAACTGAGCAACATCTCCAGCCCCAGCATTGCCTGTCATTATACTACTACTACTAATAGTGTGTGTAGTTGTTATTGGTGTGTTAATGTTAGCCAGTCCAGAACTGAAGCCTCCCATAACATTGCTGGCAGGTGATTGTTGGTGACTCTAACCATGTGTTTCTCTCTGGCCAGAGGTCTATCACACCACCTTTGACTGGCCCCCTGAGCCTGAAGTCCAGAACCGGCTGGTGGAACCAGAGGGTATCTCAGAGCTTGAGACAGCTCAGAAGCTATTGGACTACCACAGGAACATCACGAGGATCCTTCCCACTTATCCCAAAATCCTGAAAACCATCAGCGCTGACCAACCATGTGTAGATGTTTTCTACCAGGGTAAACACAACGGGCAATCCCACCCCAGACCCATTCAACTCCCGGGGCCACCCACACACCTGCCCGCCTTTCCCATCCCAACACCCAGCAGCCATAATGTGTGGGGACCCAGGGAAGTCAAATCACTGATGGGCCATCCAGGGTCCCTGGTAGTGCCCCTTGGAGACCCTGGGCTAATGTCCTACAGCTGGACATGGTCTTATCTCCAACCCACCAATGGTTTGACAGTGACAAGGGAGGAGGAGAGATGAAGATTGTAGCAGACAGCTTCAGGTTCACTTAGATGAACTTCCAGACCAGGCACAGTTATGGAGGAAGGGATTTATTGAAGCTTACAGATCCAGGGGAAGTTCCATAATGGTAGAAGAAGTTGGCCCCCTCTTAAAGGACCAGCCAAAGAGAGAAAAGGCTAAAAGCCAAAAGCCACACAGCACAGCACACTCCAGGAACTCCAGCTAGGCACACCTTGCATATCTTTAGGTTGGAATCTCAAACCCACCACCACACCTTAGGGCTGGACCCTAAGATCCACCCAGTGACACCGCTTCCAGCCAGATGGCTTCAGATGCAAACTACAAACTAATGAAACACTGAATATATTGGGGGCCATCTATTCAAACTACCACAAGGAAGGATGGGTTAACAGAGATGTGGCAGCAGCGATTTGAGGCCTTACCTTGGAGAAGGAAGAGAAAAATGTGTAAAGATTAAGATGAAAACGAACACTACATAGGCATGGTAAATGCATGGACAAGTAGCCTCATTCCTGGCACCACACTGCTGCCCACAAGAGTGGCAGATGCTCAAGAGCAGCCTGGCAGAAGCCTGGGGGAAGATGGGGAAGGAGAGGTTGCACCCTGAGATTACAGAGCTCCATGATGTGTGTTGAAGCCTCAACCTTACCACATATTCACTGTATAGTCTTTTGAAACTCTCTACCTCTTCCAGTTTCAGTTTTACCATCCCTAAAATGGGAGCAAAATTTGTGCCTTCCTTCCAGCTGCAAGTGAAGATTAAAGCAGTATCTATCATGGCTGGTGCAGGGAAAGGAGTAGATGCATATCCAATGTCATTGCTGCTAGAGCTATTCAACAACCTATCCAAAAACGCAAGGGACGGGGCTGGAGAGATGGCTTAGTGGTTAAGTGTTTGCCTGTGAAGCCTAAGACCCCCGTTCAAGGCTCGCTTCCCCAGTATTCATGTAAGCCAGATGCACAAGGTGGCGCATGCATCTGGAGTTCGTTTGCAGTAGCTGGAGGCCCTGGTGTGCCCATTCTCTCTGTCTCTTTGTCTCTTTCTCTCTCTGTCTGTTGCTCTCAAATAAATAAAAATAACATTTTTTTTAAAAAAAGGCAAGGGAGAGTTAGAATAACTCTTGTTTTTATATTTTTAATTTTCATTTTTTGAGGTATTGTCTCTCTGTAGCCCATACTGGCCTGGAATTCACTATGTAGTCTTAGGCTCGCCTTGAACTCACAGCGATCCTTCTATCTCAGCCTCCTAAGTGTTGGGATTAAAGGTGTGCGCCACCATGCTCTGCTGTTGTTGTTAAGGCAGGGTCTTGTGTAAAGCCCTGGCTGGCCTGGAACTCAGTATATAGACTAGGCTCAGTCTTCCTGTCTCCACCTCTCAGGTGCTGGCACCACTTTGGCAAATTAGGATAATTATATCCCAAAGTAGCTGTGTTATATTATTTAAAAGTCTTACTGTCTCAAAATCAACTTATCCCCTTGTACCCAATGCTAGGCAAACACAGCATTTTATGTGTTTGGACGAAATAAAATGACATTAGGAGCTGGGTATGGTGGCACATGCCTTTAATCCCAGCACTCAGAAGGCAGAGGTAAGAGGATCAGAGTGAGTTCAAGGCCAGCCTGGGACTAGAGTGAGCTTCAGGTTAACTTGGGTTAGAGCGAGACCCTACCTCGAGATAAATAAATAAACAAATAAATAAAAACTGACGTTAGGGCTGGGGAAATGGCTCCGTGGGTCACAGTGCTTGCTTGCAGAGTCTGCTTGCCTGTTGATTCCCAGTATCCACATAAAACCAGATGCATAAAGTGCACATGTGTCTGGAGTTGGTTTGCAGAAGCAAAATTCCCTGGTGCACCTGTACTCTCTCGTAGATAAATAAAAATATCAAAATAGTTTTAAAAATGAGCTGGATGTGGTGGCACATGCCTTTAATCCCAGCACTCAGGAGGGGGAGGTAGAAGGAGCACCATGAGTTTGAGGCCAGCCTGAGACTACATAGTGAATTCCAGGTCAGTTGGGCTGGGCTAGAGTGAGACACTAACTCATAAAAACAAAAAAAACAAAAAGAAAAAAAGAAAGAAAGAAATGACACTAGACACTTGCAGCCTTGATGTTTATAAAGCCCTTTTCTCATATGCCCTTTCAAACTATTTTGAGAAAAAATTCATTTAAAGCCAGGCATGGTGGTATATACCTGCAATATCAGCGCATGAGAGGCTGAGGCAGTAGGACTGAGAGTTTGAAACTAGCCTGGGCTATATTGGGAGACTCCATCTTTAATTTTGAAAAATGAAAAGGGGGCTGGAGAGATGGCTCAGCGGTTAAGGCACTTGCCTGCAAAGCCTTATGACCCAGGTTCAATTCCCTAGTACCCACATAAAGCCAGATGCACAAAGTGGAATATGCATCTGGAGTTTGTTTGCAGTGGATAGAAGACCTGGCATGCCCATATTCTCTCTCTCCTTGAAAATAAATAAACAAGTAAAACATTTTAAAAAGTAGACAGGCGTGGTGGCATACATCTTTAATCCCAGTACTCCGGAGGCAAAGGAAGGAAGATCATTGTGAGTTCTAGGCCACCCTGAGACTACGTAGTGAATTCCAGATAAGCCTGAGCTAGAGTGAGACCCTACCTCAAAAGAAAAAATTTAAAGGAAAGCTTTGTTTCGATAGGTCATTTCAGACACTTTCCGCCAACCCTTGGCTACTGTCTTTGGCTGGGGCTCTTGAATGCTTTGCAGAGAGCCAGGCCCTCAGACGGCTACCAGCACAGGCTGCCTGTGATTTCCAGTGGCATGCATCTCGGCAGGGCCTTTAGCAAACACTCGCTGTTAAGATAAACATCTACCACATTTATCTTATGCCATGATTCTGAATGTACACATTAATTACTTCCAAATTACTTAATTAAATTTAAAAGTTCATATGATCGTTCATAAAGAATTCATGCCTGGAATTGTAAATAAAAACGTGAGTGTCTGAATATTAATTACTATTAATTAATAATGCGGAGAGATAAATTGAAAATTGGGAGGCAAAATTCTCTGTGTGTTGTTTTTTTAATCTCTCTGCCATGCATCCAGCAACCATATATTTCTACAAAGAATAATTAGATGCTGAGACTGTCTGGGGGATCATTACTTCTAATTAACTTAGTTATTTACTGTAAATTAAGCATCATTTGTAAGCAGGCTGCCTTGCCTGTAACGTTTGTGCTTTTCAGAGGCACTGGATTACTGAAAGCCTGAGATCAGAGAGCCTCATCAGGGGCCCCTGCTTTGGGTTCTTTTGGTGGTGGACTGCTTATCCTGGGTTATAGCTTTGGGAGAGTTGCGCTAACTTCCCAAAGTCTATGAACCTCATTGATACATCTACACAAAGGGATGAGAATTGTACCTTCCCGTGGGCTTGTA
The DNA here is from genome assembly GCA_036346955.1 of Dipus sagitta. Classification (NCBI taxonomy): domain Eukaryota; kingdom Metazoa; phylum Chordata; class Mammalia; order Rodentia; family Dipodidae; genus Dipus; species Dipus sagitta. Next base: position 147,154,722 of record CM070770.1, on the reverse strand, counting down.
GGCCAAGTAAATTCATAATTCACACACATTAGCCATGGTGGTGATGGTACTAAAGATGTGGTGACTATTGGAACACAACTACAGTTGCTCTAAGAGGCCAGGGGCTCCAAAGCCACTTGAGTTATGGTCTTGGGTTCTGTCGAGTGCTTTTCTGACTCATCCCACCCCTATTTAGGGCCACTAAAGCTCCTGGCACATAGCTGAGTCATATGGCATGGACCCTGTCCTTCCCCTGAAAACTTTTAAGAAGGGGACACCTCACTTTGTTTCTCAGAACCAAGGCCTCTGCCTCTTTGGCTTCAGAAGCCCACCATGCTCTTCCATGGCATGATAACCCTTTGTGCTTTAGCATTTCTCCACCGAACTTGGCTCAGAATATTTTATTTATTTATTTATTTGAGACAGAGAGAAAGAGGCAGACAGGGAGAGTGAGTATGGGCATGCCACGGCCTTTTGCCACTTTAAAACAAACTCCACGGGGGAGGGAGGGTATCACTATGGGGTATTCTTTTATAATCATGGAAGTTGTTAATAAAAAAATTAAAAAATTTAAAAAAACTCCAAATGCATGAGCCACTTTGTGCATCTGGCTTCACATGGGTACTGGGGAACTGAACCTGGGTCATCAGGATTTGCAAGCAAGTGCCTTTAACCACTGAGCCATCTCTCCAGACACCCATTTAATACTGTTATATTGATCATAACCTTGAAGACCGTCAACTCCAATTCATCTGTGCTGTTGGTTCTAAAAAGAGGGAACTATAGAGTTTTATTGATCCAGTGTAATAATTCTATAAGATTCCAGAGTCTATAGGGCTAGGGAGATGGCTCAGATGGCAAGACTGCTTGCTGCACAAGCATGCAGAGCAGAGTTTGATCTCCAGCACCCGCGTTAAAAGCCAGGCATGGCCATGCATACCTGTAACTCCAGTGCTGAGGGTGGGTGGAAACGAGAGAAATTACTGGAGCTGTTTAGCCAGTCTTACTGAGAGACTCTGTCCAAAGAAAATAAAGTAGAAAAACAAGAGAGGAAGACACCTGACATTCTCTTCTGACCTCCACACACATCATGTTACACACACATCTGTATATATTTGCATACATTGTAATAACACACACACACACACACACACAGATTCTAGAGTTCAAATTTTGCACAATGAAAGGATCTTAGTGTCATGAGAGAGAGCTATGGATGAGCTTAGAACCCTTGAACCAGTGGCTCTCAAGTCTTGAGTCCTTGCCCACATTTAGCAAAGAACTGAGAGATGTGGACATAGGGAAGCATAAATAATGAAAGATTTATTTATTTATTTATTTTTAAGCTTTATTTTTGTTTATTTGAGAGAGAGAGGGAAAGAAAGAGGCAGAGAGAGAATGGGCGCGCCAGGGCACTGCAAAAGAACTCCACATGCATACGCCCCCTTGTGTATCTGGATTACATGGGTCCTGGGGAATTGAACTGAGTTCCTTTGGCTTTGCAGGCAAACGTCTTAACCACTAAGCCATCTCTCCAGCTCCTGAAAGACTTATTTTAAGATAGTGGAAACATGAGAGAAGAAAAAGCAGGAAAGGTTCAAAACAAAGAGGACCTCCCCTCTTCCCTGCAGCCTGGAAAGGGGAGAGAAAGATGTGGGGGGAAAATCGTAAAGGTTTGGTTCAGGTCCATTTATATAAATTAGGCATCCCACCAGGGCAGGGTGGTGTCCATGTTTCTTTGAGCCAGTCCCTAGCTAATTACCTGTTTTAAAAAAAACAAAACAAAACAAAAAACAGGGCTGGAGAAATGGCTTAGCGGTTAAGTGCTTGCCTGTGAAGCCTAAGGACACCAGTTCGAGGCTCGATTCCCCAGGACCCACGTTAGCCAGATGCACGTGGGGGCGCACGCATCTGGAGTTTGTTTGCAGTGGCTGGAGGCCCTGGTGCATCCATTCTCTCTCTCACTGCCTCTTTTTCTCTGTCTGTCGCTCTCAAAAAAAAAAAAAAAAAAAGTTTAAAAAAATACTTGCTCCTAATCTGAATCATCACTAGTTCTCCGGGCGGTTTTGCCCCACTCCCACCCTCTGTCCCGAAGAGCAACATTTTTGACATCTGAAAACTTTTTTTTTTTTTTTTGGTCTTATTTACTTGAGAGAGAGAAATGAGCAGATCAAGACAGAATGGGCATGCCAGGCCCTCCAGCCACTGCAGAAAACTCCAGATGCTTGCTCCACCTTGTGCATCTGGCTTACGTGGATACTGGGGAATGGAACTTGGGTCCTTAGGCTTCATAGGCAAGCACCTTAACCATTAAGCCACCTCTCCAGCGCCCCCTTTTTTTTTGGATTTTCACAGGTAGGGTGTCACTCTAGCTCAGGCTGACCTGGAGTTCACTATGTAGTCTCAGGGTGGCCTTGAACTCATGGCAATCCTCCTACCTCTGCCTCCCAAGTGCTGGGATTAAAGGTGTGCGCCACCATGCCCGGCTTGATTTTTTTTTTTTAATGTGTATGTGTGTGTGTGTGTGTGTGTGTGAGAGAGAGAGAGAGAGAGAGAGAGAGAGAGAGAAGTGGCTCCATCACAGTCAAACTCCAGATGCATGCACCACCTTGCGTGCATGTATGACCTTGTGTGCTGGTGTCGCCTTATGCGTCTGGCTTACATAGGACCTGGAGACTCGAACATGAGTTCTTGGGCTTCACAGGCAAGCGCCTTAACCACTAAACCATCTCTTTAGCCCTGAAAACATTTTTTTTTTGGTTGTGCTACTGCCACCTACTGGGTGGAGGCCGGAGATGCTCCTCAATATCCCACAATCAACAGCTAAGGACCACCAGACCCCTAGTCCATGGAGTCAAGGTTGGGAAACTCCACGACCACTCCCTACCTTTCCTCCAGTACAGGATCCATCCCTTGGAAGGTCGCTGACAACGACAGAGTGGTACACCCCTCCCTGGCTGGCCTTGCACAGGATGGCCTGGGGCCTGGGCAGGCGGTGAAGCCAGACAGAAGCAATCTTGTTTTGAAGGCTGGCACAAGTCTGCGGCCTCTTTGGCAGTCAGCCATCCTTTACAGTGTCTGAAAGGCTGCTCTGTGGCAGTCCATGCATGGCGTGTTCTCCTAGCGCAGGAGGGGCCTCCTTGAAGTTCAGTAGCTCATCCTTAGCACTTCCTGGCAGCCAGTACCCCCTACGGTGCAGTCTCTTCAAGGTTCTAGATGCTCACCCCTTTCTTCCCGCCTCTTTGTTCATCAAATGCCAGGGGCACATCTCGGGTCAGGGCCACGTGGCTACACCTGCCTGCTCCTGCGACCATTTTCATTATTGCCTCTTTGAGACGCTCAATAAAGTTAGTGTCACCGGAGTGTGGCTGCCCAAATTACTCTGCACTGATTCCTGAGTCCTTTAGAAGTCCCTGCATGCTAGGCTCCCTCCTGGCCCAACACACTTATCAAAGCCTCTGTCTAATACCCAGCACTCATCCTCCCTAGGAGACCAGCCTGGTCCCCGGGCTTCAGGTCAGAGGTTCAGCCAGGAGGCAGGCTGGAAACCTCCCAACTGAACAGAGAACCATGCGGGAATGCTTTATTGCCCAGGGCCGGTCTCCCACCCGCAAGACACAAGAAGTTCAGGCTGAGCAGCGTCCCCAGGGTGGCTTCTGTAGATTTAGTCTCCCTCTGCCAGCTTGGCGCCCAGGCCCCATGCACAATCCCCCCTCCCCCACCAGCTACTTCCCCTCTGGTTGTGTCAGATGTACAGTTTTTCCATAGTGCTATGAAATACTGTAGCCATGCAGAGCCAAAGAGAGGTGTGAGCCGGCCTCTCTTCCCCTTAGAGCTCCGCTTTACTATTCTCATATCCTCTCATTCCAGCTCTAACCTATGTCCAGGCTGGCCACCGATGCAATGCCCCATTCACCCCCAAGGTGTTGCTGTGCGGGCCTACAGGCTGCGGGAAGAAACTGCAGGCTGCTCTCCTGGCCCAGAAATACGACCTCGTCAATGGTGAGTTCCAGAAGCACCTGGCTTCTAGAGCCTTCCCTCCCTTCTCACTGGACAGGCTGGTGGGAGGATGGGAAAGCTCAGTACAATTCTCTTTCCTGCTCATGGCTTCTAACCGTATCCACTTACCCATGTTAATAAGGATAAGGTTTCTTTCCTCCTAAAAACGGTGTCGCCATAGAGACATTAGCCAGTAAAAGCATGTCCACAACTCAAGGAGCCAGAACATTTACTGGTTCTGAAGAGCTGATTTCTCGGCCGTCCCCAGGGTGCTTCTGAGCACCTGAGCTCACGGGCCGCACGTCACAGACGCAGCTAAGGCTCTATCCGTTCGCACCCACCTTGCCCTGCTCCCCCACCCAGGTCGGTGTGTCTACAGGCAAACAATTTCCTAACCAGAGGAAGACTTCTCACTCTGCGCAGTTTCAATAAATATTTTACCAGGAGGAGAAGAAAAATATTGAAATCAGGCTCTCCAGGTCTTTGCTGAGAGGGTCCCAGGCGGTCTCAGATGCTGCTGGCCTGCGTTCAGCAGGATCAAGGGCTGGGGAGGAGGAAGATGCTACAGTGAATCCAAAGAAGTGGGGCTGGCCGGAGTTAAAGGCTCTGTCCCCTCCCTCCACACCACAGCCCACCTAACCTCCATCTGCTAAGAAAATGAGTCTCGTGCTCCACATATACAAAATAGATACACACACACATCCCGAAATTACACGTACTCTTTGTACAAATAGATCTAGAGACAGAATACAAATATATCCATGTGGATACCATCCCAGAAGGATACAGTTCTAATTAGAAGACTTTTCAGCCAGGTCTCCCCCAAAATTCCCAAGTCGAGGGGGCTAGCCAGCAATCCATGACAAAAGTCACACCCATAAAATAAACACTGCACACGGAACACTTATTCTGCAAATGTCATTAGTATGGAAAAATTCTATGTGCTTTAGGGTAAAATGCATTTTCTTACAGCCATTTTTTTTTTAAATAGAGTTTTTCAAAGGAGGCCTTTTTGGCTTTTCATCTTAATGGTGCCTATAACTGTACCCACATGCTCAGTTAAGGGTCTGCATTGATTATTCCCTAGGGGAACATGAAGAGATATGGTGTCAAGGACATTCACACCAGAGGGAGGGCCCCAAAACACGATGACCTCTCTGTACAGTCCTGGTTCAGTTTAAGTCATTGTCTCTGTGCCTTGTTTTGTTTATGCAAACACTCATTCAAGAAAAGGTGTTTTTTTTTTTTTTTTTTGTTTTTTTTTTTTTGTTTTTTCAAGGTAGGGTCTCACACTAGCCCAAGCTGACCTGGAATTCATTTTGTAATCTCAGGGTGGCCTTGAACTCATGGTGATCCACCTACCTCTGCCTCCCAAGTGTTGGGATTAAAGGCATGTGCCATCACGCCTGGCAAGAAAAGGTGGTTTTAATAAATAAATAAAATATTAAAAAAAAACTTAAACTGGGCTGAGAGATTGCTTAGTGGTTAAGGCGCTTGCCTATGAAGCCTAAGGACCCATGTTTGACTCTCCAGATCCCACATAAACCAGATGCACAAGGTGATGCAAGCACACAAATTTGCACATGCACACGAGATGGTGCACGCATCTGGAGTTCGATTGCAGTGGCTGGATGCCCTGGAGTGCCAATTCTCTCTCTCTCATAAAATTAAAAAAAAAAAAAAAAAGGTACATTGGCCAGGTGTGTTGGTGCATGCCTTTAATCCCAGCACTTGGGAGGCAGAGGTACGAGGACTGCTGTGAGTTCAAGGCCACCCTGAGACTACATAGTGAATTCCAGGTCAGCCTGGGCGAGAGTGAAACCCTGTCTTGAAAAAACAAAACATTGATCTATGCTCATAAAAAAATGTGAAGAGGGGTTGGAGAGATGGCTCAGTGGTTGAGGTGATTGCCCATAAAGCTTAATGACCTTAGTTTGATTCCCCAGTACCCACTTAAAGCCAGATGCACAGAGTGGCACATGTGTCTGGAGTTTGTTTGCACTGGCTAGAGGCCCTGGTGCATCCATTCTCTCTTTGCCGGGCATGGTGGTGCATGCCTTTAATCCCAGCACTCTAGATGCAGAAGTAGGAGGATTGCTGTGAGTTCAAGGCCAGCCTGAGGCTATGGTGAAATGACCTTCTTACTGTTAGGAAATCTTCCTCTTCCTCCTAGTAGTACTGATTTTCTTGGAGTCTGCTAGGTCTGATATGCATACAGCCATCCTGACTTTCTTGTGACTGCCATGCATATAGTATGCCTCATGTCCCTCTTCTTTAAGTTCACCTGCGTCTCCATGTCTGGACTTTGCTGTTTTTTGTTTTGTTTTGTTTTGTTTTGAGGTAAGGTCTCACTCTAGTCCAGGCTGACCTGGAGTTCACTGTGTAGTCTCAGGGTGGCCTTGAACTCATGGTGATCCTCCTACCTTTGCCTCCCAAGTGCTGGGATTAAAGGCACGCGCCACCAAGCCAGGCTTTTTTTTTTTGTGTGTGTGACTTTGCTGTTTTTAAAAATATGGTCAAAAAACAACAATAAAAAACAAACAAAACATATATATATGGTCTGAAGCTGGGGGTGGTGGCTCATGCCTTTAATCCCAGCACTCAGGAGGCAGAGGTAGGAGGATAGCTGTGAGTTCAAGGCCACCCTGAGACTACATAGTGAATTCCAGGTCAGCCTGAGCTAGAACAAGACCCTACCTCAAAAAAAAAAAAAAAAATTCTGGTCTGACATTTGCTGCCTCTTTGGTGAAGTGTTTAGTCCTTTTTTGTTTAAAGCAATTTTTATATAGCACATTGAAAGTCTATCGCGTTTTGTTTTTTTTTATTTGTTTTTGGTTTTTCAAGGTAGGGTCTCATTCTGGCCCGGGCTGACCTGGAATTCACTATGTAGTCTCAGGGTGGCCTCGAACTCATGGCGATCCTCCTACCTCTGCCTCCTGAGTGCTGGGATTAAAGGCATGAGCCACCACGCCCGGCTGCGTTTTGTTTTCTATGTATGTTACCTGTTCTCATTTGCCATTTTTTAAACTAACCAACTAGCTTAAAAAAATACTATATATTTGTGTGTGTTTGCGCGCGCGCGTCTGCACATGTGCACACACGCCAAGGTCTCTTGCTACTCCAAGTAGAATACCAGATGGTGGTGCCACTTTTTGCATCCACCTCAATGTGAATGGTTGGGGCATTGAACCCAGCACCCGCAGCCTTTGCAAGCGTCTTTAGCCACTGAGTCATCTCCCCCCGCCTTCCCCCCACTACACACAACTCGATTTTAGTAAACCATTTCATTTCCTTTTTGGACACATTGCTGTATTTTGTTACTGATTGCTCTGAAGAGTAAACATGTGACCTGAACCTGTCATAGCCGTTTTTGTACATGTCTTCCTGCGTCACCTTGTTCTTGTTCTCTGTGCTGTTGCTGTCTTCCAAGTCACTTCTAGACATGCATTATAAAGTCAACAATATATTATAAACATTTTTTTCTTGAAAGTCTTTCTTTTGTCTTCTGATGGGAATGCTGGGATCAAACACACAGGACCTTACACATGCTGGGTACATACTTTGTCACTGAGCTACACCCTAGACCAGGTCTTATGTCTGTTCTTTTTTTAAAGATTTTATTTTATTTATTCTATTTTATTTTATTTACTTATTTATTTATTTTTTGAGGTAGGGTCTCACTCTAGCTCAGGCTGACCTGGAATTCACTATGTAGTCTCAGGGTGGCCTCAAACTCACGGTGATCCTCCTACCTCTGCCTCCTGAGTGCTTAGATTAAAGGCATGCACCACCATACCCGGCAATATTTTATTTTTATTTATTTATTTATTACAGACAGAGGGAGAGAGTGAGAATGGTCACTCCAGGGCCTCTTGCCAGTGCAAACAAACTCCAGACACATGTGCCACCATGTACATCTGGGCTACATGGGTCCTGGAGAATAGAACCTGGGTCTTTAGGCTTCGCAGGCATACACCTTAACTGCTAAGATATCTCTCCAGCCTTATTCTTTTTTTTTATTCTTATTTATTTATTTGAGAGTGACGGACAGAGAGAGAAAGAGGGAGAGAGAGAGAATGGGTGCGCCAGGGCCTCCAGCCACTGCAAATGAACTCCAGATGCATGTGCCACCTTGTGCATCTGGCTAACGTGGGTCCTGGAGAATAGAGCCTTGAACTGGGGTCCTTAGGCTTTACTAGGCAAGCGCTTAACTAAGCCAAAGAGAGAGAGTGAGCGAGTGAGTGAGAGAGAGAGAATTGGTGTGCCAGGGCTTTCAGCCACTACAGTCGAACTTCAGATGCATGCACCACCCAGTGTGCATGTGAAACCTTGCACGCTTGTGTCACCTTGTACATCTGGCTTGTATGGGACCTGGAGAGTAGAACCTGGGTCCTTAGGCTTTGTAGGCAAGCGCCTTAACCACCAAGCCATCTCTTCAGCCTATCTATTCTATTTTTTTTTTTTTTTGAGGAAGGGTCCCATTCTAACCCAGGGTGACCTAGAATTCACTCTGTATTCTCAGGGTGGCCTTGAATTCATGGCGATCCCCCTACCTCTGCCTCCCAAGTGCTGGGATTAAAGGTGTGCGCCACCATGCCTGGCTATGTCTATTCTTTTTTTTGTTGTTGTTGTTTATTTTTATTTATTTGAAAGTGACAGACAGACAGAGAGAAAGAGGAAGAGAGAGAGAGAGAGAGAGAGAGAGAATGGGCACGCCAGGGCCTCCGGCCACTTCAAGCGAACTCCAGATGCGTGTGCCCCTTGTGCATCTGGCTAACGTGGGTCCTGGAGAATCGAGCCTCGAACTGGGGTCCTCAGGCTTCACAGGCAAGCGCTTAACCACTAAGCCATCTCTCCAGCCTGTGTCTATTCTTTTTTATGTGTGTGTTCACTGTGTGAGTGCAGGAGCATGTGTTCCACGGTGCAGGTGTGGAGATCAGAGGTGCTTTCACCTCGGGCCTTGCCTGTCCACCTCACTGGAGGCAGGGCTTCTCCCTCTTGATTCTCGCTCTTCTGTTCTTCGCTGCACTCCTCATGAGCTTCTGGGAAATTCTCTTGTCTTCACCTCCCATCCCATCACCACTGTCAGCACGCTGACATTATAGAAGCTGTTGGCTTTTTATGTGGGCTCCGGGGTTTGACCTTGGGTACTCCAGCTTGAGCAGTGAGCACTTTCTCCACCGAACTACACACCCCAGCCTCAAAGTCCTTTGAAGACGTCGAGGAACAAGGTGGAGAGGAGACCTTTCCATGGACCTGCATGTGGCCATTCTTCATTCCTTGGTTTATGTCCAAGTTTCCATCTTATACCAGTTCCTCTCGGTGTAGAGAACTCCCTCTAACATTTCTTTTAGTTGGAGTCTTATGTTGACAAATTCTCTCAGCTTTTATGTGTCTGAAAATATCATTATCTTGCTTTCATTTCTGAAGGATGTGTTTGCTGTATATAGAAATCTATGTTGACAGGTTTGAAGTTTTTTTTCCCCCCCTCATCATTTTAAAGATGTCATTCTGTCGTCTTCTGGCTTGCATTTCTTCTGATGAGAGCTCAGAGAGTACCTTTTCGTATTGTTGTTACCCTCATATGAAACCTCCCTTCTCTCCCTCTGGCTGCTTTTATGATTCTCTCTTTAGCAGTTAGCAATTTGACTATGTATAAAGGGGTGGCTTACTTTGTGTTCACTATGCACCGAACTCAGATTTGTGGGACAGTCTTTGTCACTAAACCTGAAATTCTGCTGCTACTATTTTCTCCAATTTTTTTAAATTAAATTTTTATTTAAGAGAGGGGGAAAGAGGCAGGGGGAGAGAGAGAGAGAGAGAGGGAGAGGGAGAGGGAGAGGGAGAGAGTGAGAGAGTGAATGGGCACGCTAGGGCATCCAGCCACTGCAAATGAACTCCAGACATGTGTGCCACCTTGTGCATCTGGTTTATGTGGGTCCTGGGGAATAGAAACTGAGTCCTTTGGCTTTGCAGGCAAAAGCATTCATCACTAAGCCATCTTTCTAGCCCTCCAATTTGAAATTTTTTTTCTTACTTATTAGAGAGAGAGAAAATGAATATGGGCATGTCAGCACCTCTTGTCACTGAAAAAGAACTTCAGATGGAAGGCCAGGCATAATGGCACACTCCTTTAATCCCAGCACTTGGGAGTTAGAGGTAGGAGGATCGCCGTTAGTTCGAGGCCACCCTGAGACTACATAGTGAATTCCAGGTCAGCCTGGGCTAGAGTGAGACCCTACCTCGAAAAACAAACAAAAGCTTCAGATGTATGCACCACTTTTTGAACCTGGCTTTATGTAGGTACTGGGGAATCAAACCTGGGCCAGCAGGCTTTGCAAATAGGCACCTTTAACCACTGAGAAATCTACCCAGCCCTCATTCTTTTGTTGTTGTTGTTGTTTGTTTGTTTGTTTTGCTTTTCACGATAGGGTCTCACTTTAACTCAGGTTGACCTAGAATTCACTATGTAGCCTCAGGGTGTGGCCTCGAACTCATGGCAATCCTCCTACCTCAGCCTTCTGAGTGCTGGGATTACAGGCGTGTGCCACCACGCCTAGCTCAAATTTTTTTGTTTGTTTGTCTTGCTTTTGTTTTTGTTTGTCAAGGTAGGGTTTCACTCTAGCTCAGGCTGACCTGGAATCCCCTATTTATTCTCAGGGTGGCCTCGGTCTCATGGTGATCCCCCTACCTCTGCCTTCTGAGTGCCAGGATTAAAGGCATGTGTAATTTTTTTTTTTTTTTTTTTTTTTAGTATACCCCTCTTCTCTCTGTTTGCTGGGACTGCAATGATACATATGTCACACTGATCACCATTGCCCTTTCTTCCCGTCCTTCCTCCTGTTCTCCGCTCAGTTTTACTTCTGTTGCTTGCTTTCTTGTCTTTCGATGGACTGGTCACTGCTCATCTGTGACTGTTTTCATTTAAGGTACTGTATTTCCCAGTTCCAGGATTTCCACCTCGTTCTCTTTTTGAAAATATTTTCATATTTTACTTACTTATTCGCAAGTAGAGAGAGAGAGATGGAAGATTGGTAGAGAGAGAGAGAATGGGCGCACCAGGGCCTCCAGCTGCTACAAACGAACTCCAGGTGCGTGGTCACTGTGTGTCCGGCTCACGTGGGGCCTGGGGAAGGGAACCCAGGTCGTCAGGCTTTGCAGGCAGGTGCCTTAACCGCTGAGTCACCTCTTCAGCCCCCTCGTTCTCTTTTTATGGTTTCCACTTGTCTGCCGAAGGTCTCCATCTGCTCACCAGGTTAACTGGCTTTTCCTTTAAGACTAATTCTGACCATTTGTGCCATCCCTGGATTCCATTCTGTGGCCCATTTCCTCTCCTGGGAGAAGTTTGTGCTCTTTTGACTTTTCTATTGTCCAGTAATTTTCTTTTGCGTGCTAGACACTTTGGCGCTCACGCTGAGAATGAATTGTGTACTTCTCCTTTAAGCACTTGGAATTTAAGGGAGTTGCATCTAATAGGCAGTTAATTGACTGTAGAATCTGCTGCAGTTGACTGTGCTGACATCTATTCCCAAATTTTGAGAAGGTGCAGGCTCCCAAAGGGGGAGGCTCAGCTAACTGTCTGGCAAGGTCTCTCCCCTGGCCATCAAGCTGCCCACGTCTCTGGGCTCTGTGGATTCCCTTTGGTCCACAGTTTCCCAGTAGCTTTTCTTCCCTGGGCTCCTGATGTGCCCATTCTTTATCTGCCTCTTTCTCTCTCTCCCTTCCCCCTCTCTCAAATAAAATAAATTAAAATAAATAAAATATTTAGAAAACCAAGATGGCACAGCTCATGATAAGACAGCTTAAACGTTCTGGCCTTGGAAGATGGGAGCCTGGGTTCATTCATTCAGCTCCCTCCCACTGGCCAACCTCTCCCACGTGCAGGCTATGCAGACACAGTGGGGCATGACAGAAAATGTCCCCTGTCATAGATGTACACCGAGTGGGACAGCACAACCACCAGGTGAATCCCATGTGGAGCCTTTAATTATGAGTTAGGTCGATGGGCAAATCTACTGGTCTCTGTGTGGACCCATCATCCCGGCATACCTTACTGACTGGAAGGGCTCAAGGCATACACCATACTTGACACCCTCCCCATGTGAAAACACGGTGACCACAAACGCAGCGGGTCTCCCCATGTGTGTGAATCCTCCACCGTGGTTCAGAGAAAGCCAACTTGCTTCAGCAGTTCCTGGTGCAGCCAGGGTCCCTCTGGAGTGAGTCTCCCTGTTGGCAACAGCCTCGTTAGTGTCTTCCCTCACGGTTCATTTTTAATACATTCTTTGCCAAATGCATTCCTTTTCATTCTACATCCGCCTCTCTTTTTATTTCTGAGCTCCCCACCTTTTTTTTTTTTTAATATTTACTTTCTCTTGGACACACACCCACACACAGAAGAACCCTTTTATATGTTTTTCAGTGACCTCCTCCCCCTCGGCAGTCAGCATGCACTGCAGTTTCTTCTTTCTCATCCTTTCTTCTAGTTAAAATTGAACGGTGTCTTCTGTTCCTCTCTCCCTCAGTCTGCTGTGGGAAACTGCTGAAAGAGGCTGTGGCAGACAAGTCACCTTTTGGAGTGGTCATCCGGCCCTTCTTTGAAAAGCAGATGGCAGGTAGGCCACACCTCCTGGAGGGCTGAGGTGGTGGAAGTGCTGTGCACATCTTGGGGCTCAAGGTCAGGGAAAGGGGAACTGGGTGTTTGGGGAGACAGAAACGCTGTGGCTCGTTCCTTGGTAAGGCTGCTCAGAGCCCGTGCCTGATCCCAACCAAGGTGAGTCTGTGGACGTGGTGGCATTGTCACGGGTGGTCTGCAATGTTTTCATTTCTCAGGAAGATTTGCTTTTCACAACTGGTAGCACTTGACATCCAGAGCCAGGGAGCTCTTGTGTCATTTGATGTGTGGGGTGACTGCCAGAAGCCAGCAGGTGATTTTGCAAATGAAGGCTTGATGGCGAAACAGGACCAGAGAGCCTTTTCACGCCTCCTGTTGTCTACGGTCTAAAAGCATGTCTGGATCTGACCCCCAAGAAGGGCACCTTTGACCTCACTCTAGTCCAGCTTTTTCCAAGGTGACAGATAAGCCACATGGAGGGCGCTGAGCTGCTGAGACCACACAAGCAGTCTAGTGAGTGTGTGGCTTCCCCAGGGCATCTTCCTCTCTTGCATGAAAGCCTGGACTGCCTCTACATAGCCATGCCAGCTCGGTGACCCCCACTGACACCATGTCCTTATCAGGAAGAAAGTGGACTTCAAACAAAGTGGCCATTCTGTGCACACAGTGACTGGGACATCCTGCCAGCGGGATGCTTGTTGGCATCTGCTATTTTCTAGGTAGAGTCAGGTAATGAGGAACCACATGGGAACAGCTGAAAAGACTCCCTGAGCTGGCCTGACTCTCCCAAGTCCCCCATAAGCTGCCTAAGAGCCCAGAGTGAAGTTCAAGTCAGGTAGAGAAGGCTCTGTGAAACCCAACGTGCTGGGGTAAGTGAGCGGGTGGGCCCATGCCCAAGGTACCATGATGGTACCCACAACAAGGCCAAGGCAGGAGGCACTGGACAGCCCGAGAGCTTTGGTACTTCCCGGTCTGGTTCAGTTTCCAGTGCTGTTTACTGACCAGCCACGTGTCTCCAAGAGCCCCTTCCCCAGGTACCGCTGAAAGGCCCGCGAGATGTAGATAGATGTCCCCGCGTACAGGGTTGTCAGGAGCGGAGGCCGGGAGGAACATCAAGGGTTGCTGGGATTGCAGAGGAGCAGCTGCTGTGGTGGAGCACCTGATGCGCCCATCCTCAGGCTCAGTCCCCCACCCACGTGGAAGACAGGTGGCTGGTCATACATGCCCTGCAGATTGGTGAAATAAGTGAATGAACAGAGCTTGATAGGCCTTGATTTTCTGTCCCGTGGCTTGCCATTGACAACTCTGGGAAAGCCGAACTCCCTGCTAGCAAGCTCCTAGGGGCTCAGAGACAGACAGTGACCAAACCAAGGAGGCAGTGTTAATAGCAAGTCTTGCTGGAGGGTGCTCAGGAGTCCTTCGTCTAGTCCTGCAATGCCTCTGCATAGCTGAAAATGTTTCCCAATATATAAAATTACGAAAAGTAAATATCCAAGTGATTTCCAAACTCACGCTCCTTCGGTAGTACCGAGCACATTTTCTCATGTGCATAAGCTGCGCTCCTCCCTGATCATCTTAGCACACACTGAGGGGCTGGGCCAAAGGTCATGCCCACAACGGCGGGACTATGGAATGCCCTCCTGACGTGCATTTTTTTTTTTTTTTTTTTTTTTTTTTTTGGGTTTTTCGAGGTAGAGTCTCACTCTAGCCCAGGCTGACCTGGAATTCACTATGGAGTCTCAGGGTGGCCTCGAACTCACGGCGATCCTCCCACCTCTGCCTCCTAAGTGCTGGGATTAAAGGCGTGCGCCACCACGCCTGACGTGCATTTCTATGCCAGTGTGCCTGCCTCCTCCATCTTTTGGGAATCTCTGGCTGTTGCCAGTACATTTGTCTACTATTGCTGCTATAACAGATTTAGTGGTTGAAAAGAATACAGATGGGCTGGAGGGATGGCTTAGCAGTTAAGGTGCTTGCCTGCAAAGCCAGAGGACTCAGGTTTGATTCCCCAGGACCCACATAAGCCAGATGTACAAGATGGCTCATGTGTCTGGAGTTCATCTGCACTGGCTGGAGGCCCTGGTACACCTGTTTTCCCCCCTTTCTCTTTCTCTCTCTCTCTCAAATAAGTACATAAAAATAAAAACATTTATTTAAAAAAGAAAAAAAATTAAAGAATACAGATTTATTTTCTTATAGTTCTGCAGGTCAGAAGCCCTGAATAATCAGATTGCTTAGGCTCTGGGAAAGAATGTTGGCCCGCTGTCCTTCCCCAGTGCCTGGGACCATGTGGCGTTCCTCTGCTGCTTTTGATCGGCAGAAGAGGTAGCTTTTGTTTGTTTGTTTTTGGTTTTTGGTTTTTGGTTTTCGAGGTAGGGTCTCAGTCTATCTCAGGCTGACCTGGAATTCACTATGTAGTCTCAGGGTGGCCTCAAACTCAAAGTGATCCTCCTACCTCTGCCTTCCGAGTGCTGGGATTAAAGGTGTGTGCCACCATGCCTGGCTCCAACAGAAGAGTTTTTACAAAAATGACTTTAATATTTTTATTTGTAAGCAGAAAGAGAAAGAGAGAGAATGGCCATGGCATTTTGCCACTGCAAATGAATTCTAGATACATGCCCCATTTTGGACATCTGACTACTGGGGGAATCAAATCCCGGTTGTCAGGCTTTGAAAGCAAGCACTTTCAACCATCTTTCCAGTTCAAAACTAATTTTTTTTTAAAGATTTTACTTATTTATTTGCAAGCAGAGAGAGAGAGGTGGATAGACAATGGGTGTGCCAGGGCCTCTAGCCACTGCAAATAAACTTCAGATGCATGCGCCACCTTGTGCATGTAGCTTTACATGGGTACTGGGGAATTGAACCAGCCTAGCAGGCTTTACAAACAAGTGCCTTTAGCCACTGAGATATCTTCTCAGCCTTTTTGAAAAACTTGTTTTTAATTGTGCTGTTCTGATTACTAGTGAGTTTGGTAAGGTTGAATGTATTTTGATAATCAGTCATATGTGTTTCATTTTTTTTGTGAATTGCCTTGGCTTATTGACTAGTGTTTCTCTTTGTTCAATTTTTATTTATTTGTTTGCTTTTATTTATTTATTGCACTGTTGAGGATGGAACCTAGCACTACACATGCTAGGCAAACCCTCTACCCTAACATTCCTAAACCCTCATCTTTCAATGAAGATACTTTTGGTCTTAATTCCTTTGTTAATGCTCTTTACATAAACATGTTACTTAATTTTCCCATTGGTTTTCTTTATTATTCATTTAGTTATGAGAGAGGGAATGGGCATGCCAGGGCCTCTAGCCACTGCAAATGAACTCTAGATGCATGGGCCACCATGTGCATCTGGCTTAGGTGGGTTTTGGGGAATTGAACCTAGGTCTCTAGGCTTCGCAGACAAGTGCCTTCCTTAACTGCTAAGCCATCTCTCCAGGCCCCACTGGTTCTCTTGTACCTGTATTCTGTATCTTATCTATACCCCCAAGTCATGTTCTAGTTTTGTAGTTTCAGAATTGTGGGGGAAGAACACAGCCCTTCACTTCTCAGGTGTTGTGACGTATCCTGGCCACCTACAAGGTCCTCCTAGAATGTTGGCTGTTTCTTCTTTATAGGGTCCAGAAACACTTAGTCTTCCAGTTCTCTTCTCCTGCTCTTCTCACTAAGTGTGGGTGCCGTAAGTTTGACTCACTCAAATTATTTGAGGGTAGGTTTGAGCAATGGTTAGTTACTTCCTTTTGAGAAGACAATTTCCTTGGGCCCAAGCAGGCCAGCTCCACTTCAGCAGGTTCATTCACAAAACCAAAAACAAAAAACCCAAGGCGGCCCTTTAGCAGGGACCTGTATGATAGGTTTTGATTATGTTGTGGTCTGGGGTTTGGTGCTGGTGGTGGGGACATGGAGACTGAGCACACATTTCTCCAGACAGCTTCTCTCCTCAGTGTTTTGTGCTAATTTATTTCTTCACTGCCTTGTGTTTATTTAGACTATGTCGCACTATAGTTTTGCTCTTCCTACAAAATTAAAGACACAACAACAACAATCAACATTATATCTTCCCAACAAAAGCAATAAATTCTGTCGTCCCGCTAACCCTGATCTCACAGGGATAACAAGGAACGCATTTCCATTCGCCACCACTCAGGGCCTCATTAGCGGGCTGCGGAGAAACTAAGCCAACCGACACCCGGGGCTCACACAGGAGGCCTTGGCAACCACCTAGGCTGACAGGGCCATTTTCTACCAGCTGGGACAATAAGGTCACTGAAGAGTTCTCTGCAGAATTTAGTTTTTTGGTTTTGTTTGTTTGTTTTTTGTTTTTGTTTTCTCGAGGTAGGATCCCACTCTAGCCAAGGCTGACCTGGAATTCACTATGTAGGAGGAACTCACAGAGATCCTCCCATCTTTCTCTTAAGTGCTGGGATTAAAAACGTGTACCACCATGCCCATCTTTTTTAAACTTTTTTTTTTTTTTGAGAAGGAGAGAGAGAGGGTATACCAGGGCCTTCAGCTGCTGTCTGGAGAGTCCTGACCCCATGAGGAGGCTGTCCCCAGAGTAGCCGGTGCACCATTATCCGGGACCAGCAAGTGGAGATATGGGTTGGGGTCAGAGGTCGCAGCCCTCTAAGGCCAGGCCTGGGAAAAGCCACCCAAAAGGACTACATCCTGATAGTAGGGCCAGGGAAATGGGCCCCCAGACCTGGCTCAAGACAGCACTAGAAGGGAGTCTTCCTCACACTGCATCAGGAAGCCCTTCCCAAATGCTCGAGGTCAGGCTTGGGCACCATCACCCTTTGAGATCTCTCAGAAGAGGTAAACCATGGCTGCTCCTTTCTCCCTTTTGGGGGGCCAGTGAGGCACTTAGATGCCCCTCTTCAGATTGCAAAGTGCAATCCCAATACCATTGCCCTAGGTGCCAGCAGCACCTTGGGCATGTGGAAGGAGCAGATTCTGGGTTTTCACCAGTGGAATCAGGGCCTCCAAGGTGTGGGGAGCTTGCTAACCAGCCAGAGGGTATCATAATGGCAGAGTTTGGTGGGCATGGTAATCCCACATGCCTGTAATCCCAACACTTAGGAGCCAGAGGCAGAAGGACCAGGAGTCCAAGACCAGTTGTGGCTATATAGTAAATTTGAGGTTGGTCTAGGGTACATAAGACTCTGTTTCAAGATTGAAAACAAAAGTGAGACAGACATCATCATTAGTGAGAGGCCCCTGGCACCTCTGAGCTAATTTATGTCAATGCCTGAGACTCCTCTAAGATAGCTCCCCAGCATAGAAACCCCATCCTGAGCAACCCCAGCCAGACAACATGAATAGGAAACATTTCTGTTGCTGTCTCTAAGCACTCTGCTCCACCTAGGCACCCAGCTCTTGGCCTCCTGGCCACCTTTGTCATCGATAGGCCTTCCTGGCACAATAAGCAGGGCCTTCTCTGTACTCACCTTGGATCTGCACGGCCCAGACCCTCACAGTTCTGCTGCTGCCGTGTGTGTCTGCCCACCCTCTGTCCTCATTGCTACTATCTCTGGCTTGGCCTAGTAGACCCAGATGTCATTTTCCTCTCTCAGAGCCCCCCTTCCTCTTGTATCCCTCACCGGGCTAGCTGTGACCTCTGCAGACTTGGTTTTGTTCTGGGATTGTCCTCCCCGTTGCTGCCAACACCGCTTTATTTCAAATCAGGGGCAAAATTAATAAGCATGCTATTTTCTCATCTTTCCAAATTTTCTGGGTAAAGGACTCCAGGCCCCCATCTTATCTTCAGTCTCTTGATCCTAGCTCTTGGCGACATTCTCGTAGACAGAGGGATAGATGGGGAGGTGCTTAATCTGTTCTCTGGACTTTGAAATATACAGGTCTGACCTCCTCGACTCGTTCTGACTCAGCAAACAGAACAAATTTATTCCCCAGGGTCCCACATGTGGCGTTCTTTATACAGGCAGCCTCCATTAAAACCGACAGGGCTCGGTCTGCATCCGACAAGCAGGGTTGAGTGTCAGTTATGTCGCCTTCATTGCCGGGAAGCTCCTGGCACTTTTGTCTGCGTAAGAAGCAAGTCAGTATGAGTCTGGACTTTGGGGGAAGATGAGTTCCCAGCCATTTCTGTATCATTTAGAATGAGATTATTGGCAGGGACTGTCTCCCTGACCACTATGTCAGCCACAATGCGTGCTGTTGTTTTCCCCCAAACAAGCAAGGAAGCTACAAGGTCTCAATTCTCTTTGCTGCAAGTGATGCGTGTAGCTCCATCCCTCAGCTTTGTTCCCTCCAAAGGGCTGTTCGTGGGGCTTCTGAATTCCAGAGGGGAAAAGATTCCCCGGAAAAGTAGCCACTGACTACCCCCTGCCCCCCAGTGTCTACTCTGTATGTCACTTAACATGAAGCCTCAACTCACCTAGCTGGGAAAAGGTATGCACTGACTTCTCTTTGCATGTAACCCACTTCCAGACTGTGGGTGTAATTAGTGACATGCCACCACCTCCCCAGTTCGGTGGGGGGTAGTTGCGTCCACCCCACATCTTGGTAATTGGTCTCATTTTCACATGTCACTTGGGCTTTTGCTGGAGAACAGCTACCCAGAGAGGGAATTAAAAACAACTAAAGGAGCAGCCTTGCCCTTGTTGGCTTCAATCTTTGCTCTGGGCACAGGGAATGTTCATCTCGAGCTGCCTGTAGCATTCTTAATCCCATCAGACCCAGCCAGCCAAAAGGTGTCCCCGCACCAGGCCTTTTGGAACTGGGCTCTGGCGTTCCCTTCTCCAGTCTGTCCTGGGACCCACCAGCCATCAGTGCAGCCTCAGTTATGTTGTGCCACGCTCCGACTCCCCTGCCAGCCACTCAGCACCTAGAGGAAGGCCCACATTCCTGAGCACACCCCCAGACATGCACTTGCTTCCGGGTGAGACTATAACTATTTAACTGATGCAGCAATTTTCCCCTAAAAAGGGCAGTCTTGGTATGGGGGAAAGATAACGTGGAAGACAGATCATTACCAAGTGTTCCCTACGTTCCTTTCCTTGCATCCTTCCCAAATATTTCTGCCTGCCCGGTCCCTTATGACCTCACAGACCCTGAACAGAGGTGGGAGACTCGAGAGAGATTTGAGACACTGATACACTCCGGTAATGAGTCCTCACCTGGCAAAACCAACCAAGCAGAACCCAAACTGGGCTGATTGTGAGTGATTCTGCGAGCCTTCTGCGAGTCCAGGTCCCAGGTGGGCCCAGATCAGAGCCCAGCCAAAGTGTTTTTTTTTTTTTTTATAAAGGGGGAATTAATATTCTCATCACTAAATACACACTAAAGAGCCAACAATAGGCCACTCTCCTCTTTTGTTAAAAACTTGCAAAGAGTTGCGCAGTTGAAAGGCCCAGTAAACCTCCCCATCTGAGGAGGTAAGCGGATGCTGTTTCTTGTTTAGAGCGCACAGCCCGGCGAGCTGCAAGCTGTCTTCCCGCGGAGGGGGACCCCGGGGGACTCAGCCGCTACCAGCAGCCTTCGCGTGTGGTGTGTTTGTACTCGCTGAAGGCAGCGCGGGCCTCTCTAAATAATTTACCAGTTGATTAATAGACTCACAGGGGTATAATTAGTGGAGGGAGAGACAGTGGGCACAGTAACCGGTACAGTGCTTGGGGGAACAGCAGCCTTTATTTTTCTACAGAAACTTTCTAGGGTGCTGGGCGTTTGAAGCTAAGTTGGGAAGAGCTCAGTGCCTCTTCCCTTTTGAAGTGGAAATAGGACAGTTTGAATCCGTCGAGTTTAATTTTTCACAAGCTTTAGGGGCCCCACAGAGCAACTCCCTTTTTATTATTGGGAAAAAAAAAAACTCTACATTTTTCTTTCATTTTTCTGCGTGCGCGCGCACACGCACACACACACACACAGACACACACACCCACTCGAAGTCCAAGTCCAAGCAGCAAGTCATAAACACATTAATTTACTATTTTATTCAACAGGGGTTGTCTCCATGCTGCCTCCCCCAGGTGTGTCGGCATGTGTCCCCCAGCATCCCCTAACCAGAGGCCCCGCTGGAGGGTGGCCTGGGGGTGAATTAATGGATGCCCCCTGTAATGTATGCATTCTCAAGGAGCCTCACCTCCGACTGACAATGCTTTTGAAGTAGCTCCTTTTTTCAAATCAAACTTTTGACTTTTCCACTGGGACTGCTACAAAGATTTCCTTATGGAAAATAGATAGGAGTCTTTTTCAGCCGGGGAGAAAGAGGCAGGCCAGGCTAGCCAAACAGGGCCACAGGTATAAAAGTGCCATTTGCATTCAGAGGGCCCAAGGGCCTGTTAATGAGGAAGGTTCTATAAAGGGAGTCAAGATGCAGCCCCCCCCCCACCTTCATCAACAGGTTCATGCCCCATGGGAGCCCATCTCTTTGTTTGTTTGGTTTTTTTTTTAACTAGATTTTTCATTGCCAAAGCACACACTACCTTTGTACATTATCAAACTGATACCTGCTGGAGGGGCAGTATTTGGCACCCAACAGTCAAGAAGCTTTCCATTCAACGGCTAGTCCACTGGGGAAACTGAGGCAGTTGGGGATGCTTGATTCGTTCATACATCTATTTAACAAACTTCTCACCACACCAAGAATGGGCACAGCGGGAGCAGAAGCCTGATAGCTTACGTGGGGCCGTGTTTTTAGCACCACAGGGAGCAACTTCAGTTTTTCCTGCACACTGCAAGTTTACTGAGAGCATACTCCATATCAGGCATCCACTTGAAAACCAAACCAAACAAATCCAGATGTTTCTAGGAAGTCCAAGGAGAGCCCAGGAGCACAAGATGTCCTCCTGCTCTGCTCTGAGCAGAGCTTCTGGAAACATCTCCCTCTCCAGAGGCAGCCAAGTCGGCCTCAGAGAAGAGCGAAACCTGCGGTGCACTCAGCTGTGAAATTGTCCTCGACAGGCCTGACCCGGAGGCCCAGCCTGCTCCTCCAGGCAGAAGCTCCCCGGTGCAGCTGTCTGGGCAGCCCATGGCATGGCTCGAGCTACATTCAAGTCCCCTTCCCATGTCCCCCTCCCTGGTCTCTGCCCAGGGCTGGTGCAGTTAGCAACCCCCTTTTCCCTTGGTGAATGTCCTCTGACAGGGAATGACATCACTTCTTTCTCAAAGTGCTGGGAGTGAGGCCTGAACTGTGGTATGGAGATGGCCCTTACCTTGGCCTCCTGTGGCCTCTAATACCTTCAGACCCACATTGAGGACATGCACCCTGCAGGAGCTTGTCACCTAGAAGTCAGCTTGGACATTTCTCTGTGCGAAGGAACCTGGTGAAGTCTTGTTGGACACAGAGGAAGGGAAGTTCAAGGACACAGCTTGCAATTTTGCACCTGTCTCTGCTGCACTGAGTGACATCGAGGCAGTAAGGGACAGTTGGTGACAGGAGACACTGGGTCAAGAGGGTACTGGAAGGGTGGGGACTGAGTGACATGGGGGCATGGGAGATGAGGAACGAGCTTCCCTAAGCAGAGAGAAGGAGGTGCCTGGCCCTCCCTCCTGGAGTCCTGGGCTGGAAGGAGGCAAGGTGGGGGAGACTTCCTGCTCGCCACTCTATTCCTGACCTTGACAGCCAGACTCGGATTCCTCTCAACCTGTTGGACATGAGTGGATTCCTGGGAGGTCAGAGAAACTCCATATTCCAGAACCTTCCCATGTCTGCTCTGGTAGCCTGGCCAAGTCTGCCCTGACAGTGGGTAGGGCTGGGTGAGCCATTCCTCAGTACCCAGCCCCAGATGGATCACGGTCCGGGAGGGTAGATCAGATAACATCTGTGAGCAACTGAGTGGGCAGATGACAGCTGACCCAGGCCCCCTCTACTGTGGACAGTACCAGGAAGGTCTGTCCTCTGGTACCGGGGTCCCAGGTTCCACCCTCTGCTACCTGTATCTATGTAGGTGAGGAGGAGGCAGGTGACAGGAGGCAGTGTGTGGTCTGAAAGGTTTCTAGAGGGATGGCCACCTCCCACCGGTCGAGATGGCAGCAACTCTGGTTAGGGTTTGGTCACCAGAATCACGTGGACTGAGTTCCCCGAGACTCTGTCATGCCCAAGCTCTGTGGCCTTGGGCAATCCACTTACCATCTGAGGGCTTCAGGTTCCCCATGTGTCATGTGGGCCTTCACCATGTCATTGGTACCTTTTGTACACAGTGGACACCTGTCAATGAAGCTTCTGGCACAGTGCCTGGTGTACCACCGAGTGGTGATCACTCACTGCCGTGATTCACGGCGACCGACGCCGTCACCCTCACGGTAGCAGTACCGACACAGGCATCTTCCATGTGTGGACGTTTTGATGTCGTATTGTTCTCCTGTGACTGCCACCAGCTTCAGATGCCTGGTGTCTGCGGCAAGTGGGAGCTGGCCACCATCTAGTCTAGTGAGTCAGGAGTCGAGCAACAAGCTGGCCCACAGTGCCATGAGGCGGAGCCTTGCTAGACACGCTCCTGACTTAGTGCGGGAATTGGGGCAGGGCGGCCTTGCCACTGCTCTGGGCTAACTTGGGGTTAGCTGGCATGGTCTGAGCTGCTGAAGAGAGCCCCTTGGGGCCTTTATCTGCCCCTCCTTTCCCTCCTTGTGCCTGACCCAATTCCTCATCTCTGTGCCTTGTGCCTAGGATGACAAGCTTAGGACAGCTAACAGCTTGGTTTCCTCACAGCATGGCAATTGCAGATCACTGGGACTTCTTACACCGTGCCTGGCTTCCCCCTAGCTCAAGCACTCTGTGGCAGGGGGAGGAGAGGGCAGGAGACGGGAGGAGGGGTGTCAGAGGGCAGTGGGGATTGAGTAGGAATGTGGGGAAAAGCTGCAAGGTTACCAAGAACCTAGCCTCAGAAGTCCCGGAACCCACATCTGCCTGGTCCACTCATGGAGCTGGTCAACAAGGCCGACTGAGTCAGAAGAGGCAAGTGGGGAGGACAGCAAAGGAGTCAGGCCGTCCTTCATGCCCCACCCAGGAAAGCGTGATGCAAGCATCTTAGGTTTCTTCTGGACTGGACCCACAGGGTGACTGAGCAGGGAACAACTGTGTTCTTTCAGGAGCATGGTACTCCAGCTGGAAGGCCAAGCGACTCCCGGGGCACAGGCTGCAGGGCAAGTGCAGAGAGTGGCACAATGCGGGCCTGGTGCCCTCGCCTTGCACAGTCCTTCCGCAGGGGTGGCAGAGCGCAGAGCTTGACTGAATCCCCTCAGATCTGGGCCAGCTCCACCGGCTGTTAGCTCTGTGGCCCTAAGCAAGTGGCTTCACCTTTCTGGGCCTCCGTTTCCCAGTCTGGAAGACAGTGCTCTCACTACTGCCCTCAGGATTATATGAATTAACATGTGAGGTAGGATGAACACGTGCTCAGACCAGCGCACACGTGTCCTTACAGAAGCTCACGGAGCCCTTCTTCATCCCGGGGCGCTGGGCTCACTGCTCCGTTTCCCGTTTTCCCCACCATGGCCCACTTTCTTCCCACTGATTGCCAGGGCAACAGCATCCCCACTGCCTGTGAGATGTGGGAGAAATAACTGCACACGGGCTGCATGCTCAGAGTGGAAGGACAGTCGCGGTCCTTGGGCTTTGCTCTGTGGCATGCACTCAGCCAGTGTGCTGTGTCTCCAGGTCTTGCCTTCCCAGATAAGATAGGAAGATTCATTTCAAGAACAGCTAGACGGGCTGGAGAGATGGCTTAGCGGTTAAGCTCTTGCCTGTGAAGCCTAAGGTCCCTGGTTCGAGGCTTGATTCCCCAGGACCCACGTTAGCCAGATGCACAAGGGGGCGCACGCGTCTGGAATTCGTTTGCAGTGGCTGGAGGCCCTGGTGTGCCCATTCTCTCTCTCTCTCTCTCTCTCCCTCTTCCTCTCTCTGTCTGTCACTCTCAAATAAATAAATAAATAAATAAAAATAATGAAAAAGAACAGCTAGACAAGTCTTATTATTTCCCTAGGTGAAGTTCTGCTTATTTAGAGAAGAATGCCTAGGCTTGAGTGGTCTTTTTTTTTTTTCATGTAAAATATCACTAGACAAAGTGAGATGTCCATGATTGGAGTCTCTGCTACCAAGTGGCATGCATGCTGGTCATCTTTGCTTCTTGCCTGAGTAGCCATGGCAGAGGACTGAGTGGCAGAAAGCAGATGTCCACTCTTCGAGGGCTGAGCATTGAAAGAGGGCTCCTGTAATTGGCAAGAGCCCAGGTCCAGTGTACTTTTCTGGACTTGGGGGAAAAAATAAAACACTATCCATCTGTTATTATGCGATGAGAATAAGAGACTTGAATGATTTGAAATAATTATAAATTACAATGAAATAATGTCATTTATTGGAAAATGGATGGAACAGGAAATCATCACGATAAGATAAATAAGCCAGACTCAAACAAATGTGGACTATGATCTCTTGTGTGTGGTGTGTTAGTTACTTTCTCGTTGCTGTGACCAAAGGCCTGACAAGAAGCAATTGGGTTTATTTGGCTTGCGATTTAAGCTATGGTCCATCACGGCTGGGAAGACACGGTGGGGAAGGCGTGGTGACAGGAGCGAGAGGCAGCTGCTCACAGCCAGCACAGTGAGGAAGCAGAGCGACGAATCCAGTGCTCCGCTCCCGTCCTCCTTTTTATTCAGCCCAGGACCCTTGCCCAGGGGATGCTGCCACCCACAGTTAGTGTGGGTCTTCCTACCTCAATTAATCTAATCTAGAAAAGTCTTTACAGACATTCCCTGATGTTTATTTCCATGGCAATTCTAAATCTGTCAAGTTAACAACAGAGATTCACCATCAAATACAGAGTCTAGATTTAAAAAAAAAGGTAAAATAAAAATTAAAAAAATTTCTGGGTGTGGTGGCGCACGCCTTTAATCGCAGCACTCAGGAGGCAGAGGTAGGAGGATCGCCGTGAGGCCAGCCTGAGAATACATAGTGAATTCCAGGTCATTTTGAGCTAGAGTGAGACCCTACGTCAAAAAACAAACAAGCAAGCAAAAGACATGTAAGTAGAAGTAGGTAGGACTACTTGGGAATAAAAAGGTGGGACAGTAACCAGGTCAGTATACTTAAGGTACATTATATACACATATGAAGATGGCATCATGAAAACCATTATTTTGTACAATTAATATGAACCAATTAAAAAAAAAAACAAGGAAAGCCTTTTGGAATCTAATCTAATCTAAAGATTTGTCTGTTTAATCTTGTGTCTAGGAGATCAAGGCCAGCAAGACAGTAGCTTGTCTGGGACATGTAACTTCAATTTACCAAGGATCTATCTAGATCTAGAGGGCTTTTGCCTCTGCAGAACTTCAGGGAGTAGCGGATAGAACAATTTGGGTCTCTCCTTGGTAACTAACTCCCTCGCACAGCGTTAGAACGCTCACTTGGGTGCAGGATCCACAACGGACCAGCAGGTGGCAGTACATAATAAACAAACAGCATAAGTAACACTTGGCCCTTGAGCACTGCAGGGCCTTGGGTCAAGACTTCTGCCTTCTGGCTACAGCGTGGGGAGGGCTTGCAGGCCGCCGCTGCTGCCACGAGGCACTTGCGTCAGGAGAATGGTTAGTTCTCATCTAGTGACGCTCTGAGGGGCCCAAGCCCAGTACTCTGGGGGAACATATGAGCCCCTTCTCTTCAGAGCATCGGCAGATGTGAATGAACACAAAGACATCCCTCTCTTCTCCTCGGCCCCGTCTTTTTATAAGGCCTCTGTACCCGGCTGCCAGGGGCCCCTTGGGACCCCAGGGGCTGTGCTGGGAAGGAGGAAGGAGGCCCATTCTGGCAACTTGAACCTGGATACTCTCTTTTCACAGGGTTTCCGGAAGGGCTAGGAGAAGCAAAGAAGTCACAGAGGCAGCTGCAGAAAATACGAGGGGTGGGGCCGATGGAGGGGCAGGAGGGGATTGGGGTGAGAGAACAGTGGCCTAGGGGGAGCTTGTGGGCAGAGCATGGAGGGCAGTGTAAATAGAGTGTAGGAAGGAGATGTGCCAAGATTCTGGGTGTCCAGGAGGGTTAAACTACATTTTTTTTTTGTTTTCAATGTGTTCATATTTTGAATTTTTAAATTAATTAATTAATTAATTTTTTAAAGTTTATACTATTATATCCCTTCTCCCCTGCCCACACTTTTTACCTTTAAATACCTAGCGGCTGAGGGGCCCATTTTGCTTCCTCCTATTTATGTCTGACCTTTCAAGGCTAACTCTAGAAAACCTGTTGTCACTCTTGCGTCCTCCACCCAACCTGGACCCTGGCCATGGACACTAAGTGACGGGCAGAATGCTGCATGCCTGCCTGCACGGCCCTTCGACCGTGTAGAAGACAGGGGGAGCTGGGATCTACCAGCAGTCTGGGTGTTGTCTTGGGCAGCTGCCCCCGGCCCTGCACATCAGCTCTCTTGAGTTGGAGGAGAGTGAGGATGACAGATGTCACACTCAGGGGCTTGTGGCGGGGCTGGGGTCTTTAATCAGTGACCCCCCGCCTTCGGGAAAGGAGGATGAGCAGGACTCCTGGCTGGGGGACCCTGCAGGAGCCCTATGGGGACCCGGAGCTCCCAGCTAACCCCAAACCAAGCACAGCCAGCGCTGCAGAGAATCAGTAGATTGAGATTTTAACAACCCGTAGGTCAACTCAAGGACTGCCATCTTTCATGAACGATCTTGAGAAGAAGGGGAAAAAAAAAACCCACTAAAACCATATAGTGTGGCCTCATGGAATAATAGGCCCCTCATGTCTTGCACTTTGCTAAGTCAGGGCTGACAGAACGTTCTGGAGAGGTAGCCCTTGGCAGTGGCGGGTCTGAAGGGTGAGATGTTAACTGTCAGGCCCTGAAATCAAGCCCGAGGCATCTGACTTAATGGTGAAAGGCTTTAGATGGCGAAATGGCTCTGGGAAAGGAGGATTAAGGGCAAATGCACACATTATCAAGGAGACTTTCAATGTGCGGCAGCACAGTGCAAGTGAGATCTGGACCGAAGAGCACACGGCCGCTGAGCCAGCCGGTCAGAGGGTGTGCGGCTGGGCGAGCGCCGGGGAATAAGGGCAGCTGTGACCCAGGCACAGGGGCGCCCCACACGCCTGGTGCAGATATTTGGGCTGGGTTTGCGGTCTTCAGGGTTGGTTTTCTCTAATGGATTCGGCTCTCTGTGCAAGATAGACAGTGTGTGGGGAGGTCGATGGCCCCAAAGCAGTGTTCTTGTGGGGAGGGGTCTGTCATTTGTCCTACATCATCAGTGCTCCCCAACTCTTCTCCTCGACCATTGTCCTCAGAGGAGACCCCTCATGTGTTGTGCCGAGACTTCTATGCGGGAGAGGACCACTACTCTCCTCAGCTATGCCTCCCTGGACAGACTGTGTAGTTTTCTTTCTTTCTTTTTTTAAACAAGTGGCTTATGCTTTTACATTCATTGCAAATAACTGTTTTGCGTACAAACAGAATTAATAATCCTATGTCTTTTTTTCAAATATTTCCTTTTATTTATTTGGGAGAGGGAAAGAGGAAGAGAGAGAGAGAGAACGGGCATGCCAGGGCTTCCAGACGCTGCAAACGAACTCCACATGCATGCAACACCTTGTGCATTTGGCTTATGTGAGTCCTGGGGAATCAAACTGAGGTCCTTTGGCTTCACAGGCAAGCACCTTAATCACTAAGTCATTTCTCCAGCCCTTTTATTAAAAAATATTTTTATTTATTTATTTGAGAGAGAGAAAGAAAGAAAGAGATACAGAAATACGCAGGTAGAGAGAATGGGTGCGCCAGGGCCTCTAGCCACTGCAAACGAACTCCAGATGCATGCGTCCCCTTGTGCATCTGGCTTATGTGGGTTCTGGGGAGTTGAACCTGGGTCCTTTGGCTTTGCAGGCCAGCACTTTAACCACTAAGCCATCTCTCCAGCCTGACTATGTGGTTTTATCACTGTTCAATGGTGTGTGAGGATCAGAGTCTCTTCCAGGATAACCCAGGACAAGCAGATTCGGGCAAATACATGCGATGCCAGGCTCATGAGCAGAGCTTCCCGCGCTGGTGGGGCTAGATAAAGAAAGGGTATGCAGCACTCACACCCGAGTCTTCCCTGGTGTGGGATACTCCTGTAGGACCGAAGGAGACCCTTTTTATTATTTATTTATTTATTTATTTATTTGAGAGTGACAGACAGAGAGAGGAAGAGGCAGATAGAGACAGAGAGAGAGAATGGGCACGCCAGGGCTTCCAGCCACTGCAAACGAACTCCAGACATGTGCGCCCCCTTGTGCATCTGGCTAACGTGGGTCCTGGGGAATCGAGCCTCAAACCAGGGTCCTTAGGCTTCACAGGCAAGCACTTAACCACTAAGCCATCTCTCCAGCCCCTATTATTATTATTTTTAATTTTTTTATAATTAACAACTTGGCTGTAAACAATATCCCATGGTAATTCCCTCCCTCCCCACCACTTTCCCCTTTGAAACAAGGAGGCCCTTTTTGTGGGCAATTCCACCCTTTCCTCAGTGGAATAGTTTCAAAGTGACTCAACCTCCTCGGGCAGAAGTGTCCACTAAAGAAAAATAATAACATTTAATTGGAAACCTCTTTTTTTTTCTATGTAGGGTCTCACTCTAGCCCAGGCTGACCTGGAATTTACTATGTAGTCTCAGGTTGGCCTTGAACTCATGGCGATCCTCCTACCTCTGCCTCCCGAGTGCTGGGATTAAAGATGTGTTCCACCATGCCTGGCTAATTGGAAGACTTTTGAACACATATAAAGAGCTGGGAAGCCAGGCGTAGTGGCACACACTTTTAATCCCAGCACTCGGGAGGCAGAGGTGGGAGGATCGCCATGAGTTCGAGGCCATCCTGAGACTACATAGTGAAATCCAGGTCAGCCTGGGCTAGAGTGAGACCCTACTTCGAAAAAAAATTGCCAGGAAGATGGCTTAGTGGTTAAAGGTGCTTGCTTGCAAAGCCTAACCACCTGGGTTTGATCGTTCAGTACCCATGTAAAGCCAGATGCACAAAATGGTACATGTGTCTAGAGTTCATTTTCAGAAGTAGTAGGAGGCCCTGGCGCACTCACCCACAATAAATAGATAAAAAAAATTTTTTCAGGCTATGGTAGAATGGCTTCGTAGTTAAGGCATTTGCCTGCAAAGCCGAAGGACCCAGGTTTGATTCACCAGGACCCACATTAGCCAGATGCACAAGGGGGCACACTTGTCTGGAGTTCATTTGCAGTGACTGGAGGCCCTGGCGTGCCCATTCTCTCTCTCCCTCCCTCTCTCTTGGTCAAATTAAAAAAAAAGGGGGGCTGGAGAAATGGCTTAGCGGTTAAGCGCTTGCCTGTGAAGCCTAAGGACCCCGGTTCGAGGCTCGGTTCCCCAGGACCCACGTTAGCCAGATGCACGAGGGGGCGCACGCGTCTGGAGTTCGTTTGCAGTGGCCGGAGGCCCTGGCGCACCCATTCTCTCTCTGTCTATCTGCCTCTTTCTCTCTATGTCTGTCGCTCTCAAATATAGGTAAATAAACAAAAAAAAAATTAAAAAAAAAAAAGGTGGCGCACGCCTTTAATCCCGGCACTTGGGAAGCAGAGGTAGGATTGCCGTGCGTTCAAGGCCACCCTGAGACTACATAGTGAATTCCAGGTCAACCTGGGCTAGAGTGAGACCCTACCTTGAAAAAAAATTTTTTTTTCTAAAAACACTTTACCACTGAGCAACATTTCAGCCATCTTTTCACACTTCTATTTTGAGACAGGGTCTCACTAAGTTGCCCAGGCTCATCTTGAACTTACTCTATAGCCCAGACTGGCCTTGAACTTATGGTCCTCATTATCACTCAGCCTCCCAAGTAACTGTGATTACAGGTGTGCACCATCAGACCTGGCCTAGGTGTTCTTGTTAGAGCAGAACAGATATTCGGCTGGAGATGAGAGTGAGGGCTGAGGAGATGGCTCAGGCTTTGCAAGCAAGTGGCTTTAACCACTGACACATCTCCCCAGCCCCTTCTCCCATTTAAAAAAATAAATAAATTTTGAGCCAAGGTCTCAATAAGTTGCTCAGTCAGACCTTGAACTTGCCGTTCCCTCATCCAGCCTCCCAAGCAGCTGAGGTTGCAGACATGCCCCACTGCCCCCGCTGAAAAGAACACATGTGCATCACTTAGAATAAGGGTTGTGGTTGTTTGGAGACGTGTCCGCACCCAGAGCGTCATTGCAATGTGGAGGAAAGCACCTCTCCGAAGTTCGCCTGGCACCCAGCTGCCAGCCGAGAAGGGAAGTGGGCGTTGGAAGGTGTCAGAAGGGTGCTCTAGGAACATTTGCCCGACCCATGGATATTGATAGGAAGGGAGAACTGTATAGAAGCTTCCAGAGAAACTGCCAAACCCTCTGTCGCTGTACCGCCAGCAAAGCAGCCCTACTTGGGGTGGTGGGGGGGGGGGCACGTTCACAGCAAACAGTAGTACTATTTACCAAGTATTTCTAGGAAAATGAGTGCAAAGTGCAGGCAATGCAGTGCAAATTGCCAGAACGCAGTACATTAGCAACATAGGACATTTAATGAGTCTGGGAAGAGAGGTATAAATTTCAGGGAAATGTCAATTGCAGCAATGTAAACAAGACTTCTCAATATCTTCTGCATGGGGTGTGTTTCAGTCTCCAGGTATGAGTGGAGCTGTGATTCTCGACAGAGTCTGGGTTCTAAAGATCGAGATGTGGAGAATGGGCTGGAGATGTGAGGGAGAGGAGTGGGGTTCCATCCTGATCCCACTGAGGAAAACTAAAACCTAGGGGTCTTGTGTGCCTTCATGAAAACCAGCTGTAGAATCTGGACCCCTCATGGGGTGCTATGATCCCAGGGTTTGTGCCTCTCATTCATACACTGTAACCTAAATCTGAAGACTATAGTATGAGCAGGTAAGACCTTTGGGAGGTGACTGAGTCATTAGAGTGGAGCCTTCATGGATGGGTCCGTGTCCTTATTTCAAATTTATTTTACTTTATTTTAGAGAGAGAGAGACAGAAAGAGTGAGAGAGAGAATTGGCATGCTAGGGCCTCAGCCACTGCAATACAACGCCAGCAGCTTGCACCACCTAGTGGGCATGTGTGACCTTGCGCTTGCCTCACCTTTGTGCATCTTGCTTACGTGGGATCTGGAGAATTGAACATAGGTCTTTAGGCTTCACAGGCAAATGCCTTAACTGCTAAGCCATCTCTCCAGCCCAGTGTCATTATTTTAAGAGACCCCAGAGAAACCCCTGGCCCTTTCTATCTTGTGAGGACCCTATAAAAAGACACTATGATCTGGGTGCGGTGGCACATACCTTTAATCCCAGTACTTGGGAGGCAGAGGTAGGAGGATCACTGTGAGTTTGAGGCCACCCTGAGACTACGTAGTTAATTCCAGGTCAGTCTGGACCAGAGTGAGACCCTACCTCGAAAAACAAAAACAAAAACAAAAACAAAAAAAAAAAAAGAGGAAGAAGACATTGTGAGTCAGAAAGTGGGCTCTTACCACTCACCCCTGCTTTGAGCTCATTTTTATGGCCTCAAACTTTGAGAACTGAATTTCTGTTGTTTCTATGCTACTCAGCTTATGACTTTTTGTTTTTGTTTTCTGAGGTAGGGACTTACTGTAGCTCAGGCTGACCTGGAATTCACTAGGTAGTCTCAGGGTGGCCTCGAACTCACGGCAATCCTCCTACCTCTGCCTCCCAAGTGCTAGGATTAAAGGTGGGCGCCTAAAGGTGTGCACCACCACGCCCAGCGTAGTTTGTGACATTTTTGTTATAACAACCAGAGCAGATTATGACTGGAAAAGAACTGCCCACATATGACTAAAAGGTTAACAATGACCCTGGCTGCTGATGGGGTGGGATCTTGTTAAGGTCAGTGAAAAGTGAAGGTCAAGGTCATCCATCCCAGACAGCCATTTCTTTTGTTGTTGTTGTTGCTGGCCTGCCTTCAGAGGGACCTGCACCAGCTGGTTCCAAGGTTTTTGTTGGTGGTGGTGGTGTTGTTTTGTTTTGTTTTGTTTTTTAGTTTTTCTTAGTTTTTCGAGGTAAGGTCTCTCTCTAGCCCAGGCTGACCTGGAATTCACTATGTAGTCTCAGTCTGGTCTCAAAGTCACAGTGATCCTCCTGCCTCTACCACCTGAGTGCTAGGATTAAAGGAGTGCCACACCATGCCCGGACCAAGTATCTCTACCTAAAACTACCTCTTCAGTACTTCCGGCTGTGGTCCAGGAAGGTCAGAAAGACCAAAGCTATGAATCCCAGAGCAGCTGAGCACTGTGTGTTTTCCTTCTACAGTTCCTGACAGCATCATCATGAAGGTGTTGGACCAGCGCCTGAGCCAGCAGGACTGCATTCAGAAAGGCTGGGTGCTGCATGGTTTCCCTCGAGACCTGGACCAGGCACGGATGCTGAGCTCCGTGGGCCACAATCCCAACAGGTGAGCTGCCCACTGAAGCCCCAGCCCTGGTCACATCCCGGCCATCCTCCCTCCAGGAGCTCCAGTGATAGGGTCCCTTTGGCAGTTTCCAGTATCCCTGAAGTAAATCCCATCCCCACCCATCCTCCCTATTGGCTCTGTGAGCCAGGAGTCAGGCTCAAATTCAAATCCTGGCTCACGTGTTCCTTACTGGACCTGGACTTCCACATCCATAAAACAATAGTTCGCACCAGTCCTATTTCCCTGGTGGGACTGTTGTGCAAATGATTGGTGTTTTCTTCAACTAATCATTGCACTTTATCTAATGGTAGTAATTGGTATTCATTTTTATGTGAGTCTTCTTCCCCCTGCCCCCAAGTGGTTGACACTTGTTCAAAACAACATTGACTATTGTTGGGTAGTCTGTCCTTACACTGCTTTCAGCATGGGGGCAATCACAGTGTTGGGAGGAAACCAAGAACACCAGCAAGGACTGTCATCTGGTCAGAGCTTGTGGATAGCCAGGGACATTCCCTCTAGGGCTTGGCAGAGACTGATAGCCAGGAGAGTTTTCTGGGGGTCAGAGGAGAAATGTCAGTCCAGGCATGCCCTGGTTGAAGGTTCTTGGCAGGGGCAAGCTGGAGCCTGTGATATTGGTTAAGGGGACATATTTGGCCTTCTGTGGTTGATCCTATGTTGGAAACAGTTGCAAAAATACTGCCCGTCAGTTATTTATTAAGTCCTGTCTGTTTGGGGGTGAATTGCGGCAAAGGTGGTGGTTGGCTTCCTTGGCTGCTTCAGGTTGCGGGTTCAAATTCTATGTGGATGTAACGTTCTGGCCATTCTCCACGTGTACGTCCAGGCCCTCAATATACTTGGGTGTGTTTCTGAACTTTTTCTGTTTCCCATAGCGCCACACTGTCAAGCAATTTTAGTTATGTCGGCATTGTGTTCAGTGCAACCGGTGGTTTGCATACCGAGTATCCCCCAGAGACTCATGTGTTTGAATGCTTGCTCCCCGGTGGGTTATGCTGTTTGGGGAGTTTGTGGAACCTTGCTGGAGTAGGTGGGTCACTGCGGGCAGGCCGCGAGGTGTCATTGTCCAGCCCTGTTGATGCGCTTGCACTTTCTGCTTCCTCCCTGCTGACATGAAAGTGTGACTCCAGCCGTCTGCTCCTGCCGTGCTCTCCTCGCAATGATGTAACTTCCCCTCACAACCGTAAACCCAGATAATCCCTGTCCTTCCACAAGCTGCTTCTAGTCATGTATTTTGTCCCAGCAATGAGAAGGTAACTGATAAAGTGGCAATGCCCGTCTATGACAGATGGCTGGCCACTGGCCACTCTTCCTCCTCAATAACTACACTTCAATGATCAGAGAAGGGAGCACAATGGCGTATGAAAATAAAAGATTTTTATTTCCAGTTTTCATGTAGCCATGTG
The DNA here is from genome assembly GCA_036346955.1 of Dipus sagitta. NCBI lineage: Eukaryota > Metazoa > Chordata > Mammalia > Rodentia > Dipodidae > Dipus > Dipus sagitta. The sequence continues at coordinate 147,120,302 of CM070770.1, read as the reverse complement.
GACCCTCAATACTCGGTTCTGGTCATTGATCTACAAATGTACAGGTCTGTTCTTCCGGAAAACACACTTTACAGGAGCTAACTCAGTTGGAAGGAGTTAGCTTTTTGTTTGTTTTGTCTTTCTTTTTGTTTTTCCTTAAATTGATTATTGTAACCATAGTTGTGGGGCAGAAGCACAGCTAGGCTCAGCTACCCTCCCTCATGTGCCAACAAAAGAATTAAGTAATGATAAAAAGCAAAGAGAATGAATTTAATCAACGTGACAAGGAGAGGGGCAAATAAAGGCGTCTGACAACCTCATGTTCTTCGTAAGGCTTTGTATGAGCTGTAGGTTTACGTAGATGGTGAATTGGAGAACGGACAACAGGTTTGACTAAGCATGACTAAGCATCCCTGGTTAGAGTGTGGTCCTATCCACCATAGTCTCAGCTCAGGTCCTGCTATAAGGTTAGATAAATTGATAACTCATTCATCACTTTCCTCTACTTCCTACGAGATGCCCTGACCCAAGATGTCACCCTTTCCATCATAGGTCATTGTTCTCTTCTTGGGAGTGGTCTGTTCCATGAGGATTTGCTATTCCTGGTGACTAAAGGTTCAAGACAATAACTAGAGACCTCTAGGTGCCTTTGGGGTAGGGGTGAGCTTCTGGAACAGGACCCTAAAAAGCTGGAAGTAAGATGCCTCCCATACTGGTGTCTTTACACCTTCAAACTTGATACAGGGTGAGATAGATCAGGAGATAGACACTCGTTAGTGATCGACACACTTGAGAACTCAAGCAGGAAGCTGGCCTGCACTAAGGGGAGAAAGATAGACATGCTGTGGTAGTTTGAATGAAATGTCCCCCATAGCCTCATGGGTTTTGAATGGTTTCCCAGTGGGAGGCAGTTTGGGAGGCGATCCTTGCTTAGCGATTTTATAGTCAGCCTCCCCCTTGCCAGAGGTCAGCTCACTCTTGCTGCATTCTACCAGCTGCTATGACAGCATGTGATGGTCTGCCATACTTTCCCTGCCATGCTGAAACATCCCCTCAAGACTGTAAGGCGAAATAAACCCTCTCCTCCCATCAGTTGGCCCCAGTGCGGAGTAGTGCTGTTTAGCAAAAGCAAGGTTTCATTACCACCTGTTTTTTCATTTGCCAATTTTCTTTGTACCTGTTTGTTATTACTTCCATGTATAATAGCATCTTGGAGTAATTGTCACAAAGCCCATCACAGCACATGATCTGTCGGTTCCAGTTTTTTCCCGGGTGACTCCCATTACTCTCCGGCTGTTTTCTGGACTGTGCCGCTGATCATTGGTTTTCTTTCCCTGGTGTGGTAGTTTGAATGGATGTCCTCCAGTTAGATTCAGGATTATGTGTGTGTGTGTGTGTGTGTGTGTGTGTGTGTGAGAGAGAGAGAGAGAGAGAGAGAGAGAGAGAGAGAAACATAGGATCTCATTCCAGTCCAGGCTGACCTAGAATTCACTCTGAAGTCTCAGGGTGGCCTTGAACTCATGGCCATCCTCCTACCTCTGCCTCCCAAGTGCTGGGATTTAAGGCGTGCACCACGCCCGGCTGAGATTCAGGAGTTTTATTCAAGCTTGGAGGAGATGTCACTGTGGGTGGATCCAGGGGACCAGCCCTAAGGTGTTACTGGAGGTGGATCTGTTTCCAGCCCAAAGGTGTGCAGAGTGCTTGAGCTCTGCCAGGGTTCCTGGAGTGGGTGCTGCTGGTGAGTGCTTTTCTCTCTGCCTGCATCTGTGTAAAGGGGCCCAGCTCCTTCTGCCATTACGGAACTTCCCCTGGAGCTGTAAGCTTCAAGTGAATCCCTCTCCTCCCATAAACTGTGTCTGGATTGAAGGTTCATCCCAGCAACGTGAAGCTGACTACAATCCCTGGCACCAGAAGTCCTGTGCCTTGCTTCTGAGTTGGAGATGCCTCCTGAATGCATGTCTTCTCCTTCCCATGTAGTCTGTTGGTTTGACAGAGTGTGCCTTCTATAGCATGCTGCTGCAGTCAGGTTCGCACTGCTGGTAGAAATCACCCAACCAAGAGCAGCTTGTGGGAAAAAGAGGTTTATTTTGGCTTACAGGCTTGAGGGGAAGCTCCACGATGGCAGGGGGAAACGATGGCATGAAGAAAGGGTGGACATCACCCCCTGGCCCACATAAGGTAGACAACAGGAACAGGAGAATGTGCCAGACCCTGGCAAGGGGACACTGGCTATAACACCCATAAGCCTGCTCCCCAAAATACACTCCCTCCAGGAGGCATTAATTCCCAAATTTCCATCAGCTGGGAATCTAGCATTCAGAACACCGAAGTTTATGGGGGACACCTGAATCAAACCACCACATGTGCCCTTCGGTTGCTTATCAAAGGATGGTTTAACAGCAGGGCTCTTCTACCTCAGGCATGTGCTGCAGAGGCAGTGGGGATAAACTGGTGACACAGCTCCACACCACCTGCTGCAGCTGCCTGCAGTGTCAGCCCGGAGACCCTCTCACTAAACTGCAGGAAAGAATTTCAGGATGAGGGCTGGAGAGATGGCTTAACAGTTAAGGTGCATGCCTGTGAAGCCTAAGGACCCGGGTTCGATTCTCCAGGTCCCACGTAAGCCAGATGCACATGGTGACACATGCATCTGGAGTTCGTTTGCACTGGCTAGAGGCCCTGGCATGCCTATTCTCTCTCTCTCTCTCTCTCCTTCTCTTTGCCTCTAATAAATAAATAAATGAAAATAAAATCTTTAAAAATAAAAGAATTTCAGGATGAGTCGATGTGGAGCAGTTTGGAGTTCAGGAGATATTTTATTTATTTGTTTTTGCATGTGTGTGTGTGTGTGTGTGGTATGTATATGCTTGTGGTTTTGTTGGTTTGTTTTTCTAGGTAGGGTCTCACTCTAGCCCAGGCTGACCTGGAACTCACTCCATAGCCCCAAGCTGCCCTCAACTCACAGGCAACTCCTACGTCAGATTCCCAAGTGCTGGAATTAAAGGTGCACACCTCCACACCTGGCTACATGCATGTTTACATGTATGGTAGCATACATGTATGTGTACACGTTCACATGCACCTGCAGGTTGATGTCGGGTGTCTTCCTTGGTCACTCCTCACCTTATTTACTGAGTCAGTGTCTCTCACTTGAACCCAGAGTGTCTTGCTTTCCCAGAGGAATCCCCTGTCTCTGCCTACAGAGTGCTGCAGTTACAACTGGGCCGACACACCTGCCCCTGTGTACATGACGGTTGAAGAGTCTCATAGGCAGTCCTGGGCTGGGGAGATGGCTCAGTGCTTAAAGGTGCTCACTTGGGAGCCCAACAGCCTGGGTCTGATTCTCCAGAACTCACGTAAAAAGCCACATACACAGAATGGTGCATGCAACTATAGTTCTTTTGTAAGGACAAGAGGCCCTGGCAAAGCTGGGCACGGTGGCACACGCCTTTAATCCCAGCACTGAGGAGACTGAGGCAGGAGGATAGCTGTGAGTTTTAGGCCACCCTGAGACTACCCAGTGAATTCCAGGTCAGCCTGAACTAGAGTGAAACCCTACCTCAAAAAAATTAAATTAAATTAAATTAAATTAAATTAAAAAGAGGCCCTGGTGTGCCCATCCTTTTCCTCTCTTCTTTCTCTTCCCTCTATGCTTGTGAATTAAAAACTGTATATATACATACATACATACATACATACATACACATATAGATATATAGATATATATGATTTGGTGGTTTCTGGAGTTACAAATCAGAAGATTACTAAGAAATTTTTGTTTTGTTTTTTGGTAAATGAGATCACAGTGTGTTTCTAGGCGGTTCCTGGAATAAGGTTACAAGTGATGAGGTAAAACCATGGGTCACAAGGTATGCACAGGGAAGCTAAGATGTGTTTTTACTATAAACAAAGCTTTTGTGAAATTCCCAGAAAAATTACAGGTTTTCAGCTGGGAAAGGAATGGGGGCTATACTCTAAAATCATATATGCTTAGGCTTTAAGCATGTTTATTGATATTTTAACATTCGTATTTGAAAAAAAAAATCTCTATATAAAAGGAATGTTGTTTCTATGCAAGCAACCTCCACAGCAAATGCTAAGTGTGCTGGGATCTTTGATTCTCAGCTAGGAAGAGACTCCAACCAGACTCCAGAGTGAGTCCTCCTTTCCCTTCCTAGGCCCCCTTAATTTCCCTTGTCTTTCTATCCTGTCTCACAGATAACCTGTGTTTCCTCCCCACCGCCCCCCGCCCTGTTTTGAAAATAAGTCCTTGATTTCTGCCATGAGAAAGGCAGGTTCAGCTGAGGGCAGCTGCCTCATGTTCTTGCCCCCATCCATGCCTTCCTCACCACAGTGAACTGTCCCTGCCAACTGTGAGCCAAAATAGACCCTTGCTGGTTTTGTCAGGTATTGTGTCACAGCAATGAGAAAAGTAACACACTCCCCTCACTCATGGACACAACCTTTGTCCCTTTCCACCCACTATTTAGTTTAGTTTAGTTTAGTTTAGTTTAGTTTTGAAGCAGGATCTCTCTAGACCATGCTGACCCAGAATTCACTCTGTAGCTCAGGCTGACCTTGAACTCACAGCCTTCCTCCTACCTCCACCTCCACCTCCTGAGTACTGGGATTAAAGGCGTGAGCCACCATGCCCAGTTCCCACTGTCATTTTGAGGGTGAGGAGGCAGGGACGATTCTGAAATTTTTTTGTACCAGCCTATTACCTAGATTGTCATTCTCAATCTTCATTGATTAAGCATGCCTTGCTGAAACAATAACAATTTATATTCTGTTTTTATCTACAACGACTATACTTATGAGGTTTTCACTCTCTCTGGTTTGAACACCAGCTGTTTACACAATGCCGCCTCGGCATTTATTGAATTTGATTCATCTTTTATCTGAGTGGATTATGTCTTGGAGTCATTTTCAGCAGGGGTTCATACGCACCAAACTTCCTAATTCTTGCATCCTTGAGCATGTCTGTCTGTCATCTTCACTTGTAAACAGCATCTGGCAAAGACTCCTTTGATCGCATCCTGCACCTGCCCTACCCTGTCCCCCCGCCCCCCCCCCACCCGCACGTGCATCCTAAGTCATCTTTGCCCTGTCTCACATCTTGTCAGGGGCACTTTGGGCCATGAGGATTGTTTTCCATTGTAGATACTGCCTTGCTTCTGCTGCCTAGATGTTCATAGGATTACTCTCTTTCTCTCTCTCCCTCTCCCTCTCCTTCTCTGTCTCTCTTTCCCTCTCCTCCCACCTTTGTTCTCTCCCTCCCTCCACCCCTCCTGTCTCTCGTTTCCCAAGTTCATTTACCTTCACCAGGCAGCAGCTCAGACTTGTTTCTCTTTATTGCTTTTTCTCTGGATGTTATGAATCCTTCCCACTTAAGGTGTTTGGGGAAAATATTCCTCTAGTCCATATACTTTCCTGGTCACTTGCTTGGTTTTCTTCTGCATGAAGACCCATTGTGTGTGTATTGGATATTAATCACCCCATAATGAAGTTTCATCCTACTAGCGTCCATCTTTCTCTTTTCTGTAGTACTTACTTGTCTGTCCTTCATGACAACTTTGATTATTTTCTGTTGTATTTGTTTCTTGTTGACATTACTTTTTAGTCCTATAATGCTTTTATTTTCACTTTAGGGTTTGTTTTCTCATTTTTTTTTTCTTAGCTTGCTTCTCGTGATTTTAAAAACCCCACCATGGCCTTAGGGAAATGGCTCAGCAGTTAAAGGCACTTGCTTCCAAAGCCTGCCATCCCAAGTTCCCAGCCACCCACGTAAGTGGGCCATGTTCAAATCCCAATCCATTTACATAAAGCTAGATGCACATTCACTTGCAGTGGCAAGAGATGCTGGTGTGTACACACACACACGTGTGTAAGTAGAAACATTAATTTAGGCTGGGGATATGGCTCAGAAGTTAAGGTGCTTGCCTGCAATGCCTAATGGGCCAGTTTCAGTTCCCTAGTACCCACGTAGAGCCAGATGCTCAAGATGGTACATGCATCTGGAGTTCATTTGCAGTGGCGGGAGACCCTGGTATGCCCATTCTTTCTCTCTCTTATTATTAATTATTATTATTATTATTGTTGTTATTATTATTATCTTAGTGAGAGAGAGAGAGAGAGACAAACAGACAGAAAGACAGACAGAGAATGGGCACACCAGGGCCTCAGCCACTACAATCAAATTCCAGATGCTTGTGCCACCTAGTGGGCATGTGTGACCTTGAGCTTGCCTTGCCTTTGTGTGCCTGGCTTATGTGGGATCTGAAGAGTCGAACATGGGTCCTTAGGCTTTGCAGGCAAGCACCTTAACTGCTAAGCCATCTCTCCAGCCCTCATTATTTTTTTATTTTATCTATTTACTTATTTATTTATGAGAGCGCACACATGGGTGTGCCAGGATCTCCAGCCAGTGCAAACAAACTCCAGATGCATGCACCGCCTTGTGCATCTGGCTTACTTGGGTCCTGGGGAACTGACCCTGGATCCTTAGGCTTCCCAGGCAAGCACCTTAACCACTAAGCTATCTCTTCAGCCTATGGCTCTCTCTCTCTTTTTTTCTTCTTGCAAATACATAATTTTAAAAAATTAATTAAAAATTTTTATCTTGGAGCTGGGAAGATGACTCAGTGGCTAAGGACACTTGATTGTAAAGCCTGACAGCGCTGGCTCATTCCTAAGCCACCTATGTAAACCAGATGCAAGCATCTGGTGCTCACTTGCAGCAACCACAGGTGTTGGCCCACACAATGTGTGCCAATTAATTAATTACGTACATAATTAAAGACCTCATCATCTTCTCTTTGATTTATTATGTTATGGAGCCTGTCCTCTCTAAGTCACTTTGAGCATATTAATAAGGATTTTGTTTAAAATATTTTTACATTTTGAGGAGTCATTCTTCCAAAGTGTATTTATTATCTCTTTTAAAAAAAATTAACTTTAGGGCTAGAGAGATGGCTTAGTGGTTAAGGCGTTTGCCTGCAAAGCCAAAGGACCTCAGTTCAATTCCCCAGGACCTATGTAAGCCAGATACACAAGGTGGCACATGTGTCTGGAGTTCGTTTGCAGTGGCTGGAGGCCCTGGCGAACCCATTCTCTCTGTCTCTTTATCTGCCTCTCTCTCTTTCAAATAAATCAATTAAAGAATATTTAAAAAAAACTAACTTTAATGCCAGGTGTGGTGGCGCACGCCTTTAATCCCAGCACTTGGGAGGCAGAGGTGGGAGGATCACCATGAGTTCAAGGCCACCCTGAGACTCCATAGTGAATTCCAGGTCATCCTAGGCTACAGTAAGACCCTACCTCAAAAAAAAAATTAACTTTAGGGCTGAAGAGATGGCTTAGTGGTCAAGGCACTTGCCTGCAAAGCCTAAGGACCAAGATTCAATTCCCCAGTTAGCCATAAACAGGATGGCACATGCATCTGGAGTTCATTTGCAGTGGCTAGAGGCCCTGGTACACCCATTGTCTCTCTCTCTCCCAAATAAATACATAAAAATTTTAAAAAACATAGAAATTAACTTTAGCCAGGTGTAGTGGCGCACACCTTTAATCTCAGCACTCAGGAGCAGAGGTAGCATATACACCTCATTAGTAATGCAGATTTTCTTTCATCTTTAAAAATTGGTAAAATTGTTTGTAAAGCCTCAGGACCCAGGTTTGATTCCGCAATACCCACATGAATCAGATGCACAAAGTAGCATATGTATCTGGAGTTTGTTTGCAGTGGCTGGAGGCCCTGATGCACCCATTCTCTCTCGCTCTCTCTTAATCTATCAATAAATAAAGAGTTCAAAGGAACAGGTGACCATTATGTACCAGTGTTCCTTCAGAAAAATAAATAAATGGTAAAATCTAATGCATACCTGGCCGGGTGTGGTGGCACACACCTTTAATCCCAGCACTTGGGAGGCAGAAGTAGGAGGATCGCTGTGAGTTCAAGGCCACCCTGAGACTACAGAGTAAATTCCAGGTCAGTTTGGACTACAGTGAGACCCTACCTTGAAAGAAAAAAAAAACAACAAAAAAAATAATGATAATACATACCAAAGAACTGTTTAAAGATTAAAAAAAATTTTAAAGATAATTTTTGTGACTTAAATAAATTTATATATATTCATATACACATATATATAAATTTATGTGTATGAGAGAGAGAATGAGAATGGGCACACCAGGGCCTCTTGCCACTGAACATGAAGTCCAGACTGACTCCACACATACATCATTTTGCACATCTGGCTTTGTGCAGGTATTGGGGAATCAAACCCTGGGCTGGCTGGCTTTGAAAGCAAGTGCCTTTAACTGCTGAGCTATCTCCCCAGCCTTTCTTTATGGTTTTTTTAATCAGTAACTGATTTGTATGCCCATTTAATTACATACCTACATACTTGGGGTACTGTAAACCTTCCTTGGATGGGAAGGAAACCCTGTGGTTCTCTTTCTGCCTGGGGATGTCCAGGGACCGGGGTTAAAGTCTGTGTTGCCACCTTTGTCCTTCCTAATACATTAATAGACTCAGCATCACACTGTGCTCCAGTGCCTGGTCAAAAGCCCCTAAGATGAGAGTCTCCAGGGAACAAAATATCCTTTTATTTTATTTTATTTTTTGAGGTAGGGTCTCACGCTAGCTCAGGCTAACCTGGAATTCACTATGTAGTCTCAGGGTGGCCTCGATCTCATGGGGCGATCCTCCTACCTCTGCCTCCCAAGTGCTGGGATTAAAGGTGTGCGCAAAAAAATCCCTTTAACTGGGGCTCTTGCAGGTGTCATTAACAGTCTAGGGGAAGGAATCAAGTGCTGACTACCTAAAGAAAATAACTGTGTGTGCGCGTGTGTGCGTGTGTGTGTGTGTGTATGCACGCACGCACGCAGTGCACGCACCAGTGTGTGTTCATGTGTGTGTGAGTATAGGCACACATGTACCACAGCGTGTGTGTGTGGTCAGAGGATGACTTCAGGTGTCCGCCCTCACTTTCCACCTTGTCTGAGGCAGGGTCTCCGGTTTTGGTGCTCACCACTGCGTTTGCCAGGTGAGCCGGCTGCTGAGCACCCACAGATTCTCCACTCTCTAGCTCCCTTCTCGTCCCAGGTGCACTGGGACTACGGACGTTTGTGTCCGGCTTTCTGTGGGTTCCCAGAGTCCCAACTCAGGTCCTCACGCTTGTGCAGCAAGCTCTTCTCCTCTGAGTCCTCACCCCAGCCCACAAATAACTTCTATGTCTTGATCCCAGGCACCCAACCAATACCAAAGGACCAACACAGGGAGGGCACAGTGGGTTCTGAGGCGCACTGGGAAGAATGTTCAGGAAGCTGTTTGATTTCAGATAGGCTTGCTGATAAATAGGTTTCCATTCACCATGAAGTTAAAAAAAAAAAAAAAAAAAACACCAAAACCCACTTTCTAAAGACTTAGTAAATAATGCCAGTTTAATTTGTTGGACCCTGGGACACAGGGCAGGCAGAAAATTTAAACGATGTTTATTGATAATGCAGAATCTCCCCCCCCCCTCCCGCCCCCTGTCACAGGTTAATCATCATTCTGGGTCTCCTCCCTTCCTTCTCATCCCTATCTCTTCCACTTGCTCCACTACCATTTGTTTTCCGATCCAACACCCTGATGATTACCTCGGAATGCAATTTTATCAAGTCCAGATATAGGCTAAGAAAGAGAACCGTTCCATAATGAGTCCGCCCGGCGCTGGGCTGAGCACCAGGACTGGAATTCTGGTTCGGCTGTGACGCCAATTATAAAACACTCCAGGCTGGCGCTGCAGGTTTGACACCAGGAGGAAATCCTGGCAGAATTATAGCCTTAAAGCTGGTCTAGGGATACGATAGAGAAATCCATAATTCAAATACGAAAACAATCTCCAAAGGAGGGTTCGATGAAATTAGATTAAAACAAATTTACATATATATCAATTTTATTATTAACATATATTCACACTAGTAAATAGAGTTATTGGGGAAGGGCAAGCTACTCTGTGTGTCGGACTCAAAAATAGACCTCTTTGGCTTATCAGGAAGCAAAGTTATTGTCTCCTTGCCAAGTATAAATCTCTTCTTAGAGCTAATAAATGGAGAGTGTTCAAATGCAATGTTTTTGTCAGATTCCTACCTCATAAACCCACAGCACATAATACTAAATTATATTCTGCCACGCAGCATCAATCTCTTGGTTCCAACATCATGCGGTGAGGGAAACAGACCCAGTAATTGATGTGTTGAAAGGAAGGAGAAAAAGTTATTTGAGAACAAATAAAATGGGCTATAAAGTTTGTTAAAATGTAATAATACTAGGGGAAAAAAAGGAAGAAAAAAAAATAGAAACAAAGGTAGAACTACCCGAAGCTGCATCCAGAAAGCTGCCCTCCGCTTGACTATAAAATAATTCATCTCACGCTGGAGGTTCGCAGAGCTGTATTTCCTCTTAAAATTCATGTTCGGTACAGAGAAGGGAGCACAGGGTTTTGCCCGACACCGGGAAGTCTGCAGCATCTCAGACATCTGGGTGTCTGCGGCCCCACTTTCCCTCCACGCAGGAGGTGGGGAGGCTGTGACCTCAACTCTCCTGCCAAGGTCTTGGTCATAATCTCTTGGAGAGTCTTGAATAAGGAGGTGGAAGGAGGGACCATGTATGGGTCAGCGTCCATGAGATTTAGCAGAATGATAGGAGGGCTTTTACTTGTTTTTGGTTTTTCGAGGCAGGGTCTCACTCTAGCCCAGGCTGACCTGGAATTCACTCTGTAGTCTCAGGGTAGCCTTGAACTCACGGGCGATCTTCCTACCACTGCCTCCCAAGTGCTGGGATTAAAGGCGTGCGCCACCATGCCTGGCAGGAAGGCTTTTATTCCTGCTGTTTTCTCTAGTGTTTCTTTCTATATCACGCTGGATCAAGAAATCTCATAGGAGGGCTGGAGAGATGCTTAGCGGTTAAGGCACTTGCTTGCAAAGCCAAAGGACCCAGGTTCAATTCCCCAGGACTCACATAAGCCAGATGCACATGGCACATGTATCTGGAGGTGGTTTGCAGTAGCTGGAAGCACTGGTGTACCCATTTTCTCTCTCTTTCTCCTCTCTCTGTCTCAAATAAATAAATATTAAAAAAATAAAAATAAAGAAATAAAGAAATCTCATAGGATATTTTCCACTAACTCATTTGTGTCTTTGGCTCATATTGTACAAACTGGAAACTGCTATCTAGTTCCTTTGGGGTGAGGCGGTGGAGTTTGAATTTACAGTTTGCCATTATCTAGATAAGACAGGTATGTGTCTTGCATGCAGAGGTGCCTAGAGGTTCCATGGTCTCTGGCAAGGCAGGAGGCTCCCTGTCGGCTCGCGACTTCTTGTTGCTGTCGTGCTTGCCTCACACTTCACACCGCTGCTTCCTCCACGGAGGTGGAGACCAGCCACTAAGGGGAGGGAGGCTAGCCAACCAGTCCTGTGGGGGTGGGGCTGAGAGGCCACAGCTAAGTGCCCTGGACGGCCCTGTCCCCTCCAGATAAGCCAACCTTCCTTTTGGATTCCCTGGGGCCAGACCATCTCAGGTCCCAGACCCAGACCAGCGGGAACCCTTATCCTGCCCTCTCTCAGGTTTCCCTGCATTCTTTATTCTCTGAGGTGGGCCTCTCCACTATATCCTAAGCAGTGTCCAATGAGGACTTGTTTATTTATGTATGTATTCATTTACTTATTTATATACTGAGTTATATAAGATTGTTTTTTTAAATTCTTCATTCTTTTTAAATTTTTATTTATTTGAGAGAAGAGGGAGAGAGAGAGAGAGAGAGAATATGGGCACGTCAGGGCCTCCAGCTGCTGCAAACGAACTCCTAGACTCATGTGCCACCTTGTACATCTGGCTTACTGTAGGTCCTGGGGAATTGAGCCTGGGTCCTTTGGCTTTGCAGGCAAGTGCCTTAACTGCTAAGGCATCTCTCCAGCCCATATAAGGTCATTTTTATGCGGGTATATAATGTGCTTTGAGCCTATGCCCCCCCCCATACTTTCTTTCCTCCTCCTTTCTTGCCCCTCACTCTCCTGTTAGTCCCCTTTGTTCTCTTAGGCAGTTTCACTTTTTTGTGTCATCTATGTATGTGTGATTTTGTGTATATTTATGACATCTAGAACCTGCAAATGAGAGAAAAGACACAATATTTAGCTTTCTGAGATGGCTTTAATTCACTTAGCATGATTCTCTCCAGTTGCATCCATTTTCCCACAAAAGACATGACTTCATTCTTCTTTACAGTTGAAAAACTCCCATGATGTATATATATATCACCCCTGCCTTATCCATTCCTCTGTTGTTGGACACCTAGGTTGGTTCCATAACCTAGCTGTGGTGAATAGCTGCAATAAACGTGGATGAGCAAGTATCTCTGTGGAAGGTCGGCTTACAGTCCTTCTTGCATGTATCCAATAGTTTTATAACTGAGTCATATGGTAGGACTATTTTTCATTGTTTGTGAGCCTCCATACTGATGTCCATAGCAGCTGAACTAGTTTACATTCTGACTAGCAGTGTATAAACGTTCCTTTTGGGGCTGGAGAGATGGCTAAGTGGTTAACACACTTGCCTGCGAAGCCTAAGGGCCGGGCTTCAATTCCCCAGTACTACATACAACCAGATGCACAAGATGGCACATGCATCTAGAGTTCATTTGCAGTGGCTAGAGGCCCTGGCGTGCCCATTCTCTCTCATAAATAAAAAAATAAAATATATGTATTAAGTATTTTATTTCTGTATTTATTAGAGAGAGAGAGAGAGAGAGAGAGAGGAAAAGGCAGAGAGAAAGAGAGAATGGGCATGCCAGGGCCTCCAGCCACTGCAAATGAACTCCAGTACATCTGGCTTACAGGGGTACTGGGGAATCGAACTGGGGTCCTTAGGCTTCACAGGCAAATGCCTTAACTGCTAAGCCATTTCTCCAGCACAATAAATAATATTTTTTTTAAATTCTCTTTTGAGTGCTCGCTTCGGTAGCACATATACTAAAATTGGAATGATATAGAGACTAGCATGGCCCCTGTGCAAGGATGACATGCAAATTTGTGAAGCATTCCATATTTTTATGACCCAGGTTCAATTCCCCAGGACCCATGTTAGCCAGATGCACAAGGGGGCACACGTATCTGGAATTTGCAGTGGCTGGAGGCCCTGGTGTGCCCATCCTCTCTCTCACCCTCTTTCTCTGTCAAATAAATAAAATATTTTTAAAAAAATTCTCTTTTGAGCTGGGTGTGGTGGCACACACCTTTAATTCCAGCACTCAGGAGGCAGAGGTAGGAGGATCACTGTGTGTTCAAGGCCACCCTGAGAATACATAGTGAATTACAGGTCAGCCTGGACTAGAGTGGAACCCTACCTCGAAAAACAAAAAAAACTTTTGTCCATATCCTTGTCATCATTTATTATTTGTTTTCTTGCTGACTGTTATTCTGACTGGGGTGAGATAGAATCTCAATGTAGCTTTATTTTATTTTATTTTGTTTTTTTGAGGTAGGGTCTTGCTCTAGCCCAGGCTGACCTGGAATTCACTAAGTGGTTTCAGGGTTGCCTCAAACTCACAGTAATCCTCCTACCCTTGTGTCTCAAGTACTAGGATTAATGGTGTGTAGCACCAATTCAATGTAGTTTTATTTATTTGAGAGACAGAGAGGGAGAGAAAGAGAGAGAGAGAGAGAAAGAGAAAGAGAAAGAGAGAGAATGGGTGTGCCACTGCAAACAAACTCCAGATGCATGTACCATCTTGTGCATCTGGCTTATGTGGGTCCTGGGGAATTGAACCTGGGTCCTTTGGCTTTGCAGGCAAGTGCCTTAACCACTAAGCAATCCCTCTAACCCTGGCTCTTATTGTCCTATCATTCTGGGGCCCCATTGAGCCCCAGAAAATTAGAAATTGGGGGTGAAGTGAGATAGGGCCTCACTCATGGTCCAAGATGGTCTCAAATTCACAATTTCCCTGCCTCTGCCTTCCTGAATGCTGGGATTATAGACATGAGCTCTTGGCATGAGCCTACTATACACTCCTTCTCAGGGTCAAAGTTAGTGTTGGGTCCCAACACAGCAGAAACTTTTAATCAAGGCATTCAATAATGTTGATAAAATTTTGCAAGGCTGGGGTATAGCTCAGTGGTGCAGCATTTTCCTTGCATATGTAAGCCCCTGGGTTCAATCCCTAGCACTGAAGAAAACTAAGCCCTGCTAAAATCTGGCTCTGATTTGTGTTCTTGGTTTTTAAATTTTTAAAAAGCTATTTCATTTGTCTATTTGAGAGAGAAGGCAGATAGAGCGAGAAAGAATGAGCACGCCAGAGCCTCCAGCCAGTACAAATGAACTCCAGATACATGTGCCACTTTGTGCATCTGGTTTACGTGGGTCCTGGGGAGTGAAACCTGGGTCCTTAGGCTTCGTAGGCAAGTGCCTTAACCCTCTAAGTCATCTGTCCAGCCCTCTATGTTTGTGTGTGTGTGTGTGTGTGTGTGTGTGTGCGCGCCACACGCAGATGCATGCGCCCTGTGCAAACATACGCGGAAGCTAGAGGAGGAAGACGCTGAGTATCCTCAGTGATTCTTCTGCTTAATTTCCTTGAGGCAGCCTCTCACTGAGCATGGAGCTCTTGCTGACCAGCAAGCTTCAGTGAGCCTCCCGTGTCTCCCCCTCTCAGCACTGACTGGGACCACTTATGTGGAGGCTGAGGACCAAACTTAGGTCCTCATGTTTGTATAGCAAACACTCTTGTCCACTGAGCCATTTCTTTGGCCTTTGGTTTTAATTCTATTAACATTTTGTTTTGTTTTGAGACAGTCTTCTATGTAACTCTGGCTGGCCTGGAACTTACTATGTAGATCAGGCTGGCCTCAGACTCGGGGCAATCTTTCTGCTTCTACCTCCCAAGGCTGGGATTATAAGTGTATACCACTACACCTGGCTAATTTTGTTAATTTTGAAGCGGTGGAATATTATGGCCTACTCTGAAATTTAAATCTGAGTTGACACCTAGTTTCTAAGCCCGAGCTCTCTAATTTGATTTCAAAGCTGGTTACTTTTTCATTCCATGTGACAAGTTCTTTTAGGAAAGAACACCATGGAGCCCTTGGATAATGGCTTTGCCATTTCTAATAGTTCCAAAGTGAGAAGGATGCTAGAAATTCTTAAGAGGGCAGTGGTAAGACCAAAGGAAATTAAAATGCAAAGTAGGATTTCTTGTATGTGTATGGACGTTTCCCTCTCTCTCTCTCTCTCTCTCTCTCTCTCTCTCTCATTATCACTTGGTCCTTCCAGGAAGCTCTCACGTTTCTTCAGCTGATCCTTATAAGGATTAGGGATAATAAACAGCCCATTAATAGAGGCCTGAATGAGGAAATGGAGTTGGACTCCACAGCAAAACTCAGCGGCTGGCGGAGGTTAATAACTCCATTACGGCAGCTCTGCGCCTGAGCCGCCCGACGAGCAGGGTGTTAGCCTTGTCTTACTCCTCATTAATTGAGCTAATAGAACCCGGGTGACCCTGGCTTGCTGCTGTCGTCGCAGAGATTGCCAGACATGGGCTGGAATACTTATCGCCGACCGTGCTCCACAGTGCCTCTGCCGTGGGGAAGAATTCCTTCTTGAGGACCTGCATGTGAGTCACACACTCCTTCCTAAAAGCAGAGCTGCCCACTGCGGGGTCTCCTCATCCCCTGTTCTGCACCAGCAGTGGTACTGCCAGGGCTGGCCACTTCCATTTGCACCTCTAAGCAGGTGTTGCTCTGGGTTTGCAGGCCATTAGCTTCAAAATGGATGGCTTTGAGCAGGGCCTGCTGGCTGACAGCTGTATTCTCAGCTCTCAGGAAGCTGAGGTAGGAGGATCGCCCTGGCTTCGAGTCCCGTCTGGACAGTGTAGTACTGTAGTGAGTTCCAGGCCAGCCTGAGCTACAGAGTGAGACCCTGTGTGAAAACACACACACACGCATGCACGCACACTTTGGAGAAAGTGACCGTGATTTCACTTAGGTGTGTTGAGTCAAGGGGGAAATGAAAAGTATGACATGTGCTGGGGTTCGGGTAGGGGCCAATCCACAACCTTTCCACTTTGGGGGGTCCTCCCCCTAAACACTTGGTAGCCTGCCTCACTCTGGAGTTCCCAGAGTTCCCTGCCTACTTCTCACACTCCTGCGTTGGCACCTTCCCAGCCAGTGTCTTGAGGGCAACTGTGTCCGTCACCTCTCTCGGCCTTGGTTTTCTTCACCACAGAGGGAGGGGTGTCACAAATCTGTTCTCCCTACCCTGCCCTTTGCTGGGTAGCAAACTGTGGGTGGGACTTAAGAACGGCCATGTGCTCTGTATAGCTAAGGTAATGGTCTGAGCAGACTGAGCTGCCATCTGAGTTTCCTGCAATGGCGTGCCAGGCTCCTTCCACAGCTTGGAGGTGTGGGGCAAAGAGCCTGCCATGGGCTCAGAACTCATCACCTCAGATCTGCCCTGGGGACAGGTTCTTTGCCTCTCTGCATCTCGGTTTTCCTGAGTCAGAAACTAGGGAGGGAAGTTTTAGGACGGTCAGGGGTAGGCTGAGTGTGGCAGTGAGGAAGCTCATGGCCCAGACTGGCTCCATGCATGGGGTCCATGCTTATTCCTGATCGAACGGGGACTGTTGTGCCTCTCTGTGAAGCTTGGCACTCCCGAGAAGTTGAGCAGAGTGATTCCTGCACGATATCCCAAATACCAGCAACTCACCCGTGGGCCAGCTACCCTGTGCTCCTCTCTGGGCTGGTTCCTACTCATCTGACAACCATGAGGCTCGGGATCAAGTGAAAAAGAGTCAAAGCGTTCTGTCAAGGAGCCCAGGGCACTAGACAGTCCCCATGGCACGGGGACTCTTGGGTTATGTAGGGGCTAGCAAAGTCAGCCTGTGGGAAAAGCGTATCCCCGTTCCCCACCTCCTGTGATCTGATAAGATCAAAGACCCTTTCGATGGTGGGCATAACAGAGTCACACTCAGATAGATAAAAGGAAGGGCGTTCTGGCACAATAACTCTGAGAGGGAGCTGCCAGGCAGGCCGGGCAGGGGCTGTGCTCAGATATAGGGTGGCAGAAGCTGGAGTTCACAAATAGTAGGTAGGTGAGTTGGATAGAGTTCAAAGGTTCCCTGTGCACTGGTAAATTGAAATAATTTCCAGATTCCAGTGCCCTAGGGCTGGACCCCAGTGGTATAGAGGGGCCTGGTAAGGACAGCAGTAGGGGTGAGGCTTAGCAAACCCCTATGAAGGGGAACCAGGAGGTTTTAGCTCCAACTTCAAGATGGGGCTAAGATGGCCCTTGTGCCCGGGGACAAGTGGCTGAGACCAAGAGATACCACTTGTCTCTTGGGCAGGTTGCTGTGGCATTATAGTACATCTCACATGGGAGGGAATAGGAGGCATGGTCTGGGTGACACCATGCATTGACCGTGTGAGACTAAAGCTCACTCCGGAAGCCACTCGCCTCTGCTAGTTCTGCATTCTGTGACCACCTCTCCCTCCCCTCCACCCCATGGCTCTGTGGCCATGTGGGTCTTCAGCCATTGTCCCTAGCATGGGAGACACCATCTTCCTGGGCTGCTGGGCTCAGATAGCCGGGTGCTTCTCTTGCTCATGACCTCTGGGCTTGAGGACAGCCCTGTGACTAGCATGGCTCTCTTGCAGGCGTCATCCAAGAACTCCCTGACCTACCAGGTCCCACAGGTTACAGCACACAGCCATTCTGGGGCTGAGGATAGCCATGTATCCTGAGCCTCAAGCCCAGGGTGGTGGGCAGTCACGGTGGTGAGGGGCCAACAGCTCACAACCCCTGGAGTTGTAGCATTTTAATCCTTCATCAAATAAGAAGTGGAGTGAACAACGAGTGTGTTCCCATTGTTTTCCCGCCGAGGGACTACTGACATTATACCACTTATTGCCAGTGTTTGTGCAAGAAGTCTGGGGAGGAAGAGTCTGAGCAAATGTGGAAAGTCACACTGCCTTTTCCCTGGGTTAAAACTTAGTTTATGACAGTCTGTTACCAGTGTGTCATCTGTCCCCAAGAGCACAGGAGCAATTACTTTGGCAGCAACGGTATTAAAAATGTCCCTTACCTTTGTGCTCTGCCTGTGGCCTTGAGGATCTCTCAGAGTATTGAAATACAGTGCATCCCAGAGACAGAGAGGCCAGATGGCCACAGGCATTGTTCTGGGGTCCCCCGGGGCTGCTGGGGGTTGGGATAAGTGCTTCCTGCAGTCGTAGGTAGTGAGATGCTGTGAGTGAGGCGTGGAGAGACGGACGTGTCCTCTGGGAAATCGGGTCTTGGGGGGGATATGGTGCAGAACATCTAACAAAGGACTTGGGTGGCATTTTCCTAGTGTATTATTATTATTATTATTATTATTATTACTAGTTAAGGATAGACACTAAGGGCTAGGGAGATGACTCAGTGAATAGAGTGGTTGCCACTCAAGCCCAAGTACCCATGTTCGGATCCACAGAGCCCATGTAAAACCTCGTGAACACAGCAGTGACAATAAGAACAAACAAGATAGACGGCGAGGACCTCCACACCATGCTGTGGCATGCAAGCCCACACTCACACACATGAACATGCATACATGCATATCATATGCAAACCCTAAAAAATTAATTTTTTTAAAAAAGGAACTACACCTCAGTGTATACTGAAATTCAGCATATTTGCTATCCTTTTCCTAAGAGCTTTCAGTGACGTGCACTGACCTGTCTACGATGCTGATCTAACCTTCCTGAATCCCTAAGAGGTCTCCAGAGTAATTTGTCCTCTTCTATTGTGATGATCCAGTTTCCTTATCAACCAAGGTGGATTTAAAGGCACCTGAGCACATCTCTGATGGTGTCTCTGGAGAGGTTTAACTGCGGGAGGAAGACTCATCTTGAATGTGAGCGGCACCACCCCACGGGCCGGGATTCCAGACGGAATGAACCTGAGGACAAACAGCAGCAGCCTTCAGCTCTTTCTGCTTCCTGTCTGTGCAACGTGACCAGCTGCCTCGTGCTCCTGCTGCCAAACTCTAGCAATAAATCCTTGCTCCCCTTAAGTAGTTTCTTGTCAGGTACTTGGTCACAGCAAAGTAGCCAATCCATGATTCCAGGTAGATGTGTCCTTTGGAGAGAAGGGATGACCTTTCTGTACTTCTGTGTTAGAGCCTGTTAACCATCACAGCCACAAACGTCCCTTCCTGTCCAGCTTTCTTCTCCATGTACCCTTCCAAGTTCTACTTTTCTTTAAAAATTTTTTTCTTATTATTTATTTGCAAGCAGAGAGAGGGGCGAGAGGATGGGTATAGTAGGGCCTCTTACCATTGCAAATGAACTCTAGACACGTGCACTACTTTGTGCATCTGGCTGCACGTGAATACTGAGGAATCAAACTCCAGATTGTCAGACTTTCCAAGCAAGCACCTTTAACCACTGAGCCACCTCTCCAGTCCAAGATCTACTTTTCTTCACTGCAAAGCCCATCTCAATTCCTTCCCCCTGTGGATTCCAAGTGCTCATTAGGGGCTCAATGGGTTGCATCCAACCAGCACTGGGTCGGCCCAAGCCAGCAGTGAATAAGACATCCGAGAAGATAAACATGCCTTCTGCATGGCAGAAATCAGATCCAAAGCAATCTCCTGCCTTAGGTGGAGAATGACAGGTGACCTTTAACAGAACGGAGCCCAGGGCAGTTGGCATTTGAGTGGAGCTCTGATGGAGATGCCCCCATTTGGAAGAGGCACGATGCTCGACCCGTTAACTCAAATTCATTTCCCGGAGACAGGCAAGTGCGCCTGACGAGGCTGAGCAACTTGAAGAAATCGTGTTTGTTTTTCTTTACCCAGAGGAGACTCAGGAGACATCAGAGTGGACTTCAATTTCCAGCTTCCTCAGAGGCATAAATAAAGCTCTGAACTGCTGAACCCGGCCTCGTGCAGGAAAGCCGAGGCCTCTGCCAGATGAGGGTGGCACGTGGCTAAGCATGTGAGGCTGTCCTTCCTAAATATCACAGAAATTATTTAATATCAAAAACTTCGGGGAAAAGTCTTCCACAAATAGAAGTGCAGCTTTGCTTCTCATGAGATGGAAAACTCCAGGCACTCTCTTTCTGCTGGTTCTGAGATTTCCACAGATTCCAGACTCACCTCTTGCATGGACAAGTAGGTCAGAGCTGCCCCACCAGGCCAGACCATCAGACAGAGCTTATGTCTGCCGGCTCCAGCACGGCGCCTTCCACCGCTCTCCTGGGCCTCTGTCTCAGCAGCATGCATTCTAGAACCCAGTACAGGACAGCGTGGACAAGACCTACCCACCAGTCAAGGGGGAAGCTTGAAACTTCCTCCTTCCCTCCAGTCCCTTCTTGTCCTGTCCCCACACCTCAGCTCACCTGCCTGCTTCCTGTTTCTTCTTTCATGCTTGCCTATCCTGTCTTTGCTACAATGCTTAGCTCAAATGCCAACTCCTCTAGGAAGCCAGTCTTGATGTTCCCCCTTGTTCTGCACCTGTATTATTCTTGGCATGTTGGCTTAGTGGTTAAGCGAGAGGCTCTGAAGTGGGGCAGCAAGATCAGGATGCAGGCTGCAATGCTGGGAAGATGAGGTTTTAAAAAGAAATATTTTTATCTATTTAGTTAGTTATACGCAGAAAGAGGGAAGAGAGACAGACGGAATGGGTGTACCAGGGCCTCTAGCCACTGCAAAAGAACTCCAAGTGCATGTGCCACTTTCTGCATCTGGCTTTGTGTGGGTCCTGGGGAATCAAACCAGGGTCCTTAGGCTTTGCAGGCAAGCGCTTTAACTGCTAAGCCATTTCTGTAGCCCAAAGTGATTTTATTATCTCTGAGCTCCCGCTTCCGGTACCAAGATAACAATGACTGTTGAATGTCAAAGAGAGGTTTAGTTTATGGACCGTCTGTTAGAAGTAGGTCCTGCTAGAGTTTCTAGGACACAAAGGAAACAAGACCTAAAGCTCTTTGCTGTCATGTGTAGTATATCCAGGCTAGAGTGAGGAAGGCTATACCAGTAGGTATAGGATATACTGGGTTCTATGCAGAACAATAAAACTGGGCATAGGGAGACAGGGAGGTGGGTGTCTGGGAGAGAGACCAAGGGACAGTGTGTTGGATAGAAGGTGGCCATGGAAGACTTTTTTGATGACATGGAGCAGAAGCTTACTGGAGTGAATAAGGCCAGGATAAATCTGGGGAAGAGCGGCTCTGGCCTGGGAATTATAAGTAGGAAGGTGCTTTGTAAGTTAAAGGAAAGTAAAGGAGGATTCTGTTGGTAGAGCAGGGACTATAGACCTGGAAGGGAGCTCTCATGAAAGTGCTCCCACTTGGCATCTCTAGCTCTTCCTCTGAGGCAGGCAGTAGCACTGGCTGGAGGGTGGACAGTGAACAGACAAGTAATAAGATCTATCTCACTTATGTTTTTATCTTAAAAAATAATGAGGGGGGCTGGAGAGATGGTTTAGTGGTTAAGCACTTGCCTATGAAGCCTAAGGACCCTGGTTCAAGGCTCGATTCCCCAGGACCCATGTAAACCAGATGCACAAGGTGGTGCATGTATCTGGAGTTTGTTTGCAGTGGCTGGAGGCCCTGGCATGCCTATTCTCTCTCTTTCTGCTTCTTTCTCTGTCTCTCTCTTTCTCTCTCTCTCTCAAATAAATAAATAAATAAATACAAAATTTTTTAAATTTTAAGAAAGGGCCGGGCGTGGTGGCACACGCCTTTAATCCCAGCACTTGGGAGGCAGAGGTAGGATTGCCATGAGTTCGAGACCACCCTGAGACTACATAGTGAATTCCAGGTCAGCCTGAGCTACAGTGAAACCCTACCTCGAGAAAAAAAAAGTAAAAAAATTTAAGAACGGGCTGGAGAGATTACTTAGTGGGTGAGCCGCTTGCCAGCAAAGCCAAAGATTCAATTTGATTCGATTCCCCAACACCCACATAAAGCCAGATGCACAAGGTGGTGCATGTGTCTGGAGTTTGTTTGCAGTAGCTATAGACCCTGGACTGCCCATTCTCTCTCTCTCTCTCTCTCTCTCTCTCTTTCTCTCTCTCTCGCTTCTCTTCTCTCTCACCTCTCAAATAGATAAATAAAATATATTAAAATTTTAAAAATTAGCTGGGCATAGTGGTGCATGTCTTTAATCCCAGCACTCGGGAGGCAGAGGTTGGAGGACTATAGTGAGTCCAAAGTCACCCTGAGACTCCACAGTGAATTCCAGGTCATCTTGGGCTAGAGCAAGCCTATCTCAAAAAGTTGAAAAGAAAAAATGGCTGGAAAAATAGTTTAGTGGTTTAGGTGCATACCTGTGAAGCCTAAGGGCCCAGGTTCGATTCCCCAGTACCCACATAAGTCAGATGTACAACGTAGCCCATGCATCTGGAGTTTTTGCAGTAGCTAAATGACGTGCCCATTCTTTTTTTTTGTTTTGTTTTGTTTTCCCGAGGTAGGGTCTCACTCTAGCCCAGGCTGACCTGGAATTCACTATGGAGTCTCAGGGTGACTTCAAACTCACAACAATCCTCCTCCCTCTGCCTCCCAAGTGCTGGGATTAAAGGTGTGCGCCACCACACCTGGCTTCCATTCTTTATTTCTCTCTCTCTCAAGCAAATAAAAATAAATAAAAATATTATACTAAAAAAGTTAAAATAAAATAAAAATAACTAATTTACACATGTGTGTGCATGTGTGTATATATGGCTGCACCACACTCTCTTGCCACTGCAAATAGATGCCAGATGCTTACACCACTTTTTTTGTTGTCTGGCTTTACATGGGTTCTGGAGAAATCCAACCTAGGCCAACAGTGCCTTTAACCTCTGAGATATCTCCCCAGCCTTTAAATCTCTCTGCCCCCCCCCCCCGGTGTGTGTGTGTGTGTGTGTGTGTGTGTGTGTGTGTGTGTGTGCAGGTGTCATGGCACATGTGTGGAAGTCAGAGGGCAACTTTGGGTGTTGGTCCTCACTTTCCACCTTATATGAGGCAGGTCACCTGTTGTTATGTTGCTTATTCCATGCTAGCTGGCCCAGGAATTTCCAGGGATTTTCCTGTCTTCACCTCCATCTTGCCATAGGTATGCTGGGATTACAGATGCTCACACTATTACATCCAGCTTTGTGTGGGTTCTGGGGGTCTAAACTCGAGTCTCATGCTTGCATACCAAGCGTTGACCTGCTGAAGCTTCACTTATGTCTTAAAAGGATAGTTCAAGTCAGGTGTGGTAGCTCAGACTTGCAATCTCAGTGGTGGATATGTTGAAATAGAAGAATTGCCACAAGTTCCAGGCCAGCGTGGGATCTGTAGCAAGACTGTCTTAAAAAACAAATAAGGATGGGCTGGAGAGATGTCTTAGCGGTTAAGCGCTTGCCTGTGAAGCCTAAGGACCCCGGTTCGTGGCTCAATTCTCCAGGACCCACGTTAGCCAGATACACAAGGGGGCGCACGTGTCTGAAGTTTGTTTGCAGTAGCTGAAGGCCCTGGCGCGCCCATTCTCTCTCTCTCTCTATCTGCCTCTTTCTCTCTCTGTCTGTCACTCTCAAATAAATAAATAAAATTTTTAAAAACATAAACTAAAAAAAATAAGGAGGCTGGAGAAGATGGCTTAGCAGTTAAGGCATTTGTCTGCAAAGCTAAAGGACCTGGGGCTGGAGAGATGGCTTAGCGGTTAAGCGCTTGCCTGTGAAGCCTAAGGAACCCCGTTCGAGGCTCAATTCTCCAGGACCCACGTTAGCCAGATGCACAAGGGGGCGCACGCGTCTGGAGTTCGTTTGCAGTGGCTGGAGGCCCTGGCGCGCCTATTCTCTCTCCTTCTCTCTATCTGCCTCTTTCTCTCGCTGCCTGTCACTCTCAAATAAATAAATAATTAAAAAAAAAAAAAAGCTAAAGGACCCTGGTTCAATTCCCCAGGACCCACCTAAGCCAGATGTACAAGGAGGCACATGCATCTGGAGTTCATTTGCAGTGGCTGGAGGCCCTGAGGTACCCATTCTCTCTCTCTGTCTCTCCCTCTTTCTCTCTCTCAAATAAATAAAATATATTTTTTAAAAAACAAATAAGGGCTGGAGAGATAGCTCAGTGGTTAAGAGCACTTACTTGCAAAGCCTGATGACCTGGGTTCCATTCCCTACTATACCCACATAAAGCCAGATGCACAACATGGTGCATATATCTGGAGTTTATTTGCAGTGGCAAGAGGCCCTAGTGAGCCCCTCTCTCTCTTTCTCTCCTTGCAAATAAATAAAATATTTCAAAAACCAAGTAAGTAAATTTAACCCTATTAAATATTTATTTATTTGAGAGAGAGAGAATATGAACATGCCAGGGAATGAACTCCAGATACATGCACCAATTTGTGCATCTGGCTTTACATGAATCCTGGCGGATCGAACCAGAGGTCATTAAGCTTTGCAAGCAAGCACCTTTAACTGCTAAGCTGTCTTTCCAGCCCAAATAAATTTAAAAAATAACAAAGACGGCCTTTTCCTCATGTCCTCATATGGTCACCACTCTGTACACATGTGTCCTGGGTGGGTCTGTGTACCCGTGCTCCATGCTCTTACAGGGACATGCCCGTCACTCTGGATTGGGTCCCCAAGGAGCTTCGTGTATTGCAATCACCTCTACCAGGCCCAGTCTCCAAGTCCAGTCTCCTTCTGAGGCTCACGGGGTAGGAGCTTCGCCATGTCAATCTGCAGGGACCATGATCCAGCACAGAGAACACCAAGTGGGGTACCAAGTGGGAAGCAGGCTGTGAGTTTGTATGTAGCTTGGGGAGAAAAGCTGGGGAGTTGGCCGACTCACAAACAGCATGTCCAGCTGGTGAGTTTTCGAAATCAGCCCTCTTGGCTCATCTACAGTTGGGCAATAGCATCCCTCCAGCTCTGGAAGGGAGCTCCAGCTATGCCTTATCCTTTGGTGATTCCACACCACATGGCATCTTTGGACAATGAACCTGCCCACTCACAATGAGCCACAGAGAAGGCTGGAAGCCTTGAGTTTCAGACAAAATGTTCTAGACAGAAGGAGACTGTCCTGTCCAGTTCTCCTCAGTGATGTTTCACAAGCCCAACCTGGGGACACCTCAGCTTATTTTTTATAGCTGGTCCTTGGGCCATTGAGTTCCTGTGGGGTCCTTACTGAGTGCTTGCAGGGCTTTGGGATAGGAAGTCTGCAATTCTGGGTGGCAGTAAGCTTTCATAAGCCAAATCCCATGAAAATACCCAGACCACTTCCATTCACAGGGCGCCTGCATTGTTCTGATATCAGATACAGTATGAGAACAAACCTCATGACCATCCATCTAGGCACCCTCCTCTCTCCACTGTACCTGTTTCCAGTGGGCTCTGAGCCTGACCTAGCTCATCTCACTGAGTCCTTCTGACAATATGTGGGAAAGGGTTCCACGTCTATACTTTCAGCGGAGGCTCAAAGAGGCTGGAGGTTTTGCCCCTGTCACACAGCGAGCTGTGGCACAGGAGCAGGGCTCGTCCTCCAGTGCTCTCTACCACTGTAGCCCAGTCCTCATGGCACAAGGCCTAGCCCAAAGTCCACAGCTGGCCTTGCCACCGCCCCAGAGCAACCTCCTATGGCCTGTGCCCAGTGAAATCCCACTTCTCTGGCATGGCTCCTCCCACTCAGATGAGACGTGAGGAAACTCCCCCAAACGCCTCAGCCCTCTGAGCCCCCAGAGGAGGTGTAAAGCTGCTCACCAGAGCTGCTGTTTCAGGAACTGGGGGTTGGCAGGGCTCCAGGCTGGTGGCCTCAGCCCCTCAGGATTTGCAAAGCCACAGGTGGCCTTGGGAATTGTCCTTGCTTTTGGCCCAGCCCCATTCCCCTCCTCTCCCACCCAAGATATATTCCTCAGTGGTTCCACCAGCGCCTCCCATGCTGGCTCAGGGCAAAGAGCAGGCAGCTATCTGATGGTGGAAATAGGACCTTCGTTCTAGTTGATGCAGTCTCACAAGGCTTCCCTTCTCCCAGAGCCAGAGGTCTAGGACCCCTCCCAATAGTCCCTGCCCCCAGCCAAGACTCTAGGCTCTTTTCTTATTCAATGATTCAAATCATGGAAAGTTACATTCAAAAGGCTCCTTGGGCTGGAGAGATGGCTTAGCAGTTAAGGCGCTTACCTGTGAAGCCTAAGAACCCATGTTTGAGTCTCCAGATCCCATGTAAGCCAGAGGCACAAAGGTGAGGCAAGTGCAAGGTCGCACATGCCCACTAGGTGGCACAAGCATCTCATCTGGAGTTCAGTTTCAGTGGCTGAAGCCCTGGCATGCCAATTCTCTCTCTCTCTCTCTCTCTCTTCCTAAAATAAAAAATAAAAGCTCCTTATGATGTAGCAAAAGAAACAGGTCCAGAGAGGTTAAGCTGACAGTCAGTCTGGGTGATCTTGTTAGCAAGGAGTTGGAACTGGGTCTCCTACTATGGCTGGTAGCAGGCAGTGAGTTTTTGGTTTTGTTCCTAAATGCCTTTGTTTGTTTGTTTGGTTTGGTTTTTCTAGGTGGGTTCTCACTCTTGCCCAAGCTGACCTGGAACTCCCAGCGATTCTCCTACCTCTGCCTCCCGAGTGCTGGGATTAAAGGCGTGCGCCACCACGCCCAGCTTTTCTAAATGCCTCTTCTTTTTGTATGTGTGTTCATGCATGTATGCATGTTTGTGTGTGAGTGTACATGAGTGTGTGTGCATGTGCAGGCCAAAGGTTAATGTTGAGTGTCTTCCTCGACTTCATTAACTGAAGTAGGGTCTCTCACGTGAGCCCAGAGTTAGTCGACTCTTGGCTAGTCTGGCTAGGCAGCTTGCCCTGGGGATCCCTGCCCGGGGGTTACAGGAGGGCTGCCATGCCTGCCTGGCACGTGTGTGGGTGCTGGGTGTCCAAACTCTGGTGCTCAGTGCTTATGCAACAAGTGCTTTAGTCACTGAGCCATCATCCCAGATCAAATGCCATCACCCACCTTACAACGGCACCCCATCCTTAGGCTTTCCCATGGGCTCATGACCCTGGACTGTGGATGGGTCGGATGGCGTTTTACCAGGCGGATTCTCTGTTCGTCGTCATTGCTTTAGCCAGACACTGGGCTGACAAGGAGCTCTGGGAGTGCCGCCCCCCTCAGCAATAATTAGCCTTGTAAGACTAATGGAGGAGATCGTGTCTAATTACCCTGTTGAAGGCCCAATTATGTGATTAGCTATAAGCTAATGATGAGAAGAACCTCTCATTTGCATACCATTAAGTTAATTGCACCACAAGCCGTGGGTCGGATGGGTGATGGTGGCAGGATTGGGTTTCTGAAAGGATCCTAATGACCAGAGAGGACCATTCAGCTGACAGCTTTATTAATTAACAGCGATCTGGTTACAGTGCTGGAATGGTCCGTGGGCTGCCTCGCAAAGGCTTGGCTTCTTAGAAAGTGAAGGGCAGAAGCAGGAGCCCTTGAGGGTCATTTTTGCTCTGACCACTTACTTGGCTGGCTTAGTGGCAAGCTCATAGTCACCTGCAGGAACCATTTTGGAAAAACCTTCCTTCAGACTCTTGCTGGGGGCCCCTGCGTATGAGCGCTCACGAGCCTGTGAGCGTATGCGTGTGCATGCGGAGGCCAGAGGACACTCTGTTCACCTTTTAGAGACAGGGTCTCTCATGAGCATGAAACTTGCCAAGTAGCCTAGACTGGTTGGCCAGGGAGTCCCACTGCTGAGATAAGCATCAGCCACCATGCTGGCTTTTAAAAGTGTTTTTGAAAAATATTTTATTTATTTATTTATTTATTTATTTATTTCTGAGAGATAGAAAGAGGCACAGAGGGGCCAGGGGAGAAAGAATGGGTGCGCCCGCTCCAGCCACTGCAAATGAACTCCAGATGCACGTGCCACCATGTGCATCTGACTTACGTGGGACATGGGGAATTGAACCTGGGTCCTTTGGCTTTGCAGGCAATCGCCTTAACTGCTAAGCCATCTTTCCATCCCTTAAAAAGTATTTTATTTATTTGCACAGATGAGAGAGAGAGAAAGAGAGAGGAAAATGGGTGCAACAGGGCCTCTCGCAACTACAAACAAACTCCAAATGCATGTGCCACTTTGTGCATCTGGCTTTTCATTGGTACTGGGGAATTGACCCTAGGCCATTAGGCTTTGAAAGCAAGCACATTTAACTGCTGAGCCATCCACACCCCCCCACACACACACAGACACAAAACATGGGTTTTGGAAATCGAACTCAGATCCTCATATGTGCCTGGCAGGCGCTTTACCCACTGGGCCTTGTACAGTGTTTGGTGCACACACACTTCCTTCACTGAACTGCTCGTTCTCGTTCTCTGCCACTCTCCTGCCTTCCTTCATTGCACTTCTCCTGTGTGCCAGGCTGCGGACCGGCAGCATAGCCTATAGGCCCTGCTGTGGGAGGGGAGTCCCCAGAGGGTTTCCCTCTCTGCCGGGCCCCATTTCCCACTGAGGCTGGGGAGTCAGCCTCGCTGTAGGGGAGGGTTAGCAGAGAATTTCCCAGTTTGACGAATCCTGAGAGACTGTCAGTAGATTCCTAACATCTTAGAGCGCAGAGAGGCTGGAGTTCAGGGGATCTGCCAGACAGTGGTATTTTGCAATTCTGATGCCCTCTCCTCAGAAAGCCACCCACCTCCACCACGGGATTCCACTGCCCCCTGCCCTTCTCCCCTCCTCCCATCTGCCAGGAGGCCCCTGCTTTTCTCTGTTTTTCCTCTGGACTCAGGAATTCTGTGTGTTCACTTTGGGTGATCGAATGATTAAACCAACAGTAGGTGACTGGGGTGAAGACTTAGCTATAAGACATGGGCATATTTAAACACTTTTCTTTCTTTTAAACTTATTGCATGTATCTGTGTAGTTGTATGTATGTATGTGTATTATGCATGTATGTCTGGGTGTGCATGTGCCTCGATGCTCAAGCTTCCAGACTCTCCTGATTCTGCCTCCCATTGCCGTAGGACATCAGGATTTCAGATGTGTGTGCCACTTTGCATCTGGCATTGAGGATCAAATTCCAGTCTGTAGGCTTGCAGGCAAGTGCATTTAACTGCTGAGCCATCTCCCCTGCCCTGACATGGTTTTTATTTATTTATTTATTTTTGGTTTGGTTTGGTTTTTCGACGTAGAGTCTCACTCTAGCCTAGGCTGACCTGGAATTCACTATATAGTCTCAGGATGGTCTTGAACTCACGGTGATCCTCCTACCTCTGCCTCCCAAGTTTTGGGATTAAAAACATGCACCACCACCCCCAACCTAACATGGGGATTTTTAACACAAAAAGACAATCACCAATACATCTTACTCTAACTTGGTTTTTCATTTAACAGAATGTTGTAAACATCTTTCCTTATCATTATCTAGAGTTATAAGACATTAAGGTTCTTGAGTATTAATTACACTGTCCAGATGTGTTAGAACACATGTAAATGCCCTCTGTCAGCAGATGACAGTTGTTTCTAGCTTTCTCCCGTTGTGAACAGTGTAGCCACCAGCATTGGCTGTGCACACGCACACATGCATATGTGCACATGCAAACATGCATATGTGCACAAGCATTTGTACCGGCTTTTGCATTAGCCATCTTTTCAAGGAGAATTCATAGAAATGGAATTGCTGTGCCAATTACAAAGTTAATTGCTTCGATTGAAAGAAGTCAGAATGGGTATTCAGTGACAAGATAATTTTTTTGCACGCACTGTATGTGTGGTGTGTGCACGTGCACGTGCTGATGTGGTGCCCCACGCACTAGCCTGCAGCGCCCTGTGGGCTTGCCCGCAGTGGCCAGCAAAGAACACCAAGTGTCCCCCTCCACTACTCACCTGCCTGTTTTTCCTCATAATGGAGACTCACTGATTCTGGAACTTGCGGCTCACAAGCCCCAGTGATTCTCTGGTCTTGGCTCCCCACAGGACTTGTATTACAGACATGTGTGGCCACACCCAGCTGTTTATGTGGGTTCTACAGATTTGAACCTGTGGTCTCAGGCCCCCTCAGGCCTTCAATCTTGCACAGAAAATCCACCTAACTGCTAAACTGTCTCTTTGGCCCAAAAAATAATTCTCAAAATAACACCTGATCTAGTGGGGGGAGGGCAGGGGTAGTGGTGCATGCCTTTAATCCCAGTACTCGGGAGGCAGAGGTAGGAGGATCACTAAAGTTTGAGGCCAGCCTAAGACTACATAGTGAATTCCAAGTGAGGCTAGGCTAGAGTGTGATCCTACATTAGGGGGAGGGGGAGAACAACTGGCCTAAGCTGGGAAGATGGCTCAGTGGGTAAAGTGATTAACACACAAGCATAAGGACCCAAGTTCAGATCCCCAGAACCCGTATAAAACGCCAGGCAGCATGTTGCAGGTCTAATTCCAGCACTGGTAGGTGTGTGTGTCGGGGGGGGGGGGAACACACAGGTGATCCCTGAGGCTTACCGTCTAGCCTCGTCTGAGTCAGTGAGCTCTAGGTTACACCAAAGATCCTGTCTCAAAGAATAGAAGTGGAGCATGATCGAGGAA
Source organism: Dipus sagitta (assembly GCA_036346955.1). NCBI lineage: Eukaryota > Metazoa > Chordata > Mammalia > Rodentia > Dipodidae > Dipus > Dipus sagitta. The sequence goes on along the minus strand of CM070770.1, from coordinate 147,089,782 downwards.
AACCTTCTACCTCTGGCTTCCACACATATGCATACACACGTGTATGTGCACGCATGTACACACATATATATAGTCACATACACATGAACCTACATACACAGATGCATGCACACCACATGCATATTATACACATGCCAAAAGAGAAACTGAAATTGATGATTTTAAGTGTTTGAGTTAGGTTAGAAAAGCAATACATCCCGAGAGTGCCAGAAAAGAGCCCGAAGAACAGGAATCCATAGGCCGGGGTGGTGACGCATGCCTTTAATGCCAGCACCATCAAGAAATGGGTAGGTGGAAGGATTCTTGTCACAGGAGGCAGGGCAGGAGGGAGCCCCTCTTGAGCCCTGATCGCTGCGACCATCCTCACAAGCCACACAGACCGCTCCTGCTAATGGCAGCAATCCCTGTGGCTGCTCCTGGATTGACATGTCAGTCACTTCGGCTGCCCCTGGACATGCATGTTCCGTTGTCATCTGTCGGGTGCCTATGGCAATTGCTGCACCATAATAGAGACAAACCAGAAGACGACGGGTCCAGCATTATGCATTTAATTCGCAGTCAGAATAGAGTGCTCATAAAATCTTGATCATGATGGAGAGGCTAATAAACATCTGAGAACGTAACTGTTAGGAGAAGGAAATGGCTCGGTGAAGCATTTAGCGATGATGCAGTTAGCAGAACAGGAAAGATCAGTTAGGCGGAACTGTCCAGATACCAACCCGGGGAGTCATAGATGTAGAGTTGGTAATGATCTTGAGTGAGCTGTTTTATGAGCATGCAGACAATAATTTGAAAGGCACGCAGTGAGGGCTATGTGGAACTCTGCCTGAAGCTATGTGCCCTGCGGTTGTCTGAATCCAGGGGTGGCGGGGTGGGGGTGGGGGAAGGTCCGCCTGGCCTTTGCAGGAGGCATTAGCCTTCACCAGCACTCACTAGGCCTCATAGAGCCCAGCTTAGAGGGCATCCAGGTGTGGTTTGGTTTCAGGATCCGTATGTCCATTGTGATGTGCTCGGGGAGCTGCACAGGGGGGAGGATGTGCCGCCAAACCGCTGATCTGCTGTGGTCCCTCTGGCTGGGTGAATTCAGTGCGTGGGAGGAAGGAGCCACTGCTCTGCCCAGCAAGCGTTGTCTGGGTTCACATCCTGCTTTGCAGGTACATGACCTCGGGCAGCGCATTATACAGATCGGTAGTGTTAGCACCCATGGTGAGGAGCAAGGTGCTTACAGAAGCCATTTTGAGCTCCAGAGAGCGGAACAGGTCATCACCTTCTCGCTTGGCCAGAAGGTTGTCTTTTGGGTGGGGGTTGAGACAGGATCTTACTCTGTAGCTCAGGCTGGCCTGAGAATTTGTAATCCTCCTGCCTCAGCTTCCTTTTTTTTTTTTTTTCTTTTTTCCTTTCCTTTTTCGAGGTAGAGTCTCACTCTAGCCTAGGCTGACCTGGAATTCACAATATAGTCTCAGGGGTGGCCTCGAACTCACGGTGATCCTCCTACCTCTGCCTCATGAGTGCTGGGATTAAAAGCGTGCGCCACCATGCCTGGCTGTGCCTCAGCTTCCTGAGTGCTGGGATTATAGGTGTGCACCATCATGCTTGGCTTACAAAGAGTCTTGGATCGTGTCAGCAGGGTGCTGGCATTTTTATGTAGTCTCAGGGTGGCCTCAAACTCACAGTGATACTCCTACCTCTGCCTCCCAAGTGCTGGGATTAAAGGTATGCGCCACCACGCCCAGCTGGTGCTGGCATTTTTTATGAGTGGGCAGTTCAGGTTTGATTTGTGTTTTGGAGGGCTGGGCCCTGGCTGCTTCTCTCCCTGTCCATATGGAAAGACACGGATTTATGATTGCGGGCAAAGATGGTTTCAAAGTAATTCTTTAATATTTTTATTTATTTATATCTATTTACAAGCAGAGAGAGAGAGAGAATGAGAATGAGACAATTGAGAATGGGCATGCCAGGGCCCCTATCTCACTGCAAACGCCAGATGCACGTGAGACTTTGTGCACCTGGCTCTCCGTGGGTACTGGAGAATCAAACTCAGGCTATTTGGCTTTGCAAGTAAAGTGCCTTAACCACTGAGCCATCTCTCCAGCCCGTCAAAGGAATTTACTACCAAGAACATGAAAGTTTCTCAGTGTGTCCATGCTTCATATTTTGGAACACTGCAGGCACTCTGCACCCTAGGCCCCTCAAGGGACTGTTTTGATCACCCAGCGGAGTGCTTTTCCTAGATGCTACAGAAGGGTCTTAGCTGCTGCCCTAGAAGCTGCCCCATCAGCATCTAGAAGCTTCCTTTCTGGAAGATAACTGTGTCCAAGAATAACCTGCTGTTCTTTCTGTTTTTCTCTAAGATGGGAACAAAGAGCCAAGAATGGAGAGGGATCAACTGGAGTCCAAACAGAAAACTTTATTTAAAATGAAAGGTCTATAAGCCGGGCGTGGTGGTGCACACCTTTAATCCCAGCACTCGGGAGGCAGAGGTAGGAGGATTGCCATGAGTTCAAGGCCACTCTGAGACTACAGAGTGATTTCCAGGTCAGCCTGAGCTAGAGTGAGACCCCACCTCGAAAAAAAAAAGGTCTATAAAGGTGTTGATATGAGGGGGTGAAAATACAGCAAAGCCCATGGGATAAAACCCTCTGGAGAAACTGACTGGCTGAAAGTGGCTCTCTGCCTGTAGAGTCCAAGGGCTCCTGGAGCTCTGTGGTCCTGGGATGTCACAATGCAGCTGCTGCTAGGGTTGCTGTTTGATAGTTGGTGATTTGTAGATGTCAGCATACAGGACGGTCATTTCATTCATTCAGCAAATGCTTAAGTCCTGTGATAAAGGCTATGTGCCCATCTGGCCTGTAATTGGAAAATTGGGGTTCTGGGGTGCTTCCTAGGACCACAAACCCTGAGTTCATATCTGCAAACTAACCAAAGAATTGGCAATTCCAGATTGACGAGAATGATTTTTAAAATACCATATTTTATTCAGATTTTACAAAGGAGTGTGGAAAGGGGATGGCTGAGAGGTAAGGGGAGATGAACTGGGGAGAAGAGAAGTATACCACGTGGAGCCCAAAAGCCCATGTGGGCCACACGTAGTTCAGGAGTCCATGTGACCAGACAGATCTGGGGAAAAAAAGCATGGAAAGAAATGAGAAAAGAAAGTTCAAGGAGCTCCTGCCATGTGGGAAGCTGGAGGGGATAAAGAACCCAAGCAGAGAGTAAGGACTAGGGGCCTCCCGCTGGGCCTGGGCAAGGGCCTAGGTTGAGCCCCTACTGGCTGGGCCTGGGCCTGGCCCAGCCAAGGGAAAAACTCACCCATAGCTGGAAGTTCCCAAGTGATCAGAGAGCCTGCCCTCCCCTTGCAAAGGTATTTATAACCTTAGGGTGGCAGGCTGTCTTTTGGTTAGGGCTAGGGGCTGTTTCAGGAAGAGATTAGCTCCAGGGGCTGAATTTGTCCAACCATAATAAATGTTTAAATCCTATGAAAGACCTCCCTCCCAGGAGGGGTCCTGACTGTGGAAAAACAGTTCTTTGGAACTAGGCAAGAGATAAGAAAAATGTTCCTGCCTTTTTTTACCTTCAGGGGTCCAATCACCCTAACTCTACCCCCCTTCAGGCCCACTCTAGAGAGGCAAAACTAAGTGCCATGGTCCTGCCTCTCAAATTCCTCCCCCAAGAACTCTCTGAGCTACCTGATCTCCTGTCCTTGCCAGCCAGTGAAGCCTGTGCTCTCGGAAGTAAGTCTGCCTTTCAACCAGACCAGTGCTATTCGGTGGGAAGGGGCGGGGAGAGAGCTGGGTCCGCAGCAGCGTCTCCTGAGATGGTTCTTACCATCCCAGACCAGCTCTGGGCTCAGCTGAGTCCGAACTCATGTAAGTCAACAAATGTTTAGTGACCATGTGCTAAACAGAGCTCCTCACAGTATCCAGGGCAGGGAAGAGCACTCAACACCAGGTAGATAGATAGATAGATAGATAGATAGATAGATAGATAGATAGATAGATAGATAATAGAGAGAGAAAGTAGAAAGGCAATGGGCTAGAGAGATGGCTTAGCAGTTAAAGTGCTTGCCTGTGAAGCCTAAGGACTCATGTTCAACTCTCCAGGTCCCACATAAGTCAGATGCACAAGGCAAAGCAAGTGTGCAAAGTCGCATGTGCAGACAAGGTGGCACATGCATCTTGAATTTAATTGCAGTGACTAGAGGCTCTGGTATGCCAATTCTCTCTCTCTCTCTCTTGCTCTCTCACATTAAAAGAAAAAAAAAGGCAAGCCAGGCATAGTGACACACTCTTTTAATCCCAGCAGAGGCAGGAGGCAGAGGTAGGTGGATTGCTGTGAGTTCGAGGCCACCCTGAGACTACATAGTGAATTCCAGGTCAGCCTGGGCTAGAGTGAGACCCTACCTTGAAAAACAAACAAACAAAAAAGAAGTAGAAAGACATTGACAAGAAAACCATGGAGGCTACATTATTACTTTTCTTTTAGCTGTGACAAATATCTGACAAGAAGCAACTTAAGAGAGGAAGGGTTTATTTTGGCTCACAGTTCCATCATACTGGGGAGGGCATGGCGGCAGGAGCGTGAGGCGGCTGGTCGTGCTGCATCCACAGTCAGGAAGCAGAGAGAGATGGATGCTGGTGCTCAGCTTTCTTTTTCCTTTTTATTCAGTCCAGGACCCCAGCCCATGGCATGGTGCTGCCCACAGTTAGGGTGGATCTTCCCACCTCAATTAACTAATCTAGAAAGTCCTTCACAGACAAGCTCAGAGATTGTTTCTATGGTGATTCTTTCCTTTTTCCTTCTTTCTTTCTTTTTTGTTTTTGTTTTTGTTTTTGAGGTAGGGTCTCACTCTAGCCCAAGCTTACCCGAAACTCATGATGATCCTCCTACCTCATTCTCCTGAGTGCTGAGACTAAAGGCATGTACCTCTTCACCCATCTTCCATAGAGATTCTAAATCCTGTCAAGTTGACACCTGAGATCAACCATCACAGAGCCGATGCTGGGGGTCAGCATGGTATTCCATGTACCTGATACATGGAAAATATGAAAGCCTGTTAAATATTTCATGCAGTCAAATTATATAACCTGCGTATCCTGGCCTGCTTGTCAGCCGGATAGAGGGGAAATGCTGACCAGAACATTGATGACGTGTCTAAGAAGCTCGGGTTGGCCACAGTGCTTTGGCTGCAAGGCCTTTTCCCTGTAGTGGTGAGAAAGAAGTATAATTGAGCTGGAAAACGTCAGTCCATAGCATGAGACAAGATGAGACAGGAGGAGAAACGGAAGCTGCTACTGCTCCAGGGTCTCTTCCTAGCACAGCAGCAGAAAGAAATCCAGTCACAGACAAGGTGACAGAGAGGGGAGCTGAGACTGGCTCTGCTTGATAGAAACTCCCCATTTCTGGGTCTTCTGATATATCTCAAACCAAATATGCAGAAATGGGGCTCCATTCTTTTCCCTCATGTGCATGCCACTGATATTCATCGGGGGGGGGGGGACCAGTGCGGAGAAATGTAATGGGTCAAAATCACTCTTGAGGGCTGGGGAGATGGCTTAGTGGTTAAGGCACTTGCCTGTGAAGCCTAAGGACCCAGGTTCAATTCCCCAGGACCCAGTTAAACCAGATGCACAAGGTGGCACATGCAACTGGAGTTCATTTGCAGTGACTAGAGGCCCTGGCATGCCCATTTTCTCTACCTGCCTCTTTCTCTTTCTCCCTCCTTCCTTCCAATAAATAAATAAAATAAATCAAGCCAGGCCTGGTGGCATAGAGCCGGGCATGGTGGCGCATGCCTTTAATTCCAGCACTTGGGAGGCAGAGCTAGAAGGATAGTGTGAGTTCTAGGCCACCCTGAGAATACATAATGAATTCCAGGTCAGCCTGGGCTAGAGTGAGACCCTCCCTCAGAAAAATAAAATAAAATAAAATAAAATAAAATAAAATAAAATAAAATAAAATAAATCACTCTCCCACATCCTGTGTAACCTCAGAGACCGCTCCATGTGCCTCTGGGCTCTCTGTGTTCCTTGGTGGGTTGACCTGCTCACCATCATAAACTAGCTTGTGGCTCTTGCAGCCAAGGTTCTTGGGAAACATCATAGGACCTCATCCAGTCAGTGCAGCATTCTCCAGATCCTGGGCATGCCCACGTCTCCAGGTGTGGCTGCTGCAGATTCTGAGCATCTGGTTTCTCTTCCTCCCTAGGTTTTCTGCCGAGCTGAGTGGCTTTTCAGGGGACTGGCTGTAGTGGACCTTCAGAGACAGACCACATGGTGGGGCTGTGCTAGGCCTCCCAAGTGGGTGTCCTTCACCCTTCCAAATCAATGACCGCTCCAGTGGCCATGAACCACATCTCAGGGCCATCTGTCCCTAGGGTCTTACGGCACCTCTGTGGGGTGAGGCGCAGATTTGGGAGGGGAGGAGGCTATGAAAGCACTTTCAATACCATGATATGTTTGCTGGATGAAGTCATATTTGATATGACAGAACCTGGACCCATGTGCAGTGAGTGCATAAGAGCTTCTTGTCATATCGGGGAGTCTTAGATTGTTGTTCCTGGGGTGGAGGCTCAGGGGGAAATATCCCTCTTGTAGGCTTCTGCGACTTTCATGCTAGACATCATGAAAGGAGGAGAAGAGGGTGGAGGCCTGGCCAGGCTGTGAGCAGAAACTGAGGAGTGGCTAGCCTAGGTGGGCACAGGGAGGGGCTGCAGAGCCTGGCCCATGAGCCTCTCTCTCCCAGGCATATCCTGGTCCTCCGTAGTACAATGGTGTGGTGGTTTGAATCAGGTGTCTCCCATAAACTCATGTATTTTGAACATTTGATTCCCAGCTTGTGGTAATTTGGGAGGTAGAGCCTTGCTAGAGGAGGCATGTTTATGGGAGCTTGATTACAGGTGTTACAGCCAGCTCCCCCTTGCCAGCTCATTCTTGCTGCTGTTTTCCACCTGCTGTGGCAGGAGGTGATGTCCAGCCTCTGTTCTACCATCCTTTCCCTGACATCATGAGGCTTCCCTTCAAGACTGTAAACTGAAGCCACTGGTTGTGCACGCCTTTAATCCCAGCACTCGGGAGGCAGAGGTAAGAGGATCTCAGAGAGTTCGAGGCCACCCTGAGACTACATAGTGAATTCCAGGTCACCTTAGCTAGAGTGAGACCCTACTTTGAAAAACAAAAACAAAACAAAACAAAAGCAAGCAAGCAAGAAAGAAAAGACTGTAAGCGGAAATAAACCTTTTCCTCCCATCAGCTATTTTGGTTGGGTGTTCTATCCCAGCAACGCTAAGGTAACTGCCACAAATGGAAATTCTAATACATGTATGTCGATACTTCAGGAACAGGGAGGCCTTGACTCCAAAGCAAGCAAAATAATTTAAAAAAAAAACTAAGTGATGGGCTGGAGAGATGGCTTAGTGGTTAAGTCAAGGCTGGATTCCCCAGGACCCAAGTAAGCCAGGTGTACAAGGTGGTGCATGCATCTGGAGTTTGTTTGCAGTGGCTGGAGGCCCTGATGTGCCCATTCTCTCTCTCTCTCTCTTCCTCTCTCACTGCCTCTTTCTCTCTCTATCTGTCAGTCTCAAATAAATAAATAAAAATAAACAAAAAAATAAGATAAAATAAACTAGGTGATGAGCTTGAAGAGAGAATGGGAGTGAGTGTGACGGCACAACAGAGCGCCTGGATATTTACCACATTTGAAAGCTCAGCACCTATGGGTCCCAAGCCTACTCGCTGGTACCAGCAAGTCTCCCACGGCAAAGTAGGGACCACACTGCCACCTCCATCCTGACTTCACAGCGTAGGGCACGGATTCTGAAGGGCCAGAGATCTTTACACGGTATCTGTCTCACACAAGCATCCAGAGATTCAGTGGGGTCCAGCAGGCATCACTCACACTGAGCATCCTACTAGCCTGAACCTGGTCTGCCTGTCAGGATATGACCTGGAGAATTTGGCCTGTTGCTGTGAGTTCCACCTCCCACCCCTATCAGATGGGGGACAGCAGTCCTGCTCAGAGCATCCAGGGAGAAGATTCTGTGAGCTAATGGTATGTGACATGCCAGTACTCAGAAAAAATACTCATCCAAGGCAAGAGGTATGCACCACTCTCCTCTCAACCCTTAGTTACAAAGTAACCTTTGTTTTTGATCCCTTTGCTCGCTTCTACCTGATTCCGTTATGTATTTCATCTAATTGTGGGATATATCCCAAGTTCCAAGAGCAGGTAGACCATGTGTCTGTGCGACGGCAGCCATGGTGGACAGGGAGGACAGGAATGTGCTGGGCTCATTCATGACCAGACCTGTGGGGCATTTACTGTCCTTGGGGATATGTCTGTCGAATGAATGGATGAATGAACGAACAGAAGTGGTTATCCTAAACCAGACACACTGACTTGCGCTGAGTTGCGCTCTTCTCGTGCCCCCTCTTGGCGCTGGCACACGGCAGGCTGGTGCCTAGGTAAGAACCGTGCTGTCCGTTGCTGTCAGTGGGCACAAGCTGTGTTCTTGTCTTGGGTCTGCACAGTCCTGTGGCAGTGGGGTTCTGGCTCCCTATCAAGGAGTCTGCCAGCAGTCTGAGGTGACACTCAGACACATTGCACTTTAATTCTGTCACTGGGGATGCAGCTTGGTAGTGGAGTGGGTTCAGTCCTTGGTGCCACCAGAACATTCAAACTCTGTATGTTGTATGAGCTAAGCAAGACAGCCTGGTCCCATTACATGTGTCACCCCCATTATGTTTGTCCTTTCACTTAAAATGGATGTTTTTTTTTCTTTCTAAAAATAACCTGTTTTGGCTGGGTAGAGCACTTTTCTTTCTTTCTTTTTTATTTATTTATTTTGGTTTTTTGAGGCAGGGTCTCGCCGTAGCTCAGGCTGACCTGGAATTCACTGTGTAGTCTCAGGGTGGCCTCAAACTCTCAACAATTCTCCTACCCCTGCCTCCTGAGTGCTGGGATTAAAGGCATGCGCCACCACGCCTGGCTGGTCGAGCACTTTTTAAAAAGATACAAGACCCTGGGTTCTATCCTCAGCATCACACCCCCACACTCTCTTATGCTTTTGTAAATAGTGTTTTGTTATAATTATAGAAGTAGTACATTTTCGTTGTAAAAAATAAAAATAGGGCTAGAGAGATGACTTAGTGGTTAAGATGTTTGTTTGCCTATGAAACCAAAGGACCTAGGTCCAATTCCCCAGGACCTATGTGAGCCAGATGCACAAGGTGGCACATGTGTCTTGAGTTTGCTTGCAATGGCTGGAGGCCCTGATGCACCCATTCTCTTTCTCTCTCACTCACTCTTTCTCTCTGCCTCTTTCTCTCTCTCAAATGAATAAATAAAAATAAAATAAAAATGAAACCACACCAGGCATGGTGGCACACGCCTTTAATCCCAGCACTTAGGAGGTAGAGGTAGGAGTATTGCTGTGAGTTCAGAGCCGGCCTGGAGCGACAGAGTGAGTTCCAGGTCAGCCTGGGCTAGAGTAAGATCTTATTTTTAAAAAAAAGTGTAAATTACAAGTCGCTTTTATTGTCCCCTTTCCTGGTTCCCACTCCCCTCAAAATCATTTATGACCAGTTGGGCATATGTCCATCCAGATGTGTGCTCCTTGCTGAGCATAAATAGGCCCATATGACACATGTCATTATATAGTTTCTATAAAAATTTTGTGTTTGGCCGGGAGTGATGGCGCACGCCTTTAATCCCAGCACTTGGGAGGCAGAGGTAGGAGGATTGCCATGAGTTTGAGGCCACCCCGAGACTCCATAGTGAATGCCAGGTCAGCCTGGGCTAGAGTGAGACCCTACCTTGAAAAAAAAAAGTTGTGTTTGCTTCTATTACTTTTGTCTTTTGCATGTATGTGTAGAGAATATATGTGGTATGGTGTGTAATGTGTGTGCAGATGCACGTTCCTTTTGCCCAGGCATGCAGAGGTCGGAGGAGAGTGTTGGGAGTCCTCCTCTTTTTTTTCGTTTTTTTGAGGTAGGGTCTCACTCTGGCCCAGGCTGACCTGGAATTCACTATGGAGTCTCAGGGTGGCCTCGAACTCACGGCGATCCTCCTACCTCTGCCTCCCGAGTGCTGGGATTAAAGGCATGTGCCACCACGCCTGGCTGGGAGTCTTCCACTTGTCACTCATCTGCATGTTTCTTCACTCAACCCAGAGCTGCTGTTTTCCCTGTTTTTTTTTTGTTTGTTTGTTTTTTGTTTTTTACCTCCACCTACCGTCCCTGTCTGCAAGCCCCAGCAATTATCTGGTCTCTGCCCCCACCCCACAGGACTGGGGTTCCACATACAGATGTGTATGTGTACCCAGCTGTTTACATTGGTGCTGGGAGTCTCAAACTCTCTCAGGGCCTCATGCTTGCACAGTAAGTGCTCTTAACCACTGACCCATCTTCCCAGTCTCTGTATTTTTTCAAATCTTTAAAAATATTTCTTTATTTGTAAGCACAGAGAGCTAGAGAGAAGAGAGACAGAGAGAATGAGAATTGCCACACCAGGGCCTCCAGTCACTACAAACGAATTCCAGATACATGCGCCTCCTTGTACATCTGGCTTACGTAGGTATTTGGGAATTAAACCTGGATCATTAGGCTTTGCAGGCAAGCACCTTAACCACTAAGCCATCTCTCCAGCTCCCTTTTTTTCTTTTGTAATTTTAGATTGTGTCTTGGGTTTTTCTTCAATGTCAATCCCTCACATCCACCGTTTTTTGTTTTTTTTTTTCTCTTAATAGCGGGAAATAGGAGTGTGGCTCAGCTTGATAAGCCTTTCTCTACTTGAGGACATAGATGTGTGTCCAGTTCACTGCTATTACAATAGAAATTCTTGCCCACATATCTTGGCACTGTACACATATCTGCGTCTGCTTGGCAGAGATTCTGGGGCTGGGGAGATGGCTGGGTGAGTAAAGCGCATGAGTTCAGATCGCCAGCACCCATGTGGAATGCTGGGTGTGACGGTGTGTGCCTACAGTCCCAGCACTGGGGCTGTGAAAATAGGAGGATCCCTGGGGCTCACTGGCTACCTAATCTAGTCTTACTGGTGAGCTCTAGGCTCAGTGAAAGACACTCCTAAAATAAGGTGGTGAGCAACTAAGGAAGGCACCTGACATCAACCTCTGGCCTCCACAAGCATGCACACACATGTGTAAGCATCCCCCCAAATATGTACACACACACACACACACACACTTGCATGTGCTTGCCAAAGAAAATCTGAACCAAAAGACTTGGGTTTCTTCCCGCCTCAGTTACCCTATCCACTGAGAGTACCATTTGCCTTGTAAGATGATACCAGGGAACCTCTTTGATGTATTTAAGGCAGTTGTGGTGGTTCGAATGTGAAGTGCTCCTCATAGCTTCCCTTACGTGTTTTTGACAAAGCCTCATATTTGATCCTCCACTAGAGGAGGTTTGGGGAGGTTCAGCCTTGCTGGAGAAGATGGGCCACTGGGCTTTAGCCTTTTTGTTTGTTTGTGTTTTCGTGAGTTTTTAAATTTTTATTTGGGAGCTAGAGAGATGGCTTAGTGGTTAAGGCGCTTGCCTGCAAAAGTCAAAGGACCTCAGCTGGATTCCCCAGGACCCACAAAAGCCATATGCACAAGGTGGCGCATTCATCTGGAGTTCATTTGCAGTGGCTGGAGGCCCTGACACACCCATTCTCCCCACCCCCCCACCTCTTTCTCTCTCTCACATAAATAAATAAAAAGAAAATATTTTTAAAAAGTTATTTGGGGGCTGGAGAGACGGCTCAGTGGTTGAAGGCACTTGCTTGCAAAGCCTGACAGTCTGGGTGCGATTCCCCAGTACCCACATAAAGCTAGAAGCACAGTGATCCTACTACCTCTGCCTCCCTAGTGCTGGGATTAAAGCATGCCTAGCAATATCGGGATTTGTTTTGTTTTGGCTGTTTGGTTGGGTGTTTTTATCCCAGCAACAAGAAAGTCACTGCTATAGCAGTGTACCCGGTAAATGAATAATTTGGTTTTATTTTAAGCCAGGATGCCAATGGCCACTTATAGCCAAAGTCCTAAGTAAGCATCGTAGACAGACTTACGCACTTTGAGTATGTAATTGAAATGGCCACTGTTGGAATGTTCTTACTTCGGTTCTTGGGTTCCTGTGACCTAGTCTTGAGGATTCCCTGTGCGTATTGCCAGAGACGCTGCCAACTGCCAAGAGTGTTCTTGTAGAACATGCCACTGGTTGCGTCACTTGATTACACAATGACCACTGTGCCATGGAGGAGCAAAGGCTGACCTCCGCTGCAGGCTGGCGTGTTTGTGGAGGGGAGATGAGGCCAGCTCCCTGGCAGCAGGTTCTACTACAACATATGTCTAACAAAACCTAAGGCAAACAATCGCACACTAGCCCAAATGCTAAGCCCCTGGCTCAGCTCCCTGTCTCCACTGCCAGCAGCATAGTGGTAAGTATACCACAGTTCAGATGAGCTAGCTGAGGGTTCCCACCATCACTCACTTGGAAGAGTGGGATATCGATGACGAGCACAGTCACTGGCACTGCCCAGGACCACCTTGCTGCTGGGTACAAATGGGAGCAAAAAGAAGTCTTAGGTATTGCAGAGTAGGAGCACAGAACATGGTAACCACAATTCTCTCTCTCTCTCTCTTTTGTTTTTGTTTTTTTTTTTAGAGATTGGGTCTCACTCTAGCCCAGGCTGACCTGGAATTTACTGTGTAGTCTCAGGGTGGCCTCGAACTCACTGCAATCCTCCTACCTCTGCCTCCCAAGTGCTGGGATAAAGGCGTGCACCACCACACCTGGCTTCATAGTTCCTTTTTCCTAAAAATATTTTATTTATTTGTTTATTTGAGAGTGAGAGAATGAGCATGCCAGGGCCCTCCAGCCACTGCAAATGAACTAGAGACGCATACGCCACCTTGTGCATCTGGCTTTGCGTGGGTACTGGGGATCAAACCTGGGTCCTTTGACTTTGCAGGCAAGTGCCTTAACCATTAAGCCATCTCTCCAGCCCTGACCATAGGTTTTTGTTTAGTTTATGTGCATGTGCTTGTGTGCATGTGTTCATCTGTGCTTTCCTCGTGTGAAAGCTACACTTCAGCTTGGAAGCTGGAGGTGACAGTAGAATATTCTGGAAGATGGACCCACTTGCAACCTGCCTTTGACCATCTAGGAGGAGCTGGGAAGCCCCCTGGCCCCTGCAGAGTGGGGTGGGGTCTGAAGGGGGCCCCTCTCTCAAGCATCCTTCTGCTCCAGCTGGGGAGCGTGTCACCTTACTCTCCTCCTCTTGACCTTCCCTCTTCCCGAGCCAGGGTCCTCTCACTCCTCGGGCAGGTGCACCTGCTCTCCACTGATCTTCCCAGAGAACTCCAAGGATCTGATGACAGAAATTCAAGATTGAGTCCACATTTACCACTATCTGAATTTAATTAATCCCCAAGTGGCCACTTCGTATGGATGGACAAAGTCAGCCCCTTAGCATGACAAGTGTCCTGGGTGGTCTGCCTTAGGGGTAGCCAAGGCTCCTGGGTGACCCAGGGGACCCCTGCATTCTGGACACTGAGTTAGGAGGACACACGGATAGAAACAATACTGGGGGCTGCAGAATTGCCTCCTGTCTCCCCTTAAAAAAGAGCAGGGGGTCAAGGACCAAGTGTTGCCCAGGTCATGATGCCAGCATCCGGGTTCCCATAATAAAACAAGACGATCACATGCTGAGCCCTTTTAATCACCTAATGGCTGGGGACACTTGAGTCACCTGAGAGCTCCAGCTCAGGTTTCGGGCCAGGGCAGGCCCCCCGCACTATAACTACACCCAAGTTTGGCTCAGCCTCTCCACATTACAGCCGCAACACGGACGCAAACAATTGAAGTATTTGAGAACAATGAAATATGCATGGCTATCTGTGACAGCCCCGCAAAGTCGGGCAATTAGCCGTGTAATCTGAGAGGGGGAGCCGGCCCTCAGCAGCCCGTGGCTCCCCATTAGTTAAATGCATTTTGTACGTCCTCATCCCATCAAATCAACTAACACTTCCTTTAATTGGTTCATGAATTATACAGCCACCCTGCATTATAATTTAATCGCCTGTAAACATTCATAGGGCCCCACCGTAAAGTGTATCGCACTCATTAATTCGTTAATTTCAGCAGATGGACGGGGAGATGGGATGAACGGTGGTGAACAGAGCGCCTTGGGCAATGGAAGAAGGAAAAAAAGGTGGGGGGCCGTTTAGGTTTTTTAAGGGCTGTCAGAAACTCAATCTGTGAGCTGTCAGCCGCCTGGACCCGTCCCCACCCCCTCCACTCCACAGACAGCGGGAAGTGACTGGCGGATTCATATGGAGGCTTGTCAACCGGCTTTAAACATCAAGCCAGCGGGTAAACCGAGCCCAATGTAAATTAATTCTTGTCTTACGGCCCCCCTTTCTCTGTCCCCATGAATATTTCATGCCGGGCAGCATAAATATTAATTCTAATAGCTCTGCACAGTGGTTATTATTTCTGTTTTATGACAAATATTCATAAAATATTCAGGAACCTTTTTTAGAACATTTACACACTTGATTGTGAATTTTCCCGGTTTCCTGGGGACACTGTAAACATATTGGGGTTCTCTTGATGGACTCTTCCCCCTTAATTAATACCACAGTTATTAATATTTAATCAGGCTTAGTTTTTTTTCCAGAAGTAAAACCTATTATATTGCAGAGCCAAAGGGTGATGTTTTTCCACTTCCATCTGTAAAATGGGAGGTTTCTGCTATCCTGAGAGCCTGACCCCTGGCTAGGCTGACAAAAGATAACCTCCTTTGAAAACTCTATTTTTTTTTTTACTTCTTTTTTTTTTTAACTTTTTTGCATATGTCTCTTCTCTTTTAACTGAGAGCTCTGGCGACAGCCCAACTTACTGTAATGAAATTCTTCAGAAGATGCCACTGCAATATTTATGCAAGGATTTAACATAATTTTGGAGTAATTAAAGTGTGGGTTTAACAAACACAGTGGCAGATTCCTTAGGCAAGGAAGTCAGGGTGTCGGGAGTGGGTGAAGGGCCTTTTGGAATTTGTGTTGTCTGTCATAGGCCCCCAAGAGAGGAAGCTGAACCTGGGCAGAGTCCAGCTGTCTTTCATGCGGCAGAGGACACAGGAGCCTGAGGTAGGGGTCCAGAGACCCGGGGGTGTAGGAGGCACTAGTAGTGCTGACCCAGCCCCACCCTAAGAACTGAGTGGCTTCAGTGTTCACTGTGCACTGTGCATTCCCTAAGGCTTCTGGAATGTTCTAGCCACTGTAGAAAGTCAAGCATAGTTATTTGGCACATAGGAACATAGCAGAGCAGCAACGGAGCATCCTGGAGTCTGATGGAGTTGGAGCCCAGTCTAAAGACAGCATCTATCCCTGAACCTTGGAATGGGCAGGGCCACAGTACCTGGACAGGTGCTCCTCATGAGGGGATGAGATGATGTGTATTTAGCCTGGGGCACAGCACTGAGAAAGGTCATCAGTCATGGTGATGATAGTGGTGGTGATGATGGTGGTGGGAATGACTATGATGATGTTAGGAATGACGATGACGATGTAAGTGCCTGGCACGTAGCACTGAGGAAGGTCTTCAGTGATGGTGATGATGTTAGTGGTGATGATTACGGTAGTGATGATGGTGATGATGATGATGCTGGCGATGAATGAAAGGCCAAGGATCAAAACTGGAGCCAAAGGTTGGGGAGATGGCTTAGTAGTTAAGGCATTTGTCTGCAAAGCCAAAGGATCCCGGTTCTATTCTCCAGGACCCACGTAAGCCAGATGCACAAGGGGCACATGCATCTGGAGTTCGTTTGCAGTTGCTGGAGGCCCTGGTGCACCCATTCTCTCTCTCTCTCTCTCCCTCTTTCTGTCTCTCAAATAAATGAATAAAATAGTAAACAAAAACTGAAGCCAAGGGTTGGGGAGATAGCTCAGAAGTTAAATTTGCTTGAAAAGTCTGCTGCCCAGAGTAAATTCCCCAGTACCTACACAAAGCCAGATGCATACAATGGCACGTGCATTGGTAGTGGCAAGAGGTCCTGCTATGCCCATTTTTTTTTTCTTTTTTGTTTTAAATTTTATTTCTTTATTTGAGAGAAAGAAAGAGACAGATGAAGAAAGAATGGGTGCACCAGGTTCTTTAACCACTGCAAACGAACTTCAGACACATGTGCCACCTTGTGCATCTGGCTTATGTGGGTCTTGGGAAATGGAACCTAGGTCCTTAGGCTTTGCAGGAAAGTGCCTTAACCACTAAACCATCTCTCCAGCCCTCTCTCTCTCTCTCTCTCTCTTTTTTTTTTTTTTTTTTTTTTTGATGTAGGGTTTTGCTCGACCTGGAATTCACTATGGAGTCTCAGAGTGGCCTCAAACTCACAGCAATCCACCTACCTCTACCTCCCGAGTGCTGGAATTAAAGGCGTGCGCCACCACGCTCAGGTTCCCATTTTCTGTCTGTCTCTCTATGCCTGCAAATAAATAAACCCAAAACAAAATCAAAACACTTTTGGAGAGATTCAGAGGCTGTCCATTGGCACAGTGGAAGAGTAAAGATTCCTCAGAACAAGAGCACAATGGCTTTAACAGGCCCACAGGAAGGAGGCTGGGGAGGGTGGGACTGTGCCCTTGATAGGAAGAGAGACCTACATGTCCCTGGTTTCCTCAGGCTCAGAGCTAGGACAACCCCCCTTGAACCACATCTCTCCCTGGTATGGAGGTGTATAGCACAGAAAGGTTCAGAGTTAAGGGCATGGGTTCAGGAATAGACTTTTCCAGCCAAATTGCCTTGTCAGGGACCCTGCTCTCCCTGGTGTGTGCATTTCAACTGAAGTTAGTGTAGTCCTGATATGCCTCACAGGGTGAGGATTAGGTAAAACAGCGCACCCACAGGCTCAGCTTAAGACTCAAGGACTCCATGGGCTATGTGGTTAGAGCCCTAGTCCACCACAGGGGAGCTGGAGTCCCTGCTTGGCCCAGAAGGCTGCTGTGTGTGTCAGGCTTGCAAGAGCAGGTGAGCTCCAGCTCCCAGGACTGGCCCTGTGTGCATCACTTGCCAACTCCACACTTGATGATGTCAGGGGAGCAGCTTGCAACTGAGTACATTGGGAGAATTTATACCAAGGAAATGAGCAGATGACAATCCCAGGCAAGGACAAGGACCAAATGAGTGTATGTACTTTGCCATGACGCCCCCATCCCAATGTAAAGGAACAATCATCTTCAAAAATTAAAAATTTTATTTATTTGAGAGAGAGAGGCAGATAGGAGAGAGAGACACAGAGAGAGAGAGAATGGGCACACCAGGGCTTCCAGCCACTGCAAATGAACTCCAGAAGCTTGTGCCACCTTGTGGATCTGGCTTTATGTGGGTACTGGAGAATTGAGCCGGGGTCCTTTGGCTTTGCAAACAAGTACCTTAACTGCTAAGCCATCTCTCCAGCCCCATCTTTAATATTACAGATTTTTGGGCTGGAGCGATGGCTCACTATGCTGCCTAGGCTGGCCTCAAATTCTTGGACTCAAGGGATCCTCCCACACCTGCCTCATGAGTAACTGGCATCATACTCCACTATCCCAGGCTTCAAAAAAATGCATTTAGCTGGGTGTGGTGGCGCACACCTTTAATCCCAGCACTTGGGAGGCAGAGGTAGGAGGAGTGCTGAGAGTTTGAGGCCACCCTGAGACTACATAGTGAATTCCAGGTCAGCCTGGGCTAGAGTGAGACCCTACCTCAAAAAAAAGAAAAAAGAAAAAAAAAAAGCATTTATTGGCTTGTGTGGGTGTGGCATGCATGTTCATATGTATGTGTGTGCATGTGTCCAGGTGTGCATGAGTGTGTGTGTACATGCACATGGAGGCAAGACTTTGACTTTGGGTGTCTTCCTCAACTGCTCTCCACCTTATTTTTATTTTTTCGAGGTAGGGTCTTGCTCTAGTCCTGGCTGACCTGGAATTCACTGCATACTCTCAGACTGGCCTTGAACTCACAGCAGTCTTCCTACCTCTGCCTCCCAAATGCTGGGATTAAAGGCATGAGCCACTGCACCCAGCTTTGTTTTCTTTTTGTGTGTGTAATGTGGTATGTGTGTTGTAATGGTCTTTTTTTTTTTTTCTTCTTTTGATTTTTTGAGGTAGGGTCTCACTGTAGCCCAAACTGATCTGGAATTCACTGTATAGTCTCAGGGTGGCCTCAAACTCATGGTGATCCTCCTACTTCTGTCTCCCAAGTGCTGGGATCAAAGGTGTGTGTCAACATGCCCAGCCTGGTCTTGTTTTGAACTAGTCTGTTTGCTCAATCCAGACCTTGCAGAACTCTGAAAATTCTCCATTCTGTGCTCCCCTGTGGGATTAGAGTTACAGGTGCACATGGTTATGCCCACTATTTGCATGGGATCTAGAGATCTAGATCTAGAGATCAGAACTCTGGTGATCGCAAGCCCTCTCAAGCCTTCATGCTTGCATAGCAAGCAAGCAAGCACACTTAATTGCTGAGCCATCTCTCCAGCCCCAAATTACCCTTATTAAGATTTTTAAACTCACAGGTGCCCGAAGAGCCCAGAATAGGTCTTGTGTCCTGTTGATTCAGCCTCCTGGCCCCACAGATGTGGATATCAGCTCTTGGCCACTGCTTCCTGACCCAAATCCAGTGTGCAGATCATATGATGGTTAGACTCCTACTGGATAAGGCCTGACAAAAAAGTTCTGCTATATATCTTCTGTCCCTCCTGGGTCCCTCTATCACTATCATGCCCTTAGGATGGACTGGGATCTCTTTGGTCCCCTGGAAAATCTTCTAAAAGTATGCTTCTGAGGTGGCAGCTAGCTTCCCACTCATTTTTCCTTAAGATCATTTGCTTTTCTCTTTGGGGAAAAGTTTGCAGAACTTTCTGGTTTCAACAATTTGCTCTTCCTTATTGTCTGGGGAGTACCCGTGTGGGGTGTGCAGAGGGAAGATTTTTTTTTCTTTCTGGTGGTAAAGAAGGCAGACGTTTTAAGAGGGCTTTATGAAAGAGCTGGATTATGCAGGAATGTGATCCTGGGTCATTCTCCTTCAACCAGACTGCTGAGTTCTGTAGGGTACTCGGTAAACTGCCAGGAGTGCTCGCTAATTTACTAGTAATGACAGTCAGAGAGAGCGTTTTTTGCCTGTCCCTGGAGAGGCAGCAGAATCAGTCGCAGTGGGTTTGTCACCATCAATTATAGAGTTTTAAACAAGAAATGGACAGTGGAGGCGGGGGGGGGGGTTCCCTGTTTTTAAGGAGCGGGAAGCTGGAAGTGAAGGGAATTGAACCGGCTACCCAAGGGCCAGAGATAGGATGCCCAGGGTCTCACCATGAGGTGGAGATGTTTGGCCTTGATTTTTAAATGATACACTTGTGGCGGTAAGACATATGCGTAGTGGGTGCTGGAAAGGTGGCTCAGCGGTTAGAGGCGCTTGTTTGTAAAACTGGACAGCCCAGGTTTGATTCCTCAATACCCACATAAGCCACATGCACAAAGTGGCACATGCATTCCTTTGCAGTGGCAGGAGGCCTTGGTATGCCTATACTCACTCTCCCCCTCTACCTGCCTCTTTGGCTCTCTTGCTCTCTCAAATAACTAACTAACTAAATATATTTTTTAAAATCCTGTACAGGGATTCCAAGAGATAGCTTAGTTGATAAAGTGCTTGCCATGCAAGCATGAGGACCTGAGTTCAATCCCTGGAACCCATGTAGAAATTCCAGGTACAGTGTGGCTTCACAGCTGAAATCCCAGCACCAGTGAGGCAGATAGGTGGACCCTTGATCTTGCTGTCCAGTGTAGCCTACTTGGCAAGCTCTGGACCAATGAGAGGCCCTGTTTCAAAATAGGTGAATGAGAGCTGGAGAGATGGCTTAGTGGCTAAGGCACTTGCCTATAATGCCAAAGGACCCAGGTTCAATTCCCCAGGACCCACATAAGCCAGATGCAAAAGGTGCACACACATCTGGAGTTCATTTGCAGCAGTTGGAGGCCCTGGTGTGCCCATTCCCTCTCTCTCCCTCTACCTGCCTATTTCTCTCTCTCAGATAAATAAATAAAAAGTTTAAAAAGGTGAATTAAATGAAAAAAAATAAAGTTGGGTGCGGTGGCACATGCCTTTAATCCCAGCATTTGGGAGGCAGAGATAGCATGATCGCTCTGAGTTCAAGGCCAGCCTGAGACTGCATAGTGAAATCCAGGTCAGCCTGGGCTAGATGGAGACCCTACCTCAAAAAACAAAACAAACAAACAACAATAGCAACAACAACAACAAAAAAACTAAACAAAAAAAAGAAAGAAAGAAAGAAAAGGGAAGGGAAGAAAACCAAAGTAAAGAAAATGAAAGAAATAAAGTGGAAAGAAAGGAAAATCACCCTCCCCAGGTTGTTCTCTGAACTCCACATGCACCTTGACACATACGTTCATACACACATCATACACATACACACAAATAAATAATAAAATAGCAAAATCTCAAACAAACTCTATTTTCTTCATAAATGACTCATTTTGCTATATAGCTAACAGAAAACGGACTGAATGCTGACTCTGTCAGCAGGTGAGCTCATTCTCACTTCATAGTTGGCTGGTTGACTAACATCAACTGGCCCCTCCAAGTCCCTTTTCTTCCTCACACTCCCAGCTCAGCTTCGTTTTCATTCCCATAGCTTTTGCTCACTGCCATCCCCAAATGTAGTCATCTCTAGACATGGGGATCTGCCCATCTCTGCCTTTTGACTAGATAGAGACTTTGTCCTAACAAGCCTATAAGAAACTGGTTACTCCTGTTTTATGTTCTGGGAGCACCCCACACTTTGTTTTTGTACAGGATTAACTTGGCAGGTAGCTACCCCGTTTCATCCCCACACTAATACGTCAGAGGTAACACGTTGGTAAATGACTCACAAACTGTTCTTGGTGTTAGTCTATGAGGCCATTTGCATTGTCACTAGTAACTCACACACTCTGTCTCTCTCTTCCTTCCCCAGTGGTGGTCACTGCAAAGTTCTTCCTGAGAGGAGACACCCCCCCCAACTTATTCTAGGTCAGGGTTGGCCACAGCCTACCTGGAAAGCGTGAGCATTGAGTGCCTCGTTCAGCATGGAAAGGAAACTTTATGTGACAGAGAGTGAGCCTACACTACATTGGAAGGAGGAGGAAACTTGAACCTCTTTCAAGACACTAGCTTCCTAAGCCACGCTTTCCCCATTTAGATCTCAACTTCAGAAATACTGTGAAAACAGTGAGGTGGTGAGGGGCCTGCCTGCGCCTTCTCCTGCATGTCACTTGCTTTGTACAGTTTATACTCTAATCTGTCTCCCAATCTTTAATCATCTAGATAATGCATTTTTGCAAATATTTTCTTCCACTCTCTGGCTTTTATTACCTGAATGTATTTTGATGTTTTTTTTTAAAAATATTTTTGTTTATTTATTTGGCAGCAGACAGAGAAAGAGAGAGAGAGTTCAAAGAGAACATGGGTGTGCCAAGGCCTCTTGCTGCTGCAAACAAATTCCAGACGCATGCACCACTTTGTGTATCTGGCTTTATGTGGGTACTGGGGAATCGAATCTAGGCAGACAGGCTTTGCAAACAAGTGACTTTAACCACTGAGCCATCTCCCCAGTCCTTAATGAAGTCTTTTTAAAGCTTTTTTAAAAATTGACAACTTCCATACTTACAGGCAATAAATCATGATAATTCCCTCCCCTCCCCCTTTCCACTTCACAAACCCACACTCTATCACATCCCCTCCCTCTCTCTGTTAGTCTCTCTTTTATTTTGATGTCACCATCTTTTCCTCCTATTATGAGGGTCTTGTGAAGGCATTGCTAGGCACTACAAGGTCATGGATATCGAGGCCAATTTCTGTCTGGACAGTTGCATTGTAAGCAGTCCTGTTCTCCCTTTGGCTCATTCTTTCCACCACCTCTTCTGCCATGTACCCTGAGCCTTGGAAGGTGTGATAGAGATATTTCAGTGTTGAGCACTCCTTTGTCACTTCTCAGCACCATGGTGCCTTATGGGTCACCCCAGTAGTCTCTGCCATCTAAAAAGAGAAGCTTCTCTAACTAAAAGTGAGAGTAGCATTAATATATGGGTATGAACATTCAGTAAAATGCTTACAGGGAAGTTTAGTGAGCATAATATATGCATTTAGCCAGACAAGCGCAGGCATTACACTCCTAAGGCTCATGACCTCCCCCACCATAGGCTTCTGATTAGGTTTTCAGTACCAGGCCTATATTCCCTCCCATAGAGCAGGCCTCTAGTCCAATTAGAGAGCAGTTGGTTTCCCCATAACAGACATGCCACTATTGTACCCATTCAGTCATTTGGCCTGGCTGGCCAAACTTGAGGCTTGCATTGTCCACTGTTCTTACCACTGATGGCCTCAGTCTCCCATAAGGATGCATGCAGTGCAGCTTTTTCCACCTTATCTCAGCTGGTCTACAAGGAGGAGGTTTTCAGCTCAGCCCCAGCTTGATTTCTCAGTGATCTTGCAGCCCAGGCATGTGGAGTCTTCAGCAATAGGGTCTTACCATCTATTCCTGGTGGGAAACCAAGAGCCTTGGCAATGGCCTATAATGTTTTGGGGGTATCAGGGGCCTTCCTGGCCAATTACTCACTGAAAGGCATCCCATCCCTGGCACTGAAATTTTTCTAGTATCGGTCTATGGTTTCTAGGTGTGACATTATCCAAAAAAGTTGGTTTTCATATGACTTATTCACAATGCCTTGAATTTTGATTAACCCTCCCCCACCCTTCTTTTACTCAATCTCTTCCTCTGACCTCACTTAGGCCATCCACCCCCAGTAATCTGTTCATCTACTTAAATATATATAATACCATCCCCTTAAGTCCTCCCCTCTCCTCCCTCCCTTATAGCCTTTTCTAGCTTACTAGTCTCTGCTACCGATTTTTTACTCCAACTCACATACAAGTCCAAACATTTGTAACTAGGATCCACATACGTGATGTTTGGCTTTCTGGGCCTGGGTTACCTAACTTACTATGATCCTTACCAGATCCATCCATTTCCCTGCAAATTTCATAATTCTTTACCACTGAATAGAACTCCATTGTGTAAATGTGCCACATCTTCATTATCCACTTATCAGTTGAGGGACATCTAGGCTGGTTCCTTTTCCTAGCTACTGTGAGGAGAGTGGCAATAAACATTGATGAGCAAGTATCTCCAAGGTAGTGAGATGAGTCCTTAGGATAAATGCCTAGGAATGCTATAGCTGGGTCATATGGTAAATCTATTTTCAGCTATCTCAAGAACCTCCACACCGATTTCCACAATGGTTGTACCAGATTGCATTCCCACCAACAGAGTAGAGGGGTTCCTATTTTGATGAAGTCTTTTAAAAAATATTTATTTATTTATTTGCAAGCAGAGAGATATAGACAGTGAGACAGAGAGAAAGAGAGAGAGTGTATGGGCACATCAGGGCATCTAGCCACTGCAAACAAACTCCAGATAAATGCACCATTTTGTATATCTGGCTTACATGGGTACTGGGGAATTGAACCCAGGTTGTTAGGCTTTGCAATAAAGCACCTTAATCACTGAGCAATCTCCCCAGCCCTTGATAAAGTTTTTAATTAGATTTGTGTGAGTGGGGGAGGTGTTGCAGTCAGGTTTGTATTTCTGGCAGAAATCACCCGACCAAAAGCAGCTTGTGGGGAAAAAAAGGTTTATTTTGGCTTACAGGCTCGAGGGGAAGCTCCATGATGGCAAGGGAAAATGATGGTATGAGCAGAGGGTGGACATCACCTCCTGGCCAACATTAGGTGGCCAATAGCAACAGGAGAGTGTGCCAAACACTGGCAAGGGGAAACTGGCTATAACACCTATAAGCCCGCCCCCAACAATGCACTCACTCCAGGTGGCATTAACTCCCAAATCTCCATCAGCTGGGAACCTAGCATTCAGAACACCTATGTTTATGGGGGACACCTGAATCAAACCCCCACAGGCGGTTAGTAGACAACTTTTAGGTGTCAGTCCTCACTTCCACCTTGTTTGAGGCAGGGTCTCTCGTTCATTGTTCACTGTGCTATTTGCTAGGCTAACTCATTCTTAGGCTTCTGGAAAGTTCTCCCATCTCCCCACAGACATTCTGGGATTGCAGAAGCCCACTGCAGCTTCTGGCTTTTATGTGGAGTCTGGGGATCTGATCGCAGGTCTCACCCTTGCATGGCAGTGCTTTATCCTCTAAGCCAGCTCCCAGCTCCTAACTGTTAGGCTTTTAATGAAGTCTAATGTATTAAGTTTTCTTCTTTTATGACTCACAACTTTGATATCACATGTTGGAAACTCTTTAGCCCCAAATCCTAAGGATTTTCTTTTTAGAAACTTAATAATTTTAGGTTTTACATTTAGGCCTGTAATTCATTATAGTTAAAAATTATTTTTAAAAAAAATTTCAAGGCAAGCCCAACAGACTGGCCTTTTTTTCCCCCCTCTTTGGTTTTTCAAGGTAGGGTCTCGCTCTAGCCCAGGCTGACCTGGAATTCACAGGGTGGCCTTGAACTCACAGCAGTCCACCTACATCTGCCTCCAGAGTGCTGAGATTAAAGGCATGTGTCATCATGCCTGGAGACAGGCCTTTTTTTTTTTATGAGAGAGAGAATTGGCATGCCAAGGCCTCCAGCCACTATGATCAAACTCCAGATGCATGTGTCATCTTGGGATATGAGGAATCGAACATTGGTCCTTAGGCTTCGCAGGCAAGCCCCTTAACCACTAAGCCATCTCTCCAGCCCTAGCTAAATTTTTTTAAATTTTATTTATTTGAGAGTGACAGACAGAGAGAGAAAGAGAGAGAGAATGGGCACGCTAGAGCCTCCAGCTGCTGCAAACGAACTCCAGACACATGTGCCCCCTGTGCATCTGGCTAACGTGGGCCCTGGGGAATGGGGCCTTGAACCGGGGTCCTTAGGCCTCACAGGCAAGTGCCTAACCACTAAGCCATCTCTTCAGCCCAACCCTAGCTAAAATTTTTACATAGTGTATATGTAGTATGGGTCAAATAGTTACTAATATTTTGCATATGGATATACAATTTTCTAGCACTATTGGATAAATACTGTTTTCTCCATTTAATTGTTTTGACAGTTTAGTTGGAAAATGATCCTACAGCCAGGTGTGGGGGTGCATGCCTTTAATCCCAGCACTTGGGAGGCAGAGGTAGGAGAATTGCAGTGAGTTGAGGCCACCTGAGACTACATAGTGAATTCCAGGTCAGCCTGGGCTAGAGTGAAACCCTACCTCGAAAAACCAAAAAAAAAAAAAAGTGAACCTACATCGTTGGCCACATCTGTCTGACTCTGTTGATAAACTCTATTTTTGTCTCTTTGATTATCTGTCTTAACCTTTCACTAACACCCTCATTGTCTTGATTACTATAGTTTTATTGGCAACTTCCATATCTATAGGTAATATACCATGATAATAATCCCCTCCCACCACCTTCCCTTTTCCCTAGTTCCCTCTTCTTTCCAACTAGTCTCTATTTTGATGTCATCATTGTTTTGTTTTGTTTTTTTTTTTTTCTTTCTGTCCTACTATGCAGGTCTTGTGTAGGTAGCATCAGCCACTGTGAGGTCATGAATACCATGGCCACTTTGTGTCTGAAAGACAGTATTGCAAACCACATCCTTTGGCTCTTACATCCTTTCTGCCACCTCTTGTGCAATGGTTCCTGTGCTTTGGAGGGTGTGATAGAGATGTCTTATTTAGTGCTGAACACACCACTGTCATTTCTTCTCAATACTTTGGTGAGTTTTGCATCTTCCAGTGGTCACTATCATCTGAAAACAGAAGCTTCTCTAACCAAAAGTAAGAGTAGCATTAAGATAAAAGGTGGGCATGGTGGTGCACTCCTTTAATACTAGCACAGGCAGGAGGATTGCCATAAGTTCGAGGCTACCCTGAGACTACATAGTGAATTCCAGGTCAGCTTGGGTTAGAGTGAGACTCTACCTCAAAAAACAAAACAAACAACAAACAAAAAATATAGGCATGGGTCTGGAGAGATGTCTCAGTGGCAAAAGGCCCTTGCTTGCAAAGCCTGACAACCCAGGTTCAATTCCCCAGTACCCACATAAAGCCAGATGCACAAAGTGGCACGTGCATCTGGAGTTCGTTTGCAGTGGCAGGAAGCCTTTGTGTGCCCATCCTCATCCTTTGTCTATCTCTTTTTCTCTGTCTTTGTTTCTCTGTGTGTGTCTCAAATAAATAAGTATATTTTTTCAAACTTTCTTTAAAATATTTTATTTATTTATTTGAGAGAAAGAAAGAAGCAGATAGAGAAAAACAGAGAATGGGTGTGCCACGGCCTCTAATCATTGCAAGCAAACTCTAGATGCATGTGCATCTTGTGCATTTGGCTTATGTGGGTACTGAGTAAGAACCTGGGTCCTTTGGCTTTGCAGACAAGCACCTTAACCACTGAGCAATCTCTCCAGCCCAAATAAGTATATGTGTGTGTGTATTTATTTGCAAAAGAGAAAGGGAGAGAGAGAAAGAGAGAGAGAGAGAGAGAGAGAGAGAGAGAGAATGGGTGTGCCAGGGCCTCTAGCCATTGCAAACAAACTCTAGACACATGCACCACCATGTGCATCTGCCTTACATGGGTACTGGGGAATTGAACCTGGGTCCTTAGGCTTCACAGACAAGTACCTTAACTGATAAGTCATCTCTCTAGCCCCCAACTAAGCATAGTTTTAAAAATATATAGTCACTGGGCTGTGGAGATGGCCCAGTGGTTAAGGTACTTGCCTGTGGAGCCTAATGACCTGAGTGCAATTCCCAAGTACCCACAGAAAGCCAGATGCAGAAAAGGGCACATGCATCTGAAACTCATTTGCAATGGTTAGAGGCCCTAATTCATCCATTCTCTCTCTCTCTTCTCCCTGTCTGTGCAAATAAATAAGTAAAATTAATATATACATATGTATGATCATAAACATAAGTATTTAAAGGGCAGTTTTGTGGGCATAATATATCCATTTGTCTAGACAATAACAGTAGTTTCCCCATTAGGGTTACACTGTTCCAAGCCAGCCTGGCTGCATAGTGAGACCCTGTTTAATGATAATGTAAACTACATTGATTATTTTCAAAATATTTTATTTATTTATTTATGATGGAGAGAGAGAGGCAGGTACAGAGAGAGAAAGAGGGAGAATGGGTGTGCCAGGGTCTCTAGCCTGTACAAATGAACTCCAGACACATGTGTCACCTTGTGCATCTGTCTTTATGTGGGTACTAGGGAATTAAACTTGGGTCCTTAGGCTTTGCAGACAAGTGCCTTAACCACAGAGCCATCTCTCCAGCCCAACACTGATTATTTTAATATATATATGTTAGCCTTTTATTCCTGTGCTAAATTCCACTTAATTGTAATGGATTATTCTTTTTATGTATTGCTAGATTCAATTTACTTGCAGCCAATGGTCGCTTGTTGGTTGATTTGTTGGTGTTGCAGTCAGGTTCGCATTGCTGGCAGAAAACACCTGACCAAGAGCAGCTTGTGGGAAAAAGGTTTATTTTGGTTTATAGACTTGAGGGGAAGCTCCATGATGACAGGGGAAAACGATGGCATGAACAGAGGGGGGGGCATCACCTCCTCACCAATATCAGGTAGACAACAGCGACAGGAGAGTGTGCCAAACAATGGCATGGAGAAACTGGTTATAACACCCATAAGCCCACCCCGAACAATACACTGCCTCCAGGAGGTGTTAATTCCCAAATTGCCATCAGCTGGAGACCTGGCAGTCAGAACACCTAAGTTTATGGGTTACACCTAAATTAAACCTCCACCACTGGTTTTTCTCAAATTCACACAAGTGGGCTTTGGCAATGGCTGAAATGGTAAAGCTCTTACAACGCAAGCACAAGGATCTGAGTTAAGCTCTCCAGCACCCATGTAAATGCCCAGCATGGCAGCTCACCCCTGTGATCCCAATGCTTGGGAGACAGCAAATCCCCAGGACAAGCTGCATAGCTAGTCTCAACAAATCAGTGAGTTCTGAGTTTGCTGAGAGACCCTGTTTCAACAAATAAAGTGGAGGGTGATTTAGGAAGACAGTGAACATCACCTACGCACTTATGAACACACATACCAGCACGCATGCACACCACATACACATGCAAAAAAAAAAAAAAAAAAACAGTCACACATTTTCTAGAAGGTGTGTCAGGTGTGTTTTGGGTAACTGTTAAGCCATTTAAAACCATCTTAAACAAAAGAAGAGATTTTGGGGCCTGAGAGAGAGCTCAGCAGCTAAGGCACTTGCCTGCAAACCCTAACAACTTGAGTTCTATTCTCCAGTACCCATGTAAATCCCAATGTGCAATGTGGTGCATGCATCTGGAATTTGTTTGTAGTGGTAGAGGTCCTGGCATGCCCATTCTCTCTCTCCCTTTTGGTCTCCTCCTGCTTGCAAATAAAATAAAATCTAAAAGTTTGTTGTGAAAACTGAATGAAAATTTTTAAAAAGAAGAGATTTATGTATTTTTGTCAACCAAACCTTAAGGGGTTGGCTCCAGGCACAGACTGATTCAGGATCCCAGTGAGCCACCACCTCCATGCTGTCTTGGCTGGGCTTCCTTCTCAGGGAGGCTCTCTGAACAGAGTGGGCTTCCCCCCCACCCTCCTCACAGCCTTGGCAGAGAGGAAGCTCTTCTCCACAGCCAGCACGCGGCTGCCTTGTACCAGTCTGGATCAGAGCGGCCCCGCATGCTGTGGACAGAGGAAGAATGTGCCCAGAAGCCACTGGCCTGGCTGCCTCAGCACCTTCCTCACACCCAGGCCTTCAGCCCCAGGCCAAGTTGATCTCAACCAAGCCACAAGGAGGGAGAAGCCAGAGTCGCTCCCTCATGGGAATCAGGGGAAAGGGTGGCTATGAGCCAAGGGAAATGGAGAGGGACAGTGTGCGGGCTCTGAGCAGTCCCGGCTTGGCCACCTCCTCAGGTAGCTGGGCCAACCTGGGCTCTCTAAAATGGGAAGTTTGAGCTGAGACAGGGATTTGTGACCACTTTGGGCACTGGAGTCTGGGAGACCCCAGTAAGGGGCATAAACCAGCCCAACCCCCAGAAGAGCACACGTGCTCAAGGTTTTTTTTTTTTTTTAATATTTATTTATTTGCATCCAGAGAGAAAGAAAGAGAGAAGGAATGGGTGCACCAGGGCCTCTAGCCACTGCAAATGAACTCCAGATTCATGTACCTCTTTGTGCATCTGACTTTATGTGGGTACTGAGAAATCAGGTCCAGGTTATTAGGCTTTGCAGGTAAATACCTTAACCACTGAGTCATCTCTCCAGCCCCTCAAGTTTGTATCTCATCTCCTAGGGGTTTCAGGACCACAGGCCTTCCTCACAGAGCATCCCCACACAGTGTCCTCTGAGGCCTTGGGTTCAGCAAAGGAGCACCCAAGGGGCTCCCTCCAATGTCTGATGCCTCTTGAGTTGGCTTGCCTGAACCACGGTCATTAGCATCTCAGGCCCAGGACTCCCTGTGGATTGTGAGATCCCTCCAGCCCCGCTGTAGCGCTGCCCTCAGTGTACCAGCCTCTCCAGGACTTCTCTCCTCCAGGGTGTTCCCTGGGCGCTGGCTGAGAATCTGGGCGCTAACCGGGGTCTGACACTTCACTGGCCATTTCAGGCGGTGCCTGGCACTAAGAGGCTGGGGAACACTGTCCCCTTGGACTTCCCAAAGTGAGGCTCGCTCGATATGCTGGAGAATTCTCAGGATGTCAGTAGGCTTCTTTCTTCTTCTCCCTCCACCTTGTACTGTGTTTGTATGCATGTAGTATGTGCACACGTGATCTATGTAGGTTCATATGCATGTGTTTGCAGGTATGTGTGTGTAAGCCAGAGGTTGGCATCCGGTGTCTTCCTTGATTGCCCTCCACCTTACTTACTGAGACAGTGCCTCACCTGAGCCCAAAACTCACCCATTTGGCTAGACTAGCTAGCCATCTTGCCCCAGCAGTCAGCTGTCTCTTACAAGGTTTGCTTTTATGTCAGTGTTGGGAATCTGAATTCAGGTCCTCATGCTTGCATGAGAAGCACTTTACCGACTGAGCCACCTCCCCTGTCCCAGTGAGGGCTTCTTCTGTTGGCTGACTTGGAGAACACTCTGCTTCCTCCCAGAGAGTGAAGCCAGGACTGTTAATGAATTTTCTTGCACTGAGAGGCTCTTCTGGCCTAACTGTACTGACTTTCAATCCGAGGCTTTGACTGCACAGGGGGCGTTTGCTGTCACTAATGTTGGTGTTACTGATGTCACTGTTGTAGCCCCTGATGGAAAGTGCATGCATCAGTCATAGAACCCTGGTGTGCATGACAACATTACTAAACGCTGGTTTGGGATCAACACTGGGGCAGGGTTAGTAGGTGTGTTCCCAGTGTTTCCGGTCTGCGAACATAACACCACAAGAAGCAAGCACTGTCTTTTTGGTGAGGTTCCACTTTGGGTTTGTTGGCTTCGGGGCTCCTCTGTGAGGAAGAGTGAGACCAACCAGGACTGGAGAGATGGCTTAGTGGTTAAGGCACTTGCCTGTGAAGCCTAAGGACCCAGGTTCAATTCTCCAGGTCCCACGTTAGCCAGATGCACATCGTGGCACATGCATCTGGAGTTTGTTGGCAGTGGCTAGAGGCCCTGGCGTGCCTATTCTCCCTCCCTCTCGCACTCTGTCCTTCTGTATCTAATAAATAAATAAAATGATAATTTTTTTTAAAAAGAGTAAGACCAGCCAGAAGGACATGTGCAGAAAGGATTCTGCTCTCCCAGAAGAATATGGTTAGATGACAGCTGTCACTTTTGGGCACTGAGTCTGCGCAGATCCACACTAAGCTTCTCACATCTCATCCAATTAAATCTTCTACACTAGGAAATCTGTTATTAGCCTCATATTTTTGTCTTTTTGAGGGAAGGTCTTGCTCTAGCCCAGGCTGACCTGGAATTCACTATGTAGTCTCAGGGTGGCCTCGAACTCACAGCAATCCTCCTACATGTGCCTGTCCCCCACCTCCTGAGTGCTGGGATTAAAGGCATGCACCACCATGTCTGGCTTAGCCCCATATTGTCATGGAGGAAACTGCATCTGAGTGGGCCATAGTCACACAGCAAGTCCATGGTGGAGGTGTGACTTTAACCCAGGCCTATGTGACATCAGAGAGGTTACTGTCCTACAAGAATGGAATATGCCCCTATTCCCCACCCCAGCAGTATTGAGACTGGACAGCTGCCTCTGAGCCAGGGGAGCCACAGGCATCTTTCAGGGAGCCCTCCCTCCCCACATCTCTTTCTGGGGAATCTCTGAGTTGGATATCCCAGAGCCTCTGAGAGATGGGCTCTATCCACATGTGGAGAATATGTCATCCCTGGCCCCAGGTTGAAAAAAGGACAAAAGTCCAGCTTATGGTCCCTCTAGATGACCATGGTGGTTAGTTTTGTCTTTTACTTGTTTGTTTATGCAGGGTTATGGACACACTGGGGTCTCTTGCTTCAGCAAATGTATACCAGACATTGGCTTGGAAATTGAACCTGGGTTGGCAGGCTTAGCAAGCAAGTACCCTAAACTGCTGAGCCATCTTCCAAGCCCTCGTTCTGTCTTGATTACAGCAAGACTTAGTTTGTGGAGGAGTGACAACAGAGAGGTCAATGCATTGAACAAAAACCTTATTTTATCACTCTCAGCCCCCAGAAGAAGGTCATGCCAGAAGAGCCTGCCGTGCAGAGCCACGTGAGAGCGGCAGCAGCAGGGAGGGGAGGCTGGGGACCTTCGTGTGGCTTTGGCAGGAAGGAACACACAAGACAGAGTAAGCAGGCCTCAGTGAGCTTCAGGCTGGACACTGAATGATTATGGAAGATCCTGGGCTATTAGGGTGTCTCTAGTCAACCTGGCACCTGGCTCTGAGGATGATTCAGAGTGGGGGAAATACTGGCTTAGAGCACAAGTTTGGTGGAAAAGGCGGATGGAGCTGGGGCCTCTGGACAGGTTTGGAGTGGTCAGTGTCTGAAAGTCATGTGCACAGTCATGTTCATGGCCAGTTATTTGCCATCTCCTGCAATCAGCCTGGGGAGAGGAAGGGGAAGTCTCCCCAGGAGGTCAAAGCATTGTAAGTACAGAGCATCACAAACATGACCACCATGTTCCCTCCTTGCAGGGTGTTCTTCCTGAATGTGCCATTAGATTCCATCCTGGAGCGCCTGACTCTGAGGAGAACTGACCCGGTCACAGGAGAAAGGTTGGTTGGGACCCCACAGTGACTGATTATGGAAGGCTGCCTGAAACTGGGTCCCTTGAGGAGCCTCCCCTCTCTTCACCACTGTCAAGTAGACCTGGTCCTCTAGATAGAGGCTAGGGATGGATTTGCTTAGCAAGCTCTGCTAGGCGTGTATATGAGCATGCATATACATGTCACAAGCATGCCCACATGTATATGAACGTGCATACACACACACTCATCATGCGCACACACATACACACCCAAAGAAAAAGGAATAGAGAACAAAAGAAGGGAAAGGGCTCTCTCTGCCTGGGAGAGTAAAGAGGAAAGGAATGTCCAAGGTTCTGCAGCAGGACCTGGTCCTGGGCCCCAGTGTGCAAAGTTGCTACATCAGGTCACCAATGCTTAACACATACTGCTTGGGGGGATTTACAAAACAAAGTTGGGCTGGAGAGATGGCTTAGCAGTTAAGGCGCTTGCCTATGAAGCCTTTAAGGACCCATGTTCAACTCTCCAGGTCCCACATAAACCAGATGCACAAGGTAATGCAAGTGCACAAGGTCGCACATGTGCACAAAATGGTGCACGCATCTGGAGTTTGACTGCAGTGGCTGGAGGTCCTGGCGTGCCAATTCTCTCTCACTCTTATTCTCAAAAAAAAAAAAAAAAAAAGAGAGAGAGAGAGAGGCTAGTCTGTTGGGCTTGCCTCATTAAACAAAAAACAAACAAACAAACAAACAAAAAAAAAAACAGTGGCTAGAGAGATGGCTTAGAGATTAAGGCACTTGCCTACAAAACCTAACAACCTGGGTTCAATTCCCTAGTACCCAAGTAAAGCCAGATGCATAAAGTGGCACATACAGCTAGAGTTTGTTTGCATTGGCTAGAGGCCCTGGAGCACCCATTCTCGCTCTCTTCTCTCTGCTTGCAAATAAATAAATTCTAAAAAAAAATGGGGCTGGAGAGATGGCTTAGTCAGTAAAGCACTTGCCATGCAAGCATGAGAACCTGAGTTCACAACCCTGACACCCATGTGCATGCTGAGCACGGTGGCCCATGTTCTATAATCCCAGCAACTGGGGAAGGGAAGACAGGAGGGTCCCCAGACTTGTTGGCTAGCCTAGCTGAATTAGTGAGTTCTGGGTTCACCGAGAGACACTGCTTCAAAGATCAGATGGAGGTGATTAAGGAAAGTATCTGAAGTCAATACACACCATATACACATGCACAAAAGAACAAAGAACAAAGGAGGGGAAAGAGGGAAAGAGGAATGAAGGGAGGGAGGAAAGAGGGAGGAAAAAGGAAGGAAGGAAGGAAGGAAGGAAGGAAGGAAGGAAGGAAGGAGGGAGGAAGGAAGGGAGGAAGGAAGGAATCTGGCTCTGACAATGCCCGTATATCCTGTTCTCCCATCACAGACCTCTGCCCTTCCTCTGAGCAATGACCAGGGCTTAATCTTCCAGAAGTCTGAGGTCCAACCCAGGGTGTGCATAGAGCTGGTGTGGCCAGTGTTTGTGGTTGGTGGTGATAGTGAACAGGGGTCAGGGTATGTGAGAAGTGGGGCCCTCTTGTCATCTCTGCCCTCCCTCTTACCTTCTAGGTACCACCTCATGTACAAGCCCCCTCCCACCATGGAGGTCCAGGCCCGCCTCTTGCAGAACCCTAAAGATTCTGAGGACCAAGTCAAGCTCAGAATAGACCTGTTCTACCAGAACTGTGAGGAGCTGGAGAATTTCTATGAGAAGGCCATCACCCTCAACGGGGATCAGGACCCGTATACAGTCTTCGAGTACATAGAGAGTGGAATCATTAACCCCCTGCCGGAGAGATTAGCTTGAAAGGTTCAGAACCCCTGCCCTCAGCCTTTGGGATACTCTACCTAGCTAATAAAGAGTGATAAACACAGCTTTGGGTGTCCTGAAGGTACAGTGGCTAGAGGGTGGCCTTGTTTGAGGTTTTGGGAACACAGGCCAGGGAGGTAGTGCAGTGGAGTGCTGCAGGCTGCACCTCCGGAGTCAGATGGGTTGGGAGTAGGGGCTCCAGCACCAGCCCACCATGGGTCCTGGGGACGGGGGTTGCTGCTCACTCCTCAGATCCTATCTGTACTCACACCAGAAGTGGGGTGTGGTTCCCACAGGACTCAGGTCAGTGACAGAGAGTCCTTAGCACAGGGCCAGTGCACAGCAAGCTCAGCTTTAGAATGCAGCACCCAAAGCCAGGCATGGTGGTGCACACCTGTCATCCCAGCACATGGGAGGTAAAGGCAGAAGCAGGAGTTTAAAATTGTCCTCATCTACCCTAGGCTGCATGACCCCTGTCTCAAATAAAAAAGAGAGGGCTAGAGAGATGGCTTAGTGGTTAAGGCATTTGGCTACAAATCTCTCCGCCCCGAAGAAGTGGTTTTTAAGCTATGTTTTCAGGGATATTGTTTTTGTTTTTTTCGAGGTAGGGTCTCACTCTAGCCCAGGCTGACCTGGAATTTACTATGCAGTATCAGGGTGGCCTCGAACTCATGACAGTCAGTCCTCTTACCTCTGCCTCCCCAGTGCTAGGATTAAAGGCGTGAGCCACCACAGGGATTGTTTTCAGGGATTTAAAGTTAAATAGCTTTATGGCACTGATGGCCATCCTACTGAGCATTGTGGTCCTGGAGACAGCCTTTTCTTCCCTTCCTTCCTTCCTTCCTTCCTTCCCTTTCTTCTTTCCCTCCCTTCCTTCCTCCCTCCTTCTTTCCTTCCTTCCCTTTAAAAATATTTTTATTTATTTATTTATTTGACAGAAAGAAAGAGGGGGAGAGAGAGAGAAAGGGAGAGAATGGGCATGCCAGGGCCTCCAGCCACTGCAAACAAACTCCAGACACATGTGCCACCTTGTGCATCTGGCTAACATGGGTCCTGGGGAATCAAACTGGGGTCCTTTGACTTTGCAGGCAAAAGCCTTAACCATTAAGCCATCCCTGTAGCCCCTTCCTTCCTTTTTAAAATTGAGTACTTTACCATATGAATATATTGCAATTTGGTCATGTTCCCATTGGGTTATTCTCTTATCCCCTCTCCCACCTCCATTCCACTGAGGGCTAATCACTATGGGGGGTCATACATGCATAAGTCAGGGAGAACAATGCCTCACAGTACATCTTTTCACCCTGTGGCTCTTCTATTCTTTCTGTTCCCTCTTCTGCAGTATTCCCTGAGCCTCTGAGGGTGTGTTATGTTTGTTTTAGTGTTGAGCTCACAGTAGCCTCTGATTTTCTGCTTTGATGAGTTTTGAATCTCCTCAGTGTCTACCACCATCTTCCTGGAGGAGGTTCTCAAGCTAGTTGTGAGAACAACACCCGTACTTAACCTGCCACTTCCTCTGTAGTGTTTCCTGGGCTCTGGCAGATGTTAGAGATGACTCATCTTGTGCTAGGCACTCAGCTTTCTTTTCTTGTCATTCTGATGGGTCTTGGGTCTCCCCAGTATTTGCTGTCATCTACAAAAAGCAGATTCTCTAGCCAACAGTGAGAGCTGCATGGATCGAGGGTGATAGACATGGACATTTAGAAGACTTTTTGATGGGTATAATATTTAAGAACAGAGGAAGCTTCCCTCTAGGGTCTATGACTTTCTAAGCCATAGGCTTCTGAATTGGTTCTCAGTACCAGACATGAATTCTGCCCCACTGAGAAGGCTGCATATCCAACCAGAGAGCAGTTTATTACCCCCATAACTTATATACCACTATTGCACTGGGGGATACATCTTGCCTGGCTGGTTGATTTTGTAGCTTTTAGGATCCATTGCTCGTTCATGCTGTTGGTGACTTTTATCCCCCAGCAGCTCACATAGCACCTGCCAGCACTCTCACAACAATAGACTTACCTGTTTCTCACCACCTTCTTCCTGCAGAGCCCACAGAGTAGCAAGCCATCCCTCTAGGATCTTCAAAGCTTTGCAGGGCCCCATGGGGGAGCCAACAGGGCAGTGAGGCCTTGGGCTGAAGGAGGGATTGAGCCTCTTCTGCACTCTTCCCCTTTTCATTGTTTCCTTCCAAAGAATGGGCCCATCAAGTCCTCGCTTGGGTGTTCTACAGATGCAAGAAGATGTCCAGGCCGCAGAAGGGAACAGACTTGCCCTGACGGATCTAAGACTAACACTGAAAGCTAACACCTCTGTAGGCCAGGCTGGCCTGGGAATCTAGCCCCTAGGACTCTGGGAAGCTTGAGAAATTTAGCCCCAATGCCCAAAGCCCCTTCTAGCCTGAGATAACCCTGGACCCATCTGGCTGAGTTCTCCCCAAGCCCTGACTATGGTAGCCAGTGCTTAGCCAGTCAGCAGCTGCTCTGGGAGGCCTCACTAGGTTGGGCCCTCTGCAGGTTCTTCCTCCTGTACCTTTCCCTCTGCTCAGAGGCTCAGGCCCCATCTCCCTGCCCTGCTCACACCTGAGTACCACCTCCTGAAGCTCCATCAGGGGCCTCATCTGCCCACACCCCAGTCCCCCTGGAAGGGCTGTTCACCTTGAACTGTGACAATGTGACAATGCACATCAGTATTTAGCCCAGGAGGAAGCCCAGTTACAGACTGCATGTTCAGCTTGCCAGAGCTCTCTGCTGGGAGGCAAGCTTTGCCCTCCTTGTACCCATTCCCCTTGAATCAGAGCAGACCACAAGGGAGAAAAGTGGCCAGCACTACCCTGGCTAGGGCTCACTTCCCTTCCCTCACTTACCAACTCTATGCATGACTCAGCACTGTCAGTGATGTCTTCTGGGTGTGAATACCTAACAGAGTCACTGGGTACCCTTTACCTACTCAGAGAATGTATTAATGCTTAACCTAGGCAGATAGCATCTGTGGGTGGCAGGTACTCAGGCTTGTTCACATCCTTATTGCCCCTTCCCTCCACCTGCACTTCCTCCTTCCATTCAGTCATGCCTGCTCTGTGCCAAGCTTGCTGAATGCAGCATGCTGATGTAGGTGACGGCCCTGCTCAGTGGAGCCCGGTGGCTTTGTTTCACAGGATGTTGTGTGCCTTAGAACAAATGTTCAGTTGCTTGTTACTGTGATAAAATAACAAAGGCAACTTAGAGAAGGATTTGGGCTAGAGAGATGGCTTAGTGGTTAAGGCGCTTGCCTGAAAAGCCCAAGAACCCACGTTCTACTCTCCAGATCCCACCCAAAGCTGAAGCAAGTGCAAGGCTGCATATGCCCACTAGGTGGTCCAAGCATCTGGAGTTCTATTGCAGTGGCTGAGGCCGTGGTGTGCCAATTCCCCCCCACCTCTTGCTCTCTATAAAATAAAATAAAATTTTTAAGGAAGGAAGGATTTGTTTTGCCCAGTTTGAGGGAATTGTACATGTACTGGGGAAGGCATGGGAGTGTGAGGCTATATTGCATCTGTAGTCAGGAAGCAGGATGAATGCTGGTGCTCAGCTTGCTTTCTCCTTTTTTTTCATGTGTGTATGTGCATGTGTGTGTTGTTCATATGTCTGTGGGTGGGTACAGGTATGTATGTGGGTGTGTATGCATGTGCATGTGTGCGTGTGTTCATATGTGTGGGTGCAGGTGTATATGCATGTGCATGTGTGTGGGAGCATGTGTGTATGTGCCTGTGTGTTCATGTGTGTGGTTGCAGATGTGTATGAATGTGCATGTTCATATTGTGTGGTTTCAGGTTTGTATGCATGTGCTTGTATGTTCATGTGTGTGGATGTATATGTATGATCATGTGTGTGGAGGTGTATGTGTTCATGTGTGTGGGTGCAGGTGTGTATGCATGTGCCTGTGTGTGTGGGTACAGGTATGCATGTATGTGCATGTGTGTACATGTGCATGTGGAAGCCAGAAGTCATCATAAGGTGTCTTCCTCAATCACTATCCCTGGTATTCTTTGAAACATGGTCTCTCCCTGAATCTGGAGCTGACTGATTCTGTGAGTAGCTAGCCAACATGCCCTAGGGATCCTCTTTGGCTCCAGTTCCCTAGTGCCAGGAATGTAGGCACCCATCACCACACCAGGCTTTTTACATGGGAGCTAGGGATCTGAACTCAGGTCCTTATGCTTATGTAGCAAGCATTTTACTTGCTGGCCCATCTCTCCAGCCCTTGCTTTCTCCTTTTTAAAAAATTATTTATTTATTTATTTATTTATCTGAAAGCAGTAAAAAAAAAAAAAAAAAAAGAGGAGAGAATGGGTGCACCAGGACATTAAGCTGTTTCTTGTAAGGTATTAGGTCACAGCAACAAGAAAGGTAAATAAGGGTTGGAGAGATGGATTAGTGGGTAAGGCGCTTGCCTACAAAGCCTAAGGACCTAGGTTCAATTCCCCAGAACCCACGTAAGCTAGATGTACATGGTGGCGCATGCATCTAGAGTTCATTTATAGTAGCTGGAGGCCCAAAGTGTCCATTTTCTCTCTCTACCTGCCTCTTTCTCACTCAAATGAATAATTTAAAAGAGAAGTAACTGATACACTCAATGTATTCATTCATGTAAAAGTAACACACTTAGTGCATTTGTGTCAATTGCCCCTCGCATTCTTCACTTTTTCCCGGAATAAACCAGAGCACTGAACAGATGCCAGGGTGTGGTTGCCAGTGCGCAGTAACTAACCCTCTTTTGCGGGACCCAGGCAATACCGGGTAGAGGTGATCTGGGCTAGAGGTGTCTTGGCCCTGCTATACATTGTGTGAATACCATAAAATAGACAGACAATATATAAACAACTATTATTTATTTTGAATAAAAAGTGGCCATAATACTAGTGGCTTGGCATACAAAATGCAGCATGACATTATTTCATTCACAGAACTGCCATGACAGGCAGCTGCAGCACTTTACATCCACAGCAGAGCTATAAGCACAAGTGATCTGAAAAGAGAAGCTAAAAACCAGTGGTTTTACATTTATTGGATAAACGGCTAACCAGCCAACTGGTAAGAAACAGGTCATTTGTTACTTTAGTAATAACTAAAATCAGAGCAGCCCACAGGACTGGATACTGACAGTAATTTTGAGACAGGGTTTCATGTAGCCCAGACTGGCTTACAACTCTGTATTTAGTTAAGGGTGACACTAAACTTCAGATCCTCTTCCCTCCACCTTCTGAGTGCTGAGATTATAGGTGTGGGCCACTGCAACTGGTTTGTGCAGCTATGGGGATAAACCCAGGGCTTCATGAATGCCTGGCAAACACTCTATCAGTTGAGCCATATTCCCAGCCCCTCTGTACTTAAAGAGCTTTTACTGAAACTCTAAAACATACCTAAGCCTAGTCAGATGGTAAAATTAAAAGACACACCCTTTCCATAAGCATTAAGTTTTTCTGTTTATTTCAAAAAATGTCAGGTGTAAACATACAATTAATTCAAAGCCAAGCACAAACTTCAGCACAGGCACCGGGTAAACATCAAGTATATCCCACTATGCACAACACAGACTTATTTCTGTATAAACAAGTTTGATGTTCACTTTCATATGTCAAAGTACAAATCAGACAAAGCCTTGAACAGACACAGTTCATAGAACACTTTCCATTGATTTTTCATTAGTCAGAGAGAGAGAGAGAGAGAGAGAGAGAGAGAGAGAGAGAACATGAGTGTGTGTCCCAAACCCTGCCCTGTCAGACAGACACAGACCAAGTATGAAACATCTCAAACCCATCCCTGCCTTTTACACTGCCCAATCTGACCAATTATTATTATTATTGTTATTATTATTACTATTATTATTATTTTGAGACAGGGTCTATGCACTCCATCCAGGCTAGCCTCCAATTTGATCCTCCTGCTCATCTCCCGATTGCTCAGTATAAAGGTGTATGCCCCCACGCCCAGCCCAACCTGACCATCACAGCATACTTTTCTTTATCAAAGTAATAGGATTTATGACAGTGTGGTTGGGGATGGAACCCAAGGCCACATGAAAGCTAGGCAGATGCTCTGTCACTAAGCTACTGACCAAACTCAGATGTAAGCACCTTAAAAATAAACAGGAGATATAGAACTCCAAAACTTAATTCTACCAACCCATTGCACCACTGCAGCTAGAGAGCCTTCACTGTTGATTTCAGTGGGTACCGGTTCTCGTTCTCATCTCTCCTCAAGCTCACAGTGAATGAGGAAGCTCAGACCTTGCTGGCAAACCACATCATCTTGCTGTGCATAAACTCACCATGATGAGGATCCTGACTGCAAACTGGATCTCTTCCCCTAGAGACATACTCTGCCTCAAAGTGAACACAAGATATGCTGACACTGTCCCCTTGCCTCCCCACCCCCCAGAAGAACCCTGCTGCTTCATCAGGATTCTTTAAGTTCACTTAAATTCATTGAAGAACATGTTTCACCTGCTCTGCACTTAGCCACCCATGCTAGCAGACATTAACTTTAAAATCTTCTTGGCTTCAACAAAGAGCAGCTAAGAGTCTAATACCCATAACAGCCTTGAGGCATAACCTAAAATCTGTCTGAGGGACCACTGATGCTTTCACTAATAACTTAAGTAAAACAATTCACTTCAGTTACTGCTGGAGAGGCATCATTCAAATTCAACCACCTTGTGGGAGGAGTCTTCACTCTCACTGAATCACTATACTCCACCAATGTGCTGACAAGGACACACCAGGATGGGCTGTTGAAGCCTGGCTAACACTCTAGAAGTCCAGGGTGCGCTAAAAGGAGAAGCTCGTATGTTTGCTTTTGGCTACTTGCTGACCAGACTGACTCGGAATATACTCCGTACATCTCAGCACAGTGTCATAATACTGGCCAGGGTGGTGTGGTGCTGGCAAGGAGCTAGATTCCATCCATCCCTGGGCCCCAAGTCCAACCCAGAATACTCAACTCTCAAATCAGAAAATTACCATTAAAAGTGTAGAAGAAGCTGGGCGTGGTGGTGCACGCCTTTAATCCCAGCACTCAGGAGGCAGAGGTAGGAGGATTGCTGTGAGTTCAAGGCCACCCTGAGACTACATAGTGAATTCCAGGTCACCTGGGCTGGAGTGAGACCCCACGTCAAAAAACAAAACAAAAAAATGTGGAAGAAAACCAGATACAACTTAATGAGTTTCTGATACCACCTTCAAAAAGCAGTCACAAGTTTCTTCTAGGAAGGCAATCCATTTCATGACTTAGATTTAGAAATCTTTGCTTGGAATACATGCTGAGAGACTGAAGGAGTGGAAACCATGAGAGCCCCTTTAGGAACACCAGACAAGAGAGAGATCAAGAGCAGACAGATGCTGCAGGGACTGACCAGTACCTGATACCTGGTCCCATTCCAGAAACTGCTTCAATTCATCAAACTACCAGAGGCTTAGCTGCTGGGAAGGCGCAGGGCTCTCCCAAACCAGTATCCCAACCAGCATCAGCCACATTTTATTGACACCACTATAATTAAAGCAAGCTATTTTAACATTTAATTTAACCTTTCCCTGACCCAATTAACCTGTTAAACTTGCTAATAGGTCCAGCCTACATGTGATGACAGAAATGTTCTCAAAACCTACCTAGAGGAAGCAAAAAATGTCACACTGAGCCACAAGCTTTGCTGGTTCTTCTAATAACTTCTGACACTGAAAAATAATTGGTGGTTTTGGCCAATGTAGCAGTTGGTAGAGACTTCTTGAAGGCTGGGGATGGATTCATGAGGACTTGAACATCAAGCATAACAAGCTATCAATTTCCTATCTACAGTAATAGGGACAAATTAGCCACCCCAGGCAGAGAAGACAGGATACATCCATGGGCGTCACATGGCTTAAATGTGCCAGGGTTGTAGTTCAGAAGCCTCAGTGCAGAACCTTTGTCCTGGCACTTCAAATGCAGGGGGGCAACACCGCTTCCACGACTCCTCCATGCCTGAAACAGCTATTCCAGCTACAACTAAAATTAATTTGAAGTCCACCAAACAGGTCAGGCAAATTTGAGGAAAGCCTCAAGTGTATACATGCTAAGTTTAAGCTAGGAGAGGAAACTAGATCACTCCCACTTTTGCAAGGTCCCCCGATCAACCCTTGTGGTTCTGTTGGCTAACTCTTTGAGAAGTTTGGAAGCACACTCTATGAGGTGTTTCAACCCCTCTCTTCCTGTTCACTCAGTTCCAAGGATTAACATCACTGGGCTGGGGGAACATCTCTCCTGGCTATGAAGACACATGGTTAAGGCTGGATTTCAGAGTCTGAAGACTGCCACTGGGCTAAGCCCCTGCAGAGAACCGTGTTCTACAACAGTTGCCATGTTCTCCTGTAGACAAATACAAAATAATCCCAGAAGTTCTTTTCACTCACTCCTAAGGGTTGAAGACAATTTAAGGTTTAAATGGCAACAACATAAAATCCCCTTACTGAACTCCTTACTGGCCTTGACTGAACAAAGGAAGAAGTAAAACTAAGCTTCATGACTGTCAAGACTGGAGCCAAGTCCTTGACATGATCTCCCCTTCACTGCTGTATTCGCTGTAGAGGAATAGCTCTGCCCATGCCACGTTCTCTGCTGCGTTACTCAATAGCCCAGTGCTGCAAGATCAGCTTTACATGCTGGTCCCTAAAGTCTAGATTAACATTTATTCTTGAAATGACCCAGCCAATACATAATTAAACAGAGGAAACACACAACAATCTTAACAGGGCATCTCAGAGTAGACTGGGTCACGCATGGCAATGTGAGGAAGTGCATCAGGATGGTGTGTGTTCTGTGGTTGGTCTGTCTCTCTCACTGTGGTACCCAAGTACTAAGATATTATTTCTGAATTCAGGACAAAATGTCTTTCACTGAGGATGTGAAATCAAAGTAGTAAAGTATGTTAAAAGCAAAAAAAAAAAAAAAAAAAAAAAAAAAAAAAGCAAAAAGCATGAAGTGTGTAAAAAACTATCTTGTTATTTCTCACCCTACTTTCCAAAAATGCCATTCAAAGTATGCGTACTACAGTCCAGCTAATTAGCACCAATTCCTAGGGAAGTCATTTAGAGATCCAGAACTTCTATGGTAGGTATGGATTAACAGCTAGTAATAAAAGCTGATGGCTGATGTCTCCTCTCTACAGAACAAACAAAAATACCTGCATTCAAAACACTAAGGACCTCTGGAGGGAGAGAGGGTTCTGTTCATTTGAGCTGCACTCTCTTGCTGCACCAGAGCTCAAGGGCCTCCACCTCCACACTGTCCTTCTCTCTCCAGAAGTCCAGACTCCTCCCCCAGATACTCAGGGAAATGTCAAATTAGAAATACTGAAGCTTTCATTTAATACTAAAAGGAGGAAATATTTCCCCATCTATGCACAAATATCTAGGTTACCACAGTTGAGTCTGAAGCAGGGATGAGATGGGGGAAGTAGAGGACTCGACCTCTATACACACTGAGCAGCTGGGTCAGCACATCTGATGACACAGGAGAGAAAAATAAATCACAACGATTAACTTCTAATAGTCACCTGATCCTTGGATACATTAAGATCAATTTTAGACTTGGCTTCAAAAATATAGCTTTAGGAAATGTTTTCCATACTCATGAAGTCAGTGGGACACAGGTCTGCAGCTATTTACTGCAAGCAAAACATCAGCCCACGTACTGTTTTACACAGTTTTAATATCTGTTGGCACATGGAATGTCACGTACCAACTAACTTTAGCTCTCTAGAGCCACAGGGAAGTCCCAGACCAAAGCAAGGATTAAAAGCTATCCCATTCCGGCGAGGTCTTCATACAAACTCTCTAGAAGAGACCGTATGTTTCTAGAAACAGCAAGACATTCTTTTTTGTCCATACTGTTTTAGTCAAGAACACTTGAAAAATAAAGTGTTTCTTGTTGGGTAAGGAGGTCGGGGGGAGGCTAATGTTCACCTCAAAATGACTAAAACTCTCCTGTTCAGTCATTTCAAAGATATCCTTTAGTCCCTAGAGATGGCATGTGCACGTGGGAAATGAGCTCCCAGGAAGTGCCTCTCCACTGGCCATGGCCAGGCTTCCTCCAGCGCACCTGCTCCTCAGGCTCCAGGGCACTTTCTTCAGTGGAGGTCACATCTTTCCAGTCTCCACCACTGACATTCAGAAGACAGGAGAATCACAGAAAGGGCAGGGGCTTTGCAGTAACCTCTTAATCCAGTCGGGATCTGTGAGAAGAAAACAAGGGGGAGGACCAAGCATTAGCCTCAGAGAAGACTGTCAAGATGAGAGTGTCAGGAAATTGACACTGGCCCAAGCTCTGTGTCCCTGCACAAACCACCTTACTCTCTTTTTAAAAAATATTTTATTCGAAAAACCAAAAAAAAAAAAAAAAAAAAAGCCGGGCGTGGTGGTGAACGCCTTTAATCCCAGCACTTGGGAGGCAGAGGTAGGAGG
This sequence comes from Dipus sagitta, assembly GCA_036346955.1. Lineage (NCBI taxonomy): Eukaryota > Metazoa > Chordata > Mammalia > Rodentia > Dipodidae > Dipus > Dipus sagitta. The sequence continues at coordinate 147,045,198 of CM070770.1, read as the reverse complement.
ATCGCTGTGAGTTTGAGGTCACCCTGAGACTCCATAGTGAATTCCAGGTCAGCCTGGGCTAGAGTGAGACCCTACCTCGAAAAACCAAAAAAAAAAAAATTTTTTTTATATACTTATTTACTTATTTGAGAGAGAGAGAGAGAGAGAGAGCGAGCGCGAGCGAGCGCACGCGCAAGAAAGAGAATGGGTGCACCAGGGCCTCTAGCCACTGCAAACAAACTGCAGACACATATGCCACTTTGTGCATCTGACTTTATGGGAATACTGGGGAAGTGAACCTAGGTCCTTAGGCTTTGCAGACAAGTGCCTCAGCTGATAATTCACCTCTCCAGCCCTCACCTCACTCTTTTAAGACTTTGGTTTCCAACATTATTATGAGGTGGGGAGGAAATGAGAAATAAGGGCAGCAAGTGGGTACTTCAGACAGCTACATTTACATTTACATTTAAATGAAAATCTTTATTGAGTGTATCCTTCATACACTGTTTTTTGTTTGGTTTCTGAGACAGGCTCTCATTATGTAGCCCAGGCTGGCTTTGAACTCTTGTTCTTCCTGCCTCAGCTTCCCTAGGCTAGGACTACAAGTGTGTGCCACCACATGCAGCTCATACACTGTTAATATTAAATACTCTTCATGGAACAGATCTGTGTGGGAAGGGGCCTGGTCCGTGAAATGCTCTGCTCTACTCTAATGCTGCCTCTAGATCCAGCAGTTCCCTGCCATTTCCAAGAGCTGTACGTTATTCAACTCAGACCCAATGAAGTGTGTGTGTGGAGAGAAGGGTGGAGATTAAAAGTTCTCCATGCCTAAATAACACATCAATTTTCAACTGTAATAGCTGTTTAAGAGTCCCCAAATGTGTTTCAAACTAGCTTGACTGGTAGGAGGGGGGGTACTATGGATGAAGCAGGAAAGGCTGTGAGTTGAGGTTGAGTGACAGGGATATAGAGGCTTACTATATTCTTTCCTTGCTTGTGTGTACGACAACACACACACAAGCTGCCAACAACTTGTGAGAAAAATTAAGAGTTTGGGGCAAAAACCATAAGGATAAAGCTATCAATAAAATACTTTCGGTTTCTGTTCACTGAGGCCATGAGTCTCCCCAAATATGTATCATTCTACATGCTTATGCTTTGTTAGCTTATTTGGTTAGTGTATAAAGTTAATGAAGCTCAGGTTAAACACAAACATACCCGGGCTGGGTGTGGGGGCACACGCCATTAACCCCAACACTTGGGAAGCTGAGGGAGGAGGATGGCTGTGAGTTCAACGCCACCTGAGACTACACAGTGAATTCCAAGTCAGCCTGGGCTAGAATGAAACTCTACCTTGAAAAACAAAGCAAAACAAAACAAAAACAAAAAACAAACAAAAAAAAAAAAAAAAAAAAAAAGCCCCTAAGGATTCCCATATTCTCAGCCACTGACCCGCCAGGAAGAAACCCACCAGGCTCCTAGAGTAACAGTAGGTGCTATAAGTGCCTACCCTGGAGTGGGGATCCCTATGGTACAACTGAAATGAGCCCTGATACTGGATGGAAGAACCCATCTGCAGTGGCAGGACAGCAACAGCAAACACATCAAAAGCTGACACAAAGAATGCACTGCAACATGATGTATTTCTGTAACCATCTGTGAATTACTTCTGGCTTCACAGGAACTGTAGAGAGTAGAATGAGCCTGCTATGTCCCAAAAGGAGGGCATTAAGCCTGATCTTAGCCTCTGTATGGGGTGATGGCATTCTGTCTGCCTGCACCTGCTCCCAAGGTCAGGACAGCACTCACCTTCTGGAGCCGGATGCCGAGCAATGCTGTCATGAAGCAAACACCTTCGGTATATCAAGCTCTGGCAGGACTGGTAGGTTAAAAAGCACCTAAAAGAACACAGATTGGCATCAGGGGACAGGGCTCCCTTGGGTTCTGTGGAACCAGGAAAGCAACAAGTGTTGAGAGCAACTCCAGTACACAGTTAAAAAGGCAACAACGTGTCCCCGGGGGTGAGCCAAACCTACATCACCACATTTAATGAAGGGGAAGTGGCTCTGTGTGTCACTCAGCAAAGGGATACAAAGCTTCAGATCCAGAAAGCCACTGCAGCTTTTTTCTGACTGTAGCAATGGAAAGAATTTAGATGGTGCCTCCCTGACTGGCTTGACTCTTACTATGTTTAAAAAAAGTTTCATATAACACATGGAAAGTCACTCTTGCTAGGGTGTCACTCTAGCCCAGGGTGACCTGGAACTCACTCTGTAGTCCCAGGCTGGCCTCAAACTCACTGCAATCCACTTACCTCTGCTGAGTGCTGGGATTAAAGGTGTGAGCCACCATGCCCAGCCTTGTCAGTTACTTTTAAGATAAGGTATTAAAGATGGAAATAATGATGCCAAAAAAAAAAAAAAAGAAAAAGAAAAAGAAAAGAAAAGAAAAGAAAAAAGAAAAAGGAAACAAATGTCCACAGGTTCAATTCTGTTCAGTGAGCATTCACAGAGCACTTGCCAGGACCAGGCTAACAGGGCAGGTGGAATACAATGAGATGGCAAAGAGAGTGCATCTAGGATCTGGGGAAAGATCCCCCTGAAAAGTAGCAGTTTTTAGGAAAGCAGCTAAGGAGTAGAAAATACACAAAAGAGGGAGCTTAGGAAAGGGATTCCAAGCAGGTTTACCTTGAGGTTTTGGTATACAGGAAGGAAGGTTCCACCTGGGGACAGCAAGCACCTAGTCTCAGAGAGAAATTACACGAAGGCATTTTGGTACTAACCTTAATCAGAAAAATGGAAAACAACTTCGTGAAAGAACCTGCAACTCTGGGAGGCATTAATATGCAGTGGTTACAAATGGGCTGTGAATCAAAATGCCAGGGTCTGAGTTCTACCACTAGCTACTCAGGTGACTTTTTGGCAAATTCTTTCATTCCCCCAGATGTCAGCTTCCTCATCTATAAAAATGGAAATCACCACGGGGCCTTCTGTATATGGCTACTGTTAAGGATATGGTATCTTAACATGTGTGCTGCCTCAACTGTGCCGGCACACTGACAGTACTCAAAAACATTACTCTGAAGCCGGGCGTGGTGGCGCACGCCTTTAATCCCAGCACTCGGGAGGCAGAGGTAGGAGGATCGCCGTGAGTTTGAGGCCACCCTGAGACTCCATAGTGAATTCCAGGTCAGCCTGGGCTAGAGTGAAACCCTACCTCGAAAAACAAAACAAAACAAAACAAAACAAAACAAAACAAAACAAAACAAAACCAAACAAACAAAAAAACGTTACTCTGATCACACACCTAAAATCTACTATGAGCCTGCTCCTCCCCCTCATAGAGCATCCACATGATTGAAACATGATCTCCATTAAGAATGAGATCCTGTGGGTTAGGGAATGGCTCTGTTGGTAAACAGCTTGTCTTGCAAGCATGAAGACCTGAGTTTGATCCTCAAAAACCCATTCTGGAAAAAAAAAAAAAAAAAAAAAAAAAGAGAGGCCAAGCATTATGGTTCATTTTTGTAATCCCAGTGCTGGGAGGCAGAGACAGTTAAAGCTCACTGGCCAGTCAATCTAGCCTACTTGGTGAGCCCTAGTCCAGTGACAGACCCTGTCTTAAGATAAGGTGGATGGTACCTAAAACAACATCTGAGGTTGTCCTTCGGCCTACATATACACACAAACACACAATTATTTTTTTCTTCTTTAAGCACAAGAAAGGGATTCTAGCTGAGCATGGTGGCACTTGGGAGGCTGAGGCAGAAAGACCATTAAGAGGCCAGCTTGGGCTATGAAGTGAGATCTGTTGACAAATAATAAACACATGCACACACACACACACACACACACACACACAGAGAGAGGGGGGGGAGGGAGGGAGGGAGAGAGTGTCTCTGCCCTCATGGAGGTTTCAATTCCAAAAGAAGAAAAAGAGCTGGGCGCAGTGGTGCCTGCCTTTAATCTCAGCACTCCGGAGGCAGAAGTAGGAAGATTGCTGTGATTTCAAGGTCAGCCTGAGACTACATGGTACATTCCAGGTCAGCCTGGGCTACAGTGAGACCCTACCTCAAGAAACCAAAAAAATTAAAAAATAAATAAAAGCCAAGACAAAAGAGAAAAAGGGAAAAACGAATATACTAAATAATAGTAATTTAAAAAAAAGTTTTTCAAAGTAGGGTTTCACTCTAGCCCAGGCTGACCTGGAACTCAATATGTACTCTCAGAGTAGCCTTGAACTCATGGTGATTCTCCTACCTCTGCCTCCCAAGTGCTGGGATTAAAGACGTATGCCACCATACCTGGCCAGTAACTTATTTTTGAGGTAGGATCTCGCTCTAGCCCAGGCTGACCTGGAATTCACTATGTAATCTTAGGTTGGCCTTAAACTCACAACAATCCTCCTACCTCTGCCTCCTGAGTGCTGGGATCAAAGGCATGCACCACCACTCCCAGCCAATAACAGTAATTTTTAAGAAGAAAAACAGTGTGAGAAAGGAATACAGGATACACTGAAAGCAAGGGGATGTGAGACTCTGGCAGAGTGGTCAGGAAAGCCTGACTGAGAAAACCAACAGCTGAGAAAGATGAGGACATCTGCTGTGTCCCTGTGGAGGGATGGTCAGTATGGCTGTCCCAGCATGGTAGAGCTGCCTCACTAGGCTGAGCCAGTTGGCTGGTTTTCCTGGAATGAAGACAGCAGGACAAGAAATCTAGAAGACAGGTCAGAGTGAGGACAAGGGGAAGAAGAGGCCCAGGCTATTAGAGGCTTACAGCCCTACTAGAGAATTTTGGGTAGAGGGGTGACAAGAGCTGACAAAGTCTGATGAGAACCATGATCACATGGGCACAGAAAACAGACCAGAGGGAAAGGACAGGAGCAGCACACCCTGGTGAAGACAGCCACAATCATCTGGGTGAGAGATGACAAGTGTCTAGGTCTGACAGGGCTGATTCCAACACACAAACAAGGAAGTTGGCCAGGCAGGAATTTACAGATGCAGGTCTGGACTAGGAGGGAAACAAAGGCTCACATGCTCATGGTAAGAGAACTCTCAAAAAGAATGACAGAAAGAGGACAGGCCCAAGAACTAATAATTACAAGGTAAGGCAGGGTCAGCAAAGACAACTGGGAATGAAGAGTCAGAGAAGGAAACCACGTAGTATGGTGTGCTGTGAGCCACGTGATGGAGTGTCTCAGGGAGGAGAGAGTGATAGCTATCAAACACAAGTCTCAGGGTCAAAAAAATAAGGACTCAGCGGAGTTACTTTGTATGGCAAAACTAAAGAGAGAGGAGGAACGCTTCAAAAGCATATAAGCACACATGCTACTTGATAGGAAACCGGTAACATAAGTCCTGGATGGTGTTCTACTCACTCTCCAGTGGTCTGTGCTACACAGACCTGAACAGTGCAGGCTAGCTGCTTTAGATGGCTTACCGCAGCCAAATATGCCCATTGGAGCAGACGGCCTGCTTGCGATCCGTGAAGGGCAAGACCTCCTTGCACAGACTGCAGTGCTCGGGGAAGGTCTGCTTGTTCATCTTCTTCGAGATATGCCCAATCAGCACCTGGTGAGACACCGCCACATGTGGCAGAGAAAGGGGTGAGCACAGGTTTCTGGGACCAAGAACTATTCAAATTTTAGGTATTTCTACAGATCAAGCTTGCTGTCCAAAATATATCAAAGCTGTACTTTCACCCTGTGCAAATTAGCTAAATAAAATAAATGCATTCAGAGACCCTATGATGACAGGGTGAACTCTAAGCTCTAAGGAGAAAACTGTTCTGAAAACCAAACTCTTATTATTTGTCATGTTTTTATTACTTTTGAACACGGTTCTGTTACAAGTATGTAGCTATTGTTTATGATGTTTTGATTTTAAGAAGGAAAATTATAATTCCCATAGGCAAAATATGTGGAATATTGCTAACTTTATAGAACTATAGAAATGTTTAGTCGTTTTTATAATTTTTTTTTTTGAGGTAGGGTCTCACTAGCCCAGGCTGACCTAGAATTAACTATGTAATCATAGGCTGGTCTCACACTCATTGTGATCCTCCTACCTCTGCCTGAGATTAAAGGTGTGTGTCACCACACTTGGCAAGTCTTTTGAGAAAGGAAAGACTGGGCTGGGGAGATGGCTCAGCAGTTAAAGGCACTTGTTTGCAAAGCTTGACCACTTGGAAACTGATCCCCAAGTCCCATGGAAAGCCAAATGCAAAAAGTGGCACATGTATCTGGAGTTTGTTTACAGTGTCAGGAGATCCTGGTGTGCCCATACTCTCTCAAAAAATTTTTTTAAAAAATTTTTTAAAGAAAGAAAAATTACTTACGAAGTAAAGTAATAACAGGACTAAAAAAATAAGTTCCCAGGCTGGAGAGATGGTTCAGCAGTTAAGGCATCTGCCTGCAAAGCCTAAGGACCCGATCTGATTTGATTCTGCAGTACCCACATAAGGTCAGATGCATAAAGTGGCTCATGTGTCTGGAGTTCATTTGCAGCAGCTAGAGGCCCTGGCATGCCCATTCTCTCTCTGACTATCTCTCTTCTCTCTCTACTTGCAAATAAATAGATAAATAAAAACAATTTCCTTGGTTGGAGACATGGTTCAGTGGTTAAGGCACATGCCTGCCAAACCTAAGGACCTGAGCTCGATTCCCCAGTACCCATGTAATGACAGATGTACAAGGTGGCACGTGCATCTGGTGTTTGTTTGCAGAGGCTAGAGGCCCTAGTATGCCCATTCTCTTTCTATCTGCCCCCACCCTCTCTCAAATAAATAAATAATAATAAAAACAATAATTTCCCTTTTCAGTGGCCCACAGACCCATGACTACTTTAATTTAGTACCCTGCATCTGAAATGTATGAATGCTACTGTGGGATACACCACAGGAAAAGGTGGTGGCAAGACAGATGGCAATGCAGGCTCTAGCTTTGTTCCAACTTCAGTTCCACTTTTCTCTGCTTTATTAAGATTGCTTTTGGGGAGGGAAGAAGATTATTGGGGATTGAAAGTAGGGCCTTGCACATGTTAGGCAAGTACTCTACCACTGAGCCATATTCCCAGACCTCTTTTTTTTTTTCTTTTTATTTATTTGAGAGAGAGAGAAAGGAAGATAAGAGAATGGGTGTGCCTGGGCCTCCAGCTGCTGCAAATGAATTCCAGATGCATGTGCCACCTTGTACATCTACCTTACGTGGGCCCTGGGAAACTGAACCTAGGTCCTTTGGCTTTGCAGGTAAGCTCCTTAACAGCTAAACCATCTCTCCAGCCCTTCTTTTCTTTTTAATTTTGAGATTAAGGTCTCACTAGGTTGCTAAGGCAGGCCTTGAACTTGCTATCTTCCTGCCTCAGCCTTCCAAGTAGCTGGGACAACAAGCCTGTGTCACCACACTAGGCCCTGCTTAAAACTGTATTTTTAAAATATTAGCTATTAATTTATAAGCAGACAGAGAGTAAGAGAGAGAGGGAGGGAGGGAGGGAAGGAAGAAGAATGGGCATGTCAGGGCCTCTAGCCACTTCAACTGAACCCCCAATTCATGAACCACTTTGTGTATCTGGCTTTATGTGGTTACTGGGGAATTGAACTCTGGTTAAGACTTTACAGACAAACGCCTTAACTCCTGAACCATCTCTCCAGCCCTAAGACTGTATTTTTTTTTTCTTTTGTGGTTTTCTGAGGTAGGGTCTCACTCTAGACCAGGCTGACCTGGAATTGACTATGTAGTCTCAGGGTGGCCTCGAACTCAAGGTGATCCTCCTACCTGTGCCTCCTGAATGCTGGGATTAAAGGCGCGCACCATCATGCCGGGCTCAAGATTATGTATTTTTTTAATTAAAATTTTTTAAATTTTTATTTATTTATTTGAGAAGACATAGATACAGAGAAAGAGGATGGGAGGGAAGGAGGGAAAGGGAGAGAGAGAGAGAATGGGCATGCCAGGGCCTCTAGCTGCTGCAAACAAACTCCAGACACATGTGCCACCTTGTGCATCTGGCTTACATGGATCCTGGGGAATGGAACCTGGGTCCTTTGGCTTTGCAGGCAAGCGTCTTAACTGCAAAGCCATCTCTCCAGCCCTGAGAATTTTGTTTTTAAAAAATACAATCTTGGGGCTGGAGAGATAGCTTAGCAGTTAAGACGCTTGCCTGCAAAGCCAAAGGACCCAGGTTCCATTCCCCAGTACCCATGTAAAGCCAGATGTACAAGGTGGTACATGTGTCTGGAGTTCTTCTGCAGTGGCTGGAGGCCCTGGTGTGTGCATTTTCTCTCTCTCTTCCTCCCACTCTCTCTAATAAGTAAAATAAATTAAAACAGGGGCTGAAGAGATGGCTTAGCGATTAAGGCAATTGCCTGCAAAGCCAAAGGACCTCTCTCTCTCTTTCTCTCTTGTTCTCACAAATAAATAAAATTAAAAAAAAAAAATTAAAACAAAAGTCCCAAAAACAGGGGCTGGGAAGATGCCCCTATGGGTAAAGCCACTTGTTTGCAAAGCCTGCCCACCTGAGTTCAATTCCCAAGCTACCTACGTAAGCCAGACACAAAAGGGGCAAAAGAGCCTGGCATTTGTTTCCAGTGACAAGAGGCCCTGGTGTATGCATGCATTTATGTAAATAAATAATTTTTAAAAATCACAAACACAAATTTACTCTGCTATCTTGTTGGGGGAAAAAGAAAGTCACCACCTCACTGGCTATGTCACCTGGAGGCATGGGAAATACCAATCCTTACTAGTTTCTCTTATCAGCAAACAGTACCCTTATCAACTTTGAGAACATTTATGCTTTACCACTTCAGAAGAATCCATAAAATTTTAATTTTGGGTTAATCCACTTACGTTTCAAAGGTGTCTTATATAGTTGTTGAAAATTTATTTTTACTTTTTTGGTTATTTTTTATTTATTAATTATTTGAGGGGGGGCCAGACAGAGAGAGAATGGTGTGCCAGGGCCTTCAGCCGCTACAAACAAACTCCAGACACATGTGCCACCTTGTGCATCTGGCTTATGTGGGTCCTGGGGTATTGAACCTGGATCCTTAGGTTTCAAAGGCAAGTGCCTTAATTGCTAAGCCATCTCTCCAGCCTTCAAAGGGTGTCTTACTAGCTAAGCTCTATATAATCTACAAATTCAGATCTCACCCAACTTTTGGCTTTTTTAGTCCCTAAACAGCAAGGACAGCCACTCTCATGCCTCTTTTCCAAACATCTTGAAAGGGGTGTAACAGTGAAAAGGACACAGAGCTGTGCCTAGGATCTGCACGAGGAAGGACTACTTCTGCATGTTCCTTACGCCCTTGATCATATAAAAACAACTGTTTAGGTTGATGCATTGTCAGTAATAGCCTTCAGGGGAAAAAAATACTGGTTTTCAGAAGACCAAAACTCGTTAACTTTTTTAATATATAAAGCACAAATAAACATATGGGATGCATAAACAATATACAACAGGTCTTTGGTATGAACATTTCATGGCCAGGAACAATTAGGGGAGATAAAATGCCCAAAACTGGCCTGGGGAAGATGAGATGCTAGCTTGCCAGGTGGAGAATCTCAGAAATTATTTCAAACTACTGGTAAAACCAACATCTTAGGTTAAAAAGGTCTTCATCTGAAGCAGTTAGATGTTTAAGACACAAAATGCATTCTTTAATCAGAACACAGCTGCTACCAAAAGGTCAGATATGGTCTTTTTATTTTATTTTTATTTTATTTTTTGGTTGTTCAAGGTAGGGTCTCAATCTAGCCCAGGCTGACCTGGAATTCACTATGTCCTCTCAGGGTGGCCTTGAACTCATGGCAATCTTCCTACCTCTGCCTCCCGAGTGCTGGGATTAAAGGTGTGTGCCACCATGCCTGGCTTTTCATTTTATTTTTAAGTGGCTCTGCTAGAACCAGAACTGCTAACTGTGTACACACAGGGTCCCAGCACACATAGGATCCAGGTACAAATTTGAATCCAGTCAGAGCAAATGTCATTACTTTCCTATTTCACTGGTTTGTATTGATTTTAACTAGTCCCATTACACTGAAAAACCAGAATTTCCTTCCACACAATTTAGAACACACACACACACACACACAAATAAAGGCTTAAAAGTTGTCTTTTAAAGTTTCTGACCAGTACATCTTAACTGCTCTTAAGATTATTGCAGACATCCCACGAGCATAATTTCAGGGGTGTGCAAATGCACTGTACAAGTGATTTATAAATAATCCAGCTTAGAGATAAAGATATATGAATTTCTCCTTTTCAGTTAGTATTTTAAATACAACCTTAGGCAGCAGTGTCAATCTGAGCAAAAGGGAACAGGCTTTGTGGTTCTGATTGTCTTAGTATACAGAGTGCTCCTTGGTAGAGTGCTTCAGGGTTTTAAAAATGCTTCTTTGATCAAGAAGTGTGAGTGGCAAAGGAAACTGTTTCTTCTCTGCAGGAATTCTCAGAACCCACAGAATGATAATGTGTACTGGGAACTTTAAGAGCACAAGAGTTTGCCATACTTCCTGTGCTCTCAGGGTCCTTGAAATCTATAGAATACATTGTAGACAACATTGTAAGACTGTTGTAGTACCAAAATAAAGTGCCCAGTTTAAAAAAAATAAGTGTAATATTTTGTTTCCTTTTATAGTCTCCTCAACAAAAATCAGGATTGCTGTCCTTTCAAATGGAAAGTGTCCCCAAAAAGAATCCTTGTAAACAAGTGGACCTTTCCACTGCTGTGACTGCCTATTACACATGCCCCCACCACGTACAACCACAGCCCAGAAATGTCATCTGGAAGACCCCACCTGTCAGTCAAGGCCACAGAGAGAGGAAAAGAATCATTCTTTGTGCTCTGCCTGTGTTCTCTGCATTAATTGGCATTGACTACTTATTCTCCTATAGCTCATACCAATCAATTACCTCAAAATGCCAAAATAGAAGCTGAGCTTTAGAAATCTAAACCAAGACCCTTCTAAGAAAGCTGACTGTCCACAGGGCCAGCTGTTTTTTTTTAATAAACACCTACCCGGGCTGTCCGGTCATCATACTCCTCATCAGACATCAAAAAGTTACAGAGTCCCCTGGTGGGGATGCTGGTGTTCTCTGTGATCCAGGTGTGCAGGTACACTTCTCCTAAGACCCGCTTCATGTGCTCCCGAGTCAGGTGCATCTCCACAGCCTCAATCTTTCCTTGGATCTCCAGGAGTTTCTCCTCTATTGGCTCGCGGCCTCCACCCTCACCCCCTGGGGCGAGAGAGTCATCAGGGGCTTCTTCGGCATCCCCCTCTTTGCTCCTCTCCTGCAGGCCTGCCTTAGCCACTTGCTTCGAAGAAGTTCCTTCTTCCTGCTGCTCATCCTCACCATCACCCATCCCAGGCGAGTCAATCTTTGAGTCCTCATGGGTAGGTTTCCATAAGGCTTCTGAAGGTGATTTCTGCATTGACTGATACAAAATCCTCAGGAGGAAAAGCTTAAAACGCCAATAATAGGTGACCCCACTACTTTCAATCTTTTTTTCTAGAGCTTCATGTAAAAATTGAGGGATGTGTTTCTCTTTTAAAATTTTCCAGCGTACTAGGTCTATCAAGTCCACCTGCTTAAAGAGATTCTGAACTGAGGACTCTAGGAGCTGGGCGGCTGCCTCTTCAAAGGTTTTCAGAGTAACAAACTGGACCTGGTAGTTCTTGTTAACAGGATGGAGGCCGTTGACCATGCCCTCAGTGGTAATGATAGCCAGGTATGCACCACAGGGGCTCACTGCTATGCCATGAGTCCTCACTGAGCCAAACACATCCGAGAGCTTAATCAGCTGGTGTTCAAATTTTAATGCGACATCTGTAAAAATGGGAATCAACTGCCTCACCTTTCCATCGCTGGAACAAGTATACACTGTTCCATTCTGTTTGTCTGCGGTCATGGAGACGATGGGCAGTGAGTGAAGGCCTGTGACATGGGAGTTGTGAACATTCAGACCTGCCTTGGAGATCAAAAGAAGACACCAAAACACATAGGAGCCTCTGGCAGCCACTACTAAGCTGCAGCTACACTTCTGGTAAGGGTGATATAGTGGCACGCATTTGATGCTGTGCACAGGTAACTGGTCCATTTCTTTCCACAAGACAACAGGCTGCCTTAAGGTGAAATAGCCTTTAACTGCTTTGAGATTAACAGGGAGAATTTTTACAGGTCCAAAAGCACTCCCCACAATAAGGCCACTCATTTTCCTGTTATTGTGCTCATATTCCCACCAAAACAAAACACTAGGAGAGCTGATTCCTGATTCAATAGTGTTGCATGAAGAGATGGACTCCTTTCCTACAAACGGCAGCTGAAACTGCCACACAGCAATGTTACCGTTCTCAAAGAGGACAGCCAGGAGCACACTGCCCACGTCCCGGCACTCGTTGTTATGCTTGACTTGCTGGGTGGTGCAGATGCCTGACCACTCCATCCGGACCGGCGTCTGCATGCTGTGTCTCCTCTGAAACTCAGCAAAATCTCCGAGATTTTTCTCTGGAGTCTCACTTTTAGAGAGCCTGTAACTGGTCTCATACAGGCGTTCTCCGTAAATCTCAGTTAGATCAACCAGCTGGACCCACTGCAATCTATTGAGGTTCACCTGCACAGTCAGGCGATTGTCCATGGTCAGTGCTGCCAAGAGGCACCTACCATTCACATCGCAACCCATGGGAGACCAGCTCGTGTACTTGAATCCTCGCATGGGAGGCAGGGCCTTCCCCTCGGGGTTGAACATTCTGTCCAACATGAAAGTCTGGCTGATAGTGGGGTCTTTAGAGGAGGCAAATTTTTCCTTGCACTCAGCAACTTCTGTTTTTGAGCCAACCTGAAAATAAGATATAGAAACTGTCAGATATTTACCCATATTAATTAATTCACATTGATATAGGAAGCATTTTCATAACAAGTCCACCCATTTTTTGGTATGGTGTGCATTTAAAAGATTAAGTCACTGGGCACGGTGGTGCATGCCTGTAGTCCCAGGACTCAGGAGGCCATAGCGGAAAGATACCAAGTTTTAGGTCACTCTGGCCTATACAGTACACTCAACTCTATCTCAGGAAACCAAAAAGAGGGGCTGGAGAGATGGATTAGCAGTTAAGGCACTTGCCTGCATAGCCCAAGGACTTAGGTTCAGTTCCCCAGTACACACATGAGCCAGATGCACAAGGTGTGTCTGGAGCTCCTTTGCAGTGGCTGGAGGCCCTGGCATAGCCATTTTTCTCTTTCTCTGGCTTTCTCTCTCTTCTCTCTCTCAAACAAATAAATAAAACATTTTTTTTCAAAAACCAAAGATATATTAAAAAATTAAAGATTAAGTACAGGTCTAAAGACTCAAGAAAATGGCAATTTTTTTAAGTCAGAATAATTGTCGTCCTTCATGGCTGGTTCCCAGTCTTTTTTGATCTGGCGTAAGGAAGAAGACAGCTGACTCTTAACAGTGACCAGAGCATCTATCCTACCAGGTCCAATCCTCTCTATGAGGCCTTCTCACATCATTCTAGCTTTTACTTATCTCCCCCTCTAGGTCTATAACCCATACCAAGTGTCCGGCTATGTGACAGCAAGCTCTTGAAAAAGATTTGAAAGAAACAGCCAAGACAGAGGTAATCTAAAAACAAGATTTCGGGCTGGAGACAGCTTAGCGGTTAAGCGCTTGCCTGTGAAGCCTAAGGACCCCGGTTCAAGGCTCGGTTCCCCAGGACCCACGTTAGCCAGATGCACAAGGGGTCGCATGCGTCTGGAGTTCGTTTGCAGTGGCTGGAAGCCCTGTTGCGCCCATTCTCTCTCTCTCTCTACCTGCCTCTTTCTCTCTGTCTGTTGCTCTCAAATAAATAAATACAAATGAACAAAATATATATATATTAAAAAAAAAACAACAAGAATTCTAGAACTGTAAGATAATGATCAGGAAAGGCTAAAGCCAAAACAGATCAAAGGGTAATCAAAAGATGATTTTAGTTACCACAGAAGCAGGAAGAACTTGGTCTACCTTTTTACAGAAATGGATAAAAGAAAAAACAAGAAAGCTAGGTGTGGTGGCACACACCTGCAGTCACAGCATTTGGGAGGTAGAGGCAGGAGGATTAATACAAATTCAAGTCCTGGTCTATATGGCATGTTCCAGCCAGCTAAAGCTACATAGCAAGACCCTGCCTCCCAAAAACAAAACAAAGACAATCAAAGCAAGATGTTTTAATTCCTTTTTTAGTGCTTTTTAAGAGGGTGATCTTGAAATTGGCTAACCCAGAACATGATGGAGTTCAGGCCCAAAACCCATATGGATATAATAAAAGTAACTTTAGAGGCTGGGGAGATGGCCCAGTGGGTAACAGCACTTGCTGTGCAAACACAAGGACATGACTTTAATTCCCAGACCCATGTAAAAAGCTGGGCATAGTTGTGCATGCCTATAATCCCAATGCTGAGGTGGGCAGATACAGGAAGATCTCTGGGGCCTGCTGGCTAGCCAGTCTTAAAAAAAAAAAAAAGTGTAAAGCTCCAAGTTCAGGAGAGACCTTGTCTCAAAGAATGAGGAAGTAGAGTGATAGAGGAGTAATTTGACCTCTGCATTCCTGCAACAAACACTGCACACATTCAAAAAGCCATTCATGCAGCTGGGCGTGGTAGCATAGGCCTTTAATTCCAGTACTCGGTTGGCAGAGGTAGGAGGATCACTGTGAGTTCGAGGCCAGCCTGAGACTACATAGTGAATTCCAGGTTATCCTGGGCTAGGGTAGGGCTAGAGACCCTACCTCAGAAAAAAAAAATCTATTCATTCCTAGTTTTTTTTTCTTTATTCATTTGAAAGGGGGTGGGGGAGAGAAAGACAATGGGTGCACCAGGACTGCCAGCCACTAGAAACAAACTCCAGATGCATGTACCACCTTGTGTATACGACTTATGTGGGACCTGGGATATTGAACCTGCGTCCTTTGGCTTTGCAAGCAAGTGCCTTAATGGCTGAGCCATCTCTCTAGCCCCACTCTTAGGGTTTTGTTGTTGTTTTTTATAGAGCTGGGAATTGGATCCAGGGCCTTGTACATGCTAGGCAAACATTCAACCTGTAAGCTATTCCTCTAGTCAAGCTACTCATTTTTAGCGAGCTTTTAAAAGCATTGGAAAGTTATGCTCCAGGACAGACAGAACTTGGAAAACTAATTCAGAACCACTTATAGTACAGAAAACTATAGTACAACAAAGACTTAAAAGAGCCTCCAAATGGTAAATGCATAGAGGCTGTTAAGCCCAATTAAGAATAAAATCCCTCAATGTAACAACAAATAAACAGACTGTGAGGCAGCAGTGATCATTAGAAACTATCCAGTGGTAACTAGACTGGTCTATGCTCTCTTCTGCTAAAAGTGCCAGATAAGATAGTAAGGAAGCATATGAAATGAAAAGCAGATAATGAGTTGTCCACTGAATGACATTTTAAGTTGGCTGACTATTCCTAAAGTGATAAGTGTTGCTCCCACAAATTGTTCCTTGAAGACTTCTGGAGCCAAGTAAGTTTTAGAAATGCAAAATATCCATTATTTCTTGAAAAGTTACAGAGACATACAATATGCCTTGGCCTAGAAGCTACTGTAGAGACTTGTTTAACCAGAGCTATGCAAACAACTTCTTAATAGTAGAACTTTAAGCCTATGGCTGAGAAGGTCCCAGGCCCTGGGGTGGGGAGTTACTACAGCCGTTTGGCTAAATGGGTATGTTGTACCTATCAAATTGCCCTCAAAATATTTATGTTTATTCACATAGGTTAGTGCTGCTCTCACTTTTGGTCAGAGAAGCTTCTTTTTGTAGATGGTGCTGAGTACTGGGGAGACTCAAAACTTTGATCAAAGTGCTGAGTGCTCAGCACTAAATGAGAGAGATGTCTTTACCATGTCCTCCAAGGCTCAGGGAACACCACAGAAGAGTTGGTAGAAAGAATGTGAGAGGTACAGAATGGGGAGGAGTACTTCGGAATGCCATTTTCCAAATTCAAAGTGGCTGTTGTATTTAGGACCTCACAGAAGTTGTTGTTACCTGCACAGTATCAGTACCATCAACATGTTATCATGGATGATGGAGGGGAAAAAACATCAAAATAGAAGAGGAAGTAGTTGGAAAGAAGTTGTTCAGTGGAAAGGGGATGGGAGAGGAGGGCAAAAGAAAGTAATGGAAGGGAGTATGGTCAAAATACGTCATGTACATGTTTGAAAATTGTTAATAAAAGGTTAAAAAAGAGACAGCAATACAAAGGGACTACAATCAAAATATATGTATAGAATAAAAAATTCAAAAATGACTAACTTCAAAAATAAAAGTAGAACGTTTTAGAGGAAGTTATTATCTTTTACTGTCAACAGTACTTTAGAAATGGAGATGTATGAGCGTATTTCAATCTTAAAAAGCATCTGGGTAGGAAAAAAAAAAAAAAGCATCTGAGGTAGTCTCTTCAATATGCTATGGACCTGCTGGAGACATATGTACTGAAAATCACAATTACACGAGGTGTAACGGCTAGCTAAGTAACAGAAGAAGCCCTGAGCTTATGGACAGCATGAGCACAGCATCATGACTGAAAATATGAACTATCATGTCAGGCAGTCTGGGTTCACATGCTGGCTCCATGGCATGCTAGCTCCTCAACTGTATGCAAATTGCTTAAGACTTCTGTTCTTCTTCTTTTTAAAAATATTTTTATTATTTTATTTATTTAAGAGAGAGAGAAAAAGACAGATAGAGAGAATGGAGACACCAGGACCTCCAGACACTGCAAATGAACGCCAGATACACATGCCACCTTGTGCATCTGGCTTACACTGGTATTGGGGAATTGACCCTTAGGCTTCGCAGGCAAGTGCTTAACCACTAAGCCATGTCTCCAGCCCCAACTTCTGTACTTTTTATTAGTATTATTATTTGTAATCAGAGAGAGAAAGACAAAGAGTGTGAGCACAAGAAAGCACCAGGGCTTTTTGCCACTGCAAACGAAATCCAGACACATGTGCTAATTTTGTATATCTGGCTTTATATGGATACTAGGGAATGGAACCTGGGCCATGAGACTTTGTAAGCAAGCACCTTTAACCACTGAGCCATCTCTTCAGTTTAAATCCTGTCCTTAGCTCCTTGTTTATAAAGGAGAATTATATGTCTCACAGTTAAGAAGGTTCAGTAAGTCAACATGTAGATTACAGATATGTGTACAAATGTAAAAAGTACATTAGTAAGTGCTCAATAAATGTTAGCTATGATAATTAATAATATCCTGAGAATTGTACAATTGTTAACAAGATCTGAAATAAGTGTGTAAAGTCCAAGGTAGATGCAAAGTGGTACAACAAAAGAAGGGGAGAGAGCTGGAGAGAAGGCTTAGCAGTTAAGGTGTTTACCTGCAAAGCCAAAGGACCCAGGTTTGATTCCCCAGGACCCATGTAAGCCAGATGCAAAGGGTGGCGCATGCATCTGGAGTTCCTTTATAGCGGCTGAAGGCCCTGGTGCGCCCATTCTCTCTCTCTCTCTTTCAAAATAAATAAAAATAAATTTTAATTTTTTTAAAAAAGAAGGGGAAATATAAAATTGCTCACCAAAACCTACAATATGATTAATAAATAATAATCATAAATAGGCTCAATTTACTCAAATGCAAGCTACTGTAGAACCACAAGTAAACATACAGAATCTGTAACTCAGAGCCTCAGCACAGGATGAAATAAAGGAAGCTCAAAAACCCTCCTTCATCCCACTCACTGCAGGAAGAAATCTTGACACGATGGAGGACAACATGGACCTTGACCAAGAGGAAAAAGCCTGATGGCTTTAGGTTTCTAACATATTAATACACTTGAACTAGAGTAACAGGCTACCCTTCCTGTGAAAGTCAAGTTGTGTTGTGATTAGGAATCAAGTAAGAGACACACCTCTTAGGCAGGTCTGTGAGGGTGTTTCCAGAAGGATGGATGGGTGGAGGAAGACCTTCCCCCAGAGTGGGTGGCCCTTCTGGTGGTGGACTATATGTACAGAAGCTCCAGGAGATCACATGCTACTCGGCGGTGTGTACAAGCTATCCTTTGGCTGTTATCCTTCATGAACACTGGAACAGAGCTTCATCATTCTTCCAATGTGGGCTGAAGACCAGCAGCTCTCCAAGAATCCGCCAAGCCTTCAGTGCCAGACTGGGACTGCTGAGGCATCCAGCCTCCTGGATTGAGCAGCTACTGGGTTTTCTGACTCTCCAGCCTGAAGACAGCTATTGTTGTACTACCCAGCTTGTATCCTACAGCCTAATCTAATAAAACCCCTTTATGACACATAACCAGTCTATCATTCTGTTCCCCTAGAGAACAGACCGCTACACTTCCCAACTCTCCCTATCACAATACTAATTAACAAAAGAAAACAAGCACTGATGCCTAAGGAACTAAACCACCCAGCAGTCGGTCCCCAGAGGCTGACCTAAAGCCAATCATTTAACTGTACACTACTGGGTTTCCAGCTGACTACTAATACCAGAAATAGCTAAGCACTTTGTAAAACCTGACAAATGAAAACTCATTTGGAACTTTTTAAGCAGTAAGCATCTTGAGGGCAAAGGATGTGTGATTCCAAACATAAGTAGTAGTCACTTAATGTACATTCTAAGGCTCCTAGCAAATGAAACACAACACAATTAGGTGCATAATTAGAATCTGGAACTGTATACAACTAACTATGTAATCAGTCATTCAATAAGAAGAAAAATTGTGATTCATTCTTAAATCATCATTTTATTGTTTTTTTTGATTTATATTAATCACTTTTATAACACATAATCCCAGTACCCCAGGCAGTAACTTAAAGATAGCTGAAAATCAATGTTTTAGCTGTTATTTAGATGTAGCTTTCCTAAAAGAAATCCAAAATGTAAATAATAGAATCATAGAACAAAAGCCTCAAAATCGTTTGCATCTAGCTTCTTAGCCATGCTCACATTAAAATTCTGATCTAGGTTGCAAACTATCATTTTGGTTGAAGTTGGCAAAAGCCAGATGGACAGCACTGAAGAGATTGAAATTCCTCAGGAACCATTTATGGCCAGAACTCCCAAATACAGATTTCTTTACATCCCTATCATACAGCTTTTATCTGAAGGCCTCTTTATCTATTAAGGGCTAGGTGAGGATGTCCTGTTATCAATTAAACAGTTGTGGCAAAAGAGTCAAAATTTAAGAATCTTATGGATATGGTCGTTAGCCCACAGTTAACTTTGACTCTTCCTTTCTTTCTGGCTGTATTATCTTCTAATACTGACTATTTATTTACACATACTCAGTGCCAGGAATTAAGTGGTGATGCTACATGATATTATGTGCATGAATTAAATGTAATCCTCCTTAACAAGGCTGGCTGCATTATTTCTTTTTCATAGATAGGCCTATCTTGTGCCAATGCCTAGTCTATTAACCCCATTTTATCCTGAGCCCTACAAT
The DNA here is from genome assembly GCA_036346955.1 of Dipus sagitta. Classification (NCBI taxonomy): domain Eukaryota; kingdom Metazoa; phylum Chordata; class Mammalia; order Rodentia; family Dipodidae; genus Dipus; species Dipus sagitta. The sequence goes on along the minus strand of CM070770.1, from coordinate 147,025,749 downwards.
CATTTGTCTCTAGCCTAGGCAGACTTGTACTCTAAAATATACGAGGTTATCCTATCCTTATGAAACTGAAAGAGAACATGAGGAGCTTTCTAGGCTGACATGCACAGTTCCCAAACTGGCCTCACTACTTTCTCAGACTCTAAGAGATACTTCAGCTTACCTGTTGATCTATCATTACCCAAGCAACAGTCACAGCCATGAGTTACTTACATGTGCACATGCACAAACAGGATGCCCCATTCCTGCTACCTGGATGAACTTTGATTTGATCTTCCCTGATACAAGGCCTCCTCTCGCTATTCCTTTCCTTCCTTTCATTAAATTCTCTCTGCTGAAGTCAATCTTTACCACATGGACACACACTTTTCTCCAGCTGGAGTGCACATGTGTATCCCTGGAAGCAGTGGTTCCTTTTCAGCACAGGATACAGCCTTTAGAACCCCTTTCCTCTGCTTCTCTCCTTGCAGGAATTGTATAGCACTACCAGCATCTGTCTAATAACTGAGCCAATTTGTTTGTATTTTCTTCAAGAAGACCTTACCAGGATTAGCCATTCAAGTCTACCAAGCTGGGTGTGGTGGCACACACCTCTAAGCCTGTAATCCTAGCACTGAGTAGGCAGAGACAGGACTGTTGAATTCAAGACCTTACCTCAAAAGAAAAAAAAAAAAAAATCCGGTGCATGCCTTTAATCCCAGTAGTGGGGAGGCAGCGGTAGAAGAATAGCTGAGTTTGAACCAGCCTGGGCTACAGAGTTCAGTTCCAGGTCAGCCTGGGCTAGAGTGAGACTCTACCTTGAAAAAAACTAAGAACGAAAATAAAATGAAACAAAAAGGACACAATTAAACACTAAATTGTGTTTACAACTTGATTTAAGCCTGCTAAAAAGTGATGAGGGCTATTGGCACTCTGTTCGTGGCTAATGACTCATGTCTGGAATGGCTGTCTACAGGGAGAGTTTGGGAATACTTTTTACTTTCAAATAAGCATACTGTTCTATGGCTATACAGCTTTATTGCAGTTCTTATCACTAGTAGATCACATTATTACTTATTCATGACTTGCTACAGAATGTAAGCTCCATGCAGGCAGGGAATGTTTCTTACACTGCTCTATTTCCAGAATCAAGGTCAGCACCTATTCATTCACCGATGAATGGTCTCTTTGACAGATCGCGTACTATAAAGGAAATAAAGGTATGAAAATGAACGCTATCGTTCACTACTTTTAGAAGCCGAGTTTTAAGATGGTGATAGACAGTGAAACTTCAGAAACTAAAGTTCTGAGGCAAACTTGCATTGTATGAACCCGAAAGCACTAAATTTATGCAAGACCTTGGACTTTCTGGAAGTTTTGGGCATTGCATTAAATCCCACATCCCAAAGATTTTTATCCAGAAAAGCAAAATTAAGATACAACCCGGATCTACCTGTCGGCCCAAGGTGAGAGGCAAGGATAATACACAACGAAACCGTCAAACAGGTAAGACAATGGAATGGATCAGTTTTTCTTCTCAAAGCAAAAGTGGCGCGCGAGAGGAGGGCGCAATACAGTAAACAAAGCCAGGCAAGGGCCTAGAAAGTCGGCCCCAGACAATAGGAGCAATGGTAGAGGCAGGTCTTGGGTTGGGTCGACAGGGGGAGGAGTCTAAGAAAGCACCGGAGTAATCGGCGCCAGCTGCTCACCAGACACAAGGGGAGAAGGGAGGGATGGGACCTGGCTGTGGGGGGAGGAATCTCAGGCAGTGTGTCGTGTGTGTTCCTACAAACAGCACTAACAACTACAAGGCTTTTTATTTTCCGACCCTGGTACCTTAATAATTCCCAACAGTTGGGTGCAAAGAGAGCTCCTGAGCCAGGTGGAGGCCGGGCTTCCCCGGGGTCAGGAGGTACCCCAAGGCTGAGCCGGGCATGTGACTTACTTTGAGTAGGCAGCTGTTGAGAGGCGCAGGGCACCGAGGTACGGTGGATCACCAGGTCCTGGCCCGGGTTGTGCACATCGCAGATAAGCTCGAGCACGGCGACGCTGCGGGCCGTGGACACCGACACGCGGTGGTCCTCGGACCAGGCCAGCGGCTCCAGGCCGCTCACCGCATACTGAAGCTTCACGGCGGGCTCCCGCCGAGTCACCATGAGGCGGAACGCGGTGCTGGGCCCGGGGGCCGCATCCGCCGCCGGCTCTTTCCCACCCCCTTCGCCCTCCTCCTCCTCCTCCTCCTCCTCTTCCTCCTCGGGTGGCGCGGGCTCCTCGGCCTCCGGGCCCACCCCGGCCTGGTCCGCGGTGCTCATCTTCTTGCCTCAGGTGCAAAGGTCGGCTGCCCCCAGGTACGCCGAGCCCCACTCGCCGTCGCCCAGATTGCCTCCAGCTCAGCAGCGGCGCCGCCCCGCAGCGCCCTCCGCCGCAGTTTTCGCCCCGCAGGCCCAGAGCGCCGCCGAGCCAGGAAGGACCCCGCCGTTGCTAGGCGACGCAGCCCCTGCCGGGTGGCCACAGAGCTGCCTGTCTAGAAAGCGCGCCTGTCGGGCTGGCTCGGCTGCGGGTGGACGGACAGACTCGGGAGTCTGGAGGATTCCTTCTCCCGGCCGCTGAGCGCCAGGTCGGTTAAAGGAGGAGAAGGAGCTCCGCCTCGGTCACTAAAATACTGCGGAGACGAGCGCGGCGGCTAAGCGAGCACAGTCGGGTTGGCGGCGCGCGGCCTTCTCCGGTGCCTCGGGGCGTCTTAGCAGCAGCGGCCCGCGCGTAGCCGTGCCTGGCGCCCCAGGCCTTCGTGGGCGGCTCGCGAGCGCCGGAACCTCCCCGATCTCCAGCGGGCAGCTGCTCGGGGTCCTCGCGCGTCCACGTGGCTCTCCTCCCTAGCGTCGACGCCCTGCTCGTCCGCGTCTCTCCAAGCTCTGGCCATGGCTGCTGCTGCTGCTGGCGACTCGCTCCCCGACGGGCCCCCCGAGACGTGCCCCGGACTCTCCGAGGCCCAGGAGGAGCCGGTGAGTGCCGACCCCCGGCGCCGGGAGCTGCTCGGGTCGGGCTCGAATTCTTCACGGAGTTTAGAGGGACCGCGGAGGCTTCTGGAGGAGAGGCTTGGAAAGTCGCGTCTCTGCCGCGGGCGGGCGGGTGGGGGGAGAGCGAGGGGCGGGAGCGGGAATGGCTCCCGTGGCTGCTTGGTGGACTTGATCAGGCCCAGGATGAGCTGGATGATGCTCTGGCCGAAGCACCAGGACACGACTTCTCTTGTCAGTTCCATCACCATTAAAGAAGGGTCGTTTCCGTTAGGAATGAGGACTGCAATCTAGATAATTTTCTCTAGAAGGTTTTTTTTAAACACGAGGTTTTCATCCACTTGCATTGTTGGAGGGAAGAGCACGATTCATCTACATTATTCCTTTGCTTAGAGATGTCTTAAATTCAGACCTGAAAGCTGGATTCCAGGGTTGGTTATCCTCCAGAAAAGAGAACTGAGTCTGTTGTAAAATCATAAATCAGGGAAGATACAGTTTGGGGGCTCCTCCCTCCCTTCCTGTTTGCTTGCCTGCCTTTTGTCTAAAAGATATTGTATTCATAACTCCATTAAAAAATTGCAGTTAGTTTATGTCAGTGTGTTAAAGGTTACACACTTTGACCGTCTAACACCCACTGTTTTTCTGTGGTGATGTGGTTGCATATGAGTGAGAGAGGCCTTAGAATTTATATGCTTCTATGAGCCAGCGCTGTAGTTGAACCTATGTGGGAGGAGAAACATAGAAGGGCAGGGGTGACATGGACACACACATAAGGTTCGGAGTAGGATAGACCTGGGATTGGGTGCCAGCCTTGGCAGACTAACTCTGTGACCATGGGAGAGTTACATAACCTCTCTGGTCCTCACAAATGAGAACAATAATTTCTGTCTCATATAAGATAATTGGTAGGATCCAGTGAGTTAATATACATCATGACTCTGTACGTTTTGCGGCCCATGGAGGCAGTTAATAGGTGCATACAGTAAAAAATAAACTATCATCTCCATTTTGGGTAATCAATAGGTATATCAGGTCAGTGCAGTGCTTGTGTCATGTAGAATTTAGTAGAACTAACTCAGTGGTAGAGTGCTCGAGGCTCTGGGTTCTATGGGGAGGGGTCCCAAAACTTTTTGAGTCAGTTATGTAATTAAACATATAGATTATCTGGTTCTATGATTACTTAAACTACTATCAAAAGGCAACTGGGAGCTGGAGAGATGGCTCAATGGTTAAGGCACTTTAACAGCCCGAGTCTAATTCCCCAGTATCCACATAAAGCTGGATGCACAAAGTAGCACATGCATCTGGAGTTCCTTTGAAAAAACTAGAGGCCTTGATATACCCATATTCTCAGTCTCCACCACTCTGCTTGCAAATAAATAAATTAATTTTTTTTCTTTTTTGAGGTAGGGCCTCACTCTAGCCCAGGCTGACCTGGAATTCACTATGTAGTCTCAGGGTGGCCTTGAACTCATGGTGACCCTCCTACCTCTGCCTCCCGAGCGCTAGGATTAAAGGCATGTGCCACCACGCCGGGCTAATATATATATGTGTGTATATGTGTGTGTGTATATATATATATATATATATACACACACACACACACACACACACATATACGTATATATTTAATATATTTTATTTATTTGTTAGAGAGAGAGAGAGAGATAATGGGCGTGCCAGGGCCTCCAGCCACTGCAAACAAACTCCAGATGCATGCGCCCCCTTGTGCATCTGGCTTATGTGGGTACTGGAGAGTTGAAACAAGATCCTTTGGCTTTGCAGGCAAATGCTTTAACTGCTAAGTCATGTCCCCAGCCCAAATGAAATATTTTTTAAAAATAAAAGTAAAAGGCAGTTGGTTAAGAGGTAACAGATACCCAGAATCCATTTGCAGTGGCTGGAGGTCCTGGCATGTCCATCCTCTGTTTCTCTTCTCTCTCTGCTTGCAAGTAAATGAATGAATAAATAAATTAATTAATAATTTTTTTAAAGAAGCATTGCCAGGCATGGTGGTGCACGCCTTTAATCCCAGCACTTGGGAGGAAGAGGTAGGAGGATTGCCCTGAGTTCGAGGCCACCCTGAGACTCCATAGTGAATTTCAGGTCAGCCTGGGCTAGAGTGAGACCCTACCTCGAAAAAACCAAAAACCAAAAAAAAAAAAAAGCATTGTCTGCAGCAGACGTTTGCTTTATGTTTATGTTTTTGATGGTAGTGATGGATAGGCTGATCAGTTTTGCTAGTAGCCTGACTCAGGATGGGTATTTAAAAGACTGGATTTAGAAGGACCTTGACATTTTAAATCATGCTGCTCTGTCTTAACACTGTGAAGAATCTTTTCTAAGGATGTTTTCTGATTATTACATTAATAAGGATTCATTTTAGAATGTTTGGAAAGCAGATGAAACCTCACCATTAACATTTTGGTGTAATAGCCTTCTAGAAAATAATTCATAACTTCATATGGGATTTTCTAACCAGATGGGACACAGTTAATAGAGCTTTATAGCATTATGGTCATGGAACATTTTAGGAAGGCCAGAATGGATAATGGTCAAACTGAAGCTATAAGTCATTATAGATCCATCACAGATTTTGAGTTTTAGCCTATGAGTGATGGAAAGAAAGCCTGCTTCTCTCTGAGAACATCCTTGTTTGTCTATTTGTTTGTGACAGGGTCTCACTCTGTAGCCTAGGTGGCTTAGAACACATTATTTAGCCCAGGCTTGCCTGGAACTATGGGCAGTTCTGCCTCAGCCTCCTGAGTGTGGGGTTTACAGGTGTAAGCCACTACCCCAGCTTTAAAAATTTTTTTATCTATTTAGTAATGTGTATGTATACACACATGTGCACTCCAGGATCTCTTGCTCCTACAAAGGAATACCAGACATGATCCAGCTAATGTGCGTGGTTTATGAATTGAACCCTGGGCCAGCAGGCTTTGCAAGCAAATACCTTTAATCACTGAGCCATCTTCCCAGGCCTGAATGTTTTTATAGATGTTGACAAAGGAATATAGGATGCTAGGGTTATATAAAGTTTGTGTACTCCTGGAGTCCTTAATCCAAAGGAGGAGAGGCTGTAGGAAATGATGGAGTGTCGTTTACCTGAGGCAGCAAATTTTTCGCACTAGCATGTAGATGCCCAAGGAAGCAGATCTTGTCTGGTGTAAACGCTTCCTGAATCCAGGATTGGCTGCTTCCTGGCATGGAGGAGGTGTGTGAGCAGAGTTGTGCCAGAGAACCAGTAGAAGGAAGACTGTGTGGTAGGAGTGGCCTGCCAGAAAAGTCAAGGAAAGTCTGCAAATTTCTTTCTGTTGTCAGTGATTTTAGACCTGAAGCCTGACTTCATCTCTTTCTTCAATCTGAAAATTCATAAACGTAGGCCAGCACTTAACTTTATTAATACCCATTGTTTAAAGTTGTATTTATTTGTCCTGCTTAAAGGAATTCTTATGGTTGCCAGAAAAAAAGACTTGTTATTTTTATTGGCAGGTTGGTCTAAAGCTGACAGTCATGGCTACAGCTAGCTAGTGTATAAACACAGGTCATTATTTCAGGCAAAGAGGAAATATATTCCAAAAGTCCAGAATAAGCACTGGTTACTCGAGGGATGCTCTTATATAGCTGAGTGCAAATTGGAAGAAAAGACCAAAGAAAATAAAAGAATCAGATGTTTCTTCTCCTAGGGGGAGTGTGAACACTATCCATTTAATCACATTCATATTATGGAAATAAGCAATAGGCGAGAAATGCTTAATGGTGTATTGCTTGTGATCAGCAAGCAGGGACTCTAAAGGCAAGGAGGGTTGGAAATAATGCAATGGAAGTGATGGATGGAGCAGTGCTCTCATTTGGAATGGGAACAGAAAGTAGGAATTGTCTCCAGACCATCTGAATCTGGAGGAGCAGCTTGAGGGGAGAGGACGGCAGATCCAAGCACTCAGGTAGACAGTAATGACTATTTCTGCTTCCTGGGCATGAGCTGAGATGTGGCACCCCACTTGTCTTTCCAGTCTCATCCTAACATGCTTTGTCGGTGGAGAGAAAGGTGCCCTTCTGCTCCTAGGGTTGAGTTAGCATGCACATATACTTGACAGGTAGGTTTGCTTTTCCCTTAGAACAAACCAGATTGATTATCGACTGGTAAAAACATCTCTTCCTTCCTAAGCCTCATCATGGGTGACTTTACAGTTAATATGGATTGCAAGGTCTTAGAGTTGAATGAGCTGAGATTTTTTTTTTCATTTTGCCATTTTGGAAAAAGCTGTCAAAGAGTGGTTGCAAACCCTAAATTGTTGCTTGGCATATGGGGCATAATGATCTCTGTGGGAAGAGATGCCATTCTGTGGGCAGTCAGGCTTCACTCTGAGGACTGTCTTCATGGACTAATGCATCTCCTCTTGATCTTTCCTTTTGGGAACAACACAGCAAGCAAAGGCTACCAAGAACAAACACCAAGAAGAGTCCAGTGAAGCTCCCCCAGCGAAACGGAGGAATGAAACAGCTTTTCTCCCAGCCAAGAAAACTAGTGGTAAAGAAACTCAAATGAAGTTTAAGGGGAGCACACCTAAAACATTTTCTCCAAAGAAGAATTTGGATAGCACAGGCAGTGGAGAGCCCGAGGAAAAACCATGCGTCAAGACATCATCATTGTTTAAAAACAACCCTGAGATCCCGGAGCTCCACAGGTGCGTTGGGGTGCAGGTGTGCCTCGGGGATAAAAGGAGTCATGTGTTGTCCTTTCTACCCTTGACACTGAAGCCTCCTTTTGTCTGTTCTCCGCAGACCTGTAGTGAAGCAGGCACGAGAGCAAGTGTTCACTCCAGAGGCTTTCCATGAGCTGGGCCTCCACCCGCATCTGGTGAGTATCCCATAGTGCTTCATGGGTCCTTTGGTCTGCCTGCATGCTTGTTCAGTGTTTGTTTTCTGCTCCCTGTGACCCCAGTGAACTCAGGTTTGCTTATTTTTCTGGGGCTATGCAGGTATACTAAGACCCTCACCTCCTTCCCCACTGATTTTCTTTAAGAACTGAAGACTTGATTCACCCAGTGAATTTAGGATCAGGACTTCACTTACTGGACTTAAAACAGCTTTACTGGATAGATGTGGTGAAGCCGTTCATGGTGGCAGGCATGTCAGTGGCCATGGGAAAGGGTGCTGGGCTGGCTTCTTGCTATCAAGGGGTATGTTCATGAAGGAAGTGGTTGCTTTGATTCCAGTTTTACGAGCAAATAGGACCTTTCTCCCTTTTTGTTTTAATACTCTGAAGGAGTTATTTAGACTTACTTTGAATGGGAGAAAAGAAGATACGCTTACTTTTGGAAGCCTTGGTTTCTTCTGTCAAATAGGTACAACTTGTTCACCTCTTCCCTAGGGTGGGTTACATAGGATTGTTAATAGAGTGAGGTTTGTGACCTTAGCACTGTGATGTTTTGTGTTAGATGACTCATGGAGACTGTCTTGTGCACTGTCTATGGTTAATAGCATCCTGGGCCTCTACAAACTAGGGTTCAGTAGTTCCCCCACCCAGATTTAGCAAACAAGAAGTTTCTCCAGGTATTGTAATGGGAAAAGACAAAATCACTCCTATTGGGTTGGTGGGATTTGTTCAGTCATGGTAATCCCAGCATTTCCTTTTTTGTGTCATTAATGTATTGTATAAACATGACACATTTCTTTTTCACCTTCTCTTTTAGATTTCTACAATAAATACAGTCTTAAAAATGTCCCATATGACCAGGTAAGAGTTTCAGGCTATTCTTGATTTTCTTAAGGCTTCCATGAGTATCAATAACCAGATCTATGCCAGGTTACTGAGCTTAGAGGAGTTGACATAGCATTTAACCTTGGGGCTCCCCGCCTACTGAACGTCCATTGCTGTGTTTGCTTGGCTGTCATCTATAAGAAATAGCTGTTCGCTGCTTCACTGGAAATAACTGGTCATGACATGTCTTAGTAGTAAGAGTGAGGTCAACCAGAAATACAGGAGCAAATCACTTCTTGTGTATAATGATGTACTGAAAATATACTTTTAATTTATTTTTAAAATATTTTTATTATTTCAATATATGAACATGCTGTAATTTGATCGTATTCCCCTCCCATTACCCTCTTGTCCCTCTACCCGTACCCATTCCACCAAGCACCCTCTTCTTTCCAAGTATTAATTCTTCTGTTTAGATGTTTCATTGTTTTTGGTCTTCCTTTATCTTCTCTGTCAAAATACTGATGGACTTAAAATTGTGCAGGTCTTGTGGGGGTAGCAATAACCACGGAAGTCATGAATGTACCAGTCAGTTCTTGTCTGGAGAACAGTGAAAAAGTATTTTAAATGTTTGCTACATTGGTGACTCCTGAGAACTAGAATATAGAACTAAAAGGGCTTTTAATGTGTGTATTTCTGTATACTTTTATAATGGTCACTTTTTGCTTTTATAAGTGAAAAAGAGTACTAAAGAAAAAGGAGCCACCAGGTTTTTCTGTTTTGTTTGTTTTTGTTTTTGAGACAGGGTCTTATAATCCAAGCTAGCTTTGAATTTGTGATCTTTCTGCCTTAGCTTCCCAAGTGCTGGCATTATAGGCATGTGCCACCATGGCTCTCTTAGTTTGTTTTGTCAGCAATTGGGGTGTGTGTGTGTGTGTGTGTGTGTGTGTGTTTTAAATGTACTTGTACACACATTCCTCAATGTCTGTGACAGTCTGGAGTGCAAAAACTGTTGCTGCTGCTGCTGCTGCTGTCTAAAGAGCTGCAAGCTTCCTCTTGCCTTTCTGTATGGAGATGTTCCTGATGTGTTTGTGTCCTAGAGTCTGTGTTTTGAAGACCAGAGAACATGTGGTGCACTCTTCTAGTAATTCTAATTTGTTATGCCATCCAATTTTTTGAAAAATTAGTTCATATAATGTCCATTCTCTGGCTTTCTTCAAGCTTTAAGCCACATTCCAAAAATTTGTCCTAATCAGAATTTTCTCAATACTTTCACTGCATGTTTAGGGAACTTTTGAGGGGGTAGTTGGTAGGCAAAGCCAAGCCTGGGCCATTTGCATGTCAAGTACCCAGTGTCTTTGGCTCCTTCACTTGAAGGAGCCATGGTAAAGATGAGATGTCTTCTTTGTTTTGGTCCCAGTGTTCAGAAGCAAAGTATCCCTGTGCTGCTGGAAGGCAGAGATGCCCTTGTGCGTTCCCAAACGGGCTCAGGTCAGTCACTGTTTCCTCTGTGCCCTTTGTCCTGTGGCACCCAGGCCCATGGTCATGAAATAGATTTTGAAGGAGGTTATCTGGTGGAGCAGCTGTTTCACCTTGTATAGGGGAGGGTGACCATGCTCATTTTATTTTTATTTTTATTTTTTTTTAATTTATTTGAGAAAGTGGCAGAGAGAGAATGGGTATGCCAGGGCCTTCAGCCACTGCAAATGAACTCCATACACTTGTGCTACCTTGTGCATCTGGCTTACTTGGGTCCTGGGGAATTGAACCTGGATCCCTTGGTTTTGCGGGCAAGCGCCTTAGCTGCTAAGCCATCTCTCAAGCCCCCATGTTCACTTTTGGTAAGAGGTCCAAATTTGTTCACAGAGTGGAAAAGGAAGGGAGATGATGTTGCTTTGGTCAAGAATGATCAGCAAGAATTTGAGCTGTGCTCTTTCCTAGGCATCAATTCCAGAGCTTTAACAGGCTTCACCGTCTGTGGCCAGAGTAGCCTGTCTTCACTTTGGTTGGGGGTGACTGAAAACATTCTAACCTGAGCACAGTCACCATCTCAGGGATAGACCACTGTCTACCTGGACCACTCTGCTGACCTACTTTGCCCTCCTGCCAGGCATGTCAAGGAGGGTGGAACCCAGAGCTTCTGTCCTGTGGTTTTTCTGTCTTCAGAGGCTGCCATAGGCTCATGCTCAACATACAGCCATGCAGAGAGACTGTTTTCCTAACCACTGCAGGTCATCACAAAAGTGAAGGAGGACTTCAAAGCAGGCACTCCTAGCTTCCCGAGACTGAGATGGTATAGTTTGGGGAACATTATTAGCTTCCTTGTGGATGGGCAAAGGAGCTGAAGCTTCATGGTTGTTAGAAATACTGAATGTATACAGCAAAATTAGGTGTGGTGGCAGGTGGGGGAGGTACATCTCACCTCTCTTGGATGTAGAACGTGGAGTTTACCTTCTCCTAGCTATAGCACTGTCCAAGTCAGAGCCTGTTTTTGTCTTAACTGCTTTTATACTCTTTTTAAAGGTAAAACTCTTGCCTATTGCATTCCTGTGGTCCAGTCCCTTCAAGCATTGGAGTCAAAAATACAGGTGAGCTAAAAAGTGTTTGTCTGTTGCTGTCAGGCTGGACTGTAGCAGTAGTAGGTCTTAAAGGGTCTGTCGTCACTTCCATTGTTTCCGTAGTCAAGACAAGTGTGTGTCTAAAGGCCGTGCCAAGGGCAGAGCAGAGTGAGCACATTTCACAGTCGTCGTGGGGAGTGTGGTGGGGAGCATCAGTAAAGCACTTCCAGCCTTCTGGATAGCCACTGCTCTCTACACGCACCTTTTAAAATCTTTGACCACTCTCTGCCCACCAAGTTGTAGGTATTATTGTTAGCCCAGTTTCACAGAGAGAAACAGGTGTAGGAAAGTAATAACTAAGACTGTGCAGCGAGTACCATTTCATTTAGATTACTACATCCCTCCTGTGTGGTTCCAGAGAGGAAGCTGCCAGCAGTGCCATGATTTGTGGTGAAGGTTCGTTGCTGGTTCCTGTCCTTTGTAGGGGCCTTCCCTCTATGTCTTCCACAGTATCTAGCACTGGACAGCTTATGAAATTAGTGCTAGGTAACTGTCCCAGGATGGTTAGACTTGCGCCTGTCCATCCATACTCTTGTCTTGGGTTTCTGTTATAAATCATGTGGAGTTAAATTTCCATCTTCTTTTGTAAGTGTCAATATATTACTTTTGACCAGAAGGCTGAACTTTATATTTAAAATGCCTATTAGCCAACAATAGTAGGTATGAAAATAAGTATCATTAGTGGGTTTGGTGATTAGGCTGCCACATTTTTAGCATTATCTAGAATTATCTGTAGTTGTGAAGTATAATTAATGCCTGGGCCAAAGTGGCCAAAATTAGATTCTGAAGAAGGCTAATTAGCTGCCATGAGTTATGGGCTTAGACTTAACCTTAAACCACAGCCAAGGCTCCTACAAATGCAGCCCTAGTAACTCTCAGTTGAAAGAAAACAGTGAGATCATGTAGGGCATGGCGTTAGTGCACAATGACAACCGTTTCTCAGTTCAGACATGCAGAATTTTGTCACATCTACCTGCACTCTGAATGGCAGTCAGTGGTGGTATTATGTTTGTCCATGGGCTATAAAACAAGTGTGCAAGGGTCCAAACTGATTAAATTATCAAATAAGCAAATGGGACAGAGGAGAAGCCCTTCCTTGCAGTAGCATCCAATAAGTAGGGGTAAAAGTAGAAATTCAACATTTGGCAGGTGCTGCAGTAATTCTGTTTTTGGCATGAGGCTAAAGTGAATGGATAGCAGTGTGATGAGAACCAGGACACATATTCTGAAATCTCCACACGAGGTATTTTTTAATGAAAAGGAATGAAAGCAAGTAGGCCTAGCCAGCACCTCTTACCACAGGGTCAAAGTTGGCATCGCTAGTCCTGAGATGTCATTTTACTTGCCTTCTAAGAAGGATGCACTGTTTCTGTGGTTTTCTTGCCAAAAATGAATTTAATCTAAAAAAGCATCAGGCAAACCCAGATTGAAGAATGCTGTACAGAATAGCTGGCCAGTTATCTTTGAAAGTACTGGGGTTGTAAGAAACATTTTGAAGAGCCACACAGATTGAAAGAGACAAAGGAGACTGACAGCAAAATACACGTGGCCCTGCACTGGAATCTAGGTGGAAAGAGGACAATTTGTAGGTTGGTTGATAGACTTTAAATAAAGTCTGTAGATTTAAAAACATTGAATCTGTTCATTTCCTGGGTTTGATAATTATCATGTGGTTTGGTTTTTATTGCTAATGTGTGGAAACTGGGAGAATCATGTGGGGAATTCCTTGTATAATTTTTCCAACCTAAAAATGAATAGATTAAAAAATTTACAATCAATTGAAAAAACCCCTATACAATAATTCAAATGATAGCACTCTGTATAACCATTTAAGGTGGTGATTCTTTAAATTACTATTTGCGAACTTAAGTATTCTTGCTGTGTTCATTGAAGAAATGCAGGTTGCATAACTGTATACTGTGACTCTAGTTTTGTGGGTTCCCCCCCTCTTTTTGAGGTAGGGTCCCACACTAGCCCAGGCTGACCTGAAATTCACTATGTAGTCTCAGGGTGGCCTTGAAGTCACAGTGATCCTCCTACCTCTGCCTCCTGAATGCTGGGATTAAAGGTGTCTCCCCTCTTTGTCTTTTGAGACAGGGTCTCATGTGGTTCTGGCTGGCCTTGTGCTCCTGATCTTCCTGCTTCCTCCTCCCAAGTCCTGGGTTATAGTGTGCATCACCATGCCTTGCTTAGCAGATTGTTAATAGTGCTTTTCTCTGAGGTGGAGAAGTGAAAGATAATTCATGTAGAATGCTTAGCATTGTCCCAGGCACATGGAGAAGGATAAATGTGGCTTACTACACATGCCAGATGTTTTTCTTAAAACAAGTTGCAAAGTTTGAGAGTGCTCACTGCAGTGAATCTACAGTTGTAGTCCAACTCTCCTCAGTAGTTGGTGAATTGAAGGCAAGGGATTAGAGATATACATACATATCAGGTGGGTGGCATGCTGGGAAGCTGTGCTCAGATCCTCAGTCTGTGGTTTATTTATTGTTGTTGTTGTTGTTATTATTATTATTATTATTAATATTATTATTATTTGGTGCTAGGGATTGAACCAGGGTCTTGTGCATGCTCAGCACCCATTCTGCCATAACACCCCACCCCACCCTGAAAGGCAGGTCCTTTCATCCCTTTGTGCCTCAGTGTCTTCACCTGTAACACCAAAACTCTAGTAGTGTCTGTCTCCTCAGTGTGACAGGATAAAGTGAGAGGTGCGCGGTTAAGTGTTGAGACCTGGTATCTAGATTTAGTCACTAGATATTAACCATCATCAACACTGTCATGTGGCTACTTTTTTAAAAATTTGTGTTTGTTTGTTGTGTGTGTATCTTCATGTGTTTGAGTACAGGCACACAAGATCAGAGGACCACCTCCGGTGCTGTCCTCACCTTCCATCCTTGTTTGAGGCAAGATCTCCATGTCACTGCATATGCCAAGTTAGCTGGCCCACAAGCTTTCGGGTTTCTCCTGCCTCTGCTTCTCATCTCCATATAGGCACACTGGGATTACAAATGCTGTGCTGCCATGTTCGGCTCAAGGTATCACACAGTGCAGCAAATGTTTTATCTCGTGGTCTGTTTCCTCAGCCTGTAGGTGGCTACTTTGAAGGGCAGTAGTTTGATTTGATTATATTTAGAACCATTAACAAGCCATGTGGTTTTATATTTATTTGCTCAGGTATTTTTTTTTTAACTAATGTATCATCCTATTAAAGATGTGAATGTTCTCCAGGTATGGTGGCACACTTCTTGAATCCCAGCACTTGGGAGGCAGAAGCAGGAGGATGGTTAGAAGGCAGCTATATAATGAATAATTGTGTTTTGTTTTGAGTCAGGATCTCACTCTAGTCCAGGTTGACTTGGAACTCACTTTTATATGAATGATGTAAGATGATTTGACCTGTGTGAATCTAACCTGGGGCAGCAGCACGTTCTGGGCCACCAGGCTCCACACTGCTGTGGTTTGGAATAGGAGTGGGTGGCCACTCTGTGTTCAGTTTCCTCCAGATACAGCACATCCATCCTGCTTCACGTACTCTTGTCCTGTCACGAATTGATTTTTCTTTCCTTGGTGTAGTAATACCTTTCGAAATGTCAGAATCTCCTAACGTAACAGGCGGCATGTTAATCCCGTTGTACTCACATGTTTGCTATTCCTTGCTTGGGCTTCCGTGCAGTCTCACAGAGTTGCCGTTGAGTACAGACTACTCCGGTTCAATTTCTAAATCCTTTTCTCCTCCTGGGTAAATGTTTCCTATGCAAAACATGAGAGCCATATTCATAATTGAATTTGCTGCTGAGTCTGCCCTTAGCTTCTGCTCAATAGTGTTTGAATTCATTCATCTACACTCCCTCTAAACAGTTCATGTGCAAGGAGGGCAACTTTGACTGCAGCCTTCATCAGATTACTTTGGTGTCTTTGATCATTATTGTTTTGACACACATATAAAACATTAAAACAAGAGTACCAAGGATATGTAAAGTGAAAACAAAGTCATTTTCTCCTTCCCTTAAGACTCAGCACACCTCTCAGGATGCTAGTCTCTAGCATCTCCTCCCAGGGATGGTCTCATCCAGTAAAGCAAATACAAGGCTGCACACTCCTCTTCCCTTATGGGAAGTTTTTGTTTATTTTGCTATATTGTGTTATGCCAAATCTCTAAATGGTTACTTGTTAATGATGTTATGTACCTTGCTTTGTTTTGTTTTATTTATTTACTTGTGTGTATATGCACGTACATGCATGTTCATGTGCGTGCAGGTGTGCACATGCCACAGCATACATGTGGAGTTCAGAGGACAACTTTTGGGTTAGTCCTCACCTACCCACCTCATTTGAGGCCCAGTTTCTTGTTCTGGATTCTGGCTCTGAAGTTCTTTGCTGCTGTTTTGTTACCATGAGCTTCTGGGAAATTCTCTGTCTCTGCCTCCCATCCCATCAGTGTCAGTGTGCTGAGATTACAGAAGCCTGCCACACCTTCTAGATTGTTACATCGGGGTCTGGGGATTGAGCTTGAGTATTCCAATTTATGTGGCAGGCCATCTCCCTAGCCCCTTGGTTTGGTTTTGGTCATCCCTACTTGTAGTCCAGGCTGGCCTCAAATTGGCACACCTATATTGAGATTATAGATATGTTGTACTGTCGCTGTATGTGTTTTGGGGGAGAGGTCTTTCTTATGTGTGTCATGTGGGTTTTTTGTTGTTGTTTGTTTTGTTTTGTTTTAAGGCAGGGTCTCACTTAGCTCAGCCTGGCCTTAAACTCACAAACTCACAATGTCCCCAAGGGTGACCTTGACTTCCTGATTCTCCTTCCTGTATCTCCTCAGTATTGGGATTACAAGAGTAACTCCATACCCAGCTAATCTGTTCTTTTTAGTGGCTGCCTAGTATCCCACTATGTGTGTGTCCCATAACTTACTGAGCCAGTTCCATTTTTGGTTGATGGAGTTTTATAATGTCTATGATTTTGCTACAAACAGGGCTATTAAAAATGATACGTAGTATTCTATAGCTTCTTTACACACGTGTGTGTGTGTAGTAAAATTTCCTTTAAGTGGAATTGTTTTATTTTTATAACTAATGTCAAAGTCAGTGTGTTCAGGGATTTCAGTGTGCATTCCTGCCAGAAGTGTGATGTGTGCTTTACGCCCTCCCTCATCAACATGTTCAGTTTTTTTTAATTTATTTTTAAATTTTATCAACATGTTCAGTTTTTTAAAATTTATTTTTAAATTTTATTTATTTATTTAATTGACAACTTCCATGATTGTAAAAAAATATCCTGGGGTAATTCCCTCCCTCCACCCATTTCCCCTTTGAAACTCCATTCTCCATCATATCCCCTCCCCCTCTCAATCAGTCTCTCTTTTATTTTGATGTCATGAGCTTTTCCTCCTATTATGATGGTCTTGTGTACGTAGTGTCAGGCAATGTGAGGTCATGGGTATCCAGGCCATTTTGTATCTGGAAGAGCACTATGTAAGGAGTCCTACCCTTCCTTTTGCTCATACCTTGTTTTTGCCACCTTTTCTGCAATGGACCCTGAGCCAAGGAAGGTGTAATAGAGATATTTCAGTGCTGAGCACTCCTCTGTCACTTCTTCTCACCACCATGGTACCTTCTGAGTCATCCCAAAGTCACTGTCATCTGAAAAGAGAAGGTTCTCTACCAAAAGTGAGAGTGGCATTAATATATGGGTATGAACATTAAGAGAAGTACTTACTGGGCAGTTTGGTGAGCATAGTATAATAATGCTTTTAGCCAGACACCAGCAGACATTACACCCCTAGGGCTCTTGACTACCCCTAGGTTTTCAGTATCAGGGATATATTCCATCCCATGGAGCGGGCCTCCAGTCAGTTGGTTTCCCAGTGGTTGGTTTCCCCCATAACAGACGTGCCACTATTGCACCCCTTGGCTCATTTGGCCTGGGTGGCCAAATATAAGGCTTGTAGTGTCCACTGTTGGGTGTCTTCACTGGTGATTTCTCTCTCTTCCATTGAACTGCATGCAGCATGGCTTTTTCCAGCTTTCTGTCAGCTGGCCTACATGGAGGAGATTTTCAGTTCAGCTCCAGCAGGATTTCTCAGTGACCTTGCAGCCCAAGTATGTGGAGTCTTCAGCAATAGGATCTTACATCTATTCCTGGTGGGAAACCAAGGGCCTTGGCAATGGCCTGTAATGTTTTGGGGTCATCAGGGACCTCCCTGGCCAACAACTCACTGGAAGGTATCCCATCTCTGGCACTGAAAATTTTCTAGTAGCAATCTATGGCTCCTGTGTGTTGCATTGTCCAAAAATGTAGGTTTCCGTATGACTTATTTATATCCTCTTAGATTTTTTTTTTTTTTTTTTTGGTTTTTCGAGGTAGGGTCTCACTCTAGCCCAGGCTGACCTGGAATTCACTATGGAGTCTCAGGGTGGCCTCGAACTCATGGCAATCCTCCTACCTCTGCCTCCCGAGTGCTGGGATTAAAGGCGTGCGCCACCACGCCCGGCTATCCTCTTAGATTTTGATAAGCCCTCCCTCCACCTTTCCTTTACTCACAAACTCTTCCCCTGACCTCACTTAGGCCTTTTCGCCCCCATTAATCTGTTGTTCTACTTACATATATACAATACCATCCTATTAAGTCCCCCCTCCCTCCCTTTCTATTCCCTTTATATCTCCTTTCTAGCTTACTGGCCTCTGCTACTGAGTTTTCTTCCTACTCACTCAGAAGTCCAATCATTTGTAACAAGGATCCACATATGAGAGAGAACATGTGACGTTTGGCTTTCTGGGCCTGAGTTACGTCCCTTAGTATAATTCTTTCCAGATCCATCTATCAGTTTTTTTTTTTTAATTCTTACTGATTTTTTTATTTTTATGAGTATGTATGTGTGCCTGTGTGTTTCACCAGATGCATGTACCTTTTTTGTTTTTAAAGTTTTATTTATTTATTTGAGAGCAACAGAGAGAGAAAGAGGCAGATAAGAGAGAGAGAATGGGCACGCCAGGGCCTTCAGCCACTGCAAATGAACTCCAGATACATGAGCCACCTTGTGCATCTAGCTTATGTGGGTCCCGGGGAATCGAGCCTCTAACCAAGGTCCTTAGGCTTCACAGGCAAGCACTTAACCACTAAACCATCTCTCCAGCCCCACATGTACCTTTTGTGTCTAGCTTTGCATGGGTGTTGGGGAATTAAACCCAGACTAGCAAGTTTTGTATGCAAGTACCTTTAGCCATGGAGCCATTTGTAAAAAGTATAGCTAAGCTGGATTTGGTGGCTTACACCTATAATCTTAATACTCAAGAGGCTGAGATAGGAGGATCACTATGAGTTCAAGGCCAGCCTAGACTAGATTGTAACCCTGCCTCGATTTAAAAAAAAAAAATCCATCTCAGCATTCGGGAGGCAGAGATAGGAGGATCGTCATGAGTTTGAGGCCACCCTGAGACTACACAGTGAATTCCAAGTCAGCCTGAACTAGATTGAGACCCTACCTTGAAAAAACAAACAAACAACAACAACAAAAATTCAACTCAAAGGACTTTTTAAAAAAGTTTGAGATTCAAAGAGAAAGAAAAAATATGAATGGGCATGCTGGGGCCTCTTGCCTAGGCAAACGAACTCCAGAGACATGTGCTACTTTGTGTGTATCTAGCTTTACATGGGTACTAAGTTATTGAATCCAGTCCAACAGGCTTTGCAAGCAAGAGCTTTTAATCACTGAACTATCTCCCCAGCCCAAAGTGTCATGAGAGTGATTTGAAAAAAAATTTTTTTTTGTTTCTCACCCCTATCCCAACAGGTAGGGTCTCACTCTGTAGCCCCAGGCTGGTCTGGAACTCACTGTGATCCTTCCATCTCAGTCTTCTGAGAGCTAGGAGTAAAGGCATGTATCACCTTCCCTGGATTCTCAATGAAATTTTGAAAAATCCCCCTTTTCTCTGTTGATACAAAATGCCCCTTATGATTGTTTCTATATCCCTGTGTGTGATTTCATTTACTATTATAATCTCTATACACCAGTATTTTTACTCTTATTACTATTATTATTTTTGGTTTTTTGAAGTAGGGTATCACTCTAGCCCAGGCTTTAATTAGGCTTGGGCTGGCCTTGAACTCATAGCTATCCTCCTACCTCTGCCTCTTGAGTGCTAGGATTAAAGGCATGCACCACCACACCTGGCAGTATTATTTTTTAATTGCTATAGCTTTAAATATTTTAACACATGAATTTTTTTCATAAATATCTTAATCAATTTTGTACTTTTGGGGGGGTAGGTTTCGAGGTAGGGGTCTCTCTCTAGCCCAGGCTGACCAGGGATAAACTGTATAGTCTCAGGCTGACCTTGAATTCCTTGCCATCCTCCTATCTCAGCCTCCCCAGTGGTGGGATTAAAGGTATGTGCCACCATGTGCAACAATTTTATACATTTTAATATTTACATTGACATCAGTGTATATATGGTCATGTATGCTTTTATATGCATATTTGTGTATATGCACCCATCTTTTGTGATATTTTGTTAGCATTGCATTTATAGATTGATTGAGGAAGAATTAACTGTAATACTGAATCTTCTCCAAAAATATGGTACATCTTTCCATTATTTCAAATATTATGTTCCTCTGATGAAAATAATAAAAATTTAAAAAAATGAGACAGGCTCTCACTGTATATAGTCCAGCCTGGCCCACAGATTTGAAATCCTCTGCCCTAGTCTCCTGAGTGCTAGGATTATATGCGTGCCTCCTTAGATGATGTGCATTGTTATATTTTGTGTTTTTACCTTTCTCATTGCCATTGTAAGTGTGACAGTTTTTCTTTCATTGTTTTCTGACTTTCTATTCTGGACAGTTACTGGTTTTTATGGTTTGTTTGTTTGTTTGTTTGTTTGTTTAGAGATTGGTCTTGATACATATTCTGGCTTGCCTAGAACTTGCTTTGTAGACCAGACTGGCCTCAAACTTCTAGCAATCCTCCTACCTCTTTCCCTCAAATGTAGAGATTACATTACACCCAGCTTGGATATTGAGTTTTATATATTCATTTTGCATTCAGTTACTTATCTGAAATACCTTATTTATAATTGTCAGCTGATTCTCTTGGTTTTTTTTCCCCCCTCTAAGATAAAATAACAATATCTGCTAATGATGGTAATCTTGACTTCTACTTTCTAATCTTGTACATAGTGTCCTATAATCGTGAGGAGAAGGCAGGTAACATTATTGTCTCATCCCTGTCTTTGATGAGAATGTTTCTGCTACGTAAGTGCCTACCTATAAGTCCTGTGAGTCTGGAATAGGTTGTTCATTAGTCTTACTAATGGTATTTTGTTGTTGTTTGAGACAGGGTCTCATGTAACCCAGACTGTCCTCAAACTCACTATGTAGCTGAGGCTAGCCTTAAACTCCTGATCCTCCTGCCTCAGTGCCTGGGATTATAGGCATGAGCCATCATTCTGGTTCTTTATTCATGGCATTTCTTTGCTCTGTCAACAGCGCAGTGATGGCCCCTATGCCCTGGTCCTGGTGCCTACAAGGGAGGTAAGCATCTAGGTAACTTGTGTGTAAGGCCAGTGCACACTTTCAGTAACGGCTGGCTGACTTCAAGTGGCTTCACCATTCTTGTCCTACTAAATATGACTGCTTAACACCTTCTGCACAAGAGCCAGCCACCCTGCTGGCTCCTATCAAGAAGAAAAGTCTGCATGCTCCTTGAAAATCATAAGCTAAGTATGGAAAAACACTTCCCTGATGTCTAAAAACCTGATGACACTTACATTTCTGTTCCTTTAGAAGGAATATAAAGTATTAAAGTAATTAGGAAACAAGTGTTTGGCTCTGAAAATGAACCTTTTTCCTTTTTTTTTTTTTTTTTAAATGTGAGGTAGGGATTCACACTAGCCCAAGCTGACCTGGAACTCACTCTGTAGTTCCAGGCTGGCCTTGAACTCACAGTGATCCTCCTACCTCTGCCTCCCAAGAACTGGAATTAAAGGAATTAATGCACAGCCACCTTTTCCATTTTTTTCTAAATACTTTTATATATTTTTTGCAAGTAGAGAGGGATGGACAAGAGATAGAGAGAATGAGTGTACCAGGGCCTCCAGCCATTGCAAACAAACTCCAGGTGCATGCACCACTTTATGCATCTGGCTTTACATGGGCACTGGGGAATTGAACCTGTCATTAGGCTTTGCAGGCAGGCACCTTAGCCGTGAGCCTTCTATCCAGCCTACCTTTTTCATTTTTTAAGAAGCCACTGCTACTAAAAATTTTACTTATTCCTGAAAATTAAATTCCTTAATATTTTGCTGCTTTCTTAGTAGAATCTATTCTATGTCATTTGTGTTATTTGCCTACAAGGGCAGGTTCAGATTACGGTGTCCATTTTCTATACCAGATGCTAGTCGATTCCTCAGATAACTGACCTTGGAGATGAAAGTTTCAGGTTGCCCTTTTCTATGGCCTGCAATGATGTCTGATCTTCCGTGTATGAGCATTCACAGAAGCTGTGTTTAAGTTATTTTTTTCCAATTTATTTATTTATTTGTAAGTAGAGAGAGAGAGAATGAGAATGGCCTTGCCAGAGCCTTCAGCTGCTGCATACAAACTCCAGATGCATGTGCCACTTTGTACATCTGGCTTTATGTGGGTACTAGGAAATTGAACCCAGGTCGTTATGCTCTGTAGCTGTCCAGCCCCTGGTTTTTCTTTTCTTTGTTTTTTTTTTTGTTTGTTTGTTTTTTGTTTTGTTTTTTGTTTTGTTTTTTTCGAGGTAGGATCTCACTCTAGCCCACACTGACCTGGAATTCACTATGTACTCTCAGGGTGACCTCGAGCTCACCATGATGTTCCTACCTCTGCCTCCTGAGTGCTGGGATAAAATGCGTGCACCACCATGACTGGCTGTTTAAGTTTTTACAGCAGCAAAATTGCTGCTTCCCTAGGATGCTGCAAGCATAGTAAATACATGGAAATCATGTGTGTCCTTGGATTCCAGGATTTTGTAGAGGCTGTGTTGATGTGTAGGTTGTAACCTACATTAATTTTCACTTTTCTGGCTTCCTCTGGGCTTGCTGGTTTTGTTTGTAAACTTGGGGATGACTACCTGCCAATCTTTCCATACCCTGGCAGTCTTAGGAAGCAGCATGTTTCCTTAAAGTGAGTTCCCAAGGCTAGCCTGTTGAACTGCCTTTCTAGTGTACCTTTTTCAGTATATTAAAAGTTCCCATGTCTAGCCCACTGCACCGCTCTTCCCCTCTTTCCAGTATTTGATATTCTTTTTCTAAGGAGAGCCAAGTTCAAGGTAACTTTGTTTTGTTTCCTTCCATCTTTGTGCATCATAGATTTGAGCTTTTCTGTGATACTTTGGGAATTTGAGCCAGCAGAGGGAGCACAAATCATTATTTTTGTCCATGTCCAAGAAATAGATGTGGTGTCTTCACCCTAATCCCCAAGCCAACCAGTTTAAAAACAGTATCTTTAGGGTAGGTTCCATGTGTAAGATTATTTTTTCTTAAATCTTAACTTGTCCAAGATTAATCCTAATCAGTTTAGGTAACCTTTAATATAATTGTGGAATAGAAACAAAGGATCTTTCTCATTGTCTACAATTTTTTTCAATATTTACAGTTGGCTCTACAAAGCTATAATACCATCCAGAAACTGCTAAAGGTAAGGCAGACCACCAGTTCTGTTTTATGTTTTCTTTTCTGACATTTGGAGGAAAAATTAAGACCACACAATTCTTATTGTCAAGGAGATAGGAATTCTCTTATTTCCCTATATATCTGCTTTTTATAGAAATAGTTTGTCAGTTTTTACTGATCTAAACCTTCATGACTATTGATTTTTAACTTACTAAATTACCAGTGTTTCCTGGAGCCTCAAGTCTATAGCCTGTGTACTCTCATCAGGTAGCAAGATGCATACTGAGAGTCCACAGGTTCAGCCTCTGCTGATCCAAGGGGAAGTAGGGAAAAGCTGTGGACAGGTTTTGTTTAAGAAAGAGGAGAGAGAAGGTTACAGAGCCAAAGCCTGGCAACCCACCAAAATTAGGTCATGAGTTGTTCTATCTTTTCTTGGATCTGGTAGGGAGTAGGGAGAGTATTGCTTGAGCTTAAGATAAACCCCTACCCACCACCACCAAAGAGAATGGACTTAGGGACCTTTGTTTTCCATTTCAACTTGATAACACCAAACAGTGAAGATCTTAAGTCATTCGAACTCTTACACTTCTGGCAGCACTGGGAGCTGCTGTAACACAGCTATAATCCCAGTGCTGCTAATTCTGACCTGGGCTGGTCACTGCCCAGATCCTATATCTGCACAGTAATGCCTCACAAGGCAGGAAGCTTGTGTCCTCCCCCTCTGCCCTGCTTAAGGCCTTGCAACTCCCAGGAAAGAGGGCTTTGTGTTGATTGTGCCTTGTTGCTCTTGTGTAGCCGTTCACCTGGATTGTGCCAGGAGTGTTGATGGGTGGAGAGAAGCGGAAATCAGAAAAAGCCAGGTAAGAGGAGATGGGTTTATTCATTTCTCTTGGTTTCTCTTTGTCCTATTTGTTTCAGCAAGATTTGATCCTTAAACTTAAGAGATCCTGTTCTCTGACTGCCTCCTGATCCCTGCACACTGGGACAAAGTCAGAGGTCACCTCTGGATGGTACTCTTTTAAAAATATTTTTTTTTTAATTGACAACTTCCATAATTATAAACAATATGCCATGATAATTCCCTCCCGCCACCCACTTTCCCCTTTGAAACTCCACTCACCATTGTATCCCCTCCCCCTCTCAATCAGTCTCTCTTTTATTTTGATGTCATCATCTTTTCTTCCTATTATGATGGTCTTATGTAGGTAGTATCAGGCACTTTGAAGTCATGGATATCCAGGCCATTTTGTGTCTGGAGGAGCATGTTGTAAGGATTCCTACCCTTCCTTTGGCTCTTACATTCTTTCTACCACCTCTTCCACAATGGACCCTGAACCTTGGAAGGTGTGATAGAGATATTGCAGTGCTGAGCATTCCTGTCACTTCTTTCCAGCACCACGATGCCTTCTGAGTCATCCCAAGGTCACTGCCATCTGAAAAGAGAGTAGCATTAATATATGGGTATGAACATTAAGAAAAGTGCTTACTGGGCAGTTTGGTGAGCAGAGTATAATGCTTTTAGCCAGACACCAGCAGACATTACACCCCTAGGGCTCTTGACTACCCCTAGGTTTTCAGTATCAGGGATATATTCCATCCCATGGAGTGGGCCTCCAGTCAAATCAGAGGGTGGTTGGTTTCCCCCATAACAGACGTGCCACTATTGCACCCCTTGGCTCATTTGGCCTAGGTGGCCAAATATAAGGCTTGTAGTGTCCACTGTTGGGTGTCTTCACTGGTGATTTCTCTCTCTTCCATTGAACTGCATGCAGCATGGCTTTTTCCAGCTTTCTGTCAGCTGGCCTACATGGAGGAGGTTCAGTTCAGCTCCAGCAGGATTTCTCAGTGACCTTGCAGCCCAAGTATGTGGAGTCTTCAGCAATAGGGTCTTATATCTATTCCTGGTGGGAAACCAAGGGCCTCGGCAATGGCCTGTAGTGTTTTGGGGGCATCATGGACCTCCCTGGCCAACAACTCACTGGAAGGTATCCCGTCCCTGGCACTGAAAACTTTCTTGTAACAATCTGTGGCTCCTGTGCATTCCACTGTCCAAAAATGTAGGTTTCCGTATGACTTATTTATATCCTCTTAGATTTTGATAAGCCCTCCCTCCACCTTTCCTTACTCAATCTCTTCCCCTGTGGATGGTGCTCTTTTTTGACATATTGGGGAACCCACACACAAGTTCCCTCCTGATGTGGTTAGGATCAGTGCTGTTAGCCTGTTTAGCCCACCCACCAGGCCATGGCTTGGTGTATACCCCTGCATGTGGCTCCCTTTCATGTACACTTAGAGCTTGGCCTTACTGTTTGAATTTATAAAAACAAGATGATAGCTGGGTATGGTGGCTTATACTTAGAATCCTAGGCCTTGGGAGCTGAAGGCCAGAGAATCAGGAGCTCAGGACAGCAACCTGAACTACAAGAAGTGGAACATATCCATATATACAAGATGTAGGCTTACACGATGCCTAGAAGCTTCTCAATGCAGTAAGTCCTTCTCCACTCGAACTCGTAGAGGTCAGTATTGGAGCATTGGCATGGCTGGTAAATCTCAAATGTTCTGCATCCTTTTAAAAAATACTTAGTAGTTACACTCAGCTCTGCATGTAGCTTGTGACTGAAGGGTAAATATAAAACTCGACAGTTAATTGGTGGTTGTGATAAGACTCAGCTAAAAATAACAATGTAAGTAGCATGGTACACACAGTATAGAATTTCATTTTCCTTCACATTCGAAAGTCTGAGTCCAGGCCAAGGCTGACGTGGTGTTCCTTCCCTGTTTGTGCTCTTGAGGAATGCTTCCATTTTCAATGTTACCTCCTACTTTTTGGTAGTTGTTGGACCTCCAGCCATTACATTTTGTTACAAAAATCATCATAGCTCCTTTCTCCAAAGATCCTTGTGTGATTTGCACACTTTTTATTCCATTGCTAAAACATAAGTATATTATCATACTTTACTAAAGAGAAAATAGGAAAATTATCCAGGTTCATTTTCTTAATATTTTTTTGACAGTTTCATCCATGTATACACTATATTTTCATTCCCTCATTATGCTCTCTCTTCCCCCTTTTACTCCCAGTAAAGGCCTTCTTCCCATTAAATCCCCATCCTATTTCCATGCCTTATTTCTTTTTTTGACCCACAGGTTTAAATTAGAAGTGCTTGCATAATCATGAGTGGGAGGTTATTTACTGTAGAATGGGCACTACAGAATATGACTTCTCTTTTCCTCGTAATCATCAGTTTCCACTGTTCACTCTGGGAGGTGTGGGGGTCTCATGGTCCCTTCCCTTGTCTATGATAAGACAATGACAGGTCAGTTATATATAGGAAACCCCATCTACCTTGAGTCTAAGAGTACAGTGGATTTGTCATATCCAGAACATAGCATTCTACAACCCCACTTCTTATCTTCCTGCTCTTAAATTCTTTCATTCTGTTCCTCAGTGAGTTTCTCTGAGCCTTGGAGGGTGTGGGCTTAGATGTCATGTTTAGGGCTGAGCACAAACTAGTCACTTACTCATGGTAACTTTGTCACTGGTGGATCTCTGGGATCACCTCTACCCTTTGCATAAAGAAACTTCTGTGTTCGAGGCTGCGAGTAGTACCAGTCCATGGGAACAAACAGATACTCAGATAGTAGTTTGACATACAGTCCAATTAGCATAACCACAATATTGGGTCCTTCTTAGGGCCTAAGGCCTGGGTCCTTAGCCATAGACATTTGGCCAGATTTGTAGTACTGGGCCTCTTTCCAGGTATAATTTTGTTACTGCCCTTTACTATAGAATAATGGGATAGTAGTTGTTTGGGAAACAAGGAGCCACATTTAAGCTCACTTTATCAAAGTTACCCAATGGGTTTAATATTAGAAAAACATCCTAATAATTAAGACTATATTAACTAATGAGGTTCCCTGGCTTGGACTCCTTTAAGAACTGGTTAGATGACCATCTCCCTAGAATGTTCTAGGAAGATTCAGACAAAAGACATTGGGTTATATACCTAAAAAATTCCTTCTAAAGTCAAACTCTGATGATTTTAATCTAGTTTTAGATTTTCGTCATGGAACTCACAGAAGTGGGAAGCTCTCTGGCTCCTCACTGTTGTGCAGGGACTTCTGGCTGTGAACATTTGTGTTGTACACAAAATGAATCCATCTCCTTTGCCTTTTTCCTATGTTTTTGGTTGCTTCAGCCCTATTGGATTTACTTTCTTTTATGATACGTGATTTTAAACAGACTCCGCAAAGGAATAAATATCCTTATCTCAACTCCTGGACGCCTGGTGGATCATATAAAATCTACGAAGAACATTCACTTCAGCCGGATACAGTGGCTGATTTTGGATGAAGCAGACAGGTAAGTCTTGTTTGGGAGGCACAGAAGTTAGGAGAAACGGGCTGTCCTGCCACCTTTATGGCAGCCCTATTGGTCCCTTAGTGTCACATTTAATCTTTAAAGTCCTTCTCTTACAATCACAGGATCTTGGATTTGGGTTTTGAGAAGGACATCACAGTGATCCTGAATGCCATAAATGCTGAGTGTCAGAAACGGCAGAATGTCCTGCTTTCAGCAACACTCACAGAAGGTAAGCTGAGGACCCATGGGCCTGGCATCACTGCTGCTCAGCCTCAGTGAGGGAAGCAGCAGGGATACTCCTGGTGGACTGCCTGTTCCTATAGTTTTGCTCAGCCCCATGGTCTGGGAAGGGAGGAAGAGAATAACAAGGCCCAGGCTCAGGTCTTTGCAGTGGGAGAGGGCTACTGGGCAGGCTGTCTACCACCAACCTGGCAATTCTGTAAGCTTTAGATAGCATTTGGGAGACATAGCAGGCATTGCTCTATAGATGGTGGCCTCTCCTTATATGACTTGTAGTGCATTTGTCTTCCCTTTTTCCTCATTAAAAATATGTATTCCCAGGAATGGGGAGATGGCTTATTGGTTAAAGGCTCTTGCTTGCAAAGTCTGCCAATCCAAGTTTGATCCTTCCCTGCACCCACATGAAGCCAAATGCAAAGTAGTACATGCATCTGTGATCCCAGTATTTCTAGACAACAGGAGGCATGCATCTGTGATCCCAGTATGTCTAGACAACAGGAGGCAGAGCTAGGAGAATCCAAAGCTCACAGGCCAGCTAAACTTGTGTTCACTTGCAGTGGCAAGATACCCTATCTCAAAGAAGGTAGAAGAAGAGCACAGACACCCCCATACATATGGACATAAATAAATTTTAAAAACATTCATATTCCCTATCTCCTTTCTGACTCCTACCCTCCACATAACAGAAATTCTTCTGTTTTATAGATGGAAAAACTAAGGCTTGGAAAATTTGAAGCAATTTCACTCCCGTAGTGAGTGGTATGTGGATTCTACCACCACTTTCATGGCCTTATATCTGGTTTCCTTGGTTAATGGACCCACAGCATGGTCTACATGGCCATATACCATTCACATGACTTCTACAGTTATCTTCTAAGGAACATCAGTTTTGAGGGACAATGAAAAATAGGTTCTGTGATCAAACAAGTTTGGAAGTGACCCACACTCTTCTTGCCCTTGGAAGAGTCATAGTATACATGAACGTGGTACAGGCCTTGAGAAGGCCTGCATTTAAGAAGCCTGGGAAATCATTTAATCTGAGGCTTTGTTACTTGATCAGAGATCTGGAAGGTGTGGGACAGATATCTGTTGACATCCTTTGGGTGGTCTTCCATAAAAAGCTGGAGCATGGTGGGTTGTTAGGCCAGAGACTACTCCACCAGAGTGGCAGTTGGCAGGTCAGTGCTGGACTTACCTCATAAACCTGAGTGGTGCTATGGGATGCATGTGACTCTGTCCTTTGTCCTTTTTTATTCTTATCAAGGTGTAACACGGCTGGCTGATATCAGTTTGCAAGACCCAGTGAGTATTTCTGTGCTAGACAAAAACCATGACCAGTCTGACCCAGAGGATTCAGAGGACCCAGAGGACGTTGATTTTCCACTAGCTAGTAACCAGCTAGATAGCTTCGCGATACCAGAGAGTCTCGACCAACTTGTGACATTGGTTCCTAGCAAGCTGCGCCTTGTCTGCCTAGCGGCCTTCATCCTGCAGAAGTGCAAGGTAGGACTGGCCTAGACCTGCCTGGGCCAGGGATGTAACAAGTGTTTTGTTTGTGCCAGACCATGATAGCAGTGAGTTGGGGCTCCAAGAAAATGGGAAAATCTTCTAGCTTGAGTCTTGAGTTTATGACTCTGACTTGGGGCTAGCGGTGGAGCTCCAAGTTATGCACACCTAGGTTGCCACTAAGTTCTGCCAGGAATAGCTTACCTAAAGTACATTTGTTTCTTTTCCAGGTAGGGTCTCACTCTAGCCTAGGCTGACATGGAACTCAGTAGTTCCAGGCTGGCCTCAAACTCAAAGCAGTCCTCCACCTCTGCCTCCCAGTACTGGAATTAAAGGCATGCACCACCACACCTGGCTTTGTTTTCCTTTTTGATGTTAGAGCTTTGTCATTTTTCTTACCCCTGTGTGTGAATGGGACCAGTGTGGTCATGGACTTTAGAGAAATACTTACTATGGTGTCACCTGAGCTTACCAGCTTATGCTTACTTCCTCCTTTGTTTCTATAGTTTGAAAAGGACCAGAAGATCATTGTCTTTTTCTCCAGTTGTGAACTGGTGGAGTTCCACTACACACTCTTCCTTCACACCCTGCTGAGCAGCTTAGGGGCCTCTGATGCAGGGCTGCTGCCATCTGCCTCCTCGCCATTGAAATTCCTGCGGCTACATGGAGGCATGGAGCAGGAGGTAAGCCTACCCTGCCCCACACGCCCTTGGGCCTGGTGAACACAAAGCAAGGCCGAGTCCTCTCTACTTAGCACTGCGTTCATTACTCAAGTTCCACAGGCCAGAGATGTGGGAGCCACTGGAATGAAAGGGAAGCACACTGCCGTGTGGATGTGGGCAAGGAGTCTATTGTTTGTGAGGGTCCCTGCTCCAGAGTCTGCCTCTTCCACCTGAGAGCTCACAGGCCTGCTTGGCCTGCCTCTACCTCCACCAGCTGCTACCGCAACAGAGTAGCACTAAGTAGCTGGCACCAGGGAGGGCTTTTGCCTTTTTAGTACCCAGTGTGTAATTAGGGCTTGATGTCTTCAAATTAAGAGCATTAATGGAGCTAAATTGTGGATCCCATATGGTACTGCTGAGCACGGCTGCTGTCATTGTCAACAAGACACAGCGCTGTACTCTGTGAACACTTTGGGTTGGGAGAGGGCACTGTGCATCAAGAGGCTTGGGTCCGGGTCTTCCTCTGCAGGGACCCTTGTCTTCCTGAAGAAGGTATCTCCCCACCCCCCGCACCCCACTTCTAGGAGTTTGTTATAGTCACTGCACAACTCTCAGCCATACCATCCTCATAGGAAGTCGGGCAGAGTGTGGAAGGGAGGTCACCCCGCAGGAACTGGAAAAGGAAGGACAATATACAGGCTTGGAAGTAGGCGCCATCTTGTCCTTGAGGAGAGGTTACCAGGCAGCTTAGAAAGAAAGTGGAAGAAAGCCGGGCATGGTGGCGCACGCCTTTAATCCCAGCACTCAGGAGGCAAAGGTAGGAGGATCACCATGAGTTCGAGGCCACCCTGAGACTACAGAGTGAATTCCAGGTCAGCCTGGGCTAGAGTGAAACCCTACCTTGAAAAATAAAAGAAATAAAAAAGTGGAAGAAAACTGTCAGTCACATCTACTAGGATATGTTAGAGCTGAGGGACGTTAGAGGTGTGAGCCAGCCCAAACAAGTCACTCCCTGTTCTGTTTTTAGTAAATGAGATTGAGAAGGCCCAGAAAAGTGACCTTGCTGAAGGTTACTTGTGACATAATTTGGCCACCAAGTGTACAGAAGTTCCAGAATATTATAGCCTTTGTGAATGCTATCTGCTGTTTTACACTTTCAGCTTTTGATTAGTTGAGTCTTGGTTTCATTCTTTACTGTTGGTGGTGGTTTAGAATTTTGTGTTTAGCTTGATTATTACTCCTCTGGGTCTCTGCTCATCAGAGACATGCTTCAAGGTGCATCGGAGGATAAAATAGCTAATGTGGACTTCTAGACACTTGGGATTTTAGTACTGCAAAAGATCCACTAGTGAAATGATTTCAGACCATCCGTCTTGCATCAGACGGGTGTTAGTCCAGCCTAGTGTGCCATCTGGGGGAAGACTGCTTGTGTGGTCCTGGTTATGTCACCTCAGATAGTACTCAACTCCTCTCTGCACCTGCTTCCATGTCTCTAAAATGGGGTGATGATAGTATTAGGTAGGATGGTCTATTCACTGAGCTAATGCTGATGGCCCTTAGTGTGGTGCTGGCACGGCACATAGTAAGTGCTCAGTAAACATCCTATGCTGTTAATACTGCTTTTCTCTTTGTTAAGGCCTGTTGAGCTTTCCTTGTAGCTTAGTAATTATTAGCATTCAGCCTTCACAGCCTCCTCATGCCTTAAGAGGAGGGCAGGAGGCAGTATCCCTGTCTCTTGTCTTGTAAGTCTTAGGTTACATGTGTCTTATTCCACATTAAAGTGAATAATCCCCATCCCAGTCACATCTCCCTGGACTACCCCAATACCTGAGAATGGTTTCCCAAATGATTAGAGAGGTCAGTGTTGTGAGAAGATGTAGTAGTTGTGGTGAAAGCCCAAACTTAGTAGATTTTTTTCCTCACCTTGCCATCTGAATGCATTCTGTCCAATCTAGCCCAAGCTGACCTGCAACTCATTCAGGCTGCAAACTCAGTGATCCTCCTACCTCCACCTCCTGAATGCTGGGATTAAAGGCATGAGCCACCATGCCCTGCTTCAATTTTTAAGATGGTTTACAAGTTTTTAGGGCTTTCTGGCTTTGATTACAACACCATAGGAACTGTCCTCATGTAGACCATGCAGCAAACTTGACGTTGTGCATGTCTAGCGTCAACTCTGGAACACAAGCCCTAGGCAGGAATATTTGCCTAGTCCTCTGTGTTCCTATCTGTTGGACAAGTTTCTTAGCTTCTCCAGCCTCAATTTTCCAGCTGGAGAATGGAGATGAGGATAGCGCCTCTGAGAGGGCAGTCTTGAGGGCTAGATAAGTCCAGATGTGAGGACAAGCTCCTGGTGAAGGCTGGTTGGTGCCACCTGAATCCAGTGCACTAAGTGAGGTGCCTGAATGTGCAGTTGTAAAAATTTGACAAAAGTGAAAGGTTTTTAAACATGTGGCAACTAAAAATTAACTCAAACTCAAATGAGTCATGAATTGAGGTATTCAGTCCATGTTTCATCGTGAGACTTGACTGCAGTCTTGGTTCTGAAGACCCAGTGTGTGTTTTGCACTGCACATGCCATCATGCCACACAACGCCAAGAAATGGTGCCTGAACACTCTGAACTCAGAGTGGAGACTAATGTAGGTTATGAATTGCACTGTTTTTACTGTACATACCAAGTTTTCTGCTTTAACTAACATAATGGCTTAATTAATGGAAATCTTTATTTCTCACCATGCAAGTCCAAATTAATCTATTTTTAAATTTTTTATTTTTATTTTTTGCTTATTTTACTCATTTGATAGAGGAGAGAATGGGTGTGATGGAGCCTTCAGCTGCTGCAGATGAACTCCAGATGCATGAGCCACCTTGTGCATCTGGCTTATGTGGGTCCTGGGAAATTGAGCCTGGGTCCTTTGGCTTCGCAGGCAAGTGCCTTAACTGCTAAGCCATCCCTGCAACCCAAAATTAATCTATCTTTAGATTGTATTACTTTAAAATGTTTGATTTTAAAAATTGCTGGTTGAGTTTCATTTAAAAATCATGAAGTAGGACCTGGCGTGGGCGTACGCCTTTAATCCCAGCACTGGGGAGGCAGTGGTAGAAGGATTGCTGTGAGTTCAAGGCCACTGTGAGACTACATAGTGAGTTCTAGGTCAGCCTGGGCTAGAGTGAGACCCTGCCTCAAAAACAAAACAAAACAAAAAATCAAGAAATGAGGCTGGAGAGATGGCTGTGTTCAAAGGCTCTTGTTTGCAAAGCTTGATGCGCTGGGTTTGATTCCCCAGCACCCACATAAAGTCAGATGCACAAAGTGGTATGTGCCTCTGTTGTGTTCATTCTCATTCTCTCTCTCAAATAAATAAATATTAAAAATAACTATGGGTTGGAGAGATGGCTGAGTGATTAAGATACTTGCCCTCAAAGCCAAAGGACCTAGGTTTGATTCCCCAGGACCCATGTAAGCCATGTGCATGCATCTGGAGTTCGTTTGCAGCAGCTGGAGGCCCTGGCATACCCATTCTCTATCTGTGTCTGTCTGTCTCTCAAACAAATAATTTTTTTTTTAATTAGAAAATGAATTTTGAGTTGTGATCAATTTTCAAAATAATTTCTGAAATGGCCCCAAACATTCTTCTGACATTTTACGTTACATATTTGTACAAAGTAGAGTTCTCAGCATTGCCAATTACAAAATCAAAATATCAATCAGCTCTGAAAATTGTGGGAAGGTGGTCTACATCCTGCAGTAGTAGGCACTCAGCAGGATTAAATCTTTTATGTTAAAATAAACAAGCCCACTCATCTTGTTAGTATGGAGTTTTATATTAGCCTTTAATAGGTGGTAAAATTCTGTGTATAGCAAAAAACCGTAGGTGTAGAGTTTTTTGTTAGTTTGGTGTTTGTGTATTGTGGGGGGTCCTTTTTTTGACAGAGGGTCTCATTATGTCCTCTGGCTCACCTTGAAAACCCTATGTAGACCAGGCTGGCTTCAAATTTACAGTAATCCTTCTTCCTCTATCTCCCAGATGTTGAGATTGTAGGCATTCACCACCACATCTGGCTGAAAGAATTGCTTCAAAATAAATTCCTTGAGCCAGGTGTGGTGGTGCATGCCTTTAATCCCAACACTCGAGAGGCAGAGGTAGGAGTATCACCCCGAGTTCAAGGCTACCCTGAGACTACATAGTGAATTCCAGGTCAGCATGAGCTAGAGTGAGACCCTACCTCAACAAACCAAAAATAAATAAATAAATAAAAATAAAAAATAAATAATTTTATAATATGGTACCAGTAAGTGCTTGATTTGTATATTCATTTTGATACATATATCTATTTTTTAAAATATTTTATTTATTTATGAGAGAGAGAAAGAGAGAAAGATAATGGGTGTGCCAGGGCCTCTATCCACTACAAATGAAGTCCATAAACATGTGCTGCCTTGTGCATCTGGCTTTATGTAGGTCCTGGGGAATAGAACCCAGGTCCTTAGACTGCAGGCAAGCACCTTAACCACTAAGCCATCTCTCCAGCCCTTATGTATCTATTTTATATACCTGGGATCACATCAAAACTTAAGTGAGAAGGGTACACAGGTTGAAAAAGTTTAAGGAGCCCTGCTCTATCTACAGTGTTTGCAACTTGAAGTCTTTGCTCATGTTGGTGTTTATGAGTAACATAACCCCATGACACTGGCTTATGGAAGTGTGCTGCCCACAAGGCTCTGCCACTTCACTGTGATCTCAGATGTCTAGTACTGTCAGTCTAGATTGTCACAAGATGTGAAGAATACACTACTAGGGTGTGGTGGTGCACACCTTTAATCCCAGCACTTGGGAGGCAGAGGTAGGAGGATTGCCGCGAGTTTGAGGCTACGCTGAGACTACAAAGTAAATTCCAGCTCAGCCTGGGCTACAGTGACACCCTACCTCGAAAAGCCCCCCCCCAAAAAAAAAATTACAAAAGAATACACTACTAGCTGGGCATGGTGGCGCACACCTTTAATCCCAGCACTCAGGAGGCAGAGGTAGGAGGA
Organism: Dipus sagitta; assembly: GCA_036346955.1. NCBI lineage: Eukaryota > Metazoa > Chordata > Mammalia > Rodentia > Dipodidae > Dipus > Dipus sagitta. The sequence goes on along the minus strand of CM070770.1, from coordinate 146,990,974 downwards.
TTGCCGTGAATTTGAGGCTACTCTGAGAATACATAGTGAATTCCAGGTCAGCCTGGGCTAGAGTGAGACCCTACATTGAAAAAAACAACCCCCACCCCCCCCAAAAAAAAAGAAAGAGAGAAAGAAAAAGAATCCACTACTTCTGCTTTCCTGGGAAAATCTATGCTACAAAACAGGTAGAGCAGTAGAAAATTGGGAAAGTTATGGGAGTCTTAGCCTGCTCTGGTGCCATTTATCTCAGACTTTATAAGGCCATTTCCCCTTGTTTTTACAGGAAAGAACAGCGGTGTTTCAGGAGTTCTCTTGTCCCGGAACTGGCGTTCTGTTTTGCACGGTAGGTATCACCCTGCTTCGTGTCAGGATTGATTCCCATAGTGGTGTGTGCAATTTCAGTCCCTTGAAAATCGTCCAGCCCTCTGGAGAGCAGGAATACCAGAGCTTCTTGGTGTGGCCAGTTTTTTTACACCTCTGGATTGCACCTGGCATACATACCACACAGCACTGGCTGCCACCATTCAGAAGATTTGGCAGTTTGCTCACTAATAGTGGCAGCTGTTAGTCTGAAAAGGTGTGAATCTTGGAGATTTCTCTCTACCAAAAACTTGTAAATTACAGCTATCGGGAGTAATTAGAGCTGAGAAAGTCTTTGCACAACAAGATGCCTCTGCTGGTCTCTGCTTGCTCACCTTCTTAAAGGAAAGCAGAGGCTCTCACACACATTTTACTTTCTGTTGTCTGAAGCCATCATTTGTTCTGCACCCCCATAGGGCCGCAGCCTCAGTGGTCTTGCATTGTGGCTCCTTCAGCACAGCACCAACCTTAATGCCTATCTCCAATACACTTTCAAGAATGAGAACTCCCATCTGCCATTCCCTGTTTCTCTAGGAATTCACTTTACCATATTGTTGATCCCTTCTAAGATTAAAATGCCTTCTCTGCTTGTGCCATTGGGATGACATAACTTAACCCCTAAAAGGCTATTGGATACACCCTGTATGTACAATAATGAAATTGCACTGTGGACTTAGTAAATCCAGTCCACTGGTGCTGGGTGGAGACAATGATATTTAGCTGTTTGAGTACCTCATTTACTGCAATGACTTTTAAGGAATTCCTACTCAATGTTCAATTTAATGAAAAGAAAAATTCTAAATTCAACTTGTGGGTGAGATCAGCTTTGAATATGATCTATGATAAAGCCTGCCTCAAACTCACTTATTCCAGTGCCCATGTTCACACATGAATGACAAAGTAGCCCCGCACACACAAGCATTGTTCAGACCTGAGGACAACTGCTGGTATGTGTGTCTCCTAAGGAGACCCTGTATTCAAGCAAGTAGCTTGTCCCTTTCTGAAGCCAATCCACCATTCAGGTAGATGTCCATGCTTATTCAAAAAAATCTTCAAGTATCTGAAGTAAATTGAATCCAAAAATGGTTCTTAATGAGGAACTGATCAGGAATTCTTACCCTCAGCACTAATGGGGCCCCATCCAGTCTCTACTTTTTATGGCCTTGTGTATTTGCATGTGCTTGTCCTTCAACTTGAAAGACTAGCTAGTCTCCACTAAATCTGGAACTAAGTTTCACTTCTTCAGGAAAATGATCCTTGGCTCCCTAGTTCCTTCCCACTTGGCACTCCTAGTACCCAGGTTTCTCTGTGATGTTCATTGCACCTATAACAGGCATCATTGTACCATATGATAAGTTCCATAAAGACAGGGACTATGATTTGTTTTCAGTCCCATTCCAGTGACTAAGAGTAGTCAGGAGTCAGTAGGTATTTATGGTTGAGTTGTGTGGACAGATGAGGCTCTATAGACTCAGTGGTGGGAACCAACAACAAATGCCTTTTTCTTATTTATTTATTTGAGAGAGAGAAAGATACAAAGAGACAGAGAGAATGGGCACACTAGGGCCTCCAGCCACATCAAACGAACTCCAGACACATGTGCTACCTTGTGCATCTGGCTTATGTGGGTCCTGGGTAATCAAACCAAGGTCCTTTGGCTTTGCCTTTTTTTTTTGTTTGTTTGTTTCCTTGCTTTTTGAGGTAGGGTTTCACTCTAGCCCAGACTGACCTGGAATTCACTATGTAGTCTCAGGGTGGCCTCGAACTCATGGTGATTCTCCTACCTAAGCCTCCGAAGTGCTGGGATTAAAGGCATGTGCCACCACACCCAAGCTCAAATGTCTTTTTCTAAAGACAAAGACATATGATTTAATGCACTTGCTCATCAGAAATAAATTCCCTTCTTCACCGGTGTTATCTGAAAGTCAGCGTTACAGATTGTCTCTATTGAAACACAGAGCAGCAGTAGGAATCTTTGTGCTGGAATTTGGGTCAGGATAGGAACAAAATGAATCTTTGACCCTTAGGATCATGGATTCATCCTAAGAAACATTGAGCCTCCTGGTATGTGAAAGTTGCTATACTTTACAGATACTGGGGAGCTCAAAGAAAAAGCTTAACTATATGAAGTTCAGTTTTTAAATAATTGTACATGGAAAACATCATTCTTTCTGGGATGTAACTCTCAGTGAGCATATGATCCCTTGTGTGTGGCTGATAATGCTTGCAAGTGATGTCCTCTAGCCTTTGTCTTGACAAAGCACAGCACCCTCATCCCCTGACCACAATATGTAAAGCAGACGACTCTTGTGTACAATCTAATTTCTCTGAAGCTCGCTGGTCATGATCATTGCCTTGTCTGGGTTGATTCTAGTATGCAGACCTTCCTAGCTCCCCTTTTCTCTACAGAAATTACTGGAGAAGAGTTGGAGAGGGTCTGTCTTCTAAGTCAGAATGAGAGGCTGTTTGCTCACACTCAGTATTCCTGATACTTCTGCCATATTTGTTTGTTTTATTCAACCCTTCTGCTGTCTGAGAGCCACAGTGTATTTGGGACACACTGTAATGGATGATGCTTGGGCCAGGGAGATAATGTCACTCTGCCTCCTTATAAGCAGCCTGTTGCTTGCCAGGCTATCTGAATGCTCTCCAGGAGTCTCCGTGGTGTTAATGAGGAATGAGGGCCATGTCAGGACAAGGCAGATGGAGAACTGCCTTCTTTTGTTAAAGGGAATTGTGTTGTTAATTGTTGTGTGGGGATTTCTCCCCTCCCCATAACTGTACCTTTTGCCATTGTAATTTGTCACCTTATTAAAATAAGGCCAGAGAAGATTGAATGTCTTTATGAAAAGTTAGAAATCGTGGTGTAAGCATACTGCATCCTTCATTGTTTGAAAGCCCCCTCCTCTACTCCATTTTCCTTCCTGCTAAAGTCAATTAAGTGTGTGTGGAGTGTGTTCATATTAATTATAAACATCTGAAAAGCAAGGGCCTTTGTGATTGCATGCCACTTTCCCAGGACCATATGCATGGCTTTATAGATTGGTTGTTCAGTAAGGTAGGACTGTGGTGAGAGGGCCAGTGGGCAGAGCTACAGGGAAGTCATTGCAGGAGGCTGTTCTAGGTAGTATGGAAGACAAGTCCTAAGGGGTAAGTGGGTGTGGTGTGGTGGTGCACACCTGTAATCCTAGCACTGGGGAGGTGGAGGCAGGAAGATATAGAAGGCAAGAACTTGTCTCACAACAAAATGTTAACAGGGATCTGGGAAGAGATGACTGGAAAGGAGTCATTTGAAATTTCAAGACCTGTTTTCTCATAGTTATGAAATCAGAGGAATTAGATTTAAGACATTGGATTAGCTACTTTTGCTAAAAGTGAAAAACCCACCCTGAGCAAAGGAAGAGACTGTGGGCTTTGTTGCCGTTGTTAGGTTGAAGCGTTGATAAAGGTGGCCAGACATTGGAGTTTCCAGGGCACTTTTGGTTTTACGGTCAGTGCTAGGCTTTCTTTCTTTACGTTTGCTATCTTTGGTTGTCCCTGGAGTGGAGTACACACCCTCCTCAGAAAGGAGAGCCTTCCGCTTTGCCTGAGCCTGCTGGCTGAGCACCCCAGGAACGAATGGACCTTGGGCATCCAGCGCATTCTTCAGAACTACATTGAAATTGACTGTGCTGCTGCCTTCCTCCCCTTGAAGCACGATGTTACGGCTGTGTGCACTTATTAGTCTGCACTCCTCCTGGGGACTTCCACCGCGCCAGGCGGCCAGGAGACAAAGCAACAAAGACTACCAGTTCCTCACCCCAAACAAGTACAGGCTTCTTGTATCTCTCTGGGGTGTGCTTCTCAGGTAAAGTTTACCTTCCCCACTTTGCTTCATTGTTGCTAATAGAAGGATCATTTGGAAATTGTTTGCTGTTTACTCAGTCACGCTAACTCGTGTTGCCAGTTTTTTGGCGGCTCCAGCCAAGATCTCTCGCCTCTGACAGCTTCTGCACTCTCCCCTTCCTCCTCTGATTACGCAGCCCAATCTGTCACCCGGACAACGGGGGCCTGTACCCTGCTGATGGCTTTCCACACACGGCAGTAATGACTTTTGGCAGGCCAGGAAGGCGTCAGAGGCGAGTCTGTGTGTCCCTTCTCGGAGAGACTGCAGGCCCCCTCTCCTTGTTAGTAAAAGCACTTTGTGAGGTTCTTGGGTAAATAAATGAGTCATTTTAATCCGACTGACAGGCTGGCACCTGAGCAAGCTGCCTTCCATCTGTACTCCTGGGTCTCACAGAGGCCGCCAGTTGTCAAGCCCAGGGCCTTCAAGGCCTTGTTGGTTGAGTGTCTTTCAGAGCTGACTTTAGTGGATCTTCTGCCCTAATTAGGTTGAAAGAATGAGATTGGGCTGTTGTCAAGCTTAAGTTGTAAGAGCTGAGGGAACAGAAGTGAATTCTTTGTGAGTATTTGGCTAATCAGTTTACTGCTGATCTAGTACAGTGGGCTGACTTGTTCAGGAAGATGGGAATCATCACTGGCCTCTCTGGGGTCTGTACCTAGGGTCTTAGTCAGGTGTGGTAGGAAAAGAATAAAGAGCTATTTCAGTCATCATTACATCTTCTTCTCTAACATGAAATGCCGTGCAGAATTTCTCATTTTCCCTTTATAACAACTTCCTGATATTTTAAATACGATGGTTTTTTTTTTTTTTTTTTGGCCACTGTTTTCAGTGGGTCACCTGGAGCTGAGCCTTAAACATTTATAGAGCCTGTCTGTGAAGCTCAGGCAGCCCACTGTCTGTGTGTCTCCCATGACAGAGCCCTTAAATAAACTAAATCATTTCTAACCTAGAGCTTAGAAGATTTACGAACACGTTGGTTTTCCTAAAGGTATTGAGGGATGGTTAATGTGGAGAGTCTGTCCTGCTCCCCCTTGCTGGGAAACACTGCATCATGTTCTCGAAGCCATGAGCTTTTGAGCACCTAGGAGCTATGAGAAAATACTTGTGAGTGGTTGACACACTTGGAGTGCATCAACTTCCACTTGCATGCTTACAAATACAGCCTACCACTGCTCAGAAGTGTCTCTATCTCTGGGTGAGGGATGGTGGGCAGCATCTTGAAAAGGTCAACCCTTGACCATGGGGGATGCAAGGAGCATGCTACTTAGAGAAACTTACCATATGCTTATTTTTTCCAGAAAGCTGTATATGTCCCAGTCTTTACTTTAAAACAGGTGGTAGGGGAGCTACTGGAGTGGAGGGAGGAATGATAGGAAGTTGTCCTTTGTGGCCATCAAGGTAGCAGCTGACAAGACAAGGAGCATCCATAAGAGGGAAACCTTTGGGTGACGTGTTTGAGGAAATGATATTCACATATTCTTAAAGTCTCGCTCCCAAGTTACATATGATGAACAACAAAGGTTCTTTCACAGAGGAAGCAATGGGACAAAGCCCGAGTGTAGGATGTTCCTCAGGACAGTCATCAAAAAGCCAGACAAGTTAATAAAAGGCCGGGTACTAAGGAAGCGCCAACCAAGGTACTCTAGGATAGTGTGTGCTCATTATTCACTTCTGAATAAGAAAGAAAACATCTCTGGAAGACAATGTAGGCACATTTGGAACAACTTGAATATGGCCTGTTCACGAGAAAGTAATATTCTTCAGTTTTAAATTTCTTCCTTCCTTTTTTTTTTTTTTTTTTTTTTTTGGCTTTTCAAGGTAGGGTCTCACTTTAACCCAAGCTGACCTGGAATTTACTATGTGGTCTCAGGGTGGCCGTGAACTCACAGTTGTCCTCCTACCTCTGCCTCCTAAGTTCTGCCATTAAAGGTGTGCACCACCACGCCTGGCTTCAGTATTAAATTTCTGAAGTGTGGGGCTGGAGTCATCACTCAGTGGTTAAAGGCACTTGCTTGCAAAGCCTGTTGACCTGGGTTCAGTTCCCTAGTACCCATGTAAAACCAGATGCACAAAGTGGTACATGTATCTGGGGTTCCTTTGCAATAGCAAGAGGCCCTAGTGTGCCCATTCCTTGTCTCTGTTATTCTCTCTCTTTGCAAATAAAGAAAAAGTTTTTAAACATTTATAAAGTGTGAAACTGATGTAGTGGATAGCAGAAAAAATGTCCCTGTGGGGCTGGGGAGATGGCTCAGTGAATAAAGTGTCTATTGCACAACTCTGAGTACCTGAGTTCAGATCCCTAGATGCCATGTGAAAACTGGAAGCTGTGGCAGGCTTCTGTAACCCCAGTACACCTATTTCAAGAGGGGGAGGCAGAGAAGCTTGCAAAAGGTGTAGTGAACAACAAGAGATCCTACCAAAAAGGTGAATTAACCTGAAAATTGTCCTTTGACCTCCACATGTGCACTGTGACATGCATGTGCCACACTAATACACCTCCCCCCATACACACAAAATAAGTAAGTAAGTAAGATTTAAGAAGGAAGTTCCTACTTGCGTTTTGGAGGTACTTGCTGCCATATTGAGGCCTAAAAATGCATGACTTTTGCAAGTAGCTTTAGATCGTTATAAAAACTGTGTGTGTGTGTGTGTCAAGAGAAAGCAGTTGTGTCAGAGATTAAGAGTTGATAAATCTAGTAGAAAGAGACAAGTCCTTGGTACCCTTTTTTTTTTTTTTTTTTTTTTTTTTAATGAGAGGGAAAGGAAGAGTGAGAATGGCTGGCTGAGCACCAGATGCATGAGCCACTTTGTGCATATGGCTTTAGATGGGTATTGAGGAATTGAACTTAGGCCATCAGGCTTTGTAAGCAAGCACCTTTAACAACTGCACCATCTCTCCAACCAAGTCCTCACTGTTCTTATATAGGTTGAAATTTTCCTGTATCAAAATTTTGGGTTGCCTACACTGTTTAGCTATGTCCCTGGACAAGTTACTCAACTTGGAACCTTGGTTTCCTCCTCTGTCAGGTGGGGAAGATTAGTCAGAGTAATGCTTGTCCTGGTGTCTGGTGTAGTAAGTGCTCAGGAAATGTTCACTAAGAAGACTCATACAAACCGGGCGTGATGGCGTACGCCTTTAATCCCTGACCTTGGGAGGCAGAGGTAGGAGGATCGCCGTTATTTCAAGGCCACCCTGAGACCATGTAGTGAATTCTAGGTCAACCTGAGCTAGAGTGAGATGCTACTTTGAAAACAAAAACAAAAACAAAAAAAACAAAAAACAAAAAACAAAAACTCTTACTCTGCCTGACTGGCTTGATGAATGCGGAGTACAAGTTATCCCTAAAGACTGGGAGGTTTCATCTTACAGTCCTGCCAGCGTGGCAGGAGAGTACAGCACACAGAACCTGTGCTCTGTGGTGGTGACCACTTGCAAAGGGAAGATAGACCTCCATCCCTTTGTGGCTTTTCAGCTGTCCAGTCAGTTCCTGAAGTGATTCACAGTTTTGGCATATATCCTAATTTAATGATTAAAAGGGACCATAGATGGGCTGGAGGGACGGCTTAGTGGTTAAGGCATTTGTCTGCAAAGCCAAAGGGCTCAGGTTCGATTCCCCAGGACCCATGTAAGCCAGATGCACAAGGGGCCGCCCGCATCTGGAGTTTGTTTGCAGTGGCTGGAGCCCTAGCACACCCATTCTTTCTCTCTCTCCTTCTCTTCCTCCTTTTTCTCTCTGTCAAATAAAAAAAAAAAATTTTAAAAAAAAAAGGGCACCATAGACTATTTAATCCTTACCTAGCCCAGCAGGCATAGTTCTCAGTAAATACCTTACAGCTCACCACCTACACAAGTGAGTGACTTGATGTATTACTTTTCTCCCTGCAGTAACAAAATGCTGGACAAGCAACAATTTAGAGGCCATAAGGGTTTGTTTTGGCTTATAGTTAGAGGTGGTAACAGTCCACCATGGTGGGCAAGCATGGCCCCTGGAGCATAAAGCAGCTGGTTGCATTTAATTCACAGTCAGGAAATTGGGAGCAATGAATGCTTATGCTCAGCTAGCTATTTTCTTTGGTCTGGGACCCTCCCACCCCATGGAATGGTGCCACGCACATTCAGGGAAGGTCTTCCTTATTTGAATAACCCAGTCTAGAATGCTCCGATTTGCCTCCTAGGTGATTGTAGAAGCATTACTACTAGGTGTGGGTCGAGGTAATGATCCACAGGTAGTTATTCCAAGTGGCCTTTTCAGTCTTTTTTAAAATTTATTTTTATTTATTTGAGAGAGGAAGAGGTAGAGAGAGGGCACACCAGGGCCTCCAGCTGTTGCAAGCAAACTCCAGATGCATGTGTCACCTTGTGTATCTGGCTTAAGTGGGTCCTGGGGAATCAAACCTGGGTCCTGTGGCTTTGCAGGCAAGCACCTTAACCATTAAGCCATCCCTCCAGCCCTCATTTCCTCATTTTTTTTTGTTTTGTTTTGTTTGTTTAAGACAGGATCTGATGTAGCCCAGGCTGTCCTTGAATTCAGCATATATTCAAGGTTGGCCTTGAACTCCTGATCTTCCTGTCTCTATCTTCCAAGTGCCAGTATTACTGGCTTACATGAACACAACTGGCTGAGTTTTCTGAACTCTGGCAAGACACACTGACAGTTGCAGTTTAGTTCTTTGGCTGATTGTAGGCTGTTACAGCACGAGTGGTGCACACCTGAGTTATGAGAGGATTCTGTTCAATTTGCCCCCAGTCAGGATTTTTAGCCACAAATGGATGTCATTGGGTCCTTGGGCTTCTTAGAGTTGTATGCAGAGCTGTGTGTCTACACATGCATGTAAGTGAATCCTCAAATTTTATATTGTCAAGTGTATCCATGCACCCCTTCAGAGTTCAGAAACTCAGCTGGATGAGGTCACACACACTGTAATCCCAGCACTTGGAAGGCAGGCAGAAGGATCACTGCCTGGTCTACATTTCTTTTCTTTTCTTTCCTTTCCTTTCCTTTCCTTTTTTTTTTTTTTTTTTTCCGAGGTAGGGTCTCACTCTGGCTCAGGCTGACCTGGAATTCACTATGAAGTCTCAGGGTGGCCTCGAACTCACGGCAGTCCTCCTACCTCTGCCTCCCGAGTGCTGGGATTAAAGACATGCGCCACCACACTGCCTGGTCTAAATGATTGTGAATTCCAGGTCAGCCTGGGCTGCAGCATGAGACCCTGTCTCTCTCCCTCTGCCTCTCCCTCTCTCTCTCACAGACATACACACACACTCACTCTCTTCAAAAACTCAGTCTAAACTAGATTCTTTTTTTGTTTTGAAGGATGTTGCAGCTCGCGGCTTAGATCTCCCACAAGTCACGTGGATTGTTCAGGTAATATTTTAGTTGTTAAGGTGTGAGCTTGAGGCAGGAATATATGCTCATGAGCAGATGCTTTGGCTTTTTAAAGTAATCATTATAACCCTCTTGGGTGTTGCCCTGGTAACCAGGCAGCAGCCAGCCTTATCTGTACAGTTCTGCTGACAACTCTCCTTTGCCCAACCCACCTACCCACTACAGCAGAACAGGCAGGATAGCATTTGCAGAAGGGAGTGGCAGGTTCTCCCACCCCAGATTAATTCATGTCACAAACCAAAGTTTCAGCAGTCTGAAAATAGCAGGAATTACCTGGGGCCTCAGAAGGCCTCATTGAATCCACAAGGAGATGGTTCAGCTGTCCTGAGAGCTATGTCCATGTACATTGACCTGCAGGGAGCAATTATAGCCCTGACAGCATCTTACACATACCTCTAGTCTTAGACGCTTTGCCAGAGGGTACAGGTATTAGCACTGTGGTTTAGTGGACTTCATTTTGTTTTTTGTTTTTGTTAGTCTGCAGAATGATATTTTAAAGCCTTTTTGCATGGGGCCAGGGGACACATACCCTATTTATGTGAGTCATGGTTTATTCACATTTTTGTGGGATTTCATGCCTGTCTCTGGCTAAGAGATCTGATCCGCTCACACAGATGGTCACTGGAAGCATTGTGTCTTCTTTCCTGCTGGCCCAGAGTGAATGGGAGATGAGAAGGCAAGATCACTTGACAGTGCTGTAGACCAGGCTCAGGTTTGATCATGGAAGGTTGTGTACTGTGAAGATTGATGTGTTTAATGGGCCTGGCCTTATATATACAGATTCACTTTGGCCCTCTGGTCTTTCATGTAGCAAAACAGGGAAAACAGAATGAGGGAATATGTGATCATTTAGTTTTAGTGACGACAATGTTACTGCCAAGGATTATATAGGCTGCGTTGTCTTCTCTGGTCTTCTGAGTGGAACCTTCAGGAATGCACCTCAGGAACAGAAGCCTCCAAACTGCCTACTGCCCTGCTTACTTGGGATTGAGTGGAGCTGCAGCAAGATGTAGGGGCTCTGCTCCTGGGGCCAGCAGCAGAAGTGTACTCGGCCAGCACTGTGGTTGCCTGCTTACACCAGCCCAGTGTTCTCTGTTGCCTCCTCCCAGCTGCTTTTACCTAGAAAGTAGGCCAAGGTCATGTAGTTATCCTAGAGAAATTTACCCCACCGCTTGCATTTTCACCTTGCACAGTTACCTCAGTGAAAAGATGCAAATAGGAGAATGAGACCTGTGGTGAAGTAAAATTAAAAAGGAGATAGTGGGAAAAGACGTCTCACTTGTCTGAAGCTTGGCCACCATTCATGTTATGTGTCAGGGCCTTGTTACTTCAAGGAAGCCAGGAGTTTCAGGGTTGAGTGACTTCTTGTGATTGTGTTAGAGTAACCATAGCACCAAGATTTAATTCTTGGGATACCTGGAGGCAGGTTAGGGGTATTGCACTTCTAATTAATGGCAATCCCTTGATGTATGAATACCTTCATTTTTGTTACCCTTTTTAGTACAATGCTCCATCTACACCTGCCGAGTACATCCATCGAGTTGGAAGAACCGCCCGGATTGGCTGCCATGGGAGCAGCCTGCTCGTTTTGGCTCCTTCGGAGGCAGAATATGTCAACTCGTTGGCTTCTCACAAAATCAAGTGAGTCAGAAACCTAAACGGGGTTTCGGCTGATCTCACCTAATTAACTTTCTGTCGCTTTTTACAGTGGATGGGCCTTGTAAGCTGCAGAAGAGCCATTAACCCTTGTGATCCCTAAATGAGTCCCAGAATAGCCAGTGGCAAAAACTAAAACCCTTACTTCCATCAGCACCTGACAGTTTGCATTGCATTGCATTGCCAGACTCAGTCATAGGATGATCTGTTGTACCTGGTTGTCTATGAGCTCCAAGTTTGTGTTCTGTTTCCTTTATTAGAGTAAGACTGCCTGACCTCACGGTGGGCTTCTCAAAGTCTTTTTTATTCAAAATTTCTATTCCTTGCAATTAATGTCTTGTACCTTCATAGTTGATTTGTCATTTAAAAATGTGTCTTTTTTGCTCACATACTTCCTTTAGCAAACTAACCTGAGTGGTGGTGGGATGGGGTTTGTTTCAAAGCAGCCAGAACAGTGCACTTACTGCACATCTGCAGCCAGCACTCCAAACCTCCATCTTGTGTGCAGCATAGTCAGGTAGCCACCCTCAAACCCCTTCAGAAAGTTTAGATTTCAGGGCTGGAGAGACAGCTCAGCAGTTAAGGCGCTTGCCTGTAAAGCCCACTTATCTGGGTTCAGTTCCCCAGTACCCACATAAAGTCAGATGCACAAAGTAGCATGTGTATCTGAAGTTTGTTTGAAGTGGCTGGAGGCCCAGGCATGCTCATTCTCTCTGTAGCTCTTCTGTCTCTCTGTCTCTACTTGCAAATAAATTAAATAAAAATATTTTTTAAAAGAAAGCTCAGATTTCAGCCCTGGGCTAGCACACCCCTAGGAGTGGCAAGGAAGGTTATACAGATGTCATGTACCTGGGCCGCAGATCTGCGTTTGGTAGGTTTGTCTTCCCTAAAAAAGTCCCCGGCACTTGTAGCAGCAGGTTCTAGTAAAGCGCACAGTATTCGACACAGATCATGCTCAGGAGTTCTACTCACATGGAGCCCAGTGATGGATACGGGTAGGGCAGAAGCCCAGAGGAGGCCTGTGTCTGCCTGAAGTGGAGGACGTGAAGCTTTCTTACAGGCTTCTGACACCATCGCTGTGCTGCTGATTGGTGGTTTCACCATTTCTCCCCTCTGTAGCCAGCCTATATTTATGTCAAACATCAACCCCCAATTTTTTTTTTTTTTTTTTTTTTGCTTGCTTTTTTTGAGGTAGGGTCTCACTGTAGCTCAGGCTGACCTGGAAATCACTCTAGTCTCAGGGTGGCCTTGAACTCATGGCAATCCTCGTACCTCTGCCTTCCCAGTGCTGGGATTAAAGGCGTGCGCCACCATGCCTGGCCCAAACTCTTAAGACCTTTTCCCTCAAAGCACAAAGCTAGAGCAGTCATATCACATGTTGAACATGAAATGTCTGGACACAGGTGTTGACCTGTTCTGATGGGTATCAGCAGGACTAGCTGCAGACTACCTGCTTGCAAAGCTGTATGTCATTCTCCCAGCAACTCTTGTCACATTTCCCAGCATGCATTGCTCTCCCTTTCAGGCTAGTTAGATTTTGAAAACTTTCCCAAGGTTATTGGCATGGATGTGTGTAGACTACTGGGACAGTGAACCTACCCCTTCTGGTGTGCTGAGTCCTGAACCTGCTTCTGGAGATAGTTAGATGGGCAAAAGAAAGATAGCTTGGGTTTCCCTTTTATTTGACTTGCTCTTTATCATAATACAATGAAATGAAAGAGTGGTTTTGTTTGTTTCAGGAAGGTGTGTGTGTTTGAGCTTATTTATGAGAGGAATATCATATAGGTCAGTCAGTTGATGTGCCCCCTCATATGGTGATGTCTATAGCTGTATTCCAAGTCCCCAAGGCTGGGGTTCCATGACAGTCTTTATAGCCCAGCAGCATCTGGGCTGCTGCTTTCCTGTGGCAGATAATCTGGATGGACTGTTGTGTTGAACTGGAAGTCCATTGATACAGTAGATTCTCTTTTTCCCTTGCCGCCTCTTATCAGTGGGAGCAATATAGCACTAGATCTTTTTTCTCTGCCACATAGAAAGCATCTTCTGAATCCTATGTTGTATGCTCAGGTAAATTTCAGTCACAGCACGGCATTTCAGCAGTTCCTTCCCTCCTCTTTCTGGTCTAGACCTACAAGTTCCCTTTGCCCACTCTTTCATAGCCTGCTCTGGATGCTCTCCAGGCCTGGTCACTCTGATGTGATCACAGATAATGAGGGACCACAGTTATGAGTCACAGAGTGACTGTTAAGTGCCAGAGCTACCAGCATAGGTGCCTGTCTCTCTGTTGCCCTGATTTTTCTTTAATAGTCAAGTTGATTGCTGTGAAAGGTTCAAATGTGAACTTAAAATTGAAAAGGGAAAATGATTAGCACAGGTGGGACTGTTAGTGAGCCAAATATATTTTAAAAACATACCAACTACTGTCCTCTGTATCAGCACTTGTGTGAGGTTCTCGTAAAAAAGGTGATGCTGGGAGGCCAGGACCTTGGCTTTGGTGAGGACATTGAGAAGGGTGGTTATAGGGAAGCACCACAAAGATGATAGTGAGTATGCAGGACAATGTAAGAACCTTCCTGCAAAAAGGTGAGCTCCCACCATCCTGCCAACGGCCCTTAACCTACCTGCTTCATGGCTGGACAGATACTAGAATCCAGGCTGTTCTGTGAGAGCCATGCATTACACTTCTGATTTCTTTTGGAGGAAGGCTTATCTGTTGGATATCTATGTGCAAACTGTTTCTTTGACCCAATACAAAATAAAATAAACTCTAATAAGAGCTTGTTTCAGGGGCCAGGGATGGAGCCCAGTGGGTAGAGTGCTTGTCTAGCATGCACAAAGCCCTGATTCAATCCCCAGCATCCCATAAAAGATGTAAGCAGGTGTTGAAGGTCATCCTTGGCTACATAGTTTGAGGCCAGCCTAGGTAAAAAAAATCCTCATTGTCTCACTGCAAAATAAGCAGTGGGAAGAAGCAGCCTGGAAGTTTTGGACTCCAAAAGGTACACTGCATCAAAGATTGAGGGAAAGGAGCAAGCAATGTGTGCATGTTTTGTGCCTGAGAACACAAGAGCCAGGCAGCAGGATACCGAGAGCTGATGAATTGCCAGGAAGATTCAGGGAGGCAGGCCGAGATGCTCGGCAGCAAGGGCATCACAACAAATTGCCACTGCCTTCATGTGCGGGCGCTGCGGAACTCACCCTGACAATTTAATTTAGCAGACTGGGCAAGAGACAGGTGCCCTGGGCTGGTGCCACCTCTGTCTGAACACTGGGAACTTTGCTTCCCTGTCCTTTTGACTTCTTGTGTTTGCCAACTCCTAAACTTTTTCTGCTTCCACTTTAAATGTATTGGTATTGAAAGTCATTGCCAGTTTATTAAAATGTAAATGCCTCATCAGACCGTACATTTCTTAGATGAAGCATAAGAGAGTCCCCTGAATTTATTTATTTCTCTCTCTTTCCCTAGCAAGGTGGGGTGATTCACATCTTTTGCTAGAGCCATAAGTAATCACAGCAGATTAGCTTTGTTCCTCAGAAACAGTGCTTTCTTAGAAATAGGAAGAAGGCCTCCCTTTAAACTGTAAGGCCTTCAGTTCCTTGCCCTTCCTATTTGCTTATGCCCGGCCTTCCTGGGCAGCTGCATGCCCTCTATGTGAATGAGGGTACATTGCCCTTCTGGAGCTTGCTTGAGTTTTTTCATATCCCTAGCTATGATTGGTATTATTCTTTTTTCTTGAATATTTAACTACAAGTTTTGTTTTTTTTAACTTTTGAGACTGGGTCTCTCTATGTAGCTCAGAATGGCCTTGAACTCACTATACAACCTAGGCTAGCCTCAAACTTGAAACAGTCCTCCTGCCTCCCGAGTGCTAGGGTAACAACCATGATACACCACAGTAAGCTTTACCCCAAGTTATTTTTCTTTTTCCATTTCTGCTTTTCCTCTCCTCTCCATCCTACAAAAAAGAGGTGGCAAAGATGAAGCAAATGGGTTAGAGAAAAACATGTTTCCAGGTGTAGGGAGCAGATTCAGCCACCACTTATCCTATTTTTCATGTGAGAGTGGGAGAAAAAACTCCTATGGGAAGGGACATGCTTGCCCTGACTCTCGCCCTTCCGCACGGTCCGCCTGCAGATGGACTCCTCCTTAGGCCTGGGCGTTAAAAAGCAGAGGATGCCGAAGGGTGGGGATTGGCTGGGAGGAGATGACATTTCTCAGGTGAGTGGCTGTCAGATGTGTCATTTTCTTTCATAGGCTTGTCAGAGTAACTGTTGGGGAAAGGAAGAGGATTGTCTTCTATAAGACGTTGCCACTTGTGTTTTAACGTGCTGTTGCATTTTCAGAAAGGAAGAAGGACAACAATCATTTGTCTTTTCATGATCTGTTTTCTTCCAGGAGCGCCTCCTTCCTTTTCCCTTGCTCCCTGAGAGTATCAGTTTAGCAGCTCATGTATTTTCCTCATCTCTGTGGTTCTATGTGGCTCCTCAGTTCTACTGATGTGGCCTTGAAGTGGTTGGGTGCAGGATAAGTTCTGAGACTCCTGCTGGTGGGAGACCCCACTCTATTGTTCATGCTGGAAGTTCATATTCTGACTTCAGCAGTTTGCTCATGGCTCAAGATTCAGTGGAGATCATCTGGTCCTTGGCTTTGACCAAAGACATGAGTAGTGAATATTCTGATGGATAGTGGGAGATAGAGGTGCTGAGTATGGGGCTGGGTCCCTTGTCAACATTCACTTTGGCCTTTGCCCCAGAAGTTGAGGCTCTTTCTTTTTTAACTAAACAGATTATGTGAAATTTCATTATTGGTTCAAGTAAGGTAAGCAAGCCCACCTGTTTCATATTCAAGCTGTTATAGATAGTTGCATGTTGCTGGGATGATATAGATGCAGGGGGAAAGTTCCATCAAATGGCGAAAGAAGCTGCTTCCATATATCCAAGCAGAGAGAAACAACCTAATGAAATCCAGAAGCAACAAGCATGAACAGGCAGCAAGCAGCAGGGACCCCACCAGAGCTGGGGGTGGGGGGGAAGGGAGGCAATATAACACACGATATACTCTTCTACCAAAAAGTTAAGGTGTGTAAGGAATTATTAACCCAGGTGAGGCCCTGGAAGTGAAGCAAGAGGGAGCTAGAAGCTTCCAGCACCCACAAAATCATAGTTCAGCTCCAGCCAATGGCATCTGGGAAGTGCTTCTACTTGCCCGGCCCTGCCTTATCCAGCAACAGCAGGGCTGCTGGGAAGGGATTCTCCCATTCACACCACTTGCAAAACAAAAACAAGAAGGACAGAAGCAGAGGATGACTGTGACCCAACAGCAGCCTCCTAGGGGTCCCCTAGTGCTGATCTCACTTTGAAGTCCAGGTAGTGAGTAGTACTGGGTGATTAGTGCTCAGATGGCCCTAGATACCAGGAAGAAACAAGACCCATCAATACAACAAGAAAAGATAGCTGACTGTCTAGCACAAAATGATATCTATTACATCTACCAGGGTCCAGGAGACATAGGAAGTGGTGTTTTAAACACAAGTGCTGCTCTCACTGCTAGCCTGACAGCGTGCTCCAGGGAGATGGCAGTAGACACTGGGGAAACTCAAAACTCTTCAAAGCAGAAATTTTGAGGATGCAGGGAACTTAACACTAAAGGAGACTTATAACATGTCTAACAAGGCTAAGGGAACCTTGTAGAAGAGGGGGCAGAAAGATTGCAAGAACCTCAGAGTAGGAAGGAGTATCATGAGACATTGTCTCCATCACCCCACTCCCCCCCACACACACCCAGTGACTGGTGCATTCATGACCCCACAGTGAATACCAATAAGTCCACTGAGAAGGACCCTCAGTGGATGGGGGCAGAGGAGAAGGAATATAAGAGTATAACCCCCTCCACCAGAAAGAGTATAACCCAATGGGAATACGACCAATATGTGCTATGTTCATACAGTAAAGGTCATAATTCTTTTAAAAAAAAATGGGGGCTGAAGAGATGGCTCCGCAGTTAAAGGCACTTGTTTACAAAGCCTGACAGCCTGAATTTAATTCTCTGTATTAACCAAATAAAGCCAAGAAGCCATGGTGCATCAGTACTCACTCTCTTCATCCCTCTTACTCTAATATTTTAATTTTTTAATTTTTTTTTTTTTTTTTTTTTGGTTTTTCGAGGTAGGGTCTCACTCTAGCCCAGGCTGACCTAGAATTCACTATATAATCTCAGGGTGGCCTCGAACTCATGGCGATCCACCTATCTCTGCCTCCCAAGTGCTGGGATTAAAGGCGTGCACCACCACACCCTACTAATAAATATATTTTTTAAAAAAAGAAGTAATGGCAGAGATGGCACAGTAGTATACACCTATGATCTTGGCAGGTGGAGGCAGGCTCAGAAATTCAAGGACAGCCTCAACTACCAAGTGAGTAAAGGCCAGCCTGGGCTACGTGAGAACCTTCCTATCTTAGGAAATCCAAAAGCACCAAAAAGAAAAAAAAGAATTTAAAGCATGGTGGTGCACACCTTTAATCCCAGCACTTGGGAGGCAGAGGTAGGAGGATCGCCTTGAGTTCAAGGCCACCTTGAGACTACATAGTGAATTCTAGGTCAGCCTAGGCTAGAGTGAGACCCTACCTCAAAAAACCAAAAACCAAAAAAAAAAAAAGAGGGGTGTATCCCAAGAAAGAACTTACTCTCAACTCAGTGTAGCTGCTCTAAATTCATTGGAGAGGAAGGAAATAACAAGGAACTGCTTGGCCTAGCCCTGCAGTGTCAGAGGTCCCTGACTGAAAGGAAAGTGTTGCTTCTACTTCAGGTCTAAATACTAAGTACTAGCTTGAGAATGGGACAAGGCTTTTGTTTTGTATTGTGTCTTGAGGCAGGGTCTTACTCTAGCCCAGAGTAATCTGCAACTCACTGTGTAGCCCAAGCTGGCATTGAACTCACATGATCCTCCTACCACCTGGGATTAAAGGCATGGGCCACCATGCCCAGCTAAGAATGGACCAGTTTTATTCATCAAAATTTGAGGTGTTTTTGGAAAAGCAAAAATTTTTACTTTGATATGTCCTTCATTTTTCAGCCTTTCTGAGATTAAGATGGAAGATATTTTGTCTGTTCTGACAAGGGATGATTGTTTTAAAAAGACACAAAGTGAAAACCAGGTGAGTTCTGTTGTTTTTACCATGCTTGTGCTAGCAGACATGACTTATTTCTTTCTTGATCTGGGGCAGTAGATCTTGTGTACAGACTCCCTTTTGCCAAGCAGAATGTAAATGGTAAAGACATGAACATGAGATGAGGCTAGATTCTGAGTGTGGTTTGCTTTGCTGGGTTCATCCATTTAATGGGCTCCAGTCCATGCTGGAAGTTGGCCAGGCAGCAGCAGGTTTTGCAGAAAGATCTAGGGCAGAGTGAATCTAGAGCCATTGTTACCCTGTGGCCCCTCTCCAGATCATCAGCAAAAGACCACTGACTGACTAGACCCATCTATCTATGGCAACATGGAAGACATAACTATGTGTCTCCTTTTAGACATACTTACTTGGTCTTTTTTTGTTTGTTTGTTTTGTTTGTTTTTTTGAGGTAGGGTCTCTCTCTAGTCCAGGCTGGCCTCAAACTTTCAGCAATCCTCCTACCTCTGCCTCCCTCCTGAGTGCTGGGATTAAAGGCACACATGTGCCACCACATCCAGCTTGGTCATTTTTATTTTTTTAATGTGAATGCACTATCTACATAGGAAGAGTAAAGTTGAGATCATTAAGAAAAATTGCTATGATCGTTGCAGTTCCATATGGGGATTAGGGGCAGTCCTAAACACCTGGCTGTTGTTGCTGCTTTTCCAGCCTTACTCCTTGAACCTTCTACTAGTACATCATGCACATGCCTGCGAAACTGCTGATAACTTGAGCATTTTACACTTGTTTATGCCTGAGAAGAGAAATTCAGAATTAAACCAATTAGATTAAACTGATGGATTTCCTTTTGGTTTTTTGTTTGATTTTGTTTTGGTTTTGGTTTTTTGAGGCAGGGTCTCACTCTAGCCCAGGCTGACCTGAACTCACTATATAGCTCAGGCTGCCCTTGTACTCATAGTAATCCACTTGCCTCAACTTCTTGGAGTGCTAGGATTATACACGTGAGCCCCCAAACCAGGCAGGGAATTTTCTTTATGTGTTAGAATGTGTCTCTCTTTGGACCAAATTTGTCCCTGAGACAGAGACTAGATTTACCTGACCCTGATTTAAGTTGTGTTTTTCCGGAGAACATCTAAGGAAATTTCTCTCAGCAAAGAGAAGAGACAGTCATCAAGTGTGCATTCAGGTGGGACCTGTGCCTGTGTTTAAAGTGTTTATAGGCACAGCCCATTTAATCCTGTTAGCAACCCCACAAGGTAGATAGATGATGCCCCATCTTGTAGATAAGGGGACTTACACCGACGTGGAAGAATTTGACATGGCATGCTCATGGTCATTGATCTGGGGTTCAACATAATGTGATCCAGCTTCCAAGGTTCATGTATGTAACTGTATGCCCATATGCCTTCACTGGTATTAGTTAACTACACCAAGATAACAGAAACACTTTTTTTTTTTTTTTTTAATTTTGTGAGGTAGACTCTCACAGTGTAGCTCAGGCTGGCTTTGAAAACAAAGTCCTCCTGCCAGTGCCTCTCCAGTTCTGATTCCAGGTGTGAACCGTCATACCTTACTTTTTATAATGGCATGGAAGATTGAACCCAAGGCCTGGCACATACTACACTTTACCATCAAGGTTTTTTTTTTTTTAATTTGGTATTATTAGTGAAGCTTGATTAATAAATGGTACTACAGCAAAGCTCCTTGTGACCCCAAAGGCTGTTGATAAATTAAAAGACTTCAGTTTATCAATGTATTTTAAGTGATTCTTAATAGAAGATATCCCAGCCTTACTGTACTTTAGATTACCCTTATCAGTGAGTTTATTGTAAAGGAATTGACCAGTTGCCACACTGGTGTTCTTTGAAAGTCTTGGCACACTTCTCTTCCAGAATTATTGCAAATTCTAGATTAGATCTTTTGTGGAATGTGGGGTAGGGGACATTTCCATAGATACTTCACTGTGGCTCAGGGTAGTTCCAGAGTATTACCATGGAGGTTAAGAGCTATGGAGGAAGTAGTCTTACAGTTGGGTCAAATTCCTGTCTTGTCCCCACTGGGAAACTTTGGGCAAGTCCTGAGCTTTCCTGGGTCTCAGTTTCTTTACATATAAAATTGAAATACTGGAGTATGTTCTTAAAGAGGAAGTAGTGAGCATGAGAAATAGTCCTAAGGTTCCAAATATGATGCATGATTCCACAGAGTGTGCAATTAGAGCTGCTACTGTAGTCACCTAAGTCAGTAGCAGATGTGGACTCAAAGCCCAGAGTCACATGGGCTCTAGGACCTTGTCCTGCTATGTCTTAACTTTGTGGACCAATAGCATGGCTGACCTCCAGAAGTAGGAGCCAGCAGGAAATTGCAGTGAGATGGTGAAAGTTGGATCAAACTTCTGTATAGTTCTATATACTGTTTCTGGGACCAGCTTTGGTTTTGGTCTTTGTCCCTGAACACAGACTTGTCTCCTCAGGGAAGTGATCTTTGTGTCAGTCTGTACAGCCCCTCCTGAATGACACATCCCCAAGGAAGGAACAGAGCGGCTGTATTTCCTTCTGCCTTTTTAGCAACCAACCATGATTTTTTTTTTTTTAACATCTGCCCTTCTGTGGCCTTGCAGCATTAATTCTTCTCCTTAAGCCTTTTCCCTGGCTGGAGGCCAGCGTCAAAGACATCCTGAGCCCCAGCAGCCACTGTAGAGTCCTGGGCAAGAGTGTGTCCTTGAGTCCTTGCTTCCCAGCTCGTTCCTCTGTGGCTTTGGCAGGTGTTCTTTTGGCCTTTGTCTTTCTATCTGTAAAATGAGGAGTATGGGAGTGACTATCTTTAAGGGTTGCCTGAGAGTTTAATGAAATGAGGCAGATAGAGCTCCACATGCTTCTAGGCTGTGTAAGTTCTGAGACTGTCTTACCACCTTTTTGATAGGAATGACTTGAATGCTTTTATCATTTTGCAATTTGGAGATTTTTGTTTTGTTTTGTTTTGTTTTTTGAGGTAGGGTCTCACTATAGCCCAGGCTGACCTGGAATTCACTATGGAGTCTCAAGGTGGCCTTGAACTCACAGCAATCCTCCTACCTCTGCCTCCAGAGTGCTGGGATTAAAGGCGTGCGCCACCACACCCGGCAGATGTTTGTTTTTTAAAAAAGAGAAATGTTAGGCAAAATTGGGTTTTTACTGATGTAACTGGTTAAGTTGGAGAACTAAATTAGTCATACTGAGTGCCAGGTGTCCATTTGATCAAGACCTGGCTTGTAGGACAAGGTTTAACTTTAATCTAGAGGAAGAGGAAAGCTGATCTGAATTGACTGTACTAGTACTTACAGAGCTACGTGGCCAAGAGTGTTTCATGTGTGCCATCCATGTCACGGGGGAGGAATGAAATTGATGCTGGGTACAACTGCTCCTCCTGTTTTGCACGAGTAGTGCAGTCTGTCCCTATCACTCTGCTCAGTCTGAGCAGTGCTACAGCAGGTACACCAGTGCCAGGCATACAAATGCACACTCACTAGACTGGCCTTCCTTCCTACATGCAGCCCACACCTCATTATAATGCCCTTCTCTTCACTAGCTCGACTGAAGTCCATGGTAAATGTCCCTTTGGCACGTGCATTTTGGGGCTTCTGTGAACAGAAAGAAAGCGAGTGAAGCATCTGTAAAATGTATATTTCATATTTAGGTGTATAAAATATATATATATAGCTCGTCTGGGTGTATGTGTTCACCCACCTACAAAGAGAATAAATTTGATCTTTCAACTTGACTGGAAGGCACTCAGAAAGTTCTGGGGACCATGGGGTAAAGTTCAGCTTGGTAGAAAAATGATTAAAACACAAAATCCTTTCATTTAGTTAAATAAACCTTGGAAATTGGTGATATCAGCTTGCATACCTACACATGCACACTCATTCCCACCGTCATTACCTAAAACTTTGCATCCAGTGTAAAAAACCTTGCTATCTCAGGTGCAGTTCTTGCTTTTAGGGAGGTGTGAAGTTTTCATTGTTGGGGTGTGCACACACCTAGCATGTTTTTCCTACAAGTTGTTTGTGTCCTGTGAGCTCTGTCTGTGAACTTCTCCAAACAAAGAAACAGGCACTGAGGGAGTGTTAAATCAGATCAGAGGCCCTGGCTCTCCTTTCTGATGGTCTGTTCTCTCTAGTAGGCATTGCAGACAGAGGCACACTAATAGCAAAGAGGGGTTGGAAGTGTGTTTCTCTAAACTACCTGTAGTCTGCCAGCTACAGGCTAGCTTCATTAACAGTAACCAGCCTGTGTCTTTGAGGGTGAAGAGCAGTTCTACCAGCTCGTGTGCCTCAGGGCTCTGACCAGCTCTCATTATGGAGCGTTTACCTGTCTGGGGCTGAGGTGGCACTGCCGAACTCTGCCCTCTCTGTCGTCGGTTTAAATTTAGACTGTCCTTCCCAGCAGTCAACCGAAAAATTCTCATTGATTCTCAGGGGGCAACCTTAAAGTATTTCTGGAATTGAGGGTAAGACATGCTTTTTCCTAAATGTATTATGTTTTCTGTCATTAACTTTTTCTTAAATTTTACTAAAACTGACCTCATCGTTTCAGACATATGAAACTGGCTTTGCTATTTTTTACATATCTCACTTGTATATACGTGTGTGTGTGTGTGTGTGTGTAATTTTTTTTTTTGGTTGGGAAGAAAAGATGCCTCATTTTGAAACCTAAAGGGGGGAATAAGAAAAGCCCTTTGTAATATATTGCCATATTATCACTAAATCCCCTGACAGTTGTGACACAGAAGCAAGTCACCTGTCACTTAAGCTTGAGGTCTCTTTAATTTTCTCCTGGAATTCGCACCAGGCTGTCTTTAATTTGAGGCCTTTATTGGAATTCTGAACCCTCTCTGCCTCCCTGGCTCTCAGATCTATTCTGAGAGCTGTTACAGAGTGTATACAATAACCAACAGAGGGATTCGGAGAGGGCTGCAGCTCTGTTTATTTAACACTCTAGAGGGATTTTTGTGCTTATTCGGTCCTGGCTGCCCGGCTTTCAATATCGCTTTGACAACCATTCTGCCCTTCTCATTAATTTTAAACAGTTAAAACACAGGAAAAAGAGGAAAAAGTTTTCATTATTAAAGTGCTTTACTTTTTAATAACAGAGGATTCTGTCCGCCAGGGGAAAGGGCATCCTCACTAATTTCACATTCATATTAAAAAAAAAAAAAAAAAAAACAGGCAGGGTGACAGTGGTGCTGCTGAGGTGGCTTAACGAAAGGAGGACAGCAGAAAAGTTTGCATTTCACATCAGTTACTAGGGCTTAAAAAAAACAAAAACCCTTGTTAACGATAATAGCAAATGTCCACTTTGGTAACACAACTCCTCAGTGACGTTTCTCCTGACATTTTAGCTGCTAGACCTGTTAGGAGGACCATGTACTGTGAAATCTACTCGTCTGTCATCAGCCAAACAGGTAGCACGATGCATTTGGCTACACTAGAAACATGTTCAGGTTGTTAAGTCTCTATTAATGCAGAGATGGGTGTTGGTCTGAAGAGCAAGGTCCTCTCTTCCCCTTTGTTCTTCCTCTTCCAGACTTAAAAGTGAAGGGAAGATTTGGGGTGTAGGTCAAGCCAAACCCCAGTGCTCACACTGTCTTCTGAAGGTGACAGGAGGCCTGGGTCATACACTGGTTTTCCCTGGTGGCCCTCATTGGGCCAGGAGGGTGGAGACGGAGTAGCCCCCCTCAAAGGACCAGCTGCATTTGGCTGCCCTTCCTCACTGGCCTGTGAAATCTGTTCTCATTCAGTAGAACACAGTTTGAGACACAGGAAATAAATTTCACTATTTTTAGGGAAATTTTTCTTCGGACAATTAAAAGATAAGAATGATTTTATATCTTATTAACAGTTTCCACTGGATATACTGTGTTCCTTGTTGCAGAGACCCAGGCAGCCTTTGACTGTGGCTTGCTAGAAAGCTTACTTAATAGAACCCAGCTTGGTGGCTACAAACCTGCAACATTGACAGCCAGTCTCTAGGAAGCTCTCAATTTGGGCATAGGAATAACTTTGTAATGGTAGATTTTTTTTTTCTGTTCCAAAAATATTTATTGAATGAGTGAATGAAAAAGATGACATATTGAGGCTGGAGAGATTGCTCAGTGGTTAAGGCGCTTGCCTGCAAAGCCTAACGACTGGGTCCAAGCTAGAAGCACAAAGTGGCACGTGTGTCTAGATTTGGTTTGCAGTGGCTAGAGGTCCTGGCATGCCCAATCTTTTGCTCTCTCTCTTCTCTGTCTTTCTCTCTGTTTACAAATAAAAAATAAATAAATAAGATGACATGTAAGTGTGAAACTCAGTAGCCCCTCCATACTCATCATCCTGTCCCTGGACCTTTCCTTGATTTAGGCGTGGTAGCATACACCTTTAATCCCAGCATTTGGAAGGCAGAGGTAGGAGGATCACCATGAGTTCAAGGCTAGCCTGAGACTACATAGTGAATTCCTGGTCAGCCTGAGCTAGAGTGAGACCCTACCTCGAGAAACCAATATATATATATATTTGTACATATGTGGTGGGGGACACCACACCAGAAACATGTGCCACTTTGCGTCTGGCTTAATTTGGGTGCTGGGAAATTGAACCTAGGTCAACAGGCTTTGCAAACAAACACCATTTACTGCTGAGTCATCTCTCCAGTCCTGTTGGAGACAGGGTCTCATGTGGATGGGGTTGCCCTAGAACTTGATAACTAGCTCTGGCTGGTCTTGAACACCTATGTAATGCTAGATTTTTAAAGAAAAATTTTTTATTTTCCACTGACAAGTGGGATAGAAAGGAGAAAATTTATAGAAGAGACAAGATTTATTTGAAAACAACCTGTGTTCAGTGTTTTAAATTGAACACAGGTTGTTTTCAAATAAATCTTGTCTCCAAAGGTCTTTCAGTTCGAACATGAGTGATAAGAGGTCATGAAAAAAGTAAGTGAATAAATAAAGAGACCTGGCCTGCTCCCTCACAAAGCCAGCCTCATCTTTGCTTGACTTTAACATCTTTATAGCTCCCTTCTTTCCCTAGTAATATTGAAAGGATTACCCTCGTTGGCCCCTGGGTGGTTACTTTGTGATTTTACTGTTATTAAATCTATTATAAACTGCTTCATTATTCCTGACTTCAACTCTGTCTCTCCTTTAATCCTTCTGTCACCCTTCCAGCAATCCCATGATGTTGGCCCCCAGGAAATCCGCGAGCGAGCCACAGTCTTGCAGACAGTATTTGAAGATTATGTGCACTCTAGTGAGAGGACAGTCTCCTGGGCAAAAAAAGGTCAGTGGATTTTTCAGGTGACTTGGGCCAGGATAGCCCTGCAGGGCACTGACCCCACCCTCACTATGTACCCCTTCCCCCTTGGGTTGAGAGAGCAGACAGGGGTCTCAATGCACTAGCCAAAACCTTCAGCCTGCCGTAATTGTTCAGGGTTTGGAAGTGATCTAGGAAGGCTTTAAAGTGATATTACATGTTAATTTCACCCTTCCCCATCCTTTGCACCAGTGAGGCTTTATCCTGGCTTATATCAGGACTAGATCTTTGACCCAATAGCTTGGGTCTTGGGAATGTGTTTTTCTCTGCCTTTGAGCACCAATAGAAGAGAGATGACATTTGGACAGAAGTAGTTATAGAGATAGAAATTAGAGAAGACGGTAAGAGCTGAAAGCATTAGCCTATGCAGCTTCTATTTGATATACAAAAACAAAAAAGAATGAGAATGCTGAGGAAGGGCCGTAGACCATGAATCCAAGTCCTAGGAAATTTATAAAAAGGCATTCCAGATCCTTTGTAGAATCTATTGGCCCCTGGAATCCAGGCCTTCAGGATGGAATTGGCAGTTGTCTTGACCTGAGGGAGTGGTTGTGAACTCTGTCCTAGTGCTTCTTCCCAGTGGGAGGTCCTGACTGGTGACTGACTTGTCCTAATGAGACTTACTCCAGGTTGGGGGTATGCGCAGTTCTTTCTGTTAGTGACCTGCTATTTTTGAGAAAAAGGTCAGGCTGGCTTAATAGAATAGGAACGTGGTAGCATCCTTTCATTTAGGAATAAGTTGTTTTGTTTTATGATAGGAGTTTGTTTTCTATGTATCCTAAGCTGGCTTTAAACTTAAACTTGAAGGGACACAGCTGGGGAGATTGCTCGGTAGTTAAAGGCACTTTTCTTGCAAAGCCTGCAGGTCTGGGTTCAGTTCCCCAGTACCTACATAAAGCTAGGTGTACAATGTGGCACATGCATCTGGAGTTTGTTTGAAGCATCAAGAGGCCCTGGTGTACCCATTCTCTCACTCTCTTAAATAGTTTAAAATATTTTTTAAAAATAAACTTAAACTTGGGGTCCTCCTCCCTGAGCCTCCCAATGCTAGTACTTTAGACATGCATCTCTACACCTGGCTAGAAGTACCATTTACTTATGTTTATGTGGTGGTTTGGTTGGTTGTTTTTTTGTTGTTGTTGTTGTTGTTTTGTTGTTGTTGTTGTTTTGTTTTGTTTGGTTTGGTTTTGGTTTTGGTTTTGGTTTTTCAAGGTAGAGTCAAGTCACCATATTCAGTTCTCATTTATTCATTAGTGTTTGTTAATGTGGTAGGTACTGTCCTGGGTGCTTCAGATACATGAGGAATCAGAACAGAAGGCATCCTCACTTTTATGAAGCTGACATTAGTGGGCACAGGAGCAGCTGTAAGCATGATCACTTTAGTAAATGGAGTTTTGTTGTTTTGAGGTAGGTAGGGTCTCACTCAAGCCCATGCTGACCTAGAATTTACTATGTACTCTCAGGTTGGCTTCAAACTCACATCAATCCTCCTACCTCACCTTCCTAAGTGCTGGAATTAAAGGTGTGTGCCACAACACCCAGCAGTAGATGAAGTTTTTAAAAGATGGTAAGAGCTGTGGAAGAATACAACAGGGTAAAGCTTGAGGGAGCAGAGTGCATGTTAAGCAGGTCAGAGTAGGCACTATTGTGAAGGTGATACTTGAGCACAAACCCAAAGTAGGACAAGTTTGTGTTTTCTGATGGAAAGAAGGTCGTATGGACGGAGGAGGGCAGATTGAGGCAGAATCAGGTAGGGCTTGGAGGCTACTCTGCAGTCTCTGGGTTTCCTTGACTGAAATGAGCCATTGGAGGGCTTTTGAGCTGATGCACGCGATAAGCAATAGGTTTAGAAAAACCACCTGGCCGCTGTGTGAGATAGAGAGCAAGGTGAAAGGGGAGATACTGGCTATCAAGAGAATGGTCATCAGGAAATAAGCAATAAAAACAAAATATCAGGGCTGGTGATGTTGCTGAGTGGTAGAACACTTGCCTAGCATGTAGAAGGCCCTGGGTTCCATCCCCAGCACTAAAGGAAGTCAGAAAAACAACAGGGTAGCATATATGTTCAAGGAGCTCTTACATTCCTTTTGTACAAGATACAGCAGTGTTTGGTTGTCATGAAATTTAAATCAGAACTGTCCAAAGTAAAAGATGAAATCCCAGTAATTGCCAGTCTTATATAATTGGTATATATCTTTCTAGTCTTTTCTCTTATTTGTCCTGTCTTGGCATTTCCTAAAATTGAATTCAACAATTTCCAAGGGCTTTCCCAAGAACCTACTTCTAGAGAAGTGCTGGAATATTTTAAGAGGGCTAGAATATTTGTCCCAGTGTGGTTTTTGACCTTTGATGAAAGTTGAGCAAACTCAGCCAGCTATGTTGAATTCAGGTTAATAATAAAGTTGCAATGAAAAGAAATCAAGCCCACACCTTCGTTTTAGGTGTTAGTGTCAGTGGTGTTTGAGGTATTTTGGCAAGAGTACAACTTCAGAATGCCTGGATAGTCTCAGTAAAAGTTAGTAAGTCATTGTTAGAGAATGAAGGTCGGTCGTCCCCCCCCCCCCCATTCAACACCATTGAACCTGATAAAAACAATAGGAGCTACTTGTCTTTTATTTAAAGAATATTAGAGCAGGACTGCTCCCTGATATTTATGTACCATGAAGGAAGTACATAGATCATTTCCCTTGCCTACTGATTGATTTCCAGTCCAGATTGATAAGGGGGAACACTCTTTAGATCTTGATTACCTCTCTGCAGACACAAAGCTCTTCACTGACCCCTGTCCTCTTCCCTAAGTTTGTGATCTCTGGAGATTTGGGTATATATATATATATATGTATATATATATATATATATATATATATATATATATATATATATACATACACACACACACATATATATATACACACACATATACACACCCCCACACACCACTCTAGAGGTACTGAGTTGCAACAGAACAACAACCTCCCTACACCCCACAAGTTGATACTATCTTTTGCATTTTAGTTTACATATGCAAATTCCCCACAACCAACCCTTTTATGCCATTTTACAACCCACTTCATGAATAATTAACCAAGCAGCTGGCTTTGCCTTGATGGTAGAAAGCTAGTTGGAAACTGGGCCAAGCATATATTTGTTTTCCTTCTGCATTTCCTGACCCCTTCATTGTTAATGACCAGTGCTAACTGTTAGTTCCTAGAACACTCCTTTTCTCATTTCTCACATCATTTAGCTAGGGACTCAGGCAACAAAGATTGTGATAGTATGTTTAAATTCCAGACTCTGAACAGAAAGGATGAGGAATAGAGTCCTCTGCCTGCACATGACCCCTTGTTCCTATGGCCTGGTCATCTCCATCTTCAGGCCTCCCTGCAGAAGGCTTCATGTGTAGTCCTTTATGCTAGTGCTTGGAAGGAATGCCTCTTAACCTCCTCATGTCAGTGGCTGGGGTAGGCTGAGCACTTTGCCAAATGCTGTGTCCTTAAGAGAACTATAACAAGTTACCTCCTTTCCTGCATCCTTCGGGTAGCTGCTGCTGTTGGTGTAGGAAGATACATATGCCTTAACCATGTACTTAGGGGAGCCTGTGGTAGCGTGTTGGGAGAATTATGTTCACCTCACAGATTACTGTGTTATTCCTTCTGTCTTCGTAATCTTAGGGGTCATATGTAAAATGCCCCACTCCTGATCCAGGTGTCCAGGAAGAAAAAAGGACAAAATGTCCCAAGTGGATTATTTAGATAGGGTCCCCCCAATTCATGTCTCATTTTAAATAGCTGGCTGGAAATAATAATAACTGTTACCTGTAGCCTCAGCTGTCAGCCACATAAATGTCTCTTCAGTGCTTCTTCACTTCCTGCTGTGTTGCTCCCCCAGCCCTGTTCCTCAGTGTGAGCCATGTCCTGCCCTACTGCATCGGAATGAACCCAAACATGGGAGTCCGTGCAAGTGTGCAAGGACAACCAACTGCCGCTGTCCCCAGTGAGACAAGCGCCTGGAGGACAAGGAGGTTTCGTAAAAATATGCAGTGTGAAATGCCACCTGGCCAGTTGTCTGGGGAGAAAACACTTCCTGGCATTGCTTGGCAAACTCATTATTCCTGTAAAGCTGTTCAGTGGGCATCTACATCTCCTGGGACAGACATCTCCTTGTTCAGCTCCTAGGAGTGAGTGATGTGGAGAAGAGGAGGGGCATAGTGAGCAAGGCAAAGGCCAGGGCTCATCTGCTTGTGCAGAAATCTGGTAAGATTTGAACAACTCAGACTCTTGGGTTAGCTTGGCTCCTTTAGATGTTTTAGGACAGAGTGAGTGTTGGTTTTAAGAGAGAAAGGAAGATGCAGGGGAAATTGGATCTTGGTGGTGGTCACTGCAGTAGGAAAGCTTTCCTCTGCAAGAATGTGAATATGTAGCTCTGTGGCTAGGAGCCTAGTGTCAGAAGTGAGACCATTTGCAGTGCTAAATATTCTCTCTGAAAAAGCTGGTCCCTGGTTATTAAAAGGGGAATGAGCACAGATTTAAGAGAGGGGTACAGAAGAGTTGCTATAGTTATTATTTCTCATCGATTGGGAAAAGGAGTTCACTTTGCTCAGTAAATAGAGCTTTGATGGATTCCCAGGATCCTTCCCAGAGCTGATCTGCTAAAATGACACTTTTTATTACTGTTCATAAACGCCAATCTCCAGGTGCTGCTGGGATATTACATTTAAGCTGTGGGCAAACTTGCCAGTCCAGTGGCTCAACCAGTGAGGTTAGGGAGGTTATAGGTTAGTGCCACCTCTGTCAGTGCCTGGCAGAGGAACAGGGCGTGGAAGTAAAGGAGCAGTGATGGGGCACAGAGCACACAGCAGAACTTCCCCAGAGGGCCCTGGTGGCATGAGGAGATGGAACATTCTTCTGCATGCCTAAAGTGAGAAGATGGAAGGCACTCAGTTTTGTTGGGAGCTATTCAGGGCAGAAAGTTTATCCTCAGAGAATGTCTCCTCAAGTGGTTCAGGCCCAGTCAGTGCTCCATCCCCTGAGAATGGAACCTGGTCCTTCTCTTGCTAGAGCTGAGATCTAGGCAAGGAACAGGTTCCTATTTCTAACTTTTAAGTAGGACTGCAACTGTGTTGATGGAATGTTGGGTAGGCTTCTCCAGACTGGTAGCAGGCCCCAAGAGTTAGCTATTTCCTGGACTAATTTAGGTATATAGTAATTACCTTTCTCCTTGAAACACATATATTAACTATTCAGAAATAGCTGAAATTTGCTGAGCATGGTGGCACATGACTGTAATCACTTATCTACTCCCAAGTAGAGGTAAGAGGATCAGAAGTTTAATGCCAGCTTCAGCTACATAGTGAATTCAAGGCCAGCCAAGGCTGCATGAGACTGTATCTCAAACCTCCCTAAAAATTTAATTAGCAATTTTTTCCCCTAATAAAACCAAGAACTTTCTCATTTTCACAAGACAGTAATGATCACTTAGTTTCTTCACTCTATGAAATGAACTTCGATCAAGGACCTGCTGCAGTAGATACTGTGGTAGGTCCTGAGACCAGCACAGAAGAAAACAGGCCCTGCCCTGCTGGATACTTACAGGCTCTGCAGAACATCAGAAAATTGGGGGATTTATTCAGGTAATAATTTTGGCTATAATATTTGGTTTAAGAATTTTGAGAATAGAGGTAGGTTTGGTTTTCTGTGTTATGACTCCCTGGTTATGTTTGGCTGGCAAGATAAAGTCCAGAGGATACCATCAGGCTGGGGTGGCTTTGTGACTCGGAGACCCCAATCCTGACCACCTCCCTCCCCCTTACTGTTTTTCAGCTCTGCAGTCCTTCATACGAGCTTACTCAACTTACCCCAGGGAGCTAAAGCCCATCTTCCATGTCCGATCTCTCCACCTTGGGCACGTGGCGAAGAGCTTTGGGCTAAGAGATGCTCCTAGCAATCTTAGTGTCATGTCTACAAAGAAGAGAAAGGCACACTTGAAAAGGTGAGCTGAACTGAAGAGGTCCTGTGGCGAGGCCTGAGCAACCAATGGTGCACAGAGATCCATTTAAATTCGGAAGTGAGGTGCTCTGGAAGCTTGATAGGCTCCACATCAATTCTTCTAGCTTTGGCCTTTGTGATCAGTTATCTTACTAATGTCTGTCTACCTGCCTCTCAATATAACAAGCACTAGAAACAAGAGGGAAAATACCTACTTCTTCAAAAAATCAGTGGTGTCCCTGTTGGACACAAATAAGTGGGAATTACTGAGCAATGAGACGGACCAACTGAATTGTCTTCATAACTCCATAGAGTAACTCAAGGGATGTGCTGCAGTAGGCATGTCAGATAAACCAGTCTGTGAAGCATTCTGAGGTTGGTGTGGAGACTTCTAGTGTGTTCCACACAATAGCCCTGGTAGCAGTCTCTGTCCTTGTGAGACGGGAGAGATGAATGGATAGACCTTGGGTTCTAGGGACCACCCATCCCCACACAGCTCTACAACAGGCTGGCCCAGGTTACCTCTGCTTGCCACTTTTCATAGTGCTGATGCATACCCCATGTGCAAGTGTTTACTGAGGCAAGGACAACACACTCTTCCCTGCTGTTCCAAAAGAACACACCCAGGTGCAAGATTGTGTTGTCCGTAGGTCCTTGTGATAGGAAGGTCAAAGTGAGGCAAGTTATCCATTGGTGTGAAAGCTGGTCTCTTGGGTCCAGTCTCACAATGAAGTCTTCTTTTTCTCCTCAAAGACATGGTGCTTCTTTAGCACCAGGCTCAGCCTGTTACCATAGTCAGAACTCTAGAGACCCCAGGAGTGCTCTGTAGGGAGCTTTAGGGCAAGTGGTCACCATTAGTAACATGACCTGTAAGTGGGAGGGTTAGGGTTAGGGTTGTAGGTTTTCCTTTCACTTGTCCACATTTCAGTGGACAATGCTTGAATACTGGTTTTTCATCATCTGTCCTTTCTGCACATTAGTTGCAGATGTCCCAGTCTTGTACTGACTCTGAGATTGTAGGCAATGCATGCTTTGCCACCTGTTCCCATAACAGAAGTACTGGTACCAGCTTGGTCAGAACCTGCTTGTCCTGGCATGACATGGCATAGAGAAAAGGATTGCCCAGTGTAGAGCAGTGGTCTTAGAGTCAGGGAGCTTGACTCCTATCTAGTTTCATTCTGAGGTGAGCTTTGGATTATATTTTCTGTGTTTCAAAGCGTTAGATTCCTCAACTACAAAAATCCATGTAGTTGCTTTGCAAGGTGCTTGGAGGATTGAGATTCGACGGTACATGTGCAGATGCCTTTTGCACCATACAAGGTGGTCAGAGAGCTGGAAAGCTGATTCAGGGACATCCAGCTTGATCTGCCAGGGACTCAGCATCTGCATGGGTCTCTGTAAAGATACTGTCCTCCTTCATTCTGGTTCCAGTTTGAGAATTTTTAAGGTGTGTCATTGTTCTCCTTATAGTAGTAGCTTACAGGATAGTGTGCAATAATTTTATGAGGGAGAGGTGAGCTATTTCCCCACATGCTGCACTAGTATAGTGCCCAGGTGAGAATAGCACATCCAGCTCTGGTCTCCCATAGGCACCTTTGAGGAGCAGAGGAGAAGCTCAGCTCAGAGCCGAGGCTGCCTCGGCTTCACTCCCATCTCTGCCACCAGAGTTGGGTCCCTGGCTTTGAATTTACTGTTACCTGAACATAGTGCTGGTCTGAGAATGACCTCCTAATTAAAACCTCACCATCCTGGCAATGCTGATACTTTGAGGAGGTGGGAATAGATTACCAGATTCCTGTTACAAGATGCATCTTTCATTCCTCACTCCAAAAATACATACAACCTCTATTTTATTGTTATCTAGTGACTACCTTTAGCACTTGAAATTGCTATAGCAAGTGTTAATCCAGGTAGCAACTCTTCAGACCTCGGACATGCTCAGTCCTGCCCAGGTCCTGGGAAACAAAATGGGAGGCAGTGGGCTAAGGAATTAGAGGCAGCATTGTCCTTACCTTTAGAAGCCGCTGGGAGAGAGCGCCCACTGCCTCCTGCCTCAGCTGACCCCAGCTAGCAGATGGGCACCAAGACTACTATACCCCTGTGAGCAGCCGATTGAACAGGGCTTTATTCAGGGAAGAATGGGCTGATTAGCCGATAAAGAGCATGTAAGATGGTATGGGGCAGTCTTTGATGTTTGGCTGGCGCAGCAGGAAGCCAGGCGGTGAATGACAGCAGTGTGTCACAGGATTACTGCGCCGTGGCAGTGCCGCTCTCTGTTCTTGCCATGTCACCACTCTGTTACAGCTACTTTTCCGTTGTTGTGCCCTTCTTTTGAAGGCATTTCTCTTTACGCTCTCCCACCCCCCACCTTTCTTACACAGACGGGCACCCAAGGAAACAGTAGGTACCTTTTTGTATTTGGGGAAATCTTGTCACTCCTTGAGGAGGAATGACTTTGCAGCTAATCTGCATATGGACCGTATAATTGTGGCCAGGGTGAGCAGCAGAAAACGTGACAGATTGTCCACACCTCAGTCAGGGCTCAAGCAAATGCCAGTTGCTACTTTTTGAAGACTGGGAAGAAAAGTCCATTAAACACCACAAGGTTCAGAGAATTGTGCCTGCCACAGCCAAGATTATTGTCCTGAGCTGAACTGTCCCTTCTGAAATCCTTCTGTTATGAAAGAGAATGGGTTCCTGAACGTTGTGTGCACATGAATGAAATAGTAGCCCTAAATTCTCTTAAGCTACTCTGCTTACCAGCTTGTGGTGTTCAGTGCCAGCATAATTAGATATTATGCACAAACCTGTGATGTCTGAAAGCCAGATCCACAGGCTATGAACCTGTCAACCCCAAATCAGAAAGTGAAGTGGCTGGTCAGGTGTGGCTCAAGAGCAGGGCAGTTAGGAGACTATTGACTATTGGGCATTCCCAATCAATGGCAAAAGGAGCTTTGTTTTTCATATGGCCTTACTGATCTCTTTACTTGACCACTTTCTAGAACAAGAAAATAGGTAATGCTCCAAATGAGATCTTAATAACCAGGTCTCTGTTGGCTTTTTAGGCCTCAATTTTGAAAGGGACCTGGGAACAGTAAATATCTTTCCCTCCACATAGGAATACAGTCATAGTCACAAAACCTTTTCTGACACTTATACACAAACCTGTCAGAACAACCCCCACCCCCAAACACCTACATGAACGTGTACACAGGTGCTGTTGGTAAAATATTGAATGGCCCTTTAGCAATATCCATCACAAAACAGCATTTTCCTTCCATGAAATGCAGTTATTTTGAAGCTATGTAGATTCCGTTCCTGAGATGTGAACATGGTAACATAGTCTTCCACAACTGCCATCTTTGCAGGAGACACAGGATTCTAGCACTGGCTGTCTAGGCACACATGAGTGCACTGTGTCTAGGGTCACTGAGCAGGCATGCTCTGCAAGACCATGACTCCTCATCTGTCCCCATTCTGCGGAAAGTGGTTCCAAAGTACAGAAACTATTGTGCCTTAAAATATCAAAGTCATTATGACAATGTGGAGAGCCAGTCTGCTATTCTAAATCACCCCATGTGGTGTAAATTATTCGTTATATCCCAGCACTACTCTTTCCCCAGACAATTTCGTTCACAACTACCCAAGATGGTTTCATGCAGCTTCTGCTGTCCATGTGTCCAGTGTTGGCTTAGTGTTGCAGCAAATCTGGGACAGTCTCATGATCAGAATCCAGCCATTTTGTTCCCTGCTCTCAGCTCTTCTCCTTTTAAAATTAATAGAGGAATGGCAATCTCAACTGTTAACTATTCTTTTTTTTTTTAATTTATTTATTAGTGACAGAGGGAGGGAAGGAGAGAGAGAGATTGGGCGCAACAGGGCCTCTAGCCACTGCAAACGAACTCCAAACGCATGCGCCACCTTGTGCATCTGGCTTACATGGGACCTGGAGAATCGAACCAGGGTCCTTAGTCTTCACAGGCATGTGCCTTAAGCCATCTCTCCAGCCCCCTTAACTATTCTTAAATTGTTTTATTTTGTTCTCGATCCATCCTAACCAAAATGTTGCCTAGTAGATCCCAGTTTTATCAAAGAGAAATACCCTAAAACCAGGACCTCTTCTCCCAGCCCTTCCTCTATGTGGCTGTTCTCAGCAGTGTTCCCTGGGTCACAGTCTGGGCAAAGAGCTTGCTGAGGGCTGGCTGCCCTGGTCCTGGCCTCACAGTAGCACCAGCACATTCCTACAGCTTGTTGACTTAGTGCAGCAAAGCATTCCCTTTACCTCCACTCTTTGAAGCCCTAGACATCTTTTACTTCTTAAAATAAGCGAACACCCTCATGGAAATGATCCATGGCAAGCAACTCCTCTTTGTAGGTAGGACGCATGTTGGCAGGCTTTTCCCACCTGAATTAACACAGATGCTTCATCGCTGGAGCTCAAATTGGAGATCTTGCAAAGCTGTGGTTTGGGGCACTTTTCATCTTTGATGGCCTTTGCTGTGTCTTTCCCTATGATTTTTGCTTGCGTTCATTCAGTCATTGTAGATCACTAGTAAGTGCTCAGTGTGTAGCATTGCGCTGTGGCTTGAGAGGTTTGTTCCCCATTAGCTCTGTCCTTAACCCTCACTTGCTTGTCACACAGTTATGAGGTATGGATTGATGTTCTCCGGCAGCTAGAGCCAACCCTGACTGAGCCACTCACATTCTGTGTGCTTTTGGGCAGGTTTGCTTGGCCTATCTATACCTCCTTTCCCTTGCTTTTCAAAGGTGGGTCTCAGGCCTCATCATATCATCATGTGTATTAAACCAGATGCTGAGTATGAAGTATTGCTACAGAGTCTGACGTGAGAGAATGGAACATTTGACAGTCATACAATGACTTTTGACTGTCTTGCATCTTTCCCCTGGAATTAGGGAGGAAAGGGCGCATGGAAGTGACTGTAACCTTTTAGCACCCTTGAACTTAATCAGGAACAACCTTGAAAGCAGAGCCACGTCCCTGAACACTGGTATTAAGAAGCTGCAGCTGCGTCTCCCTGTAAAGCAAATTTTCATCATTGGGAGCAGCTTGCCTGCCAACTTTTATGTGGCATTTACAACCTCCCTAATATCACTTAATTAGCTGAAGGCAAGCCTGGACTCTTGCCCACTGTGAAAATTTTCTCAATTTCATTGAGCCAGTTATTCTACAAAAAACAGATTGGCCGAATGTGACATCAAGGCTGGACACAGCCACACTTGGACACACAGTGCTTTCTCCACGTACACCTCCCACACCTGTGTCGGTGCTTGTCGATCATCTCACAGCATCCTGCACTGCTGGTCCCTTGGGCCTCCTTGACATCATCGCCTCCCTTAGTTTACCAAGCCCTGTGTTCATGAGGAGCAGATCACAGCCCGTGACTTCATCTGACAACCCCTTTTACATCATCTAACCCTGACTTAGAACCTTTTGGTGACATCCTGACACTGCAGTGACTGAAAAACCACAACTGCTTCCCTTTATGGCTTGTGTGGTCTGGTCTCTGCTGGCCTCAGCCTCACCTAACATCCTGACTTTGCTTAGCTTGGGCCAGGTCAGAGTCCTCCCTCAACCCTAGTCCTCCCTCGGGGAAGTCTTTTGTGACCCTTCTGAGAAGACAAATGCCCTTCCTCATCAGGGTGGCACAGTGGCAGGATTACATCTGCATGTGGTGTGTGTGTTTGTTCTAGAGTACCTCAGTAAAAACCCCATTAGGCTTCTGTTCACTGTACCTCAATACCTCCCTACTACATAGTTGATCTCAGAAAATATTTTGGAATGGGGGAATGGAAGCATGCTGGAATGCTGAGGAAAAGAACGTGTTCTGACCTGAAAGAAAGGTGAATCCCTCTGCTAGTGAACTATGAAAACGACCAACCCTGCCTGGTGGGGCTGTTGTCTTTTAGGGCCCTGGGTGCTGGTTTGCAGCCCCTCTGTGATTAACAAGTGTTCATCTGTCTTTACTGCCTCTTGCGCTGCAGCATCCCCAGGGAAGGTCAGCGTGGCCCTAGCCTCTCCTTTATCTCCCTGGCCTCCCAGATGAGAACATGGAGGTGAGCACTCACCATCATGGTCTTTACCCCAACTTCCCCTGGCCAGAACTCAGCCTCACCTGAAGGCAAGAGAGAAACAGTCAAGGACACTGATAGAAGATATGAGGACAGATGGACCTGTGGGTGGGGAAACAGAATCTGTCCTCAAAGTCTATTGGGGAGATGGTTCAGTCAGTAGAGTACTTGTCCAAAAAATCATGAGGATGTGAATTTAGATCCCCAGCACCTACATGAAAGCCAGGAATGGTGGTTCATGCCTCTTAATCCCAGTGTTGGGGAAGTAGTAACAAAATACCTGGGGCTCAGGCTGGAGAGATGACTCAGAAGTTAGGAGCACTTTCTGTAAGTATGAGAGCCTGGGAGACTGCTTCAGGTTTCATCCCCAGAACCCATATACATAGCTGTGTGTGGCCACATGCATCTGTAATGCCAGTCTGATAAGGGAGCAGAGACCTGAGAATTGCCAAGGCTCATGAAAAAATAGCAAGCTCTGCATCAGCAGAAGACTCTGGCTCAAATAACAGGCGGAAGAGTGATGGAGCAGGACACCCAACACTGTTCCGGGCACCTCAGGCAAGTACACTCCACCACAGGTTCTTGGGGTGTCACATGGGCATATGCACATGCATGCACCACACATACCAAATGCAAATACCACATTGCACACAGAACAGCAACAACAACAAAAAGGATGCTTGGAGCTCTTTGAGTAGCTATCTTAGCTAAATTGGTTCAGTGAGATACCGTGTCTTTAAAAATAAGGGGAGAGCAATTGAGAAAGATGCTCAGTGCTGACCTCTGGTCTCCACCCATATATGCACACACCTACACCTACACACGTGAACATGCTTACATGCATGCACACCACACATGCAAAAAGGTACCCAGGTCCCAACCTGGAGACCATAGTTCAGTAAACTCTAAAATCATAGAGCATGATTTAGAGGTAACTACAAACTTGACCCAGGGGCTGGAAAGCATGTGGTCCTCAGAGCGTGTGATGGAGTGTCCATAACACAGCATATGACAGGGAGGCGCCTGCCAAGGGAATTGTAGAGCTGAGTTAGCATCTGTGCCACAGAAGTGAGGGTGGCCCCAGCTTGCAACTCAGGTGAACACTACTCACGTGGTCTTTGTTCAGTCTGTAGGGCCGTGGCTTTGAAATATAGGCTGGGTTATCTCTAGAGCATTTATGCTGGCGAGAAGAAATCTGTGCCTAAAATGGAACAAGAATGATGAGGAAAACAGCTATGTGAAGTGGTTGGGTTTCTTATGGATAGCAAACACCGACTATACAGTGTACTGGGGTGTTGGTCACTGAGCGCTCCATGAGTACCCAGGCCCTAGTGGAGGGTGTGCCCTGGCCCCTCAGCAAACACAGTGCCAATCCAGCTTTGCTTCTTTTTCCCTTCTCACTGCAGTTCAGGCACTGTGCGTCCAGCCTGAGCACAGGTATAATTACAGCTCTGCACATGCAGTTTTTACATCTGGCCTTTTGCTTCTGCCACTATGTTTTTCTATCTGCCACCATGCAATTACCAGCTTTCTGCCTCCTCGAGGAGTGAACACACCCCCATCCCCACCCAGCTAATGAGGCGATTAGAGGGATTTCACAATGACCCTGAGCCTCCTCCACACCTGGGTCACCTGCAGACAGCGGGAACCATAGGGTGTGCTTTCCATCACACAGTCAGGGCTGACAACAAAGAGCAGGAACCCAGCCAGCCTCTCCTGGGAGGATGCTGGAGATGTGGTTTTTGCTGCTGGAGCCATCCAAGCACTGGAATTAGAAGCTGTGACTGGCCTATCAAACCGGCAAGCATCACACGAGGCAACGTGCAACAGGAGAGTGGCTAATCATTAAGTGCTGCCTGCTCTGGCTTGCTTAGTTCCTGTTATTTGAGAAGTCATGAGAACACAGTGGTCCTCTAGCTCTCCCTTGCCACAGATGGTTTAGTTTTTGTCACCCCAGACCCCTCCTGCTGAGAGCTCACTACTCCCACTTCTGATGGAGCCCCAGTTCCTGCAGTAGGAGGATGCATACCCCTGTTCTTATGAGGCCAGAGCCTTCCCATCTGGCTATGACCTGTATGAAATAGCTCCAAGTCTTTTCAAATGTCATCATTCTGGCCCTCAAGTTAAAAGTAGCAGTCTAAAAAATAACGTTTCAGCTTGTTTAGTCAACAAAAGGGGTGCAGCTTGAGAACTAGCATCTCAGAGCAAGTGTGCATACTCTGCTTGTGAGGCTTAAGTTCTTTGACAGTGGCAGGGACTCTCTCTCTTAAGAGCCTATGCCTTTGCTGAGTGGACCCCTCATAAGCATTGTCCCAGGGAGATCTCACTGATTGCTGTAACCATTTAAGGAACCTAGAGCCCACACTTCAAGCCCCTCTTTCTGTCTGCCTCCTCACATGCCTTCCTGGAGAACTGCTGCTTCCCAGAATCCTTCCTGGGTGAGTGTATGAATTCTGTTCAGGGTACCCTGATTCGTAAGCAGATCGTTCAAATGTGTGTATATATGATTTGCAAACAAGTTCAAGGTGTTGGTGTCATCGATCAAACCAGTTCCTGCCCCACATGACAGTGGGCCAGATATCTGATGATGGCTCCCTGCCTCCTTCCTTTCACTCGCCCATACTGTCACTAATAATAATAATCAACACTTAATTGCCTGGCTCATGCAAACCCCATAATAGAGTGATACCCAACAGAAGTGCATGGAGTGGCCACTTCTGGTGTGCAGCTGGTGGTGAGTGGCAGCAGGAACCATGTCTGCATTGATGTGATGCCCACCAGTGGCTAGGCATCAGCCTCTGCCACACATGACCTATTTTTGTCCTCCCTATGGCTATGTATGTCTATAGACAAGAAGATTGCTATCCGCAGTTGGAGCTGGGATGAACCAGGCCTTCTGATTCCATGTCAGAACTGACCAACTGCTGTCTCCTTACACACACAAGACTTCCTTCCCCTTTCCTTCCAAGAACAAGACCTCACATCTTTTCCAGTTCAAGTTTGCCTTTTGTAACATTTTTTAAGATTTTTATTTATTTATGAGAGAGAGAGAGAATGGGTATGCCAATGGCCTCTAGCCACTGCAAATGAACTTCAGATGCATGCACCACCATGTGCATCTGGTTTACATGAGTTCTGGGGAATCAAACTTGGGTCCTTAGGCTTTGCAGGCAAGCGCCTTAGCTGCTAAGCCCCCAAGTTCACTTTTTGAACTAAGGCCCATATTTCTGTTCCAGTAAATATTGAGGGTATTCTGTGCTCTGTCATACCTTATCATGTCACCCAGGCCATTCATGAAAGAGTCAAACTGGAAACGCCCAGAAGACGAGCCCTGGGTTTTGGGCCTGAAATTCTGCCCTGAGCTGGTTGACTTTGGTATTTTCACAATCTCACCACACCATTTTCAGATATGCCTGTTTCCAAGTCTACTCAGTATTTCTCCATCTTAGTACTGCATAATATTTTCAACAAGAACTGAAATATATAAGGTGCTGTGCTCTACTTTACTCTGGTCCATAAACAGGCTCTTCTGACCTTTCTGTTGATGCCGTGGCTGTCAGCTAGGTGAGTGATCGAGCTGGAGTTCCAACCATGGTCAGATTCTGGTCCTCTGCCCCTTCCCAGCATAGCCACCTGTCACCTGAAGTCCACACCTAAAGGCTGCGAACTTTGTAAGAATTTTTGTCGCCTGGACTAAGTAAGCTGAG
Source organism: Dipus sagitta (assembly GCA_036346955.1). Classification (NCBI taxonomy): domain Eukaryota; kingdom Metazoa; phylum Chordata; class Mammalia; order Rodentia; family Dipodidae; genus Dipus; species Dipus sagitta. Next base: position 146,949,461 of record CM070770.1, on the reverse strand, counting down.
AATGCCTATCTTTTTATGGGGCTCTGGTCCAACTTGTCCTCTTCAATACCAGACATCACCTGTCCTCTCCCCGTAGTGCATGACCTGACAGCAAATGAGCTCTTGGCATCAGCTAATGACCTGGTTTACTAACTACCCAGTCCACACTCCTAGCATCGTGCCTGCCTCTGGCCAAGGGCTCAGAGTTGCGTCTTCACTAGTCACGTTCTTTAGTGTAAACTCAGTGTCCGTGGTATCAGTCTCTGTCCTCAAAACCATGCTCAGGTCGTCTGCTGTCCTGTCTGCTGCTACAGCAGGGCTCACTGAGGACTGCCTGGTGGTATCACAGAAGCTGGACTCAGTTGGATCCTACGCAGCCAAGGGCAGCCATGAGGTGGCCGGCCTGCCTGCAAACACCTCTGCCCAAACAGCCCCAAGGTTGAATCCCAATATGGGTCATTTCCTTTCCTTCAGTGACCATGACAAGTTAGGTGGCATGCTCCCCTTTGGGAGCCAAGGTGATCTTCCCACACTGGCTACTACACTAGGGAGCTGCTTGTCAAGAGTCTCCCTGGAGGTGTTCCTTTTCCTTCTGTCATCTGAGAGCCACTAGAACCCTGAAACACATGCCGCCTTTTCCTCCTCCTTGCAGAGAGGCTTATGTGGAGAAAGCTGCAGTCGGCCTGGGGCCACCCCAGATCATCACTGCCTCCTGGGCAGAGTCCTTCAGGCCTCACCAGAGCCTGGGTCATTTTCTGACAGGCAAAGTCTTCCACATGGGACAAGAAAGTTGGAATTAGTGCAAGAGAAAAACATCTTACAAAATTAAGCTAACAAAGCCAGAAAACAATGAGGTTTTGATAAATAGAAATTTAAAAATGAGAGCTGGGGAGATGGCTCCCCCAATTAAAGGCACTTGCTTGTAAAGCCTGCCAGCTCAGGTTTAATTCCCTAGTACTCATGTGAAGCCAGATGCACAAAGTGTTGCATGTGTCTGGAGTTCATTTTGCAGTTCCTATTCATTCTCTCTCTCTCTCACACACACACACACACAAGTGCACATAAGTGTAAATATTTCCCCCACTCCTGAAAATATTTTTAAATGAGGTACAGAGCAACTGAGGAAGTCACCTGACATCATTCTCTGACCTCCACAAGCATGTACTTAAACATACAAAAAATATTTCATGCAAGAAGTTTGTTCCTTGTTTTAAAAAATATAGCATGGTGAGCTGGAGAGTTGGTTTAGCAGTTAAATGCTTGCCTGTGAAGCCTAAGGACCCTGGTTCGAGGCTCAATTCCCCAGGACCCATGTAAGCCAGGTGCACAAGGTGGCACATGCATTTGGAGTTCGTTTGTAGTGGCTGGAGGCCCTGGCGCGCCCATCATCTCTATATATATCTGCCTCTTTCTCTGTCTTTCGCTCTCAAATAAAAATAAATGAAAACGTGTTTTAAAAACAGTTTAAAAAAAAATATATATATATATAGCATGGTATTTAGTTTCTCTCCTATTACTGGTCATGACTGTGAACTTGATACTTGACCTCTCTGCCCAATAAAGTGCCGAAGAGATCCACTTATTCCATGGCCAGCTAGCTTCTTGTCCCCTTCTTTGTCCTAAGCCCTCCCCACCCCCACCATGCAGATGGGAAGATGAACCAGAAAGTGGGTTGGTGAGTGCTTAAACAGTGCCCACCATACAACAGGTGCCAGGTAAGGGCTAGTGGTTGTTATTAAAATCATGTGGTAGTTTGAGTGGCTTGAATTTAACCTGTTGTCTATTTAAACCCATTACCAGGGAGGTGTGGAGGTGGCTAAATCGTTGAAGGCACACTTGTTCTCAAGCTTGCTGACCGGAGTTCAGATCCCCTGCACCTGTGTAAGGCTGGACGTGCAGCAGAGCACGTGTCTGTAATTCCCAAGTGCCTACGGTAGTGGGAGGCAGGGTCAACAGAATCCCAGAGCTTGTGGCCACCTAGACTGGCCTTCCCAATAGCAAAATGAGAGAGATCCTGTGTCAAGGTAAAAGGAGAAGTTCAGTATCCCAAGGTTATCCTTTGTCCTCCATATGCATAATAAGGAACACACACACACACACAAATACTAAAACCGTTAACCCGTGAAGTTGGTATTTGCCTAAATATTTTAGTATATTTATTTGGTAAATCCTGTTGTAATTGTCATTTGTTCTGTAAGCACAGTAAGAAGTCTGCTGAAGGTCTGAAGGAGGAGTGTCCTAGGGTCATGCTTCGGATCACTGAGGGGAAAATTACTGTTGAGTAACACTTGTGGAGAACTCCTGTGAAGAAATAGTAAAATCCGCACCACAAGGCAGCACGAAATCAGGCAGAATTAAAGCAGTAGCCAACAAGGGGGAAATACACTTGGATATTTTTAAATCCTAGAACGAAGACACTTCTATATGTGGTACTAACACTATAAAAAATAATAAAAAGAACACAATGATAAAACTTAAAATAGATTAATAAAAATCTTTTAAATCCTGTCCTACAAATGAATGCTGCTAACAAAGTCTTGGGCTGTAATATGGCTCTTCACCTGGGAAGATCCTTCTGTGAGTTTGTAGATGACAGAGGGGCTCTGCAGCCCCTCTTCCAGTGGCTGCCACTGTATTGATTTACTAGTTAGGCTGATTTCACCTTACTGGCAGCGTAACTGGCATCTGCCTGTCCTGCTGAGTAAGTCAGCCTGGTGACTGACAGAATCTTTGGCCTTCACTGTGAGAGAGTTCCCACAGTTAGATAAACTGATCTGTTGCTTGGTAACCATGGCATTACCACAGTGGATGCTCAGGGAGGCTGAGTGAGGGGGTCAGGATATTTGGAGGGCAAGAAAGTTGGCAGATTCTGGGGGCCCCTTGAAGCTTGGCAGAAGGAGGCATGCGCACCCATCACATGCTCGGGTTTAGAATGGTTCATCTTCCCATCTGTAGTTGGCCAGTTCAGCCTTGGGCCTTAGAACAAAGGAGGGCCTGGAGAGCTGGCCACAGGAGAAGTGGGTTCTGTTGGCATGGCTATTATGACAGCAGTAGGACCCTGCAGGATTGCCCTTGGTCTGGAGAGCTTGCTTACTGGGCCGTTGAGCTTATTGAGTAGACTGCTGGGTGTGTTATCTCAAGTTGAAAGCACATTGACTGGAATAAAAGGATGAGATAGTTAGATAAGATGACAATATGAAGGTGAGCAGGACCATCTCCAAGACATCCTCCTGCCTGCTAAAGCATTCACTTTACCATTGAGCTGCCCTCAGCCCTAAGACATGCCTTCTAATGGCATCCTCTGACAATACTAACCCAAAGGTCTTTAGTAAATACTCCATTCTGTGACTCAGCATACCCATTAGAGCTTGCCTTCTACCACCCCAGGTCTGGCTGACTGTTTATGAAGGGAGAGGTCTTGAACAGCTGGGAGGGTCCCCTGTGGCATTGGTTGCGACTGTGAAGATGTGTGCACAGTAGGCAGCTTCGTGTCAGGTTTTGCCTCCTGAGCCTTCTTCCAGTCCTGCCCAGTGGACTACAGGCCTCAAGCACCACCTGAGTGCCTTGGGCTGAAAGTTTCCCACGGCCCACACTGAGTCTGTAGGCGATTAGAGTATCAATCACCCAGATGAGATTCTGGTTACTTCTGTGCTTTCACAGTGGCAGGAGCCATCATTGAAGTGCTCGAGCTTGTGCTGGGGAGAATATTTTGACTGAAATTTTGCATATTTTGAAATTCAGGTTGTTACATTTAAAATTATACACATTGTGAGTACCTGGCTTCAAACAAGAGGGAAGAAAAAGCATTCCTTCCTGTCAGAACCTTTCACTCTATCTGTCATGTAACTTGACTAAAAATAAACTACCAAGTACTGAGGTGGCAGCCTTCAGTTTGGAGCACATCCGTGTTCCCAGCTGCAGGGTCTATTTGTTGCTCCACACACTGGCCCTCAAAGCCTTCCCAAATGGGTGGGAGGCCAGAGTCAAGATTGTAGCTTGTTAGGAAATGGGAGATGCAGCCAGGAGCACTCTGGCCCACCTTAAGGGCCCCAGGTCAGACTTGATAGCAGAGTATGGGATCTCTGTAGGCCTGTTTTCCTCATGTTTTAACTGTGGTCAAATTCCATGTGCCAGCCTCCAGAGAGCACTTGCTAGCTCTCATTTCATTTAGTTCTCCTAGAGCCTTAGCTCCGTTTTTAATGGTTCCCCATTTTCCAGATAAGGAGAATGAGGTACAGAGCCTGACTCATTTCATGTCATTTAGTGAGTGAGCAGCAGGGCTGTAGGAAACTGCAGCCCTCCCTCCATTACCCAGCTCTCTGCCCTTCCCTCTCCTGACTCCTCACTATGTGGCTCCCACCCACACGGTGCCAGGAAAAGGGGTCCTTGGAGACCATCAAGGACTTCCTGTGTTAGGCAGAGGTCATGTCCATCCTTGGTCCTGCTGGGCCTTCCCATCGTCCTAAACCTGGACAGGGAGTGTGTGGGCTGCAGGCCCACTGGACCTGGGTTTGCATGTTTGTTTCTACATTTACTAGCTGCATGGTCTTGCTGGTTCCTCACCCTCCTCAAGTCTTCCTGTCCTGCCTGTTCACTGAGGTGATACCTGTGTCTGCCCTACCAAGTAGGATTACAGGAGATACTGTACAGTAGTCATTTTGCACAGCACCACAGAGTACTTCGTGTATTTCTACTTTTCTCACTGCACCCTTCCCCCAGGACACTTGGACCATATAAGCTTCTAGTCCTAAATATTGTGTGCTGATTCCCTGACAAAAGTTGACTCCCTATATGTTACAAGAGAAAACAGCATATTGTGACCATAGCCCTGTCCTCTGGATAGGATTATAAACAGGACTGTGGCTTCAAGCCCATTCTAATGGGATCCTACAAGCCTTCCTGATCAGGCTGATTGCATCGTGCTAGTCTTCTGTTTACTTCTTGGGTAGTGAGGTATTCTCTTTATCTTGACTTTATTATTAACAGCCAGGGACATGATGTTAAGAGAAAGTATCGGAGCATGGCAATGGCCTTCCTTAAGAACTTGCAGCACCCTGTTTTCCTAGGACATTGCCATTTGGTGGGGAAGGGCTTGCCAGCAAGCCAGTAATGAAGTTAGGAAAGGTCATTACTTCTGTTGCTTTGGTGAAAATCCTGTCTTAAGAAGTATTTTTTGCCTCTGTCTTCATAATCCTTCTTCTGTATATGTTTGATTTTTCTACAAATTCCCTTCTCTTCTGATCAAGTGGTAACAGCATTCTCTTTTTTCATAGCAGTTTCTGAGGTTCGCCACTGAGCCTGATGCCAGCCTTTGGCATCTCCCCTGTGGACCCAGACAGGGAGTGACCACCTGGGTCTGTGTGGCTGCAGGGCTTGGGTTTTGTAGATCAGGACATTTTTAAGACTAGTGAGTGATATGGCATCTACAATGGCCACCCTGCCCTTGCTATTGGCCCAGTAGGGCATGTGGGACAGCCTTGAGGTTCTTGGCACCGGAACCACTATGCCTTGCTGCTTTGGGTTGTTGGGTTTTCCAGTGGGCTTTTCCAGCCTGGGGCAAACTGCTGCATCATACGCTGTGTTTGCCATCAGATATGACTGTGTAGACTTCTTTTTTTTTTTTCCCCATGAAAACAACACAGAACAAAGCCTCACTTTTAAAAATGCCATGATATTTTGCCACCGTTATGAAAATCTGTCAGCGCCGTATCTAATCTTCTGGTGCATAGAATATCAAAACAGGCGCTATTGAAGGGATTGCACTTCTGCTAATACAAAAATGTCAGCTTCCCAGCCTCGGAACCAGCTGCCATCAGCCTCTTTCCAAATAGGAAAGAAAAAAATGCTAAAGTTTCTTCCCCTCTGCTGTTACTGTTCCTCAGGATCAACCTTCGGAAGAAGACCCAGAGTAAACACCGCCTTGCCGATGTCCTGCGCTCGGAATACTCGAGTGGGCTGGAGCCTGGCGATACCAAGGGCGAAAAGCAAGGCTCTCCGCCAGCTGGGGCCGGAGCTGGGGAAAAATAGAGCCGCTCCCGCAGCCCAGAAGAGCCCAGGAAGGGTAACCATGGGTAGCAAGCTTTTTGGAAAGGTTTTAAATCTCTCCACAGGACCGGATTGGAGTAGATCAAGAGACCCGGTGGATTCATGTCCTGCTCTCATCAGAGGAGCCTTCTGAAATATAACTGTGACACCTCTCCCTGAAATAAGTCCCCCAGGCTCAAAGGAGCCACAAACCCCTTCCCCTGCCAGAAAGGAACCCTGCTTGGAGCCACCAGACAGGGCCCCTCAGCAGTGTCAGCTAGCCTTCTTGTAAGAAAGGTGACTCACAGATAGCCACAGTGGCAGTCAACCACCTTTACCCAGGCCTCTTGCCTTTCCAAGCTGTGAACCGTGAGCACACACATCAGCCTGGAGGGCTTTGATCCTGGCAAACCACCAAATGCAGCTGACCATATGTATTGGCATGAGGGTTATAAAATGTAATGTGCAAAGCTGGAATTGAAATTGTACAAAAATAGAGAGGAAGTATTTGTCAGTCATTTTCTTAAGGTACAAATGCTTTGCTACGATGGTCCAGGAGAGATTTTAGTCTAGGTCAAAAATCCAAATGCATTTACTGTGGCAGGCCGCTGCTTTTCTTCCATGAACACGGCGTGGCATCTACATGCTTTGCTTCCCCTTTCATGTCCACAGAAAACTGGCTCTTTCAGGGCTAATTGATTTACTGTTGCCTTTTTATTGTTTCTCTTTGAAGTCAAAAGGCACCAGCGCGCCCGAGCTTTCTTTTTTCCCATCGAATCCTGTCTTGTCTTGAAGAAAGATCTGGGCTCTTTGTGTTGTGACCTAGACCTCAGCAGCCACCCCCATTGTGTTTTCCGGGAGGTTTGAAAGAGGACCCCTGGAGCGTATTGATTTCCCAATAAATGTAAGATTTGGACGTTTCAGGGGCCCACAAGAGAAAGAGTTAAACATAGTTCCACTCTGTCGGGCACCGTTCTATTCTCCACTGTCCTCTGCAGTTCTGTGTACCTGCCCATTGCTTCCCAAGTCTCTAGGACAAGTGCTGTGGCACCATGTTGAGAGACACACACACGCACACACCACACATCCATGTGAACGGAACAGCCAGAAGAAAGGGAGATGGTAGCTGGTAGGGTCCAGGCTGTCAGAGAGGGAACAAAGTCAGGTAACACTTGCACGAGGAGGGATCCCCTGTGAACTCCTTTGAGCCTAGAAAGGAATCCCCTGCAGAGGAAAAACAGAACCTTGTCAGGATCTGCTGTCACAAGAATTAGTAGGGATCTCTGGTGACATTTATAACAATAATTTAAGAAACCTGCAGCACATGTCAAGCTGACTTTGGGCAAGGCTGCCATCTTTTATTTCAGTTTGTAATGGAGAGATGGAACTGTATTAGATAGAACCCAGCTGAGCTGTGTGGAAAAACCACAGATTACCAAATAGAAATCCTGCAAACCACCCCTGCCCCCTGCCCCCTGCCCCCTGCCCCCTGCCCCCTGCCCCCCGCCCCGTGTCCAGTGAAGGCTTAGTTGCAGGGCTCTGCATTCCTGGACAGAAGCGCTAGAGCCTTGCTGAAGTAGAACTGTCTGTAACTCCAGAATTGAACTTACATGTGTAGTTTGCTAACTGACAGATGCTGTATGGGCCTGCTTTTAAATAAAAGTATATTACTTAGTTAAAGAAACCTGTTGGGGGGGGGGGGTGGGCTAGGGAGATAGCACTTGCAAAGCCTACAGAACACAAAAAGTGGCACTAGTGTCTTCTGGAGTTGTAGTGGCAAGAGACCCTGGCATGCCCATACACATACACACATGCAAATAAATAAAAATTTTAAAAAAAACAACACGGATTCAGTATTAATATTATCTACATTTAAATAACAAGGTAAATCTTATTATGGCTCTTGACTACATTCTGGGTACATATCAAGTACATTGTCAGTCTAATTCCAGCACAGTCTGGCTTTGTGTGTATCCTTAATCATGCCTGACTTTCTGATTTCCCAAACTTGACCATTTCTCTGTGATACAGCCTGGTTGACATACTAAAGTTTCTTAGAATTAAGACATTTACTGAAATGTTGTAGCCTACAGCTCTGTCCCCCAGTGGGCTTCTAGGGTGCTTCTCTGGAATCCAGAGCACCCTCATTCCGCAAAGAGCAGAGAACCTTTGCTGACCACAGCCACCTTCCACTCTCACAGAAGCCAGGGCCAAACAGTTTTGACAGGCCAGGGGCTCCTTTGACTCTTCCCACTTTCCCCCAGTGAGCGGAAATTTTAGAGGAAATAAATGTGGCCCTTTGAAGGCAGGTGATTCCAGATTGCACAGGCCTGGCTGGTCAGCAGTCCTGCCCGCCACCGGACAGCCAACAGATGTCATTAATATCTAACTGTTGCTTCCCTTACAGAAACCTAAAGGTTTTTTCCTCTGGGAAGTTGCACTGCTTAAATGGGTACTCAACTGGTCTTGTTACATTGCCTCCATGGCCTCCAAACTTTAATCCTGCTCCACCCTAGAGAAAAAAATTGGAGCAAACTTATAACCCTAACCCTTGTTGAGAGTATTGGGGCACTTTTAAAGACAGCCCAGAAGCCTTGCAGCACAAGGCCAGCAGCCAGCGGGAAGATCTAAACTCAACTTTATTGCCCCCACCCTGTTGAATGCAGGAGGGAGGGGCCTGGTGGAGGAAGAGAGTACTTCAGTCCCCTCCTATTGTTTGGTCCACTGGAGGTCCCTCACAGCCTTTTTTTTTTTTTTTTTTTTCTGTTTTTAAATGAGTTCACCCTGCCTCAGGGTTAGGAACAGAGAAGCCAATTTAGACTTCTAAATGGATGAAAGTAAAGCCCATCTCGCTGCAGAGGCTGTGAAGTTATTATTACAGATGGATGTGCAGGACAATTTAAAATATTGTAATTATAAACTTGTAGGGAAGCCTTGTTCTTCATTAATGTAAGATATGAAATCGCCTGTGCGGTACAAGGACAATTACATAGTCGAAAATGTGTCTGTGGTTTACACTGCGCTGTGTAAATGTGAGGGTGGCTGCTCCAGCCTACCTCCTCCACTTTCACAAAATGAAAAGCACACTAGTGCGAGTTGTCCTTTGATAGATTTTTAATATGATTTTAAGGAGTTTTGTTTGGTCTCATTCTTATTCAATGAGATTAATTTAAAGCACTTATCCCCTGGGTTTAAGTCAATCCATGTAGGCTTTGGGCAGGGTTTGTTGCTTGGGGGGTTTTGTTTGCAGGAGGCTATGAGAGACTCCTTTCCCACTTCATTAACCCTGAGTTGGGGACAGTCCCCCCCCTCACCCCCACCACAGCCAAAGCCAGGGATTTACCCACCCCCCATTCACATGCAAAAGAACTTGAAAGCCGAGGGGCTCCTTGACTTAATTAGCTGCTGTGCATTTTGCAAAATTAGAATAATACTCTCACCATCCCAGGAAAGAAAAGCCTGGGGGGGAGGGGGGCAACAGTAGCTGTCCTGGGTGTGGTTTGGGTCCAGTTCTCTCCTAGGGCAGTTTTGCCAGAAGTTTGGGTGGGTGGGAGGATTCCCCCTAAGACCCAAACTTCCTAGCCTAGGACATTTCTTCCCTCAAGACAGGGAGCTGCAGGTGGTGTGGGGGAGGGGCACACCTGCGCCCACATCCCGGGAGAGGGTACCAGTGTCAGGAGGTGACCTTGGTCCTTTGAACGTGATCTGGGGTTTGGCACTAGACTCAAGCACCCACCCCGCCCCCGCCCTCCCTGGAGCCACAGGCCCGGGCAGTGGGAAGAAGCTGCATAGTACAGAAGTTGGGGTTGGGTTTATGTTTCCCAGGGCACAGGGGGGGAGGCGCGAGGGTGGGGAATATAGAGCTACCCGGTGTGACGTCAAGTTCGCCAAGGTCCTTGGGGTCCTACCTGGCACCACAGGCCAGAGCTTGAGTGCGCCGGGGCGCTGAGTAGAGGAGGGTGGGGTAATGGGGGAACGGCCACGGAGTCCATCTGTCGGGCCTGCGCCCGGCGGGCCGGTCACCAGCTGCCGGCGCCCTTGTCTAGGCCAGATGAGTCGGCTCAGCGAGGGCACCACCGCAGCCAGGCCCGCAGCAAAGGGAGGCCAGGCGCTGACCCCCTCCCACACCCGCCCACGGCCCCCAGGATGGTATGGGAACTTCGAAGAACCAGATGGAGAAAGAGGAGGCAGGCTGCCCACGGGCTTGCCTTGTAGAGACAGACCCTTCCCGGGGCCCTAAGGGTCCAGTCGCGGTCCCCAGCACAAAATGCCATGGGATGGAAAGGGAACCAACTTCTTCCTTTCTGAGGATGAAAGGAGACCGTGCCCGGAGAGATGCAAAGTTTCTTAGGGAGGGGTGGGAGAGGGCCTGAGCAGGGACCAACGGAGGGGAGCGCTGACAGGCGCCTGGTCATGTGTAAGAAGTTTATTTTCCACATTAAAAAAAAAAAGAGAAAAGAAAAAAAAAGAAAAGAAAAAGAGAACCCAAGAGGCCTGGCTGCCCTGGGACCAGAGTGGAGATTTGGGGCCAGGGCGGGTGAGCAAGACTCCTCGGCCCCTGCCTGCCCCATCCGGGAGAGGGAGGGCACAGGGCACAGACTCACTGATTCACGGACACGGTCACGGGCTCATGGGTCACGAATAAATAACTTCATATACACTTTGCACACCGTTTGTACAGCTCAGCTGCGGCCTGGGCGCAGGGGGAATGGAGGGTACGGGAAGGGAGCCCCGCACTGCCTTCCCACCCGGCCCCGCCCGACGTGCGCGGGGAGAAGGGCCGGAGCCCGGGAGGGAGCCAATCTCGGGCGTCACTCCACCTGCTCCAGGGGAGCAAAAGGACCCCAGGGGAGCGGGCAGAGACTCGGAGGTGGGTGGGAAGTGGGCAGACGCGTATGTACATCCGGCGGCTGAAAGTGGCTCCTGGACGGCGCAGCCAGGAGAGGACGCCGGGGAGGGTTAGGGAGACGCAGTCCGGGGTCCGGGCCTCAGTGGACTTGGCATATGGCCCTTCCGGGACACTGGGCTGGGGTGCCACGGAGTAGGAGCGGCGTGGCCGGCGCCTCACCGAGGCTGCGCGGCGCGCGGGAGGACGCCGGCCAGCGGGGGCAGCGGCGGGGGCGGCTCGCTGGCGCCCTGGAGTCCGTGGATGAGGATTCGGGGCACCAGAGGTCTCTGGAGGGCTGGCGGCGGCGCGCTGGGGCCGCGGTACAGGTAGAGCGCGGCGCCGGGGTCCAGGTTGGAAACCAGACTCTGCGGGTAGAAATAAGGCGACGGGAACATCCGCTGGAGCGCTGAGTAATTGCCTGCTTCCGCCAGCAGCTCCAGCCCCACAGCTGTCTGTCGCTTCCATTTAGTCCTGGGGACCGAAAGAAATATTTATATGTATATAATCTGTATCTACCTATCTATATATATTCAGACTCAGAGCTAGGGTACACTCCAACCCCTGACGCTCACTCATGCTTGGCCTAGAGAGCCTGCAGGGCGGCCAGGAAGGATCACCTTAACGTGTTCATAAATAACGGAGCGCCCTTGTAATATGCACTGTTTAGTTTTATATTCCCCTTTGCATGGCTGTTGTCCCCGTGATACGGGTTAAAAATGAGTGGGCAAGTGTTCTATGGCCTGCAAGGTGGCAGAGCCCGTGCTCCAAGCCTGGCTGTCTGACCCCAGGACACAGCTACAAACTCACTGGACGCATTCTGCTCAAGGCATTTCAAAAGAGGCCCTTAGAACTGAGGGTTGAGGCTCCCTCTAGGTATGTATGCATCCCCTGGGAAAGCCTAATGAAGGTGAGATAACCCAGGAGAGGATGGCAGCGCTGCGGGGGGAGGGGGGTACCTGGGGAGGAAAGCATCCCCAGTGTAACCCCCAAAGACCTGAGCTCCACAGAAGCCAGCAGGTTGAGACCGCAGCTGACGATGTCACAAGAACTCATTCACCTTCCCCACTGTACCAGACTACTTGAACCCTGAACTCTGACCACCCAGGTTCCAGGCCTGGGGCCAGCCTTGCAGCAAGTTGGAGGACCTGAGGCAGGACAGGCTGGGTCAGGTATGGGGAAGCCCAGAGCCCTTCAGTTACCTGCGGGTGACACTGGGTGTGCCAGCCAGGGTCCTACTGAGGTGGGTTCAACCATACCAGGCCCCCCGTTGTTTCCCTCCCTGAATTATTCATCATCATAATAATTGTGTAATTACTGCAACGGGCCTTAATTATTGATGCCCTGAGCAGTAATCGGTATTTATTATTAATGGGGCTGCGTGTACTGAGGGTTGTTTATGGAAAGCACCATCCCTGCCTCCACTGAGTATGTAAGTGATCGGGGGGGGGGGGGGGGGGGAAAGTATGTGACTGAGTTGTGAGGTGTGTGTGTCGCTATGAGTGAATACGTCTGTGTACATCCTATGAATATGTTTGGAAGGGGCATGAAGAAACTAGCTCAAGACTAGCAGCTTAATACCAATTTTCCAGTCCCCTCTGTCCCAAAGGAGCTGGGGTTGAGGCTGGTTTATCCCCTAGGAGCTTCTTCAAGGCTGCAAACACTGGGAGGCCCCCAAAAGTCCTGGAAAAGCTTACAGGCACTTACAGCAGCCACGGAGCTGGGCCACCTCAGCCAAAAGGCTGCTGCCTGTCTGCTGGGCCAACTACCACCCTCCTCACGCCCATCCACCACCACCCCCCACAAGGCCAGGGGCTTCCCCCAAGAGAGCTCAAAGGTCTCAAGACCAAGCCTAGGGCTGATTCTGGCGGGAGTGTGAGCTGGGGTGGAGCAAGGCTTGAACCTCCAGTGGCCTGTGTGCCTGTCCACCTGTCTTTGTACCATTCTAGTCCCTCACGGTGGGATTTTGGGCAAGGGCTCACAACTTCAGTTTCTCCACTTTTTACGGACTGGAAGAGAAGGGGAGTGGAGGGGCTTCAGTAGCCACAAGAAAAGGAAGACGCCCACCCACCCCATCCCGCAGCAAAGCAAGGACTCACCTGCGGTTCTGGTACCAGGTCTTGACCTGCGTGTCTGTGAGGTTGAGCGAGGCGGCCAGCTCCATGCGGTCCTGCACACTCAGGTACTTTTGTCGCTCGAAGCTGCGCTCCAGCTGCGCCAGCTGATGGTCGGTGAAGGCCGTGCGCGCCTTGCGAGGCTTTTTCAGGCGCACCGGGGGACTGTCCCGAGAGCTAGAGATCTCGCGGTCGCCCTCCTCCTTCACTGCGGAGACACAGAGGAGTGTCAGGGCCCGGTGCCGCCCGCGCCCTCGCGTCCCAGCCGCCCCGCCGACCGGGTGCCGATTGTGGTGGCCCCCGCTGCACCCAGGCGCACCGGCCCGCGGTGCCAGGACTTCCGCGCCCTCGGCAGCAGGACGTGAACGGAGGGAGCTCCAGGGACCACAGAGAGATGCTGGAAGAAAGAACCTAAGACCAGGAGAATTCAAGCCACCGTCTTGGAGAGACAGCCTCTGTGGGGAACCGGCCGGGCCCAGCCCACAGCCGCCGGCGCGGAACGGGTTTCCGGTGGATAAGCCTCGGTATGGGCAGCGATTCACGGCGCCTCGGGGGGAGGGAGCTGCAGGCCGGTGTCTGGCCGGGAAAACCCGCGTGGTGGGACAAAACTCTGCTCATCAGCACCAGCAGCCCATCGTACTGAGCAACAAATCACAGTGCCCACAATTCACAGTGCCCTTTACGTGAATAGGAATCTGTAGCGATGGTCCCCTGCCGACGCCGCCCCACACCCCAGACCTTAGGCCGCTTCCAAACTGCGCGCCGAAGGCAGCCGCATCTTTGGACGTTGTTTGCGATCCTGGTGCGCCCTAGCCAAGGTCTGGGGTGCGCTGTCGCCCGCTGTGGCTCCTACGAAACCCGAACGCCCACAGTCCCTAGGTTGGGAAAGCAGCAACCGAGGCCCCCACTCACTCCTAAGGTCCAAGATGGACCCGACAAAGCTGATTTGTTTGTTTTCCTGCTATTTTCATGGCTCGTGTTAACTTACAGAAAACACAACTTAATCGAATAAACCGAGTGTTCTCTTCCCCTAAAGAGACAACGATGACCAAACAGGCCACTTCTTCCAAACTGAGCTTGTGGGTGAAGCGTCCTCCCACCCTACGTCCCCCTTTTTTTCTTTCTTTTATGGTGAGTGAGTTTCATTGTGCGTGGCGTTTGCAGTGACAGGGTTCAGCTGAATGCGAGGTGGTTTCTCTCTCTAGGAAACAATAATCCGGTTAATTGAGCCACTGGGGAGTGAGGCTTTTCAGCCGCAAAGGCAAGGAGGGAACTCTGCACCTAGGCGGCTGCTGGAGGAACCAGGCCAGACCTTGCCTCATGCCTCCTGAAGGTGGGCATGGCCGGCAATCTTGTCTTGCAGGCTAGCCTCCTTGGGGAACTGCCACCCCCCGGAGAGGGCATGTGTTAGGTGAGAATCCAATTCTGTCTGTGCAGGAAGCCTTAAACTAAACATCAAGCTCGGTATAACAAAAAAAATCTTACTTTTCCACCTAATTACTTGGACTATGTTAAAAAATCTACCATTCGGGAAGAATGGGTTGGGCACTAAAATTTCTATTTGGTTTTGTTTTGAACTCTAGTGCCCTCCCCACCCACACACACCCCGAGCGCAGATTGGGAAGAATGCGTGCTTCTTGGAGCTTGACGCAAAGCCCTAGCACAGTGTCCCAGAGTCTGAGGCCCAGCGACCCTTCCTGCCCGAAGCAAATCACCAGTATGGTTTTTCCAAAGACTTGGATCTAGCCAATAATGTTGTCACCTGTCTTACTCCTGAGCCTGAGTTCAGCTTTGGTAAATGTTGTTTAAGAAGACCTTCATGTGATGTACTTGTGGTGAGACTGGTTTTTCCCTCATTTCCTCCTTGGAGGAAAAGATTCAGTGTGGCTGGTGGCTGGGTGGTGACAGCTTAAAATGTCCCCAAGGGCTGGATCCTTGTGTCTGTCTTACAAACAGACTTCCTAACTTGCTTGGACTCTGCAAAAAGTCACATCCAGGTTTGAGAAATGCTCCTGGCATGGCCTCTGAGAATTGTCTTGCTCCCTTTTTTTTTTTTTTTTTTTTTTTGTGCAAAAAGCAACAGTGCCTAGGGGTGACTGGGACCTTCTACGCCCTCTGCTCCAAACCTGTTTAAGTGATATGTGGACAGCCAGAGCTCATCATCTCCCTGATCAGATATCGTCAGGGACAGGAGAGGAAAATTGATATTCCAATTATCTTAAACGAAATGGAATATCTCCTCAAAATGCTACTTGGAGGGAAAGACATAAAAGGAGGAAACTGTTGGTACATGCAGAGCTAGATATCTTTGCTCCTTGCTCTAACCACAAAGCTAGTGGTGACTGTCACTGCAAATTGTAAGCATAAAACACACACAATGTTACAAATTATATTTACATTACTACACACACCTGTCTTTCTCCAGGACAAGTTTTCTTTGCCTTTCTAACAGGCCCCTGGAGAGGAGGGTCACTGGGCCACAGTGCTTACGTGCCTGTAGTGCTGGGTGCTCTAATTTAAAGTGTTCATTTCTAGAGATGATAGGTCCTGCCTGACCAAAGGAGGCCTGGCCATCGGCCTTGGTGATGGAAGAGAGAAATGAGATGTGGAATAGGTCCCCAGATGGGGTTCAGTTTGAAGTCATGACTGTTCTCAAGTGAATTCTTGGTTGAAGTGTTAAATGAATCTTCCTAAATTTTTATGAAGGCTTGGTACAAGTAGAAGCTAGGAGATACAAATGATAATGAAGTTGGCTTTATAGGGAAGTGCTATCTTATGAAAGGGGCTCTGGGAATTAATTACAATAGTAAAAGAGCCATGTGTGGTCCCTACCAGCTCCTACTTTTCTGCTTGGTGAGGACAGAGGCTTCTCCGCCCTGAAGTCTCACACAGCTCAGTTCTGCCATCGACTTCTTCCTAGAAAGAACTTTTCGCATTCGGCCCCAACAAGCGGCTAAAACCAAGGGAGCAACTAAACATCCAGAATAAAATTAGGGATTGTTGCCTTCTTTTCCTCCCTCTTCACTTTCCCCTTTCCTCTTAAACCAGTCTCAGCTCCTTGATGAAGAGTGAAAGAAGCTGGAAGAACAGATTCCCAGAGTAGATGTGAGAGGAAACCAAGCTCCCCACTCAGGAATCTTTGGGTCAAACACAACCTGGACTTTGTCGATCAACACACTTAAAATCCAGAGAGAATGGCTGTATGGGTGTGGGGTCCTTGCCTTAGTACCAGACCTCCAAACTTGCTCCAGCCGGCAAACCTTTTCCAGCCAGCCGCCAGGCTGCCTGTCCATGCTTTGAAGTGAGCATATCTTTTGCATGATTCACAGGGTCCAGGTCACACTGAGCCCAATGGAAGAAGGAAGCCAGTTTCTCCTTTCGTTGGAAAATTCAGATTAAAGGGTAAGAAATTCTCACTGTACTCAGGGCTCTGACGAGGTTCCCCCCCCCCCACACACACGCACACACTGCCAGGCTCTTAGTCCTATAGAACAGCATCCCCAAGCTTTCCATTGCTTTGCTGCAAGAACTCCCCCCAGAGCTTCCTGGGATCAGGCCCCATGCCCACCGGTACCGCTGATGGAAGGGTGAGGGTCCCAGTCAGAAGTTTTAGAAAGTTTGCTTTGTGCCTTTTGGGGGAATCTCCTTTTACTGGGTTCAGTGTCCCTCTCCAGCTTCCACTCTCTCCATTGAATTCTTCGTTGCTCCAAGGTACAACGACAACACCAACTGCCCCGCCTGGGCCTGGGGAAGCTCTGAGACAACAACGTGCCTTTTTCTGAGAGTATGCACTCGGGTTTGAAACAGCAGATTTAGAAACACATCACCTCCCCCACGTTTTCACCTCCTGTTTTTCTTACCTTTATACTCCGAATCCGATGAGGCGTTGCTACCACTCTTGTCCAGCTTGTCTCTAAAGTCCTCCCCGGCCTTGGCCGCAAGGCGGCCCCCAGGCTCTGGGGCTGTGGGCTGCCCACTGCTAGAGTAGGGTGCACAGGCCGCGAGTGGTTTGCAGTCGGCAAGGATGTCCCTGATCAGAAAGGAGGAGGTGACCGTACGAGACTGGGCCGGGGCTGAGAGCTGACCCGGCTGCAGGTGGGAGTCCAAACCTGGGCCAGATGCCCCACCTGGTCGTTGGGTGCCCGTCTCCAGACAGTCCCTTCCCGGCGAGGCTGGTGAAGAGCAGTCGCTGCTGCTCTCTGAGCGTGGACTCAGCTCCAGGGGTGAGCGGCAATCCCCAAGCAAGGGGTCCCCCTTGGGAAGGGCGGGGCTGCCCGCACGGTGGGAGAGAATAGAGTCGATCCCAAAGCCATTGGAGCCTTCCATAGCCAAGCTGCGACCTGTCCTCCCCAAAAGCTCCCCACCCACCCCCAACCGCCGCTGCCCCTGCCCCTAGCTGAGGGCTGGCATGGGGAAGGCGGGCAGGGAGCCTGTGGGCACCTTGGATGGAGTTCAGCCTTGGGGGAGTCTGTGAGCTCTGGGCCAACCTCCTCTGCGCATTAGATCCAAAAGGGCTCAGCGCGTCTTCTGCAGCATCGCACCCAGCCTCCGAGCCGAGGGGGGGTGGTGGGAGTGTCAGGGAGGAATGGGAGGAGGGCGCGCCAAGTTGGGGAGAGCAGAAGGGGAGAAGAACGGCCTGAGGGCCCCTTTGGCACAGAAGAAACGCGAAGCTGTTGGAATCTGGATAAAGAGCGTGATTTTTAAAAATCCAAACCGCACGCTTCCTCCGGGCAAGCGGTGGCCGAGGGCAGCGGGGTCAACGCCGCGGATAGCAGCGGGCCTGGGCCGCGCTACCAGCCGGAGGCGTAGAGCGCACCTGGAGGCGTCAGCACCGCGGATAGCGGCGGCGGCGGCCTGCGGCTCATGACGCTCCACCCGGCCGGGAGATCCTCTGGGCGCGCTCGGGCGCTCCGGGGCCGTCAGCACCGCGGACAGCGCTCGCAGCTCTCCGCCGGTCCGCGCTCGCCTTCGCCTCCCCCCTTCCTTTAAAAAAAAATGAACTTATGTCACTTTTACTTTGGGGCTGGGTTTTTTTTTTGTTTCCTTTTTTTCCGTTATGTTATGTGTGTGTGTGTTTTTTTTTAAAGGGGACTCACCCACGTGTCCCCGGAGTGATGACGCTGATTGGCTCCGGCCGAATTTGGGGGTGATGTCACGCTCCGCAAGACGCTGCCCGATTCCTTTCCAGTTTGATTAAAAGAGACACTGAATTAATTACAGCACAGACCCAACTGTTTACCGGCGATTTCCACACGGTTTGCTTTCATTAGGCCAGTGATGGAGCCCCTAATGAGGATGATTAGCCGAGGGGGGCAGAAGCAGGCGGGAGGAGGACCCAGCCCGGCTGCGCGGCCCGCCTTTGGGATGTGCGGGCTTAAAAACCTTCCCAGACCCTTCCCACAATTATTCGTTACTCTACCGCGGTTCGGTTGTGGATTCTTTTTATCCCTCCCATTCTTCTTCCTCCATGGACAAAAAGATAGCAGACCTAGTAGAGAAAGAAAAGTGTGTGTGTGTGTGTGTGTGTGTGCACGCACGTGCACCCCTATCCTAATTCAGGAATAAATTTTAATTTGTTGTTTTGCAGGTGTTTCCGTTGGGTTCTAGAAGTCTCCCGTGTAGGACAGGCAATGTACAACGCTTTTACTGGCCTCTTTGGGCCCTCCGAGTTTGGAGGCAGAGAAAGGCCTTGTGTCTTCCGGGGAAGGGACCCTAGTGTAAGTAGGGTGGAGTGGGGGGAAAGATCCTGGAGCTGTTAAGCGGACCCACAGAAACACTGTGGCCCGACGGTGCCCGAGGGACAAAGAAAGCAGTGACCCCTTCTCCCTCTGCAGTGGCCTCCCCTTCGGCTCAAGTCTTGGGGAACTAGAGCTTTCGTGCCTCTAAACTGTACATGCAGCGCCAAGAGTTTCGAGTGAGAACACAGGCGTCTGCAGATGTCTTCTTAGTTTGTACCTAGCCGAGGATCTCGGGATGAATTTTCCAGGCGGCGCTGGAAATGTGGCCTTTTCCGTGAAAGCAACGCACCCGTGCGCCCTCCCCACCCCGCCACGAGGCCAGTTCTGCGCCTTTCTGGGGTGGGCCCCGGGAGGTGCTGGGCTCCAAATCCTGGAGTAGATTCAAAGCTCGCCCGGGGCCTGGTTTCTCACGGCGCAGGTCCAGGAATCGAGCCCCGGATCGGAGAGCAGCGGGTCCGGCGTCCGGAGGCTCCTCTCTCCACCAGCCGGGCCCGCGAGCTCCGTCCGGCTCCTGGGACCCCGGCAAACGACCCCGAGCGCGCGTCCAGCTCAGTGTCCGCCACCGCTAGGCATAGTTAGGCGCCGGCATCCCCGCAAACCCGGTCCAGAGCTGCGAGTGGCCCCTCTCAGTCCAGAGATCCGAAACTTTCTTGTCTCTCGGGCTGGGCCCGCGGTGGCCTCGCGCCCTGCTCCCCGCGCGCTCCCTCGGCGCCCGCCAGCAGCTTGGAAGCGGCAGGCCGGCCGGGCTGGGGGCGAGGACGTGCTGCTCCCCGGGGACTGCGGGGCCCGGCTCGGCTGCAAGCTGTCGGAGAGGCGGGAGGGCGGGGGCCCTGGCCGCAGCTCGGAGGCCAGTGCACTGGGCGCCTCCCGCCGCGGGGCCTGGCAGCCCGGACTGCCCAGCAATTTGGAGGCTGGGGAGGGGAGCCGTAAATCAGGTGGAGCCGGCCCCCAGCTCCCGGCTCCATCCACCTCCATCCATTTCCCTCCCAGGCCGCCCTGATCAGGCTTCACTGGGTCTGATTTGCATCCCAAGAGGACGCTTATCTCTCGGAAGAACTCGAGGTCCAGTCTTCCGAGGCCTGTGAACGTGGGTGGTGCTACCATGCTAAGATTTGAGGTCTCTAAGCTCCGAGCGCCTTCATCCCAAGCCAGCCCAGAGGGAGCCCGCCGCATAGGACTTTTTCTGGCCCTCAGAGTCTTAAGCTGGGGCAAGGATCTGGGATCAGTGAAAATGAATCCTTTTGGCTCCCGGATCAAAGCCAAAGCTAGGAAGGGCAGAGAGGAAGGGCAGACAGAAACATCTCTGGGTGGGAAGGAAAATCAAGGGCCCAGCCTCCTGCAACCCTAGCCAGTTTCTCCAGGCTTTATGAGATCCAAGAATATTTAATACACCGTTAGTATGTTATCATTAGTAATGAATGGTCATAGTCTGTTGTGAAATAAAATGCACTATGTGGTTTATTTCGTTTAAGATTTGCTCTCGGTTTTAGCCTTCTCAAAAGCACATGGCTTTATTTCGATTTGAGAGTTTCCAGTTCCGCAGTGGTAAATCATCCTTCCGTCCTGCGTCATCCGGTAGGTTATTGCAGGCAGCCCGAGGGGATGGCCTACGCTCACCTGGCCTTTGTGCGCAGCTGGGAAGGAGCCTGGGAACGAACATTTAGGGAGCATGCAAGATGAACCCATGGCACCCTTTGGCTAGGAATCCTGGATGACAGGGAGGGATATTAGGACACTGAGCTCTCAAGGAGCTGGGAGTGAACCTCGACAAGTTGCCCAACCTCTCTGAACACCCCCTCCACTTCATTTACATAGTACACAGTGGGAAACAGTCCTGTCTCCCCACCTCTTGCCGTGTCCCCAGCACTTCTTGAGCCCCCCACCCCACCCCAGACCTGGAGGCCTAAGTCAAGGAAGGAAATGGATGTGATCCGAGCATCTCTACCGGGTCACTCGATGTCAATCCAGGGCCTCGAATTGCCACTCCAGCATCCAGGGCTTCCTCCATTCAGGACCCCAAACCATTTCCCATGCCTATTCATTTCTTCTTGCTTCAAATTCCAGTCTCCTCTTGCCCCCTGTTTGTGATTTTTTTTTTCCATTTTCTTTTGAAGCGCTTAGTCTCTCATAGATCCCTAAAAGAAAGGTCCAAGACCACCCACCAGAGAGGTGAGGCCAGGGCAGGCAAGCCCTCAAAGGCTCTGTCCCTGCTTGCCCTCTGGATAGCTCATCTCTCCTGCTAGGCCTTCAGCTTTTCCTCTGGTACAAAGGCAGCAACATCAGTGCCTTACCACGAGGGGTGAGGGTGGGAGATGCCTGTGGGAGACCATGAGGCAGCCTGGCTATAGCATCCACGAGCTTGCCTTTGGCTTTGGGTCAGGGATGGACCTGGGAGAGTCTAGGCTTCTGGTGGACCATGGCTTTCACCTGCTTCCTGTTTTCCCAGCCCCACCTCCCTCTCTACCTAACACTGCTCTTCCCCGGGTGGAGAAGCTTTTTCTGTTCCCTTTGCTTACTTGGGTCAGTCGGCAGACCCATATGGAGAAATAGTCTGCACGGTCTGGGGAATGTTCCTGGGGTCTGGGCTCCTTTGTATGTGGACTGTGACCTCGGTGCCAGTTTTCAAGTTTCCCAGAAGCTGGTTCAGGAGCTATGTAATGGGGTTGGGGTGTTTTTAGTTACTCACCTCAGATTTGGTCTGATGAAACTGGAATCCTAGTTCTAGGTCCTAGGCTCAGACCTGGGAGCCATGCAAATCCTCATTTAAGAATGTTGATTATTATATTCATCACGGATTATAAATTTTTTTGACTTAAAAATACTGCATTTTAAATATTACTTTAGTTGCTGGGGTTTTATTTTGTTTTGATGTTCCCTTAAGTTTTGCACTTGCCTCATCCCTAACCCTGCTCTGTGATCCTGAGAAAAATCACTTTTTTAAAAAAGGTGTTGGTGGGGGGGGCACTGGAGAAATGTCTTAGTGGTTAAGGCACCTGCTAACAAAGCCAAAGCACCCAGGTTCAATTCCCTAGTACCCATGGAAAGCCGGATGCACAAGGATGCATTTAGAGTTCCTATGTATAGCTAGAGGCCGTAGTGCACCCGTTTTCATTCTCTCCCTCTCTCTCACACACAAATAAATAAAAAGAAAATTTTTTTTTCTGGGAAGATGGTTCAGTGGTTAAGGAAACTTGCTTGCAAAGCACGCCAGCCTGGGGTTCAATTCCAAAGCTACCCACATAAGCCAGACACAAAAACGTAGTGCAAATATCTGGGGTTCCCTTGCAGAAGCAAGAGCTCCTAGTGTGTGAACACATAAATAAATAATTTAAGAAAATAAAATAAATTTTCTTTCTGAGCCTTTCTTTTCCTGGTTTTTGTTTTTCCAGTTATAAGATGAGGTTGCTGTCACCCACCTCCCATGTCCTTGTGAGGAATTTCTCTGCACTTGGCCAACCTTGGAGAAGAGCAATTATGTCATGCATAGTGCCACAACCAATAATAGCAGAGCTTTTCCCAGGCGCAGGTTGGAACCCCTGGGCTTGTCTCCCCAGCTTTTGGAGAAGTCAACTCCCTCCTTTTCCCAGGGCCTTCCTATTAAAGCCAGTTCTGAGGGTAAGACAGGTGCAGGGATGTGTGAGGGAGACTAGCCAGGCCTGGAGGTTGGAAAAGATCTGGACTGAGAGCCTCCTCGAGGGCAGGCTGTTTTCAAGTGTTTGTTCAGGCAAAAACTCTGGGGAGCAGCTAAAATCAGGAAAATAGTATGTTCTTTCTCTCCCTCTCTAATTTTCTTAAGCCCACTGTCCATGTACTGTGTCAGATGACAGAGGGACCCACTTTCACATATCTCACAGGATGCCATGGTGCCTGACCTTCTAGACCCCCTTCAAAGGGCTGAGCTGGGGCTCAGTGGAGAACTGACCTAGTATGTGTGAAGCACATTCTAAAATTTTTCCCTTTTTAGTTAATTTCCAGTTGATATATTCAAGTTTATCATTTTCCTGCATTCAGTGTTAGGAATTGGTATAAAAAGCCAACCTAGGAGTTAGGGATGTAGTTTATCTCCGTTGTAGACTGCTTTTTGAAATTAATTTATTTGTGGGAGGGGGCATGGGTACACCAGGGTCTCTTGCCATGGCAAATGAACTCTAGATGCATGCATTCATCAATTTGTGCATCTGGTTTTTTGTTGGCACTGGAAACTGAACCCCAGGCCAGCAGGCTTCACAAGAAAGTGCCCTTAACTGCTGAGCCATCTCCTCAGCCCCTGGTAGAGTGCTTTTTTCTTAAGCAAATTTTTATTTTTTTAAGGTGGGTTCTTTCTTTTTAAATTTTATCTATCTATCTATCTATCTATCTATTTATTTATTTATTTAAAAGAGAGAGAAAGAGACAGATAAAGAGAGAGAAAGGGCATGCCAGGGTTTCCAGCTGCTACAAACTCCAGACACACGCACCACCTTGTACATCTGGCTTATGTGGGTCCTGGGAAATAGAACCTGGGTCCTTTGGCTTTGTAGGCAAGCACCATAACTGCTAAGACATCTCTCCAGTTCCCCCCCCCCAAATATTTTTATTTGAGAAAGAGAGAGAGAGAACATGAGCAAGCCAAGCCTCTTGCCACTACAAATGGACCTAGATGCATGGGCCACTTTGTGCATCTGGTTTCACATGGGTCTTGGGAATTAAACCCAGGCCATCAGGCTTTGCACTGAAGCACCTTTAACCATTGAGCCACCTCTCCAGCCTTAGAGTGTTTTGTCTATCATGCACAAGGCTCTGGGTTTAATACCCACTATGGGGAGAAAAGCCAACCTAGTTTTTCTTTTCTTTTCTTTCCCATAATCCAAGCATCAAAGGATTTTCCTAGGAAAAGAAAATGCAACAAACAAGAGTGTTTTGGTCCATGAGGATAACTGCCAGGGAAGGAGCTGGGTCTGAGACACAGCAGTCTGGCTGCAGTACAGGTCCACACCTTGCTGTTGCAAAGTGCTGCTGTCTCTGTACCCCCCCCCCCCCACTGTGGTTTCCAGCCAGCACTCACTGGGGTGCAGCGATGAATAAATCCAAAATCCCCACCAGGGTCAGGTGTGGTTGTGTGCATGCCTGTCGTTTCAGTGCTTGAGAGAAGTTCAAGGTCAGCATCTCGAGCTACATAGTAAGACCCTGTCTTGGTGTGTGTGTGTGTGGGGGGTCAAACCCTCTCTGGACCAAGAGACTTCCTTGGAACTGAAATTGGCTCTGGGACTATGAAGGGACGCACACAATGGAAGTCATGAGCTCCGGCTAACACTCCTGCTGAGAATCCTTTGCTACAGAAGCCATGCTTCTCAGGCTAGGGTTGTGGCTCAGTTGTAGATTACCCGCCCTAGCATGCATGAAGCCCTGACTTTAATCCCCAACACCATATAAAGCTGGGCGTGGTAGCACAAACCTGTCATCTCAGCCCCAGGGAGATGGAAGCAGATCAGAAATTCATGATCATTCTTGGCTATATAGTGAGTTTGAGGCCAGACTGAACTACGTGAGACTCTATCTCAACAAACAAACAACAACAAAAAAAAGATGAGAAGTCATACTTCAGAAGCAGGTTTTCTTTCTTCTGGATAAGAAAATTATTATTGTTTACATCAGAAAAAAAGAATGGGAGAGAGAACAGAAAGGGAGGGAAGGAAAGAGAGGGATGAAGGGAAAGAAGGAGGGAGGAAGAGAGAGAAGGGGGCAGAAAAGTTGGACTTTAGGAATTAGATTGAAGCCAGTGGGTCAGTGTGAAAGGAGAGTGGGTCCCATTGTACAGGAGATCTGTCCTGGTCCTGTCCTGGTCTTGCTGCTAAGTCACTCTTGACACTGTCTTCCCTTGGCCATACTCGATGGATTCCCAGGTCTCTTCCATCTCCACGAGTCCTTCTTCCAAAGGCTCCATCTCAACACTCCTGTGCCTCACGCCTGCACCTGCTGCCCACTCCTGCCAGGTGCACGTTGGCAGGGAACCGCTTACCCCGCACCACAGAAAGGCATGGCAAAAAAAATTTCAAGCAATCCAGGGGAGGTCCAGGCCAGCTGCCTCCCTGTGGCTGGAGATAGATATCTCTTAAGTGCCAGCTAGTGGGGAAGTTAGCCAAAACGGAGCTCAAGGACATACTCTCTGGTACCCATCTTCCCGTGGCATTATTGCTATGTGATCTGGAGGACCCGGGATGGGCGAGTTAAGCTCTCCCCATTTTCATACACCTTTAATCAAAAAGTCAGCTTGACTTCATTTACTAAGTGGGTTCTGGTCATTTGAAATATATTTGCTACTGGTGAAATTTGCGGGATGGTGGTACAGGGAGGTTAACAATATGAATTTCTAGTCCCTTCAGGGGACTCTATACTGGGTCACATCAGGCCGGTAGTTGTACCCAACACCCAAATCAGGCTCAAGCAAGGACAAGGTTTGGCCAATGTGACAGGATACCCAAGAAGGTGGAATCAGACCAGAATCCGACTGGGGCTTTGTGTAGACTCAAATAATTCATGAGGAGAGAAGCAGCAAGTCAGGGACCTCCACCTCTGACTCACCAGAGGGTGGCGCTGTAGGACAAGGAGCCGAGGGTTTTGGCCCGGAGCGTCGACGGAGACGGGACCCACCGGAGAGCCCCTTAGGACAGCGCTCCCAGGGCAGCGGTGTCAGCCCCCCCGACAAGTCACACGGTGAGTGGGGCAAGCGACGGACAAAGGACATCTCTGCAGCGTTTGCTGGCGGAATCCATCTTCTCCACTTCGGCCAGGGCCTTGGGAAAGGAGGCCTGCGTGGCCACTTACAATAGCTACCCTCACTGTCACAGCGGGGCTGACCACTTTGGAGCAGCGAACCCAACTCTGGGGCCTTTTGTGACTTCCTCTGCCTTCCACTGCAGCCCCTCCCTTTGCTGCCTCGGACTTCAGAGCAAAAGGGGGCTTGGTTTCAAAAACCATATATATGTTATTTTAATCTTATTTTATTGGTCTTTCAAGGTAGGGTGTCACTTTAGCCCAGGCTGACCTGGAATTCACAATGCAGTCTCAGGGTGGCCTTGAACTCTCGCTGATCCTCCTATCTCTGCCTCCTGAGTGCTGGGATTAAACATGTGCACCACCATGCCTGGCTGGTTAGTTCCTTTTTAGGCATGCTTTAGGAACAAGAAAATAAAAGCTCATATTTATAGCTGAGAAGTGTCAGGCCCTGAGCTAATCACATTATACATGTATTTTCTAACCATCTGGTGATGGACTGGGGTCCTGTCTCACAGATGTGGCACAGAAAGGTTAGGGTATTTGTTTGAGGTCATGCCAGCTTCGTGTTCTTAGCCACGAGCAGCCTGTCTTGCACACTGCTGCCTGGCTGTGTGGCCAACCCCCGCCTCTGGCTTTCCTAGGCATCCTCACCAGACTCAGCTGTTCCCAGGGGCTCAGGATGGCTTTAGCCAACTGAGTGAGAAAGCTGGCTTCCTGCTGGTTCTGGGAGTGGGAGGGAGGTTCAGGCCTGTAGGTAGGCTAAGGCCCACCACAGCCCTGCTGAGTGAGGTTCCGGAGGGCATCAGAGAGTGGCACTTTTATGAACTTGCTTCTAATGGGCTAATGCATAGATGCATGTGTGTATGCGTTTATGTGCATGTGCGTGTGCGTGCATGCGTGCGTGCGTGCGTGCGTGTGTGTGTGTGTGTGTGTGTGCTGGTGTGAAGCCCACTCAAACTGGTGACCCAGCAGCTGTCCAGATCCTGGGCACCTCTCCCAGAAGCCATGTACAGACAGCGCTGAGCACTTACCTGATGCTGGCCTGACCCATGGGATCTGGGTGCCAGGATCTTAGATCCGTGCTGAGGGTGAGTGACTTGTCCCTCAGCAGTAAACAAGGAAAGAACTGGAGTGCGTGGCATCACTGCGCTGCTGAGAGTGAAACAGGCTGGTGTGGATTCATATGAGGTCGTTACAGGAAGGCCATTGAGGTGGGTACTCAGCTAAGATCTGAGCAAGGAGGAGCCAGGCAACAAGGTGGGCCTCAGGTGTGGCAGGCAGGGAGAAAAGCAAGCACCAAGCCTAAGGCAGGAGCAATCAGGCACCAGAGGGGAGTGAGCAGGGGGTGGATGAATATGGGGCCAGAGGCTGGACGTGCGCTGGGGGGATGGGCCTGCTAGACAGTGGCTTTTCTTTTCAGAAGCGGTGGAGTGGATAGGGTTGCTCTGAGGCCTAGTTCATGAGGAACCAGGAAGTAGGAGGTCAGTTAAGGAGCCTGCCACCCTTCTCCACAGAGGACTCGGGCTTTATCTCAGGTGAAGAAGTGTGGAGGCCGAGGCAATGGCTTTGCAAATATCTTTGACAGGCTTCTGGTATATTGTGGGTTTAAACTTTTTTTTAACTTATTTGCAAGGAGAGACAGAGAGATCTGGGTGTGGTGGTATACACCTTTAATCCCAGCACTCAAGTGGCAGAGGTAGGATTGAGGATTGCCGTGAGTTCAAGGCCACCCTGAGACTGCAAATGAACCCCAGATGTACACACCACTTCCTGCATCTGGCTCTACATGGGTACTGGGGAATCGAACCCCGGTTGTTAGGCTTTACAAGCAAGTACCTAAACCACTGAGTAATCTTTCGAGCCCCTAAATTGTGTGGTTTGAGTATGTTTGTTTTGATTTTTTTTTTTGTTTTTGTTGTTCTTCAGACAGGATCTCATATGATCCAGGCTGGTCTCAAACTCTCTATGTAGCTGAGGATGACTGTGAAGTTCTGATCCTCCTGCCTTCATTGCCCAGTGAAGGGCCTTGTGCATGCTAGGCCTGCACTCCACCAACTCAGCCACAGCGCCAATGGTTTCTAATGGATTGCATGTGAGAGGTGAAGGGACAGTGAGGAATGTTTTGGCTCCAGCAGCTGGATGTCTGGGAGTGTCATTCAAGACTTGAGGTGGACAGAGGCGGAAGCAGGTTTGGTGGAAACTGGCTGGTTCTATATTGATTGTGTAGGTCATACGTAATAAACACCCAACCTCCAGACACAGAGCCCAGGCAGGCAGGGGCACAGGTGAGCAGGTTGAATGTCAGTGTGGGAATTTGAATGGATGCCCCCCCCCCGATATTCAGGATTTTATTAAAGTTTGCGGCCTCCTGGCTGGAGGAGGTGTCACTGTGGGTGGATCCCAGGGTCCAGCCCTAAGGTGTGGGGGTGGATTTGGAATTCCAGCCTGAAGAGATGCAAAGTGCTGGAGTTCAGCCTGGAGTTCCTGAAGTGCGCCTGCGTGTGCTGGCCCTGTGGCTTTGGGGTTTTGGCTTGTGGCTTTTCTCTCTTGGCGGACATTAAGGAGCTTCCCCTGGATGGGCAAGCTTCAATAAATATCCCTTCCTCCATAGCTGTGCCTGATTTGGGAGTTCATCCCAGCGACCTGAAGCTGTCTACGTCAGTCAGCATCTTTTTTTTTTTTTTTTTTTTTTTTTTTTTTTTTTTGGTTTTTCGAGGTAGGGTCTCACTCTAGCCCAGGCTGACCTGGAATTCACTATGGAGTCTCAGGGTGGCCTCGAACTCACAGCGATCCTCCTACCTCTGCCTCCCGAGTGCTGAGATTAAAGGCGTGTGCCACTGTCTGAGGAGACTAGAAAACTCAAGGACTGGTCAGTGTCACGAAAGCATCCTGGAGGTGTTGGTACCTTGAGAAGGTTCCGCATCCGGAGAGTCACAGTTCAGTTCACTCGCCAATTAGAGGTTTCAAATAAAGACACAGGAAGAGGACAGATTGCCTTTTAAATTTAAAATACATCAGCATGTAAATTGTGTGTGTGTGTGGGGGGGGGAACTGCACAATGATGGGATTCAGAGGTAACCTGGATTTTGTCAGAGCAGTTGTACAACCTGGGCCCCTGCAGCCACTCGCCTGCATGCAAGGTGCTCTCCTTGGAGGGGTGATATGCCAGGTAGTCTTGAAGAAGGCCATCCTGGCCTGTGTGATTGACAGGACCCTGGCACTGAGGGTGGGGGCTGACCCTGAGTAATGAACTACCAGCTCTTCCTGCTGTCAGGGGCCCCGGAGAGAAAACCCTGCCATGTCGAGACCCCAGACATACCCCAAAAGAGCAATTAAAACTCATGTTTGGAATACGAAATGAGGGCTTTCAAAGCATGTCACTGTCACACTTTCTGCAGGAAATACACAGATTGTTCACACCTAATGGGCAGAGCTGTGAAATTAACCCTTAGCCTGTTTTACTTTTTATTTATTTATTTTTAAGCTGCCTTGTAATGTGGGTTCACCTTGTCAGGCGAGGCTTGCGAAGGGGCAGGTGAGCCTCGCTGAAGAGGGGGAGGAGTCTCCAGGCCCAGGGTCACTGGAGCAAGCCTAGCTTTCGGCTAACTTAAAGGTGGTGAGGTGGAGGGGGGTGAGCTGGGGGTGCAGGAGTCTTACCAAAAATAACTAATCTAAGAACTGAACCTGAGGTTCTTCAAGCAGTAGAGTCATATCAAAACTGGGGAGTGTCTTCCTGGAATTGGCTCGAGAAGGGGAGTCCTTTGGGGAATGTTCTACTGAAGAAGAAGGGCTGGTCCGGCAGGGAGGGTCTAGGGGTGGGTGTAGTTGCCCATTCTCAGGGTGCCCTGGCGCACTGCATGCTCTTCCCGGTGGGCCTTCAATGCTCTCTGGCGATCGGCCTCAGTGGGGAACGTATCAAGATGGCGACCTACCTGTGGACAGAGGACAGAGGGGAAGAATGGTGACTGAGGGTCCTTCTCCCCCTTGGCCGCCCCAAGCCTCACTCTCAGAGTGAGAATGAAAGTAGCTGGTGGAGGGGGAGACTATGAAGAGGAGCTCTGATTCCCGGTCCTGACCACTGAGGAGCCAGGGGCCTTGAAGCGGCAGCTGCCACGGTAGTATTTCAGGTCCTATCCAGCTCACTGCTGGGAGATATGTGCATAGCAAGTGTCACCTAACAGTGACCAGAGCTGCCCAGTAGCCAGTGTCATCCTTCACACACCAATTTTCTACCACTGAAACCCAAACCAGGGCTGGAGAGATGGCTTAGTGGTTAAGGTGCCTGCCTGTGAAGCCCAAGGACTCATGTTTGACTCTCCAGGTCCCATGTAAGCCAGACACACAGTGATGCAAGAGCACAAAGTCAGACATGCACACTTGGGGGCACACACATCTGGAGTTTGATTGCAGTGGCTGGAGGGCCTAGCATGCCAGTTCTCTCTCTCTCTCTCTCTCTCTCTCTCTCTCACACACACACACACACACATAAAAAAAAAATGGCAGTCTGTTGGGCTTGCCTCAAAAAAAAAAAAAAAAAAAACCCAAATGGGTCTCTCACTACTCTTTGTCTTTCTCAAAGAAATAAATACATAAATGAAATATTTATTTTTCAAAATTTTATTTATTTATTAGAGACAGAGAGAGGGAGAGAGAGTGAGAATGGGTGCACCAGGGCCTCCAGCCACTGCAAACGAAGTCCAGACACATGCGCCACCATGAGCATCTGGCTTACACGGGACCTGGAGAATTGAACCAGGGTCCTTAGGCTTCGCAGGCAAGTTCCTTAACCATTAAGCCATCTCTCCAGCCCTAAATAAAATATTTTTAAAAATGGGTTGGAGAGCTGGCTCAGCGGTTAAGGTGTCTGCAAAACCAAAGGACCCAGGTTCAATTCCCAGTATCCATGTAAAGCCAGATACACAAGGTGGCGCATGCATCTGGAGTTCATTTGCAGTGGCTGGAGGCCCTGGAACACCTATTCTCTCTCTCTCTTTCTCTGTGTGCTTCTTTCTCTCTCTCTCTCTCTCTCTCTCTCAAAATAAACAACTAAGTAAGTAAATTAAATATAAAAAAATCCAAATGAGGTCTGGAGAGATGGCTCAGTGGATAAAGTACTTGCCTCACAAGTACCTGAGTTTGGATCACCAGAATGCACACAAAGCTGGGT
The DNA here is from genome assembly GCA_036346955.1 of Dipus sagitta. Classification (NCBI taxonomy): domain Eukaryota; kingdom Metazoa; phylum Chordata; class Mammalia; order Rodentia; family Dipodidae; genus Dipus; species Dipus sagitta. Next base: position 146,918,798 of record CM070770.1, on the reverse strand, counting down.
GCTGTGGCAGCGTCTCTAAACTCAGTGTGCCTACACATGGCGAGAAGGGAGGAGACAAGAGAATCTCCCAGAAGCCCACAGACCAGCTAGCTTAGTGAACACAGCGGTGAACAATGAATTGGAAGGTGTGGATGGACACCTGAAGTTATCCTCTGACTTCCATGCATATGCTGTGGCACAAGTGTATCTGCACTCACACACAAACACATACAAACCACCACCACCACAAAAAGAACCACCCTTAGGCTGGGGAGATGGCTCAGCGGTTAAAGATGCTTGCTTGCAAAGTCTGTGGTCTGGGTTCAATTCCCCAGTACCCACGAAAAGCCAGATGCACAAGGTAGTGCATACATCTGGAGTTCCTTTGCAGTGGCAAGAGGCCCTGGTGTACCCATACACTCCCTCACGAATAAATTAATAAATACATATATATCGAATATTTATTTATTTATTTATTTATTTATTTTTGGTTTTTCAAGATAGGGGCTCACTCTAGCCCAGGCTGACTTGGAATTCACTATATAGTCTTAGGGTGGCCTCGAACTCACAGTGATCCTCTTACCTCTGCCTCCCAAGTGCTGGGATTAAAGGTGTGCACCACCATGCCTGGTTTAAATATTTATTTATATCTTTATTTGAGAGAGAGACAGAGAGAGGCAGAGAGAGTATACTGTGCCTCCCTTAGGCTATCCCAAGGAGAATTACCCTGTTGGGAGATGCACTTAGTGGTGGGGTTCCTGCACTTGGAAGTGAGTTCACAGACTGTGATAGCAGAAGACAAGATGGGTTGTCACCCACCATTATTGCGGGAGAGGAGAGACGAGAGCAAAGCACCAATTGCATAAAGTCTCTTCTTTGGGCTGGAGAGATGATTCAGCAGTTAAGGTGCTTGTCTGCAAAACCTAAGGACCTGAGTTTGATTCCCCAGGACCCATGTAAAGCCAGATGCACAAAGTGGTGCATTCATCTGGAGCTCGTTTGCAGTGGCTGGAGGCCCTAGCACACCCATTCATATTCTCTCTCTCTCTCTTTCTCTGTGTCCTTGAAAATAAATAAAAAAATATATTTTTAAAAATCTCAACTTTTCCTTTTGAAGTTTTGCAGTGTTGGGGACAAGCACCCCTCCAACCCCACTACTGACATGGCATAAAGTGTTAAGTACAGATCCATTCCTTGGATCTGTCTCACTCCCATGTTTTTTGTTTTCTTTTACTTTCCAGAAGTTCTTTTTTTTTTTTTCTGAACTCTGGCTGTGGTGCTTTTGAGGGTCCCATTGACCCTATTGGCAGGGGAGGAATGAGACTATCTTCCCACAGAAGGAGTGTGCATGGCCCTTAAGTCCCCTCAGGAATGACAGTATGATGGTTCCTTTATTTTTTCTTTTCTTTCTTTCTTTTTCTTTTTTTTTTTTTTTTTTGGTTTTCCAAGGTAGGTCTCACTCTACTTACTCTAGCCCAGGCTGACATGGAATTCACTTAGTAGTCTCAGGGTGGCCTTAAACTCACAGTGATCCTCCTACCTCTGTCTTCCTAGTGCTAGGATTAAAGGTGTGCACCACCACGCCTGGCTGATGGTTCCTTTACTAAAGAATATATTTATGGGGCTGGAGCAAAGTCTCAGCTGTTAAAGATGCTTGTAAAACCTGCCAACCTGGGTTCAATTCTTCAGCACCCACAGAAAGCATGACACAAAAAGTGGTGCAAGCATATGGCATTCAATTGCAATAGCAATTGAATATACACACACATATGCAAATAAACAAATCAAAATATTTTTTAAAATTCAGCCAAGGTAAATATATATACTATGCTCATCAAACTGCCCAGTAAGCACTTCTCTTAATGTTCATAGCCTTATATTAATGCTACTCTCACTTTGGGTAGAGAAACTTCTCTTTTCGGATGGTAGTGATCTTGGGATGACTCAGAATGCACCATGGTGCTGAGAAGAAGTGACAGAGGAGTGCTCAGCACTGCAATATCTCTATCACACCTTCCAAGGCTCAGGGTCTATTGCGGAAGAGGTGGCGGAAAGAATGTAAGAGCCAAAGGAAGGGTAGGCCTCCTTAAAACGTGCTCCCCCCAGACACAAAATGGCCTGGATATCCATGACCTCACAGTGCCTGACACTACCTACACAAGACCGTCATAATAGGAGAAAAAGATCAAGACATCAAAATAAAAGAGAGACTGATTGAGAGGGGGCGGGGATATGATGGAGAATGGAGTTTCAAAGGGGAAAGTGGGGGGGAGGGCATTACCATGGGGTATTGTTTACAATCATGGAAATTGTTAATAAAAAATTTTTTTTTTGTTTTAAAAATCCAGCCAAGGGGTTTGGGAAATGGCTCAGTCTATAAAGCACTTGCCTCACAAGCATGAGGACCTGAGTTCAATCCCTAGTATGCACATTAAAGGCTGGATATGGTAGCACATTCCTGTGATCCCAGCACTGGGGAGGTGGAGACAGGAGGCTCCTTGGGGTTCACTGGTCAGCTTAGCCTAATTGGTGAGCTTCAGGCCAATGAGAGGCCTTGTCTCAAGAAAAAGGTGAACAGGGCTGGAGTGGTTAAGCGCTTGCCTGTGAAGCCTAAGGACCCCGGTTCAAGGTTCAAGGCTTGATTCCCCAGGACCCACATTAGCCAGATGCACAAGGGGGCGCACGCATCTGGAGTTTGTCTGCAGTGGCTGGAGGCCCTGGCGCACCCATTCTCTCTCTCTCTCCCTCTGCCTCCTTCTCTGTCTATCGCTCTCAAATAAAAAAAAGAGAAAAAGGTGAACAATGTTCCTGAAGATGACACCAGAAGTTGTCTTCTGACCTCCACATGCACATGTGTCCACACACATACAAACATGCACGCCTGTACATGCATACCACAAACACATATGCATGTATGGACACATGCAAGGAATCCAGCCCAGTGTTTTCTCCAGGGCCGGAGGCGCAGCTTAGCTTAGACCACAGTGTGGCTGTCAGCCTTACTGTGGCAAAAGGTGAGAGAAAGAAGCACAGGAGGAGGACAAACTATTAAAAAGAAGGGAGAATGGGCTGGAAAGATGGCGTAGCGGTTAAGGCGCTTGCCTGCAAAGCCTAAGGACCCAGGTTTGATTTCCCAGTACCCATGTAAGCCAGAGGCACAAGGTGGCGCATGCATCTGGAGTTCATTTGCAGTGGCTGGAGGCCCTGGTGCCCCATTCTCTCTCTCTCTATCTGCCTCCCCCACTCTCTGTTTATAAATAAATAAGGTTTAAAAAAAGAAGGGAGAAGACAAAACTCGTGGCAAAGTGTGGGGTTCAGTGCCCAGCAGAATCCCCCTGGGGTTATATCCAACATTTTGCAGATAAGGGGAAGAAGGTTCACAGCAGGGTTCAGTCTGGGGTTGCCCCTACAGGGAATTTATGGCAGAGAAGCCCGTGGCTCCCAGGGGACATCTGGCAATGCTCAGTTAGGGAGGCATGTTGAGTCTCTGAGGGTTCAGGGTACTCAGCTGAGCAGGGTGTCCAGCAACTCATTCTTGGGTCTCAGCAGTCTTCGGAGGCGTTCAGATTGGCAGGAATTCTGTCCCCAGTGGCTAGTTACCAGTCTGTTTTGTGTTTCAAAGCATAAACATTTTATTCCTATGTGGTCTCATAATAGTAATAACTTATGCATACTTTTACAAAATGCTTAACGCTATGTCAAAATGACTTTCCAGGTTGTTACAATGTCACCATAAAAATAATTTTTCTTCCTTCAGAAATACATTTCTGTCAGGCATGGTGATACACACCTATAATCCCAGCTGCTGAAGAGGCTGAGGCAGGAGGATCACAAGTTTGAGGCCAGCTTGATCAAATTAGTGACGCTGTCTTAAAATAAAAACATAAGTCAAGAAGACTGGAGGTATAGCTCAGTTTGTAGAGTGCTTGCCCAGCACGTACAAGTTCTGGATTCCAGTCCTCCCTCCCTTTCTACCTTACTGGCCTCTGCTACTGAGTTTTCTTCCTGCTCACACAGAAGTCCAATCACTTGTAGCTAGGATCCACATATGAGAGAGAACATGCAATGTTTGGCTTCCTGGGTCTGGGTTACCTCACTAAGTATAACCCTGTCCAGGTTCATCCATTTTCCTGCAAATTTCATGACTTCATTTTTCTTTACCACTGAGTAGAACTCCATTGTGTAAATGTGCCACATCTTCATTATCCACTCATCAGTTGAGGGACATCTAGGCTGGTTCCATTTCCCAGCTATTGTGAATTGAGCAGCAATAAACATGGTCGAGCAAGTATCTCTAAGGTAGTGAGAGAATCCTTAGGATATATGCCTAGGAGTGCTATAGCTGGGTCATATGGTAAATTTATTTTTAGCTGTTGCAGGAACCTCCACATTGATTTCCACAATGGCTGAACCCAATAACAGTGTAGAAGGGTTCCTCTTTTTCCGCACCCTCGCCAGCATTTATGGTCATTTGTTTTCATGATGGTAGCCAATCTAACAGGAGTGAGATGGAATCTCAACGTAGTTTTAATCTGCATTTCCCTGATGGCTAGGGCTGTAGAACATTTTTTTAGATGCTTATATGCCATCTGTATTTCTTCTTTTGAGAACTCTCTATTTAGTTCCATAGCCCCTTTTATTTTTGTTTGTTGTGTTTTTTGAGGTAGGGTCTCACTCGAGCCCAGGCTGACCTGGAATTCACTATGTAGTCTCAGGGTGGCCTTGAACTCGTGGTGATCTCCTACCTCTGCCTCCTGAGTGCTGAGATTAAAGGTGTATGCTGCCATGCCCAGCTATAGCTCATTTTTTAATTGGGCTGTTTGATTTTTTATTATTTAGTTTTTCGAGTTCTTTGTATATTTTGGATATTAATCCTCTGTCAGATGTATATCTGGCAAAGATTTTCTTCCATTCTGTAGGTTGCCTCTTTGTTCTATTCAGTGTCCTTTGCTGTACAAAAGCTTTGTAATTTCATGAGGTCCTAGTGGTTGATTTGTGGTTCTATTTCTTCAGCAATTGGGGTTATTTTCAGAAAGTCTTTGCCAATACCAATATGTTGAAGGGTTTCCCCTACTTTTTCCTCTAGCAGTTTCAGAGTTTCAGGTCTGACATTAAGATCTTTGATCCATTTGCAGTTAATTCTTGTTCATGGAGAGAGATAAGGATCTATTTTCATTCTTCTACACATACATATCCAGTTTCCCCAGCAGCATTTGCTGAAGAGGCTGTCTTTTCTCCAATGAGTATTTTGGGCATTTTTGTCAAAGATCAGGTGGCTATAGCGACCCAGATGTGGGTCCTCTATTCTGTTCCACTGATCTACATGTCTGTTTTTGTGCCAGTACCATGCTGTTTTTGTTACTTTGGCTCTGTAATATAGGTTAAATCAGGTATGGTGATACCACCAGCCTTATTTTTAAATAGTTGAGGCTTTTTGTACTTCCAAATGAATTTTTGGATTTTTTTTTATTTCCATGAAGAATGCCATTGGAATTTTGATGGGGATTGCATTAAATATGTAGATTGCTTTTTGTAGATTGCCGTTTTCACAATATTGATTCTTCCAATCCAAGAACAAGGGACGTCTTTCCATTTCCTATTGTCTTCAGAAATTTCTCACTTGAGTGTTTTAAAGTTTTCATTGTAGAAATCTTTCACTTCCTTGGTTAGGTTTATTTCAAGGTACTTTTTTTTAATGCAATTGTGAATGGGAGTGACTCCCTGATTTCATCCTGTCTGTTGTTAGCATATAGGAAGGCAACTGATTTCTGTGTGTTTATTTTGTATCCTGCTACATGGCTATAGGTGTTTATCAGCTCTAATAGTTAGCTGGTAGAGTCTTTAGGGTCCTTTATGTATAGAATCATGTCATCTGCAAATAATGATTAACTTGATCTCTTCCTTTCCAATTTGTATCTCTTTTATGTATATCTCTTGCCTTATTGCTATGGCTAAGATTTCCAGTACTATATTAAATAAAAGTGGGGACAGTGGACACCCTTCTCTTCTTCCTGATTTTAGTGGAAAAGCTTCAAGTTTTTCTCCATTTAGTATTATGTTAGCTGTAGGCTTGTCATAAATAGCCTTTATTATGTTGAAATATGTTCCTTCTATTCCCAGTCTTTGTAGGATTTTTCTTGTTCGTTTTTGTTTTTGTTTTTTTGAGGTAGAGTTTCACTCTGGCCCAGGCTGATCTGGAATTAACTATGTAGTCACAGGGTGGCCTCGAACTCATGGTGACCCTCCTACCTCTGCCTCCCGAGTGCTGGGAGTAAAGATGTACGCCACCACGCCTGGCCTTTGTAGGACTTTTATCATGAAGGGATGTTGGATTTTGTCGAATGCTTTTTCTGCATCTAATAAACTGATCATGTGATTTTTGTCCTTCAGTCCATTTATATAATGTATTGCATTTATCGATTTGTGAATGTTGAACCATCCCTTCATCTCTGGGATAAAGCCTAGTTGGTCGGGGTGAATGATCTTTCTGATATATTCTTGTATTCTGTTTGCCAATATTTTGTTGAGAATTTTTGCATCTATATTCATGAGGGAGATTGGTCTGTAATTTTCTTTTTTTGTCCTATTTTTATCTGGCTTTGGTATCAGGGTGATGCTAGCTTCGTAGAAGGAGTTTGGTAGGCTTCCTTCTTTTTCTATTTTATGGAAAAGTTTGAGAAGCATTGGTATGTTCTTCCATGAAGGTCTCATAAAATTCACCAGTGAATCCACCTGGGTCTGGACTTTTTTTAGTTGGGAGATTTTTTATAACTGCTTGGATCTCCATACTTGTTATAAGTCTATTTAAGTGCTTAATCTCATCTTGATTTAATTTAGGTAGGTCATAAAAATCAAGGAAATCATCCATTTCTTTTGGATTTTCAAAGTTAGTGAAGTATATGTTCTTATATTATGTCCCTATGATTTTTTTTTTAATTTCTCTGGTATCTGTTGTGATGTTGCCTTTTTGATCTCTAATTTTATTAATTTTTGTCTCTTCTCTCTTTCTTTTGGTCAGGTTTGCAAAGGGTTTATCAATCTTGTTTCTCCTTTCAAAGAACCAACTCTTTGTTTCACTGATTCTCTGGATTTTTTTTTTGTTTCATTAATTTCTGCCCTAATCTTTATTATTTATTCCCATCTACTGATTTTTAGTTTGCCTTGTTCTTCTTTTTCCAAGGCCTTAAGGTGAAGCATTAAGTTGTTTACTTGCAACCTTTCTAATTTCTTAATATAGGTACTTAAAGGTATAAATTTCCCTCTTAGGACTGCCTTCATTGTGTCCCAAAGATTTTGGTATGTTGTGTTCTCATCATTTGACTCTATGAATTTTTTGATTTCCTTCTTGATTTCTTCATTGACCCATTCATCATTTAGTAGTGTACTGTTTAGTTTCCATGATTTGTGTATGCTCTTAGCTTTCCTTGATACTGATTTGTAGTTTGCTCCCATTGTGGTCAGATAGAATGCAAGGAATTATTTCAATTTTCCTGTATTTGTTAAGATTTGCTTTGTGTCCTAATATATGGTCTATTTTAGAGAATTTTGCGTGTGCTTCTGAAAAGAATGTGTATTCTACAGCATTTGGATGAAATGTCCTGTTAAGTCCATTTGTTCTATGACCTCACTTAATCCAGATGCCTCTCTGTTTATTTTTTGCCAGGATGACCTGTCAATTGATGAGAGTGGGGTGTTGAAGTCACCCACTACAAGTGTGTTTGGTGTTATCTGTGACCTTAGTTCTAATAGCATTTGTTTGATGAAGTTGGGAGCCCCCATGTTAGGTGCAGATATGTTTAGGATTGTAATGTCCTCCTGTTGGAGTGTTCCTTTAATCAATATAAAGTAACCTTCCATATCTTTCCTAACTAATGTTGGTCTGAAGTCTACCCTGTTAGATATTAAGATAGCAACACCTGCTTGTTTTCTAGGGCCATCTTTTTTTTTTTTAAGATATCACCAGTTTATTATAAAAGGCATAGCCGGGCGTGGTGGCGCATGCCTTTAATCCCAGCACTTGGGAGGCAGAGGTAGGAGGATCGCCGTGAGTTCGAGGCCACCCTGAGACTCCATAGTGAATTCCAGGTCAGCCTGGATTAGAGTGAGACCCTACCTCGAAAAACCAAAAAAAATAAAAAAATAAAAAAAAATAAAAAATAAAATAAAATAAAAGGCATGGAAATTATTTACATGAGACATTTCAGAATTTCAGTGGAATGGGCAGCTTCATATGGTGCCATTTCAACGGTGATTTCAGTCTACATACTTGCCAAGAATGTCACCATCTCTAAATAAGAAATAATCCTTGTCATCTAGAACTACTTTGGTGCCTCCATATTCTGGGAGAAGAACTTTATCTCCAACTTTCACACTAACTGGTTGAATCTCTCCACCCTTTCCTTTAGAGCCTGATCCCACAGCTACTACTGTTGCTTGCAATACTTTTCCTTGAGATTTTTCTGGAAGCATAATGCCACCTTTGGTTACAGTTTCAGCTGCACTCCTTTCAACCAACACTCTGTCAAAGAGCGGAAGGAACTTTCTAAATGCTGGTCCCGCCATGACTCTCGCGCCGCCACCACAAGGAGAGAGAGACCTGCAGATGGGCAGGACCGAGGGACACGTGAAAAAAAACTAGGCCCATCTTCTTAAAACACCGTTTTCCAACCTTTTACCCTAAGATAGTGTCCATCCTTTGTAGAAAGGTGAGTTTCTTGGAGGCAACAAATTGAAGGATCCTGCTTTTTAATCCAGTCTGCGAACCTATGTCTTTTGGTTGAGGCATTGAGGCCGTTGATATTAAGAGTTATTATTGAAAGGTATGTGTTTATGTTTGCCATTTTCTTGTTTTGTAGTTATTCCAGTTTTACCTTTGCTCTCTTGTATTAACTGGTATTTGAGTATGGTTTGTTTTTTGCAGGTTCCTTATATGTGTGCTTTTCTTTCTCTTCAGCATGGAGGATCCTTTCAAGTGTTTTCTGTAAAACTGGTTTTGTCTTCAAATACTCCTTTAGTCTGCTTTTGTTGTGGAATACCCTTATTTCTCCATCCATTTGAATGGATAGCTTTGCAGGATAAAGTAACCTTGGTTGACAGTTGTTATCTTTCAGAACTTGGAATACATCACTCTGAGCCCTTCTGGATTTTAAAGTTTGTGTTCAGTAATCTGCTGTGATCCTGATGGGCTTGCCTTTGTATGTGACTTGATTTTTCTGTCTAACTGCTTTCAACATATTTTCTTTGGTTTGTGTGTTTTGTAGTTTAATTATAATATGGCAAGGAAAGGTTCTTTCCAGGTTTTGTCTGGCTAGTGTTCTAAAGGATTCCTGTATCTGCATTGGCACCTCTTTCCCAATTTGGGGGAAGTTTTCTTCTATGATTTTTTTGAAGATGCCTACTATGCCTTTGGAGTGAAATTCTTCTCTTTCTACTATACCCTGAATTCTTATGTTTGACCTTTTCATAGTGTCCCAAATATCTTGAAATTCCCATTCATACTTTCCTATTAGTTTGTCTTTCTCTTTGTTGGACTGTATTAGATCTGCCACCTGGTCTTCTAGTTGAGATATTCTGTCCTCTCCTTCATCCATTCTACTGGCAAGATTTTCTACAGAGATTTTATTTGACTGACTATGCTCTTCATTGCTACTATTTATGACTGGTTTTTCTTTATTATTTCTATTTCCTTATTCATGTCTTGTATCAACCTCCTTATTTCATTAAATTGGTTTCCTGTGTCTTCTTTGATTCCTTTGATTTCCTCTTTGATTTCTATGAGCATATATATAATCATTCTTTTGAAATCTTTCTCAGGCATTTCCTGTAAATCAGTTTCACTGGAGGTCATTTCTGATAAATTAATACTTTTGGTGGATTTATATTGCCTTGATTTTTTTTGTGTTTCTTCTATTATAATGTAGAGATTTTTGAATCTTGGATTAATTTAATGCTTGTGTTTTTTAATTATATGCAGTATTATTAGTTGTATCAATCAATCTGATGTTATATATCTTCAGGGTAGGAGCTTAAGGTGCTAGGTGTGGCTCTTAAGACTCTCAGAGTAACCACAAAAGTGACCCTATGTGTTGGTTTTGTCTGACCTGATAGTATTCAAGTAGGCTGGGTGGAACAAAATACAGGCAAATTCTAAAATTTAACTAAACAATATACACATCAGTGAAAAACAGCACAGAGTATTTATGCAAGAGTAGGTATTATGACCCACAGATCCCCTAACAAAGTCACAGTCCCTAAGGATGTGTGTTGCCCCACACCCTTAATCCTGTCAACTGGGAGGCTAAGATTTCTGGTCTGTGGAGGGTTCTAAGGTCAGCTTGTGACTGAGTAAGACCCTTCCCCAATGAACAACAGAAGAGGAGACAAAGGCACTATAAGTCAGGAAGCAACAAACAACAAACCCAAAATATAGCTTATTTAAGAATGGCAAATCTGTGGGGGAGGGAGGGCATTACCATGGGATTTTTTAGATGTTAATAAAAAAATTTTTGAAGAAAAAGAAGAAAAAGAATGGCAAATCTGACCACCCATCATATTTAACATATAATTTACCCTGACATGGAAGGTGCAATTAGCACTTCCCATTCAAGCCTAAATACCAGGCATATTTGGCGGGTATTGACCTGGTGTAATCCCAGTTACCTTTTGGCATGGCTTTGGTCTCAATTACGCTGCGCACCCACTTGGGTCCCTCTTTGCTGCACTGTGGGCTCAGGTAGGCTGGCTGGGTCTGTCGGTTACTGCTCTGATTGCCTGTGCCAGGTGCCATGTAGGTGAGCTCCCTTCCCCAGGGCTCTGGTGCTTGCTGGCACTTGTGCTGGTGGTGGGGGAGGGGAGGCTGTGGATGGTGGCTGACGTTCCTCCCGCTGGTCCTAGCAATCCTTTTCATTATGAGCTGCTCTGGTGATCCCTGCTGTCCTCCCTTCCATGTTTCTTGAGTTTACAAGGAGGCCAGTATGAGTGGAAGGTCTCCTCACCTGGCTCTACCTGTGCCTCAGGCCAAGCCTTGAGGCTCTGGCCACGTGGACCTGGTTCAGCTGCTGCTGGAGCCGCTTTTGCCTGCTTCTGTGGGCTCTAGACGCTCTGGATCTCTCCTACTTCTCTGCTGTGGTTGATAATTTCTTTTCTTATACACTGCACTTTTTAGTAGAAAAGTGCATTTTGCTTTTTTTTTTGTTTTAATTTTTTAATTTTTAATTTTTTTTTTGTTTATTTTTATTTATTTGAGAATGACAGAGAGAAAGAGGAAGAGAAACAGAGAGAGAGAGAGAGGGAGAGAGAATGGGCACACCAGGGCCTCCAGCCACTGCAAACAAACTTCAGATGTGTGCACCCTCTTGGCTAACATGGGTCCTAGGGAATTGAGTCTTGAACCAGGGTCCTTAGGCTTCACAGGCAAGAACTTAACCGCTAAGCCATCTCTCCAGCCCTGTTTTTTGTTTTTTGGAGGTAGACTCTCACTCTAGCTCAGGCTGACCTGGAATTCACTGTGTAGTCTCAGGGTGGCCTTGAACTCATGGCGATCCTCCTATCTCTAACTCCTGAGTGCTGGGATTAAAGGCGTGCACCACCATGCCTGGCTTCAGAAGTCTGTTTTATTGTTTAGATAATAATAGTGACCAAGATACCTGTCCTCTTAGCAAATATTTTGAATAGTGTGCCCATATTTTTCATTTGCATACCTTTCTCATTTGCATAAATGAGTATACACAATCATTTGCATAACTGAATCTTTATATCTACTTTATATGCACATTCCCTTCCTACCCTGACCACTATCTATCATTCTTTCTTTCTTTCTCTTTCTTTTTTTTCTTCAGTTCTTTCTTTCCTTCCTTTAACTTGTTTTTGTTTTTGTTTTCAAGGTAGAATCTCACTCTAGCCCAGGCTGACCTGGAATCCACTATGTAGTTTCAGGGTAGCCTCAAACTCACGGAGATCCTCCTACCTCTGCCTCCCAAGTGCTGGGATTAAAAGCGTGCACCACAACCCCAGCAAAGATGATGAAAGAGGGTTAAAAAAAAAAAAAAGAGGGTCTGGAGAGATGGCTTAGCGATTAAGCACTTGCCTGTGAAGCCTAAGGACCCTAGTTTGAGGCTCAGTTCCCCAGGACCCACGTAAGCCAGATGCAGAAGGTGGCACATGCATCCGGAGTTCGCTTGCAGCGGCTGGAGGCCCTGGCACGCCCATTCTCTATCTATCTGCCTCTTTTTCTGTCTGTCTGTTGCTCTCAAATAAATAAATAAATAAATTTTTAAAGTTAAAAAAATTAAAGTAGAAAATGTAGATGAGGGACTAGTTGGAAAGAAAGGTTTCTCTGGAAGGGGGATGAGAGACAAGAGTAACAGGAGGGGATTGTGATCAAAATACATTATATACATATATGAAAGTTGTCAATAAAAGTTAACAGGGGCCCAATATTGTGTAGGTCTTGTGCAGGTAACAATTACTGGGAGGTCATGAATATAACTGCCACTTCCTGCCCGGAAGACAGTGTTCCAAAGCGCTCCTTCTCATCCTCTGGCTTATAGTCTTTCCACCTCCTCCGTCACAATATTCCCTGAGCCTTGAGCAGTGATAGAGTTGTCTCATTGAGTGCTGAACACTCCACCGTCTCTCTCAGCACTGTAATGAGTTTTGAGTCGCCCCAGCAGTCACCAGCAACTGCAACAAGAAGCTTCTCTGACTACAGCGGAGAGCTGCACTAAGCTATGGGCACAGACACAAATATCTAGAGGGCATTTTCATGGGCACAGCATGTTGGCCACCAGCTTTCTACTCTGCTTCTATAAATTGCTGTGCATCTTCCCAGGAAGCTTGGCTTTGTGACCTGTGTCTCTGCCATCCCTCTGTATCCCTTCCTGGCCCTTGCAGTGGTTTGAATGGTGACCCCCAGGAGGACACAGCCACATCCTAATCCCAAGACTGGAGAGTGTGACATCATTTGACGAAAAGGTCTTTACAGATGCGATTAAATTAAGGTTGACACCATCCTCAGTCCCTCAGGTGACAAGCATCTTTCAAGGGCATAAGACACTGAGGTGGCCACATGACAGCAGAGTTTGGAGTGAACTATGGCTCATGAATGCCAGGAGCACCAGAGGTTGCAGGAGGAGGAGGAGGAGGAGGAGGGTGGATGCTCTCCTTTAGAGGGAGCCAACCCTACTCATACTTTGGCTTTGGATCTTGGACCTCCAGAACTGGGAGAGAATAGATTCTACTGTTGGAAGCCTCTGAGCTTGGGTTAATGTGTTATAGGAGATCAGGAAATGAATGCAGGCTTCAAGCCAGTCCCAGGTAATTCTGCATGCAAGAGTGGTGGGTGGCCAGTGGCAGGTGGCATTGCTATTGTATGGTACTGATGGCAGAGGCTTACCAACTCTTGTGCACACCTTGCTCCCCACAGAGGCCACAGGAGGATGGATGCCTCACAGAGCTGCTCAGCTTTCTCACAGATGGAGGACAGAAGCCCATTTAGAACTGCTCTTTTGAGAAAGAGAGAGAGAGAGAGAGAGGCTCATATAGCCCAGAATGACCTTTACCCAACTATGTAGCTGAAGGTGGACTTGAACTCCCGATCCTCCTGCCTCCACCTCCCTGAGCACTGGAATTGCAAGCTTGTGCCACCATGCCCAGTTCATGCAGTGCCTGGAATTGACCCCAAGGCGTGGTGCATACTAGGCAAGCATATGATCAACTGAGCTACATCACCAGTCCCAGAAATATTATTTATTCTTACAAACTTCATACACCGAACAACCATACTGTCCACTCATGCAGAACAAATTTTTAAATTTTCTTCATTTATTTGCACATCCCCTTCTGTGTGTGGTGTGTGTGTGTGTGTGTGTGTATGTACGCATGCACACCAGGATCTCTGACCACTGCAAATGCACACAAAATGCATGCGCCACTTTGCATTTGCTTTACGTGGATACTGGAGAATTGAACCCAGGATGGCAGGCTTTGCAAACAAGCACCTTTAGCCAGTGAGCCATCTCCCTAGGCCCCCAAACACATTTATTAAATGCTAACTCTGTGCTGGGACAGTTAACATTTTGCCCCTTGAGGGTCCAAGTTCCTTTTCTTTTGTCCATGGCAGAGTGTGACCTGGAACTCACTCTGTAGTCTCACGTTGGCCTTGAACTTATGGTGATCCTCCTACCTCAGCCTCTTGAGAGCTGGGACTAAAGGCATGCACGACCATGCCCGGCTCCACGTTCCATTTCCCCTGCTTGCTGATGGGGTGTTTGGAGAAGCAGAGGTTCTCGTCAGGGCTGGCTGTATGCACCCCGCGCCTGCTCTGCTCTCACGACATCGGGCTGGCTCTGGAGCAGGCCGTGAGCAGGTCATCACAGGGCCACCTCTGATGCTGGGATTCCTGCTGCCACTGGCATCTCATGGCGGTAGCTCATCCAAGATGGAGGCTTGCGCAAACATGCCCACGCAGCCCCAGGTTCTGTGAGGCAGGGCCTGTTCCTGCCGTAGGACTGGCAGTGGAGGAATGTTTGAACATGGTGAGAAGGGAGAAGAGATGAGTAAATAGATGCAAGGGATGGAATTCCCCCAGAAAGGGCTTTATTTCGAGCTTACAGATCTGGGGGAAGTTCCATCAATGGCGGAAGAAGCTGCTTCCCACTCAGAAATCCAAGCAGAGAGAGAAGCCACCACCAGCAGCGAGCAAACACCAAGAAAAGCAGCAAGCACAAAAATCCAACAGAGCTCAGACTGCTCTGCACACCTGGCTGGAATTAGATCTGCCCCCAGTGACACCTCCTCCACCCAGGCGGCTGGAGATCCAAGTTACAAGTCTAACACCTGAGTCAATGGGGGACATACATTCAAACAACCACAGTGTGCCTAGGGGGATGGGATGGGGAAGAGAGGTCCTAGAGAGGAAATATGTGAGCGGAAGCAGGAGGGGATGTGTGCCTTCTGGGCTTGGAGCAGCCCCGAGTCAAGGGGTGAGACCCAAAGGATCTGTGTGGCACTTGGCTTTGTGGATTCATCCGGAAGCCAATTCAACTGAAAGTGTCCATCTGTGGGCCTTTGGAAAGAGAAGGGAAGGCTGGGGATGTAGCCAGTTGATAGGGTCCCTCCTTACATGCTTAGCACACATGAAGGCCTGGATTTGATCCCAGTACTGCATAAACTGAGTGTGGTGGTACCTTTCTGTGAGCCCAGCACTTAAGGAGGTGGAGGTAGGAAGACTGGAAGCTCAAGTTCATCCTTGTTTACATAGAGCATTCAAGACCAAGAGGGGTACATGAGACCCTGAAGGAAGAAAGGAAGCAAAGGAGGGAGGGAAGGAGGGAGTGAGAGAAGAAACAAAGAAGAGCAGGATGTGGTGGCACGTGCCTTTAATCTCAGCACTCTGGGAGGCAGAGGTAGGATGAGGGCAGTCTCACACTACATAGTGAATTTCAGGTCAGCCTGGGCTAGAGGAAGACTCTACCTTGAATACCCAAAAATTTAAAAAAAAAAAAAAAAGAAAGAAGGAAAAAGGAGAAACTGGGTACTCACTGTACCCTTGGGATCCTCAAAGCCTAGACACAAACATGTAGTGTCCAGAGAGGGACATTCTGGTCTTCCATTGACAGCATCGGGGGCCTTTCTGCAAGCCTGGCCCGGATGAGCATCTCCAGCCCCTTCTCCTTACAGCAAAGCAGCGTTAGATGCCAGGTGCCTCACATGCATTCCACCCTGGCCTCATCTGAACTCAGTAGGCTGGCAGCATCCCTCTCTCCATTCTACAGGTGGGAAATCAGAGATCAACCCCCCACCAAGAGTGAGTCAGAGCCATAGTCTCAAGTTGAACCCAAGGCCCCAGCCCCTCAGCAGGAAGCTCAGAGTTAATGCTGATTTAGGCAGCTGCCCCCCACATATGCTCCCCTCCCCTCCCAAAAGGAGCGAGACCCAGTCTCTCGGGAGGGGCGGGGAGCCTCATATGTGTGTGGTCAGGACCCTGCAGCACCTCCCCCGGCCCCAGTTCAACAATGAAGAGCTGTGGAGTAAGGAATTCCTTCTGAGTTGCTTCTAAATTAAGCCATCTGCAGTCTGTCTGTCTCCGCCTGGAGCTAAGAAATTGAAATGGCATTGGCAGGAGCAAGCTTTGTGAATGAAGCTCTGAGTCACTCTAAGGTCAGGGCAGGTAAATAAGAGTCCCTCCCTGGCTCCATCCCCAGCCGTCCGGCAAGCCAGGCAGAAGGGGAGCACCGCACAGTTCTAAACCGTGCTGCCCGCTGAATTATCTACTGCTCCATGGCACAGCGCCCAGAGATACCAGCCAGGAAGTCAGGCCAGGCCTTGCCCACGCACCCAGAAAGATATCACAGGAGGCGGTCACGGAACACATTTAGTACTAAATGCCACTTACAGAAGCAGAGTTGAATAAGATTGTGGGTGGCGGAATCTAGCTTCATGGGGGTAGACAGGGTCTCTAGGGAGGGCGAGGGTGTTTGCCCCACAGGAAGGAAAAGGAAAAACAACTTAGGTAGGAGGAATTAACAAAAGTCCAGTCTAGGTAGGAGAATTAGAGGAAATGAAAGCAGGTTGGGGTCTACAAGTGGAGGCAGGGAGTTGAGCAGATCTTAGGGGGATTTGTCTCCATTGTGTTTGAGGGACCAATATCCCCTCCCTAGCAAAACCCTTTGTTTCCCTGTAGCCCAATGGAATACAGGATTCCCAGATTGGGGCTCGCAGAGACATTGAGAATCCCAAATCTGACTCTCCCAGGCTATGGGTGGAGAACTCAAGGTCATAAAGTGGAAAGGAGCTCTCCTGAGGAGAGCTGAGCCCAGAGCCAGCTACACCCTCTGCCCCTCTGGCCTCTACCATGTCCGTGGTACCCGTGGTCCTGGACTCCATTTGCAGGGTCTGGCAGGCATATGCAATCTTTCCACCCACTCACACTGAGCCAGTCCTTCATTTTACCATTTTTTAAACCAGTTTAAAAAATATATTTTATTTATTTATTTTAGAACAAGGGAGAGAGAGAGAACAGGCACGCCAGGGCCTCCAGCCACTGCAAACGAACTCCAGATGTGTGCACCCCTTGTACATATGGCTTACATGGGTCCCAGAGAATCGAACTGGGGTCCTTTTGCTTTGCAAGCATGTGCCTTAGCTGCTAAGCCATCTCTCCAGCCCATTTTTAAACCATTTTTGCATTAATTTGCTCTTAATTCATTTTCTCCTTTCTTCCTGTTTCTTTGCATTAGCATATATATTTTTAACAGATAGATAGATAGATAGATAGATAGATAGATAGATAGATAGATAGATAGATGGAAAGGCATGCCAAGGCTTCCAGTCACTGCAAATGAACTCCAGATGCATGTGCCACCTTATGCATCTGGCTTACTTGGGTCCTAGGGAATTGAACCTGGGTCTTTTGGCTTTGCAGGCAAGTGCCTTAACTGCTAAGCCATCTCTCCAGTCCTTGTTCTTTGTCCAGCTCCTAGAATATTTTGCATAGCCAATGATCTTTTCTTCCTTATTTTTTCTAATCTTAGCATTTATTTTTTAAAAAATTTTGAAACTATTTATTTGTGTGGATGTGTACGTGTGAATATATTTGTGTGTGTGAATGTGTGCATGCCATGGCCCATGTATGGAGGTCAGAGGACAACTTTTGGGTCTGTCCTTGCCGGTCCCCCTCACCTGAGGCAGGGTTTCTCTTGATCTCATTCTGCTGCTTTGCTGTGCTCACCAGGCACTTGGGAAGGGAATTCTCCTGCCCACCTCTGGTCAGAGTGCTGGGATTAGAGAAGCCCACCACAGCATCCAGCTTTGCACGCGGGGTCTCAGGATGCAATCCAGATGCTTAGGTTTGAGTGGTAAGTACTTTATCCAACTGAGAACACCTTTCCAGACCCATAGTTTTTCTAATATTAGCTCTTTTATAATAGCCTTATTTTCTAAATACTCTTTTAGTTCCTCCTACAAGTTTTGAATATTTTTTGTCTGGTTCTCTTTTAGTCTCATTTGTGCTTGGGTTTCTTCCTTTGTCTCTAAGTGTTGCAGTTACTTTTTGTTGCTGGGACAAACACCAACCAGAGCAGCTTATGAGAGGAAAAGGTTTATTTCAGGTTTATAGAATCCAGGGGAGGTTCCATCCATGGCGGGGGGGGGGGGCGGTGCAGGTTCACACCAGCATCCACAGCAGAGAGAAAAGCCCATACTAACAAGTATTAATGGCCACGGCTCAAACTGGCTCTTACACACCTTAGGCCTGGACTGAAATATATGGCCCCAGTTTAATCCCAGCACTTAAAAGGCAGAGGTAAAGCCTGGCGTGGTGGCACACGCCTTTAATCCCAGCACTCGGGAGGCAGAGGTAGGAGGATCAACATGAGTTCAAGGCCACCCTGAGACTACAGAGTGAATTCCAGGTCAGCCTGGACTAGAGTAAGACCCTACCCTGAAAAACCAAAAAACAAACAAACAAACAAACAAACCTCATGCTATGGAGGGCATACATCATTCACATCAGCATACCAAGTTAGTTATAAGCATGTTTTTGTTTTATTTTTTAATATATTTATTTATTTGTGTGTGGGGGACAAAGAGAGAGAAAGAGAGAGAGAGAGAGAGAGAGAATGGGTGTGCCAGGACCTCCAGCTCTACAAATGAACTCCAGGCACATGTGCCACCTTGTGTATCTGGCTTATGTGGGTCCTGGGGAATCAAACCTGGGTCCTTTGTCTTCACTGGCGAGCGCCCTTAACTGCTAATCCATCTCTCTGGTCCTGCTACTCTATGCCAGACACTCACAGAGGAGACACGTCATCAGAGAATAGCTCATGAAGTGGAGACATGCCATCCCATGCCCACCGGGTAGGCAATAACAGCAAGAGCTCTGAGATCAGAAAAGAGGATGCTCACCAAGCATGGTGGTGTACGTCTGTCTTCCAGTATTGGGGAGGTTGAGGCAGGAGGGTAGTTTGAGGCCAGCTTGAGCTTCATAGTGAGATCTTGTCTCAAAACAGAAGAAAGGGTGGCCAGGGACATTTCTCAGTGGGTCAAGTGCTTGCTACACACACACACACACACACACATACATACACACATACACACGATGACCTGAATTCAGATACCTGGAACCTATATAAAGCAGATGAGGTATCAAGTATCTGTAAGTCCAGGCCTCCTGTGGCAAAATGGGAGGCAGACACAGGAGAATCCCAGAAGCTCTCTAGCCTGTCATACACGGTGGTGAGTAACAAGAGACCCTGCCCCTCAAACAATGCTGAGGACAAGGACTGACAGTAAAATTTTTCTTCGGACCACCACACTAATGCTGTGACATGCACACATCTACATTCACACACGCAAATGTGCATATACATGTTACACACCCAGATAATAAAAATAAGTAAAAAGAAAGGGAAAACTGGGCATGGTGGCTCACACGTTTACGCTCAGCATTTGGAAGACTGAAGTAGTGGGAATACTGTGAGTTTGAGGCCAGCCTGGGCTTCAGTGAGACCCTGTGTCACAAAAAAAAATTAAAAAATAAAAGAAAAAATAGAAAAGGAGAAGAAGAGGAACTTTCATGTGCTACTAATTATCAAGGGTGTCAGTCAGGGCCACTTTGAATGGGATTTAGCATTCGCTACAAAGATAAGACTTGTACATCCATGAACCAGAGAGTCCATGTCACCTGTAAACTTAAACTTTGGAGGCTGTAGAGATGGTTCAGTGGTTAAGGCACTAGCCTGCAAAGCCTAATGACCGGGTTCAGTTCCCCAGTACCCAGGTAAAGCCAGATGCTCAAAGTACACCATGCATCTGGAATTTGTTTGCAGCAGCTGAAGGCCCTGCCACGCCCATTCTCTCTTTTCTGTCTCTCTCCCTGTGTCCACTTGCAAACACATATTTTTGAAAGTGACTACTAAGAGATGTGTAGGAGGCAGCCTCGTGGTGACATGAGAATGAACACTGAAATCAGAGCATGTCCCTCAGCGATGACTGGGTCAGTGGAAAGTGATAAACTGAGGCAGTGGACACTGCACTCCTGAGTTGGACGCTCCAGAGATGACCCCTTGAGCTTGGCAGCTCCTTACCCCAGTGGCCATTTATATCTCAGTGTGTTAAAATCAAATGGAGCTAAACTCTCAGTTCCTCAGTTTCCCCAGCTACATCATATGTGCTTGGGTGCCCATGAGGCCAGTGGCCACTGCACTGGGCAGGGGTCTAGGGAACAGCATTGCTCCAAGCTTGTTGGAACGAACAAGCATTAGTCTCAGAATCACGAGGTTCTGCGAGAACAGTAACCGAAAACAGTTACAGGATAGCACATAAGCTTCAGGTCGTTTGTATGAAAAGTGTCGAACACCCAGGATGCTTCAAGCCCGTGTGTGTGCACCTAGTAAACAGAAGACAGGGTTTTGGACAGGGCCTGGGTGAGGGAGTGGGATTTGAAGAAGCAGGAGGTATGTGCCTTCCCCTTCATGCACACAGCTTAGAAGGTCACTAAGGACACTTAGAAGGTCTGGGGTTGGGGATGTGGCTCAGGTAGTGGCGTGCTTGCCTAACATGCACAATCCCTGGTGGGTTCAATACCCAGCACCACATAAACCAAGCTTGGAGGCTCACATCTGTAACCCCAGCACTTGGGAAGTGGACACAGGAGGACCAGGAGTTCAAGGCCAGCTTCAAGTACATAGTTTGAAGCCAGCCTTAGCCACACAAAATCCTGTCTCCAAAAAAAGGAGGGGGAGATGGCTCAGCAGTAAAGGCAATTGCCTGCAAAGCCTACCAACCTGGGTTTGATTCTCCAGTACCCACGTGAAGCCAGATGCACAAAGTGGTGTATGCATCTGGAGTTCATTTGCAGTGGCTGGAGAGCCTGGCATGCCCATTCTCTCTCTCTCTCTCTCTCTCTCTCTCTCTCTCTCTCTCTCCTCTTTCTGCTTGCTTATAGGTTTCAGTTCCTGGAGATCATGTGTGATCTATTCAGTAAAGGATGCTCTGTCAAATGAAGGTGATCTTTGTGGCACTGGCTTATGCTAACCATCTTGATGGCTCCACCCTGGTAGAGGAACCCATGAGGTCAAGATTCATTTCTATGCTGGAAAAAAAATACCAAGCCCCAGAAGGTTCAGCTAGAGGCCAGGTGTAAGTCATTGTCCAAAGGTGGCAGTGGCCTTCGGTTGGTCGGATGGCACAGCTGTGCTTGCTCAAAGGTCAGGGCAGACACCATTCCACTCTCCTCCTCTCTTGCCCACTCCCTATTCCTTCAGCTCCAACCTCTCCTAAATGGAAGATTCAAGCAGCCACCGAGGGAGCTCCTCCCCAAAGGGTTTGCTGGTGAGCCTCCTCCCCAAGGTCAGGTCTTGCAGCTGCTTGAACAACTGTATCACAGATGTACTGGAAGTGTGTGTATGCATGTGTAATGGCCAGGAAAGCTCAAGCCCACAGCTGTGCAAATTCCCAAGCTGGGCGCTTTTCTGTGATAGCCATTAGAGTTCAGGCCTCTGACCCAGACCCACTGCTGGGCCAGCTGACGCTTTGCCCATCTCACTAGACACATAATGTTTCCTCAAGTGGACACCAAACCTTCCAGAGACAGATCTGGGGGCTGTGAAGGCAAGAGGAAGCTTGGAGGGAAAATAGCCAAAGTAGAAAAAAAGAAAATCTGCCAAAGAGCTTAGAGGGGAAAAAGAAAAAAAAAAAAATGACAGCCACTGAGATTTTAGTTTGATTTTTTTTAAGTGACAACTGCTCAGGTGACTGGGAGAGAGATTTTGCTGTAAAGATTGAAAGGCTGTCTGCTCTAATGAGAGGCACTCGAAAATTATAGATCAGTCCCAGGTCAGTAATTTCTGTCAAGTCCCGGGCAGCTGGAGGTCAGAGGCCCCGGTAGAACACCAGTCCGGGCAAGACCTCTACGGCAAGCAGATCGGAGGCTCCCCTCTGATGTAGCAGGTTGTGGTTTAAGTAATTAATGAGGGGAGCAATCTCCCGTGAGACATCTGGTCCCCTAAATTGTTATTCTGCTACTGGCTTTAATTTCTCTACAGTCCAAAAATAGACTGAGCAAGGACATAGAGGCTGACCCTCCCTGCTGACACACGCTGGCTTAAAGAACGTTCAATCCAGGCTGTGCAGACAAACTCCCTGCCTCCCCCACAAGGTCTAGTTACAGCTCTGAGTGATTCCCTGCCTCCCAAGTGGGAAGGGACATTGACCCTTGAGGATGGGCTGGGAAGAGGACCTCTCTCACCCCACAGGGTTGGGCAATGAAGCTCACAGAGCCAAAGATATCAGCCCCCCAAGATTAGCTGAGAGTAGTCTGTAGCAGTTGAAATCCAGTGCTACAATGATGTGGTGCCAATGGGCTAAATCCTAGGAGAGCATCTGTCCTCAGGAGGTGTGCATGGCTCTGGACTTGCCACAGATGCCTCGGCCAAGCTGCTGTTAACAGCTCTGGCCATGTGAAGCCTACTATGCAAACAACAGGCAGGACAGAGCGGATGAGGGCTGAGGGTCATCTGAGGTCATAGCACATGGCCAACTAGCACCTTGCTCTGCCCTTCAAAGGCAGGGACTGGGAAATGCTTGCTTTTCCAACTCAAGGGAGTTTTTTTTTTTTTTTTTTTCCCTCAAGCTATCTGACATCTTTTTAACAACTTCATTGAAATATAATGTACATACCATAAAACTTGCCCACCTCGAGCGCAGAGGTCAATGAATGATTTTAGCATTTTTACAGAACTACTGTCATACTCTCAGTTAAGCACATTGCCCCCTCCCCAAGAAACCTCGGGCCCATTGGCAGTGGCTCCCTCCAGCTGCCTTTTCATCCTTCAGCCTCTGCTGTAGTCGCCGTGGGCTTCCTGTTCCTGTGGACTTGCCCGGTTTGCAGTTGACAGGCAGGGAACCGCACCCCTGTGTTCTGTGACGACTTTTCTCTTTGCATGCGTTCACAACTCATCCAGGGTGGAGTGTGGACAAGTACCTCCTTTCTCTTTATGACTGAATCATTCTGTTTTTGTTTTTCAGTTGTTCTAGGTAGGGTCTCACTCTAGCTCACGCTGACCTGGAATTCACTCTGTATTCTCAGGGTGGCCTAGAACTCACAACAATCCTCCTGCCTCTGCCTCCCCAGTGCTAGGATTAAAGGCGTGCGCCACCACACCTGGCTGAATCATTCTTAATGGTATGGTTAGACCGTGTTCTCATTTAGTGATCTATCAGTAGATGGATGCTCGAGTAATTTCCTTTTTTTTTTTTTTTTAGGGCTGGACAGATGGTTCAGCAGTTAAGTTCATGAGGGTCTGAGACTGCCTGAGTTCAAATCTCCAGGACCCACACCCATGTAAAACAGCTGGGCATAGCCATGTGCACCTGTAACCCCAATCCTACAGATGAGCAGAAACCCAAGAATCCAGAGCATTGCAAGCTCTGGAATAAGTACAGAAAGATTCTGGCTCAAAACAAGACCAGGAAGAAAAGTGATGGAGCAGTTCATCCAAGGGTCCACTCTGGCCTTTGTAGGTGAGAGACCCCTACCACACATGAGGCACTGCAAGGGCACATACACATGCATATGCCACACACACCCACAAGCAAAACAGCTTTTTATTCATGTGCATGTGTGTGTATGTGTGTGTGTGCATGTGCATGTGACCATCAAGGTTTCTTGCCACTGCAAATGAACTCCATATGCATTCACCACCACTTTATTGTGTCCAGCTTTAGGTAATGCTGAGGCATTGAACCCAGGTCAGCAGGCTTTTTAATCAAGTATCTAACCCCTGAGCAATCTCCCCAGCCCAAAAGAATGGGTTTTCTTTCTTTCTTTCTTTTTTTTTTTTTTTGGTTTTTCGAGGTAGGGTTTCACTCTAGCCCAGGCTGACCTGGAATTCACTATGGAGTCTCAGGGTGGCCTCGAACTCACGGCGATCCTCCTACCTCTGCCTCCCGAGTGCTGGGATTAAAGGCGTGCGCCACCACGCCCTGGCTATGGGTTTTCTTTTCTGCTTATTTCCTTCTTTCCTCCCTTTTTTGGTGCTGCGAATTAAACCCAGGGCCTTGTACACGCGAGGCAAGTGCTCACTACTGAGCTGTATCTCCAGCCACCTTCTCTTGCTCCTCCTCCTTTTATCATTATGAAGGCTGCTAGGAATGTCTGTGTACAAAACTTGGTGTGAAGTGTTTTCATTTCTCTTGGGTATATATGTAAGAGTGAAATTTCTGGGCCATTTGGGGCTCTGTGTTTAGCCCTTTGTGGA
Source organism: Dipus sagitta (assembly GCA_036346955.1). NCBI lineage: Eukaryota > Metazoa > Chordata > Mammalia > Rodentia > Dipodidae > Dipus > Dipus sagitta. The sequence continues at coordinate 146,894,562 of CM070770.1, read as the reverse complement.
GCTGCCAAAGTGTTTTGCAAAGTGGCTGTACCATTTATTTTACCACGAGCAGTGTGTGTGGGGGGTGTTTCCCACCCTTGCGAACACTTGTGATTGTCCTTTTCCTTGTAGCCATCCTTGTGGGTGAAAATGGTATCACATGCATTTCTCTGATGGCCAGTAAGGTTGAGAGCATTTCCCTGTGTGCTTGTTGGCAATTTGGGTATCATCTTTGAAAGTTCAGATCACTTGCTCGCTGTGAGGTTGTCATGTACCCCTTTATTACTGCATTGCCAGGGTGTTTTATATACCCATAGGTGCAAATCCCGTATCAGAAGAATTTGCAGATATTTTCCTTTCATTCCACTTTCCTTTAAAAACAAAAAGATTTTATTTTTATTTATTTATTAGAGACAGAGAGAGGGAAAGAGAGAGAGCGTGAGAATGGGCATGCCAGGGCCTCCAGCCACTGCAAATGAACTCCAGATGCGTGCGCCCCCTTGTGCATCTGGCTTATGTGGGACCTGGAGAATCGAACCTGGGTCCTCAGGCTTTGCAGGCATGTGCCCTAATCACTAAGCCATCTCTCCAGCCCCCACTTTCTTTTTTATGTTTTATCTTATTTTTAAGAAAGTTATATACTCTTATGTCGTCTCTCCTCCATTCCCATTCCACTGAGAGCCCTCCTCAGTTGGGGTTTTTGGTATTCACTGTGGGGTTATGAAGGACTCAGTTTTCTGAGACAAGGTCTCATTCTAGGCCAAGCTATAGCCCAGGCTGGCCTTGTACTCATGACAATTCTCTTACCTCAGCTTCCCAAGTGCTGGGATTAAAGGCATACGCCAACATGACTGGCTTAAAGAATGTTTTTATTCATTCATTTATTTGAGAGAGAAGGAATGCGAAAGAAAAAAGAGAGAGAGAGGGTATGGGTTTTCTAGGGATTCCTGCCACTGAAAATAAATTACAGATGCATGTGTCACTTTGTGTTTTTGGCTTTACATGGCACTGGGGAATTGAACTCAGGCTGTCAGGATTTGCAAGCAAGCATCTTTAGCTACTTAGCCATATCTCTAGGAGCCCCACAATTTATCTTTCCTTAGTGAACTCTGAGAGCCTGAGACCACATAGTGAATTCCAGGTTAGCCTGGGCTAGAGCAAGACCCTACCTCAAAAAAAAAAAAAAAAAAAAAAAAAAAGAGATCGGGCGTGGTGGTGCACACCTTTGATCCCAGCACTTGGGAGGCAGAAGTAGGAGGATTGCTGTGAGTTCGAGGCCACCCTGAGACTACATAGTGAATTCCAGGTCAGCCTGGGCCAGAGTGAGACCCTATCTCAAAAAACAAAAACAAAAAACAAAAGAGAGAGAGAGAGAAATTTTAGGAATACCAAATAACTCATTTAAATGGCCCCTATGTGAGCTCAAAGTAGTGTCTTCCATGGCATCAATGAGGTAGACCTCCCATCCGTTTTTGTCATCTCAGTTCAGCTGGACCTGGGGTGCTCTCTCTAGGGAGGAGACAGCCAAGGAGAACACCACAGTTCAGTGAAGAGGCGGGGAGACCAGCAGCGGCTGGGGAAGGCGCCAGTTTCAACTCCCCTGAGCCTTGTTAATTACAGGGAAGCCCCAATTTGGCATGGGTGCCTAGCAAAATAAGGTCTAACAAATGCTCCCATAACCATCTCAAGGGAGAATAACATGTGCCATTTATTTTTCCTAATGGTTCCGCTTTTGAAAACCATGACTGCCCTGAAGCGGGTTCAGAGCCCAAGAGGAAGGCTCGTGGTGGTGGCTTTGTCATGGGTCTGTGAGAGAAGACTGAGTTCCCCAGGTGAGATCTCTCGGAACCGTCCTGAGCCTCCAGTGTGGTCCAGATGGTCCTTCCACCCAGCACCTGTCCTCTGCCTGGCTATGGCCACAGGCTCTGTGGGGTTGACTGACTTCAGGTTATACTGGGCCTTCTCTGGAGCCTCCACCATGGCTCCTCTGAGAGCCACTAAACCATCCATCATCTCACTTTTTCTTTGGAACACTTTGGCCCAGGAAGAATGTCACACTGGAAGTTGCCATGTGTATGTGTGTGTGTGTGTGGGTGCAAATGTGACATGTGGAAAGAGACCCCTTCCTGTGCCTGTTTCCCAACTCTATCTTGAGCCCCCCATTTGACACACACACGCACACACACACACACACACACTTGTAACCCCCCCCCCCAAGGATGCAAATGATAACGGCCCAGCCATCACTTGTGAAGCTTGACAGAAAATAATGAGAAACACTAAATCTTTTATAAGGTCAACACTCGCCTTAGCCGAGCAGCTGTCAAACAAGAAAAGAATTTAGCGCTGGAGCCAGGAAACTTCCATCGGCTCATTAAACCCAACAGGGCCCGGGCCTGGCGTGGCGGAGGAGACGCGGGGCCTTCCGTTTTGTGTCAGTAATTTGCGGCGGAGGAGGCAGAAGAAACAGCCAGCGCCAAAGGGGCCTGGGGGGCGGCTGGGGAATCGTTAGCGCGCCAGGAGCGGCCTCGGCTCCTAATTGGAAGCATTGGGCATTATCAACGGAGGATTTGCCTCGGCTCCCTGACAGCTCGTGGGCCCAAAATGATCGCCCACTTGTCAGTGTAAAAGACCATTAAAAACAAACCATTTTGATTTAATTGGAGGCGGTGCACCGTGGGGCCAGGTGAGAAGGTTCGTCAGCCCCGCTCACCCGGGCAGTGCCCCTCTCTTCTGAGTGACGGGCCAGGCCCCGAGCCAGTGTGTTTTCCAGACTTTCTGCCTTTCAAAAACTGTCTATGAAAAGAGTGAATGGGAGAACTTCACAGGGGCAGTGAGGTCTGTTTTCAATAGGGTTGTCAACAAACGCGGTGACAAGCTGAGCTGCCGGGAAGGGGGCGGTCCCCCTCTTCAGAGCCTGCACGATGGGAGTCTGTTAGATCTATTCTTCTGCGAGGGATGTCCAAGGTGTCCAGCTGCCAGGGCTTAGCCTGCCATCAGACAGTGGGGTATCCCTGTGGGTTCCCCCAAGTCCAGCTGTAGACTCCTTCAGACTAGGGGAACGAAGAAGGTCAGATCCACCCTGACCATCCGTGGACAGCAGGACTTGGCTTTCCCCTGCAGCTCAAGAGAGAGCTAAGAAGAGAGTTGGGGAGACTTGCTGATGGAGACCCTTCGAGGAGCCTCTGTGAAGGGAATGGCCCCAAGGACCTGGGCTGTTTCGGCAGTGTCCTCCTAGGGGAGGACATGGTGTAAGGGCACTTGGTCACTAACTTCACAAATTGAGAAAGAAGCCACTTGTAGAAATACCAGCCTAAGCTCTTGTTGGCTTTGCCCGCAGGGACTGGGACTTCCAAGTACCCAGAGTCTGTGTGTGGAGAATCTGTGGGTGGAGACACCTGGAAGGGCCATGTTGATTCTGAGTATCGTGTATGCCATGGATACTTGATAAATATTAATCGGCCCTTGCCAGATCCCAGAGAGGTCTAGATATTTGTGCATTAATCTCACCCCATCTCACAAAGTGGCAATCTCATTTGTTGGTTATTACTTCGCTGACAAGACAACACATGCAGGTCCATGCTGTGCTGGAGGGTCGTGTTAGGGATGGCCAGGGGGGGCACCCCAGCCGATCCACCGCTCATTTTGATGAAGGATTGGTCTAGAAGGAGATACCAGATCCCTGGTGAGCTTCAAACTCCAGAGCTCCACGTTTTATGCTACACTTGGACAATGGGGATACCTTAATTACTTTCTCTGGAAATTTCTCTGACAGTGCCTTCGCAGGTAGCACAAGGTGGTTATCCAGGCACACGGTTCCTCAGTTGACGGAGTCTTTGATTCTGTGCTCGATTGTAAATTACATCCTTTGCTGTGCTGTTCATATGGTGTCCACCAGCGCCTTATTACGTATTCATATAGGCTGTTGAGCAGCTTCTGCGTTACTGCCAGGGCAGCCGGGCCACACTCAGATGTTTGGTGTCTCAGCCTTGCAGGGGTGAGTGCACTGCAGTGGGGGCTGATGTTGTCATTTCCTCTTACTGGAATAATGATCAGGAAGAAAGTGTTCCGGAGTCTTTTGAGAGAGAATGGAATCTTTCCATGGCTGATGAGGGCAACCTTGCCAAGTCACAAGTAGGACTATTACAGCGAAAGGTCCTCAGCCAGACAGCAAGAATGCCAGTGCCATGCTCTGGACAGTATTCCAGGGAATGTCAGCAGACGGGAGGCCTCCAAGGGCCTTCTGGTAATTTTACTCTTGGTGTACTCAGTATACCCTGAACTAATAAAGTCCGATGGTAGGTGCATGGATGGACAGACAGACAGATAGATGGGTGGGTGAATAGATGGATAAACAGACAGACAGACAGGTGGGTGAGTGAATGGATGGACAGACAGATGGGTAGATAGATGTATATATTTATAGATGCTATGTATGGATAGATGGATGGGTGGGTGGGTGGCGAGATAAGTATATGGGATGAATGGGTAGGTGGATAAATGGACAGATGAACAGATGAAATGGTGGGTGGACAGATAGATGAATGGGGGGCTAAATGGGTGGGTAGATGGATGGGTGGATGGATGGATGGGTAGATGGATACATTAGGAACCTGCAATATGACAACGGAGCCCTTAGAAATGCCCATGTGGCCCAGGCCCCCTGAGTCCTCTGTCTGTCTTCTCAGCTTAAGCTCTAAGGGGAAGAGGTATTTCATTTTCTACAATATTTGTGGCCTATTTCCTTCCAGGTAATTTGAAGGTGGCTGATGAAATGCACATGATATAAAATAAGATTTTCCAAGGTTGTATACAGCAGAGACTATCTTGAGTAAAATGTAGAGACTGAGGGCTGGAGAGATGGCTTAGTGGTTAAGGTGTTTGTCCGCAAAGCCAAAGGATCCAGGTTTGACTCTCCAGGACCCATGTAAGCCAGATGCACAAGGGGCGCATCTGTAGTTTGTTGGGAGTGGCTGGAGAACCTGGCACGCCCATTCTCTCTCTCACTCTCTGCCTCTTTCTCTCATGAATAAATAAATAAATAAATAAAATGTAGAGACTCTTGAACCCTTGAGTTGAACATACTCTAACTCTTGTTGAATCTCTGCCACGTGGTGCCAAAGAGCACATTGTGTCATGTCAGCCACACCTTTTCCACAACAAAAGGAATGCTCTAGCACAGGGTTAAGAACACAGGGTTTTGACAGATCTGTCCAGCCTCAGCCCCCGCACATTTCAGCCATGTGACCAGGGACCTCAGTTTCTCAGCTATAATGTCAGGGTCACACTGCCCATCCATCACGTGGGATCATTGGCAAGTTCATGGCATGGTGCCTGGCACTCAGAGCTGGCATTCAAGGTATGCTGACTGGTACTGTTACTATGAAGGGTGGTGTATAAGTAAATTTAAAAAAGAAAAAAGAAGGGCTGAGGAGATAGCTCAGTAATTAAAGATGCTTGCTTGCAAGTCCGTTGACCCAAGTTCATCTCCTCAGTGCCCATGTAAATCCAGACACAAAGCACCACACCCATCTGTAATCCCCATGCCTCTAATGACAATGGGAGGTGGAGCCAGCAGAAGCTGGAAACTTACAAGCAGCAGCAGAGAGACCTTGTCTCAGAAAAAGGTGGAAGGAAAGGGGAAGCACCCTGAGGTTGTCCTCTGACTTCCACACAGAAGCATGAACCAACCACCCCCGCAACACACACAAATAATAAAAGAGAAAACAGGGCTGGTGGATGGCTTAGCTGTTAAAGCACTTGCCTGCAAAGCCAAAGAACCCAGGTTTGATTCCCCAGGACCCATGTAAGCACAAGGTGTCACCTGCGTCTGGAGTTTGTTGACAGTGGCTAAGGCCCCAAGCAGGAGGTTCTCACACTAAATGATCATACGATGTCTGACGTCTGATGAGCATTTTCAGCCACGGTTTTGTTCAAGCACATGTAGGAATGCAGTTAGAATTGATGAGTCTTCAAGACCATGGACAACGGGAGAGAATGTACCCCTGACTGGCAGAGGACACAGGGTCTGAGCTGTCCACTATTGTTACCAGGCAGGGCTCCACCTTTCGACACTCACAGCTCTGACCCCAGGAGCGATCAGGAGCCTGGCAGCCATGGAAAAAGCATCTGCCTTGGGGAATTTGCAGGGCTATTGTGAACAAAGCAGGGGCAGGGGGTGGGGGACAGTGCTAGGGAGCTTCAGAAACAGGGGACAGGGGTCAGGGGACAGAGGAAGGCACACGACACTTGCACTTGAACTTGAGAAAGAAATTGCTATGGAACTGGGGAGATGGCCCAGTGGTTAAAGGCATTTGCTTGCAAAGCCTACTGGCCCAGGTGCAATTCCACAGTACCCACATGAAGCCAGATGCACAAAGTGGTGCATGCGTCTGGAGTTCATCTGCACTGGCAAGAGGCCCTGGCATGCCATTCTCTCTCAAATAAATAGGGAATAAATAAAGCCGGGTGTGGTGGCGCACGCCTTTAATCCCAGCACTCGGGAAGCAGAGATAGGAGGATTGCTGTGAGTTCGAGGCCACCCTGAGAATACAGAGTGAATTCCAGGTCAGCCTAGACTAGAGTGAAACCCTACCTCGAAAAACCAAATAATAATAATAATCATAATAATAATAAATAAAATTTATGAGAAAAGCAGTTTCTATGGACAATGAGTTCCCCTCAGATCACATGTGCAAACCCCCAGTGGGACGGTACTGGAGGGGGGACCTTTGGGAAGTGATTAGGATTAGATGAGGCCATGAGCAAGCCCCCTCCCTAGGATGATGGGACCAGCGCCTTTCTAAGGAGAGACCTTGTTACTTCTCTCTCTGCACTATGAGGATGCAGTAAAAAGGCAGCTGGCGATCCAGGAAGACAGTCCTTATCAGAACCATGCATGGTGCTGGGGAAGCAGTTCAGTTGATAGTGTGCTCACTTAGCATGCACAAAGCCTTGGGTTTGGCCTCCAGCACCATGTAAGCTGGGCATGGTGGCACATGCCTATAATCTCAGCACTTGGGAGGTGGAGGTAGAAGGATCCCAAGTTCAAGGTCATTCCAGCTACAGAGTAAGTTTGAAGCAGCCTGAAATACATGAGACACTATCACAAACAAATTCAGCCCTGCTGCACATTTGATCTTGGACTTCCAGCCTCCCGAACCAGAGGACCAGATGTTTATTCCTGAAGCCACCCAGCCTGTGGTAGGTCATGATAGCAGCTGAGGAGATGGTATAGAAGCTTGTAATCCCTTGGACTGTTTAACAGATAAAACTTGTCTCCGGCAGGCTCAGTTCCCCTCGGAGGGCCCAGCATGCTACACTGCACATGTGTGGAAGTGCACCCATCCACCCCAGTAAATACGTAGATCAGACATTAGTGAGAGAGAGAGAGAGAGAGAGAGAGAGAGAGAGAGAGATTAATTCATGGAGGAAGGAAGGACAAGGAGCTGCTTGCCAAAAGTACACGTCTGGCAGTTACCCAGATCTGCAGGGTCAGGGTCCTAGAATCTGTATTTGACACCAGTCCTCAAACCGTTGGAGAATCTGCTTCTCTTTTTCAGATAGATGTAGATCCTAAGGAGAGAGCCACCCCATCATACCTCCAAAGGGTCCTGGCTGAAACTAAGAAAAATTGGCGAAACAAGCAAGGGTGCTGATTTCCTGATGAACCAGATACCAGCACAAGGGGGAAGGAGACCAGCACAGAGAAAAGTCAACTCCTACCAAATCAGAGAGCCAGAGCCTCAGAGGCCCCCCAACACCTCATCACTGAAGCAGACCAAAAATGAACCCAACATGGCTCAGGGAAATTTTGCCGAAGAGGGGGCAGAAAGAATGTCAGAGCCATATGTTGGGTCATGATATGCAGAGACATTTATCTTACCCATAACTGTGGGCTAACTCCACAATGCATGACTCATATACCTCAACAAGGAGGGGCCAAAGGGGAGGGGGTAGGTCACGGAAGAGCCTAATAATGGTACCAAACTGACTGTATTTGCTGAATACAAAACTAACTAATAAAGAAAAAAAGAGAAAAAAAAAAGACGTCTGGCATGGCTACATGTGAGAGCACTTCCTCTACGAGAGCATGTCGAGGCCTGGGGTAGCCCAGGGTTCTGTTGCTGCATGACTTTCCTCTTGGCCAAGCACTCTGTGTACACAGGCTCCTCTCTATTTGTATGTCCATTTTGCAGAGGCACGGATGGCGGCAGCCGGGAGGCAGGTTGGGACCTGGGGCCAGCGTGTGTGCAGTTTCTGAGGCTGCAGACATAGCCCCCTACTACACTTGATCTGCCTCTCACTTTTAACACAGCAAGCCCAAGCTCGAAAAGTCAACAGTCTCTTTCCTCTTTAGCCTTGGGGCCAAACTGCAATTTAAAGGAGGCTGGAGGTTTTATAAAGGTCTAATGGCTTTCAAGGCAGTGGAAAGTGTGATTTACTGCAAAGGCTTAAGTGAGCCAGAGCAGGGCTGGCCACGGCCCTCTGGACACCTATCAAAGCCTCGGTGCTGACCGTCCTCGCCCTGCCTTTCTGCCCCATGTCCTGCCACGCGCACTGCCAGCCCCTGAGCTCAGCAGCAGGCCATTGGTACTCATCAGCTCTTCCACAGCCCAAGTTTGAAGGCTGCCAGCCAGTGTCGAAGTCCTTGCTGGGAGTCTTGCTGCCTGTTAACCTTGGTATGGGATTTTAAGTCTTTGAGCCTTGGTTTTCCTGTGGCTGAAATAGGGGGACTCTTCTTTATCACTTGAGGTCACTGAGAGATTGATATGAGATGGGAGAATTCACAGAAGCTCCTAGGCTGGCATCTAAAAAGATCTTGGGATGGGGGGCTGAGGATGTGGCTGTCACTATCGTTATCTGGAGAGTCCAACTTTACAGAGACTTCTTCCCTCTATGCTTCCAGCTAGGAAAGTGGTCAAACCATCCACCTTTGTTTGACAGCTCCACCTCCTAGGACTTCTTTGAGCAGAGCAGGCGATGTCTGAGAACTTGCACAGTGGGCCCCTTCTGTCCCCATAGGTGCTCCACGATGCTGGGGCACCTTCATTTCCTAAGGAGGCCAGTGATGCATGCTTGTTTCTAACAGTGTCTGCATGCTTTCAGCCAGAATGCTGTTTACCTGATAGAACCTGCGGCTGGCCACATGTTGGGCAGTTTTGGGTCCCATCAGCTAACAGAGACTAACAAGTGGGGACAGGAGAAAGATTCAAGGGAGATTTGGGCAGGGCACAGTGGCACAAGTCTTTTATCCCAGCACTTGGGAGGCAGAGGTAGGAGGATCACTATGTGTTGGAGGCTAGCCTGAGACTGCATAGTGAATTCTAGGATAGTGAATTACAGGTCAGCCTGGGCTAGAGTGAGACTCTACAAAAAAAAAAAAAAAAAAAAAAACCTCAAGGGAGATTCAGAAGCCATCATTTTAGAAGGGGGAGGTTCCAGCCCAGACCCCTCCTCAAGCCATGGGATCCTATTTAGGTTGGGGAGGGTTTATTTCCTTAGCGATAAACTGGAAGAATAAATTAAGGACCCCTAAGGCCCCTAAGGTTTTCTCTACTTCCTAAATTCACAGCAAGCTTCTCACCATCTCTTGAGATACATACCTGGGCTAGAAATGTAGCTCAGTTGGGTGGAGGGTTCATCTAGCATGCACAGTATCATGGGTTCCATCCCCACAAACTGGGCATGCGGGAGCATGCCTATAATCCCAACACTGCAGAGGCGGAGGCAGGAGGATCAGGAGTTCAGGGTCATCCTTGGATACATAGTGAGTTTGAGGCAAGCCTGGACTACTTGAGATCTTGTTGAGATCTTGTCTACAAAAGAAAAAGAAAAGGAAAAGGAAGGGAAGAAGAAAAAAGAAAGCCAATATACTTGATATTGAAACAAGATATGTCTCATATTTTCTGGTTGATTATATATACATTTTTTTGAGGTAGGGTCTCGCTCTAGCCCAGGCTGACCTGGAATTTGCTATGTAGTCTAAGGGTGACCTCGCACTCTTTGCAATCCTCCTATGCTGCTTCTCAAGTGCTGGGATTAAAGACATGCGCCACCATACCTGGCCACTATGGTTGATTTTTTTTAATTTAAAGTATTTTTTATTTTTATTTATTTAGTTGAGAAAGAGAGGGAAAGAGGAAGAGGCAGAGAGAGAGAGAGAGAGAGAGAGAGAGAGAGAGAGAGAGAGAGAGAATGGGTACATCAAGGCCTCCAGCCACTGCAAAAGAGCTCCAGATGCATGTATCATATTGTGGGCTTACATGGGTACTGGGAGTTGAACCTGTATCCTTTGGCTTTACAGACAAGTGCCTTAACTGCTAAGCCATCTCTCCAGCCCTCTGGTTGATTTTTGTTGTTGTTGTTGTTGTTGTTTGAGGTAGGGTCTCACTTTAGTTCAGGCTGAACTGGAATTCACTATGTAGTCTCGGGGTGGCCTCGAACTCACGGTGATCCTCTTAACTCTGCCTCCTGAGTGCTGGGATTAAAGGTGTGTGCCACCACGCCCAGCCCTCTGGTTGATTTTTAACACAAAAAGTGGGTATGTTTTTCAAGCCCAGTGGGGAAGGAAGAAACTTCTAGATTAAACTGAAAATCCCCTGGAGCTAGCAGGATTCAGGGGGCTGGACCTCAGCTTGCAGGACCTGGCCTGTAAGATGCCAGTCTCAGACCTCTTTGGGTGTGAACCCCTCCAGGCCCGCTGTAGACAGATGCCTGCAAAACACCCCTGCTGCTCCAGGAACCTGGCCACTCTCCCCACTGCCCCCTGCGCTTCTCCTCTCCTTTTCCCATCCCTACATCTCCAGTTCTATTTGTGACTTGCCAGCATTTGAGCGTCAATGTCACCTCCTGAGCAGGTACCTCACCTCCGAGGTGGCAGGTTATGTAAAACCAACGAATCCCCCTGCTCTTGTCCCCTCCGCAGTCAGCTCTTCTGCATAGAATCCATTTATAACGGGGGCAGCTGTATTTAGGGAGGAACGTCAGCTGCACTGGGCCTCTGAATCATTCCTCCCATCTCTCCGCTTCTGCCCCACACAGCCCATCCCTTCACGGCAACACTGCATGGTTCTTATTCTATTGCGAGCTAGCAAGCAAGCAGCAGGCTTCTTAAAATACACCGGCGTGAGGCTCGGGGAGGGGCCACAGACCTGGCATCTGTCCTTCCAGGGACTCTGGAGTTGGACACCTTGTGGTGGGGAACAGCTTTGCTTTGTGTTAAGCAAACAAGTCCTTTGGAGAAGTAGAGGCAGTGGGGTGGACAGGGTTGGAACCACTCTGGGGTTTAACAGAGAGTTAACTTCCCAGCCAGCTATGATTTGTAAGAGAGCTTAGAGGTGGCAAAGAAAATCCTTTCTTAGATTCAGCAGCTTTCCCTAATCAGCTGGGTCTCTGGGTGGCCCTGCTCGGCTGACTGCTGATGTATTTCCTTCCCTCCATCTCCAGCTCCTGTTAGGGAGCCAGGGGCCCAGGAGACCCGAGGCAGGGTTAGTCTTCCACAGAAAGAGGAGGCTGATCCCAGCATTCAGAGCACAAGAGCTTGTAAATCAAACCGTTAGCTTAATAGCTTGGGCCATTATTCTAAAGCAGTGGGGCTGAAACCCAAAGCCAGATGAAAATATAGTCAATTTGTTCATACTTTAGTGACTGAACGACTATGTAATGTTGGTGGGGACCGGTACTGCAGAGAGACAAGGACTACTGGGAGCTTGGTGTGTGGATAGAAATGGAGACTGAAAGGTATGGGGGCAACGACTCTTTGCAAAAGAATGCTGGTTCACCAGCTGGGACATGGACTTAGCCCCCAGCGGCCCATAGCCTTCACTGTCCGGGTACGGCACTGGACACTGGCCTTCATGGCTAACAGAAATGGAATATGAGAGCTGGAGAGATTGCTTAGTGGTTAAGGTGCTTGCCCATGATGTCTAAGGACCCAGGTTCAAACCCTCAGTACCCACATAAGCCAGATACACAAGGTGGTGCATATGGCTGGAGTTCATTTGCAGTGGCTAGAGGCCCTGAAGTGTCCATATTCTTTCTCTCTCTGTCTTTCTCCAACTCTTTTTCTCTCTCAAATAAATAAATGGAATATTTAATTTTGTTTTTGTTTTTGTTTTTGTTTTTGTTTTTCGAGGTAGAGTCTCACTCTAGCTCAGACTGACCTGGAATTCACTATGGAGTCTCAGGGTGGCCTCAAATTCACGGTGATCCTCCTACCTCTGCCTCCCAAGTGCTGGGATTAAAGGCGTGTACCACCACGCCTAGCTTATTTATTTTTATTTATTTAATTGAGAGCAACAGACAGACAGAGAAAGAGGGGGAGAGAGAGAGAGAGAGAGAGAGAGAGAGAGAGAGAGAGAGAGTATATATTTAATTGAGAGCAACAGACAGACAGAGAAAGAGGGAGAGAGAGAGAGAGAGAGAGAGAGAGAGAGAGAGAGAGAGAGAGAGAGAGAATGAGTGTGCCAGGGCCTCCAGCCACTGCAAACAAACTCCAGATGCATGCACCTCCTTGTGCATCTAGCTAATGTGGGTAATAAGGAATGAACCTGAGTCCTTTGGCTTTGCAGGCAAGCACCTTAACCACTAAGCCACCCCTCCAGCTATGGATTGCCTGAATTATTAATGGTCACTCATAGACATGGTGCTGGCAGAAGAGCCTTCCATCTATTTTATCAGATTGTCCATACCATTATCCACATGTACAATACATACATGTGTAATTAAATAAAAATTTAAAAGTTATATGTATACACTGAAAAACTCAAACCAGGGCTGGAAAGATTGCATAGTGGTTAAGGCACTTGCCTGCGAAGCCTAAGGACCCAGGTTCTACTTCCCAAAACCTATATAAGCCAGATGCACACGATGGCATATGTGTCTGGAGTTCATTTGTAGTGGCTAGAGGCCCTGGTGCACCCATTCTCTGTCTCTCAAATAAATAAAAATAAAATATAAAAAAAAACTTAAAAGGCCGGGCGTGGTGGCGCACGCCTTTAATCCCAGCACTCGGGAGACAGAGGTGGGAGGATCGCCGTGAGTTTGAGGCCACCCTGAGACTCCATAGTGAATTCCAGGTCAGCTTGGGCTAGAGTGAGACCCTACCTCAAAACACCAAAAAAAAAAAAAAAAAAAAAACTTAAAAAAAAGAAAGAAAAGCAAGCCAGGTGTGGTGGCATACACCTTTAATCCCAGCACTCGGGAGGCAGAGGTAGGAGGATTGTCATGAGTTCGAGGCTACCCTGAGACTGCATAGTGAATTCCAGGTCCGCCTAGACTACAGTGAGACCCCACCTTGAAAAACAAAAAACAAAATACAACAACAACAACAAAACCCTCAAACCATGCAGAAAAGAGTATCAGAGGAAATGAGATCTGTCAGCCTTTCCCCCAGCACCACCATCACTGTGGGGACTCTCCTACCAGATACAGGACCAATGGTGTCCTATCCAGGCAGGTCTCACAGCCTGGGTTCTCCCTCCCAAGCATATTTAGTAAAGTATGGATCAGTGCAGATCAAAGCTGTGGCTTTCCACGGTTGACCCTCAAAGCATGGAGCGCAGTTTGCTCTTCCCAGGCACCGCCAGCACATCTCTCTGCATAGTCTGAACTGCTGCCACCAGCGTTTGAGGAGTTCTGGCCCCAGTGCATTTGGGCAGCAAAATAAACCACCTGCTTTTAAAAAAAGTTATTTGGGGCTGGACAGATGGCTTAGCGGTTAAGCGCTTGCCTGTGAAGCCTAAGGATCCCGGTTCAAGGCTCGATTCCCCAGGACCCACGTTAGCCAGATGCACAAGGGGGCGCATATGTCTGAAGGATTTGTCTGCAGTGGCTGGAGGCCCTGGAGTGCCCATATTCATTCATTCATTGATTCTCTCTCTCTCTGTGTCACTCTCAAATAAATAAAAATGAACAAAAAAAGTTATTTTTATTTTTTTATGAGAAGGGGGGGGGGGATAAAGAGAGAAAGAATTGATACACCAGGGCCTCCAGCCAGTGCAATCAAATGTCGATGCACGTGCTACCTTGTGTGCATGTGCGATCTCGCACACTTGCATCACCTTGTGCGTCTGGCTTATGTGGGATCTGGAGAGTCGAACATGGGTCCTTTGGCTTTACAGGCAAGTGCCTTAACCGCTAAGCCATCTCTCCAGCCCCACCTGCTTTCTTCTAATGTGTGTGTGTGTGTGTGTGTGTGTGTGTGCGTGTGCGTGTGCGTGTGCGTGTGCGTGTGCATGTGTGTAGGTATACATGTGAAAGAGGGTGCATGTGCATGTGGAGAGTAGAAAACAAACACCATCCACCACTTTTTTTTTTGAGGCAGGGTCTCTTACTGGCCTGGAGCTCAGTGATTTGGCTACACTGGCTGACCGGTGAGCACCAGGCATCCGCTTGTCTCCACCTCCCCGGTGCTGGGGTTACACTGCCCTGCCTGGCATTCTTATGTGGGTACTGGGGATCCATGCACATCCTCATGCTTTACTGTCAGCTATCGCCTCAGCCCCACAATCTGCTTCTCATGGCTTACACTTAGGTGACTAGATACTGTGAGGTTCAGAAAGCCACAATTGAGGCCGGGCATGGTGGCACACACCTTTAATCCCAGCTCTCGAGAGGCAGAGGTAAGAGGATCGTGTGAGTTCAAGGCCACCCTGAGGACTATAGAGTGAATTCCAGGTCAGCCTGAGTTAGAGTGAGACCCTACCTCGATAAACCAAAAAAGAAAAAAAAAAAAAAAGAGTCACAATTGAGAGCAAAAGGGACTGATGTCTATGATGATGTCTCTCAACAGTCCCAAAAGAGGGCCGTGGGAGCAAGTGATCCCCCGCCTGGGATATCATGTGATACCGCGTGGCTAGCCCATGCCTGGGTGACATGGCTAACATTATAGGGATTATCTACACGCCCCACACTTTGGGCTGCCAGCCAAGCCTGGCTGTTTCAGTCTGTGATACTGTGTACCTGAGGACAGAATTTCCCTAAACTTTCCCCCATCTATCTGTCCAGCCGTGCAGCTCCTGACCACTTGTTGGTTTAGTCACCTCTCTGTCCATCTCACTCCCTGCCGGTAGCCCCACAGCGGCAGCCACAGCCTTAGCCTGGCCAGTTCGTCACCACGTCCTCAGACCTGAGAACAGAGCCTGGGACTGAGGGGCTCAAGGGAGAAGTGTGTGCGTGCAGGGGTGAACAAGCAAATGAACGTATGGATGACCGCCACCCTCCTCATGACAGCTGTCATTTATTGTCAGCGTATGATGGGCCAGATGCTGTGCTTAATGTTGTCCACGTGGGCTCGTCAAATTCTCCCAGCAGCCTGAGTCGGGAAGAGTATGGACAGGTCATTTTGCGGGACAGGTCTTAGACTGATAAGGTCATGAGACAGGTCACCCTTCAACTCTGCTGGCACACACAGACACCTTGCCGTGCCCCACCTTACTGCCCACTGGCCTCTACCCTGCCCTGCCACCCCAGCGTGTGGAGATCAAGCTAATTGAGAAAAGGCTAAGCCTGGGGACATGGAAGACTATGAACCTCGGGTGGAGCTTCTTAAAGACAGGAAATCACAGCCTTCTCCATAGATTTCCTGATAAACCATAAACAACTCATGATCTGATCTGCTGCAAACTCATGGATCTGTCTTATGCTCTGACTCCCCACTGCTTTGACTGCCTGTATCTAAATAAAAGCTGTGAGTACAGTCAGTTTGGGGAGTACTAGAGTACATCCCCCCACCCTCCATTAAATCATATTTTCCTAGTGTGTGTTCATTTCACGTTTATCCAAACACCGCTGGACGGTGTACAAACCAGCACACATCGGGGGTAGCACGAAAGCCCCATGTCACTGAGTACAGAGGGTGTCAGTCCCCAGCCCAGTGACCCTTCCATTGAAAGTAAGAGACGTTCACGACCCATCCCCCAT
Organism: Dipus sagitta; assembly: GCA_036346955.1. NCBI lineage: Eukaryota > Metazoa > Chordata > Mammalia > Rodentia > Dipodidae > Dipus > Dipus sagitta. The sequence continues at coordinate 146,878,659 of CM070770.1, read as the reverse complement.
ATGAGAGCCTGAGAAAGGGTCTGAGCTATTTCTGTGGTGATTCATTCTGGACTGTCTGTCACCTCAAAGAAACCTTACTCTGTCACGAAAGGGAGAGGGGCTCACAAGGCCTAGCCTCTCCCCCCAAAAACCATAGGCAATTAGGGGTTGATGGAGAAGGGAAAGGGATTTCCTTCAGGGGTGTAGCCACTGGTAGGTTGCCCATGCGCTGGCAAATAACCCCCATCCATGCTCCTGTAAGCAACATTAGTGAAATGCATCGAGACACCAAAACCAACATGAAAGTGGTTGTGAAGAACGAGGGATAAGTGCAAGTGGGTGGGAGATGAGAAAGGGTGACAGGGCGAATATCATTGAAATACTTTATAGCCGGGCGTGGTGGCGCAGACCTTTAATCCCTGCACTCGGGAGGCAAAGGTAGGAGGATAGCCCTGAGTTCGAGGCCACCCTGGAACTACATAGTGAATTCCAGGTCAGCTTGAGCTAGAGTGAGACCCTACCTTGAAAAACCAAAGAAAAAATAAATAAAATAAAATACTATATATATATATATATATATATATATATATATATATATATATGAAAACATCATAATGAAACCCATTGCTATGCATAACTAACACTTCCTAATAAAATTTTAAAAAGCCGGGCATGGTGGCGCATACATTTAGTCCCAGCACTGGGTAGGCAGTGGTACGAGTTCGAGGCCAGTGTGAGACTACATAGTGAATTCCAGGTCAGCCTGTGCTTGAGAGAGACACTATCTCGAAAAACTTTAAAAAAAATTAAAAATTAAAAAACAAAAAACAAAAACAAAAAGAGTCCTTCATCTGCCGTTTACATGGCTCCTTGGCCCACCTGAAAGGGCGAACCATCAAGTCTTGGTTCAGAAGCTGCAGCGTAGGACTGATCCCACCACCCCAGTTTCAGACGTGTTCTGAGCTCCCAGCCTCTCGGCTGGGCCCACACATGAACGTCCTGGCTGGAAGGCTCTGCACCAGCTGATAGCTGACCTTCCCTCCTGGACAAGGCCCTCCCCAGGCAATAGTTGGTCACAGAGACAAGAAGAAAGCTAGTTTCTCTGGAGGCCCTGCCTTCCAGGCCCTGCTACAGGGACCATCTGAAGCAACCCCGGGATGGTGTGTGTACCCCTTCCTGGCCCCTTTCCTCTCACCATCCCAAGGACCGGGGTTCCCCACAGCCCCTCATGGCTGGCTGAGAGGAAGCAGAGAGCAGCCTGCCTGATCCAGTGACCCAGGCTGTGAGGTGGCCGCCGCGCCCTGCCTGCTGCTTTTTCCACGTGAAAGGTGTTTAATTATTTCTGACAGAGTTCAGCGTCGACATCTGTTCGTGAGCGGGCAGAGTCCATTTAGGTTATCCATCACCCTGACAGGTTCAACTTTTTTGGAAGCGCTTTTTTCCTGTCATAATGGGGCTGAGGTGGGGGTGGAGGATCAGCCACGATGTTCGATGTTAGACCCAGACAAAGACCCTCCTGAGGCTTTCTGCACCATGACAGGACGGCAGCCTGACCCAGGTCCTTCTCAACACAGCCCCTGTCTGTGTGGGGAGGGTGGTGGTTCTTGGGTATCTGTGGTGAACAAGGGGGTTTTGTTGGGTCTGTGACAGACTTTAAAATCCTGTGGTCTTTCTGGGCTTTGCATTCATTCATCTGTTCATTCATCCACGCACTCATTCATTTCAGATGTTTACTAACTGCCTCATCTGTGCCAAGCACCGTGCTTGGCTCCAGGGACATGACGAGGAACCCAGAGGCCTGGTCCTTGTAGAGTCACACTTTACTGGGGAAGATGAGAAAACTGCCCAGTTAGTTATCGAATTGCAGAGTTGCTAAGTGCCTTGACAAGAAAGCATGGCACCCTGTGGAGTCAAGGCGGAACTTGCTGAGGCAGAAAGGAGTCTAAGGAGACAACCCCCGCCCCCCCAGGGCTGAGATAGCCTGAGATTTTGGATCCAGTTTTTTTTCTTTAAAGACTTCTGGTATTCTTTATTTTTATTTTATTTATTTGAGAGGGAGGGAGGGAGAGAGAGAGAGAGAATGGGCATGCCAGGGCCTCTAGCCACTGCAAACGAACTCCAGACACATGCGTCCCCTTGTGCATCTGGCTTACGTGGGTCCTGGGGAATCGAACCTGGATCTTTAGGGTTCACAGGTACACGCCTTAACTGCTAAGCCATCCCTCCAGCCCTGGATCCAGTTCTTATGGGACATACTACTTCAGCTCCCTAAGCCTCAGTGTCCACATTGGTGGCCCAGGGACATGATGCCCAGCATTTGGCTCATGGAGAAGGCTCTGTCAATATCGTTGTTGGTGTTACTTCCCAACAAGGAAGGCACTGCATGTGACATTCCATAACAGCAGCCCTTGAGAATCTAAGGGCCTCTGCTAGGCGGCACAGGTGCCCAGAAATAACCCTGCTCTAAGCGTCCTGCACAGGCACCATTTCCTGGACCAACATGATGGGGTGCTGGGGCATTAGCTGACTCCCAAGGGTATCCTCAGAAAGGTGGAAGACGCTCAGCAAAGGCCAGGCTTGCGCTTGTCACCCGTGTCTCATCGTTTCTGTGACACGGTAGGTAGTGGGCGCATGCCAGCGTGGGCCCTGCAGGGACTTGTCCTGGCTTTCAAGCCAGCCTATCTAAGAATGCTGGAAGAAACACCAGCCCCCACCTCACCTACATGGAGGGGTCAGGATGCTTGTTCGAGGATGAAATGACATCATCCACATAACCAGCCACATGTGATACCTGGCACTAGGAATGTGTCATTACTGGGTTGCTACTGGTCCTAAGAGTTTATCTCAGATCAGTGTTCTAATGAGTGGAAGAGACAGCTGAAAGAAATCCTCTCTTTTTGCAAATAGAAACATTTACTTCTGCCCCTAAGCTCCTGCCAGGGCCAGCCCCTGTGGCTGGGCATGGGAGTCAGGAGCTCCCAACATGGAGTCTTCCATGGGCTTTCTTCGGTACCTGGGTAGGGGCATCCTTCCCTTAGTGGGAGGCCACTTGCAACCCTCCTTTGTCCATGGGCTTGGACTCTTAAGTCAGAGATCAAGGCACCCCTCCCCTGCCTGGGGGGGCATCTTGTGCCCGTGGAGCCAGGGGTCCTGGTACCTCTTGGGCAATGTCACCCAGATACCTGCATCCTTTCCATCACCAGGAAGCATCGGCGAGAAAAGGGCAAAAAGGAAACACAACGGGGTGGTGGGGGGGGGAGGGCTGAGGAAGGAGATTGTAGATGGCGGAAATTGAGAGGAGCAAGCACTGGCTTATGTTTTAAAAGGACTGACGTTGAGAGGACCAGAGAGAAGTGGGAGGTGAGCTGGGTTGTTGAGGCTGAGGTGAGTGGCGATGACTCCAGCCACCTCCTGATCAGTGCTCGGTCATGTTCTTGCCTTGACATTTGCCGTGAGCACCAAGGCAGCCTGGGCTGATGGGCGGTGGGGCACATGGCCACTGACATATGCTGATGGAGGCCACTTGGGCAGGACATGAGAGGCCGCATCAAGGGGGGGCAGAGCAGCATTCCTGGTGAAGTTCAGCACCTTGTTCAAGTGCATTAGGCTCAGGAAGGCAGCAGCCCCTTCATTGCCTAAATTGCAGTTTAACGCAGCACAGCAGCTGGGCCGGCTGGCCCGAAAATGTCATCTTGACAGGGCCAGGGAAGTCCTTCATAGTTCTCTAGAAAGCATCTTTCCGCCCAAGTCAGACTTCTCCTTGTCCTAGAGCATTGCTCCCTGTCCCTAGAGCAACATTGGTTGGAGAGGGTTATCCCTGAGAGCTGGTGACTATCTTGCATCCAGGTCCTAGGAGCAGGACTTGGTGCATTTCCCTTAATCTGTAAATGACTTCAACGCACGCGCGCGCGCGCGCACACACACACACACACACACACACACACAGTCTTTTTCCTACACAAAGCTGTTGCACCTGAGTCCCTGTCTGCTGCTACAGGGTTACATGAGTGAAAGAAGAGAGGTTCAACTCTGAGGCCAGGGCACAGGCTCACTCCCTGGGTCCTGATCCAGGTCACCTTGGTGGCACAGCCTGCACTTAATTCCAGCTCCCACAAGTGTTTCAGCCCCTCTCCCCAGTGCACTGTGATGCCGCCATCATTTGGGAATGTTAGCCTGAGGTCGTGAGGCTATCCAGCATCTGAATCCTAGGAGCAGGGCTCGATTCACATGTTATGATCTTGTCACTGGAGGGAGGGTCAGCCCAGGACGTCTGTGTGCCCTGGGCAAACAGCCACCTCACCACTGTGCTGAGATGACCTAGGTTAGGGTCAGCCCAGGCCCTGCCACTTCCCCAGCATTCGCTAACTTTCCTGGCTGTGCAATGGGTTGATGTCATGTACACGTGAAGTCTCAGTTCAGCTAAGTGGGCTCGGAGCCCAGCCCCAAGGAAGCACTCACAACCTTAGCTTCTGCTGCTGCTGCTGCTGTGGTCACGTGCGCTGATGATCAGGAGCCCGGAGAACTCCTAGATAACGGGTAGATGCTGGGCCAGGGGAGCAGCAGCCAGCCAGGTCCGTGGGCCCGATGAATGAAGGGGACACTGACCTTCTGGAAGTGTGGCATGTGCCACAGGGCATCCAGCTTCACGGGTGGCTTGTACTTCCTGAGCTGACAGCTCCGAGTCTCATACAGCTTCCCCAGGATCACCTGCAGGCCAGAAATACAGCAGTGAGATGCCACACGGCTACCTGGACAAGGCCAGGTAATGACCAAGGGGTGTGAGGACAGGGTTTGGGATGCTCAGGTGGCCGACTTGAGGGTGGCTTTCTTCCTGGCCCTGGCTCTTTCTTGAGGCTATTCTCAGCATTGCCCCTGGTTATGTGGCTCAAGGGGTCAGGGGTGTACCCATGGGACAATGTGGCACCAATTTCTGGTCTGACTTAGGACACTTAGTGGGGAGGGAAGGATGGTGCCCCAGTTACCCTTGAAACCCCTTTCCCTAAGGCTGACATGACCCCTCTGGTCTCTAGGGATCTCTGGTGTCTGGGTGAAGAAATGCATGACTCAAGGATGTCTCTGCCCCACAATGACTGCTCAGGAAGAGGAAGGCGGGCTCCTTTTGAGAAAGGGAACTTGAGTGTGTTCCAGAGTTCGCAAGGTCTCTGTTGGTGGGTCTCAGTGGCAGAGAAAGCCTGTGCCTCCTAAACCCCAAGTTACATGCCCACTAGCAGGCGCCAGTGTCAGCATAGCTCATGTCCTATACCTCATGGGGGGGGGGGGGGTCTGTTGAGGACCAAATTGTTTCCCCTCCAAATTCAGATGGTGCAGCCCCAACCCCTATGTGACTGTGTGTGGAGATAAGGCCCATGATTGGTAACTTAGGTTAAATGGAACTATAAGAGTTGAGTCCCAACCAAATCCTTAAAAGAGAAAAGGTAATGTGACCCAGCACATGTGGACACAGTTGGAAGGTGGTCACCTGCCAGCCAAGGGCAATGGCCTCAGCAAAAACCAGTCCTGTTGACACCTCAATCTTGGGACTTCCAAAACTGTGAGAAGACAAATTTCTATTGTTGGGCTGCTGATCTATGCCATTTATTACCGTGTTCTGGAAGATTAACACAGGGTTCAAGGCTTCCAGCCTCAACCCCACTAGGGGGCTCTGGGCCATGTGATTGCACACTGTGATAAGCCACATAGTGCCTTCCTTAGCTCATTTTGACCCACATCAAAGTGCAAAACTTCCCACTGGGTGGGGGGGAGGGGCTGACAGTCTCATATTTACCACTAGAGCCTAGGACAGAGATGTGGTTACAACTGGAGCAGTAAGGAGGGGCATGGGGTACACAGGTATCTAAGGGATTTAGACAAGATGTGCCCCTGAAGAGGGAGATGGGGAAAGGGCCTACAGGTCAGAATGGAGATCCTTCTTTCAAGACCCACAGGCCTGGCCCATTGCCCCAGCAAAAGATTCTGAGTTCATACCTCAGGCTCAATTGTGCACCTGACCCACATTGCCTGGGTCATTCACTCTTTCAACAAATATTGTTGAGAATTCTTCATGTGCCAGACAAACACTAGGGAGGAGACTCAAAACTCATCGACATGCTGCGAAGAAGTGACTGTTGAGTGCTCAGTGCTAAATGAGGCATCTTTATGACACCCTGCAAAGCTCAGGGAGAACTGTCAAAGAGGCGGAAGGAAGAATGCAAGAGCCAAAGCATGGGGAGGAGTGCTGTGGAATGCTGTCTTCTAAACACCAGGCGGCCGTTACACTCACGACCTCACAGCAGCTGTGGTTATCCACACAAGACCTACATGCCACTGGGCTTATCCAACATGCTGTCATGGATGATGGAAGAGGGCAAAAAAGGGACAAAGAGATGGGCTGGAGAGATGGCTTAGCAGTTAAGGCACTTGCCTGCAAAGCCTAACAATCCAGGCTCTATTCCCCAGGACCCATGTAAGCCAGATGTACAAGGTGGCACATGCGTTTGGTGTTTGTTTGTAGTGGCTGGAGGCCCTGGTGTGCCCATTCTCCCTCTATATTGGCCACTTCCTCTCTCTCTCTCTCTTTTATTATTTATTTATTTACTTGAGAGAGTGAGCGAGCGGGAGGGAGAGGCAGATAGAGAACGGGCATGCCAAGGCCTTCAGCTGCTGCAAACAAGCACCAGATGCATGCATCACCTTGTGCATCTGGCTTATGTGGGTCCTGAGGAATTGAACCTGGGTCCTTTGGCTTTGCAAGCAAGCACCTTAACTGCTAAGCCATCCCTCCATACCCCCTTCTCTTAAATGACATAAATAAATAATATTTTTTTAAAGGGAAAAAAAGATAAAAACATTCAGTGGAAGAAGGACGCAGGAGGAAAGACAATAGAAAGTCATCCAGCAACTCAGGAGGCTGAGGTAGAAAGTAGGAATGCCTGGGCTAGAGTGAGCTCCAGGTCAGCCTGGGCTAGTGTCAGATCCTGCCTCAGTCTTTCTCTCCTTGCAAATAAATAAAAAATATTTTTCAAAAATATATTACGTGGGCTGAGGAAATGGCTTAGCAGTTAAGGCATTTGCCTGAGAAGCCTAAGGACCCTGGTTCGATTCCCCAGGATCCATGTAAGCCAGATGCACAAAGGGGCACATGCGTCTGGAGTTTGTTTTGCAGTGGTTGGAGGCTCTGGAGTGTCCATTCTCTCTCTCTCTCTCTCTCCAACTGCCTCTTCCTGCCTGTCTCTCTCTCTCAAATAAATACATAATAAAATATATTTTAAAAAATATTTTAAAAATACATTATGTATGTGTATAAATGCTATCAATAAAAAGAGCCAGGGGCTCCCCTCTCTCTGTCTCTAATAAATAAATAAAAGTGAAAACTTTTTTAAAAAGATATGGGTTGTTTCTCCCCAGGATCATTTATTGAAAAAAAGATCCAGGGGTACATCACTGAATAAAACAAAGACCCCACCCTCATGGAGGTGACACTCTAGTAGGAGAAATCCTATACCAAGTAAGTAATTCTAAATTGTCAATTTTTTTGCATGTGTGAATGTGTATATGCATGTTTGCATGTGTGTGGGTGCACACGTGTGTACACATGCGTGTGGAGGCCAGAGGTTGACAGCAGGTACCTTCCTCAATCCCTTTCCATCTTACTTATTAAGACAGACTCTGTCGCTTGAACCTAGATCTTACCAATTTGGCTAGTCTAGATAGCCAGCTTGCTCTGGTGACCCTCTGTCTCTGCCTCTGGAGCACTTGGATTACAGATGGGCTGTTATGCCCACCTGGCATTTATATAGATGTTGGGAATTTGAACTCAGGTCTTCATGTTCGCATGTCGAGAACTTTATACACACACACACACACTTACCATATATATATACAGTTTTGTTTTTTTTTTCGAGGTAGGGTCTCACTCTAGCCCAGACTGACCTGGAATTCACTATGTAGTCTCAGGGTGGCTTCTAGCTCATGGTAATCCTCCTATCTCTGCCTCCCAAGTGCTGGGATTAAAGGTGTGTGCCACCATGCCTGACCCTGTCATCAATATTTTGAAATAAAAACCAAACTGAAGCTGAGTAAGAGATGGGGAATGGCAAGATGCTAGTGGTGGGAACAATTAGGGAAGACCTTCCTGATGAGGAGATAGTAGAAGAGAGAAGAAAAGTGGGAACGGTTATCTTGGAGTATTTTTGGAGGTATACAAGCAGGTTCAAAGGCCCTGGGATTGGAGCATGCTGAGGAGATTAGAGAAACAACAAGGTGGCTAGCATGGCTGCTGGGAGAGATGGTGAGGCCATGGGTCTTGTTAAGCATGGTAAGGACTCTGGGCTCTGTTCTAGACTCATTCAGAAGCTTCTGGAAGGCAGAATGGTGACTGACATGAGCCAACTCATCTTTTCAAGGGCTTCTATAAAGGACAGACCCTGGGGTTCCCAAGGGTGGGTGCTGGATGAGCAGGTGGTGGTTGAAAACCATGCAGGTAAGACAGGAGGGGCCTAGGCTACCTTGAAGACATGGTCAGATGCAGGATTGACTGAGGGGCTGTAAGTGGGGCCTACAGCAAAGAGGTCAGTAGAGCTGGGATGGGAACCACAGCCTTTCTTGTACTGCCCAAACCCCTGTGAGTCCTTGGTCTGCGCGCAGCGCTGGGTAGCAGGTTCTCAGTCAGTCTTTGGAGAGGCCCAAGGTCCTGGGACCCCGAGTATGCACCTTACCCTACACCCCTTACCTACTGCCCCACAGTGAAGATGAAGACAGGGCTTAGTGGCTTGGTATAATACTGCCAAGCCATAGAGCTTTCCATGGTTGGAGAGGGCCTAGGCCCAGGCCAGCTGCTTCCAGGTACGTGCCCTAAACTCCCCAGGAGGCCTCCACATCACCCTTCCACTCCCTTCCTTAGGCCTTTGTTGTAGTTGCTCCCCGGGTCATGGGTCGGGTCAAGTGTTGAGCCTTCACTGGCCTGCAGCTAAACTCCGTTCACACTTGTGATGAATGCCTTGGGCACCATTTACAATAAATGAAACCAAGTCACAAAGCAGCCACTTCCATGCTCATAAAATCTGTCCATGTTGATTTCAGTAGGCAGGTGCAGGACCCTCAGATCTGGTCTAAAATGACCCTGAGAGCCTGGTAGGAGTAAATGTTTTGTGGTGACAAGCGGAACGAGGAACGAGGAGAGGCTACACTTTTCTCTTGTTAATCTATCTTTTGCTGCAAGGTCTTGGGCCACAGACCCATGACAGGTGAAAGGAAAGCGATTCTTCCTCCCGTAGGTAGGTCAGCATGGTGGGCCTTCATTTACTCTGGCTTCTTCATGTGCCCATTGTGGAAAACGAGACTAAAGTCACATCCCCACATTTGAATACAAGTCCACACCAGTGTCTGGGGTGGAGTTCCTGCACTGCTGCTTATGGGGTGTCTGCTTTAGCAGGAGGGGCAGAAGACAGGGTACTGTAGAGGCTCCAGTTTCCGCGGACTCGCTGGTGCTGAGCTGCTCAGTAAACCGCAGCTCCCACGTGGGGTCATAAAGCACTTCGTGATGGTAATGCTCCCTCTGAAACCAGCCGTTAGGTAAGTTGATTCTTTCTTGAGCTATTAAAAACCGACGAGCTATGAGCTACGGACCACTTTTAAAACATTGGCTAGGCATGGCTAAGGTCCCCTGGGCTACAGGAGGCCACTCCCTCTCCAAGCCCGGCACACCTGAACTTAGGCTTTGCCCTGTGACCTTTGGCCAGTTGCCTAGGAAACTCCTTATCAGCCAGAGGCCTTCACACAGCCCATCCTCCTGCGACCCTCTTCCCGCCACTATGTAGATCACCTGACTCTCTCCCTACATGCTGGCATGAATGTCCCTAGGCATTGGCAAGCAACCTTTGAACACACCAATCCCTTAGGACCCTCTTCCCGCTCCCAACTGCTTATAAACCCATTTCCATGACAAGTATATGAGCTGTTCATTGAGACCTCTTCCCAAAGTGGTTCTTTTGTTGCACACACGGCCGCTCAAGACCCTGCTCTCCACGGTTGCCTGGATGCCTTTGGGAAACTGCGGCCTCGAGGATCCAGGGACCCACACCTGTCCTGGAGGCACCAGGATCCCTGCTTGCAAAGTCTCCCCTTGAGCCCCATTTGACCCTCAAACATAGAGGCTGATGCTATTCCCCCAGTGTTCTCAAAATCAGCAATCAAGGGACCTTAACTCTGAGCACTCTGGGGCCACACACATCTGGTCCTGATGCTATCAGGGAGTCACCTCATTGCTCTGAGCCTCAGTCTCCCCATGACAATGAAGCAGAGTGAGATCCTAGGATGACATGCTGATCGGATGTGTTTCTGGGCGTGGGCATGAGCTCGGGCCAGTGCTCAGCATGGAGGGGAAGGAGGGGATGGGTGTTGGCCATGATTGCTGTAATAGAAGCTCCAGTTTCTCTACACATTTGTGTATGTGCATGCTGTGTTCGTGTGTGTGGAGGCCCACGAGGATATTTGGTTGCACACGTTCATGAGTGTGAAGGCCAGAGGACAGCATCAGCTGTCATTTCTTCCAGGCACCATATACTTTTTTTTTTTTTTTTTTCTGAGACAAGGTCTCTCACTGGCCTGGAATTCATCAAGGAGGCTAGGCTAGCTGACCAGTGAGACCCAGGGATCTTCCTGTCTCTGCATCCCCAGCACTGAGATCACAGGTACACACCACCACGTTTTTTGTGTGTGGGTTCTGGGAATGGAACCCAGGTCCTCATGTTTGCCCAGCAAGTATTTTAACCTCTGAGCCATCTATCTAGCCCCAGGGGCTCCACTTTCTTTTAAAACTTTTTATTGACAACTTTCATAAATGTAAACAATATAACATGATCATAATCCCCTCTTAGTACCCCTTTTTCCCCCCTCCCAAATCCCCTCTTGACTAATCTCTTCTTTCCAACTAGTCTCTTCTATTTTGATATCACTTTTTCCACCTGTTATACAGGTCTTGTGTAGGTAGCATCAGCCACTGTGAGGTCAGTGAATATCAAGGCCTCTCTGTCTGGAAGACAGCATTGTCAGCACTCCTCCCCTTCCTTTGGCTTTTACATTCTTCCCACCACCTCTTCTGAAATCGTCCCTGAGCCTTGGAGGGTGTGATAGAGAGTAATGCTGAGCACTCCACTGTCACTTCTCAGTACATGGTTAGTTTTCAGTCACCCCAGTGGTCACCACCATCTGAAAAGAAAAAGCTTCTCTAGCCAAAAGCAAGAGTAGCATTAATGTATGGGCATAAACATAAGTGTTTAGAAGGCAGTTTGGTGGGCATCATATATCTACTTAGCCAGACAACAGTAGTGGCTTCCCCTACAGGGCTTATGACCTCTTTAGCCATAGGCTTTTTTGTTTGTTTGTTTGTTTGGTTGTTTGTTTATTTGAGAGCAACAGAGAGAGAGAATGGGCACACCAGGGCCTCTAGCCACTGCAAACAAACTCCAGACATGTGTGCCCCCTTGTGCATCTGGCTAACATGGGTCTTGTGGAAACGAGCCTCGAACCAGGGTCCTTAGGCTTCACAGGCAAGCACTTAACCATTAAGTAATCTCTCCAGCCCACCATAGGCTTTTGACTAAGATCTTCAGTACTAGGCAGGGAATACCCATAGAGTGGGTCCCAAGTCCAATCAGAGAGCAGTTGGTTTCCCCCAGAACAGACATGCCATCCTTGTACCAGTTGGTTTGTTTGGCCTGGCTGGCAGGCCATAAAGTTTGCAGAACCCACTGCTGGTTGACACCATTGATGTTTTTTTTTTTTTTCTCCCCCTCAAAAGGCTGTTTTCTGCCTAATGCTTTCTAGGACTATGACAGCTAGTCAACAGGGAGGAGGCTTCCAGCTCAGCTCCAGCTTGATTTCTCAGTGACCTGCAGCCCAAGCATGTGGAGTCGTCAGCAACAGGATCTTACCATCTAGTTCTTTCTGGTGGGCAACCAAGAGCCTCCAGGTTTTTGTTTTTTTATTTGAGAGAGCAAGAGAGGGAAAGAAACAGACACACACACACACACACACACACACACACACACACACAGAGGGAGAGAGAGAGAGAGGGAGAGAGAGAGAGAAAGAGAGAGAGAATGGGCGCACCAAGGCTTCCAGCCACTGCAAATGAACTCCAGACACATGCACCACCTTGTGCATTTGGCTTATGTGGGTCCCGGGGAATCGAACCTGGGTCCTTTGGCTTTGTAGGCAAATGCCTTATCCGCTAAGCCATCTCTTTAGCCCAAGCCTCCACTTTTTATGAAGTCTAAAAAGTACAGTTATTCAGACTTTATGACCATCAGTTTGTATTACAGGGATGGAAGGAGGCCACCTAAGCTCTCCCAATGTCTGAAGTTTGGAAATTCTTTCTTTCTGTGTGTGTGTGTGTATGTGTGTGCGTGTGTGTGTGTGTGTGTGTGTGTGTGTGTGTGTGTGTGTAGGTGTATGTGTATCGCAACATGTGTGTAGGTTAGAGAACAATTATAGATTTGAAGCAGGGTCTCTCCTGGCTCACTGTGCACTGTTGTGTTCACCAGGATAGCTGGTCTAGGAGTTTGCAGGAAGTTCTCCTGTCCCCACCTCCCTCCCATTTCACCATCAGAGAGTGCTGGAATTACAGAAACAATACCAGGTGGGGTGCCAATTTGTTAATCCATGGGGGGAACAAAGCAGACTTTGAAGGATAGAACACTACTTCAACATCAGGCCCTTTCAAAAGACTGCATTCTTTCTGTTGCCCCAATGCAGGACAGCTGGCCCAATCTCAATGATTGTAATCTCTCATACAATTGCAGCTGAACAGGCAACAGTTTCGGCCCAAAGATTTCTTTTCTGTGCCATATCCCTCTGCTCACACCAGTCTGTTTCTACGCAAAGCAACCCTGCGCAAGTTCTCAGGACATGGGTATAACAGCAAGCCTCTCACACAAACTGCTTCTAGCCCAGTCCAGGCAAAGCTCTTTCTCACTCTCACAAGCCAAACCTCACAGTCTATAGTTCTTACTGCATTCAGGTCTTTCAACTCTGACCAAAATAGTCCATCAATCTACACTTATAGCACTGCAAGGCGTCTCTTAGGCCAAGGTTTCAAATTCATTTACATTCCTTTTGAAAATCAGCTCCAAAAGGCCAAAGCACACAGTCAGATGTCTAGCAGCAAATGACACCACTCCTTGGTACCAACGTTACTGCTGCAGTTAGGATCATGTTGCTGGTAGAAATCACCTGACCAAGAGCAGCTTTTGGGAAAAAAAGGGGGTTTATTTTGGCTTACAGACTCAAGAGGAAGCTCCATGGTGGCAGGGAAAATGATGGCATGAGCAGAGGGTGGACATCACTTCAGGTGGACAATAGGAACAGGAGAGTGTGCCAAATGCTGGTAAGGGAACACTGGCTATAACAGTCATAAGCCCACCCCCAACAATACACTCCCTCCAGGAGGCATTAATTCCTAAATCTCCATCATCTGGGAACCTAGCATTCAGAACACTTAGGTTTATGGGGGACACCTGAATCAAACTACCACACCAACCTATGTAGAAAAAATTAATTAACTAATAATTAAAAAAAAATTTTTTTTTTTGAGGTAGTGTCTTGCTCTAGCTCAGGCTGACCTGGAATTCACTATGTAGTCTTAGGGTGACCTTGAACTCACAGCAATCCTCCTATCTTTGCCTCCCAGGTGCTGGGACTAAAGAATACCACCATGCCCAGCTGGGAACATTTTTTTTTTTTAAAGAAGTCATGCAGAGAGCATAGTTCTGCAAGAGCTGGCATGGCTGGATTCTAGTCCCAGCTCAGAGGTGACATGTGACAGTTGACTGGCTGACCAGTCTTTTACATTCTGGGATTAAGTACAAGCCAGATCAGATCAGAACTTCTGTGAAGTAGACTAACCCTCCTCCCCGACCAGCCACAAACTCACAGGATGCCAGCTCCCAGCTCCGCCCGCCAGCCCTCCTCTACCTTCGCTGACCATCAGCCTCTCAAGGGTGAGGGCTGTGTTACCTTCTGTTTCTTCTCCAGCTTGATGGCATGCTGGGCGGCCTCCTGTTCCTGCACCCACAGCTGCTGGTAGCGGTGCTGCAGCAGATCAAAGAACGGGGTCGATGGCCTAGGGGTGGAGAAGGCCAGACAGGGCTCCAGACCTGGGCAAGACCAGGACACCTGCTGCCAGAACACACACCACCCGCTCTCCATAAGGCACAGGTGTCACTGTCACATGCTGCGCCCTCCCCATAGCTGAGGAGGTTTCCCTGCAGTACCCAGAAGCCCTGTAAGAGGTTGGCCCCATATACAAACTGCTCTGCAAACAGAACCTGTACATGCGGTGCCTGGATGGAACGAAGATTCTATCATTGACCCATCTTTACTGTTTTATTTTTATTTTTATTCAGTTGAGAGACAGAAAGAAAGAGAGAGAAAGGGAGGGAGAGAGAGAGAGAGAGAGAGAGAGAGAGAGAGAATGGGCATACCAGGGCCTCCAGCCATTGCAAACTAGAGCAAGACCCTACCTCGAAAAAAAATAAATAAATAAAACAACAACAAAAGAATACTTTCTTTTTGGGTCAGCAAGCTGCTCCCCGGCCTTGGTGTCTCCTCGCACTCCTGTTCTGTCCATAGCCTCTGGGCCTCAGCCTCCCTGCCATCCATCCCATGGCCTGATGTTAGGAACTGAGCTCATCTCTACCCTGGGACTTTTCTCCTTTTCTAATAGCACAGAGCAAAATCTGTCTTCACTATTTTTAGCTGGTGGCTGGCTCTGATTGTCCAGCATAGAGCCATTGGCCTTTGTACGCCCCCCTTCCAACACTGCAGTGTAGGTACTAGTCTTCTTTCCATCTCAGACTTGGGGGAAAGTGAAGATCCCAGAGCAGGGTGTGGGGGGTAACAGCACTGCCACCCAGATCTTCTCAGCCACAAGGCTCAGAGCTAATGTAGATTCCAAGTCCTCCCAGGGGAAAACCAGCTGCTCCCATGTGGGAACCAATTTCTTTTTATGTTTGTTTATTTATTTATTTATTTGAGAGAGAGAGAAGTAGAGAGGGAGAGAGGGAGAGAGAGAATGGGCTCACCAGGGCCTCCAGCCACTGCAAACAAACTCCAGATGCATGCACCACCTTGTGCATCTGGCTTACGTGGGTACTGGGAAATCAAACCTGGGTCCTTTGGCTTTGCAGGCAAGTGCCTTAACAGCTAAGCCATCTCTCCAGCCTATGGGAACAAATTTCTAAACAAGGTAGGAGACCAAATGTGCAAATGGACAGTGGCCAGGTCACATTCAAAATAGAACTCTGACCCTCAGTGGGCAGCTGCCCAGGAAGCCCACTGCCTACAGTGCCCAGCCAGGAAGCTGGCTGGCTGTGTCAGGCTTGAAGCAAGTCAGCCTGCTATATCAACCAGTGATCTAGAAAGCCACAATGACCCCATAACCACTAGGATGGGAGAGGCTGATCAACAGATATGAGTTACAATGAGCCGGGAGCAAGAAACTCTGGGTGCTATTCACAGAATGGGGACTATAAATAACAGTAATGTACCTTTCTTTCTTTCTTTTCTTTTTCTTTTTTCTTTCTTGTTTTTTTTTTTTTTTTTTTTTTTTTTTTTTTTTTTTGGTTTTTCAAGGTAGGGTCTCACTCTAGCCCAGGCTGACCTGGAATTCACTATGTAGTCTCAGGTTGGCCTCAAACTCACGGCGATCCTCCTACCTCTGCCTCCCAAATGCTAGGACTAAAGGCGTGTGCCCCCATGCCTGGCTCAGTAATGTACATTTCAAAAAGTTAGAATAAGCCAGGCATGGTGGTGCACACTTTTAATCCCAGCACTTGGGAGGCTAAGGCAGGGGGATCACTGTGAGTTCAAAGGCAGCCTGGGAGAAGAGAGTGAGTTCCACACATCCGGGTATGGTGACGTATGCCTTTAATGCCAGCGCTTTGGAGGCAGAGGTAGGAGGATCACTGTGAGTTCGAGGTCAGCCTGAGACTACATAGTGAATTCCATGTCAGTCTGGGCTAGAGCGAGACCCTACCTTGAAAAATAAGGTAGAAGATTTTGAAAGCTTTAAGCATAAAAAGGGGCTGTGGAGATAAGCTCAGTGGTTAAAGGTGTTTGCTAGCAAGACTGCCCGCCTGACTTCAACTCCCCAGCACCGCTGTAAGCTACATGTGAAGTGGCACATGGGCAGTGATCCCATCACATCCACGCCAATGGGAGGTGGAGCCAGGAGAATCTCAAAGCTCCAGGGCCAGCCAGACTGATGCACAAGAAGTGAGTAGCAAAAAACAAAATAAGGGCTGGAGAGATGGCTTAGCAGTTAAGACACTTGCCTGTGAAGCCTAAGGAACCCATGTTCATCTCTCTAGAACCCATGTGAGCCAGACACACAAGCTCAAGTTTGCACAGGCCCATTAGATGGTGCAAGCATCTGGAGTTCGAATGCAGTGGCTGAGGCCCTGGTGTGCCAGTTCTCTCTCTCTAAAATAACAACAACAACAGCAATAATAATAGAAGGGAGACATGGCTAAGGCAGGGTGGAGGGAGAGGACAGACATCTTAAGGTTGTCCTCAGACCTCCAGATACGCACAGTGGAACGTGCACACCCAAACACACACACACTCATCGTACACACACACACACACACACACACACACACACAAACACATACACACACACTCTAAGAAAAAGAAAGGATAATACCGGGCATGGCGGCACACACCTTTAATCCCAGCACTGGGGAGGCCAAGGTAGGATTGCTATAAGTTTTGGGCCAGCCTGAGAATACATAGTGAGTTCTAGGGCAGCCTGGGCTAGAGGGAGATCGTACCTGGAAAAAGAAGAAAAGAAAAGAAAAAAGAAAAATCAAAAGAAAGGATAGGGGCTGGAGAGATGGCTTAGTGGTTAAGCGCTTGCCTGTGAAGCCTAAGGACCCCGGTTCGAGGCTGAATTCCCCAGGACCCATGTTAGCCAGATGCACTAGGGGGCGCACACGTCTGGAGTTCGTTTGCAGTGGCTGGAAGCCCTGGTGTGCCCATTCTCTCTCTCTCGCTCTCTGCCTGCCCCCCCCCCTGTCTCTCTGTCACTCTCAAATAAATAAATATAAATAAACAAAAAAAAGATAGGATAACTGTTTGAGGAAATACATGTAATATGATTTAAACATCATGTAATGGACACATGTACCAGAACATTACAAGATACCCCATTCTTACATTCTTGTTTTTAATGTATCAGTTAAACTAAATTTCTAGGAGCTGAGGTGATGACTCAGTGGTTAAAGATGATTGCTGCAAATCCTGTAGCCTGGGTTCAATTCCCCAACATCCATGTCACAAGTATCTGGTGTTTATTTGGAGCAAGCAGCAAGAGACCCTGGCACACCCATACACACATACACACACACACATAACTAAATGAAAGATTTAGAAATAAATAAATTTTTAAGGACTGGAGAGATGACTCAGCAAGTAAAGTGTTTGCCACACAAACAAGAGGACCTGAGCTCAGATTCCCAGCACCCCCATGTAAACGCCAGGCACAGTGGCTTGCAGCTTGTGGTTTCTGCCTCTAATTCCAGCTCTCAGGAGGCAGGAGACAAGGAGGACTCCCAGGGCTCACTGGCTAGCTAACCTGGACTCATCAGTGAGCTTCCCTGTGCAGTGAGAAACCCTGTCTCAAAAAATAAGTTGAGGAAGACACCCGATGTCAACCTCTGGTCTCCATACACATACACATAGAGACACATGCATATACTCACAAACACATGAACATGCACAAACACCCACATTAAAAAATAGGGATATCTGACATTTAAAAAACAATTTCTAGATTGTCTTGAGATTGTCGAAGTTCTGGCCATGAGGGCCTGCATTCCTAGGTGGCAGGAATGGCTGACGCTGAGTCCCTTCTGTCTTGGCACTGGTAAGATCCACTCCCTGCCAAGTCCCTTTCAGTGACTGGCTATGTGACTCCAAAGACAGCTGGAGAGCTGGTCTGGACCCTAAATGCCCTCCCACTATCCCAGCTGCCCATGTCCCAGCCTGAAGGGGCTTTGGTCCCGGCTGAGCTGGATTCAACTTGAGCAGAGGTTCCCCAGGTCTCAGCATCTACAAACAGTGGCTTTGTTTCTGACTCTCTTACCCCTGCGGCGACTTTTATTGCTTAATTATTACACGCCCCATGCTTCTGAGCAGCTTAATTTATAGCCGTGCTCTCTAATGACACTGTGTGCGTAATCTGGAAATATCTACCCCAAGAGGCTGTTCCCAGCTGAAAAGCCCTCTTCCCAACAGCCCCGTTCCATCCATCACCGCAGCCTGGCTGACCGCCTGTGTGTCCTGCTCCGGCCAGTGGAGGAGGCAGGCAGGGCTGGAGCCATGAGTTACGGTGGCCATCCACCACCCGGCAGGTCTGCCCATTTCTGCTCTGGCTCATTTACTTGGATGAACAGATGCAGAGACTGGCCTGATGTGGGGAAACCAGGCCATAAATTGGAGCCTATCACCTCCTGCTTGAAACACCCTCCAAGGCCTCTACTTTCTGAGCTGAAACCAGACTCCTCGCCATGATCTATGCAGTCTGACCAGGTCTGGCTCCCATCTCCCTCTCCAACATCTCTTGGTATTCACTCTAACCCTTGAGGGCTTTCCTAGCATTTTAGCCCTTTCCCTCCAGCTGGTGTCTTCATTCTCCCTCTTTCTTCCTCCTCCTCCTCCTCCTTTTCTCTTTCTCTCTCTCTCTCTCCTCCACTCACAGCTTCTCCATTGCCCGCAGTCCTCAGCAGTAGAGTCACCTCCTCTGAGGGCTCACACCTGTCCACCCTGCCCTAAACGTCCATATGAATGCACTCTACTCAATAAATAGTAACATAAATAAATGAATCTTAATGGGCTGGGAAGATGGCTTAGCGACTAAGGCGCTTGCCTGCAAAGCAAAAGGACCCAGGTTTGATTCTCCAGGTCCCACATAAGCCAGATGCACATGGTGGCACATGTGTCTGGAGTTTGTTTGCAGTGGCTAGAGGCCCTGGTGTGCCCATTCTCTCTCTCTATCTCGCTCTCTCCCTCTCTCTGTCTCAAATAAATAAATAATGAATGAATGAATGCACTCTACTCATCACTACTGAGTCATGATGGGTTTTAGCCAGGGGATGGCAACCTCAGGTCCCATGTTTGCTATGAACTCACAGTGCTACCCCCCAAGAATTATTTGTTATTGAAAAGGAATAACACACAGAGAGAGAGAGAGAGAGAGAGAGAGAGAGAGAGAGGATGGAGAATAGGTAGGAAAGGAAAATAAGAAGCAATCCTAGGCAAGATTTTGATATATATCAGATTTCCCAGCTCACAGCAGTATAAATGAGCCAGGCTCTCTGTGACTTAAACTAAGGAAATAAACTGACGGGCAGTCGGCTCCGTCACAGGCGGGACGGTGCTGCGTCACTCAATAGCTTATACAGAACAAGTAATGGAAACAAACTCTCCAACTAGCATCACACCTCAAATACGAATGCATTAACAAAAGTGCGTCATGGGTTTAAGTGCAAAATGCAAAACCATACAACTCATAGGAGGAAATCTATAACTGAGGACTTTCTTCTCTTCTTTTTCTCTTTTCTTCCCCTTTAAAAATTTATGTACATATATGTGATGTGTGTGTCTGTGTGTGTGCGCGTGCACACATGCGCACCAGGGTCTCCTGCCACTGCAAACTAACACAAGTAAATGCACCTGGCTTTACATGAGTGGCTGGGGAATTGAACCTGGGCCCGCAAACTTTGCAAGCAAGCACCTTTAACTACCAGCCCCTCTCTTTTTTCCTTCCTTTTCTCTTTTCTTTCTTATTTTTAGGGGGATTTTAAAGACATGATCTCATGTAGCCAGGTTGGCCTCAAATTCACTATGTAGCTGAAGCTGGTCTTGAACACCTAAACCTTCCGACCCTATGTCCTAGGTAATGAGATGACAGGCATGTATGTGCCACCACACCTGGCTCTAGGTGAAGAGTTTCTTAGGTTCTGTTCCAAAAAGAAAATCACTGCTAAGTTAGACTTCTTCACACTGAAACCTTTTGTTCTGTGAGGTAACAACAGACAGACCAGCTATAGACTAGGAGAAAATATTTTCAACAAAACCTGGCAAGGACTCTTAGCTAGAATAAAGAGGTCTCAAAACTCAACAGTTTAAAAAAAGTTAGATTTTTAAAGGACTAAACAAGCCAGGTTGTAGTGATGCACGTCTTTAGTCCTAGCACTTAGGAGGCAGAGGTAGGAGGACCGCTGTGAGTTCGAGACCACCCTGAGAATACATAGTGAGTTCCAGGTCAGCCTGAGCTACAGTGAGACCCTACCTCGAAGAAACAACAACAATAATAACAAAAAGGACTAAATATATGAGAAGACACTGAATCAAAGAGGATGTATTGGCGGCAGGTAAACGTAAGGAAAAGCAACCAGTAGCTGCAGCCATTAACGACATGCCAATGAAGACCATGACAAGGCACCACTGTGCACCCGTAGTAAGACTAAACTAAGTGATGACGTGACTGACTGCTGGCAAGGCTCAGAGAAGCAAAACCCTCCTGTGCTTCCAGAGGAGATGAACGCATCAAGGCTATTCTGACCAACCGTTACATGGTTTCTCAAAAACACGGACACAGGTTGACCATGCAGCATAGCTATTGCACTCTTTTGTGTCTTTTAAAAAATATTTATTTTTATTTTTATTTATTTATTTGCAAGACAGAGGTATTTAAGAGACAGAGGGAGAAAGAGAATGGGTGTGCCAGGGCCTCCAGCCACTGCAAACAAACTCCAGACGCATATGCCACCTTATGCATCTGGCTTTATGCGGGTCTTAGGGATTCAAACCTAGGTCCTTTGGCTTTGCAGGCAAGTGCCTTAACCTCTAAGCCATCTCTCCAGCCTGAGCTATTGCACTCTTGAACATTTATTCTCAAGAATTTCAAGTGGAGGTCTACCCCAAAATGTATTCACATATGTTCAGAGCAACTTGATCTGTAATAGCCCCCAAATGGAACAGCCTTCAGGAACTCAGCAATGAAACCAACTGTGGCATATCCGTGTTATGGAGTGCTACTCAGCAATGACAAGCAATGAGCCACTGATATCATGGGTGGGTCTGTAGGCCTTTATGCTGAGTGAGAAAAGGTCAGTTTCAAAATTCACATTCTGTTTTTCTTCCATGTATGGACTATTTTTAAATTTTCCAAGGATGACGGAATAATAGGAAGGGCAGGTCCTAAAGGGTGAAATGAGGGGATTGGGCAGTTTTGTATGTTGATTGCATTACACAAACCTATCTTTGTGATACAGTCATATAGAATAAGTCACACACACACACACACACGTGTGCATGTAAATCTGCTGGAATCTAAATAAACCTGAGCTGGGTCAGTGTCCAGTTACAGGTTTGCACACTGCTCTATAGTTAAGTAAAATGTCATCACCAGGGAAAATGGGTGAAGAAAGCTCTCTGTTCTGTTGTCACGGATTCCTTAGAATCTAGAATTACTTCAAAATATTTTATTAGGGCTGGAGAGATTGCTTAGTGGTTAAGGCACTTGCCTGCAAAGCCAAAGGACCCAGGTTCAGTTCCCCAGGACCCACGTTAGCCAGATGCACAAAGGGGTGCTTGCATCTGGAGTTCGTTTGCAGTGGCTGGAACCCCTGGCATGCCCATTCTCTCTCTCCCTGCCTATTTCTGTATTTCTTTCTCTCTCTCTCTCTCAAATAAATAAAAATATTTTTAAAACTATTTTTTAAAACTTCTATTAGATTAACAATCATCTTTGACTCTTTTTAAAAATAATTTTATTTATTTATTAGAGAAACAGGCAGGCAGATCGAGGATGGATGCACCAGGGTCTCTTGCTGCTGCAAATGAATTCCAGATGTATGCACCACTTTGCGCATCTGGCTTTATATAGACATTGGAGAACTGAACCTGGGCCAGCAGGCTTTGCAAACAAGTACATTTAACCACGGAGCAATCTCCCATCCTGTAAAATATCTTATTTATTTATTTATAAGCAAAGAGAGAAGGTGGGAAGAAAGGAAAGAGAGAATAGGCACGCCAAGATCTCTTGCTGCTACAAATGAACTCCAGATGCATGAGCCACTTTGTGCATCCGGCTTTACATGGGTACTAGGGAACTGAACCTCAGCAAGCAAGAGCCTTTAACCTCTAAGCCATTTCCCCAGCCCCTAAAATACATATTTTTTAAATAGTTGAGGCTGAGGAGATGGCCCAGCAGGTAAGAGTGTTTGCCATGTAAGCATGAGGGCCTGAGAAGACCTGCGTTTGATCCTCAGCACTCACGTAGAGAGCCGGACGTGGTCACACATGTCTGTAACCTCAGCCCTGTGGGGAGTGGAGAGAGGAGAATTTCTGGGGCTCGCAGGTCACCAGTCTGTCCGAAAATGGCAGCTCGAGGTTCAGTAGAGACTCCGTCTCAAGAAAAAGATGTGGAAGAGTGACAGAGGACACCTGAATCTCTCCTCTGGCCTCAGCACGTGTACAAACATATCTGCACACACATGTGCACATACAATGCATACTCAAACCACACACATACACACATGCCCCAATAACACATACTAGAATAGAAAACTGAACTAGAGAGAAAGCTTCTTTACAGAAAAAAATATTACAACAATCACTATCATACAAAATGACAAAGAATACGGATCCAAAAAAATCTAATCTAATCTAGTTAACCCAGGGTATATCAGGCAGTAAAATTTAAAATTCTGGGGCTAGGGAGATGGCTCAGCAGTTAAAGGCACTTGCTTGCAAAGCATGCTGGCCCAGGTTCAATTCCTCAGTCACCCATGTAAAGCTGGATGCGTATTCACTTGCAGCAGCAAGACCCTGACTTGCCCCCATAAAATACACTCACAGAGGCATACTAAATAAATAAACAAAATTGTTCATAGTATATTTTTTCTGCACTTTTGTCAGCTCATTTAAATTTGCAATTTGTTCTGATTTCTTTTGCAATTGCTTTAAGCTTTAGTCTGCATTCATAATTTTGTTTTTCCCCAATCTGTGTGTGTATTCACGTGCACATGCACATGTGTGTGTGCATGTAGTGTGTGTGGAACCCAAGGCTTCTGCACATGTTAGGCAAGCTCTCTACCTCTGGGCTCTACCCCCAGCCTTTATGTTACTTTTTATTTTGAAACAGGATCTCACTAAGTTTCCCATGCAGACCTTGAACTCCTGTGTGTGTGTGACATGTGCATAGTGTGGTGTGTGCTACAGGCAAGTGCGTGTGCAGATGTGTGCTCCGTGTGCATGCATGCGGAAGGCAGGGGAGAAGTCAAGTGAGCTGTGAGAGCGGAGTCCTCTTATAGCTCATGCAGATCTTGGATGTGCTCTCATAGCTTCTCAGCATCAGCATCAGCATCAATCCTTGAGAGGCGGTCTCTCCCTCTACCGCTATCAGTCAGTGGCCCCAGCAATTCTTGGGTCTCTGCCCTCCCCTGCCCAGGACTTGGGTTACAAATGTGCATGACCACACCAGACTTTTGTTTTTGTTTTATGCTTTTCAAGGTAGGGTCTCACTCTAGTCCAGGCTGACCTGGAATTCACTATGGAGTCTCAGGGTGGCCTCGAACTCACAGCCATCCTCTTACCTCTGCTTCCCAAGTGCTGGAATTAAAGGTGTGCACCACCACACCTGGCTTCAGACTTTTTTTTTTTTTTAACATGGGTTCTGGGGAGATGAACTTGGCAGTCTCCGGCCTGAGAGGCCCTTGTGCTTAAATGGCAAGCACTCTTATCTGCTGAGCCATTCCCCCAGCTTTTGATCCTCTTCAGCCTGTTCACTAGGTCTGGTTTTGTCTGATATTATTTTGTTTAATCATAAGATATTACTATGTACAAATTTGTGCCAAACAAGTGTGAAAACCAGAGCACGGTGGGTGATTTTTCTACAAAGACACGAAAGACCAAAGATGACTGAAGTACGGGCACACGCACTTCTATGTGTGCGCTCTCCCAGCTGTGCTACAGAGAATATTCCAGGGCTGGAAAGATGGCTCCTGGGCTGGGTGCAATTCCTGTGCCTAAATGGGCCTGAGACCGCCTGAGTTCAAATCTTCAAATCCCACGTAAAATAGACGGGCATGGCCACATGCCAGGAACCCCAGTCTCACAGGAGAGCAGAGACTCGAGAATCCTTGGAGCCCCAAATGCTCTGGAATCAGTAAAAAGGCTCAAAATCAAGGGTAGGTGGAAGAGTGACAGAGCTGGACACCAGACGTTCTACTCCAGCCGCCACAGGAACGCGACCCCCCGCGGCAGGCGAGTGCATGGGCACATACATGTGCATACACCACACACGCCACTCCACACACACATGCCCACATACATATGCAAAAGAAAAAAAGGAAGGAAGGAAGGAAGGAAGGAAGGAAGGAAGGAAGGAAGGAAGGAAGAAAAAGAGAGAATTCCAAAACTTCTTATTTCTTATTTTTATTTTTTGGCAAGTTATTTATTTAAGGAAAATAAGGCAGAAAGGTTCCTGAGCTGGGAGGGGTCCTGAGTGAATAGACTTCTAGAACTTTTTTTTTTTTTATGTGTGTGTGTACATCAGAGTCTCTTGCTGCTGCAAAGGAATGCCTATCCAGCTTTACATGGGCACTGGGAATTGAACCCAAGTGGGCAGGTTTTGCAAGCAATCACTTTTTAAAAATTTTTATTTATTATTTATTAAAGAGAAGAGAGAGAGAGTGAGCACACCAGGGCCTCTAGCCTCTGCAAACAAACTCCAGAAGCATGTGCCACCATGTGCATCTGGCTTACGTGGGTTCTGGGGAATTGAACCTGGGACCTTAGGCTTCAGAAACAAGTGCCTTAACTGCTAAGCCATCTCTCCAGCCCCAAGCAATCACTTTTTGTTTTTGTTTTGAGGTAGAGTTTGGCTCTAGCCCAGGCTGACCTGGAACTCACTATGTAATCTCAGCCTGGTCTCAAATTCACAGCGATTCTCCTACCTCAGCCTCCTGGGTGCTGGGATTAAAGACGTGCACCATTGCAAGCAATCACTTTGAACCATTGAGCCATCTCCCTAGCCCCTAGAACTTTTCCAACAGCAGCTCCCCAGATCATTTTATAATCACAAACTGAAACACTCTCCGTCAGGTTCATTCAAAGAGCGAACGAGAGAATACTACACAACACGTTACCAAATCAAACGAGGCTGTGAGTCAGAACGTGAGACCCCTCTCTAATGCCCCTGTCCATGCTGGAGCCTAGCCCTGGGAAGAGCGCAGAGCTTGTTTCTGCCTCTCCCTCTGGAAAGCCCAGGGAAGGAAGACCCGTGTTCCCAACACAGCTGGAAGTTCTGACAGTCACAGCAGCCTGGACATCAGTGCACAGGCATGATGGAAAAATACCAGAGAATCACAGCTTAGGGAGGAAAGATTTGTTCGATCTCTCAGTTTCAGTTGTAATCTATGACTGACTGTCTGAGGTGGTGAGCAGACCACCACGGTGGCAGCACATGGCAGAGGAACAGGGAGGGAAAGGAAGAGGTCAGGGACAAAATATACCCTTCAAAGGTGTGACCCCAGCAACCCACTTTCTCCCGTCAGGCCCACCTTCCGTGAATCCATAGATGTGGTGGTTTGAATGTGAATGTGCACGCCCCATAGCCTCAGGGATTTATGATCAAGGTTGAGCTTGCAACGTGAGTCTCCAGCAGCCCAGTTGGAGGAGGAGGTGTCACTGGGGCAGACCCTGGAGTCCAGCCCTATGGTGTGTAAAGAGCCACTTTGAGCTCTGGCTGTCCGTGGTGCTGGCTGTTCATGGTGCTTGCTGCTTTTTTTTTTTTTTCAAGGTAGGGTCTCACTCTAGCCAAGGCTGACCTGGAAGTCACTATGTAGTCTCAGGGTGGCCTTGAACTCACAACGATCCTCCTACCTCTGTCTCACGAGTGCTGGGATTAAAGGTGTGCGCCACCATGCCCGGCTTGGTGCTTGCTGCTTTTGATGGTGTCTCTCTGCTTGGATCTATGCAAGCGAGCCAGATTCTTCTGCCACTGATAGAGCTTCCCCTGAAATTTGTAAGCCAGAAAACCCTTTCTTTCCGTAAGCTGTTTCTGGTCGGATGTTTATCTCCGTGCCGAGGAGAAGCTGACTGTGGCATTGGATGAAGGAGCCACTGATGGCAGTCACCTTCATGGCACCGCCAGCTAAGAGCCAGGCCTCCACACACAAACCTCTGACGGCTGAGATTATATTTGTCACTAGAAATGAGCGGGGGAAAGGCCAGGAACATGACTCAGCTGGTAAAGTGCTTGCTTACCTTGCAAGCATGAGGACCTGAGTTCGAGTCCCAGAACCCATTTCCCAAATCTGGGCGTGGAGAGGCAGAGACAGGAGAATCTCTGGGGCTTGAGGGCGGAGTCCCCGGACTCTATGGACATGTACCCATCCCACCCAGGTCTGCACTGCAGGCCACATCCACCCCTGCTCCAGGGCTGTGAGCCTTGTTTTCCTGGGCTACCTTTGTGTTTCTGGGCCGGGGAAAGAAGAGAGGGAGCCCAACCCTTGTGGGGTTTTAGCATCTCGTCAGGTTTTGACTCTCAGGAGGCATCAGCAGGCCCGTTTTGGTTTTTTTTCCCCCCTACTTTCCTCTACAGCTATTGTTGTTTTTGCATCATGCTCAGTCATTTGGTGCTTTTTTTATTTTTAAGTTAAGTGCAGTTATCATAGTTCTTTCTCACCCCACCCCCACCCCCAGATGAATGATTTTGCCATGCGGTGGCCCTGTGGTAACAATTACAGTCATCCTTCCTGTATCGTTCTTTTGAGGAGCTGGAAGAGTTCACACAGAATAGCTGAATTATTTATCCTCACTAAATGAGCCTGAGAAAGGTGGAAGCGGGAGATGCTGAAGCCCAGAGACATCAGACATCTTACCTGGGGTCACACAGCACACTCAAACAGCAAAGCATGAACTCCCAACCCTCCAGCTCCAGTGTCTCCAGCCCAGACAATTCCAACCATTGTTCACCAAGGGCAGAGCAGCAGAGGCTGCCAGCCAGCTTCAGTAAGAGGTTAAGTCCAGGGGGCCTGGATCTCATCAAAGACACCAGACTTCCCCAGGCACTGCCCTCTGTCACTAGATGCAGCGTCTCTTGGCCCCCTCCCGGCCCCGCACAGGAGCTGAACCTATGAGCAAAATACACACCAGTTCCTCTCTCATCCCTGGGCTGTCCTTGCCTCCTCCAAGCTTCCCTGGGCTCTCTAAGCTCCAAGTACTCCCTGGGTGTTCCCAGCCTCCTTCAGTTCCCAGCCTCCTCCTATCCTTTCAGGGATGCTCTGGCCTCCCACCAGGCCACCCTGAGCTCTGGTCACATGGCCTGAACAGTCCACTGTTCCCATCTGAACAGATTGAGCTCTCCTGGGTGGTTCCCTGGGAATCTCCAATCTGGGACCAAGTAGCACTCTGTCCAGCCAGGCTTATCCAATCCGCAGCCTATGGGCCCCATGTGACCCGGGATAGCTTTGAGTGCGGCCCAATCCAACATCATAAGCTTACTTAAAACATTGTGAGCTTTATTTGTGGCCTTTTTTTTTTTTTTTTTTTTTGGTAATTCCATTAAGCGGTTCTGTAGAGTGATCCTTAAGGATGACAGTGTCATGTCACGATGTCGTGTAAAATGAAGACAAGCATGCTCTTGCAGCATGAGGGCCGTAGGAGGGACACCATGTGGCCCAAGACAATTCCTCTTCATCCAATGTGGTCCAGAGAAGTTGGAGACCTCTGGGAGGCACTGAGCGGCTCTGGTGGCTTTGGGTCATCCTCCTGAGAGCAGCTGCCTTATCCAGCTGCAGGGCGTAGGAGGAGCCTGTTCTCAGGGAACCTGGTGACAGGGTGGCCCTGACATCCTTTGGAAGGGGTGAGAGGTGCCCACAGTAAGCTGTATCTGTACCGCAGCCATGAAGTCCCCATGGCAGGACAGTCTTTTGCACCCCCAGAGCACAGGACCTGGCCAGGGCAAGGGACATAGCGGCAGCTGCCGCTCCCTGATGATGAGCCAGGAAGACCTGTGGGCCCTGTCTGCTCATGCAGAATCCTGGAGACTCCTCAGAAGCCATTCCCCCTACGTCCCTGTGTGAAGCCGGAGTTCCTGGAGCACTGGGGTTGAGACGGTGGAAAGGTGGGCTGCGTGGAGACTCTATAGTCCTCAGGATGGTGGTGTGCTCTGCAAGCTATCCAGATGGTCCAGGCTCTGCAGAGCCCAGGGAAAGAGAGAGAGGAGGCCAGAGCCATTCTGTGTACACATTTCTGGGAGGGGCAGGAAGACTCGCACTAACTCCATGCGAGAGCTGTGGTGCTTGGTTGAGGCTTGGAGTCCTCCAGGAAGGAAGAAGAGACTGACTATAAGGGGATGATGAGGACTCGTAGGGGATGAAAGTGTGCTATGTCTTCATGTGCACACATGTCAAACTGTATGTGTTATTTTATTGCCTATAAATCATACCTTAGTATAGTTTGTTAAACATTTATTTATTTATTTATTTATTTATTTAGACAAAGAGAGAGGGCTGGAGAGATGGCTTAGCAGTTAAGATGCTTGCCTGCAAAGCCCAAGGACCCATGTTCCACTCTCCAGGCCCCATGTAAGCCAGACACACAAGGTGATGCAAGCACACAAGGTCATACATGCACACAAGGTGGCACACGCATCTGGAGTTCGATTGCAGGGTCTGGAGGCCCTGGTGCACCAATTCTCTCTCTCCTTTGCTCTCTCTCTCATAAAAAATTATCAAAAAAAAAAAAAAAAAAAAGACACAGAGAATGGGCATGCCAGGGTCTCCTGCCATTGCAAACAAACTCTGGATGCATGTACCACTTTGTGCACCTGGCTTTACGTGGCTATGGGGATTTGAACCTGGGCCATCAAACTTTATAAGCAAGTGCCTTTAACCATTGAGCCATCTCTCCAGCCCGGTACAGTTGTTTTAAAAGAAAAACGAGGGAATGGGGAGAAGGCTCAGTGGTTAGATGTTTGTGTGCAAAGCCTGTCAGCTCAGGTTCAATTTCCCAGCCACCCATGTAAAACCCAATGGGTGTTTATTTACAGCAGCAAGAGAGCTGGGTGAGGGCAGAGCACCAGTCTGCTTGGCGTTTAGAGGAGAAAACAAGGATTTCAACAAGGCCATGGGACTGGGTAGCCTCCTGGTCCAGGGGTGGTGGGTCTTTGGGGAGGAGCAGAAGGTGGCCCGGCTGGAAAGCAAAGGAAATGTAAGCAGAGGGAGGGGAGTGGCTAAGATTAGTTGCCTGTGGTGGCAACCAATGGTTAGTGAGCGCCTCACCTGCTAACCAAGCCTCTGGCATCCCCAGCAGCAGAGCAAGGCAAGTTCTCTGATTCCCCACAATTCTGATAGTGAGGACAAACATCCCTGTGACCTTCTCCCCACTTTCAGATGGCGACACTGAGGCTCTCTATGGCTTGCACAGATATGTGGAGAAGCCAGACCACAAAGCCAGAGTGAGTCCAGACGTAGTTTCCTCTGACCTGGCAGCTTTTTTTTTTTTTTTCAAATTTTTATTAACAACTTTCATGATTATAAAAAATATCCCATGGTAATACCCTCCCTCCCCCCACTTTCCCCTTTGCAACTCCATTCTCCATCACATCCCCTCCCCATCTCAATCATTCTCTCTTTTATTTTGATGTCATGATCTTTTCCTCCTCTTATGATAGTCTTGCGTAGGTAGTGTCTGGCACTGTGAGGTCATGGATATCCAGGCCGTTTTGTGACTGACCTGGTAGCTTTTGCTCCTAAGTTGTCAGGCTGTCATCCCACAGTGAGTCTGAAGGACCCACTTCCTCTGGTCAGGTGACGTCACACAGCTGGCCTTAGTCCTTCTCTGTGTTTAGATGGTGGCTCTAAACTGAGCAGGTTGCACCTCTGGGCATGGCCAGCCCACTTCCTCTACAGGAAGAACCCCAGTGTCCTGATCCCAATAAACTCCATGTCACCCCAAGCCACAATGAGCTGGCTTCCTGCTATGTCTGAAGGGCTGTGGGCTCGCCCGTGGACTTGCACATGGCTCCCATTGAGACGGCAGGGTCGCTGCTAAGAGCTCCTACAATCCATTGACTGCATCCTGGAAGGAACCTTCAGAGAAGGTCCCCTCTTGCCCTGGAGCTCCCAGTCACAGCCACACCATGTCACAATTAAGTCTAATGGAGTGGAAAATGGGGAATAAATGAAACAAAATCAGCTCCTGCAAAGGCGGGCCTCCAGAAGGTTCGGATTAGTTCCATCAAATCCACCGTCGCAGCTCTGCCATTGATACCTTGGATCAGAGGTTGATCTCCAATGAAGGCCCTGGGCGTGTGAGGGACAGAGAGGTGATCATTTGCGAGCGTGGGGCTGACACATGTGCCGTGAGGGGTGGGCGCAGATGAGGGCTGACAGCTCTGATTTGCCCGCCGCCTCTGCCAAGAGCTCGGTGAATTACAGGGGCCTCTTTCATGGTACCACATCGTCATCGTTGATGCTCATTAAAACTTTGCCTAGCCAAGAACTTGGCGGGAGCCAGGAAAGTGAAGGCACCTTCTAAGGGACTTTAGGTACACATTTGTTGAAAGGTGTTTCAGAAGGAGACTCGGGTCTGACAAACTGGATTTCAGTACAGCATGCCGCTCACAGCGGGCTAAAATAATTGGTCATCAGTGACTACTAATTCGGTTTAGTAGCCAGAGGCAATTTTTTTCTTCCTGGAAAATCAATGACAGCGTGGAGGTTTGTTCAATGTGATTCAGCTCAAGATGGGTCCTTCTTTCCCTCTTGATGCGCCTTCCGATGGAGACAGCTATTTTGTTAAAATAAAATTAAAATCCCTCTCTAATATGCCAGCAGACCACTGCCCCCTGGAGGCTGAGAGGTGCTAGCACAGATGTCCACACAGCCCCAAGGGGATAAAGAGTGGACAGTAAGCCAGATTCAGTGTCTCATGCCTTTGACTTCAGTCCTCAGAGGCTGAGGCAGGGGGATGGCTGAGTGTGCAAGGCTAACCAGGGTGATGTAGCTAGATCCTATCTCATAAAAAGAAGACAGGTGGGAGAATTGCCATGAGTTCAAGGCCACCCTGAAACTACATAGTGAATTCCAGGTCAGCCTGGGCTACAGCAAGACCCTACACACACACACACACACACACACACACACGCACATGGCACCAGAGTAGTTGAGAATAAAGGCTCACCAGGAGAGGATAGAGGACAAGAGAAGTCAATGGGAGATAAGTATGATCAAAATACATTATATACATGTATAAAATTATAATTAAATATAATATAAAAGTGCAAAAGAAACATATGAAAATATTGTGTCTTTACTGAATATGTATAGACTTTTTCCCATGCCATTATTCTCCTAAAATACACAGTCAACCAACTGTTTACCTAGTGTTTGCATTGTACCAGACATTGTTGGTTCTCTATCATAAAGCAGAACAGAAGGATGCACATAGGTTATATGCAAATGCTATGCCATCTTATACCGACTTGTGCATCTGGCTTTATGTGGGCACTGGGGAATCCAATCTGGGCCAGGCTTTGCAAGGAAGTGCCTTTAACAGATGAGGCATCCTCCCAGGCCAAACACCACTATACCACTGTATAGGAAACCTGAGTATCTGTGGATTTCAGTGTCCTTGAGGGTCGCTGAACCAATCGGCCAGGATGCCCAGAAAAGGCAGTACTCCTGTGTGTGTGTGTGTGTGTGTGTGTGTGTGTGTGTGTGTTCAAAGCACTTTCACCATGCATATAGTTTGTCAGCTCACCACCATAGCCAACACAAAAAAAAAACAGCTATTCTTAAAAAAAAAAAAAAAAACTACTAGAGGGCTGGGGAAACGACTTAAATGATAAAGTGCTAACCTCACAAACATAAGGATCTGAGGCCAATCACCAGAACCCATGTAAAATTCCAGGTATGGTGGCACATATGTGTAATCTCACCACTGGGGAAGCAGAGACAAGAAGATACGGGGACTTGCTAGCTAGTCAGTCTAGCCTAATTAGTGAGCTCTAGACTAATGAGAGAATGTGCCTCCAAAAGCGTTGACCAGTGTACCTGAAGGCACACTAGAAGGTTGTTCTCTGACCTTCACATGCATGCATACACATGCACCACTCCCTCCATATACACATGCATTTTATTTTTATTTTTATTTCTATTTCTATTTATTTATTTGAAAGGGGGAGAGAGAGAATGAGTATGGGCACACCAGGGTCTCCTGCCACTGCAAATAAACTCCAGATGCATGCGCCACTCTGTGCATCTGGCTATATGTGGGTACTAAGGAATCAAACCTAAGCTAGCAGGCTTTGAAAACAAGCACCTTTAACCACTGACCCATCTCCCCAGCCCCATACGTGCATTTTTAAAATTATAAAGAGAAGCCAACTAGATAGGAACTATCATGTCATCTGCTTTTCATTTATAAAGAAACTAGGCCCAAGTGAGGTCAGAGGAAGAGATTGAGTAAAGGAAAGGTGGAGTGAGGGCTAATGAAAATCTAAGAGGATATAAATAAATCATATGGAAACCTACTGTTTTGGACAATGGAACACTCGGGAGCTGTAGATTGTTGCTAGAAAATCTTCAGTGCCAGGGATGGGATACCTTCCAGTGAGTTGTTGGCAAGGGAGGTCCCTGATGCCCCCAAAACATTATAGGCCATTGCCGAGGCCCTTGGTTTCCCACCAGCAATAGAAGGTAAGAGCCTATTGCTAAAGACTCCACATACTTGGGCTGCAAGGCCACTGAGAAATCCTGCTGGAGCTGAGCTGATAACCTCCTCCATGTAGACCAGCTGACAGAAAGCTGGAAGAAGCCATTCTACATGCAGTTCAATGGAAGAGAGAGAAATCACCAGTGAAGATACTCAACAGTGGATACTGCAAGCCTTATATTTGGCCAGGCAGGCCAAATGAGCCAACAGGTGCAATAGTGGCACATCTGTCATGGTGGAAACCAATTGAGCTCTAATTGGACTGGAGGCCCTCTCCATGGGAGGGAATACATCCCTGATACTGAAAACCTAAAACAGGGGTAGTCATGAGCCCTAGGGGCATAATGTCTGCTGCTGTCTGGCTAAATGTATATACTATGCTTATCAAACTGTCCAGTAAGCACTTCTCTTAATGTTCATAACCCATATATTAATGCTACTCTCACTTTTGGTAGCGAATCTTCTCTTTTCAGATGGCATTGACCTTGTGATGACTCAGAAGGCATCATGGTGCTGGGAAGAAGTGACAGGAAGTGCTCAGTACTGCAATATCTCTATCACATCTTCCAAGGCTCAGAGTCTATTGCGGAAGAGGTAGTGGAAAGAATGTAAGAGCCAAAGGAAGGGTAGGACTCCTTACAACGTGCTCCCCCCAGACACAAAATGGCTTGATATCCATGACCTCACAGTGCCTGACACTACCTACACAATACCATCATGATAGGAGAAAAAGATCATGACATCAAAAAAAGAGACTGATTGAGAGAGGGAGGTGATATGATGGAGAATAGAGTTTCAAAGGGGAAAGTGGGGGGAGGGAGGGCATTACCATGGGAATCATGGAAGTTGTTAATAGAAAAAAAAAAAAAGAAACTAGGTGTGGCCTGAGTAAATGACACATCTAGGCTGGGGTGGATGAAGCAGGATTTATAGGCCCAGGAGACATGGTGCTTGGGCCCCAAGACACTTCCAAAGGACCATGAAAAATGGTCTTATTTCTTCTAAAATCATGGGAAAAAAATCAATACACCAGCCTGGATTATTTTCAGATTTTTTGTTTTTGTTTTTGTTTTTGTTTTTGAGATAAAAGGTCTCACTCTAGCACAGGCTAACCTGGAATTCACTCTGTACTCCCAGACTCTCCTTGAACTCACAGGGATCCTCCTACCTCAGCCTCCTGAGTGCTGGGATTAAAGGCGTGTGCCGCCACATCCAACTTATTTCCAAATTATTGTGAATAGAAGAAATAGTTCAGGAAGACAGGTGTGCAGGGCCCACAAAAGTCCTCCTGCAGGCCTGCGGAGGAGGGCACCAATCCTCACACCCACCCAAGTCAGCCTGGATCAGTTGTCTCCTCTCTCCTACCCTCCATGTGAATGACAGTTTTGGGAGAAAATGCGAACCACCCAGAAGTGGGGATGGGAGATGGCTCAGCAGTTAAAGGCAATGCTTGTAAAGCCTACTAGCCCAGGTTCAATTTCCCAGCCACCCATATAAAGCCATTCCTGCCCTTAAAAAACAGTGGCACACGGGCCCAGCATTCCTTGCAGCGGCAAGTGACCCTGGTATGCCCCCGAGACACATAAGCAAATAAATAAATAAATAATGAAGCCTCTTTAAATTTTTATTTATTTATTTTGAAGGGGAGACATGAGTATGGGTACCCCAGGGCTTCTCACAACTGCAAACAAACTCCAGATGCACACGCCACTTAGTATATCTGGCTTTACATGGGGACTGGGGGATTGAACTCGGGTCCTCAGGCTTTTTAGGCAAGCACTTTAACTGATGAGCCATCTCTCCAGTCCAAGAATACGTTTTTTTTTTTTGTTTTGTTTTGTTTTTTTTGTTGTTGTTTCTAAGGTAGAGGAACCTGTGTCCCAGGTGGGACATTTTGACTGTAGCCTGGACAGAGTCAAGGAACACATTTCCTGAGGGCTTATCTCCCAGTGCTGTGTGATTCTGGGCTAGGTGCTCCTGGCACCACATGAGGGTTGCCCCTCTGAGCCATTCTCTACAAGGGATTCTTGCCCTGCCAGTCATCAGTACTTCTGTCCCCTATAGAAACAGAAGAGGGTTTGCTGGTCAGCCTTCCTCTCCTAAGCTTTAGTCCTGGGGCCTGGCTTTCTGGGGAGTCAGGTGGAAGGGTGGTGACCAGGAACAGCTCTGGCCTTGGCAAGGCTCTGAGTGCTAATGAGCCAGCAGGACCTCTGGGCTTATGGTTTCCTCTCAACTGTTTGTGCATCCAACATAAAAGCTGATGTCAGAGGAGGAGGCCTGGCCTCTGTACCATCCTGACTTCGTAATTTGTCTAGGAGGTCATTTACAATTATTAACGTTCTTTGCGAGGGTAAATTCAATTAGCAGCTTTGACACAGGTGCCCACACTGGGGCAGTGGCAGGAGGAGCACTGTGGGCTGAAGCCTGAAGGAAGGTGGGTCCTGAGAAAGCAACTGTGGGGGCGCTCCTGGAATCTGGAGCAATGCCACTCTTTCACCTGTGACACCAACCCCAAGGAGTGTCGCACACATGCACCACGTGTGCAAGGTGCTTCCTGGCCCTCACTGTCACAGTGGGGAAATGACAAGCATTGAGACGTCCACCATGAAGGAGTTGGCTACATCCCTAGGGACAACTCAGACACTAGGTGACATGCACAAGGGAGTTGAGTGAAACTACAAGTTGCTGTGCCTGTGACTTAGGGTGCAGAACCGAGCCAGGTTGTAACATCATTGGTGGAACCCTAAAGATTGAGTGACAGGGGCAAATCTGTATGGCAAGCATGCACAGTCCCCCAAGCTCAGGCAGATCCCCAGGGACAGAAAGGGCAGACACACAATAGCTTCTGTCTATTTTGGTTACATTAATAATAAAGGAAGGAGAGCCGGGCATGGTGGCGCACACCTTTAATCCCAACACTCAGGAGGCAAAGACAGGGGGATCCATAAGAGTTCAAGGCCACCCTGAGACTACATAGTGAATTCCAGTTCAGCTTGGGCTAGAGAGAGACCCTACCTTGAAAACTAAAATGATGATGATGATGATAATGAAAGGAGCCAAGCATGGTGGCACACACCTGTATCCCCAGCTCTTGAGAGGCTGAGGCAAGAGGATTGCCTTGAGTTTGAGGCCAGCCCAAGCCACAGAATGATATCCTAGCTCTAAATAAATAGATAGATAAATGAAAGCTGGGTCTGGGGAGCTCAGTCTGTTAGGAAAGTGCTTGCTGCGCAAGCGTGAGGACTTGAGTTCAGCTTTCCATTTCCCACGGGGATGCCCGGTGGATGTGGCAGCTTGCCCGTCATCCTAGCATTGAGGAAGTGAAGACAGGGGATTCCTGGGGCAAACTGACTAGCTAGCTTTTGAGCAGAATTGGAGAGCTCTGGGTTCAAATGACAGACCTTGTCTC
The DNA here is from genome assembly GCA_036346955.1 of Dipus sagitta. NCBI lineage: Eukaryota > Metazoa > Chordata > Mammalia > Rodentia > Dipodidae > Dipus > Dipus sagitta. Next base: position 146,842,481 of record CM070770.1, on the reverse strand, counting down.
AAAAATTAAGGTGGAGGGCTGGAGAGATGGCTTAGAAGTTAAGGCGCTTGCCTGTGAAGCCTAAGAGCTCATGTTCGAATCCCCAGATCCCGTGTAGCCAGATGTACAGTGACTCAAGCACTCAATGTCGTGTATGCACACAAAGGGGCGCACACGTCTGGAGTTCGTTTGCAGCAGGGTGAAGGTCCTGGTGTGCCCATTCTGTCTCTTTTTCACTCAAAAAAAAAAAAATTAAAACATTTAAAACTTAAGGTGGAGACCTGGGGAGATTGCTCAGTGGTTAAAGGCACATACTTGCAAAGCCTGCCGGTCTGGGGTCAATTCCCCAGTACCCATGTAAAGCCGGATGCACAAAGTGGCACATGCATCTGGAGTGGGTGTGCAGTGGCAAGAGGTCCTGGCACTCCCATGTCGCACTTGCTCTCTCCTTCCCTCCCTCCCTCCCTCCCTCCCTTCTTGCAAATAAAAAACATATTAAAAAATTAAGGTGGAGGACAATTGAGGTAGACATTCAAAGTCAACCTCTGGCCTTTACACACGTGTGTACACACACGTACACCCACACCCGTGCAAACACACACCCACAGAGGCAACAGCAGTAACAAAACCAAGAACTCCAAGACAGAATGATAATGGCGATGAAAGGACTGGACATGAACACCACTACACAGAGACATTTGTTGAACCTAAGAGGTGGGCTCGTAGGAATTCATGCTGAGTTCTTCTATTTATTTGAAAAATCCCCCAATAAATAAATAAGTTTGTAAAAAACATTTGCTCCTCAGACAAGCATTTGTGCCTTTCATCTTTTGGCTGTTTAAAATTCAGGAGGAAAGGCTGGAGAGATGGCTCAGTGAGAAAGAACACTTGCTGTGCAAGCAGGAGAGCCTGAGAGGGCCTGATTCACTGTGAGTTTGAGTCCCCAGGACCCATGTAAACAACTGGGTATGGCATGCACGTCTATAACCTCAGTCCTGTGGAAAGCACAGACCAGAGTGTCACTGAGGCCCACCAGTCAGCCAGTGATGGGAAACAGCAGCTCTGAGTTCAGTCAGAGACTTCATCTCAATAAAAGGGGCACAGGGCTGGAGAGATGGCTTAGCAGTTAAGCACTTGCCTGTGATGCCTGAGGACCCTGGTTCAAGGCTCAATTCTCCAGGACCCACATAAGCCAGATGCACAAGGGGGCGCATGCATCTGGAGTTCGTCTGCAGTGGCTGGAGGCCCTGGTGCATCCATTCTCTCTCTCTCTGTCTCTCTCAAATAAATAAATAAAATATTTTTAAAAGATTTTTTATATTTTATTTTTATTTATTTGACAGAGAAAGAGGAAGGGAGGGAGGGAGGGAGAGACAGAGAGAGAGAGAGAATGGGCAAGCCAGGGCCTCCAGCCACCGCAGACAAACTCCAGATGCGTGTACCCCCTTGTACATCTGGCTAACGTGGGTCCTGGGGAATCGAACCTGGCTCCTTTGGCTTTGCAGGAAAACGCCTTAACTGCTAAGCCAGTCCTCCAGCCCAAAAATATTTTTTTTAAAAAAAGGGCACGCAGATGAAGGATAGAGAAAGATACCTGACACGTTCTCCTGTAGCTTCTATACACACGCACGGCGTCATGTATATAGTACACATACCACATATACACAGGCAAAAAAAAAAAAAAAAAAAAGCCTCTGGGAGGAGTGAGACAGGGTCACCTGTTTGACCTTGAACCCTTGATCATCGTGCCTCTACAGGCACCCACCATCATACTGGGTTTGATTAAAACTTTTGACTGATTTCAAACCACACCTGCTTTTGAAATAACAAACAAGCAAGCAAACATAAGGGCAGCAGGGATGAGGCTGGGGGCAGGGGCAGGCAGCCATTACAGAATGAGGACTCTAAAGACAGCTTTGGCAAAACCAGTGACATCTGAAATATATCGCTTCCTGGCGTGGTTTGTGTTTGATGACTTTGCCTTCTCTGGAAAGGGATCTTGTCAGCATAATCAAGGACCTTGAGGTGAGATGATATTTGGGGGACACTAAATCCAGTGACTCGTATCTAAGAGACTGAAGAGAAGGGACAGGACTGGGAAGACGACTCATGGGTAAAGACATCACCACTCAAGCTGGAGCACTCGAGTTCAATACCCAGATCCCACAGGAAAACCCAGAAGCTGTGGTGGGCTTCTATAGTTCCAGCATACTGACGGTGGGTGGAGACTGGGGAATTTCCTGGAAGCTCGGCAAAAAAAAAAAAAAAAAAAAAAAAAAAGCGAATAAGAATCCATTGCAAGAAACTCTGCCTCGAAGGAGGTGGAAAGGCGAGGACTGACCCGACATGTCCTCTGACCTCCGCATGCTTGCTGTGTGCTCATCTGCACACACGTGTGCATACGCACACAAGAGAACACACACAAATTAATAAAAATATTTTTTTTTCAGTTTTTCGAGGTAGGTAGGGTCTCACTCTGGTCCATGCTGACCTGAAATTCACTATGTAGTCTCGGGGTGGCCTCGAACTCACAGTGATCCTCCCACCTCTGCCTCCCTAGTGCTGGAATTAAAGGCGTGCGCCACCATGCCCGGCAAAAATAAAAACAAAAATTTTAAAACGAGTGAGAAAGCGTAGAGTGAAGTCACTGAAGTCATGTGAAGACTGAGGCAGAGACTGGAAGGTGGCAGGAAGCTGGCCCCATTGGGAACTAGCAGAGGCAGGAGGGACATCCCTCTCTTACAGCCTCCAGAAGGAGCTTAAGCTGACCACACGTTGATATTGGACTTCTGCACTCCATCCACACAAGAGAATCAATTCCTACTGTTTCAAGCCACTAAGCTTGCTGTGATTTGTTACAGAACCTCAGGAAACTAATCCACGGTGAGTTTTCTTTTCTTTTCCTTTTTTTGTATTTGTTTGTTTGTTTGTTTTGTTTTTCGAGGTAGAGCCTCATTCTAGTTTAGGCTGGCTGACCTGGAATTCACTATGTAGTCTCAGGGTGGCCTCAAACTCACAGTGATCCTCCCACCTCTACCTCCCAAGTGCTGGGACTAAAGGTGTGCACCACCACGCCTGGCTTCTTTTTTCTTTTTAATTTCTTCCTTCTTTCCTTCCTTCCTTTCCTCCTTTCTTTCTTTGTAAGGAGAGGGAGAGAGAGAGCTTACAGGTACCCCAGTTCCTCTTAGTACTAAAAATGAACTCCAGATGCATGAGTCACTTTGTGCATCTAGCTTTACATGAGGGTTGGGGAATTGAACCTGGGCCAGCAGGCTTTGTAAGCAACTAAGTGCCTTTAACTGCTAAGCCTACCAGGCCAGGTTCCAGTCCCCAGTACCTATATAAAGCCAGATGCACAAAGTGGCCCATGCATTTGGAGTTTGTTTACATGGCAAGAGGCCCTGGTGCCCATACTCCTCTCTGTCTCTCTACAAATAAATAAATCAAAATATTTTTTAAAAACAGCTGGACAGGGCTGGAGAGATGGCTTAACAGTTAAGGCATCTGCCTACAAAGCCAAAGGACCCAGGTTCAATTCCCCAGGACCCACGTTAGCCAGATGTACAACAGGGTGCACGTGTCTGGAGCTCGTTTGCATGGCTGGAGGCCATGGTGCGCCCATTCTCTCTCTCTCTCTCTCTCTCCCTCTTTCTCTATCAAATAAATAAATAACAAAATATTTCATTAAAAAAAACAGCTGGACAAAGTTCCCAAGGATGACACCTGAGGTTGACCCCTGGCCTCCATGTCACTTGTGCCCACACACATACAAACATACATACACACACACTCACACACCGCATTCACATATGTGAAAAGAAAGAGAGAATGGAGTTGACCCCCTCCCCAAACACGACCACTTTCCAGCCATGTGTTCATGCATATGCATCTCTGAGCCTCAGTTTTCCTGTCTGTAAAACAGAGCCAAGAGAGTTGATTGCCTCAGGGTCACACTGAGGATCCCACGAAATGATGTGCACATGCTGACGTCATAGGAGCTGGGGAGGTTATATGAGCATCCTTGAACAGAACGAGTGCTGGGCTCCGGGTCTCCAGCTCGCCAGGCCGGCCACCCTGAAAGAGCCTCTGACGCCCAAGCCTGCCCGCCTCCAGCCTCTATGGGCCGAGCGCTTATGGCTGTAACACGTGTTCTCTCTGTGCCTCTTTTGCTCACTGGCCCTGCAGTGTGGCGGGCTGGGCTGCTGACCTGTGGATCTTGATGCTGCTCCTCCCAGGGTGCCAGGCGTGCTGGACGGCTCACAGTTCTTCTGTGCCCTGTGTCACAGGAGGCCACCATGTCACTGGAGGAACCAAATTACCTTGCCCTAGCAACCTCTCAATGGGGTGGAGAGCCAGAGGCGGAAAGAGACCAGCAGCCGGCTGCCCCCTGCCCACTTCGTGCCGGCCCCTGGGCTCTCGGTGAAACACGGCTCCGGAAAACCTAAAGCTAGCTGGTGCATGCAGGATGCTACTAGAGAAGCCCCGAGAGGGAGCAGCCAGCCTCGTTAGCGCTGACCTTGGCACCCAGCAGCTCCTGATGGATGGGGTTTGGTCTGGACAGGCCCTGAGGGAGCCACATCCTGATCCATTACGGGTCCCCTGTTCCCGATGCTGTGGGCGGCAGGCCAGGGATAAATCTCTGTCCGGGCTGCCAGAGAGCCAAAGGGGAGGAAGGCAGAGCATGAAAAATGTCTCCATCTCAGCTGTGGCAACAAAGCTCAAAGCCGGCGAGAAGGAAGGAGCTAGCAGGAGTTTGGAGAAGAGCAAGCACCCCAGAGAGGCAGGGCCCCCAAGCACAACCTACTCACAGCTATAGCCTGGCCTGGGGACCCCATGCAACCCAAGTACTTTGAGACACAGGCTCGTGGCTGCTTGTGGCCCTGAAGATGGGACTCGTGCCCGGGTGCCAGTCTCAGAAGCCCTCCAGCTGCTCAGGACCCTGCCTAAGTGCTCACCCTCCCACACGCCATCTGTGATCTTTTAGGAAGGGACAAAACTTCTCCACGCCTCAGTTTCCCACGGTCAATGGAAAGGACCAGAGTCCACTTCAGGGGTCCCTGAGGATTACTGGCCTTGCTCCAGGGGAACCCAGGCCACCAGGGCCATGTCACGGTCAGCTGCTGAACACTGCTGCCATTGCGGCTGCCTCTGCACCAGGCTGCCCGCACCACCATAGGAGAGCAGGCAAGAAGTGTCTTCTTCCCACAGTGCCTTGCTTCGCCTCCCAGAAGCCTCTGCATACAGACAGCCACTGTGGAATGGGATGTGGCTCAAACCCTGGCACTGCCACCTACTTGCCCTGTGGCCTTGGGCAAATTTCCCTTTAATGGGTTGGTTCCCCTTGTAAGACTTATGAGAGTTTAATGAGATGATACATATGGAATGGGTGACTTTGCACTAAGGGTTGGGTCACCCAGATGTCCCCCACCCCATGCAGTGGTCCTCATGTGGTTCTCTGAAGCCCCCAGCAAAACCTTTCTACAGCCCTCATATGGGCTTCAGAGTTCAGGACATCTGACACCTCTCTGCCTCTCCTCCCATCCAGCCAGGAGAACTCAGTACACCCTGGAGCATGTTTGACCAAATTTCAATCCTGTGCCTACATGTGCCAGTCAACAACTTAGACCCTGGACTTCACACATGCTAGCCAGCACTGTCCTGTGGATTCATACCCTCAACCCAACTCCGACACTGGCAAGTGGCAAATGAAACTGACATTGTTCCTGTCCTCCAGGGCCTGGAGATCAATGGAGAAAACTGGCCTAAAACAGAACCGCATTGGCTGCGGTGCAGAGTACAGAAGCGCTCTGGAGGAAGCGGGTGGGGCCACCAGCGGGCTTTTCCCCAGATCTACCAGCGCCCCCTGGTGGTCATACAGGCTCCTCGGCAGGTTTCACCGCAGGCCCTTCAGCAGTCGCTGGACCACCCTGAGTAGATTTGCTTGCCTGTCTTGGATTTTGGCCTTGGCTCCAGGAGAAACAAAATAACCCAGTGTGATTGATAGGCCTGTCATAAATTTGAAAAATAAATCAGCTTGGTGGGGAGATTCAAACACCCTGTCAGGCAGGCGAGCACTTTGTTAACAGACTGTAAAATTCCCTCCATCCTTCACAGTTGTCATCGTCCTCGGGCTGGTGACACAGCTGACAGCAGAGCAAGCAACAGCACTGCAGAAGGCTGATGGCAGCAGCCCTTGCCCTTTTTGCTTCTCGTTTCTCCCTGGGCCCAGCACTTTTGGCACCGGGGTTGGGGTGTCTAGACTATACTAACCAGTGATGGACTAAGGCTTCTGTGGAAAATGGGCGTAGCTACAGGCTTGCTGTTCAGATCTCAGTGTGGCAGTGGGATCGTACATTCAGCAAACATTTCCCAAGGGCTTCTTCAGCAAAGGCCCTGTGAGCCACACTGGAGATACTGGGCTGGGCTGAGCAGTTCTGGAATGGCCAGTGTGGAGAAGGTTCTGGATATCTCCATCAAAGGGTTTGAGTCTATCTGGAAGTGAGACCCATGGATGGGGAAGAAAAAGGAAGTGACATGCTGTGGATTGGTCCGTAGTCCATGGCTAAGCTTGGAGATGATGGAAAATTTAGGAGGTAGGGCCTGTTGAATGACTTCTGTCACATGGGGGTGTGCCCTTGAATAGACTCCTGGGGGCTGGAGAGATTGCTTAGTTGGTAAAGTTCCTTTGCCCTGTAAGTGTGAGGACTTAAATTTGAGCCCCCCCCCCATGAACCCATATAAAATGATGGCATGCACCTATAATCCCGGCACTGGGAAGGTGGAGACAGGAAGATCCCTGGGACTAACTGGCCAGCCAGTATAGCCTAATTGCTGAGTTCCGGGCCAATGAGAGACCCTGTCTCTAAAAAGGTGGACAAGACAAAGAGACCCTAGGAATGCGATCTGCCCTCATTCTCTCTGCTTCCACACCACCACGAAGGGAGCAGGTCACTGTGCCTCACTCTCCCCACTGTGATTTGCTGCCTCACCACAGGCCCAAAGTGACAGGGCCACCTACTCATGGACCAGAACTTCTGAAAGCCCAAGCAGAAAAGAAAACTTTCCTGCTGATAAGCTGATCTCTCAGGCATGACATGGGACACCTCAAACAACAGCCTCTTCCCATATGTTCAGATTGAGTTCTGAGGAGTTAAGAAAAATTCAGATATAATATCCCTTCTCTACTCCAAGAAGAACTTGAGTTTTCTCTCTCCATGCCTGTGTCTGGTAAAGAAGGCACGGTAGTGCTGTGTTTGCTGTCATGGGCCTTCAGGCCACACTAATCCCCATGGCAGAGCAGCTCCAGACCCTCGGTCTTCTCTTTGGGAAGATGGGACATAAAAGTTCCTCAGAGCAGGGCTTCGGACATGGTACGATGACAGTGACTGGCAGGCCCGTAGCGAGTTCATCGGCCCATATCAGACGCTGGAGTGCAGGGCGCCCACTGGCTGAGGGGCTTTTGGCGCCAGACTGTGGGAGAGCCCTGCGTGCGGGAATCCACCAGCTCCCACTGCTTCCCATCCTCACATCTCTGACTCAGTAATCGACAATGCTGGGCCAATTAGGAGCAGTGACAATTAAGACGTGCTGGGGGCATGGGAACCCTTGCAAGCACTTATTAACATGCATCAATAATTAAGCGTGTCTCTAATAGTTACATCTCTGGCCTCCAGACACGTCTGTGTGCGAGCCTCGGGTTGCGGCACACTCAGATCTGTGTCACGGCCTTACACGCTGGTAGCGGGAATTGAAAATTCTTCCCTGACTGGAATGCTGACATCTGCGTGTGAAGGGGAGGGAGAGACAGTGCCTGGCTCTTTCCAGTTGTCTTAGTCCAGAGGGGTGGGCTTCACAGCTCGGGCCAGACCCAGCACAGAATTGGCTCCCCTCAGGACAGGGCCCTTACTCTTCCTCCCTGGGTGCAGATTGACCTGTGCCAAGGAGGCAAGAGGCAGGGATTAGCATTCACATGTGCAAAACGCCCTTGACATTTAAGAGTAATTCACAGCTGCCTTGGTTAGTAATATCCCTAAAGGTTTTTTTTTAGGGGGGGTGTGGAGGCAGGGAGAAAACCATGGTGAGCTAAGAGATCAAGACCTTCAGTCCAAGGCAAGGTATAGTAGTCACACAGGCCTGTAATCTCAGCACTCCAGACATGGAGACAGAAGCATCTGGAGTTCAAGGCCAGTCTTGGCTTGAGTTTGAGGATAACGTGAGCTACATGAGACCCTATCTCAAAAGGACAAAACAAGGGCTCAGCTGATGGATGTTAGTAAAGCAATTGCTATGCAAGCATGAGGGCCTGAGTTCAGACCCTCAGCACCTACACAATTGCCAGGCAAGTGTAGCAGCCTGCCTATAATTCTGGTGTTCAGGAGGCAAGCATAAGGGATCTTCTCTCAATAAATAAGGTAGAGAAGACACCCAGTGCCAACCTCTGGCTTCCACATGTGCATGGGTGCCCACTACATGCAAACATGCATACATACACACACATGTGAAAACGAAGCACACAAGGGCTGGAGAGATGGCTTAGCACTTAAGGTGCTGGCCTGCAAAGCCAAGAGACCCAAGTTCGATTCCCCAGGACTCACATAAGCACAAGGGGGCACATGCAACTAGAATTCATTTGCAGTGGCTGGAGGCCCTGGCGCACCCATTCTCTATCTGCCTCTCTCTCTCAAATAAATAAATAAATTATATATATATATATATATATATATATATATGTGTGTGTGTGTGTATATATATATATATATATATATATATATATATATATATACATACATACATATACAATTTGTCCTCACCAACAGGTGCAAACTCAGCATCTACCTGATGACTAAGTTGAGACAGGCCAGGCTGGCAAGATGGGATACATGCAGAGCACTGAGGATTCAACCCTAAGCTCAAGCCTTTTGATGTATCCAGCCTTTATGAAGTCTTTCTTTTTCATGCAACAACTACATCAAACTTTTCGTTCTTCAAACTTTTAAAAAATTACTACATGGGGGCTAGGAAGATGACTCTGGGGTTAAAAGTGCTTGCTTGCAAAACCTGTCAGCCCCAGTTCAATTCCTAAGCTACCCAGGCAAGGCAGATGCAAAAGGTGGCTCAAGCATCTGGTGCTCATTTGCGGTGGCAAGAGGCCCTGGCTGCTGTGGTAGTTTGAATGAATGGCTCCCAATATATTCAGGATCGTATTAAAGTTTGTAATTTAGATCTGCAGCCACCTGACTAGAAGAAGTGTCACTGGGTGGATCCTAGGGTCCAGCCCTAAGGTGTGGGGGTGGATTTGGAATTCCAGTCTAAAGATAGGCCAAGGGCCTGAGTTCTGCCTGGGGTTTCTGAAGTGTGCTTGTTTGTGGTATGGCTTTGGGGTTTTGACTTGTGGCTTTTCTCTCTTGGCTTGGACTTGTGAAAGCAGGCCAGCTGCTTCTGCCATTATAGAACTTCCCCTCCATATTCAATACGTACCTCTTCTTCCATAACTATGGTTTGGAAGTTCATCTCAGCAACCTGAAGCTGTCTGCTACACTTGACCCCCGCCACACACACATGCAATTTTTTTAAAGGTTTTATTTATTTATTTGAAAGAATCAGAGAAAGAGGGACAGACAGACAGACAGACAGAAAGAATGGGCACGCCAGGGATTCCAGTCACTGCAAATGTACTCCAGACGCATGCGCCACCTTGTACAATTGGCTTACAGGGGTCCTGGGGAATAGAACCTGGGTCTTTTAGCATTGCAGGCAAATGCCTTAACCACTAAGCAATCTCTCCAGCCCTAATTTTTTTTTTAATTACTACATGGGGTAAGCTAATCCTCTTCTGACATGACCCTGGCCCCCTGCTTTGACCATGGGTAGAGTGACCCCCATTTTCCAGATGCCTACTTCCTCTGGGGTTCAGAGACAAGACAATTAAGCACAGCTCCCTGGCTGAGAGACCACTGGGGTGGACTAGGAACCAAATGAGCTCACTGGAAAGGCAGTAACTAATTCCAAAGTCAAGTTTGACTCCCAGCTGGCATAGGGAAGTGGCATGAGCCTGAGTTAGGAGGTATGTAAGGAAGAGCTGGTACTCCCCATGGGACATACGTAAAGGCAAAAGAGTTTTGTGTTGGGAGCTGTGGCCAGCACTGGGGCTCCCCAAGGGCAGCCCCAGTCCCTTGGCTTAGCACCCCTCCCTAACTTCAACTCCCTAACTGTTCTAGTATGTATCAGTCAGAGGCAGGGCTTTACTTTTAACACATCTTAAATGGCAATAGTTTGTTTCCTTCTTTATTTATTTATTGGACCAAATTACCACCTCCACCTCCCAAATTCCTCTGCAGTCAAGTGTAATAGAATTTGGTTTTCAACATGCTTTTAAAGTAAAGAAATAAATACAACTGCAGGCTTGTAAAAGGTGATCATTGGGGAATGGGCCTTGGCCCCATAACTTTAAAGTAATAGCCCCATTAGGGGGAGGGGTGATGGGTTTTTTTTTTAACTGTGGTCGCACATTTATGCTGGGAGGGTGAGGGGCTCGCCATGCAGGTTGGGCATCTCAGTAAAAGCTTCTCACGCAGCCATTTAACCTCCATTTACAAAGAAATAAAGCGAAATGGATGTTACTCAGGCTGGCTTGGGGATATTTCTGTTCCGTAAAAGCCCTCTGCCTGCAATTTGCCAAGCTGTCCTGTCACGGTGGGAAGGGCTGCCCTTGATAAAGATAAAGCTTTATGGGCCCAGATTTGCCGCTAACAGCAACCTAAGGCAGCATTTTCATTTTTGTGCAATTAATGTTAATGTCTGCTACGAAAATTATCATTAAATACCATTTTAAAATCCATTCAATTTGCATATGCAGAGCTCATTCACCATCACAGAAGATGTAGCCGGCACTCCATCACGTCCCTCCCCTGGAATGGTGGCCACTCCATTTTATAGCAATTTAAGCTTTTATATTGAAAGCTAATGATAATGCATGTCCTTTCCGAGCCCAGCTGACTAAAGATGAAGCCCCAGGACTGCAAGCTGTGAGTGTCTGCCCCGCACCTCTATGAGAAAGGGGCAGCCCCAGCAGAAGGGGCCCCAGACCTCAAGCCTTCCCACTTGACTGTAGACCCAGCTCTGCTTACCCATGTGCTGAGTGGCCTTGGGACACTCTCTTCACCTCTCTGAATTCTCCACTTTCTCTTGTTTTACTAAGGACTCCCAGGCAAGTGAGTACTACTGTCCTATATGATCTGATATTTAATATTTCAAGTTTTTTGGGGGGGGGTTCAAGATAGAGTCTTGCTCTAGCCCAGCTGACCTGGAATTCACTATGTAGTCTCAGGGTGGCCTTGAACTCTTGGTGATCTTCCTACCTCTGCCTCCCAAGTACTGGGATTAAAGGTGTGCGCCACCACACCCGTCAATATTTGATATTTCAAAATAGAAGTTGTGGTAGTTTGAATGTGTGTTCCCCATAGACTCCAGGTGTTTTTTTAAATTTTTTTGTTTATTTTTATTTATTTATTTGAGAGTGACACAGAGAGAAAGAGGCAGAGAGAGAGCGAGGGAGAGAGAGAGAGAGAGAATGGGCATGCCAGGGCCTCCAGCCACTGCAAATGAATTCCAGATGCATGAGCCCCCTTGTGCATCTGGCTAAGATGGGTCCTGGGGAATCAAGCCTCAAACCAGGGTCCTTAGGCTTCACAGGCAAGCGCTTAACCACTAAGCCATCTCTCCAGCCCCTCCAGGTGTTTTATTAAAGCCTGTAACTTGGGTCTCCAGCTGCCTAGCTGTAGGAGGTGTCACTGGACACAGACCTGAATTCCAGCCCAAAGGTATGCAAAGAGAATTGAGTTGTGCCAGGATTCTGCTTGCTACCAGTTTGTGCTTGCTGATTTTTGGGGTGGGGGGGTTGTTTTTTATTTTATTTTTTAATTGTCAACTTCCATGATTGTAAACAATATCCCAGAGTAATTCCCTCCCTCCCCCTACTTTCCCCTTTGAAACTCCACTCTCCATCATATGCCCTCCCCCCTCAGTCTCTCTTTTATTTTGATGTCATCATCTTTTCCTCCTATTATGATGGTCTTGTGTAGGTAGGCACTGTGAGGGCATGGATATCCAGGCCATTTTGTGTCTGGAGGAGTGTGTTGTAAGGAGTCCTACCCTTCCTTTGGCTCTTACATTCTTTCCACCACCTCTTCCACAATGGACCCTGAGCCGTGGAAGGTGTGACAAAGATGTTTCAGTGCTGAGCACTCCTCTGTCACTTCTTCTCAGTGGTACTGGTGTTTTGCTTGTGGCTGGAGCCAGCTCTTCCACCACAGATGGAACTTCCCCCTGGATCTGTAAGTTTGAAATGAACCCCTTTCTCCCATAAAAAAAAATATCTAGTTTGGATGTTCACCCAGCAACATGAAGCTGACTATGACAGAAGTGTACCAGGTTAAGAATTCAGGCCAAGCCCCACCATAAAGAAGTTGTATGAACTTAGGGAGGTCAGTTAACCTTTTCCTGCCCCTCGTGGGGAGCTACCCTGCCAGTCTCCTGTGCAGCTTTAGCGACACTGAGAAGAAATCAGCATGAAGGATTACAGCCAAGCTGGGGAGAAGAACGTTCATTGAAGATCACAGAATACTTGATTACTCCCTTGGTTTCCCACCAGGAATAGATGGTAAGACCCTATTGCTGAAAACTCCACATACTTGGGCTGCAAGGCCACTGAGAAATCCTGCTGGAACTGAGCTGATAACCTCCTCCATGTAGACCAGCTGACAGAAAGCTGGAAGAAGCCATTCTACATGCAGTTCAATGGAAGAGAGAGAAGTCACCAGTGAAGATACTCAACAGTGGACACTGCAAGCCTTATAATTGGCCAGCCAGGCCAAATGAGCCAACGGGTGCAATAGTGGCACATCTATCATGGTAGAAACCAACTGCCCTCCAATTGGACTGGAGGCCCTCTCCATGGGAGGGAATACATCCCTGATACTTAAAACTTAAAACAGGGGTAGTCATGAGCCCTAGGGGTGTAACATCTGCTGATGTCTGGATAAATGTATATACTATGCTTATCAAACTGTCCAGTAAGCACTTCTCTTAATATTCATACCCTTATATTAACACTACTCTCACTTTGGGTAGAGAATCTTCTCTTTTCAGATGGCAGTAACCTTGGGATGACTCAGAAGGTATCATAGTGCTGGAAAGAAGTGACTGGAGTACTGAGTAACATCTCGATCACAACTTCCAAGGCTTAGGGTCTAATGCGGAAGAGGTGACGGAAAGAATGTAAGAGCCAAAGGAAGGGTAGGACTCCTTACAACGTGCTCCCTGCAGACACAAAATGGCCTGGATATCCATGACTTCACAGTGCCTGACACTACCTACATAAGACCATCATAAGAGGAGGAAAAGATCATGACATCAAAATAAAAGAGAGACTGATTGAGATGGGGAGGGGATATGATGGAGAATGGAATTTCAAAGGGGAAAGTGGGGGGAAGGAGGGTATTACCATGGGATATTTTTTATAATCATGGAAGATGTTAATAAAAATTGAGAAAAAAAAAGAATACCTGATTACTGACGTGACCCCCTGTGACAGGATTGATATCAAAACTCGGGACATGGTGATTACTTCATTGGAAAATGAGAGAAAGTACAAGTCCAGAGAGATGAAGAGGGCTTCGAAAGATCACATAGCAGGTTGTTTACTGAGCCAGCATCAATTCAGACACTCAGGCTCCCTCTCCTTTGAATACTTGGGACAGACACAGGACTGGCACCTCTGGCTACTCCTGGCCCAGGCTCTCCCAACCGCATGATACCACACTGTCTTTGGGACACTTGGTCTCCAGGATGAGCTAACCTTGCATCCTGGTACCCAGGGTGTGTGTGGCTCTGCTCAGCCTGGCCCTGCCCACGCGCACTCTGCAGGAACAAGGTGAGTAGGGCAGTGATGATCCAGTGATTCTCCAGGGACTTACCTGAGTGGGGCCGACTTGGACTGTTCCTGAGGTGGGGGCAGGGCAGTGTGAGACGATGAGCTAACCCAGCCCAGAAGTATCTTCCCATGGTCCTATCCCAGGGCTGAAGAGAAATACATTTCTGGTGAGAAGTGGGTGACCCACCAAAAAGGGGGTGGATGGGACTTTGAAGAACCAAGGGTTTTACTGGCAAGGCAGCAAGAACAGGCAGAGGGCATATGCTTAGAAAACAGTATGACGGGACCTTAAAAAAAAAAAAAAAACTACAGCTAGGGCTGGAGAGATGGCTTAGAGATTAAGGCACTTGCCTGCAAAGCCTAAGGACCCTTGTTTGCCCTTTCCCCAGATCCCATGTAAGCCAGACACACAAAGGTGAGACAAGTGGAAGGTTGTGCATTCTGCTAGGTGGCACAAGCATTTGGAGTTCAATGTCAGTAGCTGAGGTCTTGACACACCAATTCTCTCCCCCCCCTCACTCTATCTAAAAAAAATTAAAAAAATAAAACTACAGCTAGGGCTAGAGAGATGGCTTAGTGGTTAAGGCATTTGCCTGTGAAGCCTAAGGACCCAGGTTTGATTCCCCAGTACCCATGTAAGCCAGATACACAAGGTGGTGCATGTGTCTGGAGTTTATTGCAATGGCTAGAGGCCCTAGCATGCCCATCCTTCCCCCCTCCCATGAATAAATTAAAAATAATTTTTTAAAAAAATTGTTATTTTTATTTATTTATTTGAGAGTGACAGACAGAGAGAGGAAGAGGCAGATAGAAAGAGAGAGAATGGGCGCGCCAGGGCCTCCAACCACTGCAAACGAACTCCAGACACATGCGCCCCCTTGTGCATCTGGCTAACGTGGGTCCTGGGGAATCAAGCCTCAAACCGGGGTCCTTAGGCTTCACAGGCAAGCGCTTAACTGCTAAGCCATCTCTCCAGCCCTAAAAATAAATTTTTTAACTACAGTACACAGCCCAGCAATTCCATTCCTGGTCGCTTCCCCAGAAGAACTAGGAGCATAAACAGCTGCTCACGTCCATGTTCAGAGCTGCATAACTCAAGGCAACTCAAGGGTGGAACCAACAGAGATGTCCATCAATGGATCATGGAAAACAAAATGTGGCCTGGACACAGAAGTATTGCTCGCCTTGAAGAGGAACCAAATTCTGGCACATGCCACCCTGTGGCTAAACCTTGGAGACATGATAAATGCCTAAGTCAGATGATGCTGCCAGGCACAGTGGTACACACCTGTAATCCAAGTACTCAGAAGGACTGGGAGGTCAAGGTTATCCTTAGCTACATAGACCAACCTGGGTTCCAGGAGACCTTGTTTCAAACACACACACACACACACACACACACACACACACACACACACAAGGTGGCAAAAAGAAGTGTGAGAACATAGGAAGAGAGGTTAGAGGACCCTCACTGGCTTTGAATGAGCCCCATTCATGGGCTGAAATACTGGACCTGTGGTTGCAGACAGCTGGACTGGCCTAGGCCAGTGGCTGCTGTGTGGACACAGCCTCTTTTATCTGTCCTGTGAGATGTGCAGAAATGGGCCATAATGGGATGGAGAAGAGGTGACAGACATACTGCATGGTCCCTGCCTGCCCCGCCCCCCTGCAGAGCTCTTCCTTCCCACATCCCCACATCTTTCCACACTGGTTCAAGTGGCCGCTTGTACAGTTTCATACTGACTCCAAGGCCATGTGATCAAGTCTGACCCATCAAGGACACAATTCCTAGCAACTGGCTGACATTTGACCCAGGCTTAGCTAACCAGTGCATTTCACAACCCCCCCAGTCACAGTGGTTGGCTCTGGGTGAGAAAGAATGTGACCTGTTGGACCAAAACATGCCATCTTATGACTTCTGTAGTCCCCCAACCCTTCCTGCCGGGGTCACTAGGAGAATAAGTGGATTTGGTCATTTTGCCAGGTGAGGAAAAACTAGAACATTGCCTACACCAGAAGCACCCCTGAGGAATGGAGCGACCAACCGTATGCTAATGACATCACCCGACTTCCTGGATCCAGCTATGCCAGAAGGTCCCCCACCCCGGCTTTTCAATCACATGAGCCAATAATGTCCCTTGAAAAAACAAGCCAAGGTAGTTTGAGTTGAAATTTTTTAATTTTAATTTTTATTTATTCGAGAGTGAGAGACAGTGAGAAAAAGTGAGTATGGGCATGCTAGGGCCTCTAGCCATTGCAAATGAATTCCAGGTGCATGTGCCAGTTTGTGCATCTGGATTTATGTGGGTATTGGGGAATAGAACTTAGGTCATTAGGCTTCGCAGGCAAGTGCCTTAACCACTGAGCCATCTCTCCAGCCCTAAGTTGAATTTTGACTATATGTAACCACAACCCACTTTTATAGAATGCCATGCATGCTAGGAGGGGGATGTGGGGCATGTCTGCCTCTCTGCCAAGCACTATGACTAGGGCTCAAATAATGCACTGGTTGGCCACACCTGATCATGTGTCCCTCCATAGAATCACAGGTGAAATCAGTGCTGATGGGGGGAAAGATGTGAAGACAGAGAGAGAGAGGTTCTGTTTAAACAGAGAGACTGAACAGAAGGGTTGTGATGCTGAACAGTCCAAAAACAGCAGATAGAATGACATTCTTTTTTTAAAGAAAAATATTTTTGGGCTGGAGAGATGTCTTAGTGGTTTTGGTGCTTGCCAGCAAACCCAAAGGACCCATGTTCCATTCCCCAGTACCCACATAAAGCCAGATGCACAAGGTGGCACATGCATCTGGAGTTCATTTGCAGTAGCTAGATGCCCTGGTACACCCATCTCTCTCTCTCTCTCTTTCAAATAAATAAACTATTTAAATCATATTTATTTATTTATTTGAGAGAAAGAGAGAGAGAGTGTGTGTATAAGTACTTGAGCACTCCATGGTCTCTTGTCATAGCAAATAAACTCTTGATCCATATGCCACTTCATGTGTCTGGCTTTATGTGGGTACTGGGAATTGAACTCAGGCTAGCAAGTGTTGCAAGCGAGTGCCCTTAACCACTGAGCCATCTCCCCAGTCCTGGAATGATGTTCTTAACCAGGGAGCTGTCTGTCCATCTGCAGGGAACAGGAGAATCTGACCTGTGTACTAGGAGCTCACTCATGTGGTGCCTCTGGAGGGTCGAGTTCTGGAAGCAAGGAGCAGTTAGTTTCTGCCCCTCAAATTCAGGCTGAAGAAGCCATTGCTGGGTGAGTCATGTTCTAATGCCCTTCCCCTGCCTCGTTCGGTGAGAATGTGGATGCTCCCTGGTTGGGAACTGCTAAGAGTCCCAGGCTGGCCATATTCTTGTCCTAAAGCTCACAGTGCTGACACTGGTGGGGACACATAAAAGGCATCTGGGAAGGGGATGAAGGGATATCTTAGTGGTTAAGGCATTTGCCTGCAAAGCCAAAGGACCCTGGTTCAATTCCCAAGAACCCACATTAGCCAGATGCACAAGGGGGCTCATATATTTGGAGTTCATTTGCAGTGGCTGGATGCCCCGGCATGCCCATTCATTCTCTCTCTCTCTCTCTCTCTCTCTCCTCTTCCTCCTCCTCCCCCTCTTTCTCTGTCAAATAAATAAATAAAAGGCATCTGGTCTTGTCATCATGGGTCTGGTACCAAAGAGTCACAATTTCTCAGGGGAAACAGGGCTTCTTGTCACTGTAAACAAACTTCAGATGCAAGCAACACTTCATGCATCCGGCTTTATGTGGGTACTGGGGAATTGAACCTGGGCGGGTAGGCTTTGCAAACAAGCACAATTAACTGCCGAGCCATCTCGCTAGTCATGATAACGAATTAAAAAAAAAAGTCAGGGCTGGAGTAATGGCTTAGTGGTTAAGGCATTTGTCTATGCAGCCAAAGGACCCAGGTTCAATTCCCCAGTACCCACATAAAACAGATGCACAAGGTGGTGCATGAGTTTGGAAGGCCCTGGCACGCCCATTCTCTCAATCTGCTTCTCTCTCTCTCTCTCTCTCTCTCACACACACACACACACTTTCTCTCTCAAATAAATAAAATAAAAGTTATTTTTTAAAAAGTCATACGTGCTGGACATGGTGGTGCATGCCTTTAATCCCAGCACTCGGGAGGCAGAGGTAGGAGGATTGCTGAGAGTTCGAGGCCACCCTGAGACTACATAGTGAATTCCAGGTCAGCCTGGACCAGAGTGAGACCCTACCTCAAAAAAGCAACAACAAAACAAAGTCATACGTCATGCGTCAGTAGCTTGACTGGCATCATTTTAACTGTGGTAACAGCTCATGTTTGCTGTGCGCTCACTTCCTAGTTGTCTTAGTGTGTTGAATCCTGAAGCCTCTTAGCAAGAGGAAGCAGCAGAAAGTAACAGGATCCCATTTTGCAGGTGCAGAAACTGAGGCATGGGTCCCTACCTAGTAATGGTCAGAGTTGTTTTTGTCAGCTTGTTTAGCTGACCGTTTATATGAAACAAGGCCTCTAACTCACTATGAAGCCAAGGTTGGCCTTGAACCTCCTACCTCCATGTGGTGGTTTGATTCAGGTGTCCCCCATAAACTTAGATGTTCTGGATACTAGGTTCCCAGCTGATGGAGATTTGGGAATTAACGCCTCCTGGAGGGACGGTATTGTTGGGGGTAGGCTTATGGGTGTTATAGCCAGTTTCCTCTTGCCAGTGTTTGGCACACTCTCCTGTTCCTGTAGTCCACCTGTTGTTGGCCAAGGGTGATGTCTACTCTCTGCTCATGCCATCATTTCCCCTGCCATCATGGAGCTTCCCCTTGAGTCTGTAAGCCAAAATAAACCCTTTTCCCCACAAGCTGCTCTTGGTCGGGTGATTTTTCTGCCAGCAATGCGAACCTGACTGCGACACTCCATGTCCCAAGTGCTGGGATTATAGGCACGTGCCACCTTACCTGGCAGGTCCAGGTTTGAGCCCAGGCTTCAGAGTCCCAGGTGGTGCAGGGCTGGAGCAGCCAGCAGCCTCTGCGCTGCCTCCCACCACTGTCACCCAAGATGGCTCTATGAGGATGTTCTCTTTCCTGCTTCCTGTCCCCAACCCGCCTTGTTTCCTCAGTCAGCTGAGGGAGAGACAGAGGTGGGTGCCCAGACCTTACCGTGAACGAATCCCGAAGGTGATGTTTGGGGGTATGGAAGGTGGCTCCTTCTGCCGTCGGTCATCCTGGTCGCTGATGCGGACATCGTTGAGTTCTCGGTAGAGAAGGTTCTCCCGGGCAGTCACCAGGCCGGCCTTGACAGCCCCACGGTTCATAGCGATATAATTTCGTTTCATCTCGTGGGGACAGGTGGGCTGCTGCTTAAACACGTTCCAGTGCCCGATGGCTGTGAGCAGGGAAACAATACTGGGTCAGAGGGAGAGGGAGAAGAAGGACTTGGGCCCCCTGACTGCTAGAGGACAGCCCTGCCTGGCTCTGGTGAGCATGCTGTTCTGAGAGGAGGGACCAGGGTTCTCTGAGATCCTGGAAGGGGCGTGGGAGACCTGCAGAAGCTGGCTCACCTGGCCTTGAGCTCCAATGAGACAATAAAAAATAGACCCTGAGCCCATTCTGTGCCCACTATCTAGTAAGGAATGAGGACTGGGGCTGGAAAGATGTCTCGGTGGTTAAAAGCACTTGTACACAAGCTTCATGGCTGTAGTTCAGATCCCTAGAACCTCCATAAAGCCCAACGCAACGGTACATACCTCTGTAATCCCAACACACCGAAGGGGATAGCAGATGCGCTCAGGAGAATCCCCAAGCTCAAGGACCAGCTAGTCTGGTATTCAGAGTCAAAACAACAGGAGAGACCCTATCTCAAATGAGGTTTCCCTCTGACCTCAACATACACACCCATCATGGCCTGCACATACACATGCACACACATACACATACAAATAACACACTAAATAAAAAAAGAACGGGGCTGGAGAGATGGCTTAGCAGTTAAGGCACTTGCCTGTAAAGCCAAAGGAGCCAGGTTGGATTTCCTCAGGACCCACATAAGCCAGATGTACAAGGTGGCACCTGCTTCTGGAGTTTGTTTGCAGTGGCTAGAGGCCCTGGCATGCCCATCCACCCCCCCCCCCACCTTCCTCTTTCTCTCTCTCTCTTAAATAAATAAATATTTTTAAAAATGATGTCCAAAATAAAAGAGAGACTGATTGAGAGGGGGAGGGGATATGATGGAGAATGGAGTTTCAAAGGGGAAAGTGGGGGGAGGGAGGGCATTACCATGGGATGTTGTTTACAATCATGGAAGTTGTTAATAAAAATATATATACCGGGTATGGTGGTGCACACCTTTATCCCAGCACTCAGGAGGCAGAGGTAGGAGGATTGCTGTGAGTTCAAGGCCACCCTGAGACTACATAGTGAATTCCAGGTCAGCCTGGGCTGGAGTAAGACCCTACGTCCAAAAAAAAAAAAAAAATGATGTCCCTTCTGGGGATATCCTTGCTCATTCCCTGACCCCTCACTCCTATACCCTGTTTGGTCCTCCCTTCTTGTCTATGTCCTGAGTCTCACCACTGGCCTGCCTAGTCTGGGGCCTCCAACAGCCTTTTCTTTCTTCCCCACCCATAACCCCTGCCAAGAAGCCTCTTCTTGGCCAAGAGTTTAGGAGTAAGCCTCCACTCTACCTCTCAGCCCCTGAACACTTACCTTCAGGGACCCCTCCATCCAGACCCCGGATGTAGAGTCCATAATTGAAGTCAATGCCAGGCAGGCTGTAGCTTCTTTCCCGGGGCTTGCCGAGCTCGGCCTGTTGAGAAAGGAGGGCGGAGGTAAGCCCTGTCTCGCCCAGCAGCCAGAAGGCCCCAGCTCTCCCTGAGAGGAGGCGAGCCGCAAGCTGCAGGTGGTGTCTTCTGTGGGGACAGCAAGGACAGGGTGGGGGTGGGAGGGGGGAGCACAAGCTGTGCTGTGTCTGGGATGGAGCTGAAAACCAAGAACCAAGTTCAAGAAGATAGCTAGAGGGCTGGAGAGATGGCTCAGTGGATAAGGTACTTGCCTACAAAGCCTGAGGACCTGAGTTCAATTCCCCGGTACCCACATGAGGCCAGATGCACAAGGTGGCGCAAGCATCTGGAGTTAGTCTATAGTTGCAAGAGACCCTAGTGCACCCATTCATATTCTCTCTCTCTCTTTCTCAAATAAATAAATAAAATGTTCAAAAAAGAAGACAGCTGGTGACCAGTTGGGGGAGGGGCAGCTTCTCCACCTGTCACTTCATGCCTACCAGCATGGTCATGGAGTTGGAGGGAGTCACTTCTTTGAATCCTCACTTGAGGGTAGGGACACAGTGACAACACCCATCGGCACCCCTTGGCTCCTGGACAGTGAATTCTACTCTCCTAAGGGACAGGCAGGATGTTGAAAACAGATGTATTTAGTCAAAGCTCCTATCACCATGTCTCCATGCCTCTCTTCTAGACCCTTCCTGAGCTCTCTGAGGTCGGAGGCCCCACCCTGCCCAGAGCATCTCAGAGTCCTTCTTCACCTGTGATAGCAGCACCTGTCTCTGGTGCCTCCCATGCCTGCTTCCATTTAGTCCTTATAATTGCCTGGGGAAAACCCATCACCACCTTCACTTTTCAGATGGGATGAGTGAAGTCATGGAGAGGTCACAGGGGAGGAGGGGCAGAGCTGGGGTTTGAACCCAAGCTCTGTCTTTAGCCCTTGTTCAGATCCATGTAGTAAATGTCAGCTTGCTTGTGTCATCAGCCTGGGGCCAATGCTGTGAAGGGCAGCTACCATACGCTGTAAGAGTCCATCTGTGGCTGGGCATGGTGGCGCACAACTTTCATCCCAGTACTCAGGAGGCTGAAGTAGGAGGATCGCCTTGAGTTCAAGGCCAGCCTGAGAATACATAATGATTTCCAGGTCAGCCTGGGCTAGAGCGAGACCCTACCTCGAAAAACAAAACAAACACACAAAGAAGAGTCCATCTGTGTAGATGTCCAAAAGAAGGAAGCCCATAGAGACAAAAGGTGCAAGGTTTCCAGGGCTAGAACTGGGTGGAGGCAGGGGACTGGAGGATGGCTCCCTGTGGGTAGGGAAGAGTGCTGGAATGTTCTATAGCTGATTGTGATTGTAGCCTTACAACTCTGAGACTACACTAAGAACCATTGAGCCTTATACTTTATTAGTATAACAATGGGTGAGTTGGGTGTTTTGTAGATTCCGCCTCAAACAAAGCCATTAGAAAATTGCAAAGTAGCATAATTAAATAACACTTGCCTGATGATTGGTTATCCCCACCACCACCACCGCCACCACACACAGCGCTGGAAGGCCGCTGTGTCCTCTCTATTGAGAGAGAGAGAGAGAGTTGATAACTACTGATTTGGGCTATGAAGTATCATTCCTGTGGGAAGTTTGTTCACAACTTCATTCTACAAATATTTACTGCATGCTTCTGCCCCAAGCTCTGTGTTGGAGTTCTAAAGTGAATAAAGCAGGCACGATCCCTGTTCTTATGAAATTTATTGTCTTGCAAAAAGGACAAACCTAATGACAGTCAAGTGTAACAGGGAATATGATGAAGAAAGCTCAGAATGGCCACAAAGTGAGGTAAGTTCCCTTCCATGCATATATCTGACAAAAAGATTTGTATTAGCCATATGTAAAGAGAAGCTACAAAGCAATAAGAAAAGGAAGGCATTCCTACAGGAAAATGAGTAAAATATTTGAATGGGCACTTTATTAAAAGGATGTCCAAACAGCTGGGGTGATGGCTCAGTGCTTGCTTGTAAAACCTGCCAGACTGGATTCAATTCCCCGGCACCCACTGGACATAAGATGGACATAAAGGGGCGCATGCATCTATGATCCCAGTGCACCTAAGCCAATGGGAGGTGGAGCCAGGAGAATCCAAAACTCACAGGCAAGATGCATTTGCAGCAGCAGGAGACTCAAAGAAGACAGAACACAGACAACTCCTCTGACCTCCACACCTGAGCAGTGGTATGTGCACACTCATGCATACATGTCCATACAGATGCCTACACACACACACACTCGAATAAAACAATAAATTAAACAAATAAAATAAAAGGGAGCCGAGGGCTGGAGAGACGACTTAGCGGTTAAAGCACATGTCTGTGAAGCCTAAGGACCCCAGGTTGATTCTCCAGGTCCCACATAAGCCAGATGCACATGGTGGCACATGCATCTGGAGTTTGTTTGCAGTGGCTGGAGGCCCTGATGCGCCCATTTTCACTCTCTCTCTCCTTCTCTCTGTCTCTAATAAATAAATAAAAGTAAAATCTTTTTTAAAAAAAAGGGGGGGGAGCTGGGAGAGAAGGCTTAGTGGTTAAGGCACTTGCCTGCAAAGCCTAACAACACAGATTCAATACTCCAGTACATAAAACCAGATGCACATGCAGCTGGAGTTCATTTACAGCAGCTGGAGACCCTGGTGCACCCATTCTCATTTTCCCCCCCTCTCCTCCTCTCTGTCATTCTTTCTCTGCTTGAAAATAAATTAATAAAAATGAAAAAGAAAAGTGTTATTAAAAAAAATAACAGGGGCTGGAGAGATGGCTTAGCAGTTAAGCGCTTGCCTGTGAAGCCTAAGGACCCTGGTTCAAGGCTCAATTCCCCAGGACCCATGTTAGCCAGATGCACAAGGGGGCGCATGCGGCTGGAGTTTGTTTGCAGTGGCTGGAAGCCCTGGTGTGCCCATTCTCTCTCTCTCTCTCTCTCCCTTTTTCTCTGTGTCTGTTGCTCTCAAATAAATAAATAAATAAATGAACAAAAATTTTTTAAAAAATAACAGGATGTCTAAGTAGCCAAGATCCCATATGCAAAAGTGCTCAACCTCTAGAGAATTCAAAATAAAAATTTAACATTATTGGCAAGGATTTGGAGCAAGCAGAACACTTGTGATGCAGTGAGGGACTCACCTGATGTCATCTACTGAGGCTACACATTTGCCTGGACTATGCATCTGTCCTCCCCAAAACATGTCTGCAAATAATCACGGCAGCTCAACTCATTGTGAGCCAACCCCAGAAATCATCCAAACCGCCACAAGACATCCATCCACACCACAGAATAATACACAGCAGTGGTCCTCCCCAGGCCAGCTCTGTCCCCAGTAGACCCTTGGCGCATCTGGACGCTTTCAGTCATCACACCTTGGGAGGGGTGGTCCCCTCCATCCAGTGGGCAGAGGCCAGCTCTATCAGTTCCTTTTCTCGTTGCTGCAACCAAGTCCCTGACAACAATCAGCTTAAGGAAGACAGTTCAAGGGATACAGTTCACGGCAGCATGAGGTAGCTGGGCACACTGTATCCACTCCAAAGTCAGGAAGCAGACAGACAGAGAGAGAGAGAGAGAGAGAGAGAGAGAGAGAGGAATACTGGTGTTCAGCTTTTTTTTTTCTCTTGATTCAGTCCATGGAATGGTACCACCCAGTTAGGTTGGGTCCTCTCACTTCAATTAATCTAGAAACTCCATCACAGACATTACCAGAGATGTGTCTCGTAGGTGATTCTAGATTCCATCAAATTGACAACATTAACTGTCACATCAGGGATACTCCCGAGGTGAGCAACCCATCCCCCCCCACAGCCTGGAGGGAGTCACTTCCGAAGGCAAAGGGTGTGATCAATTGAGAAACCCACCAAAAGGCACAGTAGCCGAAGCAAGGGTCCCACGCGGGGCGGAAGAAGGCAGACACAGAGCGCCGCACCACTCCTAGGGCGGAGGATGCACAGGCCAACACAGCCAGCCTCATGTTGGGTCCTCCTGGGTGGCACTTCAGGGGCACCCGCTGGTTACAGTCCCCCTTGGCCTGAAGTAGGGAGCCCTTCACAAGACGCTGTCCTGCCTGCTGACCTTCTCTGGACCCCCCTGCTCTATAACTGCCTCCCCTCCACCCATGTTGAGGGAGCAGTGGGCTTCCTGTATGCCACAGGAAACCCAGTCCCATGTGTGAACTCTGGGCACATGGACAGAGAGGAACAGGAGACATCAGTGGGTTTTCATCTCCTGAAATCTGAGTGCACACTGGCATTCTCTGATCTCAGAGCATGGTCTGGTGAGAGAAAGTGGAACTTCCCAAGAATGTCACCGAGAATCCCATTTTGTAGTCTCAGCCCATCCTGAAGGTCACAGCACCTTGTCATAGACTACACTAGCAAGGCACCCTGGCGCCTTGCCCCCTCAAGCCCATGAAGTGTCTGCCCACACAGGGCTGTCAGAGCACTGCTCTATCCTGCCTGTCCCTAAATACCTGGCATCCTTGAGATCTCACCCTGGGCAGCTACTTTGGGCACAGGCTAGGTGCCTCCGAGTCCCTTTGTTCACAGGCAAGACCCTAGAAAGGCAGTGGTCACACCCACAGCCAGCCCTCTTGCCCAGTAGGACGGCCAACAAATAGCCACCGAACAGCTCCTGTGGCCATGTGCTCCTAGCCAACACGTCCCACAGCATCACCTGCAGGCGTGGCACCCACCCAGGGACCTCACCCTTGACCACCAACACTGTAGAGCCATGTTACTGTTGTCTGTGTCTCAGGAGGGAATGCACAGAACTGTGGGGCTTTGCTCAAAGCCAATAGGAAAAGAACAAGGCAATATCTAGCCCAGGACTTTACCGCCCAGCCCCTTCCACCTCTTCCTCACTGATTCATCCTGGAGTGACACGCTGTCCCTTCCTGGCTCCAGACTGTCTCTTCAGGTGAGTTTTGTTGCCATAAACAGTGGGGCCCATGACTTCTCTGTACACCTGGCTCCACGGCCAGAGATGTTCAACACAGGAAGGGCCCAGATGGAGACCACATCTGGTGGATGGGCTGGGATATAAAAAGGACAAACAAGGCTGGAGAGATGGGTTAGCAATTAGGGCACTTTCCTACAGAGCCAAAGGACCCAGGTTCAATTCCCCAGGACCCACGTAAGCCAGATGCACAAGGTGGCACATGTGTTCGGAGTTCGTTTGTAGTGGCTGGAGGCCTTGGCTCACCCATTCTCTCACTTTCTCTCTCTATCTGCCAAATTCTCTCTTTCTCTCTCAAATAAATTAAAATTTAAATTAAAAAAAACAAAAGGACAAACACTTCAGAAAAAACTCAGAGATTGCTCAGTGGTGAAACTCACTTGCTTGCAGAGCCTGTTGTCATGGGTTCAATTCCCCAACATCCACATAAAGCCAGATGCACAAAGTGGTGCATATGTCTGGAGTTCATTTGCAGTGGCAAGAGGTCCTAGTGCACCCATTCTCTTTCTTTCTCTCTCTCATTAATAAATAAATAAATAACAGTTTTGTATTCTCTTAAAAGAAAAAAAAAAGAAAAACAGGACTGGAGAGATGGCTTAGCAGTTAAGTGCTTTCCTGTGAAGCCTAAGGACTCTGGTTCAAGGCTCAATTCCCCAGGACCCACATAAGCCAGATGCACAAGGTGGCACATGCATCTGGAGTTCCTTTGCAGTGGCTGGAGGCCCTGGTGCACCATTCTCTATCTGCCTCCCTCTCTCTCTCTCTCTCTCTCTCTGTTGCTCTCAAATAAATAAATAAACAACAACAAAAATAAAGAGGGCTGGAGAGATGGCTTAGCGGTTAGGCGTTTGCCTGTGAAGCCAAAGCACCCAGGTTCAATTCCCCAGTACCCATGTAAGCCAGTTGCACAAGGTGGCGCATGCGTCTGGAGTTCGTTTGCAGTGGCTGGAGGCCCTGGCATGCCCATTCCCTCTCCCTCTCCTTGAAAATAAATTAATTAAATAAATAAATAAGAAAGGAAAGAAAACTCAGTGCTGAGATCACCTGGACACAGGACAGCCAAGTGTTGGCTGGTTCTGGGAAAGGGGTCAGGAAAAAAGAGAAACATACTGGATTGTCATTTTAGAGAAATCAGAAGGGCTGAGGAGATGGCCCAGTTGGTAAGTGATTGCTCCGTGAGCATGAGGACCCAAGTTCAGATCTCCAGCACCTACATAACATGCTGGGCACAGTGGTGTGTGCCTACAATCCCAAGACTGGGGAGATGGAGACAGGAGGCTCCCCCCCCCCTGGGCATGTTGGCCAGCTAGTGCAGCCAAGTCAGTGAGCTGTGGGTGCAATGAGAGAACCTGTCTCAAAAAATATGATGGGAGAAATGGCTTAAATGTTAAGGTGCTTGCCTGTGAAGCCTAGGGACCCAGGTATGATATAAACCAGATGCACAAGGTGGCGCGTGTATCTGGAGTTCATTTGCAGTGGCTAAAGGCCCTGGTGTACCCATTCTCTCTCTGTGTGTCTGCTTCTCTCTCTCTCTCTCTCCAATAAATAAATAAAATATTTTTTAAAATATACAATAGGGGAGGGACTAAGAAAGACACCCAATGTTTTACATTGACCTCTGGCCTCCACACAGCATGTGCACACATGTGTACCCACACACATACACACACATGCACGCACCACACAAATGCACATCAATTTTAAAAATTAATTTTTTTCTAGTGGGCAGCCAGGAAGGGCAGGAGAGC
Source organism: Dipus sagitta (assembly GCA_036346955.1). Lineage (NCBI taxonomy): Eukaryota > Metazoa > Chordata > Mammalia > Rodentia > Dipodidae > Dipus > Dipus sagitta. The sequence goes on along the minus strand of CM070770.1, from coordinate 146,815,061 downwards.
CCAGGGCAATCAAGAGGCCTCCTGGAAGACAAGCCAACTTTTGCTGTGGAGCTTTCCAGAAGCCTGAAGAGAAGAGTGTCCCGGCAGAGGGGACTGCAGGTCTCTGGGTGCCTTCAGAGGCAGTGTGATACTGATAGAGTCTGACACCAGTGTACTTAGGAGAGCTCCTGACCCTGAACTTCTAGACAAGGACAAGCAGGTTGTGACAGGTGTCTAAGACCAGCTGCTATTGAGATGCAAGGGAACCTGAGGCCTGATGGTCACCTACTTCTCCATGGCAACATCACTCTGCCATCCACTTTGCCACACATCTCAGCTTTGATTGGCCACACAGGTCCATGAGCAGCAGCCTGCCTCGCACACTCAGGAAAGAATCAGAGATGGCCACTTGTACAGGCAAAGGGGCCTCCTGGCTGGCAATCGGGCTGGGCTGTGCAAGAGTCCTGGGGCAGGAGGCGCAGGCAGCCTTTTGGGCCTTTGTGGCATGTGGGAGTTCTAACCGTCCTCAGAGTCGTTGCAGAAGCCCTCTCTGAGTGCTCCCTGCATGCAAGGCGTGTCTGGTAAAACATTCCATGTTGAGCTCTTTGTGCTTCACCTGAATTCAGCCAACTCCCTCTGTGGGGTAGTTCTCCCATTTTACAGAGGGGGGGAGGGGTAGCTGAGAGAGGACTGTATTTAGCTAAAGCCATCTTGGTACCAAACAGATAAGCTGGGGTTTTTGGACATCAACAGCGGCCCCTCACCTCACTCGATGACTCTGGGAGGGAGGCTACATTATTTGCCCTGGACAGATGGGAAATTGAAGCTCAGGACGGAAAGAGACCGATAAAACCCTACATGCACTCACACACTTGCATTTCTCATTCTTACAGATTAATTCTTAAAACATATCATGCAGGGCTGGAGAGATGGCTTAGCGGTTACGGCTCTTGCCTATGAAGTCTAAGGACCCAGGATCAATTCCCCAGGACCCAGGTAAACCAGATACACAAGGTGGCACCTAAGTCTGGAGTTTGTAGCAGCTGGAGGGTCTGGCACACCCATTCTCTCTATCTGCCTCTTCCCCTTCTCTCATAAATAAATAAATAAATAAATAAATAGTTTTAGAAAAAAAACATATCATGGGACTGGAGAGATGGCTTAGCAGTTAAGGCACTTGTCTGCAAAGCCAAAGGACCAGGTTAAATTCCCTAGGACCCACATAAGCCACACAAGATGGTGCATGCATTTGGAGTTTGTGTGCAGAGGCTGGAGGCCCTGGTGAGCCCATTCTCTCTCTCTCTCTTAAATAAATAAATAAATAATTAAAAAAAAACAATATCATGCAAAATCATTAAGATCTGTGAGAGACATGCCTTGGTTTTACACAACAGAGAACTGAGAACTATGGGAAGTCACTTAAACATAACTTGCTAACCCAAATCCCGTGCCCTGGGGAGTTCAAATCCAGAGGCAAAGGGGGAGAGAGGAACCCCAACTCCATGTGACCACTCACCCTCCTGAGGTGCCTTGGAACTCCTCCTTTCCCTGAGTTTTCTCTGTCACGAAGTGGCTTGGCTAGAATACAGCTCTGGGTGACAGCTGTCCCCACCAGCAGACAGCTTCATTAAAACTCATTAAGATGTCATCCCTCTCAGTCTGATTTTCCATCTCTCAGCTCCAATTAAAGCCATCTCTCTCCTTGTCCCAGGGGGTTCCTGGGATTCTCTCAGTTCTTCCTACAACAGGACTCCCTCCAACTCCCTGATATGGAGGACTGTAGCCCTTGAAACCCAAACTGGGAACCAGGCTGGCAGGCAGTGCTAGAGAGGCCAGCGTGAGAACCAGGAGCTCTTCCTGGAGGCGGCACAGGTGAGGTTTCCCACTGGCAATTGCCTTGTTCCGAAATTAGCAGGGATCCAGAAGTGGCCCAGAATTCCAACTCAAATGAGATCATCTCCCATCCCCACACTGTTTTTGTTTCTGTTTTTGTTTTTTTCCTTGATGACTGCCTATTTCCTGCCAAATCAATGAAAGTGGGTGAAATTAGCTTACTTGGTCACTGAGATAGCCCAAACTGAACTTGCTTGGTTACTGAGATAGCCCAAGCTGAACTTGCTTGGTTACTGAGCTAGCCCAAGCTGAACTTGCCTGGGACAGTTGGGCAGGTGTTCATTTCCAAAATAACAGATTTTCTAACAGGGAGCTGGATGCCTGGGTTCTACACCTGCCTTAGATATTTGTCTGGTTAACAATGAACCCCCAAAGATATCAGTCAGTCCCCACTTCCTGGCCACCATATACAGTGTCTCATTAACCTTCTAGCCCATGTTGAAAGGAAACAAGTGCTCGTCCCACTGTTGAAAAGCCTCCTCTCTCTTCCCTGCATCCTATTAGAAGGATAGTTCTGTGAAATCTCAGTTATTGCCCAGTAGTTATTAAATAAATATCTGCATATCGTTCTACCCCTGCATACATATGCACGCACATACCATGTGTCCACAGGGTAGTTCATTACTGTAAAACAACTTAAGATCCTCGAATGAGAGGCACAATATAAATGCAAATTACCATTGCTATTAGCATAAAGGATGTTTATTTATTTCCATAATGAGAGCCTCAGATAAACAATCATGGAAAGCAAGGTACATTATGCATCAAAGGGACTCAGGCAGTGTCTGAGAAGCCCGGTGCTTTGAACCATGTGTATTGTCTGAGTGGCAGCTGAACATGACATAATGATACTAAAAAGCTGCACACAGGAAGACCACATCCATATATGATCAAAGACATGTAATATAATGTCAAGTGAAAAAAAAGACACAGCGGGATTCAAATTTTTACACACACTACAGTTCTAGCTGTGTTAAAAAAAAATACTGGAAGAAAAAGAACAATACAAATTGTACAGTGTGAAAGATGTGAGCTTGGGGGAAGCGCACAGTCCCCCAAGATGTCACTTTTATCACTAAAGAACCCCAAAAGGCTGAGTGTGCGACTGCAATCGCAGTCCTTGGGAGGTGGAAGCAGGAGGATTAGGAGTTCAAGGACACACTCAGCTACGTAGTGAGTTCAGGGCCAACCTGGGCTACAGGAGACCCTGTCTCAACACAAACAGGTCAAGAAACAGAATTGCAAACGTGTCCCTATTTTGTATATTAGAAAGCTGCAGAGGAGGCCCCTCAAGGCCAGCAATTGACCTGCTGTAGCCAGGCGATGGCAGGGCTGAGGTGGCAGCGGTGGGCTCCCACAGGAAGAACCTAGAGGCCACATAGGAGAAACCAGGAAGCCAATATGTCAGTTAGGTGAGCAGAGCTGATTTTGAGTTCCGACTCTGACATCTTCCTGCATGACCTTGGGCAAGTCCCTAGACTTGCCTGGTCCCCTCCTCTCCTCACTCACCAATCCCCAGCAGGCTAAGAGCAGAGTGGTTATGAGACGTGGCCTGGCAGGCATGCTCAGTCAACGGGGGTTGCTATCGGGCTAAGAATAGCTGTTTGGATCACTGCTGTGCATCTCCAGCCCAGACCCTGGGCAGTAGGGCACACTGCTTCAGACTTCCCCAGAGCCTGCCCTGCCACACCTTTTAGCCCTTTGGCCAGTTGTCAGGGGCCTGATGCCACCTGGGGCCTACCACCTGCCTATGCTCTGCTCCTGAGGGCAGCCCAGCCTCCCTCTGCACAGCCAGCCCAGTTCTTGCAGCTGATGTATGGCCCTCGCTGAGTGAGGCGGTCACGGTGACAGGACCCTGGCGTTCTCTCCCCTCCCCCTCGACAGCTTGAGATCAGGTCCTTCATTTGCATTTACATGATCTTGCTGTGCAGCTTATGAGATCGAGAGATTTATTTGCTACTTAACTTGATGTTTGATTACACTCGGAGAAGGCGGCGGCAGGCGGCGAAAGCGCATGGATGCGTCCGCTCAGAGCCCCGGCCTCTGGGGGCCTGTAACTCAGCAGCAGGTTGAGGTGGTTGGGGGAAACACATTACATTTGGTGGGGGGTGGGGGGGAGGCAAATAGGAGAGGCTGGAAGGAGAGAACACCGTGATTTGGATTTTTTAAAAAAGCAGTAAGAACTGTCTGGGTGTTACCTGAGGTTATAAAGAGAGTTGAGTCAATCCTCTGAGGCCCCTTACTGTCTTGGGGAATGAACTCCCAGAAACTTTCCTCCAGATAAAGCGGGAAGTTCTGGAAAGGTGTGCATTGGAGATAGGAAGGCAACGAGCCAGGGCATCTGCTCAAAAGCTGCCCCTGGACAGGAAGGCCTGGGGTCAGCAACTCAGCCACCATACCTGTATGGTCCTTATCAGGTCACAAAAAGAATTTGGGGGACACACACCCCACTAGGCCCCAGCCCCATGGAGACATAGAACTAGTACCAGTAAATGTAAGGTGTTCCAAAAGCAACAGGCTGCTTTTGGAAGAAATAGAGAGATAAAGCTCACCACCCCAGCTTCCCAGCTGTCCCTTGGGGTGTGCCCAGTGTCAGGTGAATCCAGCCCCCCAGCCATAGGCTCCTGCCGTCCACAGCTGGGCATGCTCACAGCAGGCAAACTCATTTTCTTGACAGTCTGTGCCTGGCATCATGAGGAGGGAAATGGCGGCTGCCAGCCTGTCCCCTGTCACATCCCGATCCAAGTAGAAATCATCTGGCACATTACTGGGACACGACAGTTTAGTGATTGAGAACAGGAGTGGAGGCCAAACCTCTCAGGCTGGAGTTCTGGCTTTCTGACTCCTTATGACCTTGAGCAAGTTAACCTCCAAGTGTCGGGATCCTTACAAATGAACCGGGGTATATAACAAGTGCACCCAGCTTGAAGGGGGCAGGGGCACCTCGCTGGCAGATAAAGTTCTTAGCAATGGAGGGTTGGTGGGTTCTACATTAAAAAAGTAGTTGTCACTGGAGGCTGGAGAGATGGCTCAATTAAAAGCACTTGCTTGTAAAACCTGACACCCCGGGTTTGATCCGCCAGTACCCATGTAAAGCATACTTCTAGAATTAGTTTGCAGTGGTGAACCCATCCTCTCCCTTCTCTCTCTATCTCCAAATAAATAAATAAGCTTTTAAAAATATTTTATTTATTTATTCACTTGAGAGAGAGAAAGAGTGAGAGAGAATGGGCCTCTAGCCACTGCAAATGAACTCCAGATGCATGCGCCACCATGTGCACCTGGCTTATGTGGGTTCTAGGGAATAGAATCTGGGTCCTTAGGCTTCCCAGGCAAGTGCCTTAACCATTAAACCATCTCTCCAGCCCATAAAAAAGTTTTAAATAGCAGTCACAATTGGACTCTCTGCCATTTTGAGTTATTAACCACCCTATCTTCCTTTGCATGCATAAGCAACTAGCTATAAAACGATTTATAAAACATTGTTTTGATAGTTTCTCAAAGCGTTAAAAATAAAAGAATTGAAGTGGCCGGCATGGTGGCACATGCCTTTAATTCCAACATTGGGAAGGCAGAGGTAGGAGGATCACCATGAGTCCATGAGTTCAAGGCCACCCGGAGAATACATAGTGAATTACAGGTCATCCTGAGCTAGAGTGAGATCCTACCTCAAAAAAAAAAAAAAAAAAAAAAGGCACTTGCCTGTAAAGCCTAAGGATCCAGGTTCGAATCCCTAGATCCCACATAAGCCAGAAGATACACATGTTGGCGTATGCATCTGGAGTTTGTTTGCAGTGGCTAGAGGCCCTGGTGCACCCATTCTGTCTCTGTCTCTGTCCCTCTCTCTCTCTCTCATAAATAAAAATTGAAGACAGGATTTCAACTTAATCCAATGTTCATAGCAGTACTATTAACAATAGCCAGAAGAAGGAAACTGCCCAACTACCCCTCAACAGATTAATGGATACACCAAAATGTGGCATATCCACATAATGGAACAGTATTCAGCCGCAAAAGGGAGCAAAACAGTACTGATTCGGGTTATAATGAGAATGGACTCTAAACACATTATGCTCAGGGAAGAAGCCGGGAAGACATGAAAGGCCACATACTGCATGAATTTAAGTAACGCTAGGCATGGCCACACATGCCTGTAACCCCAGTGCTGAGGGGTGGAGACAGGAGAGTCACTGGCACTAGCTGGACAGCCAGTGTGACAAGGGGCAGCTCCAGTTTCAGTGAGAGACTCCGTATCAAGGAACTAAAGTAGAAAAGGAGGGGGCACCCTATCATCTGCTCTAGCCTCATCCATAGGCATCTGTACATACCTGTGCACACACAATACACTTCACATCAAATACACAAACACACACATCAAAAAAACTGGGGCTGGAGAGATGGTGCAGAGGTTAAAGGCACTTGCTTGCAAACCCTGACAGCTGAGGTTTGATTACCCAGTACACACGTAAAGCCAGATGCACAAAGTGGCTCATGCGTTTACAGTGGCAGGAGGCCCTGGCATGCCCATGTGTGCGCTCGCTCTCTCTCTCTCTCTCTCTCTCTCTCTCTCTCTCCATCCAAATAAATAATTTTTGGTTTATTTACTTTTTTTGAGGTAGGGTCTTGCTCCAGCCCAGGCTGATCTGGAGTTCACTATGTAGTCTCAGGGTAGACTTGAACTCTCAACACTCCTCCTAGCTCTGCTTCCCAAGGGCTGGGATTAAAGGTGTGCACCACCACACTTGGCTAAATAAATATTTTTTTAATTGATGATGGAGCTGGGTATGGTCACAAGTACCAATCTCCTTCCACCCACTTCCTCCCCATAGCCCACTCAGTCTGCATACAGAACACAAGAGAAGATGGGTGACTTCTTGTCAGTGTGTCGCAACCTCTCATGGCTCAAAGGGGACGCTCAGAAGTGCCTAGGATAAATGAAGAGAGGAGCCCAGCAGGGCGATCGTGTGTGTGGTGGGGGGGTGGGGGGGCAGATGGAGCCTCTCATTCTGACCAGGCAGACATGCTCCACTGTGCACTTTGCAGATATGAGCCTCCACACAGACAGGAGAATTCTAAGACCTTCGTAAAAAGAAAAGATTGAGGGCTGGAGAGATGGCTTAGCAGTTAAGCGCTTGCCTGTGAAGCCTAAGGACCCTGGTTCGAGGCTCCATTCCCAGGACCCACATCAGCCAGATGCACAAGGGGCGCACGCATCTGGAGTTCGTTTGCAGTGGCTGGAGGCCCTGGCGCGCCCATTCTCTCTCTATATCTGTCTCTTTCTCTCTCTATGTCTGTCACTCTCAAATAAATAAAAAAAAATATTTTTTTTTTTTAAAAAAAGAAAAGATTGAGTACTCAGGAGCCTGAGAGTGATGAGCTCAAGGTTGAGATCCTGTCTCAAAGAAACAAGGGCTGAGGAGGTAGCTTAGTGGTAGAGCCCTTGCTTAGCCTATGCAAGGCTTTAGGTCCACCCACAGTATGGGGAAGGGAAGGAGATGGAAGGAAAGGGGCGGGAAGGGGGCTTGATAACCAATTCAGAGGCCCTCTCCAGCCTCCATCTGACAGACAGAGAAGATTGAAATCCAGACAGTGATCTTTTAAACATGTGTGTGGTATGTGTTATAGTTACCATTGCATTGCTGGGACAAAACCCACAACCAAAAGCAGCTGATGGGAGGGAAAGTTTGTGTTAGCTTATAGTCTCTAGGGGAAGCTTCATGACAGCAGAGAGATGATTTTTTTTTTTTGAGAGATGATTTTTTTAACATCACTTCTTGCCACAGCAGGTGGCAAAGAGCAGCAGGAGTGAGACAATCTCTGGCAAGGAGATGGCTACAACACCCCTAAGCCCACCCCCAAGAAACATACCTCCTCCAGCAAGGCTCCACCTCCCAAATACCACCAGCTGGGAACCAAGCATTCAAAATACACAAGTTTACGGGGGACATCTGACTCAAACAACCACAGTGTGTGCGTGTGCATGTGTTGGTTACAGGTTGACACCCACCACCATGCCCAGCATTGACATGAGTGCTGGGGATTTAACTGGGGTCCTTGTGCTTGCTGAGCAAGGCTTTACCCACCGGGAATCCCAGCCTCCAGACTGTGACCATTCTTTTACTTATTTGTTTATTTGAGGCAGGGTTTCACTCTAGTCCAGATTGACCTGAAACTCACTCTGTAGCCCTGGCTGGCCTCGAACTCATGGCGAGTCTCCTACCTCAGCTTCTCAAGTGCTGAGAGTAAAGGCGTGTACCGCCACACTGGGCTCGTACTGTGATCATTCTTTCCCAAGTGACTTTGGGCAACTTCTTGACTTCTTTGGGTCTCTGCTTCTTATCAAGTCTCCTTCTGACAAGCACTGGGTGACGCCTAGCATGCAGTACGTATGCAGGAGCCAGGAAGGGCCTGTCGGTGCCCCTTCCTCTCCAGCATAACACTGTTTTCATAGGAGGAAGAAACCGCTTTGAGCCTGCTTTGATGTGATGTCCAACAAGGAAAGGAAGGACTCAGGGCTGCAGAGGAACGCTGAGGAGAGTGACAGCCCGGGAAAGCAATGCCAGAGCCACTCGGTCAGTTTGGCTGCCAAAGGTCAAAGCTGGGGGATCCCCAGAGAGATCAGATTTAAGAAGGAGGCTCCCTATGAAAAGGAAAAAAAAAAAAAAAGGAAAAAAATAGAAAGGCAAAAGCAGAGAATGATCTGTGTACTTTTCAAAACTTAAAACAGAAATCAAAGGGAAACTGAACTGTTTTAAGTTTTGACAGCCGCAGGGATCATTCTGTTTGGTTACCCTGTTTGTGTTTTCATTTCCTTTATAGATTCATTGAAAATCGCATCATGTAATCGGGAAGAAAAATGCTCTGTGTCCCCCCCACACACACCCCCACCCACCCTTGTTCCTTCCCAAGAACAGATGAAAAACGCCAGCCCCAGTGACTTCTGTTTTGATGTATATTTCATAAGCTCTCATTGATTGTAAGTTTTATTTCCATGTCAATAAAAAAGTAGTATTGTAATAAATGAGAAGAAATTTAACACAAAATGGCAGCTGACCTGTTGGCAGGGAGTGGCTCTAAGAGGAAGCCGGTTAATAAGGCTGGGTGGCAGGAGAGGAGCCCGTGGCTGGGAATTTCAGCGGGCGCTAGGAGGACGTGAAGGGCAGGCACCTCCGCTGCTGCTCTTCGCCGCCTGTGGGCTGTTTCATACGGGTTCCTGTGGGGCCAGTGCTGCCCGGGCCTGTGCAATGCTTCCGCCTCCTCTAGTAGCAATGAGGGTGGTGCTTGGTCCCTGGGGGGGGGGGGTCACTAAAATGGATCTGATCATGGTAACTTGGGAGGAGGGGTACAGGGACTGAGTTATCACAAACATTATTACAGAGGAAGGAATTCTCTTCCAGCTTGCCATAGTCCAGAGGCTGGCAGGGAGGGGCTTCTGTCCGTAAATAGAGTAGGGCAAGGGTCTCTGGGAAGAGGAGGATATGTGTCTAGCATGGTGACAGGGAGTCCCTGGATCAAAGAGCGCCCATGGGTGGTGGCAAATGGAGCCTTAAAACCCCATGCTTGGTGGCAGGGGTGCTGGAGAGATGGCTTAACAGTTAAGGCGCTTGCCTAAAAAGCCAAAGAACCCAGGTTCTATTCCCCAGTACCCACATAAAGCCAGATGCACAAGGTGGCACATGAGTCTGGAGTTCATTTACAGTGGCGAAAGGCCCTAGAGCACCTATTCCCTCTCTCTCTCTCTCTCTCTCTCTCTCTCTCTGTCAAATTAATAAATAAAATATTTTTTTAAATCCCAAGATGGGGAGATGGCTCAGTGGTTAAAGGTACTTGCTTACAAAGCCTGCTTGTCCAGGTTCAATTCTCCAGTACCCACATAAAGCCAGACACACAACTGAATAATAAATTTTTAAAAATTAATAAAATTCTCAAATTCTAAAATAAATTAAAAAAAATTAAGGCCCAAGGCTTTGCCCTTCCCAAACCTGGCAGATACCATTTATAGTTTTGTAAGACGTGCATACATGCAGGCCCTAAATGGATAAAATTCCACTTTTTTGAATGGGTTTTTTCTTTTAATTTTTTTTTTTTTTTTTTTTTTTTTTGACAGAGAGAAAGAGAGTGAGTGAGTGAGTGAGTATGGGCAAGCCAGGGCCTCCTGCCATTGCAAATGAACTCCAGACACATGTGCCACAGAGAACTGAACCCAAGTTATCAGGCTTTGCATGCAAGTGCCCCCAACTGCTGAGCCATCTCTTCAGCTCCACTGAACGGTTTTTTTTTTTTGTTCATTTTTATTGATTTATTTGAGAGTGACAGAGACAGAAAGAGGCAGATAGAGAGAGAGAGAATGGGCACGCCAGGGCCTCCAGCCACTGCAAACGAACTCCAGACGCGTGCGCCCCCTTGTGCATCTGGCTAACGTGGGTCCTGGAAAATCGAGCCTCGAACCGGGGTCCTTAGGCTTCACAGGCAAGTGCTTAACTGTTAAACCATCTCTCCAGCCCCACTGAACAGTTTTTAAAACAATGTATGTGTGAAAATTTGAGTGTGGTGTCAGAAGGCTTCCAGCCTGTGGCTCTCAGTGAAGAAATAAACCATGAGGAGCCAGGAGATAGCCAAGGTGTCTGGCTTGTTGGGTAGCCTGTCCATGCCACCCTTACACACCCCTCCAGCTCCAGGGTTTCTTTCAGCAGCTCCATCTGTCCCCTGTACTCCCTCTCTCCGCTCCTGGAGCTCCGAAACCTTGCTTAATTCTCACCACCTTGGGGACCACCCTGGACTCCACACTTAGCTTAGAAAACCCAGTCCCATGTCATACTTTCCCTTCTGATCCTCTGCCAGTTGGACTCACTGGCCTCTTGGGTGGAGGCTTTTGTGGGCCAAGCTCAGCCTCCCAACTGTGGAGCAGGCCTGTCTCCCCCACGGTGGAGCCCCCAGGGCCTGATGTGCAGTAGTTCTTCAGCCGTCTTCCTGGAATGTTTGCGTGACTGACGTCAGTGAGCAGAAACATGCCCAAGGCTCTGGATGCTGATGGAAGAAGTTGACCTCCCAAGCCCAGGGTACATGGACAGGTCTTCTAAACCAGAATGTGAAAATTTACTCTGAATTTGTCAAGGAGTTAAGCTAGGAGGACCAGGACGGCACAGTCCTGACCTGTGCATCTGTGGGCTGTGGAGAAGGGAGTGTTTCCTGTTATCTTGGTTGTTGTTTTGAGATAGTCTCATGTAGCCCAGGCTGCCCTCAAATAAGCTTGAGCTCCTGATCCTCCTGCCCCTGCCTCTCAAGGGAAAAGTGGAGTTTCTGGATGCTGTGGGACAATAGAACCAGGCAGCTTCTTTCCCGGTGATAGATAAAGCCAGTGGGTGAGGAGACTAGAGATTAATGGGGAAGGCCGCTGGAAGAGGACCACTGCCCTCAGTGCTCCCATCCATCAAATGGGGCAGCAGAGCCAGCTGGTCTCCAGGGCCCATATACTCAGCCACCCCCTCTCTGGAGCTTGCTGTCTAAACCCATGTCACCTAGAAGCCACATAACTTGCTTCTGTCATTTAAGAATTCAGAGTCGGGCTGGAGAGATGGCTCAGCAGTTATGGTACTTGCCTGCAAAGCCTAAGGACCCGAGTTCTAGTTCCCAGTAGCCATATGATGCCAGATGTACAAGGTGGAGCATGCATCTGGAATTTGTCTGCAATGGCTACAGGCCCTGGCAAACCCATTCTGTCTCCTTTCTTTCTTTCTCTCTCTATCTCAGATAAATAAATAAATTAATTAACATAAGATATTTCACTAAAAGTAATTCAGAGCAGTGCAGTGCAAGGGCTGAAGAGTGGCTTGTCAGCTTTCCCACCTGTTAGCTGGGTGACACTGGGCAAAGACCTCACTCCCCAGTGTCCAACCCTCGTGTCCTATAAGAGTATCCAGCACCTTCATGTAAGGGCCCACTCAATGTCTGCAGGAGGAACGGGAACTAATTACTGTTAGACTCACTGTTGCACCCTACCCATGAGAAGCACCTGTCCCCATGACCAGCACCTGCCCACCTGCTCACCTCACCCTATCAGAATGACCAGAGTGAGGCCAGCTAGGCCATCCAGTGAAGGAGCCTCAGCCACAGATTCTCCAGCACCTCTGCCAGTCACTCTGAGAAGCACCCGAGTCTGGGTGGCTCCCACAGGCCAAACCCCTCCAGCCACACTGAATGGAAAGTATCTGAAGATCTTGGATCAGCCAACTGTGCCCAGCTTGCCCAGTCAAACCCCCAGAGATCCGCCTGCTGGTATCTGTGTTTACAGTTGACGCCTGGTGACATCATCCCACCATGAGTTCCTGAAAACACTCAGAGTAAAAGGTGGGGGAACCTTAGACAAAGGGTCAGTGACTTAGTGGGTGGCCTCTTTGATGGACTAGGGCTGCAAACTACGGTAAAGATGTCAAATGTATGGCCGAGTTGCTACAGGTAAAACCTGTCTCTCGTTAGCTTTTAGCCTTAGCTACTTAATCATTAAAGAATTAAGAGTAAGATCCACCCCCCACCATGGTAGAAGACTCCAGTGGCAATCTTGATCCAACTTATAAAACAGACAGATTGGTGCCACCGAATAATTCTCCTCTTCCCCACACAAAATCAAGGATGCTAGTCATACACGAACGGCTGGCATGATCGGCCACAAACGGGCTGAGAGCAGCCTGTAATTACCAAAATAGAAAAAGAACAGCATTTTGTAATGAATGACAAGCTGCTGAGTGGAAATCTAATTTGGTCTAATTAAGCAGCCTTTTGTGAGGATTTGTCTTTAGATGAAAAGAGGGAGCGAGGAGATCTCGATGCAAATGAGCCCTGTCTTAGGGTTTTAAAGGGCCAGTGAGATAAGCAGCCTGCCCTGACTGCTTGCTTCTTCATCAGGCTGTGAGAATCTTCCAGCCGCCCCTCAGGCCCAGTCTGGTGCACCTGCTTTGGAGGGTCTTGGCACTTTTTTTTTTTTTTTTGTCCCTTGTCTCTCATATTTTTTTCAAATAGGACACCTCAAGTCGACAGGGCTGTCAGGGAACTTTTCTTATTCAGGGCTCATTCAGGAGCAAATTTTATTTTGCCCAAAGTCATGAGTGCCAAGAGGGTTTGGCTGATGAGAGGAATATACCCCTGTTCTCTGAGAGTTTGTCTTCTGAAACCCCACGCCCAGGGAGGCGGTTCCTCAACTCACACCCAGTGCCATGGGTACAAGTGGAGCCACGGGGGAAAATCAAACCTTCCGAGTCTCACCCCGGGCAGGAGACCAGCTGTCGCCTGGGGTTCCCTTCAGGCTGTCTGTGGGAAGGCCCAAGGCCAGGGTGGCCACCTCTTTAGCCGATCACAGGCTAGTCATCTGACACAGTGCTTTCTCCCTGTCCCAGGCTGAAATGCTGGTGCAAGCCCCTCAGCCTCAGGTGGTGACTTCAGAGCAAGCAGAAGCGGAGGGCCTAGTTGCCATTCAAAAGCCCTAAGACCACCTTGACTTTCATAATTCACTAGGATGACCCACGAAACTCAGAAAAGCCGCAGTGCTAACAGTTGCGGTGTATTATACAGAGACAAGGATCACAAAGAGAAGAGATACTAGGCAATGCCTTTCCTCCTGGTAGAGCTAGATAGCATTTACTTCTCCCAGCAGTGGTGTGTGACAACACACACACACACACACACACACGCACACGGTATAGTCTACCAGAGAAGCTGCCCTGAGCCTTGGAGTCCAGTATTTTCCCTAAGGCTTGGCCCATGGACATGACCGACCACCCATGAAGTTGACCTTCGATTTCCATCCCTCCAGAGATTGACCTGATACTGTGTGGTCCAAGCACCGTCCATCACACTGCTAGCATGAGCCAAGTGGCATGGCCTGAGGCCCTGGATGAATACAGACTTTTTAATTAGCCAGGATACTTCAAGGGCTTAGAGGTTACAGGTCACCTCCCAGGAGCTGGACCTGGGTCAGAGTTTTATTGGGAACGTGCAGAGTGTGGCCAATACAGGCTTGTGGTGTCAACCCCTGAGTGCGCACTGGCCGATGCCACCTTCCCCACTCTCCCCAGTGGACGTGGCAGAATGCCAGACCTGGCTAGGCTGGTAGATGAAAAGAAGAAAGAAAGATCTCTCACTCAGACTCTATCTCCATCTGGATGCTTTTCTTTGTTTTCAAGAAAATTGCAAATATTTGCGCTTTATCATCTTTCAACTGGAACAAGTTGAGTGAGTATAACAGCAGGTGGCGGTAATATTACCCCAGGTTGCCTATTTCAGAAGCTCCTCCTTTGTAACAGGTCAGATGGAGTCCGCCTCCCCAGACTGAACCATCTGAGTCCATAGTCTGTCCCCTACAATGTAGCCCAGGCTGACCTCAAACTCACAAAGTAGCTATTATGATGGTTAATCTCTGGTTGTCAGCTTGACAGTATTTAGAATCACAATAGAAAAAAAATTCTGGTTATGGTTGTGAGGGATTTTCTAGATTAGATTGGTTGAGGTGGGAGAACCCTAACTATGGCAGCATCAGCTCAAGGGCTGGGTTCCTGGACTATATAAAAGGAGGAAGGGAGCCGACCATGCATCACTTTCTACTTCTTCCTTGTGGATGTGACAATGTGACTCTGGATTTCTGCTTCTGCCATGTTTTCTCCACCATGATGGACTTTTCCTCAAAACTGCAAGTCCAAAATAAATCCGGGGCTGGAGAGATGGCTAGCGGTTAAGGTTCTTGCCTGGGAAGCCTAAGGACCCAAGTTCCATTCCCCAGGACTCACATAAGCCAGATGCACAAGGTGGCACACGCATCTGGAGTTCGTTTGCAGTGGTTGGAGGCCTTGGTGCACCCATTCTCTTTCCCTATCTGCCTCTTTCTCTCTCTCTCTCTTTCTCTCTCTCTCATAAATAAATGAAACATTTTTTTAAGTTAAAATACACTTCAAGCTGGGCTTGGTGGTGCACGCCTTTAATCCCAGCACTCGGGAGGCAGAGGTAGGAGGATCGCCATGAGTTCAAGGCCACCCTGAGACTACAGAGTTAATTCCAGGTCAGCCTGGACCAGAGTGAGACCCTACCTCGAAAAATAAAAATAAAAATAATAAACTTCATTTTTTAAGTTGTGTCTGGTTGAGTATCTTGTTCTAGCAACCAGAAAGTAACTAATACAGTAGTCAATGTGACCTTGAACTCCTGATCCTTCTGTCTCCACCTCCTAAATGCTGGTATTGCAGACTTGTGCCATACACCCCAGTTTATGCAGTGCTGGGGATCGAATTCATGGCTTTGTGCATGCTAGGCAGCCACCTTACTGACAGCCATATCTACAGCTCCATAGTCCCTGTTCTTCGTGTCTGTTTGGCCCATTTCTCTATTTCCAGTTATGCACCTTGGCCTTCAGAAGGCCCAAGAGAGGGAGCTGGGAGCAGGAAGTAAAACGACACGGGGCAGAAGGAAGCACCAAGCGTTGTGTGGTAAAAGCAGAGTAACCAAGGAAGGGATTGGCTCCTGCTCAGGAGGACAAACAGATGTGTGCTGAGCCCTCCTCTTAAAGCTACGCCTTCTGACTGGCTCCATTCTCTCTCAGCTTGGTGTGTCTCAACAGTTCCATCATCAATCAGCCAAGGATTCTACTGGTGGATTGGGGTTGTGGTCCTTTCTCTTCTTCCTAAAACATAAACTTCCCACACCGGGGATGGTTGCCTGTGCTTTGCTCATTACTGTGGCTCTAGTGCTAGGAACAGTTCTTGGCATATAGGGAGTCCTCAATAACTCTGTTTTGAATGAATGGCTCCTCATCTGTGAAATGGGTCTGCACTTGTCCCAGTTTTACACATTAGAGCTAAAAGAGATTGCTCAGCTAATCAGCAAACGTGGAGCACGGAGACCAGGGCTTCCTGGGTCCAGAAGCCCATGGCTGGCACCTCTCAGTCTTTCCATCATGTTGACACGTAGAGAAAACAATGAGCTTGACGTGAGATACTGAGTTAAGTGCAAGAGGCTGTATCAGCTCTGGCAGGCCGAGAGGCCTGAAGACTCTTGGAGCAACAGGTCAGGAAGACCTCAATACGGTGTCGGCCACCAGGTCTCAAACCATCTCGTTTGTGTTCATTTCCTGGGGCAGCTGGGACAAATCATCAAAACTCAGTGGCAAGTGTGCTCTCTCCCAGTGCCCAAAGTTGGAAGTCTGAAACGAATATGCCAGCTGACATGAGAGGGAAACCATTCCCTGCCTTCCTGTGGCCAATCCCCAGTGCTCCTTGGCTTCTGGCCACATCTCTGCCTGTCTTCACACAGCCTCCACCCTGGATGTGTGCCTCAAACCTCACCCTCCTTTCTCTGTCAAAAACTCTAGTCCTCTTAGATGGAGGATGGTATCTTAAGAGTCATCACCACGACATCTGCAAAGATGTTGTTTGTAGATAAAGTCACATTCACAGACTAAGGGTTAGGACTTGAACATATTTTCTGGGGATGATAGTCAATTCATACCTCTCCAACCACATGGCATCAAAGGCATGAGGACTGGAAGTTCCAGGCCAGCCTGGGCTACATAGTAAGACTCTGCTTAAAAAAAAATTAAAAAGTCAGATATAGTCAGCATATGTGGGATTAAGACACAGAGCAGGTGAAGGTGTGCAGGAGCCTGGTTGTACACACCAGAGGTAATGTAACAAGGTTCTGAACAGGGACAACAACTCTCTGGACCCTTCCAGAACAGTGGCTAATGCAAGATGCTTGAGCACTCAGGTTCTAATGTCTTCACTGGTGGCTTGCTATAGGGCAAGCTACCAGCCCAGTGTCCCGTGGGTTCTTTGTTCTTCCTGTTCCTGAACGATGGATGCCCTGCTCTCACCCTCTGGCTCTTGATGCCCACCCTTGACTGGGGGGCATTCAGGTCAGACAAACACTGAGGAAATCCACAAACGGGTATCTGCACAGCTTCCTCCTGTCCCAATAGCTCCTCAGTTGAAGGTGGCTCATGGGGTTCCCACTGCAAAGCAGCCTCAGTGATGGGGGCCCTGAAGTGAACACAGCTCTGAAAACAAGAATGAAACTTCATCTCTAGCCCACATGGGCCCATCTCCCACACCACAATGCTTGGTGCTCCACCCTGGCTCCTGCAGCTGTTCGGAGAACTGACTGGTCTTTGCGGAACGTCTGGAAAGTATGGTTTCAAAGGTTAGGGATGAGGGCTTGAGAGATGGCTCAGTGGTTAAGGCACTTACTGCAAAGCCTAAGGACCCAGTTTCGACCCCCACTACCCATGTGAAGACAGATGTACAAAGTAGCACATGCACCTGGAATTCGTTTACAGTGGCTGGAGGTTCTGGTGTGTCCATTCTTTCTCTGCCTCTCTCTCTCTCCCTCTCTCTTTCTCTCTCTCCTTACAAATAAATAAAATAAAAATATTTTTAAGAATTTATTTATTTATTTGAGAGGGGGAGATAGAGAAAGAAACAGAGAGAGAGAGAACAAAAGAATGGGCACACCAGGGCCTCCAGCTACTGCAAACTAACTCCAGACGCATGTGCCACCTTGTGCATCTGGCTTACATGGATCCTGGGAAATTGAACCTGGGTTCTTTGGCTTTACAGGCAAGTGTCTTAACAGCTGAGCCATCTCTCCAGCCCTTAAAATTTTTTTTTTTGTTTTTTGGTTTCTTCAAGGTGGTGTCTCACTCTAGCCTAGGCTGACCTGGAATTCACTATGTAGTCTCAGGCTGGCCTTGAACTCACAGTGATCCTCCTACCTCTGCCTCCCGAGTGCTGGGATTAAAGGCGTGCGCCACCACACCTGGTATGCTTGCTTTTTAAATATTTTTAAAATATTTTTATTTATTTGAAAGAATGAGAGAAAGAGGCAGATATATAAAGAGAATGGATATACCAGAGCCTCTAGCCAGAGCAAACGAACTACAGACACATGCGCCACCACATCTGGCTTACGTGGGTACTAGGGAACTGAACCTGGGTCCTTACGCTTCTCAGGCAAGAGCCTTCACTGCTAAGCCATCTCTCCAGCCCTAAAAAAATATTTTTAAAAAAGGTTAGGGATGAGGTTACAAACACGAAATTTCTTCCCCCTTAAAGACCTCAGGCTTGGGTAATGTTGCCAGAAGATACCTGGATCCTCTCCATGCCAACAACAAAACAGTTAAAAGTTTTTATATAAAATTTCCTTCCTGTGAAACAACCTCAGAAAGTCTGAGCATCTTTGCTATTCTACACCTCAGAATTCCCACAAGAAATCAAGTATAAGCCTCTTTAAGAAGCTTTAAATAATTTTGAGCTTTCTTATTGACTTATTAAAATGCAGCTTAAAACACGCCTCCCACACAATCCCTTTACAAGGGTCAGGGATATAAAAGTTGAAGGAATGTGATTAGCAGGTCAGGTGGAAAGGCAAAAGCAGTCAGATCTAATTTTGACTATTTCAGAGAGAAAACGACCCCAGCATTTCTGATACCTTTAGCAAACTGTCCCGAGTCACGTGGCCCATTTTTGCCAATCTTCGTCCAAACCATCAGCCTCAGGTACCCATTCATCACCATTTTGGTAATTCCTCCACCATTCTCTGTACAGAAAAGTCTTCTGCCATGATCACATTTGTTTGCCCTTGCAACTGGTCCCCAGGGGCTCTGTCTATGAACAGCCCTCTGGTTTTAAAGATAGGGCTTCCTTGGGTGTCTTTGTTGCTGGCTTCAAAGGGCTCAGAACATGCCAGGGACGGCCTTTGATCCCTGCATATTTGAGTGATATAAACCAACAATGAGCCACCATGAGGAATTTACCTCATTCCACATGAATCTGACTCCTCCCCGTTGTGTGTAGGTGAGTGAGTGCGCCATGCCCAAGGCCCTCATGAGGGTGTGATAGTACAACAGAGAGTGAATGAGAACAAAGGCTAGGACAGCCACACTCCCCAAGGCAACACATCCTCCAGACCCAGCCTACCTTCTTCTCACACCAGACACAGATCTTTAATACTCAAGGTCTGTTCTTAACCAAGTACAATAGTTTGAATCAGATGACCCCCCCCCCATTAACTCATGTGCTTTGCATGCTTGGTCCACAGCCAGTGGCAGTTTGGGAAGTGGAGTCTTGCTGGAGGAGGTGTGTTGTTGGGGGCCGGCTCAGGAGTACTATATAGCAAGTTCCCCCTTGCCAGAATCCAGTTCATCCTGTTGCTGCTGTTTTCCACCTGATGTGGCAAGAAGTGATGCCCAGCCTCTGCTTGTGCCATGCTTTCCTCTGCCATCATGGAACATTCACTGGAGACTGTATGCCAAAAGTAGACCCTTTCCTCCCATCCGCTGCTTCTGGCCAGGTATTTTGTCCCAGAAACATGAAGGTAACTACACTAAGCAAGACTTTTTAAAGTCCGAAGCCTCACAGACAAACAACAATCTATAAAGCAGTTGGATCCACACACGGCACCCCAACTCTACCCCCACAGCTGGCAGAAAACCGTCAGGAGAGGGCTGCATGAGGTCAATAAATAGTGAGAGTTCAGAGCTCAGGAAAGGTCAGTGACAGCCAGGGTCAGTGACAATTCCATGGCAACAAGGATTCGCCCACGTCCAGGAAGCCTGTGGAGTTCTGTCTGTTTTGGTTTGGAGGGATTGTTTGTTTGAGTCAGGGTTTCAATGGAGCTCAAGCTGGCCTGGAACTTGCTGGATAGCCAAAGATGACCTTGAACTTCTACTCCTCCTGCCACCACTTCCCAAGTGATGGTATTGCTGGTATGTGTCACCACAGCCTGTTTATGCAGTGCTGAAAATAGAACTCAGAGCTTTATGCATGCTAGGAAAGGAAACACTCTACCAACTGAGCCACCTTCTCCAGTTGCCTGTGGGGTGTGTTTTTGTCCAGGAGAGTTTTTGCCAAGGCCTCTTCCTGCTGCAAAGGAACTCTAGTTGCACGCACCACTTTGTGCATCTGGCTTTACATACTGGGGAATCAAACCTGGACTGGCAGGCTTTAAAAGCAAATACTTTGGGGGCTGGAGAGATGGCTTATCAGTTAAGGCATTTGCCTGCAAAGCCACAGGTTCTGGTTCGATTCTCCAGGACCCATGTAAGCCAGGTGCACAAGGGGGTACATGTATCTGGAGTTCATTTACAGTGGCTGAAGGCCCTGGCATGCCCATTCTCTCCCTCTCTCTTTCTCTCTGCCTCTTTCTCTGTATCAAATAAATAAATAATATTTTTAAAAAATCAAATACTTTTAACCACTCAGCCATCTCCCCAGTCTGATTTTATTTTTTATTATTATTACTTTTTTTTGAGATAGGGTCTCACTATGTAGTCCTAGCTGGGCTGGAGCTCCCTAGTAGCACAGGCTAGCCTGGAGCTTGTGATGATCCTCTTGCCTCTGCCTCCCAAGTGCTGAGATTGTAGGCACACACCACCAAGCCCAGCCCAATGCTATCATTTTCATGCATCTGGTTTGGCCTGGAATTGCTCTTTTTGGACATGGGAGTTACTCCAGTGCTATGTGGTTTACTGAGAAGGAAGGTGTCAGGGTCCAGACTCTCCTGGGTTGAAATCCCAGCTGTACTCTTCACCAGCAAAACAACCTTGACCAAGTTACTTCACCTTCTATGCCTCAGTCTCCCCAGCTGTAAAATGGAGATGCTGGATAGAAAGGGTCTCCAGGGGAACTTATAAGGCTCAGACAAGAGAATGCCTGATGACTGAGATCTAACTTGCTGACTTCATGAGTCCAACTAAGAAAACATCCACAGTTTCAAAACTAGGCATGGCAGAGCACACCTGTAATCCCAGCATTGGGAGGCGGAGGCAAGAGGACCAGGAGTTCAAGGTCATTATTTGAGCTACATGAGACCTTGTTTGTAAAACAAACAGGGCTGGAGAGATGGCTTAGCGATTAAGGAGCTTGCCTGCAAAGCCTAAGGACTCATGTTTCACTCTCCAAGTCCCACATAAGCCAGATGCACAGTGATGCAAGTGTACAAGGTTGCACATGTGCACAAAGGGGTGCACGGGCCTGGAGTTCAATTGCAGTGGCTGGAGGCCCTGGCTCGCCAATACTCTCTCTCTCGATTAAAAAAAAAAAAAAAAAAAAAGGCAGTCTGTTGGGCTTGCCTCAAAAAAAAAAAAAAAAATTGCAGGATTCCCAGTGAAATTCAAATTCCAGTAAGCAACAAATCATCTTTGAGTTTGTAAGCATGTCCCAAATATCACTCAGGCATGTTTACTATTGCACGGGGCCTTCTGATTATTCATTGTGTGGGATTAGAACTGAGCGGGAAGTGTTGCATCTGGCAGCCGGGTAGGAAGGGCACAAAGGAAATCCCACTGCATGCTCCGGGGAGGTGGGTCCTGGTCTGAAGTCATTTGCGATTGTGTGGTGACTGGTACATTATGGAGTGACTAAGGTACTGTAACAGGGTGCTCAGGGTCCAGGAAAGTCCTTGTGGCCTTGCATTTCCTATGCAGCCAAGGATGACTTTGAACTCCTGATCTTCCTACCTATACAGGTATTTGCCACCTCACCTGCTCTTTTGTCCACCAGGTTTCTTTCTCACAAAGAATAAGCCCCAGGTCCCAGGGTAAATTACCCAGAGGCATCACTCATCCCACAGAGAGAACACAGAGGTACAAGGACAACTAACTGGCCACCACTCCCTCTCTCCATAGACAACACTTTGGAGGGCCAATGCTCAAGCCCCACATCTTCCACCAAGTACCAGCAAGGTGACCTGAGTAAGAGACTACTTTTTCTTTGTTTGTTTTGTTTTGTTTTTGTTTTTGCTTTGTTTTTTGAGGTAGGGTCTCATTCTAGCACAGGCTGACTTGGAATTCACTATGTAGTCTCAGGGTGGCCTTGAACTCACGGCGATCCTCCAACCTCTGCCTCCCGAGTGCTGGGATTAAAGGCGTGCGCTACCACGCCTAGTTTAGAGACCACTCTGAAGACTCCTGGCATCCTCATTTGTAAGGTGGGGATCACACAAGAACATTTCCCTGCTAGGGTTGCAGTAGCTGGATAAGAGACTGGCCTGTGCAAAGTAGATGCTCCCAGACACCTGCCATTGTGGATGTCTCTGAAATAGCTGCTTTAAAATGATGGAGCAGGAGGCTGGGGAGTTGGCTCAGTGGCTAAAGGCAAGCTTGGCTGCAAAGCTTGCTGGCCGGGGTTCTATTTCCCAGTACCCACATAAAGTCAGATGCACAAAGTATCACATGCATCTGGAATTGGTTTGCAATGGCAAAAGGTCCTGGCACACCCATGCTCACTTGCTCGCACTTGCTCTCTCTCTCTCTCTCTCTCTTTCAAATAAATAATAAAAAAATAAAATGATCGAATAACTGATGGAGTCTGAGTCAGGCTATGGCTAGATGAATGCCAACTTCCCGGCTTCGCAATTTCCATAGTTATTAAACTGTTAACCACTGTGGGTGCCTGAAGGAGGCTATTAGGGATCCTCTACTATTTTTGCAATTTCATCAGCCTATACTTATTTCAAAACTAATCTTTGTGTGTATGATATATGTGTACTACATGCACATGCGTGTTCATGAATGTGAGTGCAGGCGCACGGGTGCCAGTTTCATGTTTGGAGGTCAGAGGGTAACTTCAGCTGGCCTTACTCACTGTCAAGCTTGCTTGAAGCAAGGTCCCTAATTCTCACTGCTGCTGACCACTGTGTTCGCCAGGCTAGCTGGCCCTTAAGCTTCTAAGACATTCTCCTGCCTCTGCCCCTGTTCCCTCCCTAGGCACACTGTGGCTATATGGCCCCGCCACAGCATCCAGCTTTTACATGTGTTCTGGGGATCCAAAGTCAGGTCCTCGTGTTTGCATAGCAATTTCCCCAACCCCTAAAACTTTTTAAAGATAGGCAAATGAGAGGGCTGGAAATATGGCTCGGTGATTAAAGGTGCTTATTTACAAAGCTAATGGTGCGGGTTCAAATCTGGTAAAAGCCAGATGCACAAAGTAGCACGTGTGTCTGGAGTTCACTTATGGTGAAAGGAGGTCATAGCACACCCATTATGTCTCTCTCTTTCTAATAAATAAATAAATATCTGAAAACTGAAAGCAGGAGAGGACAAACGTCCTGAGGCTGTCCTCTGACCTCCTCACACATACTGCGACACACATACATACACATCATCACATTCACACATACATATGTGCATAGGGTACATACACACATACGTAATCTTAAAATTAAACAGAAAAAAATGGGCAAATGAAACGCCCTACACGAAAGGGGCCTCTGAAGGCAATAAAGGGTGCGTGGACAGGGTTTGCAGACAGCCCATTTTCCAAGAACACGGATGAGCTGCTGCCTCCCCCGTGCCCACCCCCACCCCCGTTCATCTGCTGGGTATTTCCCTTCATTATGCCAGTGCCTCAGAAGTAAACCTCTCTAATTTCCTACACCACAGCTATTTATTTAAATGCTAACTCGCATTATGAAGTGATAATCCACACGCGCAGGAGATAATTTATGAAGCATTTAAATTAAGAGCAGCAGCTAATTGGGAGCATGTGTCTTGTAAGCCTCGCTAACACCAGAAAACTACAAATTAGGGGAATGGAGGGCGTCTTTATGTTGACTTCATTCTTTTGTAAGGCACTTGGGGGGGGTGGGGAGCAAATATATCTGGGATCTCACAAATCTGTCCACCTGTCCCATCCCCAGACCTCCGGTGGCTATGGTCTGTCCCTGCTACTGGCTTAAGTTCTGTCCTGGTGAGTGTGGGCTCACTCTGCTCCCGTTTTGGCTAACACAGGAGGATCATCACTGTGTCTTCCTAGAAAGCTTCTCAGCTCCATTGCGGACATCGGGCTTGTTAGCCAGGTTGGATAACACATAACTACCTGGGAGGCAAAAGCAGGAGAAGCATGTAACTTGCCCCTGTGATAAGTGCCGGAAAGCACAGGTTGCTGTGGGTGTATTAGGAGGGTTATGGCCTGCTCCCCAGTGGTCAAGCAGGCACCCCTGGAAAGGGACATTTGAGTGAGACCTGTAGAGCATGTGGGAAAGAGCTTGGGGGAGGGGTGAGATAGATAAGCAGGAGGGACATCCCTAGAGTAGCAGCCATTCCCCATCTCTGACCTTCAGCAGCTGAGATGTGAGTGTAGCCCATACCCCAGATGTCTGGGACATGCTCAAAAAAAAAAAAAAAAAAAATATATATATATATATATATATATATATATATATATATATACACATATATAATGGCCCATTTGTAATTTTGTTTTGGCTGCATAGTGAAACAACACTATTTAACAGGTTAAATAACATGTTTAAAATTAAGTTCATTTGGGTCTCTCTTCCTCAGGACGTGTTCCAGCACCTATGTGGCTCTCCTTGTTTCCTATGGGCTGGCCTGCTCTGGGGCTGTATGCTCTATAACCCATCCCCCAGGGGTGTCATTCAGGAAATGGCAGCCATGAAGACAGGTGCATGGAGCTGAGCCTCCTGCCCTGCCTTCTCCTCTGTTGTATCTGGGGCAGTTGAACCTGTCCCCAGTCTTGGTTTTCTCATCTGCAAAATAGATACATTGGGAAACCGTTCAGGAAGCCCAGCCTGATGCCTAGCCCAAGCCCATGCCATAGACACGCTAGCAAGGCTGACCTGGAACTCACTCTGTAGCCAAGCTGGCCTCACATTCATGGCACTCCCCCACCACACCCAGCTGCACATTTTCTTTAAGGGTGAAATTATAGAATATGGGTGTTATTTTAGATATCATTTTGAGAGAGACCTGAATAATCACTATTAATTAATTTTTACTGTTGGTGAGTGAAAAGCTAGTCTTACACAGAGAGAGGCTCTGTGTAGATGAACCAGGCTGGGCCAGTGACATGCAGGAGCTTGCCTTTTTCCAGGACCTTGGTCCAACTCCAGCCATGGTCAGGAAGTCTAACCCTAGGTTATTCCCAGCTCAGGTTTCTTTGGGGTTAGATTCACATGTGTCCAGGGTGTCCTTCAGCCCTTCCAGGTCACATCAGGTAGGTTTCTGCCTCCTCACTGGTAGCTTAATCTGCAGATGACAGAAACATTGCAGCCTATATCTGTCAAAGGCCTAATTTCATGCATCGCTCCAGGCCCAGGCCTGATGCCTTAAGCCTCTGGGCGGGGTGTTCGTGACACAATGGGCAGCTCTTCCAGAAGGCAGCCTTTCACCTCTGTGCCTTCTGTCACCAACTTTGAGCCAATCATGCTGGTGTCCCCTTTCCTTCCATACCCCTGGATATCTTCTCCTGGGGCCAGGCTAGCTTCTTGAGTGGGGGTGACCTTAATCGCATAATGGACACCTAGGGAAAGCCCACATCCTTCGGTAGCCTAGCGGATAGCAGGTAACTCACTCCAGCTTCCTGTTGTGACAAAGCTCTGTGAACACTGGTCTGGTATCAGGTGAGATACCTGCACGCAGCACTTACACAGGGCACGTCACCATTGTTGCGGGGCACCTCTCCTGGGTCCAGTAGCCCAGCAGCGGACTGGAGACTGGGTTGGGGGTGGGGTGGTGAAGTAGATGAACACATGGGAAGCAGAATACACAGAGATAAGGAAGCTGAGCAAGGCTGGGGTGGGATGGCAGGTGGGCATAGCATTGTCAGGCAGCTGACCTGTGCCAAGAGTCATTCTCAACACCTGTGACATTAAAAAAAAAAAAAAATGGGGCTGAAGGGATGGCTTAGCAGTTAAGGCATTTGCCTGCAAAGCCAAAGGACCTTGGTTCAATTCCCCAGGACCCATGTTAGCCAGATGCACAAGATGGCGCATGTGTCTGGAGTTCATTTGCAGTGGCTGGAGGCCCTGGTGCACCCATTCTCTCCCTCCCTCCCTCCCTCTCTCTCTCTCTCTCTGTGTCAGATAAATAAGTAAAAATATTTTTAAAAATGAGGACTAGAGAGATGGCTTAGCAGTTAAGGGGTTTGCCTGTGAAGCCTAAGAACCTATGTTTGACTCCCCAGATCCCATGTAAGCCAGACGCACAAGATGATGCAAGCACACAGGGTCATACATGAGCACAAGGTGGCGCGTGCACCTGGGGTTCAATTGCAATGGCTAAAGGCCCTGGCACAGCAATTCTTTCTCGTTAAAAAAAGGGGGGAGCCGGGTGTGGTGGCGCACACCTTTAATCCCAGCACTCGGGAGGCAGAGGTAGGAGGATCACTGTGAGTTCGAGGGCACCCTGAGACTACATAGTGAATTCCAGGTCAGCCTGAGCTTGAACAACATCCTACCTCGGAAAAAAAAAAAGGCGGGGAGTGAGTACCCTGCGGCTCAGTGACTCCCTAGCTATGCCTGCACCTTCAGAAATATGTGTACACATGTTCTTGTAAGTATTTTCAGTGCTGAGGACCTGGAGGTGACATACATAAACGGCCACTGAGGATGCTAGCGAGGGTGGCGGTGGGGATGGAAGCATATTTTAGGCACAATCACATAAGGGAGTAAATCAACACCATTTAAAATGGAGGAAGACAGAGGCAGGCATAATGGTGTGTACCTGCACATGGGAAACTGAGACAAGAGGATCATGAGTTTGACACTAGCCTGAACTAAGTAACAAAATCCAGTCTCAAAAAAAAAAAAAAAAAAAAAAAAAAAAAAGAGGGCCAGGGAGATGGCTTGGTGGTTAAAGGCAGCATGTTTTCAAAGCCTGTGGCCCAGGTTTGATACTCCAGCACCCACATGAAAGCAAGATGCAAAAAGTGACATAAGCATCTAGAAGCAAGAGACCCTGGAGCACATGCACATGCCCACACACATACACACGTGTGCCCAATGCAAATAAATAAAAATATTTTTTTAAAAGATGGGAAGGGTCAGGTGTGGTGACACATGCCTTTAATGCCAGCACTCAGGAGTCAGAGGTAGGAGGATTGCTGTGAGTTCAAGAACACCCTGAGACTACATAGTTAATTCCAGGTTAGCCTGGGCCAGAGTAAGACCCTACCTCGAAAAAAAAAAAAGATAGAGAGGGGGCCTGGAGAGGTTACTTAGTGGTTAAGGCACTTGTTTGCCTGCAAAGCCAAAGGACCCAGGTTCTATTCCCCAGGACCCACGTAAGCCAGATGCATAAGGGGGCACATGCATCTGGAGTTTGTTTGCAGTGGCTGGAGACCCTGGCACATCTCTCTCTCTCTCTCTCTCAAATAAATAAAAATAAAACTTTTTTAAAAGATAGGGAGGGCTGGAGGGATGGCTTAGCACTTAAAGCACTTGCCTACAAAGCCACAGGACCCAGGCTCAATTCCCCAGGACCCATGTAAGCCAGATGCACAAGGTGGCACATGTGTCTGGAGTTCGTTTGCAGCAGCTAGAGGCCCTGATGCACCCATTCTCTCTCAAATAAATAAATAAATAATAATAAGATTATATAAAAAAGATGGGGGCTAGGGAGATGACTCAGTGGATAGGAGCATTTGCTGTGCAAGCACAAGGACCTGAGTTCATTCAATCCCTAGAACTCATGTAACAAAATAAAGCCTGGTCTGGAGAGATGGCTTAGTGGTTAAGGCGCTTGCCTGTGCAGCATAAGGACCCATGTTCAACTCCCCAGATCCCATGTAAGCCAGACACACAAGATCACACATGCTCAAGGTTGCACATGCACCAAGGTGGCACAAGTGATGGCAGTTTGATTACTGTGGCTGGAGGCCCTGGCATGCCAATTCTCTCTCTCTCTCCTCATTAAAAAAAGCCAGTCTGTTGGGCTTGCCTCAACAACAACAAAAAAAAAAACTTCCAGCACTTGGGAGGCAGAGGTAGGAGGATAGCCATGAGTTCGAGGCCACCCTGAGAATACATAGTGAGTTCCAGGTCAGCTTGGACTAGAGTGACACCCTACCTCGAAAAAAAACAAAAAAACAAACAAACAAACAAAAAACTTGGCATGGCTGCACATGTCTATAACCCCATCACGGAGGGAAGTGAGACAGGAGGATTCTAGGGTTTGAGGCAAGCTCAAAGTTCCATGAGAGACTCTGTCTCAAGAAAAAAAGGTGGAGCTGGGCATGGTAGCGCACACCTTTAATCCCAGCACTGAGGAGGCAGAGGTAGGAGGATCGCCGTGAGTTCAAGGCCACCCTGAGACTGCATAGTGAATTCCAGGTCAGCCTGGGCTAGTGTGAAACCCTACCTCAAAAAACAAAAATAAAACAAAACAAAAAAGAAGAGCTGAGTGTAGTGGCACATGCCTTTAATCCCAGCACTGGGGAGGCAGAGGTAGGAGGATCACCATGAGTTCAAGGCCACCCTGAGACCACATAGTGAATTCCAGGTCAGCCTGGACAATGAAACCCTAACTTGAAAATCCAAAAAAAAAAAAGAAGGTGGAAAAACAGTAAACACCTGGTGTCTTCCTCTAGCCACCACACGTGTGCACACAGGACATACACATCCGCACACGCTATGAACATGCCATACATACTACACATACACCAAAAAGAAAACAAAGAAGAAGAGCTACACCTGCTATGAGCAGATGCCCATTTGTGGAAAAATAAAACAAATACACAAACAGAAAAGATAGGAATATTTGTATATTCTTAAGATTTTTCTGGAGGAGCTCACAAGAAACAGCCCTTCCCCCCCCCCACCATCACCCCTGGGAAACAGGCCTGGGTTTCCTCTCTCTGTCTCAGGGGAACCTGCTCCCTTTCTGCTGCTCCAACTGAGCTCTATAAACAAGGGCAGTCACTGAAGCAGCAGGCGCACACTGGGAATTGGGAGGCCGGCTGTGTGACAGTTACTAATCGCTACCTCTCTGGGCCTCTTTCTTCTCTCTCATAAAATGAAGGAACGGAGATGTTCGGTAAACAGGTATTAGGTACCTGCCGTGTGCAAGGGACCGCAGAGTCCTCGCTGGGTTTCCTTGATTTCTCCTGCTCCTTAACATTTGCAGAGAAGACTGGAAAGGGCCCTTGGGGCTTTTAAAAAATGCTTACTGCCTTCTCTCAAGGACGCAGGCTCCAGCGCAGCAACGGGAGAGATCGCTGGCGCTGTGCGAGGGAGGCAGATGAAGTCCCACAACGAAGGCCTTTGCTGGTCCGTGTAGGAGCTCTGTCTGTCTTTAACAAAGCATTGCCCACACACACCAGTAATTGCCTTGTTATGGCCATTGGTGTCATCGTTCATCGGCCGGTCCCAGGAAGGGCCCAGGGGAGCAGTTCTGCCTCTGCTAAACCAATATTCCCCACGACAGCCCCCTGCCGTCTTCCCTTTGCCATCCCGGTAGAATAAATCCTCTGTCGCTCTTTGCTGAATGATCATGAAGACATGATTAAAGCCCCAGATTTATAGCTTCCTTGGGCTTGAGGAAGCAGGCTGCTCCTGCTGCTAGGGCCTGCCCCCCTTGGCTGCTGGGGACAAGGCAGCAGGGAAAGAATGGTCCCTGAGCTGCGGGAAGCCTGCTGAAGCAGTCGCAATGAATGCATTGGCCAAACTTGAAACTGGTATTATGGCTCTACCGTAAGCCCACTATGAGAGAGAGTGGCAGGTAAGATCCGAACCCCGTACCTTCCTGCCCTTGGCCACACATCCTGTCCATTTGGGTTTGTCAAACCCTAGAAGTCCATCTTTGCTCACTCACGTGTTCTGCCTGCAAGCAGCGTCCTTGTAGGTGATTGCTTTTGGAGCACCACCCAGGCCTGAGGGGCCTATTCATCCTGGGGACTGCTATGGTCAGAATGGTGAAGATTTCTACCGAAATCACACTTCATGCATTGTGCTCTTACTGTCACTGTCACTACCCTGTGACAGGCACTGCGCTGAGGGCTTTATGTCAATAAATGTTCAATGACACCCAATGGAGATCAGAAGACAACTTTCAGGTCAGTCCTTTCTACCTTATGTGGGCCAGGGTGTCTGTCTCTGGACCTCATTCTGCTGTCGTTCTTTGCTCTGCTCACAGTGAGCTTCCAGAAACTTCTCCACTCTCCACCTCCCATCTTGCCGTCAGCATGCTACCACAGCTTCAGTCTTTTTTGTGGGGTCTAGGGACTGAACTTGGGTACTCCAGCTTCAGCAGCAAGCGCAAGCACTTTATCCACCGAGTCGTCGCCCCAGCCCCATACACTTTCTTTAAAAAAATACTTTCAGTGCTCGAGAGATGGCTTAGCAGTTAAGACTCTTGCCTGAGAAGCCTAAGGACTCATGTTCTACTCTCCAAGTCACATGTAAGCAAGACGCACAATGATGCAAGCATGCAAGGTTGCACATGCGCACAAGGAGGCACACCCGTCTGGCATTTGGTTGCACTGGCTAGAGAGGCTCTGGCACGCCAATTCTCTCTCTCTCTCTCTCTCTCTCCCTCTCTCTCACACACACACATTAAAAAAAAAAAAAAAAGGTCAGTCTGCTGGGCTTGCCTCAAAAACTATTTTTGGTTATTTATTTGCCAGCAGAGAGAGACAGGATGGGTACAGCAGGGCCTCTTGCAGATGTAAATGAACTCCAGACACATGAACCGCTTTGTGCATATGACTTTAGATGGGTACTGGGGAATCAAATCTTGGCTTGGCAGGCTTTGCAAATAAGTAACTGCTCAGCCATCTCCTCAACGCCCCTGTACTCTTTCTTTCTTTCTTTCTTCTTAGATTTTGTTTTTTGAGGTAGGGTCTCACTGTAGCCCAGGCTGGTCTGTAATTAGTCTTAGGTTGGCCTCAAACTCATAGCAATCCTGTTACCTCAGCATCCCAAGTGCTGGGATTAAAAGCGTGCACCACCATGCCAGCTCCCATACATTTTCTTAATTTTTTTATTCAGGTGAAAATCATAAACTAAAAGATAGGTCATTTTAAAGTGTGCAGTCCAGTGGCATTTAGTATATCCCCAGTGTAGCACAATGATGACTTCTAACTAGTGTCAAACACTTTTTTATCAGCCTCAAAGAAAAGCACACCCATTAAGCACTCACTCATTCCCTTTTCCCTCAGCCCCAGAAACCACTCATCTATTTCCAGTCTATGGCTTTGCCTATTCTAGGTATTTGCTATACATGGATCCTCTGACCTGTGACCCTTGGTGGGGCTTCTTGTACTCTGGCATTCAGCATGCTGTTTCTGAGGTGCCCCATCACCATGGCCTGGAGCACCAGTACCCCAGTCCTTTTTTAGGGCTGAATTCCAGTCCTCAGTTGGATGGACCACATTCTGTGTGTGATTCACCTGCTGGTGGCTGTCCAGTCGTTTCTGAGGGGGGCATTACTGTCACCTCCACTCCACAGAGGTTTTCATAAGTCAAGTCATTACCCAAGGCCCCAGGTCTCGTGGAGTGAAAGAAGCAGTTGCGGTCAGGCAGTCTAACCACTGAGCTGCCAGGAGCTGGAGCCACAGCCAAATAGAGAAGCCACAGTAGGAAAGAAACACGGGAATTTTCTGCCCCATCCCAGCTGGCACAGCCAGAGAAGCTCTACCATGGCCTAGGTGGGCAAAGCCCACCCAATGTGGCACCTGAGTAGGAATGACATGAGAAGGCTGGAAAGTAGAAGTTTCTTGGAGGCCTTCAACAAGTACGTATTCAGCCAAGTGTGAGGCTCAAGCCTCTGATTCCAGTACTTGGGAGGCTGAGGTAGGAGGATTTCCATGAGTTCAAGACCAACCTGGGCTACAAAGTGAATTTCAGGTCAGCCTGGGCTAGAGTGAGAACCTGCCTCAAAAAAAAAACTCACACTCATACACACTCATTTACACACATATGTACACATTCTCACATATCCACAATCCTAATACTCTTACATATATACCCACACATATATACACCTACATACATACCTTCAGTCTCACACACACACACATACATACATACACACACACATTCATACATACACCCCTATCTAGTTTGCTGGATCAGATGCTTGGGCATGAACCACATAGGTCTGGGTTGTACACTGAGCTGCTATCAGGAAAGCAAGTCATATTTACCCAGATCTTGCTCCAGGGAGGTTTCCTTCTCCGATCTGGCCTGGTTATCAAACCTGTTCAAATTGTCACCCTTCAAAATGGCTTGTTCATTTCATGGGTTTCCCCTTGCTTCTATCTCTTGTGCATACCCCATCTTCCCCTGCTGTGAGGCCAACAAATGCTGTGATCCAGAGGTTTTCCTCTGCAATTCCCAGAGTGACTAGTCATGTCGTTGCTGCCTGGTGTGTTCGCATAAACCACGGGGAGCTGTTCCTATTACCTTAGTTTAAAATTAAACTGAATTAGAAATTTAATCTCTGTGCTCCCTCCCCAGCCAGATTTCAAGTGCTCAGGCAGTATCCCCATGTTGTTTTTGGTGTCTCTATGGGACAGAAGAATTAATGTTCCCATCCACAAAGTTCTGTTGTGCAGGGCTGAGCTGCACAGAGCCAATTCCCCACATAAATTAATCTCTTTCACTCAGTCCTATGTAGAGAGAAAGATGGAGCTGAAATTTCTGGTGTGACAAGGACATAGGGGCAGGGTGTGAAAAGGATCTACTGAGCCCCCCACATGCCCCTGCAGGTAGACAAAGGTGGAGAGGTCTGGCAGAAAGGAAGAACTCGGAAGTTTATAGCTGCAAGTGTATACTTCCAAGTGACTCTGCTGCCCAGGGGCCAGATCTGTGCAACCCGTGCCTGGCTCCCACACAGCGGAATGCTCTGATTTAGGGCCTGGCAAGATTTTCATTGCCTCACCCTGGATATCACGCCCGTGCACGGCGAGGCTGCTCCAAGTCAGGAGAGGACACACACACACAGCCAGCCCAGAAGCTTCTCTGCTGTTCTGAGCCACAAAGAAAATGGGGCCATAAAACATGACAAGGGAGGGTAGCCTGGGCCTTCGGAAGGGGAGCAATCGGGACTGTTAGACTCCTAACTGTGCCTGGGAGAGTTAGACTCAAGGATCTGGAATGCCAGATTAATTACGTCCACCCCAAAAGGCACAAGGTGGCTCTAGGAAGGGAGAGAGAGATTTTAGGAGCCAGTTTTTGTCTGAGATGGGACCCAAAGACAGACAGACAGACAGACAGACACACACACACACACGCACACACACACGCACACACACACACACTTTTCCTAACACTCCCACCATGTTCTGCTTCTTTCCTTTTCTCTTTGCCTCCTTGAGAAGCCAGCAGGAGCAGTTTGTTTTCCACTGCCGGAGGAGACTTGAAATATGAGGGAGGTGGCATGCGGAACGCTCCCTCCGGCCCTGCCCCGATGGCACGCGTGCAGACATAAAAAGCAAACACCATCAGTAACCTGTCGCCGGAACCCGGCAACAAGGCGGGAGTTTTTCTCCCTGCCGGGGCTGTTAGAGGCGATGTATTTCTCCCTGCACTAAGCGCCATCTTTCCCAAGGCTGCATTACAATGATATATAAACCCCATTTCTAGGGAAAACGAATAGATCAAAGTGAGTAGAAAAGAAAAGGCGGCACAGACGCTGGAGAAAGATATAGAGGCATGAAACAAAAACACAAATGAAAAAGTACGCAGCGACACCATCCAGCTACTCTTCGCCACACTTTTTATCAAAGAGAAATAATAGCAAAATCTCCATTTTAATCCTTTTTTTTTCTTTTCACCTTCATCACAGGCAGCCTCCTGTCAGTTAGGGCTCCGTATCCTCTCAGGTACATGTGTAGGAACAGGGCTGTCAGGGTCCCACTGTTCCTTGAGCTGGGGCTTTGTAGAGAATATCTACCAACCTCTGCCTCACTTCATCTTCCTCACTCAGCAGGGAACAGGTGACCCATGCTGAGGGCTGATAAGCCCTTATGCTTCCTTCCATGGTAAGGAACCAGCCAGGGGTCTTTTTAAAGGTCTGCCAGAGACCTGTTTAAAATCTTGTACCTGGATGCTTGCAAAGCCTGCCGGTCCAGGGTTTGACTCCCGTGTAAAGCCAATGGTGCACGTGTCTGGAGTTCATTTGCAGCTTCAAGAGGCCCTAGCACATCAATATTCATTCTCATTCTCTCTCTCTCTCTCTAGTAAATAAGATTATTTAGAAATAAAATAAAATCTGCACCTGGCTCAGTGGCCTTATCCCACTGCCTGGCTGGTTACGCCCAAACTGAGCAGTATCTTTGACCCAAGGAAGAAGAGACAGACTTGGGGTGGAGTAAGCTGAGCAGGGCTCAGCAGGAAGGATGTGCAGCTGGAAATCTTAACAAAAGAACCCCTGCTCAGAGGTGACATATGAACATAGTCCGGCGTCCAGGGTTCCATGTACCTGCAGGGGTAGAAGACACGAGCTCTGTGTATATGGCTTTCTTTTTTTTAAGAAGGTTCTGAGGAATGCATCCCCAGAGCCTGCCTGGATCAGGAACAGAATGGAGGAGGTGCCCCAGGCAAACTCAGGGGCAATCCCAGGCACAGGATGATGGAGGGATACGGGTGCAGCCATGCTCTGAGGTACATGAAGCTGGGGAGGGGATCAGGGCCAGGCTTCCTGAAAGAGGGCCCATTGAAATGGGTCTACGAGGAAAGTCACAGAGTGCCATCAGAGCCCCTCCTTCTTGCTCACCTGCTTAGGAAGGTCTTCCCTACACGCACCTGCCCAGCCATTCATTACATTAAATGCCATTTTGTGGGTACTTCATTGTCTTTCCCCATGAAAATGTAAGCTTGAGGGGCTAAATTCACTTGCTTACAAAGCCTACTAGTCCAGGTTCAATTCCTCTGTACTCTCGTAAAGCCAGAGGCACAAAGTGCCTGCATGCTTTTGGAGTTCATTTATAGTGGCAAGAGGCCCTGGTGGGCCCATCTCTCTTTCTCAACAAATAAAAACTTCTATTTTTTTCAATGTAAGCAAGAGAGAGGCATTCCATCTGTCCCATAATCTCATTCTCCAAGACCTATAATAGTACCTGACACACAGTAGGCACATGACAGAAACTCAGTGAGTGGATGAATGAATGCATGCATGAATGAATGATGGGCATCATGCTCACGCCTGCTTATTTAATCCCCATAACAACGCTCCAGGGAATATGGAATTGGCCCTGTTTTATAGAAGGGAAAACCAAGAGTGGTCCAGCAACTGCTCAGGGTTCATAGGGAAGAAGTGGCTGAGGCTGGATGAGGACTTGGGTCTGTGGGCCTCAAAGCCAGCACTCTGGCCACCACATTCTACAGCCTCCATGGGCTTACTGCTTTCCACGGGTAATGTGCTTGGCATCTGAGTGGACAGCAAGCTGTTGTTTTCTAACCACACCCTGTACACGCCCTGCACCACATGAATAGGCTCTGGTGTGAAGACATGCGACATCACCAGGAAAACCGTTGCATCCAGAATAACGCCTAAGAAAGGTTCCGGCTGAGTCTGCAGTGAGAGCAAAGAGGCTGGCAGGCCTGCGTGAGCTGCAGTCAACACTGATTCTCCTCACACTGGAGTCCATGCAGTCTCATTTATTGGCTTCTTTTTTAAAGGCCAACCCAACAAAACAAAATCTACACCGGGGGTAACTGGGGAGAATTGGTATGTGGGGTTGTGACATTTTGTGGTGTCCTCACTTCAGGTGGCCCTGGGTTGCTCTCAGTGATCACTCACTTCTGACTTAAGGAGACGTTGAGAGAAGAGTGCTGGGGCACATGGCTGGGGGCAGGAAGCTGGCCCAACTCAGAGACTGATCAATCAATAGCTTGGTGCCTGAAGTCCACACAGACGCCTAATGGCTGGACCACTGGACAGCCTGCCCATCCTCATCCACTCAGGGGTGAAGGCAGATCTGGCTCTTGTCTCTACTCATAGGTCTGTCCCTTTGTTGCTTATTTCCTTCTTACTTAGTTGTATGTGTATATGTGTAGAGTGTACAAATAAGTAGGCTCATGGTGTGACAGACAGTTTCACATTGCTGGGATGAACATCCAACCAACATAGTTTTATGGGAGGAAGGAATCTATTTCCAGCTTACAGATCCAGGGGAGATTCCATCACAAGAAGCTATTTCCATATATCCAAGTGGAGAGAAACAACCAGTAAGCAAAAACCAAAAAGAAGCAAGCATAAAACCCCGCCAGAGCTCAGACCTCTCTGCATACCTTTGGGCTGGGATTCAGATCCCCCCACAAGACACCTTTGGGCTGGACCACAGGAACTGCCCCAGTGACACTTCCTCTAGCCAGGTAGCTTCAGACCCAAGTTACAAGCTTTAACAAGACACCTGAACCCATGGGGACACACATTCAAACTACCACATATGTACATGTGTATTTGTAGGCCAGAGATCATCACTGGGTTTCTCCTCAATCACTCTCCACTCTATTTTCAGCAAAGGTCTCTCACTGAACCAGGAGTTCACCAATTTGGCTAGAATAGCTAGCCAGTGAGCCCCAGAGATCCCCTCTTTCTGCCTCGGGTATGTGTCACCATGCCTGAGGATCCAAACACAGGTCTTCATCCTGGTGTGGCAAGCATTTTATGCACTAAGCCATCTCCCCAGCCCAGGGTCTGTCATCTTCTTCTTAAAGGCCAACAGGCCAGTTGTATAATCAGAAGTGCTAATTTGCCTTCTTAAAGAGGCCTTCACTGCTAGGGAAGGATTTGCCATGCAGTGGTGTTCCAAAGGGTGTCTTATCACTCACTCAATCAGGAGAAAATGGGATTTGCAGGTGGCTTCTGAACACACCTGGTAGTGAACAAAGTCCAAGGTGTGGACTGTCCCTTCCACTGCATACAGAAACCCCAGTAATGCCCGAGCCCTTTTGATGGAAGAAAAAGAAAAAAAAAAGCTTAATTCTGTTCTATTCATGTGGGGGGTAAAAAACCAAAGTTTCACCCTAAAAGTTGAAAGAGATTGAGCTGCCTTATGCAAATGGTTTAATATTGTACAAAGCAGCTGGGTCCTGGGAGAACATACTACTCACTGTTTGTGGTCTGATCTGACTTTTAAAAGATGAATTACAAACCTCTTGAACATTGGAGATTACAATTAAAATACTGATAAATTCTTTCAAATAAAGCAGCTACTAGATCCTGCAGTAATAACTAGGAAATAGGGGGGGAAAAAAAGAAAGAAAGCTTTTCTGCTTTGCCAAGAAACACAATGGCAAGGGATTATTGCTAACAAAACACAGGTGCCTTTCCTCAAAGCGGATAGGAGAAAAAATGGACCCTGATAAATTATGATGCCCCTAAATTCCGGAGAATGTGCATCAATTCTTGTGGGTGTCACCACCATCCTTCTGGACAGCCTACTTATTGGGGCTATAATTTATTATTATTAGACATTGGTGCAAATACACAAGCTGATAAAATGCAAATCTATTAAAATGAACATCTTCCTTTCTCTGAATCAGGAAAAGACAACATCCCAAAAGAAAGTGCCATAAATTAGAAAGGCAAATGGCTCTTCTCCACTTAGAAGTAGACACCAAAAGGTAATTAAGAGAAGAAACACCCAACATCACCCAGACTTTCCAAATCTGGTCCCCCAGAGACCTGGGCTTGCTACAAAAACAGGCGGGGAGGTATAGAATTGGCGATCACATTTGGTGCTCCTGGCCCCGACTCTCAGACTACAACCCTTTTGATGAAGGCAAGACCCTCCGTATCATTTTAAACAATGACTCTTTCCGCTTCAATTTTAGGTACAATTCCTTCTGCTAGAAATACGAGTTTTATTGGCACTTTAGAAGCTGAATGTTAAATTTGAGGATCACTGAGATACTGCCTTCCTTTTGCAGAAGAGAAAACTGGAGACTTGCCAAGGATGTATGGGAGAGGGTCTGCAGGAAGGCCATGGCAGCCTCCCAGATTTATTCAGCTCCATGGTCATGATGCTTGGGAGAGAAAAGCCAAGCAGTTCACACCATTGCCCTGCCACAGAACCACAAAGTGCCTTATTAGTGTCCGTACTAGAACTAGAGATGCTGTTTAGAGTCCAAAGATCTGAGGCAGAAAGGGCCATGAAAGCACCAGATCTACCTCTCTGTAAGCATTGTGAAGCTGAGGCCTCTCCTTAGCTCCATCTGGATCTGAGCACCCACTGCATAAGGTACTCCAGCCCACTGTCAGCATGTGACAAGCTTAAACATCTGTGCCTTTTATCTAACTGGACTCTGCCTTCCTCAAATGTCTACCAGGTCCCTAGTCCAGAACTTCAGTGGCCAATAGGGTCCTAACACTTGGTGGGGTGGGGTGGGGTTGGTAGCAGTTTCAAAAATAGTTCCCTGTGAGAATTCAGAGAAGGCATCCTCTTTAAAAATATAAACATGCCTGCAAAGCCAAAAGACCCTAGTTCGATTCCCCAGGGCCCATGTTAGCCAGATGCACAAGGGGGCGCATGCATCTGGAGTTTGTTTATAGTGAGTGGCTGGAGGCCCTGGCATGCCCATTCTCTCTCTCTCTCTCTCTCCCTCCCTCATTCTCTTTCTCTGTCAAATAAATAATAAAAATGAAATATTTTTAAAAAAATAAATAAAGACATAAACATGTGATCAGATCCAACTTTGGCTTTTCTTCTACTTTAGTTGGTGCACTTGTGTTTTCTGGAATGCTCACTGACCTGCCACCTCCACATCAGCCCCACAGTACTCCAGGTGACCAGAACAGACTCAAGGTGCTCTTCCCAGAACATGGCTGTGGAACTTGATCTTGCCTATTTCTAATGTACAAATGCAAACCAATACATGGCCATTGTAGGATTGTTCTTGGGAATAGGCTCCATTTACCATAGGGTCCCCAAGGACACTGAGGTTCCAGTCAAGGATAAAGTCCAATCTTGAAATTTCATTTCCCTCTAATCTTGGGCCAACAGGTGACCAGCCCTGCAGGCCATAAAGGAGCCCTAATGAAAGCTGGAAATGGTGGTGGGGTGCTAATGGATTTACCTTTTGTGAAGATCCTCTCGACTCAGTGTGGGCAATAGGAAACAGGCTAAGGCAGGTGGGGAGATATCAGATGGAAGAAATTGCAGGTAACCAAGGGAGCAGAGGGTGAGGGCCTTGACATTAGAAGGAGTGTTAGATCAGAACCAGTACTGGGACCAACCGAGTCAGTTGAAATAAAAGAGAAGACCTCTATAGCACAGATTGTCCATCTAGAATAATGGACAAAGAAGAACAACAGCCTTTCACCACCACCACCCTAGAATGCCAGGTTAGCTGAACTGGGTTGGGTTTTTTTTAAGATTTTATTTTTATTTATTTATTACAGTCATAGGGGGAGAGAGAGAGAGTGAGAATGGGCACACCAGGGCTTCTAGCCACTGCAAATGAACTCCAGACGCATTTGCCACTATGTGCACCAGGCTTATGTGGGACCTGGAGAATCGAACCTGGGTCCTTAGGCTTCGCAGGCATGTGCCTTAACCACTAGCCATCTCTCCAGCCCTGAATTGGGTTTTTAAAGGAATAGAGTGGGGGAGAAGCAAGCAGGGAGAAGAATGGGGAAGTTAAAAATGGAAATAGGGTTGCCTCCTTTGCTGACCTGTTTTGCAAGCAGACCTGGTGACTGCAGCCCCTGAAGTCAGGCCCATCTGTGCAGGTCAGCATGTCCTATTACTTTTGATGAGTTAATAACCTTCCAAGGAGGAAAAGGGAGATTAGGGCAAAAGGTCAGGCAGTGAAGGGGGGAAAAACCAGAGTGGGGTGGCAACAGGCATACTCACTAGTGATCCCTGCACACACATACACACAAACACATACACATGCAAGCATAAACATGCACGCCCATACAAACACAAGCATACATGCAATACACAAACATATACACAGACAAACATGCATATATAAACACATACATGCATTTTCACACATACAAACATGCACACAAGTACATGTTCTTATATGCAAACACAAATATAAACACATACATACACATATCCTTCACAGTACAAGATACTCAAATTCATATCTGCACACAGCTATGAATGACCACATGTCACAGGCCTTTGGGTTCCTTGCTGAGTGTTTAAAACTCCAGTACCAGGGTTAGAGAGATGGCTTAAGTGGTAAGGCACTTGTCTGTGAAGCCTAAGGACCCAGGTTTGATTCCCCAGTATCCACGTAAAGCCAGATGCACAAGGTGGTACATGCATCTGGAGTTCATTTGCAGTGGCTAGAGGCCCTGATATGTCCATTCTCTGTCCATTCTCTCTCTCCCTCTGTAATAAATAAATAAATATTTTTTTTAAAAGGGGGGGTTAGAGAGATGGCTTAGTGGTTAAGGCACTTGCCTGCAGAGCCAAAGGACCGAGGTTCAATTCCCCAGGACCCATATAAGCCAGATACACAAGGTGGTGCATGTGTCAGGAGTTTGTTTGCAGAGGCTGGAGGCCCTGACACAGACATTCTCTCCCTCTCTCCTCTCTTCCCTCTTCTTCCCTCTTTCAAATACATAAATAAATAAAAATAAAAATATTAAAAAGACTGACACGTGCAATGCTGGTGAGAATATGGAGCCATGGGAATTCTCCTGCGATGCTGGCGGGAATGCAAGCTGGAACAGCCACTTGGAAAAGAGTAAGGTAGAACTGATGAAGTGAAGCGAATGGTTATCATGTAACCATCGATCTCTCCTGCCTCTCTTTACCCAAGGCAAGTGAAAGAGTGCATGCCCACAAAATGTCCATCTGGAAATTCATCACAGCGTCACTCACAGCTGTTCCTGTGGCAGCAACCGAGATGCCCATGGACCAGCTGAATGGAGAAGCAAATTGAGGCACACTCACACAGTGGGAAGCTACCCGAGAGTCAGAAAAGAACAACAGTACCGATATATGTTGCAGCACCAGTGAGTTTCAAACAGGCCACGCCAATGAAAGAGAACAAACTTGAGACTGTATACTTGGTGCCTCCACCTGGGAGAGGCTCCAGGAATCACAGCCGAGACCAAGTGCACAGGGACCTTTCTTTCCAGGTGGAGAAGCTCTTCTGTGTCATCTGAGAAGATGTGAGCCTCCAGCAAACCACCAAAATAAAGCAAACCATCTCCTCAGAAGTGGCTGAATTTCTTTCTTTTTATTTTTTTATCTTATTTTATTTTATTTGCTTATTTATTTATTTGGATTTTTTTGAGGTAGGGTTTCACTCTAGCTCAGGCTTACCTGGAATTCACTATGTCGTCTCATTGAACGCATGGTGATCCTCCTACCTCTGCCTCCCCAGCACTGGCATTAAAGACGTGTGTTACCATGCCCAGCTAGAAATGGCTAAATTTTATTTATTTTCTTTTTTTATTTAGTTGGCATATAGAGATTTAGGTATCATTCACTCAGGCATTTTCAAGTACAATATTTTTTTTTCAAGGTAGGGTCTTACTCTAGCCCAGACCCTCCTTGAACTCACTGTATAGTCGAATTCACAGTGATCCTCTTATCTCTGCCTCCACAGTAGTGCAGTCAAAGGCGTGCACCACTACATGGGTATTGTTTTTCTTCTGTTTCCTCTCCTATTCCCCCTCCTTCTTTCCCCAGATTCCCCTCCCCACTATATCACATGTCTTTCCCTCTTCCAGCTCATCTCTTGATATTTACTTTTGGCTATGGTTCTATCTTCTTAGGTTTCATTCAAACTTGCCTCCCTACATATACATGCTTATAGATATTACATGAAAGATCCACATATCAGAGAGAATCTAAATAAATAGAGCTGCAAGAAACATGGATGTACAAGTATCTCTGTAAAGTCCTTAGGGTACAGGCCCAGGAGTGATGTAGGTGGGTGGTATGTATGGAAGGCCTATTTCTAACTTTTTGAGATACCTCCATACTGAGTTGCATAAGGGCTGCATTAGTCTGCACTCCATCAACAGTTGATGGGGGTTTATCTTTTCCCACGTCCTCACCCACATTGGTTATTTTCTTGATGATGTGAATGACTGAATTTTATTTAATGAAACAATACCTTTTGTTTTGTTTTGTTTTTGTTTGTTTTTGTTTTTTCAAGGTACGGTCTTGCTGTATACCAGGCTGACGTGGAATTAGTCTCAGGCTGGCCTAGAACTCACAGCGATCCTCCTACCTTAGCTCCCAAGTGCTGAGATTAAAGGCATGTGCCACCACTCCTGGTGAGAACAATACTTAAATAAACAATCAGGAGGGACACATCTGAAAGGCAACCTCCAGACCTGGCTTCTCTGGGACTCCTTTTCTGACTCGGGGCAGCCCTGTCCTTCTCAAGTACCTACTGTAGGACTTTTCCCGGAGCGCGGGCATGAGGTCATGTGTGTGCACGTCCTGGTGGCGCTAGAGGCACACCCTCCGCTTCTTTGTGTGCACCTGTTTTGCTGTGGGAGACTTTGCTGTTGCAGCTTCCAGTTTTGCCCTATGGGTCCTCATTTGACCTCATAGCAACCCCAGGAGGAGGGTGCCTCTGTCTCAGCTTTGTAAAGAATTGGAGCTAGACCTCACCCTGGCGGTCATTACCCCCATAGCACCTGCACAATATTGATGCTGCTCAACATTTTAACATAGAGGATTGAAGAATGACAAAAAGGAGACACCAAAATAGAAAAAGGACTCTTTGGAAAGAGAGGGTGGGGCACACAGGACAAAAGAGGGGAATACAATCAAATTACACTAATAAAATCCTCAATTTAGGGCTGGAGAAATGGCTTCGTGGTTAAGGTGTTCACCTGTGAAGCCAAAGGACCCAGGTTCAATTACCCACGTAAGCCAGATGCACAAGGGGAACATGCATCTGGAGCTCATTTGCAGTGGCTAGTGACCCTGGCGTGCCCATTCTCTCTCTGTCTTCTCTCCTCTCCTCTCCTCTCCTCTCCTCTCCTCTCCTCTCCTCTCCTCTCCTCTCCTCTCCTCTCCTCTCCTCTTCTCTTCTCTCTCTCTCTCTTCTCTTCTCTCTCTCTTCTCTTCTCTCTCTCTTCTCTTCTCTCTCTCTTCTCTTCTCTCTCTCTCTCTCTTTGCAAATAAATAAATAATTTTTTAAAATCCTCAATTTACAAAAGGGGAAAGGGCTGGAGATATGGCTTAGTAATTAAGGCACTTGCTTGTAAAGCCTAAGGCCCCAGGTTTGATTCACCAGAATCCATGCAAGCCAGATGTACATGGTGGTGCAGGCTTTTGGAAGTTCATTTGCAGTGGACAGAGGCCCTGGCATGCCCATTCTGTCTCTCTTATAAATAAGTAACTAATATAAAAATGGGAAAAGGGGGCTGAAGAGATGGCTTCGTGGTTAAGGTGCTTGCCTGCAAGGACAAGGGACCCAGGCTTGATTCCTCAGACCCATGTAAAGCCAGATGCACAAGGCGATGCCTGTGTCTGGAGTTCCTTTGCAATATCTAGAGGCCCTGGTGCACCCATTCTCTCTCTCTCTGCCTCTCTCTCTGCCAAATACTAATTAATAAATAAAATATTTCTTTAAAAAATTTTAGCGGCTGTGGTGGTGCACGTCTTTAATCCCAGCACTCAGGAGGCAGAGGTAGAAGGATGGCTGTGAGTTTGAGGCCACCCTTAGAACACATAGTGAATTCCAGGTCAGCCTGAGCTAGAGTGAGACCCTGCCGCGAAAAAACAAAAAAAAAATTTAATTAAATTAAAAATGAGGAGGGCTGGAGAGATGGCTTAGTGGTTAAGGCACTTGCCTGCAAAGCCCAAGGACACAGGTTTGATTCTCCAGAACCTATGTAAGCCAGATGCACAAAGTGGCGCATGTGTCTGGAATTTGTTTGCAATGGCTAGAGGCCCTGGTGCCCCATTCTCTCTCCCCCCCCCCCCCCGCCGCTTTCTCTCAAATAAATAAAATAAAATTTTTTTAATGGGACAAAAAGAACTGGAGTGGGCTGTGCTTATGGTTCAATGGTAGAGCTCCTGCCTAGCATGTACAAGGCTCATCCCTAACACCCCAAGAACTGGAGGTGAGCAAGATTTAAAAAAAAAAAAAAAACACACTGCCCCATCTGACAGCTGCAAGTTGTGGGACTGCATTTCGGAGCTGGGTCTGCCAGTCTGGAGCAAGGCTAAACTTTAGATGTAGCAGGCACTGCCTACACTGACCTGAGCGAGGGAGCGGTCCCCCTTCCTCTCCCACTCCACCTGGGGCTGCAACCCTTCCCAGGATCATGCAACCACAGCGGAGTGTCATACTTATGGGATCCATGTACATGTGCAGGTGTGTGCACCTGTGTGTGCATGTGTGAGTGTGTGTGTACGCCTGTGTGTGTCCTTCATCCACTATAACCCAAGCTTTTTCCCTCTCCCGATTCTGAATTAAACCAAAAGGCTAAATGAGTCCTCAGCCCAAGAGACCAGTACTACCTTGCAGACAGATAGCACCTCCAAGTTGTCATCTAATTAAGCCATGCACCCAGACAAAACACCTAACAATGTCACCACATTGATGGCAGCCACCTCCCCCGACAGCCCATCTTGCAGAGCAAGGCAGCTTGGCTCCCTGCAAAACCGATGTGACGGCTGCTGTGTAGACGGAGCCAATACCCAAAGCAACACGCACACAGCCAGCAGCAGGGACCCAGGACACAGCTTGGACCTGTCTGCATACCTGTGGCCTGGAAATCAGATCCACCCCTGCGGCGGTTTGAATACATGGACCCCAACATATTCAGTTTTTTGTTGTTTGTAGTTTGCATCTGCTGCCACCTGACTGGAGGCGGTGTCACTGGGTGGATCTTAAGGTGTGGTGGTGGGTTTCAGATTTCAATCTAAATATATGCAAAGTGTGCCTAGCAGGAGTTCCTGAAGTGTGCTGTGTGGCTTTTGGCTTTTGGCTTTAGGTTTGTACTTCCCTCTCTCTGCTTGGACCTATGAAGGCAGGCCAGCTTCTTCTGCCATTATGGAACTTCCCCTGGATCTGTAGGCTTCAATAAATATCCCTTCCTCCATAACTGTGCCTGGTCTGGAAGTTTATCTCAGCGAACCTGAATCTGTCTGCTACAACCCCCAAACACACCTTGGGTCAGACCCCAGGATCCACTCCCAGTGACACCTCTTCCAGCCAGGCAGCTGGAGATCCAGTTACAGACAAACATCTCTTTGATAGCCAGGCATGATGGCACACGCCTTTAATTCCAGCACTTGGGAGGCAGAGGTAGGAGGACTGCTTTGAGTTTGAGGCCACCCTG
This sequence comes from Dipus sagitta, assembly GCA_036346955.1. NCBI lineage: Eukaryota > Metazoa > Chordata > Mammalia > Rodentia > Dipodidae > Dipus > Dipus sagitta. Next base: position 146,770,183 of record CM070770.1, on the reverse strand, counting down.
AGACTCCATAGTGAATTCCAGGTCAGCCTGAGCTAGAGTGAGACCCTACCTCGGAAAACACACACACACACACACACAAAAAAAAAAAAAAAAAAAAAAAAAAAAAAAAACACTTTGGGGCTGGAGAGATGGCTTAGCGGTTAAGCGCTTGCCTGTGAAGCCTAAGGACCCCAGTTCGAGGCTCAATTCCCCAGGACCCACGTTAGCCAGATGTACAAGGGGATACATGCATCTGGAGTTCGTTTGCAGTGGCTGGAAGCCCTGGTGCGCCCATTCTCTCTCTCTCTCTGTCTGTCACTCTCAAATAAATAAATAAAAATAAAACAACAACAAAAGAGAGAGAGAGAAAAAAAAGTTTAAAAAAAACCCTTCTTTGAACATATATGTGGTGCTGGGTGTTTGAAGTCTGTGTGTTCCTGCTATCAGCAGCTGAGTGTGTATTTTAGCCTAGAACACACAAAGGGTACCCTGGGTATAACCACCACACTGATCGGCGTGTCTGTGCATGGCGTCATGTCTGTACACAGCTTTGTGGATGGGGACAGATGGGCAAAGGCCCCATGTTCCTGGTAGCTTAGACACACCACGAGTGGAGAGGAAGCCTCACCTTATGTATGTAGTCTAGCCAGGGTGAGTTGTATTATGTTTCTCCGGTCCTGCTTTCAGTTATTGACTAGGGCTTGAAAAGGACCCGAGTGCTCACTTCGGCAGCACATATAGTAAAATTGGAACAACACAGAGAAGATTAGCATGGCCCCTGCGGAAGGATGACACGCAAATTTGTGAAGCGTTCCATATTTTTTCTGTATTCTTTACCTTATGTAGACTCTTAAAATTAAACTGGTTTAAGATTTTTTAAAAAAGAAAAGAAGAGCTGGGCGTGGTGGCGCACGCCTTTAATCCCAGCACTCGGGAGGCAGAGGTAGGAGGATCGCCGTGAGTTCAAGGCCACCCTGAGACTCCATAGTGAATTCCAGGTCAGCCTGGACTAGAGTGAGACCCTACCTCGAAAAACCAAGAAAAAAAAAAAGAGAGAGAGAGAGAAGAAAAGGACCTGAAACCAGCAAGCACAGTGATTTTTTTCCTCCATGGGGGTCCCTGAAAATAAAAAATGATCAGTTCATTTGACCTACTTCACTCTGCATCCCCTCAAGGAGTCAGGTGCTGACCCGAGGAAGAGTGGCTCCTCCAGGAGCATTCTGCACCAGGCTCTGTCCTTAGTTCACTTGACATGGGTTGTAAGAGGGGGCACAACATGCAGACTCTGTGGAGGGGTGTGCAATCTGGAGAGAGAATTGGGTTTGCATTCCAGCACCCCTATATTATAAACTCTGAGACTTTGAGACTAGTCATCCAGCCTCCTCAGGCCTTGGTCTTACCCTCTGTAAACTTGGGAGACCTAATGTCATCTGCCTGAATGAAATGATGTAGGTCTGTTCCTTAGCACACTGCCAACAGCACAGAGCCCCACATCAACCATACTGTCATCTTTATTGTTTAATTCCATGAAAAAAAAAGAATGAAACAGCCATGCTCCTGTGGTTGCTACCTGTACTCACAGATTCTCTGTGAGTGCTAAGTTTATGCAGCTCAGCCAACACAGAACAACATGGATAATAATACAAGGCTCAACTGGGCCAACCCTTACTGGGTTTTTCTAACCAAACTTCCTCCTTGGAATTCAAGCCTTTGGGGCTGGGAAGATGGCTTAGAGGTTAAAGGTGCTGGCTTTCAAGGTCTGCTGACCCAGGCTCAATTCTCCAGTGCTTACCAAAAGCGAGATGCAAAGATCTGCCACTCAATTGCAGTGGCAAGAGATCCTAGCATGCCCATATATACATATACACATACAAATAAATAAATAATTTTAAAAAAAAAGAATCCAAGTCCTTAATGCAAAGGGTGCCCTGGAAAGGAATGAGCCAAGGGCACAAACAAAAAAGTAGACAAGAGGCTTACTAGTTCTAAAATTATGGACCAGCCATTATAGAAAACAGTATGGCAATTCCTCAAAAATTTTAAAGACAGAGCAACAATATGATCCAGCAACCCCACTTCTCAGTGTATCTCCAAAGGCAATGAAGTTGTGTCTTGAAGACACCCACACTCCCATGTTCCTTCCAGCATTACTTGCAATTGCCTAGATATAGAACAGAAGTGCCCATGAACAGATGAATGGATAAGATAATGCAGTGTGTATACATGAGGGAATATTATTCAGGCACTGTAGTATTATTCAGCCTTTTTAATTTGTTTTTGTTTTTGTTTCATGAAAGGGTCTGACTAGCCTAGAATGACCTAGAACTCTGCAGTCCCAGACTGGCTTCAAACTCACAGTGATCCTCCTACTTCTGCCCCGATTTGAGCTTGAGTGTTGGGATGAAAGGTGTGTGCCACCACACCTGGCTTATTCAGTCTTTTGAAAGGAAGGAAGGGGCTGGAGAGATGGCTTAGTAGTTAAGGCACTTGCCTATAAAGCTAAAGGACCCCGGTTTGATTCCCCAGGACCCACATAAGCAGATGCATAAGTCTAAAGTTTGTTTGTAGTGGCTTGAGGCCCTGGCACATAGATATTTCTCTCTCTCCCTCTCCCCCTCTTTTTCTCTCTCAAATAAATAAATAAAAATAAAAATACTTTTGGGCTGGAGAGATGGCTTAGCGGTTAAGCGCTTGCCTGTGAAGCCTAAGGACCCCAGTTCGAGGCTCGATTCCCCAGGACCCACCTTAACCAGATGCACAAGGGGGCGCACGCATCTGGAATTCGTTTGCAGTGGCTGTAGGCCATGGTGCACCCATTCTCTCTCTCTATCTGCCTCTTTCTCCCCTCTGTCTGTTGCTCTCAAATAAATAAATAAATAATGAACAAAAAAAATTTTTTTAATAAATAAAAATATTTTTGAAAGGAAGGAAGTTGAGCAGGGAATATAGTTCTGTTGGTTAAGTGCTTGCCTAGCATGCATAATGTCTTGCAGTGCATCCTCAGCCCCTCATAAACTGCACATGGAGGGTAAACATGTGATGTCAGCCCCAGGACATTAGAAAATAAAGTAAATAAGAGCCTTCTGCTAGTCTTATCCTGTTTTCTGGGGTGCTCTTTTAGAGGAAAATGGGTGCCGGACACCAACCAGTGGGGGCATCAGGAATTACTTTCTGGGGGCTGGAGAGATGGTTTAGTGGTTAAGGCACTTGCCTGCAAAGCCAAAGGACCCAGGTTCGATTCTCCAGTACCCACATAAGCCAGATGCACAAGGTGGCACATGTGTCTGGAATTCGTTTGTAGTGGCTAGAGGCCCTGGCATGCCCATTCTCTCTCTCTCTAGAGCAAATAACTGAAATATTATTTAAAAAAAAAGAATTACTGAAGCAGGGCATGGTGGCGCACACCTTTAATTCCAGCACTCGGGAGGCAGAGGTAGGAGGATCACCATTCAGAGTTCGAGGCCACCCTGAGACTACATAGTGAATTCCAGGTCAGCCTGGACTACAGTGAAACCCTACCTCAAAAATCAAAAAATAATAGAATTACTGGGCTGGAGAGTGGCTAGAGGCCCTGGCATGCCCTCTCTCTCTCTCTCTCTCTCTCCTCTGTCTCTAATAAATAAAATTAAAATTAAATTTAAAAAAGAATTACTTTCTAGGCCAGGGAGGTGGTTAAAGGTGATTACTTGCAAAGCCTGGCAGCCCAGGTTCAATTCCCCAGCACCCACATAAAGATGCACAAAGTGGCGCATGCATCTGGAGTTCATTTGCAGTGGCTGGAAGCACTGGTGTACCCATGCTCACTCACTCTCTCTCTCGCTCTCTCTCTCTCTTGCTGTGTGTGTGTGTGTGTGTGTGTGTGTGTGTGTGTGTGTGTGTGTGTTTGCAAATGAGGGCTACCAGGTATTAGGGGGAAGGAGTGGGTATGAGCACTTCACACAGAACTTTCACAAAATGAAGCATTCTGGAGATGGGTGGGGGGATGGCTAAGCCATATGGACGTACTTGGTGTCACTGCACTGTACACTGAAGAATGGTGACAATGGAAATTAATTCTTTTTGAGATAGCTTCTCAACCCAGGCTTGCCTTAAACACAAAATCTTCCTATCTTTGTACTCTCAGATGCTGGAATGATTGCCACAAGGTGGCAAATTCCATATGAAGTGTATTTTATTCCAATTCTTTAAAAAGTTTTGAAAACAAGGGGGTTAAAGTCAATAACCTGAGAAAGTCAGTATTTCACCAGTAGTGACAACTGATTTTTAGCACATCTCACAACTGTAAGCCCTGCCGGAGTTCAGGAGACCACAGCCAAGGCCCCCACCCAGCCCTTGCCTTGGCCACCTCTCCTGAACCTGACCTTGGCTCCTCCTGAAGCTGCAACAACCCTTAAACAAGCCGCAGGCTTGCCACGGCATGGATGCGTTGAGAGTGTGCCTGCTTCTTCCTTTCTCTCGCTCCTCTTTCCTGGCAAGAATCCAACCCATAATTAGGCAGATTCTCAAAGGAGAGAGAGTACTTCCTGCCCAAATGACAAGCTGTGGATTATGCAGATATCTTTCCAGATGTGGCATTTGTCTCCCTGGCAATGCTGCAGGTGGCTGTAGGTTTGCCTGGCTGGAAAGCTCCATCTGAGCACCTTATCCTCACCAATACCTTCCTCGGTTGCATCTGCTATGCCCAGGGTTTCCCCTGGCAAGCTGACTCTCCTCAGCGCTGCCAGCTCCCCCGGAGAGCAAGTGGTGCGGAAAGGAGGAAGGCTGTTTTTAGAACCCAGTTTGGGGCCACGTGGAGCCTTTTACCCTCCTGGCTGCTCAAAGCTCTCATCTCTGGGGGAGTCCCAGCACCTGACCTCCAGGTCCCAGAGGCTCACTGTCACCTCCCTGGGGCTCAGCACAAAGTTGATAAATGGTTGTTGAATCAGCTCAACGGTTGATTGGATAAAATGGGAAAATGGCCCAGAGCAGCCCCTGATTTCAGGCAGCAGGGTGGGTACCAAATGGATGCTTTGCAAGCCCAAACGAGTGACTGTCAAGTGCCAGCACTGTTCAAGTGTGTCTAGAAGTCCATGCATGAAATGAGGAGATCTGTCTTTGAGCTGACGCTCTGCTTTGAGCTTGAGACCACACTGTTTTCCTTCGCAGAAAGAATGCCTAGTATGGCTTGGGTTAACATTGGAAGACTGTTACTTACATACAAATGACAAAACTGACATTGTGACAATGCAATTATCTAAACTGAACACTGCTGCTTCAAGAAGGCACAGTTTACTAAGAAAGTCTATCCCAGTAGCCTATTTTAAATGGGAAGCTTTTTTTTATTTGTGCACATTTGTACGCGTTCTGATGAGAAGGCGAGGATGTGCACGTGCCGTGATGTGCATGTGGAGGTCAGAGGACAACTCAGTGGGGGGGGGGGGGGAGGAGTAGGTTCTCTCACCTTGTTTAAGACAGGGACTCTCTTGTTTTACAGCTGGGAACGTCTAGCTGGCCCACAAGCTTCCAGAATCTCCTGAGTCTGCCTCCCATTGCTGTTGGTGAGTTGGAATTACAAGCGTAGGGGTGTGTGTATGTGTGTGCGTGTGATTTTGCATCCAACTTTATAGACGTGCTGGAGATATGAACTCCAGTGGGCAGGTTTGCAAAGAAAGTACCTTTAACCATGTGCAACTCTCTAGTAAGTGAATAAATACATTTGCATTTACCTATATATAGTGCAATATCATTTAGCCATTAAAAGGAATAAAAGGCTGGGTGTGGTGGCTCACACCTTTAATCCCAGCACTTGGGAGGCAGAGGTAGGAGAATCACTGTGAGTTCAAGGCCACCTTGAGACTAGAATGAATTCCAGGTTATTCTGGGCTAGAGTGAGACCCTACCTTGAAAAACCAAAAAAAAAAAAAAAAAAAAAGGAATAAAGACTGATACATACTGGCCAAGCTAAGCAAGGAAGCCCAACACAAAGGAATTAAGGTATAGTGTGTGAATTTCACTTTCATTTAATAAACCGAGTATGATTACCTTAGATATAAAGAAGCCTTTTAAAAATAGTTTCCTCTAATCCCAGCCCTTGGAAAGCAGAAGTAGGAGGATCACTGTGAAATCAAGGCCACCCTGAGATTACATAGTGAATTCCAGGTCAGCATGGGCTAGAGTGAGATGCTACCTCAAAAAAAATTTTTTTTTTATTTGCAAGCAGAAAGAGAGAGAATGAGCAAAGAATGGGAACAATGCATTCCAAGGGCCTCCCTGCCACAGCAAATGCACTCCCAAGTGCCTGCACCACATTTGTGCACTGGCCTTATGGAGGGTAAACAGGAATCAAAGCTAGGCCATCAGGCTTTGCAAGCAACACCATACCACTGAGCCATCTCTCCAGCTCTAAAATCAAGCAGCCTTTACAGTAGGCCAGTGATTTTGAAAACAATCCAGGGTAAGTTACAACAACAGAGGGGTTTTTTCTTTTTATTTAATTTTTTATTTTGTGGGGCACGAGGGCCTTTATGTTTATTGTATTTAAGTGGTTAGTTGAGCCTCAAAGTACAACAGGACAGAGCGATTGAAATAGGCCAGATCCCAGAGAGACACAGAGAGAAGGCTGGCACAGTGTATGGAATGCCTCCAGTTCCACTAGGCAAGAAGCAACCGCCACTGCCACACTCTGTGTTGCAGACCCACTTTTAAGCTAAATCAGGCGATAATAACCAGATGGGTCCTGGGGAGCTGGAGCATGGTGGCGCACACCTTTAATTCCAGCACTCGGAGGCAGAGGTAGGAGGATCACCATTCAGAGTTCGAGGCCACCTGAGATACATAGTGAATTCCAGGTCAGCCTGGACTACAGTGAAACCCTACCTCAAAAATCAAAAAATAATAGAATTACTGGGCTGGAGAGTGGCTAGAGGCCTGGCATGCCCTCTCTCTCTCTCTCTCTCTCCTCTGTCTCTAATAAATAAAATTAAATTAAATTTAAAAAAGAATTACTTTCTAGGCCAGGGAGGTGGTTAAAGGTGATTACTTGCAAAGCTGGCAGCCCAGGTTCAATTACCCACACCACATAAAGATGCACAAAGTGGCGCATGCATCTGGAGTTCATTTGCAGTGGCTGGAAGCACTGGTGTACCCATGCTCACTCACTCTCTCTCTCGCTCTCTCTCTCTCTTGCTGTGTGTGTGTGTGTGTGTGTGTGTGTGTGTGTGTGTGTGTGTGTGTGTTTGCAAATGAGGGCTACCAGGTATTAGGGGGAAGGAGTGGGTATGAGCACTTCACACAGAACTTTCACAAAATGAAGCATTCTGGAGATGGGTGGGGGGATGGCTAAGCCATATGGACGTACTTGGTGTCACTGCACTGTACACTGAAGAATGGTGACAATGGAAATTAATTCTTTTTGAGATAGCTTCTCAACCCAGGCTTGCCTTAAACACAAAATCTTCCTATCTTTGTACTCTCAGATGCTGGAATGATTGCCACAAGGTGGCAAATTCCATATGAAGTGTATTTTATTCCAATTCTTTAAAAAGTTTTGAAAACAAGGGGGTTAAAGTCAATAACCTGAGGAAAGTCAGTATTTCACCAGTAGTGACAACTGATTTTTAGCTCTCTCACAACTGTTACGGTAAGCCCTGCCGGAGTTCAGGAGACCACAGCCAAGGCCCCCACCCAGCCCTTGCCTGGCCACCTCTCCTGAACCTGACCTTGGCTCCTCCTGAAGCTGCAACACCTTAAACAAGACGCAGGCTTGCCACGGCATGGATGCGTTGAGAGTGTGCCTGCTTCTTCCTTTCTCTCGCTCCTCTTTCCTGGCAAGAATCCAACCATAATTAGGCAGATTCTCAAAGGAGAGAGAGTACTTCCTGCCCAAATGACAAGCTGTGGATTATGCAGATATCTTTCCAGATTGTGGCATTTGTCTCCCTGGCAATGCTGCAGGTGGCTGTAGGTTTGCTGGCTGGAAAGCTCCATCTGAGCACCTTATCCTCACCAATACCTTCCTCGGTTGCATCTGCTATGCCCAGGGTTTCCCTGGCAAGCTGACTCTCCTCAGCGCTGCCAGCTCCCCGGAGAGCAAGTGGTGCGGAAAGGAGGAAGGCTGTTTTTAGAACCCAGTTTGGGGCCACGTGGAGCCTTTTACCCTCCTGGCTGCTCAAAGCTCTCATCTCTGGGGGAGTCCCAGCACCTGACTCCAGGTCCCAGAGGCTCACTGTCACCTCCCTGGGCTCAGCACATAGTTGATTAAATGGTTGTTGAATCAGCTCAACGGTTGATTGGATAAAATGGGAAAATGGCCCAGAGCAGCCCCTGATTTCAGGCAGCAGGGTGGGTACCAAATGGATGCTTTGCAAGCCCAAACGAGTGACTGTCAAGTGCCAGCACTGTTCAAGTGTGTCTAGAAGTCCATGCATGAAATGAGGAGATCTGTCTTTGAGCTGACGCTCTGCTTTGAGCTTGAGACCACACTGTTTTCCTTCGCAGAAAGAATGCCTTGTATGCTTGGGTTAACATTGGAAGACTGTTACATACATACAAATGACAAAACTGACATTGTGACAATGCAATTATCTAAACTGAACACTGCTGCTTCAAGAAGGCACAGTTTACTAAGAAAGTCTATCCCTGTAGCCTATTTTAAATGGGAAGCTTTTTTTTATTTGTGCACATTTGTACGCGTTCTGATGAGAAGGCGAGGATGTGCACGTGCCGTGATGTGCATGTGGAGGTCAGAGGACAACTCAGTGGGGGGGGGGGGGGAGGAGTAGGTTCTCTCACCTTGTTTAAGACAGGGACTCTCTTGTTTTACAGCTGGGAACGTCTAGCTGGCCCACAAGCTTCCAGAATCTCCTGAGTCTGCTCCCATTGCTGTTGGTGAGTTGGAATTACAAGCGTAGGGGTGTGTGTATGTGTGTGCGTGTGATTTTGCATCCAACTTTATAGACGTGCTGGAGATATGAACTCCAGTGGGCAGGTTTGCAAAGAAAGTACCTTTAACCATGTGCAACTCTCTAGTAAGTGAATAAATACATTTGCATTTACCTATATATAGTGCAATATCATTTAGCCATTAAAAGGAATAAAAGGCTGGGTGTGGTGGTCTCACACCTTTAATCCCAGCACTTGGGAGGCAGAGGTAGGAGAATCACTGTGAGTTCAAGGCCACCTTGAGACTAGAATGAATTCCAGGTTATTCTGGGCTAGAGTGAGACCCTACTTGAAAAACCAAAAAAAAAAAAAAAAAAAAAAGGAATAAGACTGATACATACTGGCCAAGCTAAGCAAGGAAGCCCAACACAAGGAATTAAGTATAGTGTGTGAATTTCACTTTCATTTAATAAAACCGAGTATGATTACCTTAGATATAAAGAAGCCTTTTAAAATAGTTTCCTCTAATCCCAGCCCTTGGAAAGCAGAAGTAGGAGGATCACTGTGAAATCAAGGCACCCTGAGATTACATAGTGAATTCCAGGTCAGCATGGGCTAGAGTGAGATGCTACCTCAAAAAAAATTTTTTTTTATTTGCAAGCAGAAAGAGTGAGAATGAGAAAGAATGGGGAAAAAAATGGGCATTCAAGGGCCTCCTGCCACTGCAAATGCATCCAAGTGCCTGCACCACTTTGTGCATCTGGCCTTATGTGGGTAACCAGGGAATCAAAGCTAGGCCATCAGGCTTTTGCAAGCAAGCACCATTAACCACTGAGCCATCTCTCCAGCTCTAGAAATCAAGCAGCCTTTAACAGTAGGCCTTGTGATTTTGGAAAACAATCCAGGGTAAGTTACAACAACAGAGGGGGTTTTTCTTTTTTTTAATTTTTTTTTGTTTATTTTATTTATTTATTTATTTATTTATTTGAGAGTGACAGACAGAGCGAGAAAGAAGCAGAGAGAGAGACACAGAGAGAATGGCGCACGAGGGCCTCCAGCCACTGCAAACGAACTCCAGATGTGTGAGCCCCTTGTGCATCTGGCTAATGTGGGTCCTGGGGAGTTGAGCCTCGAACCGGGGTCCTTAGGCTTCACAGACAAGCGCGTAACCGCTAAGCCATCTCTCCAGCCCCAGAGGGGGTTTTTCTTATTGGATAACTGTGGCCAGTTCCAAGCCCCCAGGAAATACCTGCCAGTCTCTCCCAGGATCCCTCCTAATTTTGGCTTCCCACTGGCATGCAAACTCCCAAAGGAGGACAGGAGCTTTGTTGCTCATTCATATGATGAAGTTCCTCAATTGGCTCCTGGCACACAGTAGGTGCCAAATAAGTGAATGACTACTCCCAACCCAAGTGTCACAAGAGTTAGGCAAGAAGCAATAAGCTTCCGAGCCAGCCAAGTGCTTCTGCACTTAGACACTGGCTAGGAATTTGAGTTTCTAAAAGGGTCCAGCAGGACTGGAGAGATGGCTTAGCGGTTTAAGCGCTTGCCTGTGAAGCCTAAGGACTCTGGTTCGAGGCTCGATTCCCAGGACCCACATTAACCAGATGCACAAGGGGGCACACGCACCTGCAGTTCGTTTGCAGTGGCTGGAAGCACTGGTGTACCCCATGGCTCACTCACTCTCTCTCTCGCTCTCTCTCTCTTGCTGTGTGTGTGTGTGTGTGTGTGTGTGTGTGTGTGTGTGTGTGTGTGTTTGCAAATGAGGGCTACCAGGTATTAGGGGGAAGGAGTGGGTATGAGCACTTCACACAGAACTTTCACAAAATGAAGCATTCTGGAGATGGGTGGGGGGATGGCTAAGCCATATGGACGTACTTGGTGTCACTGCACTGTACACTGAAGAATGGTGACAATGGAAATTAATTCTTTTTGAGATAGCTTCTCAACCCAGGCTTGCCTTAAACACAAAATCTTCCTATCTTTGTACTCTCAGATGCTGGAATGATTGCCACAAGGTGGCAAATTCCATATGAAGTGTATTTTATTCCAATTCTTTAAAAAGTTTTGAAAACAAGGGGGTTAAAGTCAATAACCTGAGAAAGTCAGTATTTCACCAGTAGTGACAACTGATTTTTAGCACATCTCACAACTGTAAGCCCTGCCGGAGTTCAGGAGACCACAGCCAAGGCCCCCACCCAGCCCTTGCCTTGGCCACCTCTCCTGAACCTGACCTTGGCTCCTCCTGAAGCTGCAACAACCCTTAAACAAGCCGCAGGCTTGCCACGGCATGGATGCGTTGAGAGTGTGCCTGCTTCTTCCTTTCTCTCGCTCCTCTTTCCTGGCAAGAATCCAACCCATAATTAGGCAGATTCTCAAAGGAGAGAGAGTACTTCCTGCCCAAATGACAAGCTGTGGATTATGCAGATATCTTTCCAGATGTGGCATTTGTCTCCCTGGCAATGCTGCAGGTGGCTGTAGGTTTGCCTGGCTGGAAAGCTCCATCTGAGCACCTTATCCTCACCAATACCTTCCTCGGTTGCATCTGCTATGCCCAGGGTTTCCCCTGGCAAGCTGACTCTCCTCAGCGCTGCCAGCTCCCCCGGAGAGCAAGTGGTGCGGAAAGGAGGAAGGCTGTTTTTAGAACCCAGTTTGGGGCCACGTGGAGCCTTTTACCCTCCTGGCTGCTCAAAGCTCTCATCTCTGGGGGAGTCCCAGCACCTGACCTCCAGGTCCCAGAGGCTCACTGTCACCTCCCTGGGGCTCAGCACAAAGTTGATAAATGGTTGTTGAATCAGCTCAACGGTTGATTGGATAAAATGGGAAAATGGCCCAGAGCAGCCCCTGATTTCAGGCAGCAGGGTGGGTACCAAATGGATGCTTTGCAAGCCCAAACGAGTGACTGTCAAGTGCCAGCACTGTTCAAGTGTGTCTAGAAGTCCATGCATGAAATGAGGAGATCTGTCTTTGAGCTGACGCTCTGCTTTGAGCTTGAGACCACACTGTTTTCCTTCGCAGAAAGAATGCCTAGTATGGCTTGGGTTAACATTGGAAGACTGTTACATACATACAAATGACAAAACTGACATTGTGACAATGCAATTATCTAAACTGAACACTGCTGCTTCAAGAAGGCACAGTTTACTAAGAAAGTCTATCCCAGTAGCCTATTTTAAATGGGAAGCTTTTTTTTATTTGTGCACATTTGTACGCGTTCTGATGAGAAGGCGAGGATGTGCACGTGCCGTGATGTGCATGTGGAGGTCAGAGGACAACTCAGTGGGGGGGGGGGGGGAGGAGTAGGTTCTCTCACCTTGTTTAAGACAGGGACTCTCTTGTTTTACAGCTGGGAACGTCTAGCTGGCCCACAAGCTTCCAGAATCTCCTGAGTCTGCCTCCCATTGCTGTTGGTGAGTTGGAATTACAAGCGTAGGGGTGTGTGTATGTGTGTGCGTGTGATTTTGCATCCAACTTTATAGACGTGCTGGAGATATGAACTCCAGTGGGCAGGTTTGCAAAGAAAGTACCTTTAACCATGTGCAACTCTCTAGTAAGTGAATAAATACATTTGCATTTACCTATATATAGTGCAATATCATTTAGCCATTAAAAGGAATAAAAGGCTGGGTGTGGTGGCTCACACCTTTAATCCCAGCACTTGGGAGGCAGAGGTAGGAGAATCACTGTGAGTTCAAGGCCACCTTGAGACTAGAATGAATTCCAGGTTATTCTGGGCTAGAGTGAGACCCTACCTTGAAAAACCAAAAAAAAAAAAGGAATAAAGACTGATACATACTGGCCAAGCTAAGCAAGGAAGCCCAACACAAAGGAATTAAGGTATAGTGTGTGAATTTCACTTTCATTTAATAAACCGAGTATGATTACCTTAGATATAAAGAAGCCTTTTAAAAATAGTTTCCTCTAATCCCAGCCCTTGGAAAGCAGAAGTAGGAGGATCACTGTGAAATCAAGGCCACCCTGAGATTACATAGTGAATTCCAGGTCAGCATGGGCTAGAGTGAGATGCTACCTCAAAAAAAATTTTTTTTTATTTGCAAGCAGAAAGAGTGAGAATGAGAAAGAATGGGGAAAAAATGGGCATTCAAGGGCCTCCTGCCACTGCAAATGCACTCCAAGTGCCTGCACCACTTTGTGCATCTGGCCTTATGTGGGTAACCAGGGAATCAAAGCTAGGCCATCAGGCTTTTGCAAGCAAGCACCATTAACCACTGAGCCATCTCTCCAGCTCTAGAAATCAAGCAGCCTTTAACAGTAGGCCCTTGTGATTTTGGAAAACAATCCAGGGTAAGTTACAACAACAGAGGGGTTTTTCTTTTTTTTAATTTTTTTTTGTTTATTTTATTTATTTATTTATTTGAGAGTGACAGACAGAGCGAGAAAGAGGCAGAGAGAGAGACACAGAGAGAATGGGCGCACGAGGGCCTCCAGCCACTGCAAACGAACTCCAGATGTGTGTGCCCCCTTGTGCATCTGGCTAATGTGGGTCCTGGGGAGTTGAGCCTCGAACCGGGGTCCTTAGGCTTCACAGACAAGCGCGTAACCGCTAAGCCATCTCTCCAGCCCCAGAGGGGGTTTTTCTTATTGGATAACTGTGGCCAGTTCCAAGCCCACCAGGAAATACCTGCCAGTCTCTCCCAGGATCCCTCCTAATTTTGGCTTCCCCACTGGCATGCAAACTCCCAAAGGAGGACAGGAGCTTTGTTGCTCATTCATATGATGAAGTTCCTCAATTGGCTCCTGGCACACAGTAGGTGCCAAATAAGTGAATGACTACTCCCAACCCAAGTGTCACAAGAGTTAGGCAAGAAGCAATAAGCTTCCGAGCCAGCCAAGTGCTTCTGCACTTAGACACTGGCTAGGAATTTGAGTTTCTAAAAGGGTCCAGCAGGACTGGAGAGATGGCTTAGTGGTTAAGCACTTGCCTGTGAAGCCTAAGGACTCTGGTTCGAGGCTCGATTCCCCAGGACCCACATTAACCAGATGCACAAGGGGGCACACGCACCTGCAGTTCGTTTGCAGTGGCTGGAAGCCCTGGCACGCCCATTACCTCTCTCTCTCTCTCTCCCTCTTTCTCTCTCTCTGTCTGTCATTCTCAAATAAATAAAAAAAAATAAAATAAAAACAAAAATAAATAAAAGGATCCAGGGGTGTGGACTGCTAGTCCACCAGCCACCCTCGCAAGAGCAAATGCCCATGCATGCAGGATCCCAGCCTTACTTTAAAAACAAACAAAACCCATCCAAGCCTTGCCTTCTAGTATTTGTCTCCCCATTAAGTCCCCGCTCGCTCTTTCTCCTCCCACGGAGGCAGACTAAGCCCTTCCTTGTTGTTACTCAGAGAAGGATGATTAAGGTAATTGGCAACTTTTTCCCGTGATTCCAAGGTAAGCTGTCATTTCAAGGAGAATGTGTCCATTCCAATTCAGAATTCTCAGTTCTCGATGTTTTCGTATGTATGGCAAGAGGAGGGGGTGGTGAGAGAGAGTCTGTGGCCCCCAAAAGAAATAGACTGTTCTGCCTTTGTGTTTCTGAGCGTGTAAACTCAGCTCGAATCACAGCTAATAAACAGGTCATCTTGTACTTTCAAAATAAAAACATGCATTGTATTTCAGTGGAGTAGCGGCTGTACATTAAAAACCTGTCAACTTCACTACCATTTCCCTGAACCCTGCATGACAGAAAGATACCTTGTCACTCAGAGTTGAGCCCAGTTTTACTGAAATATCTCCTTGTCTGCGTAAATAATGAGCAGAACTGCATGAAAATACCTAGGCCCACAGCCACCTTTCCCCCAACTCCCAAAGAAACGGTATGCAAATGACAGTTTGCTTTGAAAGCAAAGGTGGCCTCTTCCACCAGCCCCTCATTGTGTATTTAGGATGCAGAGGGAGGGACAAGAAGCAAGGAGAGAAAGTGTTGGAAACAGTGGCTTTTCTAAGTTTCAAATCAAGGAGGCTGGACTGTCATTCAACTGCTATTTTGGGAACACACACAGGTTGCATCAGAAAGTACCAGATATGGAATGTATTTGTGAAAAACAAATGGCCCAAACCCCAGAAGGTGTTTATGTAAAATAAGGCAACCCGCACACCTTCAGGGTTCAAGATATATGCTCAAGAATTACTCTCGGGGCCTAGGGAGATGACTCAGTGGGAAAGAGCACTTGCCACAAAAGCACTGTGGCCTGAGAAAGTCTGATATTGTCCTGAGTTCAATTCCTCAGCATCTATGTAAACGGCTGGCTGTGGGTCAGGTGTGTCTTTACCCTCTTCCTGTGGGCTACAAAGAAGGGAGAATGGCTGGGGCTCGCTAGTCAGGGAATCTGACTGGAAACTGCAGCTCCAGGTCCAATGAGACAATGCAAAGAGAACACCCAGGGCTGGAGAGATGGCTTAGTGGTTAAGCACTTGCCTGTGAAGCCGAAGGACCCTGGTTCAAGGCTCAATTCCCCAGGACCCACGTTAGCCAGATGCACAAGGGGGTGCACGTGTCTGGAGTTCGTTTACAGTGGCTGGAGGCCCTGGTGCGCCCATTCTCTCTCCCTCTCTCTCTCTGCCTCTTTCTCTCTGTCTGTCACTCTCAAATAAATAAACAAAAAAATATATTTAAAAAAAAAGAGAACACCCCACGTTTTTTTCTAGCCTTTGCACATGCGTGCATGGGGATGCACATCTACACACACACATGTGTGCAAAAAAAAAAAATTACCACCAAACACTGGTAGATCTTTTAAAAAATTTATTGGAGCCAGGCGTGGTGGCACATGCATTTAATCCCAGCACTCAGGAGGCAGAGGTAGGATTGCCATGAGACTACATAATGAATTCCAGGCCAGCCTGAGCTACAGTGAAACCCTACCTCGAAAAACCAAAAAGAAAAAAAAAAATTATTGGAGCTGGAGAGATTGCTCAGTGGTTAAGGTGCTTGCCTATAAAGCCCAACAACTTGGGTTCAATTCCCCCATACCCGCATAAAGGCAGATGCACAATGTGGCACATGTATCTTGAGTTTGTTTACAGCAGCTGGAGGCCCTGAAGTGCCCATTTTCTCTGTCTCCTTGACTTTCAAATAATTAAAAATATTTTTTTTTAAAAATATTGTTGGAGGGCTGGAGAAATGGCTTAGAAGTTAAGGCACTTGCCTGAAAAGCAAAGGACCCAGGTTTGAGTTCCCAGGACCCATTTAAGTCAGATGGACAAGGTGGCATCTGGAGTCCATTTGTAGTGGCTGGAGGCCCTGCCATGCCCATTCTCTCTATCTGCCTCTCTCTCTTTCCCTCTCTCTCTTTCTCTCTCTGTCTCTTTCTCTCCCTCCCTCCCTCTCTCTCTTTGTCTCTCTCAAATAAGTAAATTAATTAAATATTTTAATTTTTAAAAATTGTTGTTGGAGCCAGGCATAGTGGTACACGCCTTTAATCCCAGCACTTAGGAGGCAGAGGTAGGAGGATCACCGTGAGTTCAAGGACAACCTGAGACTACCTAGTGAATTACAGGTCAGCCTGGACTAGAGTGAGACCTAACCTCGAAAAAACAAAACAAGACAAATTATTGTTGGGCTGGGCGCAGTGGCGCACACTTTTAATCCAGACACTTGGGAGGCAGAAGCAGAAGGATCTCTGTGATCCTGAGGCCACCATGAGACTACATAGTGAATTCCAGGTTAGCCTGGGCTACAACAAGATCCTACCTCAAAAGAAAAAAAGAAAAACTTATTGTTGGGGCTGGAGAGATGGTTTAGCAGTTAAGGTGCTTGCCTGTGAAGCCTAAGGACCCACGTTTGATGTTGCAGATCCCACATAAGCCAGGCACACAAAGTGACATAAGAGCACAAAGTTGCACATGTGTACAACGTGGCGTACATGTCTGGAATTCAGTTACAGTGGCTGAAGGCCCTGGTGCATCAATTCTCTCTCTTTCTCTCTCACTCGCTTGCTCACTCTCTCATAAAAATAAAAAATAAGTTATTGTTGAGGCTGGGCATGGTGCTGCATGCCTATCCTACCACTCAGAAGGCAGAGGTAGGAGGATAGCTGTGAGTTCGAGGCCACCCTGAGACTACATAGTGAATTCCAGGCCAGCCTGGGCTACAGCAAGACCCTACCTTGAAAAACAAAACAAAAAAAATTGTTGTGTGTACGTCTGTAATGTGTGGAGAAAACATGGCAAAGCAGAGGCTGGTATCACATTTGCCACAAAAGCTGAGAGTTAGCAGTAAGAGTGAGTTAGCTAACATTTAAAAGGGGGAATTGGGGCTGGAGAGATAGCTTAGCAGTTAAGGCATTTGCCTGCAAAACCAAAAGATCCCGGTTTGATTCTCCAGGACCCACGTGAGCCAGATACACACGGGGTGCATGCATCTGGAGTTCATTTGCAGTGACTAGAGGCCCTGGTGTGTCCATTCTCTCTCTCTCCCTCTTTTCCTCTCTCAAATAAATAAATAATAATTTTAAAAAGAAAAGAGGTCAAGCCCGGCGTGGTGGCATACATCTTTAATCCCAGCACTCAGGAGACAGAGGTAGGAGGATCACCGTGAGTTCAAGGCCACTCTGAGACTACATAGTGAATTCCAGATCAGCCTGAGCTAGAGTGAGACTCAACCTCAAAAAAAAAAAGAAAGAAAAAAGAAAAGAAAGAAAGTAAGAAAAAGAAAAAGGGAGTTAGGCTATAATATCCCAAAGCTCACCCTCAGCAACACACCTTTGAAAAGCTCCACCAGCTGGGGATTGAGTATGAGGCTTAATCATAAACATAAACACGTGAGGCTATGGGAAACAATTTACATTCAAACTACCACAGTGAGTTAATGCCGATGGCACTGATTATGATATGATGCTGTCATTGATGATGAAGATGATGAAGTTGGTATTGATGATGGTTATGGTGTTGAAGGTGATGTTGTCATTGATGATGAAGTGGGGTTGATGGTTACGGTGTTGAAGGTGACGTTGTCATTGATGATGAAGTGGTGTTGACGGTTATGGTGTTGAAGGTGATGTTGTCATTGATGATGAAGTGGTGTCAACGGTTATGGTGTTGAAGGTGATGTTGTCATTGATGAAGTGGGGTTGACAGTTACAGTGTTGAAGGTGATGCTGTCATTGATGATGAAGTGGTGTCGACAGTTATGGTGTTGAAGGTGAAGTTGTCATTGATAATGAAGTGGTGTTGATGGTTATAGTGTTGAAGGTGATGTTGTCATTGATGATGAAGTGGTGTCCAAGGTTATGGTGTTGAAGGTGACATTGTCATTGATGATGAAGTGGTGTCGACGGTTATGGTGTTGAAGGTGATGTCATTGATGATGAAGTGGGGTTGACAGTTATGGTGTTGAAGGTGATGTCATTGATGATGAAGTGGTGTCAACAGTTATGGTGTTGAAGGTGATGTCAGTGATGATGAAGTGGTGTTGATGGTTAAGTGTTGAAGGTGATGTTGTCATTGATGATGAAGTGGGGTTGACAGTTATGGTGTTGAAGGTGATGTCATTGATGATGAAGTGGGGTTGACAGTTATGGTGTTGAAGGTGATGTCATTGATGATGAAGTGATGTCAATAGTTATGGTGTTAAAGGTGATGTTGTCAGTGATGATGAAGTGGTGTCAACAGTTATGGTGTTGAAGGTGATGTTGTCATTGATGATGAAGTGGGGTTGACAGTTATGGTGTTGAAGGTGATGTTGTCAGTGATGATGAAGTGGTGTCAACGGTTATGGTATTGAAGGTGATGTTGTCATTGATGATGAAGTGGGGTTGACAGTTATGGTGTTGAAGGTGATGTTGTCAGTGATGATGAAGTGGTGTCGACGGTTATGGTGTTGAAGGTGATGTTGTCAGTGAAAGATGAAGTGGTTTCAATGGTTATGGTGTTGAAGGTGATGTCAGTGATGATGAAGTGGTGTTGATGGTTATGGTGTTGAAGGTGATGTTGTCAGTGATTGTTGGGCCTTGAGAGGCCCGGATGCAAGGCCTAGTGGAACTTCCTGAGCCTAGCTAAAGTTTGGCGACCTGTCTTTGGCCAGCTATGACTCAGCAGGGTGCCAAATTGCCTCTGGCCTGCTACTTCTGCAAAATCAAAAGTCACAGTATACTATTGGCCCTTACCTCTCCCCCCATCCTAGAATCCCCACCCTCGTTCTCAACACTATATAGGCAACCGCCTGTAATAATAAAGTGAGATCCTGCTTCGACAAGACTCCCTACTCAGTGTGGTTTTTCTCCAGTGACTAGGAGAGGTTCTGAGTTGTCGACACTCACCATCCCGCTCAGCCCCGGGAAGAGACCGGCGGGACTGGCTCTCCTACAGCCCTACCTGCTGGAGGAACCAGCAAGTGATGATGAAGTGGTGTCAACAGTTATGGTGTTGAAGGTGATGTTGTCATTGATGATGAAGTGGTGTCAATGGTTATAGTGTTGAAGGTGATGTTGTCAGTGAAAGATGAAGTGGTATCGACAGTTATGGTGTTGAAGGTGATGTTGTCAGTGCTGATGAAGTGGTGTCGACAGTTATGGTGTTGAAGGTGATGTTGTCAGTGAAAGATGAAGTGGTGTCGATGGTTATGGTGTTGAAGGTGATGTTGATGCTGATGATGAAGACAATGAAGTTGGTGTTGATGGTTATGGTGTTGAAGGTGATGTTGACATTGATGATGAAAACAATGAAGTTGCTGTTGATGGTTATGGTGTTGAAGGTGATGTTGACATTGATGATGAAAACAATGAAGTTGCTGTTGATGGTTATGATGTTGAAGGTGATGCTGGCATTGATGAAGATGATGCTGTTGTGATTATATATTGATGAAGAGATGTGTTGATGTTGATGATGGTACTGAGATTGATGATGATGATAGTGATGTTCTTCAGCCCTCCCCAAGTAATTATCTAGATCACTGCACTATAGGATCAAAGAGTAAGAGAGATGTTGTTGCAGTCAGGTTCACATTGCTGGAAGTAATCACCCGACCAAGAGCAGCTTGTGGGGAAAAAAAAAAAGGTTTATTTTGGCTTACAGACTTAAGGGGACGCTCCATGATGGCAGGGGGAAATGATGGCATGAGGAGAGGGTGGACATTACCTCATGACCAACATCAGATGGACAACAGCAACAGGAGAGTGTGCCAAACACTGGCAAGAGGAAGCTTGCCATAAGCCTGCCCCCAACAATACACTGCCTCCAGGAGGCTTTAACTCCCAAATTGCCATCAGCTTGGGACCTAGCCTTCAGGACACCTTTTATGGAAGACCGTTTATGGAAGACAACTGAATCAAACCACCACAGATGCCAATTCTGAACATGTAGATTAAACCACCATACCCAGAGTTAAGTTGAAACCCTAATAGTAACTGATTTATCTGAGCATGAAGCAGAGAGACTGACTTGGACCACACAGACCTTTGTCTCAGCCCAGAGTTCATGGGTGGGAGGGCAGAGAAAGATGCTTCAGCTGCCTGAATTGGCTGAGTCACTGAGCTTCCTGGAGGAGGAGCAGGGAGCAGGGATGTCTGGTCTTGCATGCCCCTGCCAAGGAAGCCCTTGCTGGCTTAGAAGTTCCCACCCACATGCTCCAGGTCATAAGGTCCTGATCTTTGGGATCCAAGGCAGGCACAATACAGAGTGAGACATCACATTCAACTCCTTTATAAACCTTTATTTAAAAATATCTGGAGGGGGGCTGGAGGGATTGCTCAGTGGTTAAGGCACTTGCCTGTAAAGCCAAAGGACCCAGGTTCAATTCCCCAGGACCCACATAAGCCAGATGCACAAGAAGGCACACACATCTGGAGTTTGTTTGCAGTGCCCAAAGGCCCCAGTGTACCCATTCTCTTTCTCTCTCTCTCATAAATAAAAAAATATATTTTTTAAAAAGGGAATATCAGAGGAAGCTGGAGAGATGACTCGGCTGTTAAAGGCACTTGTTTGCAAAGTCTACCAGCCTGGGTTTGATTCTCCAATACCCATGTAAATCCAGATGCACAAAATGGCACATGTGTCTGGAGTTTGTTAGCAGTGGCAGGACACCCTGGTGTGCCCATTCTTTCTCTCTCTTCTCTCTCGGTCTGCTTTCAAATAAATAAATGTTTAAGAAAAAAAAAAAAGGAATATCATCCTGGTACAATAGTGGCATGACTGCTATGGGAATAACCAGCTGTTCTCTGATTGAATGGGAGACCTGTTTCATGGGAAGAAATTCATACCTGTACTGAGAAAACCTAGTCAAAAGCCTAGGCTAGGGAGGTCAGAGGCCCTGGGAGGAAGCTACTACTGTTGTTTGGTTTAATGGATATATTGTACCCATGAAATTGTCCTATAAATATGTTTATGTCCATAGGTTAGTGCTATTCTTACTTTGTCAGAACATTTTCTTTGGGGGCTGGAGAGATGGCTTAGCAGTAAGGAGTTTGCCAGCAAAGCCAAAGAACCTCGGTTCAAGTCTCCAGGACCCATGGAAGCCAGATACACAAGGTGGCGCATGCGTCTGGAGTTTGTTTGCAGTGGCTAGAGCCCTGGTGAGCCCATTTTCTCTCTCTCTCTCTCTCTCTCTCTCTCTCTCTCTCTCTCCCTACACACACACACACACATCTGCCTCTCTCTCTCTCACGTGCTGTCAAATAAATAAAAGAAAAGAAAAGGAAAAGAAAATTTTCTTTTGGCAGTTGGCAGTGACTATTGCAGAAAACTCAAAATTCATCAAAGTATTGATGATAAGTTACTGCTGAGTGTTCAGCACTGAAAGTGACATCTCTATCACATCTTCCAAGGCCCAGCAATGTTTCATAAGAAGTGCAGAAAGAATGTAAGAGCCAAAGGGTGTGGAGGAATGCTTTGCATCTTTTGGATACAAAATGGCCATTGCATACAAGACCTCACAGTGGCTGTCATTACCTGTACAAGACATGCACAATATTGGGCCCATCAACATGGCATAATGGTTAATGGGGGAGGACAAAAACATGACATCAAAATTGAACACAGCTAGTTAGGGTTGGGCTTGGTGGCACAGACCTTTAATCCTAGCACTCAGGAGGCCAAGGTAAGAGGATCACCATGAGTTCGAGGCCAGCCTGAAACTACATAGTAAATTCTGGGTCAGCCTGAGCCAGAGTGAGACCCTGGCTTGGAAAAAAAAAAAAGAGAGGGCTGGAGAGATGGCTTAATGGTTAAGGTGCTTGCCAGCAAAGTCAAAGAACCCAGGTTCAATTCTCCAGGATCCATGTCAGCAAGATGCACGTGGCGGCACATGCATCTGGAGTTCATTTGTGTGCCCATTCTCTCTCCTTCCCTCTTCCTCTCTCTCTGTGTCTCTCTCTCAAGTAAATAAATAAAATAAAATAATTTTTTAAAAAAGAATAGAACTAGTCGGAAAGAAGTTTCAGTAGAAGAGGTGGGGCAAAAGAAGATATGGGAGGGAATTATGATCAAAATACATTATGTACATATATGAAAATTGTCAATTAAAAACACAGGGCTAGAGAGATTGCTTAGCGGTTAAAGTGCTTGCCTGCAAAGCCGAAGGACCCAGGTTCGATTCCCTAGTACCCATGTAAGCCAGATGCACAAGGTGGCATGCATCCAGAGTTTGTTGGCAGTAGCTGGATGCCCTGACACGCCCATTCTCTCTCTTTCTCTATCTGCCTCTCTCTCTCTCTCAAATAAATAAATAAAATGCTTTTTAAAAATCCAAGCTGGAGTCTGGAGGGATGGCTTAGAGGTTAAGGCATTTGCCTGCAAAGCCAAAGGATCCTGGTTCTATTCCCCAGGACCCATGTAAGCCAGATGCACAGGAGGGTGCATGCATCTGGAGTTCGTTTGCAGTGGCTGGAGGCCCTGGTCCACCTATTCTCTCTCTCTCTCTCTCTTTCTCGAATAAATAAAACTTAAAAAAAATCCAAGCTGGGCATGGAGCTGCATGCGTTTAATCCCAGTATTCAGGAGGCAGAGGTTGGAGGATTGCCTTGAGTTCAAGGCCACCCTGAGACTGAATTCCAGGTCAGCCTGGGCTAGTGCAAGACACTACCCACCTCAGGAAAAAAGAAGAAGGAGGAGGAGAAGGAGAAGGAGAAAGAAAGAAAGAAAGAAAGAAAGAAAGAAAGAAAGAAAGAAAGAAAGAAAGAAAGAATTTGGAGCTGGGGAAAAGATTCAGTGGTTGAAGATATTCGCTTCATAAATCTGTTGACCAGAGTCCATACCCACATAAAGCAAAATGTTACATCTATAACCCCAACACAACTATGGCAATAGGAGATAGAGTCAGGAGAATCACAAAGATCACAGGCCAATTAGACTGGTGTTCCCAGCTGCAAAACCAACACACACGTACACTACACATTATATCTTCCATGGCCCCAAAATACAGGAGAACTGGAAGTCCTCTTGTCCCTGAAAATTGTGTGTGTCACAATGACTACATTCTTCTAAAATATGTGCATTTAAGATTCAAGTGAAGGTCAATAGTGTATAAAGCTAGCTCACCAGAATCAATCAGCAAGCTTTCAAGAGTTTTGCAAGCCAATTATCAAGTAGATACCATTGTGAGTGTGGGGCATGGCTCAGTGGGTGAAGTGTGAATCCCTAGCACCCACATAAAAGCTGGGTATAGCAGCAGATAACTGTAATCCCAGCACTGGGGAGGCAGAAACAGAGATCACTGGCTAGCTAATCTATAGAAATTTAGCCTCCAGGTTTAGTGAAAGATGTTAGCTCAAAAAAAAAATAATAATAATAATAAGATGGGGGGGGCTGGAGAGATGGCTTAGTCCAAACCAGACACAGTTCATAGGAGGAAGAGGGTTATTTCAGCTTACAGATCCTGGGCAGGAGGAGTTCATCTAGGATAGGAGAAGCTGGCTCCCATTCATAAATCCAAGGAGAGAGAGAGAGAGAGAGAGAAACTACCACCAGCCAGCAAACACCAAAAAAGCAGCAAACACAAAACTAGCACTAAGCAGGGACCCCACCAGCACTCAAACCTCTCTGCATACATATGGGCTGGACCCCAAGATCCAGCCCCAGTGATACTCTAGCAGAAAATAGCAATAAAAGAAAAACTTGTGCTGGGTAACAGAGCCCCCCAATGGGCCCGAAGTTACTCACAAAGAGCAGAGATAAGTCCTGGTCGCCCTTGAGCCACCTACAGGGAGAGACCAGAGAACAGAGAGATAAGCTCCCATTTGCCCACAAACCTTCACAGGGGGAAACCAAAGCGCATAGAGATAAATAAGTTCCCCGCCTGCGCTGCG
This sequence comes from Dipus sagitta, assembly GCA_036346955.1. Taxonomy (NCBI): domain Eukaryota; kingdom Metazoa; phylum Chordata; class Mammalia; order Rodentia; family Dipodidae; genus Dipus; species Dipus sagitta. The sequence goes on along the minus strand of CM070770.1, from coordinate 146,746,093 downwards.
AGTTACTAATAGTTTTGGGCTAACTGGAACGGAAATTACAAGACATTTAAACTATGTACCTGCCCACTCACGCCATGTATGCTTCTGTAACTTTGCTTGCTTGTACAAAGAAAGCTTTAAAAAGTGCCTCTTGCCTAAGCTCGGGCCTAATGCCATTACAGAGTGATCTGGGTGTCGGTCTGCTAGCGTGAATAAATCCTCCTCTCCTCTGTCCAAATGGCTCTGAGTCTCATTCAGGAAATTCCTGCAATAATACCTCCTCCAGCTAGGCAGTTAGAGACCCAAGTTACAAGCTTTAATGAAACACTTGAGTCTGTAGGGGACACACTTTCAAACTACCACAGTGGTTAAATGTGTTTGCTTGCAAAGCCTTCCAACCATGGTTCAATTCCTCAGTACCCATGTAAAATTAAACATACAAAGTGATGCATGTGCTTGGATTTCATTTGCAGCAGCAAGAGGCCCTGATGGTCTCTTTCTCCCTCACTCTCGAATAAAACATTCTTTTAAAAATATAAGGCAGAGCAGGGCGTGATGGTGCACACCTTTAATCCCAGCACTCGGGAGGCAGAGGTAAGAGGATTGCCATGAGTTTGAGAACACCCTGAGACTACATAGTGAGTTCCAGGTCAGCCTGGGCTAGAGTGAAACCCTACCTCAGATAGATAGATAGATAGATAGATAGATAGATAGATAGATAGATAGATATCAGCCCCTGTATTCAAAAGTGATTGTGGGTTGCCTATGCCCTGGTCCTTCAGAGGATGCCAAAAGCCCTTCTCCATGTTTAGAAGGTCCATTCTCCTCCTTGCCAGACCCTGGTGCTTTCGTTCATATCTTCTCAGCAGCCTTGTTGCCTGGTGCCATGCTCACTGAGTGCCTTCTGCCCAGTGCTGGGCAGTGTCCCTGGAGGATTATGGGAGGGAGATGGAAGCAAGGGTTTGCTCTGTGCTTTTTTTAAATGCATTCTATTTATTTATTTATTTATTTATTTATTTATTTATTTAAGAGCGAGAGAATGGGCAGGCCAAGGCCTCCAGCCACTGCAAACGAACTCCAGACGCTTGTGCATCTGGCTTACATGGGTCCTGGAGAATCAAACCAGGGTCTTTTGGCTTTGCAGACAAACACCTTAACCACTAAGCCACCTCTCCAGCCCTGCCTCTGTGCTTTTTGGGGTGCCAGTTTTGCAACCACATTAAAGATCTTCCTAGGTTGTCCCCTATATGACAGACATAGAAGAGAAACCATGTGACCACTGAGGCAGAGGTAGGAATGATGTGGCCTTATTCAAAATACATCTGAGCCACCAGAAGCTGGAAGAGGCAAGACGGACCCTCCTCTAGAGCCTAGGAATGGAACTTGGCTCTAGTAAAATCTCGAAATCAGGCTCCTGTCCTCCCAGACTGTGACAGAATAATACACCCCTATAGCTTCAGGGTTCCATGTTTTATGATGATTTGTTATGACAGTGGCAGGAAATGAATCCACCTACCAATTCCAGAGCCTAATTCACTTTCCTCCCCTGGGTTCTCCCTGGGAGAAGCACCTGTTTCTGGTCTCAGTGAGCCTGTGACACAAATTCCCTCTGTTGGGGTTTGAACACGAAATATTCCTGTAGGCTCATGTGCTTGAGTGCATGGTCTGCAACTGAGGGGCTCTGTTTCAGCAAGTTTTATTTTTTATTTATTTTTTTAAGGAGGCAGAGAGAGAGAGAGAATGGGCGCGCCAGAGCTTCCAGCCTCTAAACGAACTCCAGATGCATGCGCCCCCTTGTGCATCTGGCTAACGTGGGTCCTGGGGAACTGAGCCTCGAACCGGGGTCCTTAGGCTTCACAGGCAAGCACTTAACCGCTAAGCCATCTCTCCAGCCCAAGTTTTAGAACCTTTAAGAGGTAGAGCCTTGCTGGGGAAAGCAAGTCGCTGGGGGTGGACCTTGAGGTTTGATAGCAGCTTAGCCCCACTTCCTGAAAGCGCTCTGCTTCTAGCGGCAGGTGCAACATAACAGCTGCCTCAGCTCCGGCCACCATGCCTTCCCATCAGGATGGGCTGTATCTCCTAGAACCGAAAACCAAAAGAAACCCTTTCCTACTGGGTCAGTCAACTGCCTGTGGCTCAGATAAAATACCTGATAAAAATTAGTTTAGCTGGACATGGTGGCGCACGCCTCCAGCACTCGGGAGGCAGAGGTAGGAGGATCACTGTGAGTTCAAGACCACCCTGAGACTACATAGTGAATTCCAGGTGAGTGTGGGCTAGAGTGAGACCCTACCTCGAAAACAAAAATCAGGTTAAGGGAGGGTTTGTTGCAGCTTACAGTTCCAGGTCACAGTCTATTGTGGTGGGGAAGGTGCGGAGCCAGGACTTGAGGCCGCTGCTCCCGTTCAGCACAGTGTGGAAGCAGAGAGCTATGAATGTGGGTGCTCAGCCAGCTCTCTCCTTTAAAAAAAAATTGTTCAGGCCGGGTGTGGTGGCACACGCCTTTATACCCAGCACTCAGGAAGCAGAGGTAGGAGGATTGCTATGAGTTTGAGGCCACCCTGAGACTACATAGTGAATTCCAGGTGAGCCTGAGCTACAGTGAGACCCTACCTCAAAAAAACGAAAGTCATTTTTTAATTGTTTTATTTTACTTATGAAAAAGAGAGAGAATGGGCAAGCCAGGCCATCTAGGCACTACAAACAAACTCCAGATACATGCATCACCATGTGCATCTGGCTTATGTGGGTTCTGGGGAGTTGAAACTGGGTCTTTAGGTTTCTCAAGCAAGCACCTTAACCACTAAGCCATCTCTCCAGCCCTCTCTCCTTTTTATACAGTCCAGGACCTGGAATGATGCTGCCCACAATTAAGGTCTTCACACCTCAGTTAACCTAATCAAGATAATCCCAAACAGATTTGGATAGAGGATAACCTAAGCCACATAATCACTCACAGGTGATTCGAGATCCTGTCAAGTTGACAATCAATATACACCACCACTCTCCCCTAAGTTGCTTCTTGTCAGGTATTTGGTCATAGCAACAAGAAAAATAACAATAAACCCTCCAACATCAGAACACCCCAACTTAATGGTGGAGGACCCTGGTGCCTTCCCAGGACTAAAGGAAGAGGCTATGCTGGACTCCACTATGTACAATATTAAGGGGCCAGCGAGATGGCTCCATCTATAAAGATCTTGCTGCAAAACCTGAGTACTGAGTTCAGAACACCAGCACCCATGTCAAAAATGACCCTATGGGGCTAGAGAGATGGCTTAGTGGTTAAGGCATTTGCCTGCAAAGCCAAAGGACCCAGGTTCAATTCCCTAGAACCCATGTAAGCTGACTGCACAAAGTGGTACATGCATCTGGAGTTCTTTTGCAGTGGCCCTGGCACACCCATTCTAATTCTCTCTCCCTCAAATAAAGAAATAAAAATAAAACATTTTTAAGTGATATCTATGGGCAAGAAGGGAGGCAAAGACAGGAAAACCCACTGGAGGCTCTGGAGCCAGCTATCCTGCTGAAAAAAAATCAACAGTAAGGGTTGGAGAGATGGTTCAGTGGTTAAGGCACTTACCTACATAGCCTAATGACCTAGGTTTGATTCCCCAGTACCACGTAAAGCCAGATGCACAAAGTGGCTCATGCGTCTGGAGTTTGTTTTCAGTAGCTAGAGGCCCTGGAGCATCCATTCTCTCACTTCTCTCTCTTTCTCTCTCTCTCTCTCTCTCTCTCTCTCTGCTTGCAAATAAATAAATAAATACTTTTTTTAAAAAAATCAAGCTAGGGACTGGAGAGGTGGCTTAGCAGTTAAGGTGCTTATCTGCAAAACCAAAGGACCCAGGTTCAATTCCCCAGGACCCACATAAGCCAGATGCATAAGGTGGTGCAGGTGTCTGGAGTTCCTTTGCAGTGGTTGAAGGCCCTGGTGCACCCATTCTCTCTCTCCCTTCTTCTTCTTCCTTCTTCTTCTTCTTCTTCTTCTTCTTTCTCTCTCTTTCTCTCTCTCTCTCTCTCTCTCTCTCTCTGCCTCTTTCTCAAATAAATAAAAATAAAAATAATTTTTAAAAAATCAAGCTAGGTGTGGTGGAGCATGACTTTAATCCAAGCACTCTAGAGGCAGAGGTAGGAAGATCACTGTGAGTTTGAGGCCAGCCTGAGACTACATAGTGAATCCCAGGTTAGCCTGGGCTAGAGTGAGATTCTACCTTGAAAAAACAGCAACAAAAATCAACAGTGAACAACATGGGGCCCTGTCTCAAAGGAGGTAGAAAGGTAAGGACCAACACCTGAAAGTTAGCTGCCCTCTGACTGCCACACATGTGCCGTGGAATGCACGGGTCTTCACACACACACAAAAGATGGCAGAACCAAGTAAGACAGATACTGCCATCTCAGCATCCATCCACCTTTTGGTATCAACAGGCATCTTCAACTTGACTACTGCCAGGACCTTCACAAGCAACGGGGCTTCTTGGTTTGGGGATGGACATGCTCTGAAAAAGGAACAAGACTGCTTTCACTGTCACTCAAAAGGAACACAGGCTCTACCCAGAATTCCTAGCGCTGTTGTTATTGACTGCTGTGACACAATCTCAGATTATCCACAGTGTGCACGCTCAGCAATGACTCATGCTATGCCGAGCCGCGATGAACAAGGAAAGGGCTGCCAATGAATTCTTAAAATTCTCTCTTTCAGAACTCCAAAACAGAAGTTACCACATTAAGTGAATAAGTAAGTGGGTAATCTAAGAGGAGACTTTTTCATTAGCCGCTCACTTTGTGTCTCATTAGCCTTCGTGGATAGAGGAAAGATGGTTTTAATTAGCAGCATAGAAAAGTCCTTCTCGGTGGCCTTCCCTCCTGCTGTCTCAGAATTACCTGGTGGATTTATAGATCACAGGCGGCAGAGGTGACCCCTCTGAGACACCTCAGAGGTGAAGGAGGAAAGGGTTTTTGTTGTTGTTGTTGTAATTGTTTGTTTTGCTTTGTTTTCCAAGGCAGGGTCTCACTCCAGCCGAGACTAACTTGGAACTCACTCTGTAGTCCCAGGCTGGCCTTGAACTCACATCAATCCCCCTACCTCAGCCCAGGATTAAAGGCATGCGCCACCACACCCTGACACTGTCTTTGAACAATGTTCTTTCTCTAGGCATTCAAGTCTAATCCAAGCGTCAGTTCTAGGCTTTATCAAACTGCTCAATATCCTGCCACACACAAAAGGCCTTTCTAGTTTAGGACTGGCCATGTGACACTTGAATTTTACTTTTGTGGTTCCACGTTGCTCAGGCTGAGCAGACATCTGACAAGACTGGCCTTGCTCCAAGATCCTGGGTTCCAAGTCCCTACCTGGATTTCCTTACTAAATGCTCAAACGGCCAGACTGGCCAGAACGCGCCCCCAGCCTCTCCTAGGCTGCTGTGTTCTCTCACTGCTCCCAGGCACTTGCAGGCT